>JAPQVY010000122.1:38308967-39708283 GCA_028535165.1 Quercus tomentella
TGATCTTCATCGTTGGATGAATTGAAGAACTCTGCAGCCAACATCTTCCTCAAGTTAGTGTTTTAGTCACATATTTGGATCCGTGTATCGATTGGTTAGTCACGTACTAGGAGCCATGTATTGAAAGGAGAGATTGTCACTACATTACAAGTCCAATTGGGTATTGGGATAAGGGTTCAACTGTAGGTTGGTATTAGGTACTAGGATTCCTTTTACTTGTAACTGATTGTTTTGATAATAGTGGATTCTCGAGAGTGGTGACCTTAATTCACCGGGTGGGGTTTTACCTCGATGGTTTTCTCCATTCGTAAACAAATCACCAGTGTCAAATTTATTTTTCACTGCATTTAGTTAATTGGTGATTTATTTGTGCTACCACGCTTATTGCATGTAATTGAATCTAATTAATTTCATTTAGCTAATTAATTGATTAATTTACCAAAAGGGTCGATACATTCTTGGCCTATCATTCAAAGTCCATTGGAGGTATAAGGCTTCGGGATTTTCAAAAGTTTAATAATGCTTTGTTAGCTAAGCAGGTTTGGAGATTTGTAAATCACAAAGATACTCTCTTATACCAAATATTTTCCGAATGGTTGTATTCTTGAAGCTCAAGTTCATCCAAAATGTTCTTATGCATGGAGGAGCATTCTACAAGCCAGGGACGTTATTGACAAATGAGCTATTTGAAGGGTTGGAGATGGTCAGAAAATTGATGTGTGGAAGCACCGGTGGTTGCCTGATCCTTCATATAGTAGAATTAATTCCCCTAGAGATGCCTCGATGGTGGTCTGAGTTTGTGATTTGTTCTTTCCTAATACAAGAGTATGGGATCCCCGTAAACTAGAGAGTTGTTTCTTGCCTTGGGAGGCCAAGATGGTCCGTTGAATACAGGTGCTCGAGACTTGGAGTGAAGATATTTTGATTTGGCCTCATACCACAGATGGTGAGTATAGTGTGCGTAGTGCTTATCGTGTGTTAGTTAAGGAGGATGGTCAAGGCCTTCCAAGTTCATCCTCTTCGGGTGATTCTAAAAAGTTTTGGAAGAAACTTTGGAAGATTCCGGTTCCCAATAGAATTTGGCATTTTCTTTGGCGAGCTGTTAAAGATTTCCTACCCATGAAACAAAACTTGAATGCATGACATGTACTGGTGAACGTTACCTGCGATCGCTGCGATGATCACCCCAAGACTATCTTGCACTGCCTTTGGTTATGTGATGAGGCACGCTCGGTTTGGTGGTTTGACCTGGGCTTCCAATTTTTACACCGGAAGAAATTTCGTTCCTTTTATGATCTGGTGGAGGTACTGCACAATGAAGGGTCAAGCTATAGGGTTGCTTTGTTTGCTACGATCGCTTGGGGATTATGGTAGAGGCTTAACCGATTAAGGGAAAATCAGCATTGTTGGCAGCTTCAGGAAATTGGTGGTCGTGCGAGTTGGTTAGAGAGTTTTTTGAGGTGCATAACTAAGACTTGCTAGTGTCGATTCCTCGTCCTCATGCTCGCTGGTATCCTTCTCAGCTTGGATGTTATAAGGTGAATGTGGATGCTGCTATGTTTGTCAACTTGGATTGTACAGGCATTAGGGTGGGGTTTCGAGACCATGAGGGCTCTGTCATTGCTGCACTGAGTCAGCGTATTCCCTTGTCCCAAGCAGTTGAGATGGCTGAAGCATTAGCATGAGTAGTGGTCTTTGCACAGGAGCTTAGCTTGACAAATGTGATTATTGGAAGGGACTGCCTTAGGGTGATACACACTTTGGTTGACTCAGGTTGGTGCAAAACATTGTTTACTTAGGTAATTGAGGAAACCAAGAGGCTTGGGGAGTCACTTTGGCTGTGTCAGTTCTTGCATGTCAAACGAGACCGTAACAAGTTCACTCATGCCTTAGTTAGAAGAGCAGTTTCATCTGCAGATACTGTTGTTTGGGTAGAAGAACTACCTAGTGATTTGGATGATGTATTCCAATCTGATTTTACTCTTTTATTATAATATTTCGCTTACCTTTTTCTCAAAAAAAAAAAAAAAAAAATAGGCTTGATTTTCTATTTAAGAAGTACAAATTGTATTATTCAAGCTTTACCACTTTAAGGTGTGGGTGGAAACATTGTAAAATTGGAGATAAAATTTTAGAGGGAAGTTTTCAATTCTTATAAGCATGTAATGTAAGTAACCTTTCTCCTAATTAGTTTTATTTTACTTATATTACTGTATCTACTGAATATTGTTTTACAATTGTTACAATTTTATGTCAATTGTTTAAGCTACATTGATTTAAAGTAACGAATAACAAATCATCATAAATGTATTTGATTACTATATATATGATTTTATAGATGTATTTTGAATAAGATATATATTTATTTGAACTATGATTTAATATATCTCATTTTGGACAATTTGACTATGTTTTGATCTCTGATACCCAGCCAATGAGGGTATTCATTGGTACCGAAACTAGTTTCATCTGGGTCATCTTGAGCCTATCATGTTTCTGGTTAATGAAGGATATACATTAGGATGAAACTAGTTTCATCTGAATTTGATACCCAGTTACGAGAATATAGCGTAACCATAGTCATAAAATATTGTTAAGAATATGAATTTTGTTTGAGTATTTGAACTATTATAAGTCCATGAAACTTCTTATGTTTTTGGAACTCATTGTAAATTATAGCTTATGATATATGGAAAATTGATTATCTTCTCATCAACTTATGATATATTTTTTAGAATAAAATATTTGACCAATGTACAATTTACTATTTTACTGATCTATTTGCTTGATCCAACTTATTAGAATTTTGATTACTTATTGAGTTGTCAACTCACCCCCTTTTCCCCCTCTTGTTTCATATTATGAAGAATAGTAAGTTTTGGGACTTTTGCTGAAGGTGTATGCATGAAATGAGATTAATAATTTTTGAAATAAGATGATCTTGTAAATAGTATATCTTTTGTTTAATGGTAATGAGGTTTGAATTGTTGTTCTATTGGTACTTTGGAGATCTTTTAACAATTGCATTATTGAGAATATTTTTGGATTTATTGATGAAATTTTCTTTGAGGATAAGTTTTTAGTTGCTAAGAGGCCTTGCACATTTGTAGGGTAAAATCTTTATAAGCCTACGACCATTATCACGTGCCTATCTTTATGGTAGGGTCCAGGCTGTGACACTTAATAAGCCAGACGTCACACTAATCCCATAAATGCACACTATTATAATAATCTTAATGCAAATATCACAACATACTCTAGTGGATTAAAAATAAAATTAGCCAAATAAATTTAATTAGAAACGATGTTCACATTGTAACTTCCTCTACTTGATTGATGAAAACAATTGTACAATTTCTATATATTTTCTAACAAAATCTGAAATTAATTACAATGTATCCAAGGTCATATAACCTACTATTTCGTTCTTATATAGATTTAAAGAAGGAAGAAATGAGGATTGTACAAAATTAGCTATCACAATATTTCCAAGTCCATATAATTAAGCTACAATTTCATTCTTATAAAGATTCGAGGAAGGAAGAAAGGAGGTATGTTATTCTCGGTAAATGATAAGTGAACTATCTTAACTACCACACATCAGCTTGCTTGCATCTTCAAATACGTATTTTATTGTTTTTTTTTTTCACCAACCAATTAAGTTCTGTACTTCCTAATAATTTGTTATTTGTTTTCGGTATCTAATGATATATTATTTGATGGGAATGACGAGACTGCATCTCCTAGATGAAGCCAACGATCATGACGGAAGCATCTTGACAGACGAAGAAACCAATCACCACTGACGAGGATATGGAAATCATTTAATATAGTTAATCAATGACTTGGGCAGTTACAAAACCAGCCATGTAGACCGTTGGGAGCCTACTAAAGCCCCATTATTAGGCAGGAGGCGTTATGAAGAAATGCATTAACAACCACAACGGCTAGTAGCCAAAGCCACATATATAAAACCCTCACATTGCCAACAGAAGGTACATACACACTCTAAGAAACACTCATTATTATCTTGCTAGTCTATTTCATTTCACAAAGTGTTTTCCTATTCTAACTTAAGAATCGGAGGCGTTGTGGCAGGCACCACACCGATGACCACTCTCATAGGGGCAGCCTCCTCACTTATATAGGTACTCGGGCGTGCGTTTGGTTCCATCTGGACACATCCAATTCGACTAACGAAGTCACGTTTCATCATTATTATCTAATGGGATGTTTTCATAATAATTCTATGGTATTTGATTGAGCATAAAACATTGATTTCTACCTTCTTCTTTTTTTGACAATTCAATATTTAAGTGAAGAGATTTGAAGCCTAAACATCACCATTAGAAATGTGGGTTCTTATTGAGTACTGCTAGAGATGCAAATTTTTTATAAAATTTTTTACAAACTGTTGATGTAGTGAGTGGTTATTGGTAAATGAAAAGTGAGGTTAGTGGTAGGCCTAGATGACAGCTAGTAACAAGTTGGCCACATCAACAATTTATAAAAATATTATGAAATTGTTTGTGACTGTAGCATTATTTGTTCTTATTAAGTGCTCTTAGCTATATATTAATTATTTAAGTATCATGAAATTTTGAAGTTATTTTTCTAAGGTTTATATGAGAAAAAAAAATTTATATATATATATATATATATATAAATATATATATTATTCTTGCTTAAATTTAGTTGCTTCTACAAAAACGGAAACAAAGTCCGACAAAAGAAAAAAAAAACTAATAATACACAATCAAGAATAAAAAATAATAATAATAATTGAAGGAATTTTGCATTTTTATTTTATCAAGACAATATTTGCATTTTTAGTAAGCATGAAACATATGTATCTATATCAATCACTATATCATGCAATTTCAAGCATGTGAACACTTATAGTATGATAATTCACTACACATGACTTTGTCTTTTGATTTTGTTTATAAAATAGAATGCTAAAGATTATAATTTTTTAAAGAAAAATTATTGAAATATTTTTTTTATCCATCAATCGATAGTTGGGGGTGAGGCAATTTAAATATGGATGCCTCCGATGGAAACTCCAGATGCCAACCAGTTGAACTACAAGGCTCTTAATGAAAATTATTGAAATATTGGAAGAAACTAATAAGAAGTGTCAAACAAACTTCTTAATGAGAATACCCTTTGTGTGGTTTTCGATGTTGCATAAATTCTAAAAATGTCATCAAAGTTTTCAAATCTAGACCAAATGGGTTAACCGTGAAATTGAAATCCAGTTTTTTAATAATGCAACACTGAATTTCAAAGAAATTTTGTGAATCACTCGACCTGTAGTTGGATTGTACAGTTCAGGCAGAATCGATAGGGTTTAATCACCTCATGAAAATTATTAAAATGTTGGAGAAAACTAATAACAAGTGCCACACAAACTTCATGAATAAGGTGCACATATTAGGCTTAAAACCTGATGTACCTTGGTTGATAAATTGGAAATGTACCTTGGTTGATGAATTGGGAAAAAAAAAAAAAAAAGTGATTTCTGATGTCAAATGAATTTTGAAGATATTTGCAAGGTTTTCAGATTTAGACTAGCCAATTCAACCGGATTAACCGTAAACCAAATTGAAATCCAATTTTTAATCATGCTGAATTGGGTTTCAAAGAAATTTTGTGAACCGCTTGACTTGCAATTGGATCATATGGTTCGAGCAAAACCGATTGGGTTCAATCACTTAATGAAAATTATTGAAATATTAAATGAAACTAATAACAAGTGCCACACAAACTTCTTGAATAAGGTGCACATATCTAAGTTAAAGTCTAACTTTAAGGTCATGCTTGCATGTTGATGCTCTTAAATGGAAACTAAATATATTTGAAGCAATTTTTTTTTTTTTTGAGGAAATATTTGAAGTAAAATTAATAGAATTACATACTACTAAATTAAATAAACTTTAGTTGCTGCTTTTATTTTATATTATAATTAGTATTTATAATATTTTATTAAATTATATATTTTGATTAGCTATCTCTAAAAGTGAATATATAAAGTAAATTCATACTTTATATTTCAAAAATTAATTTTAACTCTTTTTTTTAATGTTTTATAATTTTATGAGTAAATTACAAAGTTAGTCTTTATCATTTACATCATATTTTAATTTGGTCCCCAATCTTTTTAGTGTTGTGTCAATTTAGTCCATTTTATTATCCCTTGAATGAAAAAAGTTGATGCGTCAAACGGAACAATAAAAAATTATTTTTTATATCACATCATATGGCAACTGTACCACCATTTCAATTAAAAAATAAATAAATAAACTCAAATTAAAATTGAGGCACATGACCACCAAAATCCCTAACTCATCTCCCCCCAAAAATCCCTGAACCATCTGACTAGAACCTCATAGACCTCCTAAGTCCTGATGAACTAAATCCAGACGGGCTATTTCCAAAGAATTCCGCAAAAAAGCCCTTTGCATTCCTAGGGTTAAACCTATTCACAGAAAGCAAGATTGAAGATACTCATATAAAGAAAGCGAGAGCTAAGAGAGGTAATGTTAATTTATGCCTAAGTAAACATTGAAGCATATTTTCCTTTGGCTGACCAAACTATTGAATAAAGTACATGGTAACAAATTTCTGACCCTTTTGCGCATATGCAATCATGTGCACACCAAACACATGTATATGCCAGAAAATTAAAGCAACTTCAATTGTAGACAATAACAAATAGGTAATCAAGTACTATTATTACAAGCAACTGTCTGAGATAAAGATTCTAGTTATTAAGGTTGATGATTCTTAAACTTTTTCCTTGACTTCTCTGGCCTAAATTCCCTATTTGCTTCCAATGAGTGATTTCCTGCATTAATTTATTTTAATAAATGTCTACAAGCCATTACAGCTGTGGGATGGAAGGCCAAGGGGTGTATAGTGGGCCATGGGTTTTGTCTAAGGACGTTCAACAGTCCGAGGATAGTTAGACATTAGCTAAGACATACAAATTAATAAGGTATGGAAGGATTCTAGCCATGAAGGTTTGGAAAGGTAGTCCAATGGAGAAATGCCTCCCTGGCTAAGCAGAGCAGATGTCAGAAGGTTTGATCTGCCATCAAGAGCAACACTCCTGACAATTCTACTAGTAGAGATAAACATCAGGAGGGAATAGGACAAAGGGAAGCTAAGAAATATTTAAGAGAAAACTACTACCACCACATTAAATACTCTGCAGCTAACTCTCTGGCCACATTAATGTGGAAGTGATACCTGAAAAGTGATATTTAGCTTTACAGCTACCTCCAAAGATTTCAGGAAGGTGTTGATGGGATAAGGATCAAAGCAAGCAACTTGACCTACATGTGAAGGGTGGAGATGAAGAAAAACAGGAGAATATAAGGAAGAAAGACCTTATTACAAGAGGGGCAGCGGAGAATCTATAGAAAAAACACTGTAGCAATAAGAACTGTAATTGTAATCAAGTTTAAGAGAAATATATTCAAGAGCTACTCTCCTCGAACTTTGTCAAGGAAGATTTTCTACGCCCGAAACTTATTTATTTTTGTTTTCTTGTCATCTTTAACCCATTATGATTGTTGTCCAACTCATTGAAGTATAGTTTTATTCCCACTCTCTACAAATTTATTGTGTTAAGCTCTTTGGGCCTTAATCCTTTTATCTTTTGGGCTTAGGATCCAAAACGTGGCCGTACAACAACAAAACTCACATTCCTATGCTTATAGTTGTCAAAATGTGAATCGTATCATAAATTGATTTTTTATTTTTTTGTATTGTTTATTATATGATACACAAACACCAAATAAAATTATTAAAAAATTATTGATATACATATATAAAATAGTATGTTCATTATAAATTTTGAAATATATTGAACAAATGACCAATTTAATCATTAATTATGTAATAATATTTAACAAAACTAACTAAATAATTTAAATTAACATATGTTTATACACATTCAAATTGATTAAACTAAAAAGTGATAATACAGGATATATGAGCCAAAATAATAATTTATTTTCATAATTAATCTTAATCAATTTTATCTAGGTCAATGTTATTATTATGTTCATCATCTTAAAAAATTATTTTTTCATTGACATTTTCTTCATCTTCTTAGTCTTTTTTTATTTTTATTTCTAATAATTTTTTCTTTAAATTTTTTCTTGGTATTTAGCTCTTAGACTAACAACAATAATAACAAAATAAAAAATAATTATATTTTCATTTTAATACATTATTCATAGGTTATAATTATTTTTTTTTCAAATATAAAAGTGAAGTGTCAAGTGCACAACACAAATTTTGTAGGAGAAAGAGAAGAGATGGAAAGAACTCATATACATTTTATTTTATTAGATTCAATTAAGTTTTCAAATAAATTGTGTGTTAAAAAAATTTTAGCAACTTGTTTAAATCAAATAAAACCACAAATTTTATTCAAAAAACTCATTTTAAACCCACATGTTTATATATAGTATGATTCTATGATACGATATGCACCTATGTATCGGACGTTCATGAGTACTTACGGTCATGGTTTTAAAACCCGAACCATTTAAAAAACCGAAAAAAATAGAGATTCATGGTTTTTGAGGGAGGTCGAGTTGTGATGGTATCATAGTTATTTTAATAATTAATTTAATACAAAAAAAAATTAAAGAAACATATGAAATTACCGATTTTCAAATAATAGTATTATTTCAAATGTTTAACAAAATTATAAAACATAGCAATATTTCAAAAAATTATTGTACTATTATAATTAAAAAGTAATTCTTAAAAATTTAAACTGAGAGAACCTTTTCTTTTCAGAAAAACAAAAATTAGGCCTTTAATATATTAAATAAAAAACCTTAAAGTTCAGAGTTTGTGCAATGCCAATGCCAAATAATTTTTTTATTAAAAAATAAAACATCTCAAAAAAAAAAAATAATAATAAAACAAAACAAAAACAACCAAGTACACTGTCCTACCTAGCAACCAAGTACCACGAGAACTTAGGCTTATTTAATAGTATTTTTTTTTTTTAGAGAAATAATATATCTACATCAATTTTACAACATTTTTACAACAAATCTTAAGTGACAGGTTGTTACTAGTTGTTATTGTTGGGTTAAAAAAGTAATCTCAATGCTAAATTCAAATTTAAACCAATAATAATTAATCACCTATGATTTGTTGTAAAAACATTGTGGAAGTCCTCTAGCCCCCGTTAGGCGTTCTTCCCTAGTTACCCACCCTAGTCTTTCTTTCAGGTCTTTATTTTCAATTTCTCACCCCCCAAAAAATGAATAAAACTCTCACTCTCCGTTTCTCTTTCTCCTCCCTCAGTATCTCTTCTTCAAATCAAATCAGAAAGTTAGACTCCCATCCAACCAAATTTAAAGACAGATCTTGTGATGATGAGTTGTCTGCAACGAAAGAATGGAGTCCAATGAAAGAGATTGAGGGCTTGGACTTCAAGCAGCGAAGAAAAAAAGTCAGTTATCACCCATTTGATAAAGATAAGTTAAAGGAAATATCCGACCGGTAATCCCATGTCGAGTTCCAAAAATCAAGGGCCCGTTTGGTAATGTTGTTCTAGTAACTTTGTTTAAGTGTTGTGAAAATACATGTGAATGAAAAAGTGTTGTGGATATACGTGTTGTACACCATTCGAATTGCGTCTTTACAATATCAACAACTATGCCTATGCCCATCAGAACAGTGAAAAACCTCAGCAATTAACATATGCCAACCCCATCAGCACAACTCACATTCCTATGCCCCATCAGAACCAAAAAAAAAAAAAGGCAAATTTATCGTATGCCAACTTCATTACCCCTAAAACACAATTACTCATGCTACATAAAAACATGATTATCCATATCAGTTCCTACTCCTCATAGTTGGGATTATTGGTCTGGCTATAACAGAAACAATTAAATCAGTATTTCACAATATTCTAGAATATAGAAACAATTATGATATTCCCATCTATTGATCTATCATGTGATGCCTCATTCACCACAGAGGCTGCAAAAAGGTTATATTTAATTCATATCTAATAACCAGATCCAAAATAAAATGAGATTTACAAAGAAAAAGTCATCAAGACAACATAATCTCAAAGTCTGCTACAAAAACTAACACCCTAAATATTCTCTTGTTCACAAGCATACAGTAACACTGCCCAAAGTATTTCCAGTTTTCCACCAACTTAAACCACTTGCAGGAGACAATGTGTACACACAATAAACAAAATTATCCAGATTGTGGCTCAACCTTCAGAATTAAGGTACCTGAGGAAAAAACTTAACCAACCAAAATTTGAACAAATTTAGTATATTCTACAGTCGTACCAAATTGGCATCAGTTTGAAGGCACAGGCACAAGCAGTGCATAACTTATTAAAATTGTTTAAGTAATGTGGAAAACTCAAAATAATACACAACACAGTAATAAAATTCTTATGCTCATCAAAACACATAAAACAATCAAGAATGTCATTATCTTGACAGTGAGATGGACTCCTTCCAAAACAATATCTACATTTTTAACAACTAATGCTCAAGGAATTTTTTTCTTTTTTTTTCCAAAATCATATCTGACCGTAACTTACCATCAGGCACCATGGGCAGCTCTTTGTGCCTTCCTACGCTCATACTCAGCATCATCTGTGGGCAATTCAAACCGGCAAACAGGGCACGTATTCCTAATCCCCAACCATGGCACAATGCAGTCACCATGGTACCGATGGGCACATGGTAGCTGCTTAGCTTGCTCCCCAACACCAATATCATCCTTACAAACCGCACAAAGCGCATTTTTACCCTCCACATCTTCCTGGGTCATAACCACCGAGGACAAATTCTTAACAACAGATTTGGAAGCCGGAGGCTTACCTGTTATATCATAATCATTAAATTGCCCAAACAACATTTCATACTCAGCATCTGCATTATAAACGTAATCCTCATGATCACCAAAGTAAGGTTCAGCATCGCTATCCAATCCAAGATTCATCTCCAAATTATTAGCAGTCAACAACACTTCCCACTCCAAACTCTCCAACCCTACAACTCTGACCGCACCCGCTTCCTCTACTGGGGGGCCAAAAACGGGCACCAATCTCTCATCCTCTTCAGCATCATCGTCGATAAACATGCTCAAGACCTCTCTCTCGTCAACGCGACCATCAACTTCCTCCACTTCCTCCCACTCGAAATCTTCATTAACTTCCCTGTGATCCTCCAATTGAAGTGAATCCCAACAAAGATTTCTGAGGCTCATGCTCGTATCATTGTCATCATTGTCATTACCAACCTCAATCTGAACCTCATGTATACCATCCAATTCTCCAAAACAACAATCGTCACCATTCATCGAATGCAAATCGATCCCCAACACGAGGTCGTTCTCATCCTCCTCCGAATCAGACCCAAACCCAACAACACGAACGCAACTCTCAAATTCCACAGCACTTACCGTAGACCGTGCCTCACCAGATTGAGACCTCGAAACCCTCCTTCCCACAAAAAAATCATCATCATCCTCCTCGTCCTCATCATCATCAAGATCAACAACACGACAAGTCTCGTTATGGGCCCGATCAAAAAAATTCCTTTCAACCTCAAACCTAGACCTAGACCCAAACCCAAACCCGAAATCAAGGTCCAACATCTCAATACCCACATCACGATTATTGATATTATGGCTATTATTACCTTCAAAGACACGAAAGGTTGAATCTTGAAGAGCTTCGCAGACGAGATCTGGGTCGCCCATCATCACCTGAGACTGCTCGACGCGTTGGTGGAACAGATCCATCACGAAATTCACTTGGTTCTCGCGGTGGCCGAAGAGGTAGGTGCCGTTGGAAATCGAATCGATGTCCGAAACGTCGTCGTCTTCTTCTTCTTCTTCTTCGTCTTCGTCTACGAGTCGAATCCGGACCGTTGATTCAAGGTGATGAATATCGGAGGGTGGTGGGAGTACGAGGTCGGAGGAGTGGAGGTTGTGATGGTGGTGGTGGTGGTGGGAAGAGTAAGAAATGGTGGCTAGGGTTAAGGTTTGGTGAGGATCGTCGATGGGAGAGTCTAGGTCGAGGAGGTTAAGGTACGAGGTGACCTCTGCCATTTGATGATGTTTTGTGAGTTTCTCTGCTTTTCTATTTTTCCTTTTCTTTTTTTTTTTTTTTCCCTGTTCAAAAAGAATGGGTGTGTGTGTGTGTTTTTTTTTTGGATTTAATGGTGGTGTGGTGTGAAATTACGAACGTGTCCTGTGTTGTTTCGTGGAATGGACTTTTCTTACTTGTTGGGGCCGAGGTTCTGACATCAGGGTTTCCTAGCAATTTCGTTGGAGACTGTAGGACATTTGTGTCCGTAAAGGGAGGGACAACTGAGAATTCCTTGCCACTTTTTTGGTTTTTTTTTTTTCTTTGTTTTTTTTCCCTTTTTTATTTGAATAATTTGTTTTTTTCCCCTTTAGTTATGAACAAATGTATTATTTTTTATTGGGTTTGAGATTTTAGTTACCATGTTGTGTGAGAGATTGACACATTGGTTGGTATATTCACTATATTGATTTAAAATTTTAAACACTATTAATGAATTATTAATATTTGAGTTTGACCGATAATATAAATACATATATATATATAGAGAGAGAGAGAGAGGGGCTTGTGGCTAGTGGTCAGTTTTATTGGACACGCTAGAATGCAAACATGTGTTTGCATCTCAACATGTCCAATAGAATTGACTGTTAGACACTAGCCTCTGATCTCTCTCTCTTTCTCTCTCTTTATATATATATATATATATATGATAATGGCAATCTCCAAACCAAAATGGTTTTCATTATTGGCCATGAGTTTTATAAATCAATGATATAATTGATTTAATTGGGTGTCATCTATTAAGAGAATCAAGTTTAAAATCCTACTTTCTTATTATGCTATCAAATTATTAAAAAATAAAAAGTGGTGTTTTAAAATGCAACTATTTTGAATTTAAATATTCTTGAAAAATATAACATTATTTGTACTTCTTTGGACAATGCAACTATTTTGAATTTAATTTATAAACATGATGTATTGTACTTAAGTTTTGTCTTTTTTAAACACGCAACAAAATATTTATTAAAATATTTATTTATTATGTTGTTCATGTATGGCCAATCACATTTGTTGTCATGTCAATTTGTTTTAATAAAATTGATAGTACCTTCAACATTTTTCTTCAATAAGGATTTTATAACTCAATAGCACGACATGATATCCTTTATTAGAATAATCAAATTAGAATCCTCATTCCTTACTATCCATTAAACTATCAACACATGTTTTAGAAACCAAAATGGTAACTTGGCACACGCTTGTTTTCTTCTTCTGTTTTATGGGTTTTACAAATGATGGATCTTCATTCATATTGAGGTTGGAAGGTTGCTATCGGTGCTGGCTCCAAACCTAGGCCACTTAGGTCTCCACTTGTCCCAAAATAATTTTAAAGGTTTTAAAGCCCCCATTAAACAAACTAAAGGCCCCAAAATTGTACCCAACAAAAAATCCCAAAATTGTAGAATGATAACTAAAATCCCCCAAAATATTTTTCCATCTTCAAGAAAGCCCCCAAAATATTAAGCTAATAGAAATCCAACAAATTAAAATCCTAAATTGTTTATTAAAAATTTTTTATGAGTTTATTATGAATGTGCTGAATTATCATTTAAAATTAATTTCCCTAACAACATGTAAAAGATATTACCATAAAAATATGTGCAAAAATATTAATAAAAAGCAATAAGAATCGTTTTTAAACAAAAAAAGAATATAGGATAAATTGCAAATTATACTCTTAAAGTTTAAGGATGACTGGATTTTACAACCTGAAGTTTTAGAATTTGGATTTTACCCCTTGAAGTTTGGTGATGTTTGGATTTTACACTCTGACATTTCAAAATTCGGATTTTACCCCCTATATTTTAGAAGTGTTTGGATTTTACTCCCTAAAGTTTCAAAATTTGGGAGTGTAAAATCCAAACAACCCTAAACTTTAGAAGGTAAAATCTAAGTTCTGAAATGTTAGAGTGTAAAATCCAAACACCCCAAACTTCAAAGGGTAAAATCTAAATTATGAAATTTCAATATGTAAAATCCAATTACCTCCAAATTTTAGGGATGTAATTTGTAATTTACCCAAAAATATATGCAAAAGTTGAATAACTAATATTTAACATATTAAGAAAATTGAAATCTTGATCAATTATGTTCAAAATTGTTAAACAAGACAGTTTGATAATCATACTAGGGTCTTGGAATTTTTGAGCTTAGCTTGCGTGGGCTCATTGCCATTCTAGAACTTTGTGGGTACAAAAGTTAGTTGGAGCTTAGCTTTAAAACAAATTCTATTTGGGATTTGTTAACGATTAACGTCAGTACATGAAACTCAAGTGTTTTATTTATTTATTTTTTTAATGTAATTTCCTAAGTTGGAACACACTCAAATTTATATAAGGAAGCTTAACCAACTATAATAAAGGTGCCAAATCTCACCAAACGAAGCCAACTCACACAAAACCACGACAAGAATGTTCGCCTAAGATAATAATGAATAATCCTTTGTTAGAGTAACAGTTCAATAATCGAAATTTTTTAACCAAAAAAAAAAAATCGAAATATGAAAATTAATATATTTTAATAATAATATTTACTTAAATTAATATGATTTTGAAGTTATTTAAGAATCTAGTCTCTTTTTTTCCCCCTAAAAATATGATTTCACTAAAGATGCCACGATTTTCACTTGAAATTGTTCTTTGAAACCACCATTTTAGCACTTGAAAAGTTTAAATCGATTTAAAAAATCTAGTTTTCTAAATAACTTTGAAAAATAGTACTAATTCAATAAATTATTGGAGAATGATATTATTTTGAAAATTTTGCGAAAAGAACGAGGATGCTTCAAACTACGGCAAAGACAAAAAAAATTATGCTTGTTTTGTCATTCTCAATTCCCACAACCCACAAGTGTCCAGTGTCAACTACCCTCTCTCACTGACTTCCACCATAGGTCCCACTGCCCTCTGAGGTGGCTTCCACGAAACCACAAAATAAAATATAGGGCCACGCTTTCAATAATAGTATAATACTAATAAAAAGGTTGAACTAAAAGACAAGTCTATTAGCAAAAAAATAAAAAACTATTAAGACAAGTCATGATAAGAGGATCACTTTGGAAAATGTTCGAAAGGCAATCATTTCTTGTTTAGTGAAAGAAAGATGACACTTCTCTTCCTAATCATTGATCCAAAATCTTTTTTTTTTTTTACTTCATTAGTTTCAGTAAACACTTCTATTTCATTTAATCTTCATTGGGGATAATGTTCTTCAGTCCCAAACATGCACATCATCCAATCAATCCTAAAAGTTGTTTTTAAAAAAAATCTCTTTGATCTTCCAACAACTAATCAATAAGATGACAGAGTTTCCTAAAATGGGAAAAATGTATACATTTTATAAGAATAATCATTTCGATCGAGGGTGTTGATAATTGAGATAGATTACTAGATTGCAAATACTTAGGGAGTGAGACCTCAAATGAAAGGCGCCACAACATAATGCTCCTCTAGGCTCTAGTATAGTTTGCTCTTCATTTTTCACTCCTTTGCCCATCAAGGAGGTTAAGGTATTTGTCGCCAGAAACTTAGGCCAAGGGGCTATGGCTATTCTTGCCAGCTTCTTCACAACCATCTGATCACTTAATTTGTATCAAGTTTCTCAGTTTTTATAAACTATCAGTTGCTACAGAGAACAGTTCAAAACTGAATGACACTAACATTACAACTGATATACAATGTGATTGCTTGCTGTGATACAAACATACAATGCAACCATGCATTGTGAGAGGAGCAGAGATTTCGAGACAAGAATGAAGCCCCTATGCTTCTCAAGTACATAATTACAGAAGAAGACATTCCATAGTACCTTATTTTATTGTGCCTCAGAAATGTAGATCAAATTTTCCTCAATGCATGGTGACCCAGAGATAGAATGGAAGACAGAATGCTGGTCTAGGCCATCTCAGCTGGGGTTAAGGCAGATTACATGATTTGATCTTTATCTTTTACCTGTCCCTGCTGTCTTCCTGATATTAATTGGAAGGATCAAACAGAAAGGACTTCACTTGACAGATGACTTTAGAAATGGATTTGACGGACGATGAGATTGTACTTGATTCTCCCCTACTTTCTTTACCTCCTGCTTGTTTGATGACTTTATAAACGGATTAGATGGGTGATCTGTTTGTATCTGAGACATTTCTCCTATCTTCCTTGCTTCCCCTGCATTTTTTACCTCATCCACCTTTTCCTTGTCAATGTCATCTAGTAATGTAGTTTGTTTCTGTTCTGTTTTCTTTATTCCACCTTTAGCACCCTCTTGTGATTTGGCCTTCTTAGTAAACAGAGGAGCAGTCAATTTTGGTGAAGATGATGAAATTACAGTTTCTGATGTTTTACTTGTTTCAGAAGAAACTAAGGTCTTGCTGACTGCAACATTAGCCATGACAGGTGCATCACCGCTTGAGCTTGGGAGAGTGGTTTGCTTCGTCCCTTTAGCTTCATTAAGCAATCTTTCCTGTTAAAAACATAGAGGCATAAGACAAAGTGAAGATGAAAACAGATTGTGTCCAATATGATTGATTAGTGAAAAGTTGTACACCCCTCTTTGGACAACGAAGGCTTACCTCCAACACACTATTGAACCGTTCAGCCAAGTTAGGAAGCTTCAGTGCAGTAACAAGCTTGATTGCACCCTTCACAGATTTTTCCAATGATAAAAGCTTCACAAGTTCAATAGCCCTCACAAGCTTATCACCTGATACCACCACAAGTACGATTAGGATCATTCAATTTCTTTATTTTTCTAGAATATAAATTAGACAAATGGGAAAAGAGGGTAGGAGATAATAATAATATGACTCACCATTGCAGCAGGAAGCAATAAGCCGCAAGATGCACCTATCTTGAGCTGCTTCAGTATTGAAAGCCTCATCATCAAGTGAAGTTGTGTCCAACCCAGCACCAGCCATTTCTTCCATTCTCTTTTGAATCTGAGAGAAACATAATTCTAAAAGCCTCAGCCTCTGAACAGCATTAGTGGAAGATTTTTCATAACCTTTTGTATAGAGAAAAATTTGAAGCAACCCAATCATCCAGAATATAAATCAAACAGAAATGTTCTCAATTACGACACATTAATCAAATTAACAATTAAAACTGGCAAGCTGATAGTTCATACAAATTTATGAAAGTAGGCTGTTAAGTACGAAGGAGGAGAAAGGACCAACCTGTAAGAGATGCATGTTGTTTAGTATAAACTCATTCTCAAGAGCTTCAGCTCCAAGGTCCGAGGATGCCACAGGAAATGAAAGATTTAGCAAGGTGAGAACTGGTTTGGGCATCACCTAAAAAGAGGGAGAAAGTCAAGCAATAATTGAAAAAATATAAAGCAGAAAGAGAAGTCATGAGCTATCCTACCTGTGGGAATAAGTCTGGTTTTTTACAAACAATACAAAACAGCTTGCTTGTGTTCAACCCAACCACCCAATAGTTTTCATCTGACTTCTCTTTACTAGCACTGCATAGCAGATCTTTATTAAAGAACGTTCCGGGCAAGGAGGTTATAACTTATAAGAGAAAAAAATTTATTTAGAGAACAATTCTATATTCTTAGAATAAACTTGAACCTGAAGAGTGGGAGCCAACTGCCGCCATATTGGCTGGTATACACTCTCAGCACACCCTACAAATTTACAAACTCAGATTTAACATCAAGAAGCGACCTGCAGGACGTAGAAGTTATATCACTTCAGAAAAGAGCTGAGACTACCTTAGAATCATAGGAGCTTAATTGGCCTTCTTCACTAAACCCAAACCACGCTAGATGTGAACCAGGGGTTAATGGAAGACGTCCTTTGAGAGACTGGGTTCCAGTAGATATGTTGAATACTGTAAACTCTAACATCTGCAAGTTACAAAAGGGTTTACATTTCATAAGAGCAAGTAGCAAATATTATGATATAAATTCAAACAATCAACCCTCAGTCTTCAGCCAGCAGATGGTTATTTTATCCAGAAGACTTTGAAAACCATTATCACCATGGACTCCAGGATTATTGGTTATGGATTTTGTAAATGTAATTGTTCTAATTTATACAAAGATAAGTCCAGGGTTGAGCCTTGGACCCATCATCACCCTGAAAAAAAGTACGGAAAGTTGAAACAAGACCTGATCATTTGAGGGAAGACAGTCACAAGCATGAATGACAATTGCAAGTTCATCCTTGAAGCCTGATGCGGTAACCACTGGCCCGTTAAGGGAGAGAATATGTCTCTGCAACAAATTGCATTCAGTGAAACAGATGGCACAGAAAAAATATTATCAAAATTTTAGAAAAATGCTGGCCTGTTAAGGTAGAGAATATGTCTCCACGGCAAATTGCATTCAATGAAACAGATGGCACAGACAAAATATTGTCAAAATTTTAGAAATTTTTTAAATAAAAGACGGTTATATATTAGTATTCATATGAAATCATTTTTTTTTTTTTTTTTTTTATAATTAGTATTCATGTTAAATCATACATTCAGGAAGCACGGAGCCCATTAAGGAATTGTTTCAATATGTTCAGTATCCTCATTCAGAATCACAGCTAAATATGAGAGAACACAGATTTTCCCTTTTGCTTTTCAGCAGCATGAACCAAACAATACATATCATTCTCACCATAATTGTAAAAGCCCTATTCCCTACAAGCAATCATTCTTTGTCTTTTTTTTTAATACAATGCAATTGTCCAGCCATCATTTAAAGTCCTACAATTGCAAAAAAAAAAAAAAAGTATCCATGAAATTTTTCATCCATGATTTGAAATTAATTAACAGTAAGAAAGCCACAATTATCTGAAGAACTAGTATTCATTTTATAATTTTGTCAATGGAAGATAAGTTTAGATGAATTCCAACGAATTCAAGTTTCTCTAACTGTGTTGCTCTTTTGAGTTAGAAGGTTACTACAACCAATTATAAGGTTTTCTTCCCTCTTCCTACAAAAAGTATCTTATTCAACAGGCATATGCAACGTGTATCCCACATGCATGTGAGTGTTGTTGCATAGACCTGTTACACGAGGTACCACCTCGTACCTACTTGGAGCTGCTTAATCATGTTGTCCTCCCTACCTTAGACGGGAAAATTACACCATTCTATCATTGGTGCTATTGTTGCACCCTTTCTTTCCAGCAAATTATTACACCATTTTATCATTGTTGCTATTGCTGCACTCTTTGTTTCCAGCAAATTAATGACCCTCCTAATTTTATTTTTTTATATCAGAAATTATAAATAATAAAAATTAATTCAGAAGTTAATAGATTAACCATCACAGTTGCACCACTCTCAGATATGCAAATAACATATTTTGTCAAAAGATAATTCTTAAAATGAACACAGTGCAAAGTGAAAGCATAAATTCATGATTCCATGATTACAAACCAAACAATTTTAACCACACCCCCAACCCAAAAACAAAAGATGAACAAAGAAGGTTAACACACCTGCAAACCACTCTCAGAAAAGATACGAAGAAAATTAAAACTCGTAATTGCAGCCACCCAGGCAGTACCAAGTGCCACAGCCTTCACTTCTTCCCCTTCTAATCGCATAGACCACTGGGTTTGCATTAAACATCCAAAGTCAGCACACAGAAACTTCATATTCATTGTGCACAGACAATTAAACATTGGCAGGGGCAAGAATGTGCATGTCTAAATTACCACATGAAGTATGAACACTAATAAAGGTAAATGATTGTACCTCACTATTGTTTGCCCAAGTACTGAATGGGCGATACATAAGAGTACTCATGCTCTTCTCACCCTTGCAAGGGTTAGCAAAAATGCTTCCATTTTCATTTAATGCAGCCATTGTAAAGCCAAAATGATCAGTCATTGACGGAACTCGGGGACCACTACCAGTGTCATGAAAGTCTATCTGTATCCATGAATTATTAGTACATAACACAGGCTCCCCTGACCGAGGCATGATTCTTAATAAAAGTTTGACTGCAAAAAAGAACAAAAAAGAAAGGAAAAGAGAAAGACTAGAACTGATAATAAATTAACAAAAGGAATGGATTACCTCTATATGGGAGTATCCATCATGCTCAATTGTGGTTATACTTCCAACCATGTTGTAGCACAAAAAACTCCTTTTTCCAGGCAGCACAGGAGTAGCACCTGGCTGAAATGACTCCTGCATTTTCGGCCTAGCAGATGTTATGCTTCTTAACCCCTCATTCCTGTTATTCAAGCTTTCCTTCTCAATACGATTCGCTTTCTTACGGGATTCAACCTTTGGACGCAAGCTCCATTCATCATTACCATTCTCCTCCAAATTTTCCTCATATGCAGATGGTTTGCGTAGCCTTTTTCTGCTAGGAGGCTCAGATTCACCATGGCTACCTTCACCAAGATCACTTAGACTACCAGAGGCACTAAGATCTTCCTCTTCATCAAAAAAAAGGAGCCCATTACTATTCTTTGAATTTAATTTTGGAATATCCTCAGTAGGAGATTTCATTGACGAAGGAACAACTGATTCCCATATGCCATACTTTCCCATAACATCAATAATAGCCAGTGCATTGCTAATTGGCTTCCATGCCATGCAACATATTTTATCATCAAATTTCTGCCTGTCAATATCCTGCTTCCGATCAACATCCCAGATAAGAACTTGCCTATCTAAACCAGAGGTAGCCAAGTATTTACCGTTGGGTGACCAAGACAAGAAACAAATAGGTTGTATGTGATCACCTCTCAATGCAAACAGTTTCTCAGCTGTATCTCTATCGTACATCACTACATCATTTCTCAAACCCGGGACAGCTAAGGTCTCCCCATCAGGACTCCAGCTAATCACATTCATGACGGAAAGGTCTAAACCAATGTCAGGAGCTACGCCTTTAAGAGTGTGCAATGCTACTCCAGACTGAAGCTCCCAAAATATGACAGTCCCAGTTGAATCAACAGATGCCAAGTATTCACTCTTGGGGTCAAAAGCTAAGCCAGTTACAGGCCCTTTATGTCCTTTGAGAACCCTTGCAATTGAACCATCAATTGTGTTTATCAGCTTAATCCCCTCATCATCACCCGCAGCTGCCAACATGCTCCCTGATCTATTAAATGCAAGGGCACGTATTGGCAATGTGAATCTAGTAATATTAGTCTCAAACTCTCCACCTGATAAGAACCCAAAAAAGAAAAGTTTAGCAAAATTAATCAAACTACATAAACCGAACAAAATTAAACTTTAAGATGATTAGACGCGGCTGAGTGATTTTGCACAGCGAGAGTTTAGGTATGTTCCCAATAAGCATTACCAGGTAGTCAAATATGATACGCAATTAAGAGATAAAATGAAGAAACTCAAACAAGAGTTCCAACTATACCTAATTTCTAGCAAACCAAAACCAAATCCGGCAATTTTCACACTCCAGACATTCAGAGTAAAACATCAAAACCTACTTTTCAAAACACAAAATCATTTCACACATTCCATCAACATTACCATACACTTAAATTTTAAAAAAATCCTAAATATCTCAACATTTCACACAGATCTATACGAGCAGACCAGCATTCCAACAAAAATTAAAACATTTCACACATCAAGCTTGATTCTTTAGAGAATCCCAATAGAGCACAAAATAATTACCATGCGAATCTAACAACTGAATCGATAAATGACACACAGAATTTTTTTTTTTTAAATCCCAGCATCAAAATTCCACAAACTTCATACTCAACAAAAGAAACGGAGAAACAGAGATTAGAATACCGGGAAATTTGTAGAGCTTGACGGAGTGATCGATGGATCCGGAAGCGAGGCAAGTGGAGTTGGGGCTAATGGCGATGGCGGTGACGCCGTCGCGGTGGTGGCGGAGGATCCTGGGAGCGCTTGACGGAAGAAGAGGGTCGTGGATGGAGATAGAAGGATCGGAAGAGGAGGCAGTGACGAGATGATGTGCTTGCTGGTCCCACACCACGGAGCAGAAGGAGCCACCGCCACGGCCATTGCTGGAGGAGGCGGCCTTGTGGGCCTCCCTGAGCTTCACTGACCGTACTTTCATGGCGGCTTTGGAAATGGGTTTGGCTTGGCTTGGCTGGGTGGGTGGGAATTTGTGGATTTGATTTTTGGAGTTGGGGTTTTGTGGGGGTGTGTTCGGGGATTTGGCGGGAAATGGGTGGGTTTTTGGTTTTGGATTTCCCGGGAGGGATTTTGAGCGAAGGGAAGAGAAGGAAGTTACCAAAGAGGGCATAGAGTTAAGAGATATTTTACTTTGGGAACCATTGGTGGTTCTACTCCTTTGAATCAGGCCCATTTGGAATGGACAGTTTTCCTCCAAAGTCCAAACTCACTTTCATTAGATCATTCACGTGTGATCATCAAAAAAAAAAAAAAAAAATCATTCACATGTTAAATCATACAAAACATCCAAATTGATTTAGAGGAAATTGACATGTGGCAATTGATAAAATTATCCAAGGTTGCTTTTGGATACATGAATTTGGATTTGAATTTTAAAGTAATAGATTTGAAATACTTTAATTTTAAATCTATAAATATTTTAAGTGTGTCATAATGTCATATGAATTTCTAAAATTTTATGAGTTTATAAGTTATTTCGAATTCAATTTTTGGCGGATTTACCAAATCCAAATCCTTGATTTTTTTTTTTTTTAAATTATCCAAACAAGGTATTTGGATTTTAATTAGCCAAATCCAAATTCTTGTAGATTTTAATCACCCAAATCTAAATTCTTGTGCTCAAATTATGCCATCCAAACACACTACAAGTGTATTTTATGTTACATGACATAATTAATCAAGTAATATAATTTTTTTAAATAATACATGGAGATGACTTTAATTATAAGTTGTCGTGTAATGGGATGGGAAAAAAAAATTCCTCCAAACCACTTCGGACTCTGGAGGACTCCCATGACTATTAAGTGCCCGTTTGGGCCAAAAATCACAATTGCAATATCAAACGTAATTTTTTTTGTGTTTGGTAAAATTTTCAAATGGTTCTTTTTGACCATTAGTAAATGTAATTTTTTGTGTTAACGTAATGGTCCCTTGGACAGTAATTCCAAATCATGCTTTTTGGCCCACCACTTTTTTAAAAAAAGTTTCAAGAGGTTGAACTAAACTCACCCTAAGTTGGTCACATGACTCAAAGTAATCGATAAATTTTTAAGTTGATGCTTAAAAGGTTGGAAGAACTTTCCTTCAATAGTTTAGAAGAGAACTCTGTCTATTCAGAATTTGTCAACTTGGGAAAGCAATTGTATTTTGTGGTTCTATTTGGTTGACCCATTGGAATTTTTGTCAATTTGGGGAATCCCATACAGTTTGATTCAGGTATTAATTTCAATATGATAAGTTCATTTTCTCCCTTTTTCTTTCTTTCTCTTGTCACTTGTCACTTGTCTGAGTCCCCCCACCCTTTCCTATTCTTCTTCTGTTAGTCTTACCTATCATAACTTCCTCCGCCTACTCCTTGCCCACTCAAACTTACTGCTATTAAAGTTGTGGTTTAATTAGTGTCATTTGTTATATTATTGATAAAATTGAGTGTGTCGGGACTTGGGCAGTTTGGTGGTGATGAGATTAAGTTGTTATGGCTTGACCAGATTGGTGCTAAACTGGCAATAAGATTGAATATGTTGAAACTTGGATGAATTTGTTGGCAGTTGTAAGTTTTGTAAATTTTGGGTGGTTTTGAATATGTTGGTGATTTCTTGTGGCTTGGCCAATAGGGGCTATCGGTGATGATTTCTTCTTCTTCTTCTTCTTTTTTCAACTTGTATGTTTAGTTTCTTAAATTTTTATGCAAAATATAAAATGAATTGAAATTTGGAAAAATATTACTGGTTTGAGACTTTGAGGCAAGTAGGTGATAAGCTAACGCATATTTTGACTGAAATAGAATATTACTACCGAATTTACATTGTATATCCATAATATGCCTAAAAAAAACATGATTCCAAGTGAATACTTTGTGCGTCTCCCTCTTCCAGGTCCATCACAAAGGAAATGAAAATCGAGATTTGCTTTAGCTACGGTTGGTCTGCGACCATTGAATGTTGAATGCATCTTTGGGGTAATCTATTAGGAGCCACCATAGGTATATAGATAATAATTGTTGTAATATTGCATTTAGTTATTTAGTGGTTAGTTAGTTACAATTGCAAGCATGTTAATCACATTAACATATGTTGGAATTATTAATGCACATGGGAATAATAGAACCATTAGGATAAGGCTATGTGGGCCAATTAAATAGTTATATGATTCTATAAATACCTACTTGTAATCACATTTCCATTCATTGAAGAATAAACCAATTGATTACTTAGTGCATTTCTTCTCCCTCTCTCTCTCTCTCTCTCTCTCAATATTTCTCTATGGAAGGTGACTACATTGAATTAAGTCAATTCCCCTACAATTCTTATTCATCCCCATTAGGAACCACTAGGTTCCTAACAAGTGGTATTAGAACTATCGATTTTGAGATGACCGAATCTATTGCAATCCATCAAGCTTTCATGGAGTTTTATTTTAAAAGCGAAGATCCTTTTCGATGGCTTGTCAAGCTCTATGAATTCTTTGCTCTAGACAACACAGCACCACATTGCATGGTAGATAGAAGAAGAAGTGTGTGAATGGTTCCAAGATGCGAGGACATTGGGCTTATGCACAAATTGGGTGCATTTCATATGCACCCTACAAGATCAGTTTCGAGCACCAATCCTTGATGCATCAATGGAGACTACCAACCAAGAATCTAAGATGCAAGAGTCCACGAATTTCATAGTGGAGGACCAAGAACCAATTTTTGATGCACCAATGGAGGCTCCCATTCAAGAGTACACGATTCAAGAATTGGCAATCCGAGTGTCAATTATCCAAGAATCAAAGATGCAAATGCCAAAAATTCTAATGGTTCTAGAATCAAATGAAGTCTTAAGGATCCAAGAACATTCCAAGATCCAAAGAACCAACGAGACCTTGAAGATTAAAGAACCATTAAAGGCTCAAGAATTTGAGGGAAGTTTGAAGATCTACAAAGAAGGAAGCTTCATGTACACAAGACCACTTGTCAAAGAGAAATGCATGAATATGTTGATCAAAATGTCACTAAGGTATTGGTCCATTGGAAGATCTCCTTTAACGAAGATGCCAATCACAACAACACCTTGTGGACAAGGTGTTTTGAAGGAGAGGGAAATGATGTTAAGAAACTCTATAGGTAGTTTTATGGTTCCATAAATACCTACTTGTGATTACATTTCCATTCATTGAAGAATAAATCAATTAATTGCTAGTGCATTCTCTCTCTCTCTCAATATTTTTCTATGGAGAGTAATTACCTCGAATTAAGTCAATTTCTTTACAATTCTCAAACATTCCCCTATGATTTTTATCCATCCCCATTAGGAACCACTAGGTCCCTAACTAGATCTCATAGTTCCTATGGGGTGGAAACAATGGGCCCATGGACTTTCCTTTATTTTGTTACATTTCGGTCGAAGGGTTGAAAGGAGAGAGTGCATCAAGCTATTTGCAAGGGACAATGCATGTAAAAAAGAGAATAAATAACTTAATAAAATTATCTGGGGCTTTATTAAGTGCTTCTTTAGGAGTTAAACTTCCATTTGTCCATATTTCGAGAAAAAATATTCTCATAACTCGAAAAGAGTTCGCTGCCAAATAATAGGCAATTCACCTATAGGATACAACAAAGTCACATTCGGTAGACAATATTTCTGAAGTTTCATTATAAAATAATTTATCATAGAATCGTGTGTTTTGACTAGAATAATGAAAGAAAAATAAAAATTGCACCCAATCTATTTCAAACCCTTATTATATAGATAGACAAAGAGTAACAATTAATTGAAACATCATTATTCTTCGGCCTTCATTTGAGTTGGGACCTTTTAAAAATAATGACTTTTCATAATGTATTTTGTTAATTTATGACCTCACTTTAAAGATCTTTTACAAATTATATATTTCTATATAAAAAAAATAACTTTTACGTATTTTGATCTACTGTATCTTATCTTATTTTAATAATAAAAAAATCATACGACCTTGATTACACACGAATGCCAAGTGCATCGCATGTTATATTATAGTTGTCAAATCGTGAATCGTATCGTGAATCGATTTTTGATTTTTCTGTATTGTGTATCGTATCAAATCGTGTATTATAAGATACACAAACATCTAATAAAATCATAAAATAATTATAGTTATAAATATATAAAAGGTATATTCATTTTTAATTCAAAATATATTCAACTAATGACCAATTTAATCATTACGTATGTAATAAAATTTAACAAAGCTAACTAAATAAATCAAATTAACTTATGTTTATAACATGCACATTCAAATTGATTAAACTCAGAAGTAATATATGATATCTGAACCAAAATAATAATATCTTTTCATCATCTTGGCTAATCAACTCCATTTAAATTAATGTTATCATCATGTTCAGCATCTTGCAAAATTATTTTTTCATAGACATTTTCTTTATTATTATTAACATTTACCTTTTTTTTGGTTTTTTTTATTCTAATAATTTAAAAAAAAAAAAATTTCATGGCATTCTAGCTTTTTAGACTCAAAATAATAATAACAAAATAAAAAATAATTATATTTTCCTTTAATACATTATTAATAGTGTAGAAAATAAATCTGCACATATGAAAGTGAGTGTTACAAGTATAGTATAAATTTTGTAGGAGAAAGAGAAGGGAGGAAAAAAACTCATGGACTTGCTATTTCATTAGACTCAATTAAGTTTCACAATAATTTTGTGTTAACAAAGTCTAACAACTTGTTTAAATCAAATAAAACCCCAAATTTTAACAAAAAAACTCATTTTAAACCTACATGTCTATATATCGTACGATACGTATGATTCACCGATACAGTACGATTTATATGATACACACTTATGTATCGGACGATTCATGAACACTTACGATAAGCCTTTACTATACGAAACTTTTTGTACAAGATACGATACATATCGCGTATCGTACGATACTGACAACTATGTGATATACATATATGCATGTTTTAGTACCACATGTTTATATATTTTTTTAGAACCAGCTTGGGTCCAGTGCTTTTGTGCATTGGACCTATTAGGACTTGGATATGTATCAAATAATTGTCACATATTTATATCTTAACAGATCCAGTGCATAGGAGCACTAGATCCAACATAACCTAATCCTTTTAAAATTTATTTGTTCGTGTTTGTGTTACTTATATGCTCACAGAAAATTTAAATACTCTTTCTATACGCGGGACAAGTCTAGCTATTTGACATACAAAATTACTTGCAATTCCATATCACAATCAATACTAGATATTTTAGATTTTTTCCATATCACAATCTATACTAGATATTTTAGATTTTTTAACAATTTCTTGTCGATGTAAAGGATAGACATGCATTATAGTACTTGACAGTTAAAGTTATTCCACTTCCTCTTGAACTTAGTTTGAGACAAAAAAAGATTGTTATTCCACTAAGCCAAAAAGAAAGAGTACAAGTAGAGTTACAAAACACCACTTATTCAAGCCCTAGTAGCATTATATAATAGAAACATGGTGTTTAAGTTCGATGCAGAAGTTATTTACTTTTATTCCAAATCCATATAGCTTTGGACCTTATGAGTAAAGGGACCAGCTCATTCCTTACTTGGAGGCTCATAACCTCATTTGCACCACCAATGAATTCTTGCCCAATGAACACAGCTGGTACGCTTGGTTGACACCCCAACTGCAACAGTGCTCTTTCAATTTGCCTTCCATTTGGTATCTGATCAAGCTCATAGACTGTAGGGTTTGCCCCAAAGCTACATATTAGTGAATTTATGGAGTGGCTCATGCAACAAGAGCTCTTGCTGAAGATCACTACTGGCTTTTCAGCCACCAACCCTGTCACCACATCCATTGTTATGAAGTTTGAAAAAGTAGGAAAATGTGAGTATGTATGTTTTGAAGCTTGTGAAGTGAGTTAATATGAGGCTTTGCTTTGAGGAACTTGAGCTCCAACTGGTGTCTATTTATAGATCATTGTTTAGGAAGAAGATATCTCAGTGCATTCCAAACTTACCCTTTATGATTACTTGACAATGACTAAAGTGGCTTTTTGCACATTGAAGAGCAATACTGTAGCATATGTACATGTACCTAACCATCATCTTAACTACGTTAAGTTAGTGTTGTCATTCTGGGAATTTCACAGAATAACAAGTTGCATATATCAGAATATTGACATGCAAAATGTTATCACTGATCACAATGGTGGGGGAGTACATTCCTTAATGCCGATTATCCCTTTTTAAGTTTCGAATTAAGTGATTAATATAGAGTTTTAAATATATCATAGAGGGAGGTGTTAGAAAATTAATGGAATGCTCATGCATGACTCTCTCTAAGCCATACCAACTGAATTACAAGAAATATTAATAATTTAGGACAAAATTTAGCTACAGAATTGGTTGTAATTTAAGGCTATAAACTCACTCAATAAAATAAATATTACTACATATTTTAAAAATTTAACCGTTGAATTGCATGTTATTTACATTTTTAATACACATGTCAAATTTTGTGTCAATAAGATATTATTTACTATATAATCTATAAGCTTATATTTTACGCATAATTTTAAATTATAAAAACTTGCATTTTAAAAAGTTTATTGATGATATAACTATTGATCTTTAATATTCTTGAAATTTTAGCAAGCATGGAGGATATAAGAAGAAGATGTAAGTGCTGTTTGGATTGCGTTTCCTGCATTGGCATTTTCAGTTTTTTTTTTTTTTAGCCGATTTTGTTGACTTTTAAGCGTGAACAGTGCACCCATGCATTATTCACGGGACCCACAAACATCACTTTTCAACAATTTTTTCATTAAAAATGGGTCCCACGGTACTATTTACACATTTAAAAATTATTTTGTTACAGTGTTTTCAATTTTCAGCTGTATCCAAACGAACCCGTAATCTAATGGCGGATTTATCAAAACTCACCTCTACTAAAAAGATATTAAGTAAGATTGTGGGCTAAAGCTACAACCAATTTTGTAACTAAACTTTGCTCCAATAATTTATATGTGAATTAAACAACAAAATTCTTTCAAACTCATTTTCACGTTATAACTAAAATATGAAAACAACTTATCCACCAAAAAAAAAATAAAAATCAAAGAGTTACTAAGTAGATCTTGGAGCATCTGGCCAGGTTGAGAAAAAAAGTAGGATTATAGGATTTATATCTGGTGGAAATTCTCTCATAACTTGATTCACAACCAGATGAATTCAAGAAAAATATGCTTTTTAAAGGTGACCTAACACATTATATATCTATTTTGACACATTGCACTAATCGGGAATGCTACTATATAAGATATATTCTCTTCGTTAAATACTAGTGCATTGAACAACTGGACAAATTAAGCCTATTTAGCATAATGTGTGGTTCTCTTTAAAAGTGTATTGGTATCCGATTGTAGATTAATTAGTACTTCAATCTTGCTTTTTTTGCCAAAAGAAAATACCCACCATTGAGGGTCTGTTTGGATAGAACTTATTTTGCTGAAATTGAAAACTGAAAACACTGTAGCAAAATAATTTTTAAATGTGTGAATAGTATCGTGGGACCCATTTTTAATTAAAAAGTTGTTGAAGAGTGAAGTTTGTGCGTCTGTGAACAGTAAATAGAACCCACTGGTGTGCATTCCACGGCTTATTTTGTTATGAACAGTACATGAGTTGATGAAAAGTGTACAATGAACAGATTGAAAAGTCAAAAACAACGGCAGAAAAAAAAAAAAAAAAAGAGACACAAAAACGCAAACGCAGAATAAGTTGAATCCAAACTCTGCCTGAGTCAAAAGCATATATAATAATGTGTGGTTCTCTTTAAAAGTGTATTGGTATCCGATTGTAGATTAATTAGTACTTCAATCTTGCTATTTTTGCCAAAAGAAAATACCCACCATTGAGTCAAAAGCATATATAATAATGTGGCTAAGTGTTTATTTTTTCACCCTAATATTTTTATTACTTCAAAGATTAGCAATAGAAAGTGGATTCTAATTGTGAAATAAAAATTTGTAACCTGGATAATGCAATCAGGACTTTATATATGAAAACTTATCAAAGAGGCATGATTGTTGGAAACTTTTATCACATATAAAGAAAGCTAAATAAAATGATACCCCACAAATGCATTATCCATTCTTTAAAAAAAATAATAATAATAAAAGAAAAAAAAAAAAAAAGGAACTTTTACCACCAGGTCCCATATCAGATGCCACTTGCTAGCATAAAATTAGAATATATCGAGATTTCAGTTAATTTTAACCATTAATTTTGTAAACAATTTATTCAAAGTAATGTTGCTCACAAAACCATTCACGCAAAGTAATTATAGGCGCTCCGGTTTCTTAAAAAGGATGCTATGAAGATGAAGGACATCATGCAATACAGCATTGAAGTTTCTACTTATACTCTCACCTGACCGAGCTAATTGTTGTGCTACAACTCTATTTTTTGCAAGATGTGCAAGTACATGTAGAAAAGACGCTACCATCTCATCCATTTCCATATTCCTAGATGGCCTCAAACCCCCATGTATGTGGAGCATGTCACAAAGTTTTCTAAATGCTCTCTTGTCCATTCGTTGTTTATGGATGCTGTATCATCCATCCAAACCATTTGATTCATATTTACAACTCTCACATTTGCTCTCTCCAATATTTGGTCACCCCAACCTCCAATTCTTCCAACTCTCCTATTCCTAGAAAGAATCACTATTGCACATGTGCACTAACATCATCCACATTTGACATAGTAAATCTAATTGATGTAGCAACACAACTAAAATTTTCTTTTTATGATTCCTTGGTGGTCAAGCCATCACTGCAATCATAAACAAGAAATAAAAACTTGACATTTAAGAAAATTACAAATTATTAAAACAATTGCTACTAGACTAGCTACCAGTGTGACATATAGCTATGTAACTAATATAATGGAAAAAAACTACTTGGGATACTTACTAATAAATTCTTATTAGCTAAAAAAATCTATTGTTTTTAATCTTAGATTAGCTATTGCCCGTAAATGACAAGTGCAAAAAGAGTAAAATGAGTTTCCTCCATTATATATTCTCACAATAATATCAAACCAATGAATCAAGGTTGGAAAAAAATAGCATATACTATGTTTAGGATTGGTTGGTTACACACCCTGTGTATTCCAAATAGTCCTTATGTAGACAGATCATTATGCAGACAAATTATTATGTAGGCAGATATGTAGCTACCATGAAACCCCCACAAAATATATAAGGCATCTACTCATAACATTCTTCCTAACTATATTATATACTCACAAAATCACTACCATTATGAAGCATCCCCCAATTAAATTCCTGCAATTCATTAAGGAAACAATATAATATTATAAAGCATTCTCAAGAGTGTGAATAAGCTATGATATGCCTGTGAACCCGCTCGCAACCCAATAACTGCCTCCATAAACTGCAATAATAAGAGACAAAGTTGCCGCAAATTTAAAGGCCGAATACAATAAAATAAATCGTACCAATTAAAGAACAAAGTATCAATGAAGCAAACAAAAAATTTATACCATTATTTGAACATAACAGTTAGTGGTCAAATACAGCACCAAAGACAGCTTCTTTTAATTTGATCAAAAGGAAAATATACACATAGTACACTAACAACAACAAGAACACAACGGTGATAAACAACTAAATGCACTCCTCTGATGCATTGAGATTGATGACAAGCAACTAAATGAGTTTCCTCAGTTTCTTCTTTTCGTTCTCATATCCTTGGGAATCAGGGTCATGGCATACAGTGGTGGCTTTAAGGGCCTTAGGGAGTATGCAGTGGCACAGTGAACCGAAAACCCAGAAAATTTCATACTCATAAAATCGTAGCAACCCATAAAATCCATACCCATCCTTACTCGACAACCTCCTTACCACCACCAAAAAATCCAAAAGAGCTCAAGCTCTCCCAGACCTTGGTCACCGATGAGGGAGACGAGAAGCAAGAGAGAACAGAGACAAGGACAGATGGGAGAGATGGAGGGTGAGGGCTTGGGATCAGAGAGATGGAGAGTGAGGGCTTGAGATCGGAGATGGAGGGTGAGGGCTTGAGAATGACAAATGGAGGGTGAGGGTTGAGATTAGAGATGGAGAGTGAGAGCTTGAGAGATGGAGGCTGATGTGCAATGGGAGATAGGGCTAGAAATTTTTTAAGTATGCTATTTATACAAATCCTAAAGCTGCATTTTTAACTTGCGGCTATAGGCAAATATGAAGCTGCGTGTAAGAAACGCGGCCACTTCCTAAACTAAAGTTGCATTTTATAAACACAACTACAGACTAAGTTTATAGCCGTGTCTATAAAACGCAGCTATAGGAAAGGTAGAGTCGCATTTTTCAAACGCGGTCATAGTTTAGATTAAAAAAAAAAAATAGAAAGGCACTATAGCCGCATGTTTAAAATGCGGCAATAGCTCCAAACCAAAAAATGCGGCTATAACACAAAAAAACGTGGCTATAGACATATTTTGTAGCCGCATGTTTAAAACGGGGCCATTCTTTTCCCTTCCATTTAATTGAACATGCAATAACTGATCTTAATTTGGAGTGAACTGATCTTTGCCACTGGGAACAAAAAGGTTAATCTTCTTATTAGTCATATTTCAGATTATTAAATAATCACACATGCTTCGGAAGATCTCTGATAATGTAAAACAGTGCTCATTCTTGATCAAATTCCAATATAGGTTTTAGTTGTGGCCACCATGTGATAATAGTGTCTTTTGAAGCCAAACCAACTAACCTTTATTAGAATCCCCAAGTCTGAAAGCCAAATTTAACAATCAAAGCCCATTTTTCAACTACAATCAATACCATTAATCTTTTACATGCTCAAAAATATAGAGTTCCTGTATACTGCGCAGCTGGTTTCCCGTACATATATGGGGTACAACTACAAACTCTTGAAACCGAGGAGAAGAACGTGACACTGGCAGTTCTTCCATGCATGGAAATACTAGCTCTCTTGAGCTTTTAAAATAGAAACATACATCCCACTTTTTTTTCGAATCTTTGTAGTTATTTTGATAAGAGAATTATTCAAAGCTAGGGTAAATAATTGTCATTATTCATCTAAAATTTTTTTGACATCTTTTTTTTTGATAAGTAATAAGAATATATTAAAAAGAAGAGCGGTGTCACCTGAGTATACAGGAAGTATACATCAAGGACAAATACAAATAAAGTGCATAAAGTACAAAAGTCCATGAAACCATGGACTGAAGAAAAAGAACGAAAACCAAAAGGCTGTAACCCAATCCAAAAGAGTCTTAAGGAAGAATAGTTTAAGATCTGCAACTGATCTCTCTAAGTCCTCAAAATGCCGGTTATTCCTCTCCCTCCAAATGCACCACATCAAACAATGGGGCACAGCCATCCAAATAGCCGAATTCCGATGCCTCCCCAACTTTCCTTGCCAACAAGCCAACAGATCCACCACTGTTTTCGGCATAACCCAATGAATGCCAAATAGAGTAAACACCATAGACCATAAATCAAAAGCAATAGGGCAATGGATAAGGAGGTGGTCAACAAATTCCCCATTTCTTTTACACATACAACACCAATCCAAAATCAAAATCTGCCGTTTCCTAAGATTATCAATAGTCAAAATATTCCCTAAAGCTGCAGTCCACACAAAAAAGCAACTCTAGAGGGGACCTTAGACTTCCAAACAGTCTTCCAAGGGAAAGACTGATCGACACTATTAGTCAGCACCTGGTAATAGGAATGAACAGTAAAACCTTTACCCCTAGCAGGTTTCCAACACATCTTCTCGTCCCCAACTCCTTTCAAAGAAGCTCCATAAATCCTAGACATTAAACTGTAGAAGGATTCCAAATCCCAATCTTCGTTGTATCTTCTAAAAGTTAGATCCCAAAAAAGAACACCATTTGGGAACTTCATCAACTCAGTCATAGGGGCCTCCTTATTTCGACTTAACGAAAAAAAGACTTGGGTAGAGCACACACAAAGAAGCGTCCCCACACCAAATATCCTGCCAAAATCTAACAGTAAATTTGAATGCAAATATCCTAGGTAGGCTATGCAAATTTGAATGCTCATGAGTCATGCACATACATGACAAGCAAGATATGAAAAATTCTTTTTGCATCCAAAACAGAGAAAAAAAAAATCTTCAATTTAACAGCTTTTTTCTTATTCTTTTGAGTGCAAGAGTGAAATATTAAAATAATAAAAGCTAATAAAAACAACCCAAAAATCTGTAGCAATAGTCCTCATCAACACTCTATTTGTTGATATATTTAAAATCTTATTGTCATTTTATAGAATTAATATTAGAAACACCGTGATCATGTTTTCCATGCCCGTATGCTTTTTATAATTCCGCATTTGGGATTTTGTGAATTAGAAAATGACAAGGACGTACACAATGTACATTAACTACAGAAAGTAAACTTCTTATTCTTTTCCATTTTCATTTTTTTTTCTTTTTTACCCTTAGCATTTTTTGCACATAGGATTTTTAAATTTTTTTTTAAAGGAATCTTGAGTCTTGACACCTATATAAGTTAAAAGAAGACATAAGTCCTAGTGAATACTTAAATGGTCAAATATTTAGGTTGACAAATCCATGTGGAGGTTTAGAGTACTAATACTCTCACATAAAACCAAACTCACAGAATTCAAAAGCTAGCTATTGTAATGGTTATTATTATATTGCCTATGAAACAGACTAATCTATGAAATCTATTTAGGTTAATTCCGGTAATATATAGATGTACGAGATGCCAATTGCCAAGGCAAGAAGGGCAACGATGGATTCAAATGGTTAGGTGGATGAATACTAATGAATAATGATTAAGACTGAATGAGATCATTAATCATTTTCTTTTTTGGTAATTCAATTGGTATGAGTTAGGGAGGAGGATTCCAACCATACCACTGAACTACATGATTCTTGGCATCATTATTCATTAATTACTTTCTAATCAAAATACTTAATATATTTTTCATTCTTTCTTTGATTGAAGTTATTGTCGTGGGAATAATCATTAACGCTTTTTTCTTAATTAAAAAATATTCATCAATTGTCACATGTATCATGGTTCTCTTAGCAATGGAGAATAGACTAATGTTATTGAGTTACAAGACTCTTGAAAAACTCTTTTGAGCTATATCAGCAACACATAGATGAATACTAATGAATAATGATTAAGACTGAATGAGATCATTAATCATTTTCTTTTTTGCTAATTCAATTGGTATGAGTTAGGGAGGAGGATTCCAACCATACCACTGAACTACATGATTCTTGGCATCATTATTCATTAATTACTTTCTAATCAAAATACTTAATATATTTTTCATTCTTTCTTTGATTGAAGTTATTGTCGTGGGAATAATCATTAACGCTTTTTTCTTAATTAAAAAATATTCATTAATTGTCACATGTATCATGGTTCTCTTAGCAATGGAGAATAGACTAATGTTATTGAGTTACAAGACTCTTGAAAAACTCTTTTGAGCTATATCAGCAACACATAGAACGTGTAATAATCAGCAAATAACATGCATAAATTATAAGTTATAACTAGTGTGAGTCGGCTTTGTTTACCAAATTTCTTTGTTGTGCTAATTATTATTGCACACACTAGGTTATACGTTGTCATATACACTTCAGCTAAAATTATGTTTTGAAAACATGATCCTGACCTTCCCCCCTTCCCCCCCCCCCCCCCCCAACCCAAAGGAAAAAAAGAAAAAAAAAAAATTGGGGCCCTCCTGGCCCCTAAAAAAAAAAAAAAATTTTATTGGTTACATATTTTTTTATTTCTAAAGAAGTGCCTCCCTCTTCCAAAAATTTAGACCCCTCCCTTTTAATTAGCCTAGCGCAACTAGCAACTATCCAACTAAAAAAACTTAACAAAAACAAAACTTTAAAATAAAAAATCCTAATCAGCCTAGTATTAGAGTACTAGTATCAGGTGTTCTAAATGCTAAATATTTGTATTTAGAACATCAAATATCAAAAACACTACTATATGAGACATTTCAAATGTTATATTAAAGTAGTAAGTCTTGGTTTGTGAAATTTTTTTTTTTTTTTTGCAACGACTGATGCTTTTAAGAAACAATATTATTTTGTGTTTCTTTGTTGTTGTTGGTAGATGATTGCATCTTAATATATTAAGAAACAATGATTTCGTTTATTTATCTTGGTTGGGAGTTTGTTAATACCATATGGGTACCTATTAGTTTTTTTTTTCCCTTACATTTCGGCCTCTTTAGTTTGAAATCCTAGATCCCTATACGGGACACATAACAAAAATTATGTTTTCAAAAAACAAATGAAAACATGATTTGATTTATGTGTCTTGTACAGATAGTGTGTAAGTGTGTGTTTGGCTCCAAATTAAAAAGCCAGCTTATTTTACTATTCAGCTTATTTTTGCTACTATTCATGGGCTCCATTGCACTTTTTAGTACTATTCATGGGTCTTATTATATTATTTCAGCTAATTTTTATCTTTATTTACAGTATTTTTAGCAAAAAAATTTTAGTTTCAAAAAAATAAATGAATCCCAAACAAAGTGTAACTATCACGTACCGTTCTTTGTGCTAAACGCGTTCATCTCGCGCCTAGTGTAAACACTGAACACTGGTCCCAGCTTAGATGTTTTCTATTCCCCGGTGGCATTTGGTGCATGTGGCATCACCGACTAACCCGCGCCATGACACCAAATCCAATGTCGTCAGAAATGTAAAAATGTTGTTTTTAGTTTTACTGTTCACATTTCAATAGAACCGACACCGTTGTTATCGTAGCTAGCTGCGCAGTTCCCATTAACATGAAAGTTGGAGGCCACGTCCTCGTGTTCCACACTAGTTTAACCACAACAATAAATTATTTTTTGTGAAATTTATTAACTTTGTTAATCATATATATGATGGGATTAGTGATTCAATGTGGTAATTAATCGCTTGCCTCTTGGAATCTATGTTCGCTAGTCACCAAGTTTCCAACTTTCCATCTAAGGAAAAAAAAAATACAGAAAGCTAAGCTAACCATATTTTTTACTGATTTTGCTCGCTCTTCAATCAACAAGCTTTAGATACTTGCTCACAGCTCACCTCTTTGCATTTGCAAGAGCTAGCACTAATTCTCTGAAATTACCCTATTCAAGTTGTAATATGTATAAAGTATACTACTCGATTCTCAAAAAAAAAAAAGTTGTAACTTGTAACATACTACTCCTGTAATTGATCGGTAATTATAACTCCAAGGGCACAGGGTATTAAATTAAATCAACTTCTCTCTCCTTGAGATCGAACTCAATCATTTAATAATAATAAGTTAATAACAATAGGATTTTACTATTCTTTAAATTTATAAATGTGAATACCTAGTAAAACTAATTAAAAAAATTATAGTATAATTATCAAATATATATTTTATTCGCTAGGCAAATATTTATTTTTCTTATATGTTGTTCTATTCTTCTATTTGTTTATACATACACACTACACAGTTGAATTTTAACTATATAAATCTTGTCATTTAGCGTTTGACCACCAACATCTTGGTTGAATATCTGATTCATAAACCCGCAAATATTTATCGGTAGGATTGAGTTAAACCCATTGATGTCTTCCATAGAAGGGACTAGTTAAGTACCATATCATGACCTGCACTATCTTGTGCAGTGTGTTAAAGCAATGTTTGGCAACCTACCTAAATTTAAGAAAAAGGAACAAATCCAAAGAATTAAGACTTATTTATAATTCGATAGTTGGAGTTAAGGGATGTGAGCTCTAGATGTTTCAATTGAAAATATCATGAGATACTAATTGAGTTATAAGGTTCATGGCTGTTCTAGAATTGACATTTGAATAAATAATTTCCGAAAAATCAATTTTACATGCATGAGCCATTCGTAACATCAAAATGTATCAAAATTTTCACTCATATCTTTCATATTAGTACATTAAAAATTGTTAATGCTTTTTTTTCTTTGATTATACATCGAGGCTTGAAGTCCACATTGAGTTAATGGACAATTCTAAGTATGTAATAACGGGAGAAATGGTTTGACAAGTAGGGGAGTGTTTTTATTATTGGTTGAGTTGTTAGCCTAGGGCCCTCAAATGTTGGGGGGTTGGGGTGGGGAGGTAAATTTTTTTTTTTTTTTTAAATGCGAGTTGTATTTTTCTTCCTCCACTCTTAAGAATGCCTAAAAATTGAGTGATATTAGAGATACTACAAATTTTATATTATAGGTCTCACAAGTTGATGTATCGCCAATCACTAAGAAGAATTCAAATGCTAAAATACTCATTTATTATTTTGTAATAGGATTTGTAGTAGTTTTAGTATTTTCCCCAAAACAAATATTATGGATTAATACGAAACCAACCCAATCACCATGAAGTGAATTAGTCATATGAAAAAAAGTAAGAATAGTGGAGTTTGAATTTATATATATATATATATATATATATAAATATAAATATATATATATATATATTTATATATATATATAAAATAGAACATTAACTAAATTTTATTTAAAGCGATATTTAAATGTAAAAATGTCCATTTAAAGTTATTGTCGTAGGGCCCTAACTATATGTCAATCCTGTGTTAGCCATCCCCTTGGTCAACGTGTTAGCTTAGACAAAATGGACCAAGGATTTGACTCAAGTCGGTCAAGCATGCATAAATTTTCATTTTATTTCCTCTCAATTTCCCATTAATACAAATTGTCATCAATTGCATTAAATGCCCTCAATTATCGTTTATCTTTCTAAGAAAGAATCTTTCCTTTTATGGCTAAAACCTTGTATTACTTTCATCTTAATAACTTTCGAGCTAGAAAATAAAGCCAAGTCACCTGCAAAGCTCAAGGCAAGCCTTCTACCCAATGCAGAAGTATTTTGAACCTTTCAAAGATCTATAGATAACCACACCCTTATTAGAAACCATGATTTGTCAAGTACATCAAAGACATTTATTCCATAGAAACCAAACCATACACATTATAAAAGGGGGAATCAAAGGCTTCCGGCTAACTCCCATCTGCTCCCCCTCCCCCATTCAAACTAGCCCAAAGGGACGAGGGGCAAAAAAACCGAAAAGTGTACAACTAATCTATCTTGCCTCATCACTCACATTGTGCCCTTCTTTATCTCACTTGCTTAGCTTTCAAAAGCATCCCATCAAGCATTCACCCTTCAAATCTCATTCTCTCCCTTCCAAGCAAATTTCTCCTTTTATTTATGAGAAAATTTAAGAATGCCCTAAGTGCATTTGTTTGTGAATCATTTTTAGAAAGTTTTTATGAGAGAATAAAAAAATTAATAATATTTTGACAGTTTTTTGAATTTCTCATAAAAGTGGTATAAAAACTTTTCTAAAATGGTTTATTAACAATTGCCCTAAGAATACCTGTTAACATGACTCTTAACTCGAAAGGTAAGCCCATTTATTGATTTTAACATGTTTTTGATAGAGATTCTCGCAAACTAAGTTTCTAGCTTGATTGACTAGCACTACAAGAAAAAATGTTTATTGCAACGAAAAAAAAACCATTGCAATAACATTAGAGTTATTGCAATAGTTGATACAAGATGTTGCAATAAAATTTGAGGTAATAGCTTTATGCAACAAAAATTTTTATTGCAATAATCTCCAAATATTTTAATAATAACTTTGATGCAATGATATATATATTGTTACAATAAACAATTTACTATTTCGAATATCTTGTAAGTATAGGCTATTACTTCACGAAACTTATTGTAATAAATTGCAAATAATTGAACAAAATAAGTTGGATTAAATTATTGCAATGATATCTTCATTGTAATAGATAATTAATTCATTTTGTCACTGGACTATGAAATAATTGATACCAAGTTATTGCAATGAAACAATAGCTATTAATACGAAATTTTCGTTGCAATAGATTGCAAAAACAATTGGTATCAATTTATTGCAACGATTCTTTCATTTTAAGTTATTGCAACAATTTTTCCTTATATATTAAAGCTTCTATTGCAGCTAAAAATTATAAGTTATTGCAACTTATTATTGTTGATGCAATAATTTAACACTTTTAAGTTACTATTGCAACCATTTAACTTGTTTTTTGTTGTACTGTTCTTGCACTAGCTAGTGTTGCTACTTCTTGCACCAGTGTTGCTGCTTCTTGCACCTGTGTCACTGCTACTTGAAGACATGTTGCTACTTTTTGCCGACGTCGTGCTGCTCTTTGCTCACACCCACGTAAGACATCATTTTTTTAATTTTTTCCCCTTTATTTCATGATAAATAAAACCATGTTATTCAAGTTAAAATAAAAATATGAAAACACTGTAGACTGTAATATTTTAAGCAAGAGGAGAAAAACTCTAACCTTCAAGGTTATACATAAACATTGAAGATGGGACAAGATATAACTAAAGATCAAAATACCTGTGAGCTCCTTCAGCACAGTCACCGAGCAACCTCACTCAATTTTTATACCAAACACGTCCAATTGATTTAACTTCAACCTTAAACTCCTCAGTTTGTCCTCTAAAGCAAAAACAACTACCCTGATTAAGCTTTCTTTGTCATAACCCCCGCAACACCAGCACATGCAGCACTTGATCAACAACTAATCTAGACCTTAAAACTCTTGAATTCATAACAAATTAACAAACAAACATACCGACAAATATTCATCCGTGCTAACACATCAAAAAAACGTAGTAACAAAGCAACAAACATAGTAACAAACATCCAACTGAACTAAGTCACTAATAGGTAAAATTACTGTCTACGTTCATAAAATACAAACACCAAAGCATGAGTACTACCAAAGAGAACTCTGAAATAGTTATCTATCACAAATTTTGAGACATAAAAAAAAAAATTGCCTTCTTTTACAGCTAACTCTATAAATAAAAGAATTAGGTCAAATGGCATTCCCTTGTGCTTCCAACAAATATTACTAGGGTTCAGATAACTCCTTCCCCACTTAAAGTGTATTCCTTTAAAAAATATATCTGAGTAATGGAGTGTAATTTGAATAGAGAAATTAAATTCTTGCAACAGATATTTGTAAAAACAATTGGTATCAATTTATTACAACGATTCTTTCATTTTAAGTTATTACAAAAAAATTTCCTTATATATTAAAGCTTCTGTTTGCAGCTGAAAATTATAAGTTATTGCAACTTATTATTGTTGATGCAATAATTAACACTTTTAAGTTACTATTGCACCATTTTAACTTGTAGATGCAATATTTTGTCTAAAACTACTATATACATATTTTGTGTATTAACACTTGATGTAATAGATATTTTTTGATGTAGTGAGAACAACAAGTTACAAGAGAAAGTCTTATTCTTCTTCCATTAAATCTTCCCTTCCAAATGATTTGTGGATAGAAGTTCTTGGTTATGTTGCCTCAATATCGTTGACTAACTTATTCAATGTCAAATTAAGCTACAAATATTTTTCGGAGTTGGCAAAGGATTTTAAAAGATTGTAATAGATTGCAAAAAAATTAATATCAAATTATTGCAATGTTAACTTCGTTGCAATAAGCTATTAATTCGAAATTTTCATTGCAATAGATTGCAAAAACAATTGGTATCAATTAATTGCAACGATTCTTTCATTTTAAGTTATTGCAACAATTTTTTCTAATATATTAAAGCTTCTATTGCAGTTGAAAATTATAAGTTAAGCAACTTATTATTGTTGATGCAATAATTTAACACTTTTAAGTTACTATTGCAACCATTTTAACTTGTAGATGTAATATTTTGTCTAAAACTACTATATACATATTTTGTTATGATAGGCCAAAAATGAATTGACCCCTTGTGATAAATTAACCAATTAATTTAGCCAAGTGAATTAATTAGGTTAATTAACATGCAAACGCGTGGTAGCACAAACAAATCACCAATAAACTAAGTATGCAGCGGAAAATAAATTTGATAAGGTAATTTGTTTATGAATGGGAAAAATCTACACGGCAAAAACCCCACCGAGTGATTTTCAGGTCACTACTCCCGAAATTCCACTATTATCACAACAAGCGGTTACAAGTAAAAGAATCCCAGTATCTTATACCAACTTACAGTTGAACTCTTACCCCAATACCCAATTGGACTTGTTCTGTAGTGACAATTTCCCCTTTTGATGCACGGCTCCCAAGTACGTGACTAACCAATTGCGCGGATCCTAGTACGCGACTTCAATCACCAACTAGAGAAGGTTGTTGGCTGCAAAGTTCTTCAGTTCATCCCAACAATGAAGATCAAGAAGATGCTTGGTCACAAAACCCAACGGTGCACAAACACAGCAACTTCTTCACAAGAATGATGAACTGGGGCAAACTCTGTCTCCGGTCACAATTTGCTTGAACAAACTTTACTTAACACTTGTGCAACTTGTGAACTCTTTGACGGCCCTTAAAATAATCCTTTTATATGTCTAGGGTTGTGAGAAAAGAAAGCCCAAACACATAATCACGGATTAGAGTCAAAACAGAATTGGAGTTCTGTTTTTCATAAAGCTCGACAGATACCTGTCTGTCGAGATGCTGTCGAGCAACTGTCGAGCCACGAGGCTAGAACAACTTCTTAAGCTCGATGGATAGCTAGCTGTTGAGTTTTAATGAACAACACTTCTTCAGTTTGAATCTTGGATAGACTTGCATGGTTTTAACACTTGATCTTAAAACACAGTTTCTTGAAGTATTAAACACATCCTAGATCTACCCAAATACAAGTAAAGTGTGTTTTGTCAAAGGATAAGTCAATTACATAAAATAGTGACATATATTCCTAACAAGTGAATCACATATGTCCTAACATGTTATATTAACACTTGATGTAATAGACATTTTTTGATGTAGTGTAGAGTGTGCTCTCATAGTCTGAACTTTTTTGACTTTTAACTATTGGAGCACTAATCTGCCGAATAAGTACGCTCAATAGTTTGTATGTAGTTGAATACTTACAACACCACCAAATGCTTCTTGATGTTCTTTGCTTAATGCCTCAATATGACATCATGACACTACTAAATGCCTCCCTCCACGAAAAAATACCTCGCGGTATGTTGCTGCCAAATACTTTCCACCACTGTTGGACCTAGCATTGGTTTCTATTGCAAAAGCAACAACTAAAAACTATAAGTCTTGAGGGACAAAATGGGCTTCTGCCCTTTTCAGACAAATTAATTAGCTTTATACCCTCTTTTCCAAACTAAATAAGGAAATACCCCTCTTTTAAAACTAGATTTATGATAAATCGAGTTAGAAAAAAAAAATTCTGAAACCCTATAGTGACGTTTTAAGGAGCTTATAGTGACTATTTAAGACCTATAGTGAGGTTTTTTAACTTGACTTCAATAAAATCGAGTTATAGGCAATTTTTTTACCTATAACTCGATTTCATTGAGGTCGAGTTAAAAAACGTCACTATAGGTCTAAAAAACGTCACTATAGACTCCTTAAAACGTTACTATAGGGCCTAACTCGATTTATCATAAATCGAGTTTTAAAAAAGGAGCATTTCCCTATTTAGTTTGGGAAAAAGGGTATAAAGCTAATTAATTTGCCCGAAAAGGGCAAAAGCCCATTTTTTCCAAGTCTTGAGTATTATTATTTTCACTCTTTTTTATGTATAAACATTATTATTCCCGCTTACTTACTTTATATCGAAAAACTTCTTTTCCATTATTCATATGCTTAATTATTATGTTATTTCATTGCCTAGGAAAAACATAATGGTAGTGGCCAAAGAATGACCCAATTGCAAGAGTTTTGGACACAATTTCCAACAACTTTAGGTCTATTTGTCGACCTATCAAAGCACGACGTGTCCCGGCCACAAAAAGACCCTTAACAAAAATATATAGTAATATCATAATTAATTCTTCCTAGAGATTATGCAACTTGTGATGATTATGAACAATCTATCTTTGATTTTTCTTCCTAGATGGATTTCCTGAAGGGAAAGAATTAAAATAATGTTTCACTTTTTTAGAAAAATAATTAATGAATTTTGGTTTGAATGAGGTGTTGTTCAAGGGTCCCATTACAATTACAAAGCTAGAATGTTTTCCTTACTGCAAGCATAATCGGTTGTTAGTTTAAGGAATGTGAATGCTGCCTTACCTTACCGTTCAATTGACATGTCTAGATCGATGAAATAGAATATTTCTTTCAGGTTCCTTTACAGCACAGTATGCAACAATGCATAACCTTTCTAATTAAAGTCTGATTCACGGCCAAAAAGAACACGTTCATTACCATAGAGAACTAATTTTTTGTTAATTAAATAATGACAAAATATATTTAAAAAGTACACTTTAATTCTAACCCTAGAATTTTTTTCTCTTTGTCCTTCCCAATACTACCACCCTGTCCTATAAATGCACTTGACCCCAAGTAATTCTTTATTTGGTCAAAGCTAGACCCAACTCAAGCAAACATTTAAGACTAACAAATAGACAAAGTATGAAATAAAGGTCTCTCTTCACACTTAAAAAAACCTTGGTCTAAGAAAATAATAGGCAAAGCAGCCTCCATTAGTATAAGAAAGTGTGCGAGTTGCCAAAGGCAACATGGGCAATTGCATGTGTTTCACTTACCAAAACAAAACTGTATGTCTCTCTCTTTTGTCTCTACTTTCTTTTAGTTGTCTTACACTTTATGATATTAACCTCAGGACAATGCTTAAGTTTATATTTATATGGGGACTGGAGCCCCCAATAAAATAGATATTGAAAACCAAGGGTGGTCACAAACAAACCCTCCTCGTTGCATGCATGGCGGCAGACAAGCGCTGAACACCCGTATCTTCCATTCCACGCGATCAAAGGCCTTTTTCCCAACACTTCAAAAGCAACCGATAAACCATTTTCAACTTTTCAACACAAGCTTTGAATGTTGCTCTTTTTTAAATAAAAATTTAGTCTCCCTAAGTAATTTCATGTACCCCTAATCATATTTTATCTAGGAACTGGGAAAATGCAAGGGCCAGAACCCTAGCTTTGACTTGGGTTGGACGATCTATAAAGACCAACTTCTCTTGCATTTAATTCCTCTCTTTTGTTTAAGAACTAACAAACATCCCAAGGAAGAAGTGCGGAAAAAAATGGCGTCCATAAGGTTCACTAGCTTTATAGTCATGTTAATTTTGCTACATGTAAGAGAGACTAGCGCACAAACTAAAGGTACATAACTTTCTTTCTCTTCATATTTGTTGCAAATTAGATTTCAGTTAAGGGTAAAAAATGTCTCTTAAAGTTTTTTTTTTTTTTTTTTTTTTTAAGCTCTCGGCGAGGTACCAGTAACAGATAAAAGTTCGCTTCCAACAGACAAAAAGAGTCCTGTGAATGTGGAAAAGGTATAAAATAAATCTTTCCTTCAGAGTTTCTCTATGTGATCAATATAAGTTGTATTTTTGGAAAATTGTTATTATTCTAACAGAAACAATTTTACCAGGAAACCTATGATGGTGTTCTAGCCCCGGCTGACGTTGGAAATAGAAGACTTAGAGGAAGGAAAATGATGATTAAAAGAGTTTTGGGAATAGTGAAAGAGGAGGGTTTGAAAGGAGAGGATTCTAAGAATATTAAAGGTGCAGTCCCTTCTGTTGGGAACTGTAACCATGAAGGGAAGGGAGATCTGAATGTAATTTGTAAATTGAGAAAAAGAGGTCCTAAACCAGTGGATGTCAAAATGGCAGGTTTTGTAGCTTTCAATGCTGATTATCATGTCCCAAGATCTCATCCACCTAAGAATAATTGAGGAAGAAGAGCTGTAGAGAAGTCCTTAGGACTGCAATTTTGGTTCATTCTACTTTTTTCTTTTACTTTTTTTTTTCTTCTTCTTCTTTTTTTTTTTTTTTTGGTTTTGTAAGCGTTAACTTACAGTTAAAACAAGTACGGAATATGATACTTGTATGTATGCAATAGAGGCTTAATGTCTGCAGAAATTTTATGCTAAAGGTGCAAGAAAGTTTTCTCAATTTTATCTCTTGTACTACAGTAGTAGTGTTATGGCAATAAACTGAATGGTGTGCACAAACGGAAATTTGGCTCAAACGGAAAGGAATGTTATGTTTTTCAATTTCAATATATGGATGATTGTATGCAGAAAAAGATACGCATGCATATGCTTCAACAGCATCGTCCCAGCCCCGAACCTCTTGTTTTAGTTTATAAAATATGTTCTTCCATTAATTGTTTACATTTGCCATATGTGAAATGAATTTTTCCTTTACTTGGCTATTTTTAATTCATAAAGGCAGCAGTTGATGCTCTAGCTGATTTATCTCATGCTTTAACTACCATTTCTCAGCTCCTCTAGAACGTTTTTTTTATTAAAAAAAACTGATTTCTTATCTCATTTTTTTTTAAAGAATAAATTTAATAAAGATCTAGTATATATCATTCCTTTTACACCCTCTAATAACGCCTAGCAACATCATCACATTCCACATTGGGCGTGGTGGTTAGGGGTGACATTGGTGTTGACGTGTTGTGGCCCTGGTGGGGATCCCAAGATTTTCTAATAACATTTCATTTGCATCTATCTAACATTGTTTGACCATGGTTTGATTAAGGTTAATCAAATGGTCAAACCTTGCAATACCTTAACAAAATCTAGCAAATGATGAATAAAAATTATTAACAGAACTAAGATTTAAGGTTGAATGTTGGAAGTCATTCAATTTCTTTCAGAGTTTTTTTGAATGTTGTGAGTTAAGATTGTGTTAATCATTCAATTTGAAGTTTATTTATAACTAATGATTTTGAAGTTTATCACTTTGTTTTAAATTTAATTCCTTTTTGTTTGAGATTAGAAAGAAAAAAGTGCTTGATTTTACATTTTTCAACATTTTTGAAATAAAATTAAATTAGAGGGTATTGTTATTTCAGAATTTGTGTGAACCACCAAAATGAGAATCTCATAAGACTCATATGACCCATACACAATAAATCTCACACAAAATAAATCTCTTAAATAGTACACAATATTGTTCGAGACACTAATAACTCCTACAGGTTTTTTTTTTTTTTTTTTTTATCAAAAAATTATAACTTCTCTAGGTGCGAACTTTTGAGTACTATTAGGGATTTTTTTGTAAGCAATACGAAGAAGCCAAGAATCATATTCTCTTATATATATAAACTAGCCTCATTAGCATTACACCTCCTATGTGTGTGCAAAGAGAGGTTTTTAATTTCATCCAATATTTCACCTGAAAAAAATATATAGAAAATTGCTTGATTTTTTAATTTTGATAATTCAATAATTGAGGGTGGAGCACTTCAAACCCTAGATGGTGCTTGTTGAACTATAAGGCGATATTTTATATGCTTTGATCATTTTAAAGGGATATCCAAAAGTAGGTTTTTTTTTATTAGCGATGGAATTCATAATAAATGTATGTGTGCATGCAACTTACAACTATACTTTTATGTGTGAGTTAAAAAAAAAATATATATATATATATACATATATATATATATATGTATGTATATTGAGAGAGAGAGAGAGAGAGAGAGAGAGAGAGAGAGAGAGAGAGAGAGAGAGAGAGAGAGAGAGAGAGAGAGAATGATGAGGCTAGGACCAAAAAATGAACACATCTACAAATAAACAAAATAATAGTTTTAGATGTTGTGCTAGTTGTTGGGTTACACGTGTGAGTGAAGTTTCATATTGAATAAAGATAAGAAGAATGAGTGGTTAATATAACATAATTGAGCACATACCTATTGGGCTTAGGCCTTTTGGGTTAAAGTGTGTCTTTATATGTTATATTAATTATTCAAGGAAGCTCCCCAAGGTGTTTATCTCTCCAACAAGTGGTATTAGAGCATAGGTTTGAGTATTGGAGGATGCAAATTGAAGACTATTGATAGAGAGGTATTGAGAGTTATTCGATTAACTCTATCAAGATCAATTGCACACAATGTTATGAAAGAAAAGACCACAGTGGATTTGATGAAAGCTTTGTCTGGCATGTATGAAAAGCCGTATTGGAGGATGCAGATTGAAGATTATTCACAAAGAGATATTGGGAGTTATTCGATTAACTCTATCAAGATCAGTTGTGCACAATATTATGAAAGAAAAGACCACAGTGGATTTGATGAAGGCTTTGTCTGGCATGTATGAAAAGCCATCGACTAACAACAAGATGCATCTGATGAATAAGTTATTTAATCTGAAGAAGACAGAAGACACTTCTGAATGAGTTCAATACAATCACAAATCAATTATCCTCAGTGGAAATTGAATTTGATGATGAGGTTCGTGCATTGATTCTTTTGGCATCTTTACCAAATAGTTGGGAATCCATGAGAATGGCGGTAAGTAATTCTACGGGGAAAAGCAAACTCAAATATGATGATATTCAAGATTTGCATATAAGTGAAGAGGTTCATAGGAGAGATGCAAATATAGATAATGCACAAGATCGAGCTTTTATCACGAAAAATAAGAGCAGAGGTAGAAGCAGATGACCTAATGATCGAAAATTCAATAGTAGGTCACAATCAAGAGATAGATCTCAATTTAAGGAAACTAGAGAATGCTTCTATTGTGGGGAAAAGGGACATATAAGAAAAGATTGTTGACATTGGAATAAAATAAAAAAAACTGAAGGTAAAGATGATAAGAATGATAATGAGAAAAATACTACAACTGCTGTGATTGCTAAGGATGTTGTGGTACTCTCTATTGAAGAGCAAAAGTGTGATCATGTTGCTAATAATGATGTTGAGTGGGTTGTTGATTCAGCAACATCTCATTATATTATCCCTACGAAAGGATTGTTTATGACGTACAAAGCAGGGGGCTTTAGCATGGTGAAGATGGGTAATTTAGTTACTCAAAAATTGTGGGAATTGGTGGTGTGCATCGAAACCAATGTTGGTAGCACCATAAAGTTGAAGGATGTGCAACATGTTCTAGATTTAAGGATGAATGTGTTTTCTACATTGGCTATGGATCGAGCGGCTTATTGTAACTACCTTGGTAATGGAAGATGGAAACTTACTAAGGGGTTGTTGGTTGTTGTAAGAGGACATGCTTGCTACAGTATATACAGGACTCATGTGAAGACCTGTAAGAAGAAGTTCAATGATATTACAGATTTTGAAAAGACTCCACAGTTAGGAATGGCAACGGGTCGGGTTCAGGCTGGGTTTCTGTATACCCAAACCCAACCCGTGGGTTTGTATCCGTTACCCGAACCTGACCCGGTTAATAAACGGATTTTTTTTTTCAGACTCCAAACCCGGCCCCTCGGGCTCCAAGGGCCCCGCGGGCCCCGCCCACTTTAGGGCCCAATCCTACGTCCTAATGGCCTAAACCGTGGCCCAATTTTTTTATAAAAAAAAAATTTCCATAATTAATTTAATAAATCTCAGATTTCTACACTAATTTAATTTACAATAATTATTTTAGATTTCTACAATAATTTTAGATTTCAAATTTCACATAAATCTACAATAATTTCCTTTTAGATTTCTCATTTTCCCTTTCAAAACACACCCAAATATAGAAATCACAAACTCAAATACAAAAATCACAAGAAATAATACATAAAAATCACAAGCCCATACATAAATCCTATATACATAACCCAAATACATAAAAAAAATTCTTCCTTACAACAAGATTTGCCACAAGTTCAAATATATACAAAATAAATCCCCAAATCCAAATCCAGGACCATTACATCAAGTTCAAAAATCTACAAAATAAATCCCACAAATGAATATACACAATAATACCCCTTTCAGGCACCAAGTAACGATCCTAAAAAAAAAAGAAAAAGAAAAAAAAAAGAACAGATCTTGGCAGTGGCAGATCTTGGCAGAGGTGGCAGATCTTGGTTGAGCTACACTTGGAGAACAAAGATCGGAGCTTAGAGAAGACAAAGAAAGAGAGAAACAAACATGTGATGATCTTGAGACCGACGGTGACAGAGCTTGAGACTGACGGTGACAGAGATTGAGGCCGGCGGTGAGTGACAGAGGTCAGAACTTGAGATTGAGTCCGTGAGTGAGAGTGAGTGAGAAAGGGAGAGGAGAGTGAGGCTGTGAGGGAAATGGATGGGGGCTGAGTGTGGAATATGAGAGGAGGTAGGGTTTTTTTAGTTTATATATATATATATATATATAAATGGGGGTTTTTGGTAATTTTAAATTTAAACGGGTCGGGTCCGGGCCGGGTATGACAAAAACCTAGACCCAACTTGGACCTGCTTCGGGTTTTTTTTAAAAGACCCATACCCGACCCTATTATTTATCGAGCCGGGTAAAATCTGACCCATTAGGGTCGGGTCGGACCGGGTATCCGCGGGTCGGACTTTTATTGCCATCCCTATCCACAATTGAGAGTTGAGATTAATGGTGTTGATACCAAGAGGGTGAAATTCTCATTGCCTAATAGTGCTTTAGGTGAGGAAGTGATAGGTGATGAAGAATATGAAGATGCCAAGGCTATATGGGATGATGATGAAGTGAAAGACGTTGGAGATCTTAAGCAAGGGTAGCAATATCCCTTACTAGAGATTGTTGAACCTCGTGAGAAGATAACTACTGGAGAACATCGAATTGTTAGATTCAAGAATAATTGGGCTTCTGATGAGGGGGATCCAAAGGATTGGATTAAGGAAATTCAAGATGAGATTAATTATTTGAGAATGAAAGTTATTGACATTGATGAGGTGTTCTTAGTGTTGGTGAAGATAATGAAAAAGGTCAAGCATGGTGTCTTCTTAACTGGCATGGATTCGGATTGAAGAGTTGGATTGGAAATCTCCCTTCATCGGTGGGCTAAAGGGGAAGATTGTTGGGTGCATGAAGCACCATGGTACAATGCATATAAGAATAGAGCTTCTTAATGGGCTTGTCCAAAGTTAGCCAACAACTAGCCACGTGCATGACAAGAATTCTAGTTAAAGTAGTGTTAGGAATCCATGTATTACTAGGATTCATGTGGGGCGGTAGACTTGCTTATAAAAGCAAGGATTGGTGTGCCGCATAGTGCAGATAGCTGCAACAAGGGTGTGTCACATAAGAAGAAAAATGTGCCGCACAAGAGAAAAAAGAAAAAAGATAAAAGATAAAAGATAAAAGATAAAAGAAAAAAGAGAGAACAGCCAAGAGGGAGTCATTTAGAGAAAAAGAAGATAGCCAAGAGAGAGTTGTGCATGAAGAAGAAAATGGAGAGGAGAAAACAAAGTGTTGCCACCTTTGTGTGAGAGACCGCATTTCTTTTGGGGTGCTCTTAAAAAGAGATTTGGGTGCTTAGGGCACTTCTTTTTTGGGTAATTGTGTGGAGTCGCCACTTATTTTTTTATTAAAAAAAAAAAAATACAATTCACATGTCCAAAAATACCTCAAATGTCATTAATTGATTATACAAATACAATTTGGTAGAATAACTTTACATGGGATTTTTAATGTGGGAAAAAACAGATTTTTATTTTGAAAACACAAATATTTTATTGAAAGATGTAGATCTGATTTTGATTAAAAAAACAGTTAGATTTTTATTTTTTTTTAAATGCAGATAAGATTTTTTTATTAAAAACAGACCAAATTTTTATATGGAAAAAATGCAAATAAGATTTTTTTTTTTTTAAAAACAGACCAGATTTTTATTTGGAAAAATGCATATAAGATTTTTTTTTATTAAAAACATGGTAGATTTTTATTTGGAAAAAATGTTTCAGATAAGATTTTTTATTAAAAACAACAGACTAGATTTTTATTTGGAAAAATGCAGATCAAATTTTTTATTAAGAACAGAGCAGATTTTTATTTGGAAAAAATGCAGATAAGATTTTTTATTAAAAACATGGCAGATTTTTATTTGAAAAATTCAAATTTGGTTTTACTTTGAAAAAGAAACAAAGAGAAAAAAATATAGCTCTGACTCTTAATAATAAAAAAAAATGAAGGAAACTTGCAAATTTGATTTTAGTTTTAAAAGAAAAACACAAAGAAAAATTGCAGATCTAAAATTCTAAGGCAAGATTCAACCCTAAATCTAGACATGTTCATCAATTAATCATGTGAAAACTTTTGAAAGCAAAAGAGAACATGTGATAACATATGAGAAACATGATTATTTAAACAAGAAAGAAAACATCATGTCCATGGAAACTAAAACATATATGAAAGCATATTATGGAAACAAAGTTAGAGTTATACTTGCATGAACTTAATCCTCAAGGAAAGAGTTCTTCAAAGAGAAACAATTTTTTTTTAAGGATCTAAGTGAAGCCTCTTAACAAAAAAAAAGTTCCTAAAGCAGGGCTTCTAGAACTTCTTTAACGTAAGGGGAGAGAGAAATCAGAAAAAGAAGGATCAGAAAAAATGTCAGAAAGAAGGGCCTTTGAATGTTGGGAGGCCTCCCCTATTTATAGAGGTGTTAGCTGCTTAGAAAATAAGCTAGGTTTTTAAAAAAAAATTAAGTCCAATCAGCTTAAAAAATATGCAAAAAACGTATGGAGAAAATCCTAAAAAAAAAAGGAGATTTGGATAAGAGTAAGTTGATTTTTCAAATCAAAACAAGCTTCAGTATTTTGATCATATCGTTTTACTCAAAATTTGGATTAAGCTGAAATTTTGATAGTTGAAGGGAAATTCGATTCTCTACGATTTTTCCAGAAATAGCCTAGTCCAAAGTTTGAGTTCTACTATACCAAAAGTGCCTTGGAACGTGAATCTAAAATCTGCTACTTGATTAGCACGTTTTTTAAGTGTTTTCAAACTCTAAAACTGTATTTGGACGAATTTAAGAGTTATTTTCATAATAAACCTCATACAAAAGTGATAATTAGGTTTTTAAAAATAATTATTTTAAATATAATTATCCCAAAAGCCTAATTATCTACTGTCTTTAATTATTATCAGCTTATTTGTTTTAATCCCATACAACAAATCTCACTTTAGGAAAAATACTTAACTAATCAAAATTAATTTCAATCAATCACTCGTGATCGGTTTCACCTAAACAAAATGCATGCAGACCGTGAAAATTTGATCATATGATATCTTTCAATTCGACGATCTGATTTAAGAATCGGGCATACCGTCATGACCGTTAGAATCTCAATATCATTTTTATGATATACAATGAATGAATTAATGCATGCAATGAAACTCTAAATTTTTTGGGTATATGAATCGTTATTTTAGCCATCTTCCAAGATTAAATTATGGGTGCAAAATCGAGTGTCTACACTTTGAGAGAGATAATTAGTGTGTGTGTGAGAGCAAAAAAAAAAAAACTAGAGAAATTTTTCTTTAGTCATGAGACATACACAATAAATATTGTAATTAATTTGATAATAATAAAATTATTTGGAGTTTATCTCATGGTTTTTCCCTTCAAGGAATAAGGGTTTTCCATGTAAATATTCGTGTTTTTGTGTGTTATTGTTATTTTGGTTTACTAATATTGTTGATAATATTATTTAGGACCCAACAAGTGGTATCAAAGCTTATGGTGGTGTGGGGCAAAGGTGGCAAGGTTATTGGGTTTTTCTTGCAGTTGGAGCAGGAATGGGGTGTGTGTACTTGAAGCCCTTTTGCAAATTGAGCAAGGTGGGCCCTTTCACAGTTGAAGCGGGGACACGGTATATTGCACAAAGCAAGCCCATAAAGCCCACACAAATGATCTTGGAAAAGATCCAACAAAGGAGTATTATTGCCAATGGTGCTAGACAACGATGAGGTGCAAGGTTCCCATGGAGGATAAAAGACATGCAGGGTTGATACATAGAGGCCCATGGATGATGCACTAGTGAAGGGAAAGACTTATTAGGCAAGGGAGAGATAGTAGGACTTGTTCATGGTCCACATAGAGGTCTTGAAGCCCACAGAGAGGCAAAAACTCACATGTGAGGGGGAGATTGTTGGGTTACACGTGTGAGTGAAGTCCTACATTAAATAAAGATAAGAAGAATAAGTGATTAATATAACATAATTGAGCATGTACCCATTGGACTTAGATTTTTTGGGTTAAAGTGTGTCTCTATATGTTATATTAATTACTCAAGAAAGCCCTCCAAGATGTTTATCTTCCCAACACTAGTTTTATCATTCTCTTGATTGTATTATTAATTCACAAATGCACAATATTATTGGACAAACACATAAACTTCAAATTGGGAATTAGAATGAATGGAAAATTTTGACATAAAAAAAAACCTTTAAGCACATGCTACATGCATGCAATTTGGCTAATATTAATAATACAAATAGAATGAAGTAACCATATTGTAATTATACAAAGAGATTTCATTTAGCATATTGTTGCTAAGATCGTTTCGGTACCTGATCAATAATTGGAGTAAATTTGATTTTTCTTAAGCTAATTTAAATTGAGTTTAGATTAAATCATTTACGAATCTTGTAAATTGTTCTTAAGACCAACCCTCTATGCTCACCCATATTTCTTGTCTAAAAATCTATAAATATAAGAATTTGGTGTCCGATAGAACTTTTCAACCTAGCCCTATCAATTGGGATTGTTATAAATGAACACATTTTCAACCTAGCCCATTCAATTGGGATTATGCAAAAAGAACACATTGAGAGTTACTCTCATCTCATGACACTCTTTGTTGTATCAATAATTCATAAATGTATAATATTATTGCAAAAGTGTGTAAACCTCAAATTAGAATAAATGGAAAATTATGACACTAACTCCGCCTCCTCAATAATAAGAGCCAAGCACTCATGAAGTGTATGTGATGAGCCTATATATATATATATATATATACATATATTAATAATTGTTTTAAGGTGATAAACCCATTTTGATAAGGGAGATCAATTTTCGTTTGAACTTTGAATTGATTCAATTGAGTGATTGTCTTTGGTGGCGGTGTTTGAATTTTTCAAACTGGCCCGGTAATTTCTATGTTTGGCCTCCTTATTTTATGTTCTTAAAACTTGTGTAACTATTTAGCAAGGTCAAATTTGGAAACATATTAAATTGGACAGCAGATCCTTCACACTCTATTTGTTTTTTAATCCTTTACTCTCTATATCATGTATAGCTAAGTGATAAGTTTGTATCATTTAAAATTTTGTAGTTAGAACATCAAACAAAAAATACTGTCGTTAACCCAAAATTTTGGAAGTGATGTGTCCTAAGAACTTGGACTTATTATTATTATTATTGTAAAGACACAAAAATCAAGCTGGTCCAAACCCACTTAGAACAATGAAGTTTGTTCAGCCCAACTAGGCCCAAATCAATAAATATTTGTAAGAGAGTGGGTTAAAAGAAAGTAGAGGGGACTTAGCCCGAGGACAATAATTGGGTAAGATTGACTGAATATCAAAGTTTATGTATATATGAGGTTTATTACAAGCTTGCCCGAGGAGATAGTTCTTACACAAACTGGTTCACTATTCACTTTCTTTCTCTAAATGTTCTTGTTCAAATTTCTATCCTTAGAGTATTTTCTCTGGATCCTCTCATCTGGAAGCTCCCTTTCTCTTATATACTCCCCAGCTTGTTGCATCCCAGCCCTTCATTTACCATCTTCCAGATTCTCCTTTGGACACTTGTCCTCTTAAACTTCAGGTGAAGATGGTAGAGGGAGCTGCTTAGTTGTGAATTCTACTGTTCAGTTCATTTCCTCATTAATGCGGCTGATAAAACTGTTGTCAGTCATTCAATGTGGAGGGATTATGTGAACTTTCACTGGAAGTGTAACACCCCAACCTAATTGCCTAATTAATTTATGGGTCTATATGCATGTCATTTTCTTAATACTTTTAAGTGCATGAAACTTTGATTTTGTGATATTATAGAACATGTATGCCATTTTAATGTGTTGGATATAACTTCATAAAGGTAATGATATATATATGTGTGTGTAAAGTGATATTATCCTTTGTAGATAAGTGTGAATGCAAAGAAAAAACAAGTGTGAATGCAAAGAATATATATATATATATATACACATAAGTGTGAATGCAAGAAAAAAAATTGGAAAAGGTGTTTGTGATACTTGTTTCTCCCTAGCCATACACGTACCTAAGCCCCAAAGTCTTCTTACTTTTCTGATTTTCTTGGCTGCTTCTGAAGTCCAGCAGCTGCTTTTCTTCTTTCTCTATTTCCCCTTTCTTTGTTCTTCTTTCTTCTTCCTTCCTTACACGGCAACATCTATCCCTTCCTTTCTCACCAAAAATTCTAGTTTCTTTAAAGAAGAAATTGAACAATTAATCCTAAGGTTGCATCTTCAAATTGTGTGGGTAAGTAATTTAATCCTCATCTGATTTTTGTGTATTTGGATAGTAATATTGTTTGCTTATTTTTCCCTCTTTGTTCTCTACTCTGTTTTTGGAAGCTGAATTGGTGATTCTGTTTTAGTTACTTGAAATATTGATGATATTGTGGTCTATTGAATGCTTATTAGGGTATTTTAATATGTATACTATAGGTATAAAAATACCCAAGTGAAATTAAGGCTTATGGCTATTTGTTGATGATTTTGTGAGTGTGTACTGAAGCTGTCTCTGTGACAGATTTGAGGTTTACAACAAGAAAATTATGTATTAAATTATATCCTGTGAATTAAGAGGCTAGGAGTAGTTTTTATGAATTCTAAGACACATATGGTTGTTATGGAATTGGTCTCACAGAATTTGGATGAGTAGAAAAAATATGGTTTAAATTCTAAGTTGCATGATATTCTGTCAGGACAGATTTGAGTACACTGTCTTGTGTGATTTTTAATAAATCATGGGTTAATGCTTTGACTCCGAAATTTTTATGGTTTATACTGGACATACAGGGGAGTAATTCTGTAAAATTTCATGACAATTGGAGGTGTGTAGACAGCCCGTTTGTATTTTACAAATGGAGCATACGTGGCTGTAATGAGCAGTGAACCATATATGCTACACCTAACTTTGTTGATTTAATTCTCAAGTTAGGTTGTATGTTTTGAGCTATAATTTAATACGCTCATCCTTTGGTATGTTTGAAGCATATATAAATTTTATGGATTGGTTTCTCTTTGGTTTGGATGCATAATGTGTTTGATGATTGTATCATATGCTTTGGGGAACTTTATGTGATGGGAATCAAGTTTTTCTTGAGTTTGAGAGTTAGGTTGTGTTTGAGGTATAAGTTTATATATTAGGAAGAGTTTGTCCGTAATAAGTTTTGGTTTTTCATTTAGGTGACGAGAACGAGAACACGGACACTTGAGCTCCTCGAGTACAATCTCTCGCGTCTTCGGTTTTCAGGTAAGGGACTTGTGACATGTGCTTTTGATAAGTATAAAATATTGTTTAGAAAAATATTATGTATTAAAGCTCTTAATTAGAGATATTACGTATATGCATGATTTAAGTAAAATACGTGTTCGTGAGTTATTTAATATTATATACAAAATAGTTTTAGCATATTGATGCTATGATTTATATCACGAACATATTATTAAAAACGAAGTGGATATGCTATTGTTGTGAAACATTAATGTAAAAGCAAAGGTATCAGAAAAATATAGTTTTGAGTTATTCCATTGTTGTGTTCTGAACTCAGCCAGTAGGGGTTATAGTACTGGCATTTCCATGGAAATTCTGATTGGCCATTAAAAGTGGGACTGGCTCTGCTGTACCCGCCCTTGTTGGTAATAGCCAACTTGTGGAGGATGTCAACCTACCCCCATGGTTGAAAGTATGTATTATGTTATGATTCCGGAATTACCTGGCATTGTGGGGAATGTTGGATGTCTGGCACTCTGTGCTGGAAGCCTCCCAAAGTAGTGACAGACTTACAATTGGATTAACTAATATGTATTATAAATGAGGTATAAAGCTATTTGGAAATTATAAGAAAAGTATGATGACAAGAAAGGTATATTGAAGGTGTAATAAGTCAAATGAGAAGTTAGGATAAAATATTTGATAGTCTGTTCAAAGATAAGCTTTCTAAATTATATTTCTTTATTATATGAATGGAAAATGAAGTATTTTCATCTAAAGATCTTAAGTTACTTTTAAGAAAAATATGAACAGTATGAAGGCTATTTTATCGAATCTGGTATATCCATAAACAATTTGTTTTACATGCATTCTTATTAAAGGCCCATGGAGTTTTAAAACCTTACTGGGCTTCGCAACTCACCCTATTATATTTCAGTGCACAGGTTCTTCCTGGAAGCAGCGAGAGTATTAGAGGTGGCAAGGATTCTGTGTTTTCTCGTTTGTTAGAATGTAGAGTTTTGTTGTATAGAAGTTAGCTCTTTTGTTGTATAGGAGGAATCAAGATGTACTTGATCCTTGAGCACAGATGTAATTCAGTACTTTAGTTTGTTTCGAACCCCAATTGTATGTCTTTGGGGTTAGGTTTGTAATAAGAGTTTGCTAAACGTTTAGCTATGTAATATTTACGTGAATACCTTAAGTTTCAACGAGGTGGTATTTTCCCAAGTTCAAAGGAAATCAAATTTCAAGGTTTCAATTATTTTTGGTATATAATGGCTTTTATGCAAGAAATCAAGCAGGAATTCAAGAAACAATTCTTGATAAGTACCTTCAGTTTAGGTTGGTTCGTGTTAATATTGGGGTAAACTTGATATTAACATGCCGGTCATGCTCTAAACTCTGAAATACAGGTTTGGGTCGTGACAGGAAGCTTCCATCAACCACTCTGATCCTTAATCTAAACACTATTCCCTCCATTCGGACTTCCAGGAAGTATTTTGTCTCTTTTCCTCCTATCCTCGGGCAGACCCTCTCCTCGGACTTTGAGTGCTCCTCTAGTGAGAACTACGCCTTATTGCATCCTTCCTCGATTCTCGGGCGCCCACAATTATTATTATTATTGGACATAATTTTTAAAGGTTAAGAGATTGTGATAGAAGAAGATGGTAGATAATTTTGACTGAATTTTTGTTTAGTACTGTTAAAAGTGATAAAATCATTTTTTAATTTTCTTTTTTACTTTTTTTGGAAAAGCCGTTTTAACTTATAGATAAGGCTATTTTAAAATTTTCTTAACTCATTGACTTTTTGCTAACTTTGATACGATTATTGTCAAATAATCTAGTCATGCAAATCTAATATATATATAGACTAGTCTCTAAGTATGTGCATTTCGCGTGTTCATAAGCTCTTTTAATTTTTTTGATAAACGTTAATAATTTGTATCTATTATAATTTGAGATTACTACATTTTCTAATTACAAAAAAAACATAAGAGTGTGATGGAAATAATTTTCACCCACAAACGCATAATACTTATCACTCCTAGGTTTTTTTTTTTATGATTGAAAAATGTAATAATCCCAAATTATAATAGATGCAAATTATTAACCTTTACCCAAAAATTCAAAGAGTCTCTAAGCGTGCTGAGAGATTAGTACTATTAATAATAGGATTCCTGTTTAGATTTTAATATTTTGCATACTAAAATACCCTCACACAAATTCTTAAACTCTTTAAAATACCCATATCTTTTAGTTAAATAATTTTAAATTAAAAAAAAAAAACTAGTTAGAAGAATAATTTACTGTTCCAAAGTTTAGACTTTTTCCTTTATCTTTTTCATTTGACCTAAAACTTAGGACACTATTTCTATCTCATTTTTAAACATTATTCCACGTTATCTTATCTCTTTCTTTAAAAAAAAAAAAAAAAAATACACACGGTTATTTATATATTACTTTTAATCACTATAATACTGAACCTAAAAAAAAAAAAAAAAAAAGTATTATTACACGCACAAAATACCTGTGATGATTCTAGTGTGAAAATAATTTGTTTTGTTCTTTGATCATACTAAAATATAAATAGACATTTTTACAACTTACTGAATTTGATCAAATTTGATCTCCTCTTGTAATAGAGATATTTGTCTCCACGTAGCATTGCTTTATTATTAAGGGAAATACTAACATTTGTTCTGAGAGTAATAATTAATAATTTATTGAAAAAAAATTTATAGAAATAAAATTAATATTTTGATAAATCTTTTCATTTTCTATATATTAAAATTTTCTTAAAATTGATAGTTGACCATTACAGCTAGAGATGAAAAGTGAAAACCTACGCTATCGTCAGGCATGACGAACTCACATTCATTATTCACCGAAAGATTAGATATATAGATTAGCCCACACGGCCACAGAGTCAAAAGCTTGTGTCATCTAAAGTCTAAAGCTTGTCAGCCATGTCCACCACCACCATCACCACCGGTGCACACATCCTTGCTTACACCTACCCAGCCTCAGGCCACATCATACCGCTCCTCGACCTCACACACCAATTACTCCGCCGCGGCCTCACCGTCACTGTTGTAGTCATCCCCACCAACCTCCCTTTGCTCCAACCCCTCCTTTCTCTCCACCCTTCTTCACTTCACCCCTTAGTTCTCCCAGCTCCTGAACCTCCCACTCCCTCATGGAAAAGTCGCATGGCCAAGGACCAAGCCATGCGTGATCTTCACTACCCATTTCTCCTCAACTGGTTCCATTCTCACATTTCACCCCCCATAGCTATAATCTCCGATTTCTTCCTCGGCTGGACCCACCACCTCGCTAAACAACTCGGCTTGCCACGTGTCGTTTTCTCTCCCTCCGGTGCTTCTGGCTTGTCAGTTCTTTTCTCACTATGGCGTGACTTACCCAAAAAGGAAGATCCTGAAGATATGGATTTTCAGGTCTTGTTACCTAAAATCCCTAATTCCCCAGTTTACCCTTGGCGGCAACTCCCTAATCAGTATAAAAACTGTAAAGAAGGAGACCCAGATTGGGAATTTAGCAAAAACAACATGCTTGATAATTTCACTAGCTGGGGTTTGGTTGTCAACTCGTTCAATGAGTTGGAGCGAGTTTACTTGGATCATTTGAGGACCGAACTCGGGCACGATCGAGTCTGGGCTGTGGGCCCGTTATTGCCTCTTGTAGATGACGTGGTTGGATCCTCTAGCAGAGGTGGGTCCAGCTCAGTACCATGTGAACAAGTGATGGCGTGGTTAAATTCGCGAAATGACAATTCCGTTGTTTATGTTTGCTTTGGGAGTCGTACAACGTTGAATACTAAACAAATGGATGTGTTGGTTTCAGCTTTGGAGCAAAGTGGGGTCGAGTTTATTTTGTGTGTGAGGGGCCTGGATGAGCGGCATGTGGGTGTGATTCCCGATGGGTTTGAAGATCGTGTGGAGGGTAGGGGTTTGGTGATTAAAGGATGGGCCCCACAAGTGGCTATACTGAAGCACCGAGCTGTAGGTGCATTCTTGACTCACTGTGGGTGGAACTCGGTGTTGGAAGGGATCACTGCTGGGGTGGTGATGCTGACATGGCCAATGGGTTCAGATCAGTTCACGAATGCAAAACTACTGGTTGATCAGCTAGGCGTGGGAATTCGAGCTGGTGAGAATATAGAGAATATTCCTGAGCCCTCAAAGTTAGCTCATCTATTGGTGGAGTCAGTGAGTGCAACAAGACTAGAGAGAGTCCGAGTTAAGGAGCTTAGTGATTCAGCTTTGGGTTCGATCAAAGGAGGGAGCTCGAATAAAGATTTGGATGAGTTTGTGGAGCGACTACCTAGGTGTTGTCAAAATTAGAACGTATGCACTAAGAATTTGACAACAAATATGACACGTTAATGTGGTTGATTGTTAGCTGTAGGTAATATGTGAGAATTAGTATAAGTTTCCCACATCAGTGAGCGTAAAAAATGGAATGAATGTTTTGAAATTTTACTTTTTGATCATAATGAAGAAAAAACAGAAAGGAAAAAAAGACCACATCTTTATTTCATTCTTTTCCATGTATTAAGATGCTGACAAAGAGTATTTTTGGTTTGAATTATATATCTATGATTTTTTTCATTTAAGAAACAAACACACGTAAAGAAGATAGATGCGGTTCTAATATAAAAGCACATCACAAGTTTCATTTAAAACATGTAAATTATTTGTTTAAATTATTTGTAATTTTTCAAAATCTCTCTCTTTTTTGTGTGAATACATCGATAATTTTGGAGTATATGTTTTAAACCTTAGATGTTTTCATTGGAAACATAAAAAAAGTATCAATTAAGCTCTTAGCATCTCTCTCTTTGATTTGTTAAAATACAATTGTATTTTTATTTACTTTAAGCAAATTAATACATATGGGAGTAAGTCAACAAATATAAAAATTAGTTCTAGGAAGTTAACATGAAAAAGTTTCAAACATGTTCAAAATTCTTAATTTGTCTTTAATTGATTAAGATTGAGAGAAAAGACAAGGAAGTTAACATGAAAAGCTAAAACTTCAACCATATTGCCAAGAGCTTTATTGCTTGGCACTTTTTAGTGTTTTTAACAGAGATATTTAGTGTTCAAATCTATACCTCTAATCAGCAAATTGTAAATTTAAAAAAAAATTTGGAAAACATTATATGTAGTTATTAGATTCTTTTAACACCCACTTTATTTTAAACACCAAGTTCTTTTGGCATAGGAGTTTGAAACTCAAGCAAATTTAATAATTCCCATTATAGATAAGAAATTTCCCTCCACCCGAAATCATCAAATTTCACCTTTGCAATTTTATTAGTATGCTAGGGATTGTGATTAATTACTCCACCTTATCCTACTAAACATTAATTACTAACTAACTTAAGCTAAGCATTGTATTACCAGAATCTCTATAATCTAAGTAGGGGTGGCAAAATTGGATATGACCCGCAAACCCGACATGATACGACATGAAATTAAGGTTATGGGTTGAGATTTAATGGGTTCATGTCATATTCGGGTTGACACGACTGACCCGTTTAATAAACGGGTTGGCTTAGTGTTCAACTTATGGAACCCGTTTAACCCATTTGACATGTTTAATTAAATGACATTTTACCAATATACCCTTCAAACCCTAGGTATATAAACTTATTAGTTGTTGTGGTTTATTTTCTTTGACATATTGTGATTGATTATTTGTGATATTAAGATATACTTTAGTTTTGAATGATTATTTGTGATACAGTTATTCGTTAGTTCTGAATTTTATATTAAAAATATTTATTTGTTTGTTTTTTCTTAATTTTTTTTGATAAAATCTGATAAACAAGTTGATACGATTGACCCGTTTAATAAATGGGTTGTGTTAGGGTTGAGAAATCTTGACCCGTTTAATAAACATGTCGGGTTAGTGTTGACCTATATAGTCGGATACTCATGAGTTGACACGACATGAACACGAATTGTCGCCCCTAAATCTGAGATCTTAATAGTCATGCAAAGCTTGGACTACGTGTATGGAAGTGAAAATAAGCCACCATATGAAAATGTAGATGATTGGAATGATGATTGTCAATCTTGGACCTAATAAGCATAGTTGTTAGTATTGTACGATACGCGATACGTACGTACGATATGTATCGTATCATGTACAAAAAGTTTCGCATCATAAGGGCGTATTGTAAGTGCTCATGAATCGTCCGATACATAGGTGCGTATCGTATGAATCATATCGTATCGGTGAATCGTACGTATCGTACGATACATAGACATGTGGGTTTAAAATGGGTTTTTTTTGTTAAAGTTTGTGATTTTATTTGATTTAAATAAGTTGTTAGACTTTGTTAACACAAAATTATTGGGAAACTTAATTGAGTCTAATGATATAGCAAGTCCATGAGTTTTTTTCATCCCTTCTCTTTCTCCTACAAAATTTAGACTATACTCACAACACTCACTTTCATATGTGTAAATTTATTTTCTATGCTATTAATAATGTATTAAATGAAAATATAATTATTTTTTATTTTGTTATTATTATTTTGAGTCTAAAAAGCTAGAATGCCAAGAAAAAATATAAAGAAAAAATTATTAGAATAAAAAAACCAAAAAAAGAGAGTAAATGTTGATAATAATAAAGAAAATGTCTATGAAAAAATAATTTTGCAAGACGCTAAACATGATGATAACATTGACTTAGATGGAGTTGATTAGCCAAGATGGTGAAAAGATATTATTATTTTGGTTTGTAAGGACACAAATTGACACAAAGCCTAACGGATATGAACAATGACCCAACAAGCCCACAACAATAGATTTGTTAGAGACTGAGTTTAATAGATGAAGACTTAATGAATCAAGTAAGAATCACAGTGAATTGGTTTAATGTTATAGTGATTTAGAGGTATAACTTGAAGAGAAAAACGGTCCTCATTCGAATCCGAAGAAGGTACGTTCTTATATATATATATATATATATATATATATATATATATATATATATATATATATATATATTTCGAACTTGTACAAATACCCATAGTTCTTAGTTACATTTAGTTCTTTTTCTCTCCCCTTTCTTTTCTCAGATGCCCCCCTCATGTAAAGGAATTCTTTCCCTTTTATACTCCTTCTCCTTCTACCATCTTAGTCTTCCACTTGTTGATCAATTAATTGATCTTCTGGATGCTTGTCCTATCAGAACTTTTCTGAAGCCTCTATGTGTAGCTGTAAGGCTAAAAATCACTGTTCAGGCATCACCTCCACATTAATGCGGCCAGTTGGTTAGGTACAGAGCATTCAATGTGGTGGTAGCAACCTTCTTCCCAAATATTTCTCAGTTCTTTGTTGACTCACCTCTCTGAAGCTTATCCTCCCAAGCATGGTTGCCCCTTGCCTAGTATTTGTTGGGTGGTCAGGCTTCAGACTTCTGTTCTGTTGTTCGAGGAAGTTTGGCTCCTCAGGCAACATCATTTGTTTGTTGTTATCGGCCCTCGTCCTCGGCCTCTTAACCCTCTTGTCCTTATAAATACTTGGTTGTCCTCGGGCTCCTTAGCGTCCTCGGTCATGGCTCATGGCCCAATACCCCTACTCGGCCCTTTCATCCCCACATGGTTCATATATCATGTATTACTTCTGAGTTTAATCAATTTGAATGTGCATGTTATAAACATAAATTAATTTGATTTATTTAGTTAGCTTTATTAAATTTTATTACATAAGTAATAATTAAATTGGTTATTAGTTGAATATATTTTAAATTTATAATGAATATACCTTTTATGTATGTATATCTATAATTATTTTATAATTTTATTATGTGTTTGTGTATCTGACGATACATGATTCGATACAATACACGATACATAAAAATCAAAAATCGATTCACGATTTGACAACTATTATTAGAGCATCACCATCAGGTGTGCCAAATGCCAAATATTTGGCATTTGGCACACCAAACACCAAAAACAGAGCATCATGAGGTGTGTTAAATGTGTCAAAATTTTGAGACATGCTACAGTACCATCTCAACTTTGGCACGGTACGGAATAAAATGGCATATGGTTTAATTATTTTTTATTCTCTTTTCTCTCTCCTCTCTCATTACTCTATTCCTTTTTTTTCCTCTCCTCTCTCATTCTTCCTTAGACATTCAGACTGGACCTGTCAACCCATCTCTTCTTTCACTCTTTTTTCTTCTCATTGTTGTTGCTTTTCTCTCTTCTGTTCAGCCTCGCCGTGCCACCTGATGCCGATCAGTGTTGCTGTGGGTTTTTTTTTTTTTTTGGCAGTGATTTGATGGGTGGGTTTGGCAGTGGGAGTGTTCAAATGGTGATGGGCCGATCGGTTGGGTTCTGGGTGCGAATTCGGTGGTGGGTGGGCCGGCCTGTGGATGGGTTGACGGTGGGTGGGTGGGTCGGCGGTGGGTGGGTGCGAATTTGGTTGTGTTTTTTGTTTTTGTTTTTGTTTTTCTATGGTGGTGGTTTTGGTGTTCTACTGTGGTGGTTCTGGTGTGAGATGGTGGTGGGGTGGGATGTGGGGTGTTGATGGGTGGGTGGGTGGCGATAGTGGGTTGGTCGGCCTCGTCGTGGAGTTCAACACTTTTCTCTCATTTCTCTCTATATATTGGCGGCTAATGGATTTTTGTTGGTGGTGGTGGGTTGTACCTATGGGTGGTGGTAGCGGGCTGTGCTTGGGTATGGTGGTGGTGGCGAGCTGTGCTGTGTATGGTGGTGGGTTTGTCACTGGTTGTATTTGTGTATGTAGGGGGGGTTTTATTTTGTATTTTTTATATTTATGGTTTTTTTAATGTTATTTTAATATTGGTATATATTATTTTAATGTATAGAATTGAAGAATAGAAGATGTGATAAATGGTGAATTGTAAAATGGTGTGTTAAAATAATAAAGTAAGCTTTTGGTGTATCAAAATGACATTTTTTTTGAAACAGCTGATGGTGCTACTCTGTGTCGTTGGATATGCATGCTTTAATGTGTTATTTGGCATTTAGGTCTAGGAACTCAATTTTTTCGAGTTTTGCTCTCATTCCTCTAATCACTTGTATTCAAACTTTACCCATTATTTTTTGATAGATTCTTTGACTTTGAACATTGAAAGAGAAATCACAAAAAAATTTATTATATAATCAATCTTGATAATATTAGGACTTATAATATGTTTCGATTAACAGGTGTCCTTGAGATATTTGTTAATGAATTATTTTAGAAAATTTTTAATATTATTTTTATGTGAAATATAAAATACTATAAAAAAGAAATATCCTTTAGGAATCCATTAACAAAATCATTTAAAATAATATCAAGTTCTACTTTAATAGGTGATTGAATTTAAATGTATTGAGAAATCATTATTATTATTTATTTATATTTTATTAATATTGAATAGATTCTAATTAAATTACCATATATTAATTTAGTTTAATGGGAATATAATTTGTATCGTTATTTGATCATACTAAAATATAAATATAAAATTTTACAACTTACTGAATTTGATCAAATTTGATCTCCTCTTATAATATATGAGTTCGCTTAATGTTTGCTCTTCGAGTGTATATTAATTATCCATTTTAGAGAGATTTTTATAAGAAATTAAAAAAAAAAATTGTTAAGAAAGTAAGACACTTTCATTTTTTTTTTTAAATACTTCTTAAAATAATTTTACTTGGAGTATAAACCTACGCTATCGTCAGGCATGACGAATTCAAATTCACTATTCACCTATAGATTAGATTAGAGCATCCACACCAGCTCGTGTAAAGTCTTCTAAAATACAAAAAGTGCTTAATTTTACACATTTTAACCCAAAAACCTCCCACTTTAGCTTGTGTAAAAATGTCTAAATATACACAATTCTCTTAAAAATGAACAGTAACCGTTTATATATAAACGATTACTGTTCACCGTTTATAATTATTTTAATATTATCTTGTATAGTATAAAAAGACTTTTTGGCTCTCTTTTTTCTCTCTCCTCTCACTAAGTATTAGGGAAAATAATAAAAAATTGATGAAGAATGAATATTTTATTGAGAAGTCTTGTAAAATAGATAAACTGATGTGAGTGTTTTGTAAAAGTGATGGTGTAAAATAGAAAAAGTAGGTTTTTTGTGTAAAATAGACGAAATCTTTTCCACGAGCTGATGTGGTTGCTCTTAGCCCACACAGACAAACGAAGTCAAAGACTCAAACTCAAAAGCCAAATAGTGTTCTAAAAACTGTCATCCAAAGTCTAAAGCTTGTCAGCCATGTCCACCGCCACCACCGCCACCGGTGCACACATCCTTGTTTACACCTACCCAGCCTCAGGCCACATCATACCGCTCCTCGATCTCACCCACCGATTACTCCGCCGCGGTCACACCGTCACCGTTGTAGTCCTCCCCACCAACCTCCCTTTGCTCCAACCCCTCCTATCTCTCTACCCTTCTTCACTCCACCCCTTAGTTTTCCCAGCTCCTGAATGTCCCACTCCCTCATGGAAAAGTCGCATGGCTAAGGACCAAGCCAGGCGTGACCTTCACTACCCACTTCTCCTCAATTGGTTCCATTCTCACCTCTCTCCCCCCATAACTATTATCTCCGATTTCTTCCTCGGCTGGACCCACCACCTCGCTAAACAACTCGGCTTGCCACGTGTCATCTTCTCTCCCTCCGGTGCTTCTGGCTTGTCAGTTCTTTTCTCACTATGGCGTGACTTACCCAAAAATGAAGATCCTGCAGATATGAATTTTCAGGTCTTGTTTCCTAGAATCCCGAATTCCTCAGTTTTCTCACCACCCAAACACTAAGCACCAAGCAAGTAGCAAACACAAAAAAAAAAAAAAAAAAAAAAGGAGAACGGAGAAGAAGCAGAGACCGTGAGAGAGATGGACTGGAGAGTGGAGTGTGCTGCCGTCTGTGAGAAGAAGTACCGGTCGACGCATTGGAGGGGGTTGGGGCGATCGGTGGGGGAGGAGCCGGAGGCGAGGTTGACGAAGCGGAGGAAGGCGACAGAGGAGTGGCGGATGGAGTTGGAGCCAAAGAGGGAGTCGGTGGCTTTGAGGTGGGAGTGGGAGCATGAGACGGTGGAGAAGAAGTCGGAGATGGAGACTTGGTTGGTGATGAGGCTAGTGCGGATCTTGGAGCCTGAGCGAGAGCCGAGGTGGCTAACTTTACAGAGAACAGAGAGAGTGAGACTGAGAGTGAAAAGTGTGGCTGGGTGAAATTTACTTAGTTTAATTGTAATTAGTTAATCTAATGGGCCTAATGTTTTAAAATAAAATGAAAGGGCTGGAGCCCCAACTAATGTACAAACTAGAAGCCCACTTTTTTTTTTTTTTTTTTTTATAAAAATAATAACTAACGGAGGCTCAAATTACAAATATATACAGACTTTATATTAAAAATTTTATGTAAAATATATTATAATATGTTTGGTTTGGTTTTGGTTGGTTCAGTGTATTCAAACTTGAAACCACAACCGAACCAAAATTTTCGGTTTTTAAAAATTAAAAACGGAAACCGAACCTAACCGAAATTTTGGCAATGGTTTAGTCGGTTTCAGTCGATTTTTTTCGGTTCGTCGGTTTTTTGCACACTCCTATCGCTAGCTGGGGTTTGGTTCTCAACTTGTTCACTGAGTTGGAGTGAGTTTACTTGGAGCATTTGAGTACCGAACTCGAGCACGATCGAGTCTGGTTTGTGGGCCCGTTACTGCCTCTGGAAGATGATGTGATTGGATCCTCTAACAGAGGTGGGTCCAGCTCAATACCATGTGAACAAGTGATGACGTGGCTAGATTCGCGACATGACAGTTCCGTTGTTTATGTTTGCTTCGGGAGTTGTACAACGTTGAATACTAAACAAATGGATGTGTTGGTTTCGGCTTTGGACCAAAGTGGGGTCCAATTTATTTTTTGCGTGAGGGGCTTGGATGATCGACACATGGGTTCGGATGATGATATTGGTGTGATTCCTGATGGGTTTGAAGATCGCGTGGAGGGTAGGGGTTTGGTGATTAAAGGATGGGCCCCACAAGTGGCTATACTGAGGCACCGAGCTGTGGGTGCATTCTTGACTCACTGTGGGTGGAACTCAGTGTTGGAAGGGATCACTGCAGGGGTGGTGATGTTGACGTGGCCAATGGGTGCGGAGCAGTTCGCAAATGCAAAACTATTGGTTGATGAACTAGGTGTGGGAATTCGAGCTGGTGAGAGCGTAGAGAACATTCCTGAGTCTAGTGAGTTAGCTCGCCTATTGGTGGAGTCGGTGAGTGCAACAAGACCGGAGAGAGTGCATGTCAAAGGGCTCAATGATGCGTCATTGGGTGCGATCAAAGGAGGGAGGTCGGATAAAGATCTGGATGAGTTTGTGGAGTGGCTAAGTAGGTGAGGTCAACTATGGAAGGAATGTTTTGGAATTTTACTTTTCATTCATAACATAAAAATTTAAAAATGAAAAATAAAAAAGATCATTGTATTTTTTTTTCCCACGTATTAAGAATTTAAGATGCTAATGAAGTGTATTTTTTGGTTTGAATTATCTGTGATTTTTTCTTGCGTTTATAGAAACAAACACACATAGGGGAGAGTGATGTTCTTCTATGTTCTAATTCAGAATCATACAAAAAACTATACTCAAAAGTAAGATAAATTATTTGTAAAGTTTATTTAAATTATTTGTAGTATTTCAAAATCTTTGTGTATGTGGATATATAGATGTTTTTGTTAAAAAATTTAAACGAGCCACCTCATCAAAAACCCCAGTCCTTGCTAAAACCTCCTCTGCTCTCCAAAGCCTTTCCTTTATCTGCTTTATGATTTTTTTCACATTACCAAAATGGTCTCGATCCCAAGCTTTTAATCGTTTCTTACATCTCTGAAGTTTCTTAGTTGCCTTGAACATGGGTGTACCATCAGGAGTATAGTCCCATGCCCTAAAAATTACTTCTCTACAATCCGGATCAAACACCCACATGGCCTCAAAACGAAACGGTTTCTCAAGAACCAAAATTATATATTTTTCAAAAGCAAATCATAAATAGGAATGTCTCTATAGTTAGTAACTTCTGTCATCCTTTACACTGGGTTGTGCCTTTTTTTTTTTTTTTTTTTTGATGAAAAGATAAAAAATGGGTTGAGCCTTTTTCTCTGGGTTGGAACCAAAACACATAGGTGCACTGGAAAATAGAGTTAATCACCACCCACGCATGAGTAATAAGGTTGTGGTACAAACTTCTAAAGCAAAAAATGCTTTTTTTTTTTTTTTTTTCTCTAACCATTCACAGCTGAGTTTGATTGTTATGCTTATGCACTAAAGAGTGAGTATCCCAACTGATCAGATATGTATTTTTTCTTTTTGAAGTTTTTCTTGCTATATCCCTCCCAGGTCTCCCTTTAGTGCTAGAAATGAGATTAAAAAAAAATAGTTTTGAGTATTTTATATCTATTATAGTTGTGTTTAGTGTTGTTAATGCTTACAATGTGGTGTGTTAGTAACATTGACAATACAATAGGTTTTTTTTTTTTTTTTTTTTTTTTTTTTTTTTTTTTTTTGTGGTTTATGTTGTCTAGTATAGATAAAAGGAATACAAATCCTCTATACCACATTTTGTGTTTTACTTTATGTTCCACCACTCACAATTTGTCATGTGTTTTTTTTTTTCTATTTTAAATTTTGACTATCTTATAAGGAAAGTTAAACAAATACATGGCAAGTTGTAATTTGTAGAACATAAAAAATGATATAGAGAATTTGTATTCAGATAAAAGGTCAATTAAAGTTTATTGGTGTGGTGCAAAATAACAGATTGCGACTTGGACTACTTACTTTGAATGCATAGTCATCCACCTTCGTGGTGAAATCAGATTGATCCTTAGAGCTAGACTTGAAGCAAATATACGAGACGTGGGGTTTGGCCCACTTCCTTGACTCACTAATTCACTACATAGTCAAGGGTGATGATTTCACTTCTGTCTAAGATAATAAACCATTATAGGGTGTCCTCAGTGAGCATTAGTGGTACAGTAGTAATACCTTTCACCTCCCACGAGTCGTGTTAGTGAGGTAACACTCACTTTAGCAGATTCTACTATGATCTCTAATGGTCAGTTTGGATAGAGGATGAGGGAGGGAGAGTAAGGGAGAATTGAGTAGAGTTGGCTAGAAATTGGTTCAATACTCATGTTAATAGACCATGGCCAAAGAACTAACAAGTATGCTCCAGTAGATAAAAGGTAGGAATAGAGCGCAATTGTTAGTTCTCCACTTCTTTGGCAATAGGCATTTGGACACTGAGTCTTGAACCTTGATCATCATTAATAATGCCATGTTGGTCACTTCAAATTGCCCATTTGCATGTGAGTGACCAGGAGTAATTCCCAACTGTGAGCAAAATTCCTTGAACTAGTTGTTGTTGATCTGCTTCTTGTTGTCAAAGACTATCACATGTGGGATCCCAATTCTACATTTGATGGATTTCCATATAAAATCATTCATATTCTACCCGATTATTGTTACTAAGGTTTGTCTCTACTCACTTGGTGAAGTAGTTAATGGAAAATCATTTTTTTCTTTTTTCTTTTAAAATCACTATTTTTCTTCATGAAGCTGCAATGAAAAACGATACTCATATGTAATTATCTTTTAATTTATATACACAATTGATATATTTTTAAAAGTAAAATCAAGGCTTTTTTGTTAACTAAATTAAAGATTAGATTTTAGAGTAAAATATTTATTTTTAGAAAACATCAAACGTATACATATAAATTAATTTAAGATAATTTAAATGAAAAACTTTTCTTTTGTTTATGGATGACAAAGTAGAACATGTGTCAAACTTTCAACCATATAATTCATAATATCTTTTCTTTCAGAGTAATGCTACAAACACATCATTTTTCAAAACAGATAAGTGATTTTTTTTTTTTTTTTGGGTTCTCATCTGAACTATTACTAACATCATTTTATTATCTGCAGTTACCAGCTTGACATCTTGGTAGTTGGACATATTTTTGTGAAAATTGTGACTATAGAGTTACTGTTTCTTCTAACAAGAAAAAAAAAAAAAAAAAACCATGCATTTCTATATCCCTAACAATCTTGGAAAATTATTAGGTACTCCCTCCTCTCACATGAATGGTGGGTCCCACCATGAATTTAATTAATGGGACCCACCATTCATGTGAGAGGAGGGAGTACGCATTTATGGTATTCCGGGAGTATACAATAATTTCCCAACAATCTTGTAGTATGTAAAATGAAAAATAAAAAGAGTTAGTTTTTGGAAAAGAAAAGGACTTTTTACAAAATATTTTTTCTTATATATTTTGTGAACATATGTTTTATGGGCTCTTAAAGTTAATGAATCATATAAGGCAAAAAAGTGAATATTAAAAAAAGAAAAAGAAATTTGTACTTTAAATTAGTGTTTTTATTATTTTTTTAATATGAAAGGGGTCATTAACTAACATTTAAAATTGTGGGAAAGTACACAAAAATTCCATTTTTTTATTATTATTTATTTTTATTTTTATTTTAAATGTAAAATACGAAACCCTTTAAAGTTTTGAATGTAACAATTAACCACCTCTTGTATTAATTGTTTTATACCTAAACTACTAAAAATTTGTGGAAACAGACATTTTTGCTTTTACAATGACACATGTTTATGTATATATAAATTTTCAACATATGACGTCCAATTCTGATGATTGTGTTCTTTATCATCAGACTAGGACACCAATCGGTTTTTGGTGTAGGCGATAATTGAACCTCAGATCTCTTATTCAACCATTAGAGACTTTACTAATTGAGTTAATTGGAACCCACCATGTTTATATTATTTTCATATGAAATAATATCACAATTAATGGTTTACACATAAATCATAGTTATTATGTCTAGACATGGTTGATTGGATTTTTACATTGGTGACTTAGTGCTTAGATTGATTTGAGCTTTTAACTAGACCATTTAAGCATATAACCTAGTCAAATTAATTAACCCAATTATATTCGACGAGTTTTTTGTTACCTTGTTCAACCTCAACAAGTTTCTAAAAATAATTAGGCTTTTTCCGAGTACTTTAAAATACTTAAAGTTATTAGGAAGAAAATTATTAACTTTCAAAATGATTTAAGTTATTTTCATATCACTAGTTTAAATTATTGCACAATATTTTTGTTATAATATTTACTTTGTTTGTTTATCTATTTTAATTTAAAGATTCTATCATTACAAATTTTTGTAAAAATAAAAAAAATTGTTGAACTCTTTATGTTTAGCTTATACTAAGGGTGATCAATAAATATTATTTCCTTAAGCATGTTATTGTAACCTTATATATTTTATATGTGAATACTATATATGAATACTGTTAAATTTTTTAAAATTGATCTATCAATTTTTAATTTTTCAGAACTTTTAAAAACCTTTTTATATTTTTATTTAAATTTTAATTCAACCAGTGATTTGAACCGAGATCGACTAGTTAAACTAGTGACCCAAAATTTATAATGAGTCAATTTCTGATCTAAATTTAATATAGGCTTAAAATATTACTATATAGGATTAAATACTCAAAATCATTACTAGTTAAACGAGTTGAGATGCCATTAGACAAACCTATTCGGAGAGGGGCTCCTGTTATTAGTCCAGAGGGGGATAAAGTGTGGGTAGCTTTTCAATATGAACGTCTTCTTGGGCTCTGTTTTAATTGTGGTTTTTTGGGGCATGAAGCAAAGGTTTGTTCTATGCCCAGATTTGGTGAAGGCAATGAAAGTCCATATGGTGATTGGCTAAGAGCAGGTTTTCGTCGGCAGAAGGAAGCAAGGGGACGAAGAACACCTAGCCCACCCAGGAGGAATATGGACGAGCCTATTCGCAGGGATAAAGATCCACCACAATCAATTTCAAAATCTGGAATTTTATAAGGCAATTCTCTAACTGTTACAACGGTTACTGAACCTGGGACATCTAATGGTATTTCTTCAACTGCTATCACGGTTACAGATATTGTGGATAATGATCTTGCAATTATTCCAGGATTGGATGGATATGATTCTCAGCATCCGTGTATTTCGGAGATTAATGAAACAAGTCCTGAAAATCGTGGTTCACACTGATGTTATTGAGATAAGAGCACAACTCCGTAAAAAATGATGCCAGTTGGATTAACGTACCAATTACGTATGAGGATAATTTGGTGGATCCTAAAAAATCTTCTCTGAGGCATTGGAAACGCATTCTTAGGAGTTCAAATAACAAAACCGCAAGTATAGTTACTCCTAAACTTCCAAGATTATCGAAGCGTACATCTTCACAGTATGGTTCTTTGGATTCATGCACTCACAAGAAACAATTGTTAAGTAAGGAAAGACTTAGTATATTGCATACTTCAGGTGATGGTAATCCTTCACCACTGCCCCCACCATGAAGATTTTTCTTTTATTGAAGACATTGGTTTAATAAGAGATAATTTTTCTTTTATTTCTTTTCAGAGTATACCTTTGCGATGTAATCGTGCTGCATTAGCTTTAGTTAGTGCTGCAAAAGAGAATGAGAAGACCATTGTTTGGTTAGAAGAATGCCCCTCCTTCCTCTTCCCCATTGTACAAAGTGATTTAATTGAATAAAGTTTACTATCGTTTTCTCTCAAAAAAAAAAAAAATACTCAAATCTCAAAGGGTTAGGGAGTTTTGTTTATATATATATATATATATATATATATTTTTTTTTTTTTTTTCTTAATTTTTTTTAATTGTAAATCAGACGGAAGGCGGAGGAATTTGAAAAAGAAAAAGAAAAGAAAAGGAAAAGAAAGCCTTTATTAATCCCCCGCTTCGTGGAACTTTTAAAATTTAAAATCTATAAGTACAAAGTTGATTCAGACAGAACCCTTCCATTTCCTTCTCCGCTTCATTCATTCCAAAAGCTTCCGTACTCATTTTCCTTCAAACCAAACACCCTTTCTTCTCGGATTCATGTCCTGTGCAATACCTAGGGTATTGCACGGGTGCAATAGCTCTATTCTCAGCCATAGATTTAATCTAATGGCTTAAGCCTTTGACACCTCACCAATCCACGCTGGTAATCCGTGTGCTCAGCTCTTTGCCAACTCAATTTGCTCTCTCCTCACTGCTTCGTGCTTCTTGCCTAAGCTTCTCATCAGATCCAAAGAAATTCAAAATATTTTTCTCTTCCACCAAACCTTTGTCTATGGATGAATCTCCATGGCTATAGCTAGCAGCCACCAAATCCCTCACCACCACCGGTGATGCTTGCCACTATGGCATTCTCCTTGTCTCACTCTCTCTCTCTCTCTCATCTGGGTTTCTCTGTTTTCTCCTTCTCTCAAGCCCAGCCGTGGCCGAGCTTCTGCTTCCACTCACACCTATCGCCGTTGGCGGTGCCTCTCATCGGCGTCACAACCACTGGTGGCCGAGGGTCCAACTCTCTTATTCTTTATTTTCTTTCTCTTTTATTTTTTTCAATTTTTATTTGCCTTTTAGACAAGACCAAAACCCCTTTGACACTCATTTTGTTTCCTTTTTTTTATTAGTTTGATGAATAACATTTTGTTTCAGTTTTGATTAGCTTGATGAATGGGTTTTCTTGTTTGGATTTCTGGTATTAGCAATAACTGTTATTATTGGCATTTTTAAAGCTGGTTTTTGGGTGGGCATTGAAGATGTTTGTTGAAATGCTTCATAGAGTTTTAGTTTATCTCTATGTATTCTGCCTTTTTTTTTTGGATTTTTATGCTAAAATTGTGATGTTATGTGTATGGAAATTGGAATTTTTTTATTAGCTTGATTAATGGGTTTTCTTGTTGAGTGTAAAGCTTGATGGTTTTGCTTGAGTTTGAAAATTGGGGCTTTGCAATATGGCCGAATCTGTTGTGATTGAATGAAAATGGGCTTTCTTGTAATTGTTGTGTGTATGGGTCTATTGGCTTTGGCATTTTGGAAATGTTGATACTAAATCTATGAATTTTTCTTCTGATCCTGATTTCTTTGCCTAAGAGTGTCCATTTTTTATTCCTTAGTTTCTTTCACTGAAACAGAACTATGATTCTTAGCTTGATAATAATTTCTCAGTTTGAAGTTTGTCACGATGGATCAGTTTGACTAGTTTATGACATACTTTGCATGATTGTGAAATTAATCTTTTGGGAAAGGATAAAGAAAAGGGGGTTTCAAGGAAAACAATTAATAAAAGAAAAAAAGAAATACTTATATATGCTTCAGGGCATTTGGAGAAGTCTTCCTAAATCATTGAGAGCATTCGATTTAGTAGAAGCAGAGTTATGCAAAGAAACCAAAACATCACACTACATACATTTTATTTGATGTCTACTGCAAAAATTTCTCTTTACCAAACTTCATTCCCAGCTATAGACATTGTGCATGAATGTGGAAACTAACTTAAGGTGCATACAAATACTATGGGTAGAAACCAAAATTTAAGGCTTGGTGTTGAGAGAAATTTGGTCTATTGCAGGTAAGTTTCCATGCAAAGCAGTTAATGTACCTATTGTTGCACAGAGATCCCAAAAACAGATTGGGTTCTCGGGAAGGAGCAGATAAAATTAAGTGTCACCCATATTTCCAGGGTGTCAATTGGGCTCTAGTTCGCTGTACGGTAAGATCTTAAACATTTAGAGGCATGAAGAGGGGCGGAGGGAGGGGGGGCCGAGAGGGGGCAGGTGCCCCCTCTGAACTTTCAAATTTTTTTACTTATAATATTATAATGACCTAAAATGCCTTATTTGCCCCCTTCCTTGAACCAAAAGACAACAAAAAAAAAAAAAAAAAAAAATCAATTCACGATACCTTTTCTCTGTAGACTTCTCCTCCTACTACAATTCTAATATATAAAACCCATGGGTCCCATTTAATAATGGTTAATAAAAAAAAAATATATCTACATTGAATAGGATAAGAGTTTGAACACACTACACAGTAGCTTGATGGACTTTTAAAAACAAAAACGTACAACTATAATATAAAACAATGGGTCCCACTTGGTAATGATTAAAAAAAATAAATAAAAGATGTTCCATATTCATTAGTTTACTCATTAGAGACTTTGGCATTGATCTTACTAGTTGCAACAGCTACTGTTGAAATAACTTTTTCGGCAATGAACATAATTAAAAATCGATTACGTAATCAAATAGGAGATTAATAGATGAATGATTGTTTAGTCACATATATTGAGAAAAATATATTCAAGACTATTGAGTGTGAAGAAATCATGCAGCGGTTTCAAAATATAAAAAATTATCAAGGGCAATTGAGTAAAATAAGCTAGGTGTAAAAAAATAAATTAAAGTTTACATTTTATATTAGATTCTATATGACAATTACATTATAATATAGTAGTTTATTTATTTTGTTATTAATATTGATTAATTTTTTTAGATTAATTTTTTACTTTCAATCTTATCTTTTAATCTTGACCCCCCTGATCTAAATTCCTGGCTCCGCCACTATTAAAGTATAACTGATGGTTAATGGATTCAGGAGATTTTAAACTATGTTGGATAGTGCTAGCTGTTCTCTAATTTCCATTTTTGTATTTTCTTTGATAGGATTTAATTACTAACATAGATATATATTTCCAGAACCCTCCTGAACTTGATGCTCCACTCTTTGGAACAACTGAAGCTGAGAAGGAAGCCAAAATTGTGAATCCGGAATTAGAGGACCTTCAGACGAATGTTTTTTAATAGGTTTTGTCCACGCTATTTCATGATAAATGTGTCCATTTTTCGTTGGTCTTATTAATTACAAGTTCTTTGTTATCTGCTTCAAGAATGGAAACACAAATAGAGGTTCTCAAGGGCTCCTTGTTCTATTGGGGTGGAAAAAAATATTCTTCAACACAAACTCATTAGAGCATAGTCCTGTTTCAGTGAAAGAAACTGAAGGAATAAGAAATGGATACTCTAAGGCAAAGAAATCAGGATCAGAAGAAAAATTCATAGATTTAGTATCAACATTTCCAAAATGCCAAAGCCAATAGACCCATACACACAACAATTACAAGAAAGCCCATTTTCATTCAATCACAACAGATTCGGCCATATTGCAAAGCCCCAATTTTCAAACTCAAGCAAAACCATCAAGCTTTACACTCAACAAGAAAACCCATTAATCAAGCTAATAAAAAAAAAATCCAATTTCCATACACATAGCATCACAGTTTTAGCATAAAAATCCAAAAAAAAGGGCAGAATACAGAGAGATAAACTAAAACTCTATGAAGCATTTCAACAAACATCTTCAATGCCCACCCAAAAACCAGCTTTAAAAATGCCCATAATAACAGTTATTGCTAATTCCATAAATCCAAACAAGAAAACCTATTCATCAAGCTAATCAAAACTGAAACAAAATGTTATTCATCAAACTAATAAAAAAATGAAAAAAAAATGAGTGTCAAAGGGGTTTCGGTCTTGTCTAAAAGGCAAATAAAAATTGAAAAAAAATAAAAGAGAAAGAAAATAAAGAACAAGATAGCTGGACCCGCGGCAACCAGTGGTTGTGACGCCAATGAGAGGCACCGCCAACGGCGATAGGTGTGAGTGGAAGCAGAAGCTCGGCCACGGCTGGGCTTGAGAGAAGGAGAAAACAGAGAGAGAGAGAGAGTGAGACGAGGAGAACGCCATAGCGGCAAACATCACCGGTGGTGGTGAGGGATTTGGCCTTCTGTGGACTGGTACCGGGCTGTTGTGACCTTGGATTGAAGGAGAGGCAGCTGCGCAGGGAAGAGAGAGAGAAAAAAAAATTTGAGTTTATGAAAAGTTGGGGCTGAAACTGAAACAGTGGGCGGGTGAAATTTTTTAAGGGCAAAATAGTCTTTTTGTTTTTGGTGAGGTGTCAAAGATTTAAGCCATTAGATTAAATCTATGGCTGAGATTTTAGGTATTGCAATACCTAGATAGATATGGATCCTTTCTTCTCAGTTCTCTCCCACTGCAAAACCAGGTAACTCTCTCTCCCTCTCTCTCTCTGTGTGGAAACTACGGATGTGAAATACTTCATGAATTTTTCAGTATCTGATAGCGTATAATCTAGGTTTTTGGATCCTCAAGTGATCCATTACTTTTCTGATCTGAGAAAATAAGAAAGAATTGAATTCGTTGTTGTTCATGTTCATGTAATTGATTAATTTCTAGAGAATTCGCAGATCGACTTGATTCTTGAATGAAATTGATTTGATTTTGTTTTCCTTTAAAAATTTATACTTATATTGTGCCTAATATGGTGGATTTAGGTCATAGAGTTTGTGAATTGTTTGAAAATTGAGTTGTATGTTGCTCATTTTTCACTTCGGATTTCATTTGAAGCGTTCTGTGGTTAGTAAAATCGCTCTCATTTTTCGTTTTTATTTGGTTTTTGTTAATTTAATTAGTTCGATTCCACAATAACTTATTGTAGCCTTTCAGTTTCACTGCGCTTAGTTTGATCTAGAAATTCTCTGAACAGTAACTCTACATTTTGTAAGTGAATTGAATTCTCTTTCACCTTTCACTTTGAAGCTATGATCAGAATGAGATCAGTTCCATAAAAGTATTTGTAATTTTTGCGAATCTATTTAGTTCGTTTGTATATTGTTTTGATGATTCCTGATAAGATTGATTCATTCACCAATTTTTTAGAAACTACCTTAGTTTTTCTCATCGTTGAATTAAGCGTCACAGTTTGGATTTGAGGTCTCTATCCTTTTTCCCTTTTTTTTTTGGTTGTAAAAAATAATTTGAAAGCACACGTAGCATCGGAATATATTTCACATGCAATACTTTGAGAGTGAACATGTAGACAGATAGAAATAGACTACACTTTGATTTGTCCTGAGAATGAATTGGTTTTTACACATGTCTCTAAATTTCTTAACTGATTTAGCTCTTTGTTACTGTATATCCAAATATCTTTCAATTATGAACTTAATGCATCATTTAAGACGGCTTTGTTTTATAATTGGTAAGTTATACATGCACATGGTGGGTCTTAAACCCACAACCTCACTATTCACCTTGCTCCTATAATTTGACCTATAGCTAATTCGTATCATTTCAGATAGATAAGACCAGATTGATGACCATAATTAAAAAGAAAAAGAATATATATATATATATATATATATATATTAATGTGCCAACCTTTCATTGATAATATGCCATATATCCTGGTTTTTATTGATGAATTTGGGTCTCACTAATGACTTTCGGGAATGCTTGATGCTTCACTGTGCGGTTTCTTTCAAGTAATATCTTTGTTATCAAATTTTGAGAGCTTTGTTGAGGCATCTTAAAGTGGATAAATTTCATCAATTTTTTTGGTTTTACCCTTTCTCATCTTTTATGCACTTAATTATTATTGTTTTATTTATCATGAAATAAAGGAAAAAAAAAAAAATGATGCCTTACATGGGTGTATTGATGTAATACAGTATGGCACCCACAATAGGAGAAAGGTTGCAGCAGTTTCGGGAAATTCAAAGCAATGTGAGGAGACTTAAATCGGAAAATGAGAGTTTTGAGCAAAAAGCAGCACAGTGTCAGCAAGCAGCAGTCACACGGGTGCAAGAAGTAGTGACAGGGGTGCAAGAATCTGAAACATTGGTGCAAGAAACAGCACTGGCACTCATTTTTCAAGGTGTACCGAACTTCTACTCTGAACAGTTATCTGGTACTCATTTTTCAAATCTGCAATCGCGTTAGCTTCATTTCTGTTGTAGAAGTGAACAACCTTGCCCTCAAAATAGGCAGCTAGCTCCTCTGCCTTTTGCACTTTTGCCTCTACTATGTTCGCCAGCCTCTCTGCTTCTTGCGCCCGAGCTGTTGCTTCTTCCACCAGTTTTCTTAGTACGAGTGCCAATGTTGTTTCTTTTTTTTGTTGAATAAAAAAAGAAACAACACTGGCACAAGTACAAGAAAACTGGCGGAAGAAGCAACAGCTCGGGTGCAAGAAGCAGAGAGGCTGGTGAACATAGTAGAGGTAGAGGTGCAAAAGGCAGAGGAGCTAGCTGCCTATTTTGAGGGCAAGGTTGTTCACTTCTACAATAGAAATGAAGCTAACGCCATTGCAGATTTGAAAAATGAGTACCAGATAACTGTTTAGAGTAGAAGTTCGGTACACCTTGACCCGGATGCATATCGAGTGAGACTTCGAAAATTTGCTAGGAGATTGGGCATTATATAATCGATAGTGGGTAGTACTCAGTTTGCAAAGAGCCTATACCTGTGAACATGACCCTTAATTTTGCTTACCGCACATTTCTTGTTTGGCTCCAAAAATAAAAGCCAAAGACCCAATCATTTCCTATTCGTTCGAATCTTGTTTTATAATGTCTATTAATATTGCTATTGTTCAATATACTAAACTAGCCACCATCAATTAGGAGCAAGACCAAGTTAGCCCAAAAAAAAAAAATTTAGAGTAAGACCCACCTCTTGGTTTTGTGGTTTCGTGAGCTTAATGTGTTCTCTAACAGACCCACCTCTTGGTTTCCACCATCTATTTTGTTGTAGCTGGGGTTATTGAAAATGGGTTTTGTAATTCAAGCTTAGATCTTGGTCAAATTTTCGTCTAATATTGATTTGAGATTGGAATGTAGGTACCATTTGAAGAAATTATTGACTTTGTCTGATGAGAGTTAGAGATAATCCATATGAGGTCGCAGGAGGTGTCCATAACGAGGAGGAGCGCTTGGGGAGGTGAGCTGAGGAGGGGGACTAAGTGCTGGCCTGAGCCAGAGGTGGCGCTAGAGACAATGGCTGATCTTTTTTTTTTTTTTTGGATCAGTAGAGACAATGGCTGATCTGAGGGTGGTGTGTTTGTTGGCAAGTAATTTTTTAATACTAAAAACAATTGTTATGTCATTAAAAAAAGATACATCATTGTTCCGTTTGACACATAATCAAAAAAACCTAATAGAAGTTAACAAAATGACCAATAATGTTCATTTTTTAAACTTTAGGGACTAATAGTACTTACTTAAAAGTTTAGGGGCCAATTGTGCTTAGCGGGTAAACTTTAAGGACTTATTGTGTAGTTTCGCCTATAATATATGAGTTCACTTAATGTGTACTTTTAAAGTATATATTAATTATTCATTAGAGAAAGCTTTTTATAAGAAATTAAAAAAAAAAAGATGTTAAAAAAGTAAGGCACTTTCATTTTTTTTTTTTATAAAATACTTCTTAAAATAATTTTACTTAAGTACAAGCCTACGCTATCGTCAGGCATGACGAATTCAAATTCACTATTCACCTACAGATTAGATTAGCCCACACAGACATAAACGAAGTCAAAGACTCAAACTCAAAAGCCAAATAGTGTTCTAAAAACTGTCATCCAAAGTCAAAAGCTTGTCAGCCATGTCCACCGCCACCACCGCCACCGGTGCACACATCCTTGTTTACACCTACCCAGCCTCAGGCCACATAATACCGCTCCTCGACCTCACCCACCGATTACTCCGCCGCGGCCACACCGTCACCGTTGTAGTCCTCCCCACCAACCTCCCTTTGCTCCAACCCCTCCTATCCCTCTACCCTTCTTCACTCCACCCCCTAGTTCTCCCAGCTCCCGAACGTCCCACTCCCTCATGGAAAAGTCGCATGGCCAAGGACCAAGCCAGGCGTGACCTTCACTACCCACTTCTCCTCAACTGGTTCCATTCTCACCTCTCTCCCCCCATAGCTATTATCTCCGATTTCTTCCTCGGCTGGACCCACCACCTCGCTAAACAACTCGGCTTGCCACGTGTCGTCTTCTCTCCCTCCGGTGCTTCTGGCTTGTCAGTTCTTTTCTCACTATGGCGTGACTTACCCAAAAATGAAGATCCTGAAGATATGAATTTTCAGGTCTTGTTTCCTAGAATCCCGAATTCCCCAGTTTACCCTTGGTGGCAACTCCCTCATCGGTATAAAAATAGTAAGGAAGGAGACCCAGATTGGGAATTCAACAAAAACAACATGCTCGATAATTTCGCTAGCTGGGGTTTGGTTGTCAACTCGTTCACTGAGTTGGAGCGAGTTTACTTGGAGCATTTGAGGACCGAACTCGGGCACGATCGAGTCTGGTCTGTCGGCCCGTTACTGCCTCTGGAAGATGATGTGATTGGATCCTCTAACAGAGGTGGGTCTAGCTCAATACCATGTGAACAAGTGATGACGTGGTTAAATTCGCGACCTGACAGTTCCGTTGTTTATGTTTGCTTCGGGAGTCGAACAACGTTGAATACTAAACAAATGGATGTGCTGGTTTCGGCTTTGGACCAAAGTGGGGTACAGTTCATTTTTTGTGTGAGGGGATCGGATGATCGACACGTGGGTTCAGATGATGATCTTGTTGTGATTCCTGATGGGTTTGAAGATCGTATGAAGGGTAGGGGTTTGGTGATTAAAGGATGGGCCCCACAAGTGGCAATACTGAGGCACCGAGCCGTTGGTGCTTTCTTGACTCACTGTGGGTGGAACTCGGTGTTGGAAGGGATCACTACTGGGGTGGTGATGCTGACGTGGCCAATGGGTGCAGAGCAGTTTGCAAATGCCAAATTACTGGTTGATGAATTAGGTGTGGGAATTCGAGCTGGTAAGAACGTAGAGAACATTCCTGAGTCTAGTGAGTTAGCTTGCCTATTGATGGAGTCGGTGAGTGCAACAAGACCGGAGAGGGTGCGAGTCAAAGGGCTCAGTGATGCGTCTTTGGGTGCAATCAAAGGAGGGAACTCGGTTAAAGATTTGGATGAGTTTGTGGAGCGGCTAACTAGGTGAGGTCAACTATGGAAAGAATGTTTTGGAATTTTAGGTTGTGTTTGGTGCCGTTGTTTACGATCGTTTTTGTTATTTAAACAACAATATATGTATTTTTAATACTTTTTTATTTATATATATTTTCATAAAACTTAAACAATATTATTATAAATTCTTTATCAAACATGTCCTTAATTTTTGTTCATAACATAAAAATTTAAAAATAAAAAATAAAAAAGAAGTACTCTTCTTTGTTGCATTCTTTTCCACGTATTAAGATGCTAATGGAGTGGATTTTTTGGTTTGAATTATCTGTGATTTTTTTTTCTTGTGATTTAAGAAACAAAAACACACAGGGGAGAGTGATGTTCTTTTAAGTTCTAATTTGGAATCATACCAAAAATTGCACTCAAAAGTATGATAAATTATTTGTAGTATTTCAAAATCTTTCTGTATGTGGATATATAGATGTTTCTGTTAAAAAGATGAAGAATAAAGGAAATTATAAGCTCATGGCATCTATGTTCCTCTTATTTGTTAAAATACAGTTGTATTTTTAATTTTTATTTACTTTAAGCAAACAAGCAAGTAGATATAGGAGTGACTCAGCAAAAATAAAAAATAGAAATAAGAGAGGCAAAATGGGGCTTAAGAATTAAAAAGTTTCAAACACGTTCAAATTCTTAATTTGTCTATATGATATTATGATGGTTCTTTATAATCATTAAAAGAGTTTTGGCTCTGGAAAACAGAAATCCCATTACTTGAAATACAGTTGAAACCTCTGATCTCAGCATTGAGCACTGCAATTATCATGAAATAGGATTAACTTGGGACACAGTCACAATCCTTGGAACAGTATATAAGTGGAAATGTGTAATGTCTATTACTACAAAATATGTTAACTTATCAAAAGCTACTACTTGAGCATGATATCATCGCTAATGATTATTTCATAAACGTTCCAACGTTCATCAGACTAATTGCAGAGCTTCTAAAATCACCACCAAAAAAAAAAAAAAAAAAAAAATGTAATGATGAGAGCGATGCATTCATTTAGTATGTGTGATGACATCAGAACAGTGGCGGAGTCAGAATTTGACTCCAGAGGGGTCAAAATTTATATACACTATGCATGTATATTGAAACACACGTATTACATGTATGTTGGGTAGTTGTAAAGGATTTTTTTTTTTGCATAAATAAACCATCTTCTGTTTTATTTTTATTTTTTTTATATAGTAAAAATTCCATTTATAAATGAAAATACTTTTAGTAATTAAGTATAAACACCAAATACAACTAACGTAATTTTGTGTTATTATATAACTATCTCAAAATTTTGGTTTATTATACAAAATTTTATGAAGTAGGATAATTATTACATAAAGAATTTTTTTTAGTAAGGACCCACATGGTGAAGTGGAGAATTGACACTAAGTCCCAGCCAAAGCCAGTTGGCTATTATATGCATGCCAGGCCAGCTCCAAGCCAAAGCTACGTGGCTTAAGAGATGCACCTTTTTCTACCAAAACAAAAGAAAAGAAAAGAAAGAGATGCAACTTTGAGATGGATATATTGTCAAACCAAATACAAACCTTCTTCTTACTAAAATTTAAAGGCCACCCTACTACTTTTTTGCCGAGCCAGGGGGGGCAACGGCCCCCCCCGACCCCCCCTGGCTCCGCCCCTGCATCAGAATGATAATTTTTTTTTGTTGATAATATGAATAAATCAATCTAGGTCATGAATCCACACTATGTTGCTAATAATAATTCCTTTATACCGGTACTCGTACTAAGTTGGAGTATTGGAGACTTGTTCCAATCTGGAGATGACACAATCACACAATGGCAAAATCACTTGAAAATTTTTGTAGAGTTTAAATCTAAATGGCCACTCAATCCCAACAAAGAGTATAGCCAGATTCAGATTATATACCCAAACAAATTTATGAAATAAACGTATGGGTGAATGGTTTATCCTAGCAGGCCACAGGCCCACGAGTCTTAGGCCCAGAAGGACAATAAGGAAAGTCAAGGGGGCAGGCCCAGCCAGAGGTAATGACAGGTGGGAGTAGGAGACTATAGCGCCGACGATGGCATTCTAAGAAGGGATCCCATCTCCCTGGGAACCCAAAGGTCCAACCCACCTAGGCTCACCACCTTGGACTAACCAAACCGGTGAGAAGATTACCTTGGCTTAGCAGGTTTAATCCACTGCCCAAGGAAGTAAGATCGGCACGAGGGGAATATATATATGATTGATGAACCATAGAAGATAATATACTTGAATGCCGCAACCGTCACCTTCGCATTAATTAATTGTTTCTACTTAATAGGGGTTGCATTTATTATTTAATGATCTGTCTGAATAGTATTGTACACCTAATAACCTACTCATCCTTCCCTTTTGGTGGAAGAGACACTTGATGGGACAAGTATCTTCTAACCTCCACCATAACCCACACTAGCGAGGGAAGGCCCAACTAGTATAAATAGGACTTTTACCAACCAGATGATCACGGGATTCAAAAATTGAGAGAGAAAAGAGTTTTCCGAGAGAGAAATTGTATTTACTTGTTTTTACATATATAACATTGGCAAATTAATTCCCATATTGTGTTGGTAGATCCATCTCTTTGTCATCTAATTTCATTCTATTAAATTGATTATTTTTTTAGTACTTCCACTGTAAAATCTCAACCCATACAGAAACAAATTAGCTGTGCCGATCAAAGATACTAAGATCCTTCTCGGTATTTTTGCCCCCACAAAATGATCATATTCATTACCTTTATATTTTTTTGTTTGTTTATATGATCTCTTGCATGAATATGCGATTCTTAAATAGAGTATTTCTGTGCCTTTTGGTGGCTAAATTTGTATGTCTTGGTCATCGTTTATTTAACCCCACAAAAAAAAAAAAAAAAAAAATTCATACAGGAAAACAAATTTAAGAAAAAAAGATTTGCATATGGACATTAGGTTCTTAAATTGTGTCCTTTTTTTTTTTTTTGTTGGTATTAATCTTTTTTGATAATCTGAATAAAGATTTTAATGCCAAAAGAAACCAACCCACAAGAGAGCCAAAGCTTGCTCCAACAAAATTACGTCATATAATACACATAAGGGGCAGAGCCCAATACAAAAAACTTTGCTAACCTATTAGAGTGGGACCATGAGGCCAAAACATGAGCAACCTTCTTAGCTTCTCTTGGAGTCCAGCTGAATTGAAGACATTGAACCTCAGGGTCTTGGGACAAGGTGTTGGCAATACGAACCACAATTCTCCAAGGAGGCCGAGAAGTTGAATTTAAGATGGCATTTATGCAAACCTTGGCATCACTTTTGACTATGGCTTTTTGAATGCTGTGACTTACAATTTGGTGGATTGCCCCAGTTGATTGCTTCGGCTTCAGCTTAGACAAGGATATTGGTTTCCACTCATTTCGATAGAGTGAAAACCAATATCCCTTTAATGAAGCCTTCTGTTGGGTTAAACCACTTTATGCTCCTTGACTTAGGAGCTGCCAAAGCAGCTTCTTAAGCATCATTGAATTTGAATGGTGTCTCTTTTTTCGTCGGTGTGTGTGTACACACACACACCGACGAAAAAAGAGACACCATTCAAATTCAATGATGCTTAAGAAGCTGCTTAAGAAACTGAAGAATAATATATTCAATGTGTGCCTCTTGCACTAGAGAGATTACACGTTGATAAGAGAGATTACACGCTGATAACAAATAATCACTAATAATTACAAGCAAAATTTAGATGATACAAGGGTTATATGCCAATAATTTACAAGACTTCGTAAACATATTTAACAGAGTTGCATAGTAAGGATTACATGGGTATACAAGAAATACACTTGATCACCCTACTTGATCCCACAGGTGGCATGTGTATATTATGTTAGTTTGAGTTGACCTTAGTGGGACATTGTGAAATTTTGTTGAAGACTCCACCATACCAGTGTTCCATGAATTTGACCTTACTAATGGGAAATTGTGAAATGTTGTTGAAGACTCCACCATAAGTACTGCCAAAGATTTTTGAGCACGTGGATAGAATAATCGGAGTAAGAAATGAGCTAGAAGGAGGATTCTCTTGGTCTCAAATCCGCCATATAGATCCACTGTCAGCTCCACATATTGATAATTTGCATCGGCTATAGAATCTAACTGCAAGATTGCTGGTGTGTGGGAAATGATGAATGATCTTTTGATCCAATCATAAACCGTCTTACTAAGCAAAATGTGATTCAAAGTGTCAAATACAATCGTAAGCAAACCTTTGAATTACTTTCTAGATAACTACAACGTATTATATATTATACAATCTAACAGTGCTGCTTCTTATCAACATGCCCTGTCATTTAATTCCTGAAAAAAATTATCTGTTTACTTTTTCTTTTCTGATAATCTATGGTTGAAGTTCAAGAAACAATAATCTGATAGCTCAAAACTTCTTTATTTTCATTCCAAATTTGACTCGGATAAACTAACAACTTTTTATACGGCTATTGAATGAATGCCAAGGACATACCATTTGTGGCAGGCAACGAATTGAATGAATGCTTTTTTTTCCGTTCACATGCTGAAAAAAAAATGTAGAGCAGATTATTAGTAGTTCATGATTGATTCTGATTCAAGAAATGCAACAAAAGAACAATAAGAATGTCATAAGATTGAAATCTCGCATATCATGTTTTTTCTGCCAAATGGAGAAGTTGTGTGATTGATATTGAATCTATATATATGTGATCGTAGATGAAAAGTAGTTTGCTTTGGTCATTCCCTTGCAACTCTGGTAGTGGTGATGCATGAAAGCCCACCATGCAAGACTTATACACAGTACCACATGCAGCCATGCATAGATCTCGGTGTTTACCTCACTTGTGATGTTGAGTGCACCAGAGGTTATTTTGAAGACTGAAAAGCAGAGGTACATAAATCAATTTTTACAGCTTCCCCCAACACAGTAGAATGCTCGAAACTGCAAAGACCAATAAAAAATTAGCATTTAGAGCCCATTTACCCTACACATGGACAAGGGTTTCATTAGTTTTACAAGGGTTCGGATTTTTTTTGTGACTAGTAAGCAAGATGATGTTTAGTGCCCAGGTAAACTAACATTAACACTCATCTAATCTATATATATATATATAAAACCAAAACTTTTGAAGCTCCCACATTTTTCCACATCAGCATTATTTAAAAAAAAAAAACTATTAAAAAAAATAAAACCCTAAAAAAAAAAAAAAACTATTAATACATCAGCGTTATTTTTGGCGGCCACAGTCCTCATCGTTGTTTTAATAGGTTGCAGGACCTTATGGAATTCCTCCAAACCCAGCAAGACGTGCTCTTTTCATTGTCTACCAGACAGCGGTTCCTTATATTGCAGAACGAATTAGGTTCAACAGTTCTATCTCTTTGATTTCTATTTTTTACACATAATATTTTTGTAATTGTGATTAAGTTTGAGCCTGCATTGAAACTTTACTCATAGAAAGTGCCGAATTTCCTGTTTTGACAGTTCTAGAGTAGTTTCCCATGCCATTGTTCTGGCTGATTCACAGTCTGATGAGCCCTACAACAATGATGCTTTAGGAAGCAGTCATGTTCAATCTTCCACCGTGACTAATCTTCCACCCTCCTCCACATCAGGGGTGTCTGTTTCTCTGATAAGGTTGAAAGAGAAATTCAATGGATTATGGTTGTATGCAGTTCAGAGATGGCCTACGGTATAGTTGTTATTTAGGCATCTTGCTAACTCCAGCCTTAATATATGAAAATATGATATAACCTTTTGAAACTAAGTCATGTTTTTATATGCAGTTTAATTGAATTACAACTTTTATTTTTTATTTATTCTTAAAGAAAACCCATGTCTACAAGGTATATGATGAGATTGTTCCTTTTATATTATTTTTTTCCATGGAACAATGTCCATTCCTTCCCCCCTCCCCTCTCTTCTAATTCCCTCTCAGTTTTAGTGCTTTGTATTCAATTTAGCTTCCTTTAATTGGGTGTTAGAGCACATGGTGAACTGTTTTTCTTATTTAAGATTTATATGTCCAAGTGCTCCCTATAGCTCGAGAATTTTTGCAATTGGTTCTTTGTGCTAACCTAATGTTCTTCTACTTTGAAGGTTATTCTTGTCTTTCAGAGTTTATTTAAGGGAGTAGAAATTCAAAATCTTAACGATTCAAAATTTTTTCTCTCCAGGCCTCTATTATCATATATCAAAACGTGCTGCAGGCATTCGTTATGTGTTCATTCATTATTTGATTTTTAAATAGTTTTTATGTTTGTATTTGTGATTAAAATGAGCCGTACTCACATCCATTTTTGACAATTTTAAGTCCAACCTTAGGAACAAACTCTGGTAGCCATGGTATGACTCCACCGTGCAGGTTAACCCTATCCTCTAAGAACTTTCCCGTGCACCGCACGAGTTAGCGACTAGTTTATATATATCTTTGAATCCTAAGAAAGCAACAAACTTATCAAACAATTTTCTTGACTTTTAATTGAATTATTTTCTCACTCAAGAATCCAAGCAAAAACGCAAACAAACTAGTAAATTCAAACCCCCCCTCCAAGAAAAAACATTAAAATATTTTTCCCTTTTACCTCAGGATGAGATAACCATCATTCTAGCATTAAGTATTAAAATATCATTAATACTATTATTTTGTAACAAACAAACTAGTAGCAAGTAAAAAGTAAAAACAACAGGGAAAATTTTGGACCATATTATAGCAATTGAAAAACGACAAATTAGAATACAACAAGAGCAAGAGGAGAAAAAGATGCGTGTCAATAAAATAAACTTACCATTCAATTCTGGATAATTTGCCACATGGTTGAATTCTTGGTTGGTAAATCACTGATCCGATCTCAATATTCCACACAATTCTCTTATGAATTGTTATGAAAATTTTCTCCTGAATGAGAGGGGGAATTGGGGGAGTCATATGCCAGAGAAACACTGAGATAGAATGAGAGTAATGAGGTGGATACTGGAGAGGGTTAATCTGTAAAGAGTATTTAAGAAAAAATTCCTTGGGGTTGGTATATGGAGTATCACATGATTGAGATGCCTAAATATGCAAATTAAGTAACTCACTAAATCAAATATTTGCAAGCATGGAAGGATTAAATTAGTTCACTCAGAATGGATTCTCCTTTATTTGGTTTCCAAATATAACTAGATTATAATCTCATGCACATTTCCATAATGTCAAATTACATTTTGAAAATGGATGGAATATAGATGCAAAATTACTATATAATACACACGTACATAAGAGCGAGTAGTCCAGGCATAAATATATATATATATATATATATATATATATATATTTATATAAATTAGTTCATCTGTGCATGCTACATTTTGATTTCAATATTAATGAAAAATCTCTTTGGGTTCTTTGTAGCTCAGCTACTTGAACCCGTCTTGGCAATTGCCTTGCTTGTTTACCTTTTCAATATTAATGAAAGTTGAAAGGACTCGAATTGACCCAAAGCCCAACAGATATGAACAATGACCCAACAAGCCCACAACAATAGATTTATTAAAGAGTGGGCTTAATAGATGAAAACTTAATGAATCAAATGTGAATCATAGTGAGTAGGTTTGGTATTATAATGATTGAAAAGTACAATTTAAGAGAAAAACATTCCTCAGTCAAGTCCGAGAAAGGTATGTTCTTATAAGTTTCAGACTTGTACAAATGTTCATTGTTCTTGGTTACATTAAGTTCTTTTTCTCTCTCCTTTCCTTTCTCAGATGCCTCTCTCAGGTAAAGGAATCCTTTTCCTTCTATACTCCTTCTCCCATCTTAGCCTTCCATTTGTTGATCAAACAACTAATCTCTTTGACGCTTATCCCATCAGAATCTTCTTGAAGTCTTTGTGTGTAACTGTAAAGCTAAAAGTCACTGTTCAGGTATCATCTCGACATTAATGCGGCCAGTAGGTTAGGTGCAGAGCATTCAATGTGGTGGTAGCAGCTTTCTTCCCAGATATTTCTCAATTCTCTGTTGTTCACCTCTCTGAAACTTATCCATCCAAGCATGGTTGCCCCTTGCCCAGTACTTGTTTGGTGGTCGGGCTTCAGAATTCCTTTCTGTTTTCCAAGGAAGTTTGGCTCCTCGGACAACATCACCTATTTGTTACTCCCGGCCCTCGTCCTCGGCCCAGTAAACTACTTGCCCTTATTAATACTTGATTTCAATATTAATGAAAAATCTCTTTGGGTTCTCCGTAGCTCAGCTACTTGAACCCGTCTTGGGAATTGCCTTGCTTGTTTACCTTTTCAATATTAATGAAAGTTTTCTATCGTTTTGACCTCAAAAAAAAAAAAAAAATAAATAAATAAATTAAGTCTTACAAAATTGTCGTATTAAATGATGTAGATATTTTCCTTAAGTGTACTGTGATCAAAATTATGGATTTTTAAGTGTTTTAAGAAAATTTTTTAAATCTTCATTGTTCCTTCATGAATAATAAAAAATTAACCATGGCTAATATATCCGAGAGGTGCTATAGAAGAATCCACATTCCACACACATTGAAATACAATCTATCCAAAAAAAAAAAAAAATACAATCTATCTTCTGAGATATAATCTCATTGAGGTATTGTATATATTAAGATTTCTGATAAATTTAAATTCTATAATGTTAAGGAGCAAATTGATAGGGATTAGTGTAAATTTTGATGTGACTAAGAATTAAAATTCAATAACATTGATTATAACATATTAGCAGAATGATCAATAAACTTTTGTTGTTGATGTACAAAGAGTCTAGTTATAGAATGTGTGAAAGCTGAAAACTTAAAGGTGACCACAGTGTGAACACTGGATCACAATTAATAGATCATGGCGTCGTCAGTGTCAATCCCTTGAGATCGATCTTTCAAATTTTTATCAAGTTAACACCTTATGTTTAAGGTAGTCAATTGATTTTTTAGAAAACGAATAAGATTGTTTTTGTATATATATACAACAGTACAAGTGCTAGATTTCATTGTTCAAAAGTCTAGATACATATCCATTAAGAAGTTTTACCATTGGAGCATTTAAATGCAGTAATAATAGGTATGGATCTTCAGCAAGCTACCTTTTTCTACTTTTACTAATTAACTGCATCTCTGTATTTGTTGTGCCTTTAGTCTTGTTTTTTCTCATTTTTTGACTAATGTAGTGATTTAACCGCATCAAGCATCATTTTGCCTTCTGTTATTTTAATTCTAAAATTTATTTGTATGGCACAAGACCATATAGTTGTTTGTAAATGGAATATTTTTATATATTTATAAGAGGTATAATTCTAAAAATAATGAAATAATCAATTGTAAGATTGAATTTATTCAACCACCTAATTGGCTTTATTCCGTGCCAAATTTGCTTGTAATTCAGCATTTAGTAACCCTGTATTTAGGTGGGTTTGATGTAAGGGTAGTGAGTGAGATAGAGTGAAGTTTGCTCAAGAGTGTGCAAGAAAACAGAGACTCGCGGCTGGGACTCGCGGGTGACTCGCGGCTGCAAGCCGCCAGAAGCAGCACACGTGCCAAGCATGCTGGAAGGTGAACAGTCATGCCAGCTGGAGCACTACAGGACAAAACAGGACAACTGGCCATACGGTTATCTCGCGACTGGATCTCGCGACTTGGTCAAGCCGCGAGGTCAAGCTGCGAGCCACCCCTGTTTTGTAAAACCTGACGTTTCACATTCCTCTCCCACTCTAGTATAAATACCCCTTTTACCCACGATTGAGAGAGAGCTTCCAGAGAGAATTTTGAGAGAGAAACCCTAAAGAAAAACAAGATTGATTCACCCACAATCTATACCTTAGAGTCTCTCCAAATTCCCCAACTCTCTTCCTCTCCATTGTCAAATCCTTGAGAGGCATTATACCAGACCTGGTTCTCACCATCATCATCATTGTGAGACAGTTGTTTGGATTTCTGGGAAGCAGTTAGGAAGGAACCAATCTTCATTGGTTGATGCTATGGTCTAGTAGCAGAATCCGGGAAGCTAGAAAAGAAAAAGGTTCGGCGCAACCTCGTTGGAGCAAGAAGCTTGGAGGGCTTAGGTGCACTGGGTAGATTAGGCTTGGAGGGTCTATTGCTGTCCTTGTATCCCAACTACATTTTCTAGTGGATTATTGACCGCTTGGAGGGCGGCGGAGAGGTTTTACGCCGAGGGCTTCGGTTTCCTCTTCGATAACACATTGCGTGTTGTCTTTGTGTTTGCATCTTCCTTCCTCTCTATCTTTGCCTTTTTATTATCTGCTGTGGATTTTATTTTGTTATGGCTTAGATAGTTTTTAACCTATTTCATATTATAGCATATGTTAAGTTTCCGCACACTTGTTGTTTGACATATTGCTTGAATTGGTTAAGTTGTAAGTTGGGGGTCTAAACGTTCAAAGGTGTTTTTACACGTTTTTTAACTTTCATCAATATTATAATAAATTTCATACTTTAGTTGGTCACTATCTCTCTTGGCAATGTTGGATTTCAATTATTGAACAATTTATTTTTCTTTTAACCTAATCTAAGTGTATATGTGTATTCTGCAAAAATAGAACATAGTCAAGGGCCGATTCAACATATTTTGGGGCCAGATGCAAATGTAAACTGTTAGATTCTAAAATTTTAGAACAATTCGCAAGTCGTGAACACAAACTTGTCTAGATATAGATCCTAGAGTTTATAGGTATTATTAGATAATGCTCAAGGTGATTCAAGTCAAGATTCAAGAACATACAAGCTGCAGAAAGAAGAGTTCAGAAACTGCCTGGTTCTACTGATCGAGAGACAGGCTTGATCGATCGAGAGTCGTATCTGCGGAATTTTAATTAAGGCCCAAACAGCAATTCAAGCCCATTAAGGATTAGAGTTTCAGATCTACTTCTTTTAGTATATAAAGGAAACCCTAAGCACGTTTTTAAAAGGCTTTTTAGTGAGAGAAGAGTGTGCCTCTTTTGTAGATCTAGGGTTTTGTACTCAAAAGCTCTCTAGAGTCTTTGTTGTTTATGCTGTGTATGTGAATCTTTTGTGAGATCTAGAGGTGTTTGCCTTCATACATACTTAGGGTTATCAAGATCAAGATTGATGTCGAGAGCTTGGTGATCGCTTCAATTGCTGCATAAAGAGCTTAAAGAAAAACACAAGTGAGAGTATTTGTGGTTGTTGTGAATCCAAGAAAGAAGTAGTCCATGGACTCGGAGCTGTCACGTGGTCGTGGTAGTAAGTTTTCTACTCGAGGTAGCAATAGGATGTTAGTGGTCTAAGTCGCTATTGTAAAACTTCAATTTTTTCATAATGGATCTATTTTACCTTGAGGATAGCTAGGTTAAATCATCTCCAGGTTTTTTATCGGTTTGTTTTTCTTGGGTTATCATATCGTTGTGTTCTTTATTTTCTGCATTATTTACTTGATATGATTTACTCGTGTTAACCTAGACTTGAATAATTTATCTAAGTAATCACTTGGCTAAATAATTAGGTTAATCAACTTGTGTTTTAAGAGGTCTAAAAACGTACAAATGGTATTAGAGCGGGTTAGCTCTAGTGTTTAGATCTTTTGATCTAAGAGTTGATCCTTGATCCCTGTTATCATGGATAATCTTAAGTGTCTTACTGTTTTTGATTGTGATGATTTGTATAAAAAGGATACTGTTGTTTCTGTTGATCTTATTGATGCCCGTGAAACTCTCCGTAAGGAATTATTGAAATCTATAAAAATTGCTAAGAAATTCAAGGAAGAGTTAAAATTGGCTAATCTTGAAAAAGAGGAATTGGTTGTTAGATTAGATGAATCTAATAAAAAGAATGAATTTTTGAGAAATCAAATTTCCTCTCAAGATGAGAAGATGAAAAGCTTGGAACAAGAGTTAGTTGAATCCAAAGTTAAAATTGAAAATTTGACTAGTACCAAGCCTATTGTTGATAACAGAAGTGTTTCTGTTTCTCTTAAGCCTAAAACTGAGAAAGTTTATATCCGAGGAATGATAAAGAAAATGTTTATTTTGCTAGGTTAGACAAAGGTAAAAGTTCTGATGTAGACGCTGAAGTTTCTAAACCTATGTCTAAACCTACTGTTAGAGAGCATAATAAATCTGTTTTTGTGCCTACTTGTCACATTTGTGGTGTTGTTGGTCATATTAGACCAAATTGTTCTTTGTTGAAGCAAAAACCAAAATCTGAGAATAGATTTGTTGTTAGGAATACTGATGTTCCTAAATTTGTTCCTATTTGTCACTTTTGTGGTGTCTCTAGTCACATTTGTCCTAATTGTCATAAATTGAAATTTAAAAATTCTGTATTTCAATCTAGGATATGTGATGATATTTCTCATGCCATAAGTCCATATAAATTGTTTCATATTCTTTTGAAAAATTTAAACTTGTTGGCTTGTGAAAGGAATTTGCAAGATTTCAGGCTTTCTCAGAAGATTGGTGTAATCCCTCAAATACACTTTGCTTCTCATGGGTTTTCACCTACAAAGCCGAAGACTTGTGCTATATGGGTGAGAAAAGACTTGCTAAGGTGAGTGTTGTTTACTTGTCCCTGATTTAATTCTTTTAATTATTTGTGGACATGTTTTGTTTCTGTTTTTGGTTGTTTTGTTTTTTTAGGTTGTTTTTTTATTAAAAAAAATCCAAAAACATTGAAAATTTTTCAAAAAGACAAAAATATTTTATTTTGAGTCTTGTTTTATTTTTCTTAAGGATTACATGAATTATGATATCTCTCTCTTGATTTAGAACATGCTTGACATTGTGGAGAAACTTGAATAGTATTTGTTGTATAAGTGCTAAGCTATTTCTAATTTTGTGTGAGTATATACTAGTTTGTACATGTACTCATGGGTTAATTAATAAATTGATATTTCTTGTTTGTGTACCCTTTATAGCTTAGTTTAGCACTATCATGTATTGTTTTTGCATTTTATTCATTAAGCATAATGTGTGCTTTTAGTTTTGATCATAAATTTTTTTTTAAACCAAAAAGATTTTTATGTGTTTTGTATTACACATCATGAATATGTAATTGAGGTTGGCCTATTACCTTTGCATAACATGTCTATGTACCTTGCCGAGCTTGGATGAGCTTATTTTTTATGCACTTTGCTAGTTTTAGCTATGTAGTGCATGTTGTATGGGAGTGTTTATAGTTTTTGATCACATGATCTTAATTTTGAAGTCACATGTTTTTGATTGTAAGGACTAAAAAATCCTAAGAGAAATGCATAAATAACCATCTCACCACTATTTACTAGCCAATCATGAATACCTTAGTGCATATCGTAAGATTTTGTGCTTCAGAAAGTGTAGCACATACACAAAAAGAACATAATGTGTAGTCTTGGATTAATAATAAAATTGGTGTATATATTATTGGGCTACAATAAAGATGACACAAAGAAATAAAATTGGTGTGTACATTATGAGGCAAAATAAAAAAAAAATTACATGATTGCAAGCTTGTTTTCTAGGAGATATGGGAGTTATATGATGTAACTCTTTAGGTGATAGTCACTTTCAAATTTATGTGATGAATAATGTAGAAATTGTGATTGATTACTATCTACATTTCACCTTACATATATCTCATGCTTTTACTAGTTTGCACACACTTCACAAGTTATTCTTTGCTAAGTTTTGTACATGGAATTGTGTGTGAATCTAGTTTGGCCATCCAAGATTATGTTTTCTATGGTGTTTGATGCAAAATATGTTTAAGGGTTGGCAAAAATTATGTTTTTGATGATTAAAACCTTGTTTTGAAGTTCTGGCTTGAAAACTAATGTTTTTGAAAAACTTTTAAACTCATTCTCATGCATTTCATTCATGAAATTATTTGGATTGAGTGGTTTCTGCATAATCTTCTGCAGTTTTTAAAAAAATTCAAATTTCCAGAATTTTGACCGATCGAATGTGTTTTTTGATTGATTGAAAATCCATCGATTTTTAATCATTGCTCTCTGCCTAACTCGATTGGTATTCGATCGATGCTCGACCGATCGAAACTGAAAAATTTTCAGTTTCTAAGTTTTTGACCAAATTTTTTTTCATGCATCATTTATATCTAGGATTCACATGCATTGCACTGGGTTTTTTTTTTTTTTTTATTTTTATTTTTATTTTTATTTTTTTTGTATTTATCTTGCAATTTTACAGTCATATCTTTCATTGTTTTCACAAATAACATGCATACATTTTGCTAAATTGGGTACTCAACTTGATTTAAAAATCGATTGATTAATTTTTGAGTTTTGTACATTTTAGTATATTCTATTTTTTATGTGTGAACAAAGGAAAATATTTTCTTAAGAGATATGATAGATAATCAATGTGCAAATATTTTCTCTTAAACACATTGCATGCATATGTTTATAGGTCACATAGTGTCAAGTTTGCATTTATTGAAAGAGAGAATATATTTTTTTTCATGTGTATCCTCAACTTATTTTTTAAGTTTGGTTTGTGTTTTTTTATCCCCACCTCCTAAATTTTCCCTAAAACTGTTTTTCCTATTTTTATAGGGGGAGAAGCTTGTTTTTAACCTTTGTTGTTCATAGGGGGAGTTGTTGCTCTTCATAGGGGGAGTTGTCTCTATTTTCTATAGAGTTGAATTGTTTTGTGTTCCCTTAATTCTCTATTTCCTCTTATCTTTTGTTGTGTATGTTTATTGTTTACTCTTTGAATGGGTTGTTTTTGTCAATACGTGACTAAAAGGGGGAGAAATATATGAAATGTGGGAATCCTGTTTGTTTGTGGGGAGTTGAAATTGTTTTTGAAAGGGGGAGAAAATAAAATTTTTAATGTATCTAACTTAGGGGGAGAGTTAGTTTGCATATTTGTTATTTGCTTTAGTTTGTTTATTTTTGATTTACTTGTATTTTCCACACATGTGTTTATGGTTTGTTTAGTGTTTTAGGAATTTACAAGTTAATTCATTTGAAGTTGCTGTCTACTTTTGCAACTGATAGATAGTAGTTAGGTTGAATTGTATTTAGGCATTTTTATTGTATTGGGTTGTTCTTGTATTTGAGCATTTCATATTGTATGTAAGGCTGCGTTTGGTTTGATGTAAATCGAATTCCAAGTGTAAAATGAATGCAGGGGAAAATGAATTCCCGTAAGGAAATTAAAATCCGAGCGTTTGGTTCTGCAATTGAAAATAGTTCGGAAAACGATTTTCAGTGTTTGGTAATATTATGAAAATGCTATTTTCCTAAAAAATTTTCACATTTCTCAGCCATTTTCTTAGCTTCCAAACAAATTTTATATCAGAAAATCCACCAGCACCCACACACCAGCACCCACAGAAAATCCACCACTATCCACACAAACCCACCACCACACAACACAAAAACCACCAAAACACCACCACAATAATAACAAAAAAATCAGAGATCAAAGAAAACGAAAATTAGACACAAAAATAAGTAGGAGGCTTGGTTTGGGTCAAAGAGAAAAAGTGAGATGAGAGAGAGTGCCGTGAGTGAGAATGGAAGAGAGGGTGTGGTTCTTGAGTGAAGGCACTAGATCGGTGACATGTAGTGTCCGATCCGGCCTTGGTTGGTTGGAGGGAAAGAGAGAGAAAGCATATTAGCGAGTGGCGAACAATGAGATCGAGAGGAGACAATCTGACCTAGAGGGCGGCGGCGGTGACGAGATCGAGAGGAGATGCTTTGACCCAGAGGAGGATGAGACGATCTAGAGGGTGGTGGTGACGGGCTTCAAGCGGCGGCGACGATCAGACCCGGTTCAATCTTTCGCTTTCTATCTTTCTCTCTCTCTTCGGGTGTGTTAGCTATTTCCCATCCTTCCACTTTGGCTTGGTGTGAGTGAGCTGAGAGAGTGATTAGGAATTTTTTGAGGAGAGTGGAAATGGTTTGAAGGTAAGATAAGTGTGTAAAATGATTTACGGGTGTGGGGTGGGTATTTTACGGTCAACTGAAATCTATTTTTAGTTTAACCATAATTTCCTGTGTTGCCAAACACCAGCAATAGTGTAAAACAATTTCAGGAATTCAATTACACCCGAATCAAACATAGCCTAAGTTTTGTCACGAATTGCTAAATGGGGAGATTGTTAGGTTCTAAAAGTTTAGAACAATTGGCAAGTCGTGAACACAAACTTGTTTAGATATAGATCCTAGGGTTTATAGGTATTATTAGACAACGCTCAAGGTGATTCAAGTCAAGATTCAAGAACATACAAGCTGCAGAAAGAAGAGCTCAGAAACTGCCTGGTTCGACCGATTGAGAGACAAGCTCGATCAATCAAGAGTCGTACCTGTAGAATTTTAATTAAGGCCCAAACAGCAGTTCAAGCCCATTAAGGATTAGGGTTCCAGATCTACTTCTTCTAGTATATAAAGGAAACCCTAAGCATATTTTTAAAAGGCTTTTTAGAGAGAGAAGAGTGTTCCTCTTTTGTAGATCTAGGGTTTTGTACCCAAAAGCTCTCTAGAATCTTTATTGTTTATACTGTATGTTTGAATCTCTTGTGAGATCTAGAGGTATTTGCCTTCGTACATACTTACGGTTATCAAGATCAAGATTGATGTCGAGAGTTTGGTGATCGCTTCAGTTGCTACATAAAGAGCTCAAAGAAAAACACAAGTGTGAGTACTTATGGTAGCTGTGAATCCAAGAAAGAAGTAGTCCATGGACTCGGAGCTGTCACGTGGTCGTGGTAGTAAGTTTTCTACTCGAGGTAGCAATAGGATGTTAGTGGTCTAAGTCGCTATTGTAAAACTTCAATTCTTTCATAGTGGATCTGTTTTACCTTGAGAATAGTTAGGTTAAATCCTCTCTAGGTTTTTTATTGGTTTGCTTTTCCTGAGTTATCATATCGTTTTGTTCTTTATTTTCTGCATTATTTACTTAATATGATTTACTCGTGTTAACCTAGATTTGAATAATTTATCTAAGTAATTACTTGACTAAATAACCAGGTTAATCAACTTGTGTTTTAAGGGGTCTAAAAATGTACATAAACTATATTGTTACTTAATATTTTATAAGAGATACATAATTTAAAAATAAAATCCAACATTATTATATAATTAAATACATTAATTTGAGTATTTTTTTATATATATTTATTAAACGTATAATTCTAAAAATATACTTGAATCATGGCCCTTACCCTACACTCCACAATTATTTATATTTATAGAGTGATCATCACGCCAAAAGTGTGCGGTGGTAACAATGTATTTCAATAATGAATTGGTCTAAAAAAATATTAATTTAAATTTAAATTTTGATAGAGAGAGAAGAGAAGGGTAAATTTTTTGGAAGATTAAAAATTTACACTCTTAAACTACCACAAACATAGTGAAATGTATTAATAAAATATTGAACATTCGAAAAAAATATAATATTTTATAGATTGTTTATGGTGAGAATTTTTTTCATTAGTTAATTGCATACTTAACGGCAATTTTTTTAACAAAATTGGACAAAAAGCTAAATTGAATAGATTTGAAACTTAGAGGACTTAATTAAATGAAAGTAAAGTTAGAGTATTGAAATAAATTTTAGTTAAACTTAGAAGGTGTAATTTGCTTTTTAGCCAACTATTAGTTACGAAATTATTAGTTCAACCATCGGACAGGACCAGACAACTGAAAATCGTTCCCCTTTCCATATGAAGTATAACTCGTTGTTTTGTTGTTTTCCTCAAAAGGGAAAGTAGAAGAACACACTGCAAAACTAACTTTTGAAAACCCAATTAGAAAAGAACAAAGATGTTTGACCATATCTTTGGTATGTCTAAGGTAGGCTTGAATTGAAAAGAAGTACATAAAAAGCTACCTGACATATTTGGAAGGAAATTGCCATGAGAAACAGTGTTGGCTTGAGGCTGGGTAGAAGAACTAGTACCAGGAATACCATTCTCAAGACCAGAAGTAGTCATAGTAACATGATGATTCTCACTGAAACCTTAACTTGGAGCATTAAGATATTCTAGTAGTTGTTCACACTAATTCTTGGAAATAGGACATTGATGAGACAAATTTGAGAAATTGTCTGGAGCAAAATTATCTGAGAGGTTAAGACCTGATTGGTATTAGAATTTGATGTCCCTTTAGTCTTGTACCCACTCAGGTGGATAACCACGCAATTTTTAGCACTTATACACTCTATGTATAGGCATGTTACAATGAGTCTCATATTACACTTTGCACCATAAACTTTTCAAATGCATATTTTGACTTAATTATGAATCTTGTTACACTTTGTTCTCTGACGTTAAGTTTGCTGTTAACTTGGACATAAATTCAAAGTTTATGATGCAAAGTGTAATCATGAGTATAATATAGGGTCATAAAATGTAATTTCTCCTTTGTTTTTAAGTAATTGAGAAGAGGTGTAATAAGGTTTTTTCACATGGTGCCATATTTTTCCATCCAAGTTAATAATAAACTTGATGTCGGAGTGTAAGGTGTAATCACCATATAGTTTAGAATGGTAAAATCTGAACTCTCGACAAAATATAAAAGAGGTTTTTATTCCTGTCTAGTGTAATTCCTCCAAAAATGCAAAGGACATCTTAAAGCACACAAACAGAGAAAATTAGAATCACCGTAAATGAACTTGAACCATACACAGTGTCTCAATGGTTTGCGGTTTGCCATAGATATATACATGACATTGCAGCTCCTTGTAAGAACATAATTGATACATTATCATTATTTTCTTTCTTTCTTTTAAATGGTCTGTGTGGGGGCCAAAGAATTTATGACCCCGGCCCACTTCATTTTAGGGCCCAAGGTCCGACCCGAGGAGGATATCGTCGAGGACATACAATGAGAACCCAAACGGCCTAGGGACATAGCCAAGGACTATTCTGTCCTCGGCATCCCAGAACGCCCCTGAGGGAAAGGGCAAATACAGTATAGGAACAGTTCATGGAAATGCTAAACTCCTCCGCATTAACGCGGAAAAGACCCTTGAATAAAATAGCGACAAAGGACAGGGGAAAAGCAACCATTACTGTAATGAAGTACTCTGCGCCTAACAGAGCAATGCTTTTCAGCTTTTACAACCACTTTGGGTATGGGCTGATAGGAAAAGTATCAGCCCTAGAAAGTTGAACCTACACGTGGACGTAGGAAGGAAGGAAAAAGGCTAATATAAAAAGGAAAAAGAAGCAACTAAAGAGAGGGGGGGACAAATCGTCTCCCATCCCCTTGAGCCCTAAACAAGGGAGAGTTATAAGAAGACCAATCCCCTCGGACAAGGCCAAAGGACCGGAGCCGCTTAGGCCGTGCCGGAGGAAAGGTCTTATTAAACACGCTGCTATCACGAACACCATGACTAACCACCGTCCAGTGACCAAGGCCTAGCCTTTCAGCCCACGCTCTATAAATTTTATTGCAAGGGCCTTTAACATGCAAAGCCCATATCATTTGGGATCATCACAATTTGAGTCCTTACAATTGGCGCCGTCTGTGGGGAGGCTTGTGCGTTGGCACAGGCAGTAGTTAGTCATGGTGGGATCAAGCCCTTGCCGACAAGGGTCCCTCAAAAGAAATAGTTTTGGCGAGAAGGGCTAGCTAGGCAAAAGCCTCCCCATCGTTCCCAGTGGTTGTGGTTCTAACTCAGCACCCACTCGAATCTACCGTACAAAGTGCCAGGGGCACGGGTAGTTCTGGGGGCTTCGAACATCAAGCCAATGCCCGTAGCCTTGTCAAGGGGCTAGCCACCAACTACTTAGTGAAAGATAAGTTTTGGACAGAACCAAGGTATTGCATAGTCCTCGGACTCAAACCTATGGGGAAACCAAGTACATCAGAATGAAAATCTAAGTTTTGGACAGACCCAAGGTATTGCATAGTCCTCGGACTCAAACCTATGGGGAAACCAAGTACATTGGAATGAAAATCTAAGTTTTGGACAGACCCAAGGTATTGCATAGTCCTCGGACTCAAACCTATGGGGAAACCAAGTACATCAGAATGAAAATATAAGTTTTGGACAGACCCAAGGTATTGCATAGTCCTCGGACTCAAACCTATGGGGAAACCAAGTACATTAGAATGAAAATCTAAGTTTTGGACAGACTCAAGGTATTGCATAGTCCTCGGACTCAAACCTATGGGGAAACCAAGTACATTGGAATGAAAATCTAAGTTTTGGATAGAACTAAGGTATTGCATAGTCCTCGGACTCAAACCTATAGGGAAACCAACTACTTCGTGAAAATCTAAGTTTTGGACAGAATCAAGGTATTGCATAGTCCTCGGACTCAAACCTATGGGGAAACCAACTACTTCGTGAAAATCTAAGTTTTGGACAAAACCAAGGTATTGCATAGTTCTCAGACTCAAACCTATGGGGAAACCAAGTACATTAGAATGAAAATCTAAGTTTTGGACAGAACCAAGGTATTGCATAGTCCTCGGACTCAAACCTATGGGGAAACCAAGTACATGAGAATGAAAATCTAAGTTTTGGACAGAACCAATGTATTGCATAGTCCTCGGACTCAAACCTATGGGGAAACCAAGTACATGAGAATGAAAATCTAAGTTTTGGACAGAACCAAGGTATTGCATAGTCCTCGGACTCAAACCTATGGGGAAACCAAGTACATGAGAATGAAAATTTAAGTCTTGGACAGAACCAAGGTATTGCATAGTCCTCGGACTCAAACCTATGGGGAGATTAGTCATTAGAAAGTGAGTTAAGTCTTAGACAGGAGGGGAATCCCGTCCTGTCCTCGGATCCCTAGCTCTGAAGAAACCAATATAAACGAGTGTTTAGGCCCGGTATAGTCATACCTCGGTCCTCGGACCGCATGTCAAAAATGGTTAAGGCCATGAATATAGATTGGAATGTGGTTAAGCATCCTAGCACACGGCGATCATCTCGGATAGTTCATTTTGGGTTACCCATCCTCGGGTGATCGCCTTATACGCAATACAGAAACGTTCAGCCATTATCTCGGTTAGTCTTATATGTATAACCTTTTTCATGTCGGCGTTATTATGCTTGTTAGTCTCAGTAAGTTCAAAATAGTAGCTTTTTGTTAACGGGGGGCTCGGCCCCAAGTATCGTTCAAAATAAATATATATATATAGGTATAAATGTATAGCACATCCATTCACAGCATAACTATTGCAGAAAAGAAAGAATACTTAGAACAAAATAAAGATAAAATCATCTTTTATTAATACAAAGAAATAATACAGCGTACAATGAAGGGCTCAAGCAAGCCTATACTAGAAGCTAACCATAAAAGCAAAAAGAAAAGCAAAAAGGAAAAAGATACAAGGAAACCATAAATCCTTCAAAATTCTGCTCTTATGGCGACTAAGTGTGTCAGGATAACCCCATTGATGGAAGGGGAGAAGAGGCAGAAGAAGAAGCATAAACACCAGGATGCCCCTAGTGAAGGAAGAGAAGAAGAAGCAGAGGCAAAAGGTGGCACCAGAAAAAGAGGAGAGGAGGAAGCGGGGATGCCTAGTCCCCGTGCCAACTCTGACTCCCATTAGGCCAGTGCCATGTTAGCAGCGCTCGAGAGAGAGCGGATGGTACCGACGATGAACAACCTTGATGCTATCGCACCAAAAATCTGATGCGACCAGCGCCTGCTTCGGATTTTGACTAAAGGAAGAAGAGGCTTCTTTCCCGCTTTATCAAGGGGGAGAGATGCTTTGAGTCTCTGTCTCCCTTGCCCTGATCGGGCAATCTGGAGTCTCGGAGAGACCCAGTGCTTCTGGAGATGGTGTGACCCCTTCACCCCCATCTTCGCCCCAACCATATCACTTCCTAAAAGCTTAATCCCACTAGCAGTGAGGACTTTGAGCACAGCAGGTGGTTTAGGAACTTGAAAGTTGAGGGGTCTGTACGTAAAGAAAATGATCTCCTATCTTGCTTCTTATATGGAAGGCAAGTCTGGTGGCATTTAATCTGTACAGATTTCCAAGAAAAGCTACAAACGAGACAATTCCCGCTCGACTCCCGACGTCATTTTCAACCGTTGGATTTGCGTCGCCTCGTAAAGGAAACTTAATAAAGATGCGCCTCGTGCACTGAAACGGCAAGAACGCGGCGCGAGCAAAGCTAAAGGAATGTCCCATGACCAGGAGCGTGTCCCAAGCAAATGGAGAGGCACTGACATTAATGAGGGATGAGGCTTGGCAAGCCGTAACATAAGCCCGACGTCACCAAAACCCTCCACTCCGTCTGAGGGGCTAGACAGCAGGGTTTTGAGGGGCTATTGTGGGGGCCAAAGAATTTATGACCCCGGCCCACTTCATTTTGGGGCCCAAGGTTCAAGCCGAGGAGGGATATCGCCGAGGACATACAATGAGAACCCAAACGGCCTAGGGACATAGCCAAGGACTATTCTGTCATGGAAATGCTAAACTCCTCCGCATTAATGCGGAAAAGACCCTTGAATAGGATAGCGACAAAGGACAGGGGAAAAGCAACCATTACTGCAATGAAGTACTCTGCGCCTGACAGAGCAATGCTTTTCAGTTTTTACAACCACTTTGGGTATGGGCTGATAGGAAAAGTATCAGCCCTAGAAAGTTGAACCTACACGTGGACGTAGGAAGGAAGGAAAAAGGCTAATATAAAAAGGAAAGAGAAGCAACTAAAGAGAGGGGGGGACAAACCGTCTCCCACCCCCTTGAGCCCTAAACAAGGGAGAGTTATAAGAAGACCAATCCCCTCGGACAAGGCCAAAGGACCGGAGCCGCTTAGGTCGTGCCGGAGGAAAGGTCTTATTAAACACGCTGCTATCACGAACACCATGACTAACCACCGTCCAGTGACCAAGGCCTAGCCTTTCAGCCCACGCTCTATAAATTTTATTGCAAGGGCCTTTAACGTGCGAAGCCCATATCATTTGTGATCGTCACAATTTGAGTCCTTACAGTCTGTATTCAACATTTAAAATAGCAGTAGCATTCCCAAAAAACGATCCCTCTACATTTAAAATAGCAGTAGCATTCCCAAAAAACGATCCCTCTACATTCTCCACGAATCGCTTGTTCAAGTTCTCGGCATTTCTTGTTACAATTCGCATTAGATTTGCATGAACCAATCCATGTTTTGCTAGGAATTGGACAACTTTTTTCCATGGGTATCGAATGTACAATCTCTGTATATATACAGTATAGTCTCACGTTAGTGCTATCTAATTAAATAGATTCTTGCAAAATAAATTAATTAGCAAACACCGTACAATGTAAAATTGCTCAACAAAAATATTATCACATTCAATAATGAATGTTTTAAAATCCTACAAATTAGTGGCCGAGCCAAAAATTTTCTCAAGAGAAGCCAAACTAAATGTATTATTATATTCTGGTATCCTTAATTCTCTTATTATAAATACATATGACTTTATTTTTGAAGAACAATTATTTTCTAAAGAGATTTAATTATAGATTTTTATAAGCCTATGCTTTAAAAGCTAATAAAATTAATATCTTATATATGACAAAAAATAAATATTAAAAGGAAAAAACATGAGACAATAATAAATTAAAGAGTATTTATAGTTTTATTTTTTATTTTTTAAATGAAGGGGGGCCATTACCTAAAATTGATTCAAATATTTGAAATTTTGACATTAAGAGTTCATTCGATTGGGAGGATGAAAAATTAGAATGATAGAAAATGGGGAGGGGGTGAAAAAAGTGAGGGGATAGAAAATATTTTAATTTTCCCTCAAGTGTGTTTGGTTAAGGGAGTGGAAAAGTGGAGTGATGAAAAACTCTTTTATTAGGTTGAGTAGAAAAGTGAGAGGATAGGAAATGTAGTTTGTATAAATTTACTCTCATGCCTCTAATACATAAAAAAAAATTAATATTTTATAAAAATTAATTTTTTTATTACTACAAACTTACAAATTAACACAACTAATAAAACATCTAGCCAAAGAAAAACTAATAATGATAAAAATTTTGCAGTTTGATATTAAAAAACAAAACACATAACAAAAACTGCAAAACAAGGTTAGTTCCTATAGGATAGAAGGTTCCAAAGGCTAATAAGACAATTAAAAAAAAGGGATAATTACACTTTACCCACATGTGGTTTGCCTCTAATTTGACTTGCCTACCCGTGGTTTCAATTTTGACACTTTACCCACCTGTGATTTCCTCCGTTACTGATTCGTAACCCACCTCTCCTTCAGCCGTTACTCTAACACATAATATGTCAAAAACAAAAGCCCAAACAGATTAAAACACTCCTCACATGAAGAACATACACAAACATGAAGAACATACACCCAGAAAACTAATACAAATCAAATCAAGCAATACCATCCAACTTGCTCACCAAACTAAGATCCTAGCTCCAAGGTAGTAAATCTACAAAAACAAACTGCAACACCTCAAACTGCATTGTAGCATCTAGGATTTTTGTTTTGATCTATTTTCTGGGTATTCAAATTTTTCCTAAGAAAATCAAGATTTTCTTTCCAAATAAAGACTAAAAAATGAAAAATCAAAACAAAAATCCAAATGAAGCCAAGCACATGGAAACAAGCACAGAAATAAAGAAAAGAACTCAGATAGAAATTTCTTTCCACCATTTTTTTCTCAGTATTCAAACGAAAATCCACCAGTTTTCCAACCATGAAAATCAAGTCCAACTATGAAAACCCAGCCAAGAAAGCAGCAAGAAAAACCTAGCTATGAAAGTGAAGACTTAACCAACCCAACTATGATCTTCGCATACACCTCACCGTTCCACTTCCTCTTCACCAATTGCTCCCCAAGGCGAATCGCAGCTTCAACCACGCTCTCCTCGCTATCGTGCGCCGCCGAGTCCACGATTCCCATCCTCATCGCCTCTTCTCCCTTAACCTTCCTCCTGGCCAGCAATATATCACGCCGAGCCGAGGCGGAGCCGATCTTTGACCTCATCAGAGTCGTGAAGTAATCTGGGAAAGTGAGGCCAATATCGACCTTGCTCATGTACAACACGCTCCGATCGCGCCTCATCAGGCCGTAGTCGTGGTTGAGCGTGAGGAGGAATCCGGTAGCGGCGGCGTGGTCGGGGAGGGCGGCAATTGTGGGCATAGGAAGGGAGAGGAGACCAGAGACGATTGGTTTAAAGGAAGCAACCAAGTGGTGGAGTCGATCTAAAGCGTCGGAGGAGGAGTCGGCAGATTGGGCCAATGCAAGGTCGAAGTTGTTGGAGAAGAATTTGTCGTGGGCGGTGGTGATGAGTGCGGAGCCATAAATAACTTGGGATTTGACTTGGGAGAGAGCGAAGATGAGAGTTTCGACGAGAGTTAGGCTGAAACGGTATTGCTTGATTTGATTTGTATTAGTTTTCTGGGTGTATGTTCTTCATGATTGTGTATGTTCTTCATGTGAGGAGTGTTTTGATCTGTTTGGGTTTTTGTTTTTGACATATTATGTGTTAGAGTAACAGCTGAAGGAGAGGTGGGTTACAGATCAGTAACGGAGGAAATCACAGGTGGGTAAAGTGTCAAAATTGAAACCACGGGTACGCAAGTCAAATTAGAGGCAAACCACAGGTGGGTAAAGTGTAATTATCCATAAAAAAAAGCACAGTTTTATTTATTTATTTTTTAAAAAAAAAAAAAAAAAAAAAAGAAGAAGAAGAAGAAAAAGAGAAAAGCTAACCAACGTGTTCACGTTATGGAGTAAATGATTCATTTTCCATTTACCCGTTCCCACTTCAATTTTCTTTCCATAAATCTCTCCAAATTAGGGAGATTGATTTTTGGTGGGCCCGGGGAGAAAACTCCCTAGGCCCCCCAACAATTTTCCCTCCCCTCACCTTTCCAACTAAACACCTACATAAATAATTTTCTCTCCATTTTTCTCTCCTATCTTTTCCATCATCCCTAAAATCCACTCAACTAAATAAATCCTAAAATAGAGGGCGTGTGGCATTTTTTTTTGGAAAAGCATGGGGGCTTCCCCCCCCCCCCCCCCCCCTGCATAATATACTTTATAGCTATTTGTGAGGACAAATACAAATTTGTAAGTTTATACCATATAGATATTTGTAAGAACTTTCTCAAAAAAAGAAAAAGAAAAAGAAAGAAGATATTTGTAAGAACAAATACAAATGTGTAAATTTACTCACCTATGTTTGTAAGAAGGATGGAGATAATGAAAAAGCAATAAAAAAAAAAAAATCTAGCCATCTATTTTGCACTTATATCAAATGCTGTTGTTGATATTTATAGTTATAAAATTTTTTGGTTTTATTATTTTTTATGAAATTTGTTGGTTTTATTCTTAAGAGTAGTGCTACCGTACCGGTATTATAAGTTTTACTATATTAAATTTACAAACTGATGTGTTATATATCAATTTTAAAGAGTTATTCAAATATTTGTTTATTAGATAGTTAAAGTCCACAATTTATATTCATTTACACATTAATTTTTAAGTTTTATATAATAAAATTTGTATTATCTTTTACATTCTACTTTTCTTAAATCATACTAGATGAAAATTCGAGTAATATTAAAATAAGTTATTAACATGATATTTGTTATTGAATAATTATCAAGTTAGTTAAGCTTTCTATTCTTTTGGGGTAGCGGGTTTATCTGCATTCCAATGATTGACAATACAAGCTAATAACATTGAAAAGTATTCAATTTAGATGACAATTATTATTAAAAAAAATATCAAGTTGACTAACATTTCCATTTTTTTAGGTATTATTTTTTTCTTTCTCACAAACAATAGGGTAGAAAGTTTATTTGCACAAATAAAGGGGCACATTTTGGTGTTAACCTAAGGCCACCCTTCCACCGTGGCGTAAAATATATTGCATGAAATGTGATTAAGATGTTGACATGTTGTATTGTTGTTGGCATGATTACGGAGTTTGATATAGTGATTTGCCAAATATTCAAAATAGGTAAAATAAAAAATAAAAAACATGAATGATAACTCAAATCGATTTCTTAATTTCATTTTAGATTTATGGAGTTTCTTAAAAATATAAGCACAAATTAATGAAATCTCTATATATAATAATAGATGAAGTTGAGATAAACTCAAATTAAAATTCCAAATTAAAGTTCTAATTTTGCACCATGTGTCCTAAATTATTTATTCTTAAAGAGTTTTATTTCTTAATTTTGAAATCAAATGTGGAACCACATAATAAATATTATCCAAGTGAGTTATTAAGTACAAAAACCAAAGAGTGTAGGATAAATGAATTGTAAAAAAAAAAAAAAAAAAAAGTGCTTCACAATAATTTTTTTTTTAAAAAAACATGGACAATTTACATTTTATACTTAATAATATCCTTACAAAATTTTTCAAAGAGTTAACAAAATATAAAAATGACTATCAATAGTATTTAAATTATATATATAAATCATATTATGCATTTTATTGTATATCTTTAAGTGTATCCGTGCATATGCATGGGGTTACAACTTACAAGCTAGTTTATATAAAACTTGAACAAGCAACCTTTCACCTCCCACACTCCCCCTCCTTTTCAACTTATGAAGAGTCGTTATTCTGACTATTGCACAAGATAGTAATAGGATGATAACGCACAATTAGATAAATTAAACTTATTTAATGTTTGCAAAATATGGGTGAATTCTATTTTGGTCCATCAAAATTTAAAAATTGGCTAAATTTCAATTTTACTTCAAATGTCAAATTACTCCTTAAAGTTTTGTACATTTAGTCACTCAATTTTTCAAAATAAGTCAATCTAATCCCTTAATCTAAATATAATAGTAAATGAGCCATTTAAAAAAATTTTAAAATGTTTTTCAATTAATACTAATTAAACAATAAAATCTATCAAATAGTGCCCTTCATGATTTTTTTATGGAATTTTTTCCTTTAAATATTTGAAATGTAACAATTTAGTCACTCCATCAATTTTTCCTTCTATTCTTTGCTTACCTTCATTGGGGAAATATCACATTGAAGTTACTACATTTTCTTTCTATACTCTTTTTTGCATTTTTTTTTTTTTTTTTTTTTGCAAATTAGAACTCTTTTAAATAAAAAATGAAGAGAATTTAAATTTCCTCATTATGGTTTGGTCCTATCATAAGTTAGTACACACTTTCATGTGCTACATTTAACACTCTTTTTAGATACCCAATTTCACAACGTTGAGAAAATCAAATATCTGTGATGGCTTAGGCCCAAAGTTTTCCAACATTTTTTATCCCAATATCAATCATTGGGTGTATGTATTATTTAAAAAAAAAATCAACTTGATTTATTAAAAAAATATCAAGATGACTAACCTTTCCATTTTTTTAGGTATTATTATTTTTTCTTTCTCTCAAAGTTTAGGATAGCAAGTTTATTTGCACAAGTGAATGGGCACATTTTGGTGTTAACCTATGGCCACCCTTCCAACGTTCCACATGAAAAAATTATTGCATGAAATGTGACTAAAATGTTGACATGCTGTATAGTTGTTGGCATGATAACGAAATTTGATATAGTGATTTGAGGAGTATTTTTCGTTCCATTTTTACCTCTTCTAGGCCGTCGGATTTTGAGAGTATTTTGCAGGGGATTCATCTAGCTATCTCCGAGGATGCTGCTGGTTGCTTAGGCCGTGAGTTTCAAGCAGATGAAGTTTGGGCTGTGCTTAAACAAATGGCTCCTCTTACTGCTCCTGGTCCCAATGGGACGTCATCCATTTTTTATAAGTCTTTTTGGCATATTGTGGGAGAGGATGTTACGGCGGTGGTGCTTCAAGTTCTTAATTCAGGTGTGGTTCCAGAATCCCTTAACTCTACTTTTATTGCTCTTATTCCAAAAGTGAAGCAACCTAGGAAGGTCTTTGATTTTTGCCCTATTAGTTTGTGCAATGTGGTCTATAAACTAATTTCCAAAGTTCTAGTAAACCAACTGAAAATTTTTTTAGCTAATGCTATTCCTGAATCTCGAAGTGCTTTTTTGTTCAGAAGGCTTATTTCAGATAATGTGTTAGTTGCTTTTGAAACGTTCCACTACCTTAAAAGGAAAACTCAAGGGAAGTTGGGTTATATGGCTCTTAAGCTTAATATGAGCAAAGCATATGATAGGGTGAAGTGAGAATTTTTAGAGAAAACCATGCGGCATTTAGGGTTGGGGGATAGAATGGTTAGCCTCATTATGTCCTGCATTACTTCGGTCTCTTATTCTGTGCTTCTTAATGGGTAGCAGATTAGGTGTATTAAGCTGGAGAGGGGTTTACACCAAGGTGATCCTTTATCACCTTATCTTTTCCTCATGTGTGCTATAGGACTTCAAAGTTTGTTACATATGGCTGAAATGGAGGGGCACATCCAAGGAGTGGCTATTTGTCGGAATAGGCCAAGGGTTTCTCACTTGTTTTTTGCTGATGATAGTGTGTTATTTTGTCGGGCAAAAAAGGAGGAATGTCAGATGATTTTGGATATTTTGACTACTTATGAGAGAGGTTTGTGTCAGAAAATTAATAGAGACAAAACTAATATTTTTTTCAGCTCTAATACTTCTTCTGATATGCAGTCTCGTATTCAGAGTATTTTAGGTGTTCCGGCTATTCGGCAATATGAGAAGTATTTGGGTTTGCCAGCACTTGTGGGAAGAGCCAAGAAGCAAAGTTTTATTTATATCAAGGAAAGGGTTTGGAAAAAACTTCAGGGGTGGAAAGAAAAGTTGTTGTCTCAAGCAGGGCGGGAGGTGTTGATCAAAGCTATCATTCAAGCAATTCCGACGTATACTATGAGTTGTTTTAAACTCCTTAAGGGTTTAATCAAGGAATTGGAAGTCATGATACGAAAGTTTTGGTGGGAATATTGTGGCGGTAATAGGAAGACCCATTGGGTAAAATGGGATAGGCTTTGTGAAGCCAAGGAGGTTGGAGGAATGGGGTTCAAAGAAATTGAGAAGTTTAATGATGCTTTGTTGGCTAAGCAACTTTGGCGGCTGATAAATAATCCTACTTTGCTTTGTCATCGTGTTTTTAAGGCAAGGTTTTTTCTGGATTGTTCTATTCTTGAAGCTAGGGAATCTACTGTGGGTTCCTATGCTTGGAAAAGTCTTCTTAGTGCAAGGGGTGTTATTCGACAAGGGATGATTTGGCGAGTAGGGAATGGGGATTTTGTGCAGATTAAAGGGGACCGTTGGCTGCCAATCCAAGCTTGCTGCTCTGTTATTTCATCTTTGCTGCAGGTGGATGATGATACAAGAGTAAGCTTCCTTATTGACCAAGACAGATTTGTGTGGAAGGAATCGTTGGTTAAGGAGCTTTTTCTCCCTCACGAAGCTGACATTATTCCGGGAATTCCTTTGAGTTTTAGGCGACCTCCTGATCACATTGCTTGGGCTCCTACTCCTTCGGGTATATTCTCAACTAGTAGCACTTACAAACTGATTGTTTCAGGTGCTATGACTTCTATTGCAGGTAGCTCCAATTTGGATAATCAAAGGAAATTTTGGAAGGGCTTGTGGCAACTTCGGGTTCCTAATAAAATCAAGCTGTTCGTGTGGAGGGCTTGTAATGATGCTCTGCCAACTATGGACAATTTGTATTGACGACATATTGTTCCTTCTGATCGGTGTAATATCTGTCAAGAGCAGTCTGAGGATGTTGTGCATGCTCTTTGGCTGTGCAAGGACATCTCAAGTGTTTGGTTGTCTTTAGAGTGGTTTCACCAAGCGGTTCTAGTTTAACCTGTATGTTTTTGTGAGCTCCTAGTTATACCAACTACCAAGCATCTAGTTATATAGAATGTGTGAAAGCTGAAGCCTTAATTAACATATTATGGCGTCATCATTAGTGTCAATCCCATAAGATCAATCTTTCAAATTTTTCTCAAGTTTTTTTTTTTTGAGAAGGTAATTTTTTTTTCTCAAGTTAACACCTTATGTTTAAGGTAGTTAATTGGTTTTTTTAAAAAATGAATACGATTGTTTTTGTATGTACAAGTGCTAGATTTCATTGTTCAAAAGTCTAGATACATATCCATTAAGAAGTTTTACCATTGAAACATTTAAATGCGCATAATTGTAAAAATATCGAAATAACCAATATTATAATAAATTTCATACTTTAGATGGTCACTATCTCTCTTGGAAATGTTGGACTTCAGTTATTGAACAATGTTTATTTATTTATTTAATTTTATATGAGATAGAATTATACTTTGATTTAATCTAAGTGTATATGTGTTGATGAAGCGCGACTTCGTCAGTCGAATTGAATGTGCCCAGATGGACCCAAATCCTCGCCTGGATACCTGTGAAGTTGACGAGACTTGCTTTCGTAACAATGGTCACCAGTGTGGTGCCTGCCACAGCGTCTCTGATGCCAAAGTCAGAACGGGAGAAGATATTGTAAAATGAAATAAAACAGTGAAATGGCAATCGATATTATTTTAGAGTATCTATGTGTTTTTTTGTGTACCTTGTGGTGGCAATGTAGGGAGCTTTATATATGTTGCTCTGGATTCTAGCCGTTGTGCTTGACATTGTGATGTTAATGTCTTCCTTTGGTAATGCCTCCTGCCTTGTAATGGAGCTTTTAATGTGCTCTTAACGGTCTGTACAGTTGGTCCTATAACCGTCCGAGGCGTTATTGGTGGCATTGAATGATCCAGATGTCTTCGTCAGTGACATGAGTATGGGTTAGGTTCTTCACTGGGGAATGGTCTCGTCAGTAAGGCTTAAATCGTCTGTAGACAATTTCGTCAACCCTATCAGATGCCCCCGGATTCTATGGTCGTTGTGACGTGTCACGACGACTGTGGAATATAAAAGGTCATTGGTTTGTAAGTGTCTCTTGGGACTTCGCACTGCATTAAATGCATAGTGGCGGTGCCACACATCTCATGGCCACGTGGCGTGTGTTGATTGGTGGGTTTTTGCATAACCATCGAGTTTCCCGCTGCTTTTCGGTTGTTTGGGTTTTAGTTTTTAAACTTCCTTTTCCATCCATTTCCCCCTTTACTTTTCCTATCTTCCTTGTTCATTGCTCTGAGTCTCTTCTTCCCCGCTTGTTCTTGCTATCGTTTTGTCTCAACGATTCTCATTTTCCGACTTGCGCTGCACTTTTTCGAGGTATGTTTCTCCTTTTCCTTTCCTTCTATTTCCTTTTTCTTTTCTTTTGTATTCTATTGTAAGCCTCTGACTTTTCCTTTTCCTTTCTATCACTGTGATTGTTTTTGTTTTCTGGCTTTTGGGGTTTTAGTATTTACCTCATCTTTTCTGGGTGTCTATGGTTGGTAGTTTGGAGGTTAGGGAAGCTTGCCCCTCAATTTCTTTTCTTTTCGCGCGTTTGGGGGGGTCTCTAGGTGTTTTCCCAAACGTCATTTTTGAGGTTAATAGTTTAGGTGTTGTATTGGCAGAGTTGTGCCCTCTGCTTCATCAATCTATTGATTGGTTTGAGGGTCAGGTTAAAGAGCGGGGGACGATGTCTGAGGTTAGGTCTAGTGAGCTCGACACTGGGTTGTCGTCTAGTGGCGAGTCGGTGGAGGGAGATACCGCCGTCTCTAACCCTCGAGAGGTTAGGGCTTTTTATGCCCTCAAGGAGGTGTGTGGGCTAGATGCTGAAACCGTAGGTAGATTTAGGGACAGATTCCAATTTCCGGAGAGGTTTCGTGTTCGTTGGCCTAATGACGAGGATAGGGCTTGCCACTTCTTTCCTGGTGAGGTCTGCTTTTATGAGGCTGCCTTCACTTGTGGCCTTAGGTTCCCCATCCACCCGTGGATCATGGAGCTGCTAGATCATTTTGGCGTTGCTCCTGGGCAGCTTATGCCCAACTCGTGGAGGATAGTGGTTAACTGTATGGAAATATGGTTAGCCGCTATCGGGGACATGATTAAGGTGGCTGAACTCGTCCATATGTACCGGTTGAAAGGGTCTAAAGAGTATGGGTATTACGAGTTAGTGCCCTGGGAGAGGAAACCAGGATTGTAAGGGGTTTACCATCGTCATTCAGGTATTGGAAGTCAAGATTTTTCTTTGTGTCCGAGGATGATTTTGAGACCCCCTCCAGCCAGGATTGGGGTGATGTCTTGAGGTTGCTTCGTTGGTGGGGAACCCCGACCTTAGGTGCGTCAGTATTTCTTCTCGTTGTTTTCAATTTAGTTGTGTTTGCTGTCATTGTTGTTGACACCATGCCTCTTGTTTTATGCAGTAAAAAGACAACCTAAGCTCAAGAGCAGGTATAAGGAGCGTGTTGAGAAGGCCATACAGTACGTTGAGTCGATAGAGAGTTGGGACGACTTGGTTGACCCGCGGACACTTGCTTTCTATCATCTTGGTCCCGACCCGTCCTCCTACATTCTGCGAACCCTTGGCATTGAAGAAAAAAAGAGTAAGTATTAATCTCGTCAACGTTTGATACCGTCAGTGTTGACTTTCCTTTAAGCACCCTTTTTTTTTTTTTTTTTTTACAAGTGTTTTCTTTTTGCAGAGATGACGACTAAGTTCAACAAGGACATGTATGCCAAGATGAGGTCTAAGAAAGACGAGCCTTTGTCCAGTATCAGGAAGAAAGGAGTGCGTGTGACTGGGAAAGGCCCATCTGCTACTCCAGTTACTTCAGCTACTCCCGTCATCTCCGGTGTTGAGATCGTGAGGACGACCTCTCCAGCTGTTTCGGTTGAAGAGATTCCCACTCCTTCATCGAAGAGGCCGCGCATATCAGGCAAGGAGAAGGAGAAGGCTGATTCTCATTCGTCCACCGTATGGGGAGATGAAGGTCTGGTTGTGGACAGGGCGCACAGAGTTGTTACTACCGAGGACTTAAAGGTTTTTACCGGCGTGCCTTTCAATGTTGTCGTAAATCAACAAGTCCACAAGCTCGTCCAGGTAATCCACCCGTGCACTTTTGGTATTTTTCTATATATATATATATATATATATTTTTTTTTTTTACTAACGACTTTAGCTTTCTTTTCAGGTGTTGGGGGAGAGTCTCCACATTGCTTCTGAGTACCTCACTCAGGAGGCCAAGGTGGCGTCACTAACGTCCAGAATGGAGGCCCTGGAAGAGGAGAATTCTATAGTGAAGAAAAAGCTCATTGAATCCATGCACGAGGTCAATACCTTGAAGGAAAGCACCAAGACTTTGACTGACGATCTCCATACAGAGCGTCAGTTAACATTGGAGAAGGACGAACAGCTTCTGGCAGCCAAGGAGAAGCTCAAGACTATTGCTGCAAGGTCTGTCGAGGCTTTCCAGCAGACTAATGAGTACAACACTGTGCTCTTCAGTTGGTACTTCAAAGGCTTTGAGCTTTTAAGGCGGTACCTCATCAAGCATCCTACTGGAGTTGATCTGCAAAATTTGGATCTTGAAGTGGTGGACCAGGAGATGGCGACTGACGAGGCTGCCCAATCTTCTGCTCCTGAGGATGACGTCCCCGAAAAGACTCCTGCTGATGATGATGCTGCTGCCGGTGATGATGCTTCTATGGGTGATGACGCTGTTGTTGGCCCCTGAACTTCATACTTGTGAAAATTTCCTCTTTCCTTTTGTTAGCCCGCCATGTTTTAGGCTTTTTGTAAATCTAATTTTAGAACAATTTAATCTGTCCTGAGGACAATTTTTTGTGTTGCCCAGTGTTTATGGGTCTTTTTTGGGTATAACAACAATGGTAATTGCCCTTGGTTTTTGGGCTTTTAATTGAATTTGCAGCATACTTACTTGTTCGTCAAGTGCTTGTGCCGTTTTGTATTCGTCCATACCTTGTACTTAGCATAAATTTTTAGCTGTGACCTTTCCCCTCCATTCGTCACTGATTTGCTACTTAGTCTGCAACTCACAATCCTTCAGAGGGGCTTGGATACAACCTGAGTTTTGTTTTGATTTATTGCAAGGTTCTTGTCCTTCTTTTTTCTTTTTCGTCGGTAACCTGCATCCGTTAGGCGGAATCTTGTCATTTGCGCCCACTAAGGGATTGTTCTAGCGTCAGTGGCTTACATCCGTCAAGGCGGAGTCTTGTTACTTGACTTATACCCATTCACGGGATTTTGTTACGTTTGTGGCTTTGTCAGTAACTTACATCCGTCAAGGCGAAATCTTGTTACTTAGCCTTTTGACTTACACCCTTTTAAGGGATTTCGTCAAGTTTGTGGCTTCGTCAGTAACTTACATCCGTCAAGGCGGAATCTTGTTACTTAGCCTTCTGACTTGCACCTTTTTAAGGGATTTCATCATGTTTGTGGCTTCGTCAGTAACTTACATCCGTCAAGGCGGAATCTTGTTACTTAGCCATTTTATGTTGTACGGTTGACTAGACCTGCTTACATAAAGACATTAGATGAATAATTCTTTTATTAATTTCAGGAATGAATATATTTGTTTGTTACATCTATTGGTGGTACTTCTTTAAATGCACAATGTTCCATGGTCGAGGGAGTCTCTGTCCGTCCATGGTTTCCAGGTGGTAACTTCCTTGCCTTGAGTAGTGAACGACTCGGTAAGGTCCTTCCCATGTGGGACCCAATTTTCCTTGGGCAAGGTCTTTAGTTGTTGTGGTGATCTTGCGCAAGACAAGGTCACCTATGTCCAGTCGTCTGAGTTTAACCCTCTTATTGTAGTATTCCGCCATCTTCAGCTGGTACTTTGTCATCTTGCTGGAAGCTTTGTCTCTTACTTCGTCTAAACAGTCCAGGTTGAGTCGCAGTTCATCATCATTGCCCTCTTTGTTGAATGTCTCTCGCCTGATGCTCGTTACTCCTACTTCGACCGGGATTACTGCTTCAATGCCATAGGTAAGCCTGAAGGGGGTTTCTCCTGTTAGGGTTCTTGCCATGGTTCTGTAAGCCCATAGGACATTTGGTAATTCTTCTGGCCAGGCACCCTTCGCATCGTCCAGCTTGGCTTTGATAATCTTGAGCAGCGTCCGATTCGTTACTTTCGTCTGTCCATTTGCCTGGGGATGCCTTGGGGAGGAGAACTGGTTCTTGATTCCAAGGTTTGAACAGAAGTCTCTGAAGCCTTGGCTGTCGAACTGCCTCCCTTTGTCTGATATAATTGTCAAGGGAATCCCGAACCTGCAGATTATATTCTTCCACACAAAGCTCCAAATTCTTGCCTCGGTGATTGTTGCTAGAGCCTCTGCCTCAACCCACTTTGTGAAATAATCAATAGCAACTAGTAGGAATTTTACCTGGCCTTTAACTTGGGGTAGTGGACCGACGATGTCGATTCCCTATTATGCGAATGGCCACGGGGAGGTTATCGTCATCAGTCTCTCTGCTGGAAGCCGTTGTACATTCCCGTATCGCTGGCACTTGTCGCACTTCTTGACGACTTCCACAGCGTCCACCTGCATAGTTGGCCAGAAATAACCTGTTCGTATTACCTTGTTTACTAGGGATCTGGGGCCGGCATGGTAGTCGCAAATTCCTCTGTGGATTTCTTCCAGTACGTATCTCACTTCTTCTTTGTCGACACACTTCAAGTAAGGCATGGAGAAGCCTCTCTTGTATAAGGTGTCATTGAGGATCGTAAATCTGGTCGCCCTCTTCCTGATTTTTTTATCTTCTTCTGTATTTTGAGGGAGGTGCCCATCCTGAAGGAAAGATATTATTGGTGTCATCCAGCTGTTTGCGCTCTGGATTGTGAATGTTGGGACTTCTTCAATGCTGGGGTGTTTCTGGACTTCCATCGCCAAGTCCATGCTAATGTCCCCTTCTTCTGACGATGCCAACTTCGAGACTTCGTCTGCCCCCACATTCTAACTTCTTGGGATCTGTATGAATTCCACCGTATTGAACTCCTGAGTCAGATGTTTTGTCAGCCGAAGGTATTTCTGCATTCTCTCCTCCTTTGCTTCGTACTCCCCTCTGATCTGCCCGATCACCAGCTTTGAATCATTTTGAACTAATAGGTTCTTAGCTCCAAGCGCCTTTCCGAGCCTCAATCCCTTCAGTATCCCTTCATATTCAGCTTCGTTGTTGGTAGCTGAAAATTTCAGTTGAACTTCATACTTGAGTATCTCTCCATCGGGGGTGGTTATGACGACCCCTACTCCCCCCTTCCTTTGGGCTGACGAACCATCAGTCTGTATCGTCCATCGCTCGACTTCGTCGGTGGGGCTGTCCTCGTCCAGAAAGGTGAACTCTACGATGAAGTCTGCCAAAGCTTGCGCCTTGATGGCTGTTCTGGGATGGAACTCAATGTCAAATTGACTGAGTTCAATTGCCCATTGGACCATTCTTCCGGCTGCCTCAGGTTTGTTCATGGATTTCTTGATTGGTTGGTCCGTCATCACGAGGATGGGATTTGCTTGAAAGTATTGCCTTAGCTTGCGTGAGGCTACTATTAACGCAAACACGATCTTTTCAATTCGTGGGTACCTGGACTTAGCCCCTTGGAAAGCTTGGCTGACGTAGTAAACTGGGAGCTGTTTCTTGCCTTCTTCTCTAATCAAGGTGGCACTCATTGCTGAAGCTGACACTGCCAGGTACAAATATAGGTCTTCCCCTTCTTTGGACGGGCTTAAGAGGGGTGGACTACTCAGGTAATGTTTGAGTTCTTGGAACGCTGCTTCACATTCGTCGGTCCAGGCGAAAGCCTATTTCAAGGTCTTGAAAAAGGGTAGGCACTTGTCCGTAGCTCTAGAGACGAACCTGTTTAAAGCTGCAATCCTTCCGGTGAGCTTCTGGACTTCCTTGACGGTTCTGGGCGATGCCATGTTGATTATGGCTTGCACTTTCTTCGGGTTTGCTTTTATTCCTCTTTGGGACACCATGAATCCCAAGAATTTCCCTGAAGCTACACCAAAAACACACTTACTAGGATTCAACCTCATTTGGTATTTTTTGAGGGTGGCAAACGTCTCCTTTAGGTCGTCCAGATGTGTGAGCTCTTCCTTACTCTTGACGAGCATATCATCCACGTATACTTCCATGTTCCTACCAATCTGTTGGCTGAACATTTTATTCACCAGCCTCTGATACGTAGCTCCGGCATTCTTTAATCCAAAAGGCATTACCTTGTAACAATAGAGTCCTTGACTCGTGATGAAAGCAGTCTTCTCCTGGCCTTCTTCAGCCATCCTTATCTGGTTATATTCTAAGAAAGCGTCCATGAACGTCAGTAACTTGTGTCCGGCTGTACAGTCCACAAGCTGGTCTATTCTTGGTAGAAGGAAATTGTCCTTCGGGCATGCCTTGTTTAGGTCTGTGAAGTCTACGCACATCCTCCATTTTCCATTTGCTTTCTTCACTAGGACAACGTTTGCGAGCCATTCAGGATAATACACTTCCCGAATGAACCCTGCTGTCAATAGCTTGGTAACTTCATCTGCGACTGCTTGGTCTCGTTCTGGGGTGAAGACTCTTCGTCTTTGCTGGACGGGTTTCCTTTCCGGGTTCATATTCAACTTATGCTGGATGACTTCTGGAGCTATGCCCGGCATGTCCTCGTGGCTCCATGCGAAGACATCCAGATTTTCTTTGAGGAATTGGATAAGTCTTGTTCTCATCTCAGGGCTTAGCGTCGTCCCTATCTTAGTCGTCTTGTTCGCTTCTCCTTCAGCCAGTTCCACTGTTTCCAGGGCTTCCATTTTGTCTTCTTCCTTCTCTTCAATCATCCACGTGTGGTTCTCCTGTGCAACCAGGACGGCCTGATAACACTCTCTGGCTAAGACTTGATCTCCTTTTACTTCGCCGACTCCGTTATCTGTTGGGAATTTTACCTTTAAACAGTAGGTGGATGTGGCTGCTTTCCATTTGTTGAGCGTGGGCCTTCCAATGATGACATTGTAGGATGAGGGGCAATCTACCATTAGGAAGTCTAATTGACGGGTCAACTGTACTGGGTAGGTCCCCACTGTTACTGTCAACGTCACTATGCCCCTGGGATATACCCTGTCTCTGTTGAAGCTGACGAGGGGAGAGTCAAATGGGCGTAGTCTCCTTGGATCTAGCCTCAGCTACTGGAAAGCAGGGAGGTAGATGATGTCTGCGGAGCTACCGTTGTCCACGAGGATCCTTTTGGTATTGAATCCCTCTATATTCAGCATTATAACCAAAGGGTCATTGTGGGGCTGCTTCACTCCCCTAGCGTCCACTTTATTAAAGGACATGTCCCGGTCTGTTCGTTGTTGCTTGAACGGAGGTATCGTGTGGACGCTATTCACCTACCTCTGGTACGCTTTCTTGAGGGATTTAAATGATCCTCTTGAGAAGGGCCCTCCTGTAATCATCTTTATCTCCTCGATCACATCCTGTTGAGGTTGGGACGGGCGATCGTCACTCCTGGAAGAGGACTCATGCTGGCTCTTATTGCCGTCTCTGAACTTACTATATTCCCCCTTCTTCACATATCTCTGTAATTTTCCTTTCCGTATCAACTCCTCTATTTGCTCCTTTAGGTCCCTACAATCTTCTGTGTTGTGGCTGTGATCCTTGTGGAATCGGCAGTACTTGTTCTTATCACGGACGTTAGGGGATGAGTGTAATGGTCTTGGCCATTTGAGATAATGCTCGTCCTTAATCTGCGTTAAAACTTTGTCAATAGGCATAACCAGAGGAGTAAATCTTACCGTCCGAGGACCTTTATCATCTTTTCTTTTGTTCCTGTCATTGTTCCGACGATCTGGGCTCTCCCTCTTTTGACCCCTACGCTTGTCTTCCTTCTTTCCCTTGTCTCCTAGCTTTTCTACATCCTTTATGGCTGCTAAAGTATCTTCAACATTCATGTACTTCTGTGCTTTCAGGAGCATTTCTGCCATCGTCTTTGGAGGATTCTTTGCGAGGGAAGCCACGAGATCTCTGGATCTCAGTCCCGCTTTGAAGGTCGTCAGCTGTACCTTGTCATCAGCTTCGTCCACCTCTAGGGTCTCCCGAGTAAAGCGTTTCACGTATGACCTCAGGGTTTCCTTCTCTCCCTACCTAATGGTGAGTAAGTGGTCCGCCGGCCTCTTGGGACGCTGCCCCCCTATAAAGTGACGCAAGATGGCATTGCTCAACTGCTCGAAGTTGTCAACGGACGAAGTCGGCAACTTTGTGAACCATTCCCTTGCAGCTCCTTTGAGAGTGATGGGAAAGGAACGACACAATATTTCGTCGGGTGGCTGTTGAAGACCTAGCGTCGTCTTGAAGGTATTAAGATGATCTTGAGGGTCTCTGAGTCCATCGAATGGCTCAAGTTGAGGTAAACGAAACTTTGACAGTACGGGACATTCAAGTATTGCCACGGTGAAAGGCGAATCCGTGGCCCTTACAATTCTGTCCACGCTTCGGTTCGTCTTTTCCTTAATGGCGTTCCTCAGTTCATCCATCTCCTTTCTCATTTCTCGAAGGAGATCTGAATTCTACTCGTTCGGAGTAGTTGGTCTTTGATGAATACTCCTCCTATGGCTATCCCCTTCTCCCTCCATGTTATCCTTAGACCAGTTCTCCTCCTGCTGAGCCTGTTGGACCTGTTGAAGTCGTAGCTTCATTTCCTGATTTTGCTTGATGAGTTCTTCAATGGTGGCTGCAAGAGCTTGAACTTGCTGGGCCAAGGCTGCGGAATCCAGATTGGGTTTCATCTGAATGTAGAAGTTTATGGAAACTATGTTTTCAAATATGAATCTGAAAATGTCGTTCCTACAGACGGCGCCAAACTGATGAAGCGCGACTTCGTCAGTCGAATTGAATGTGCCCAGATGGACCCAAATCCTCGCCTGGATACCTGTGAAGTTGACGAGACTTGCTTCTGTAACGATGGTCACCGGTGTGGTGCCTGCCACAGCGTCTCCGATGCCAAAGTCAGAATGGGAGAAGATATTGTAAAATGAAATAAAACAGTGAAATGGCAATCGATATTGTTTTAGAGTATCTATGTGTTTTTTTGTGTACCTTGTGGTGGCAATGTAGGGAGCTTTATATATGTTGCTCTGGATTCTAGCCGTTGTGCTTGACATTGTGATGTTAATGTCTTCCTTTGGTAACGCCTCCTGCCTTGTAATGGAGCTTTTAATGTGCTCTCAACGGTTTGTACAGTTGGCCCTATAACCGTCCGAGGCGTTATTGGTGGCATTGAATGATCCAGATGTCTTCGTCAGTGACATGAGTATGGGTTAGGTTCTTCACTGGGGAATGGTCTCGTCAGTAAGGCTTAAATCGTCTGTTGACAATTTCGTCAACCCTATCATGTGTTATTCACAAATATAGAACCTAGTCAAGGGCGACTCAACACATTTTGGGGTCAAATGCAAATGTAAACTATATTGTTATTTAATATTTTATAAGAGATACATGAATTTAAAGATAAAATCTAACATTTTTATATAATTTAATACATTAATTAGACTATTTTATAAATTTATTAAACATATAATTCTAAAAATATAAGTAGCCTTTGCCCCCCACACGCCACGAGTACTTATACTTGTAGAGTGACTATTATGCCAAAGGTGTGTGGTGGTAACAATGTATTTCAATAATGAATTGGTCTTGAAAAATATTAATTCAAATTTAAATTTTGATGGAGAGAGAAAAGGAGAGTAAACTTTTTGGAAGACTAAAAATTTACACTTTTAAACTACTGCAAACATAATAAAACGTATTAATAAAACGTTGAACATTTAAAAAAGTATAATATTTTAAAAATAACTTTTATTTACTAATTTTTTGGGCCTTAATTAAAAATTTTACATTGTAATACAATGGACAAGCCATTCTATACACCAATAAAAATGTTCCCCCCCCCCCCCCCCTAAGTGGGAGACCTTACTTTTTTTTTTCTTTTTTTTTATATTATTTTTTTGCAATACTAAAAGATAAATAGATATAATATATTCTATTTTAGAATGCCTTCTTCTATTTCGGAGTCTTAAGTCATTGACTAAATGTTCTAATGGTTGAGCAGCCTCTGATGAGATGATATTATTCGAATCGTTTCTTATTAAAAAAAAAAAAAAATCAAGATTAAATGAACTCTATGTGACCCTATAGGTTACTGATGCAACTAAATTCAAGTGTGTTTGGCTATGTATATTTAAGGGTAAAATGTAAAATTTACTCCTAAAGTTTGGGTTATTTGGATTTTACATTCTAATGTTTAAGAATTTGGATTTCTAACCCTAACGTTATATACCTTTTTATTTTATTTTATTTTATTTTTATACAAGATAGAAATTCTACTTTAGCTTAATCTGTATATATGTGTGTGAAACTCCCTCATAGAGATTTGAACTCCGACCCTTGCCCCTCACACCCCATAAACACTTATACTTGTGGAGTGACCATCGCGCCAAATGTGTGCAATAGTGTTATATACCTCTTTAATTGTTAGCCCCCATGTTAAGTTTTTGTTGATGTGTCTATTAAGTGACACATTAGCTTGTCACCTATGTTAATTAAACCAATTAAATCATGACATATGCTATTAATTATTTCATATCCCTAACTAAACTTTGAAGAAGACTTTGATATTGTTTTAATGCCTTGCGACATGGTGATATACATTCTCCCTCTTTTGGTCACTTAATTAAAAACACTTTGTCTTTCTCTAGCTCTCTCAAGAGCTTTCTTTCTCTTTGTTAGGCAAGGTAACTATGTTACCCATGCCTTAGCCTGTAGGAGACCAAGATTGTCTTTTCCGTTTTCTGTTTGGATGGAGGATGTTCCACCAAACATCAATAATATTGTTTTAGATAATTACCAGCTCATTAATTTATAAATGCATTGTCTTCTTCCTAAAAAAATAAAAAATTTAAATAATTGAAATAAATCTTTAAAAACAATTAAATTAAAATTTTTGTCTTTTCAAATTTTTATGAAATAAACAAATTGGGTGTTGTCCCCCAAAAATTAAAATTTTCTTTGGAAACAAACATCAACCAAAGAAACTTAGGAAAAAAAAACAGTTAACAAAAAACCTCAAATCAAAGCTTTGCAAAGCTAAGGGGGTGTTTGGTATATGCACTTAAATACTGAAATATGTGTTTGAAAATATGTGTGGAAATACGTGTGGGTAAAAAAGTGTGTGGAAATACGTGTAATGTTGTTTAAAAACTGAAAACATGTGTTTGAGTGGATGTACCAAACAGGGCCTAAAAAATTCACCAAACACCGGGCGTCACCAACGATGGCTCTTGAAAATGCTTCTCCTTCCTGCCTAACGCACTTGCTCTCCCTCTATCTAACTTGGTTCGACTTTGGCTTCCTCTTCATTTTCCCCTCCTCAATCTTAATGCTCCATTTAAATCAGTGCCTAAGGAGGAACTAGAATCCTGGGAAGGACAAATCCATGAAATAATGGTTGTTAAATTCGCAAATAGGTGCAAGTGGTGATGGTTGGGACTTGGGTGTTTGGATTTTAGCATGGGTTTGGTGATTTCAAGTGATGTGGGAACGAATATATATATGTTATGAAGGTGTAAGGTGTTGTATGATCTGGTCTGTATGTGGTTAAGGGGTAAGAAATGGGTTTCGATCTGTTCAAAGATTTGATGTTGGGTTTAATTAAATATTTTTTTTTAACACAACTCAAGCATTTCAATAGAACAAAAACACGATACTTACATCAAGGCTACAAATACAAACTTCAGTTCTAATTGGTTTTCAATTCATAGTACTAGCTGGAATGATACACCCTTGAAGAATCTTGCAGAGTGATGTAAATTGCATACAGTGGTACTAATTCTGCATCTGAGGTTTTTATTTTATATATATATATATATATATTTTTTTTTGAATGTTTATTTAAAAAGAAAATTTTGGAATGCCCAGAATTATGGTAAAGGGAAAAAAATATTATTTCATATTATTTTCGTTTATGTGATTTGTATATTCTATAGTGTTTATTTTAGTTTTTAATTTTTTTAAGAGTTATTTAATTATGTGTAATTGTTAAATCTATGTGGCATGTTTTGATTGGAGCAATGGTCACATGTGGCATGCTAATGTGTCATTTAACAAACACATTAGCAAATAACTGACAGAAGGGGTAATAATCAAAACAAGATATAACAATAGGGTGTGAAGTTCAAATTCTGAAATTTTATTGTGTAAAATTCAAATATTCCCCAAACTCTAGGAGTGTATTTTGCACTTTACCCAATTTTAATATTGTTGCTTGACTAATTCTTAGCATTTGACTGAAAATATTGCCTATTGGTCTTTCAAAATTTGAGAATTTAAGTTTGTGTTTATTTTATAGTTTGAAAACTATTAAGGCTAAAATGCAAATTATATACTCTGAGTTTGGCTGGAATTCATTTCAGTGCTCTAACTTTACTTTCATTCAATTGAGTAATCTAAATTACAAATTTATTTAATTTAGGTATTCCATCCAATTTTGTTAAAAAATTTACATTAAAAAAATATTAATTTCACATGAAAAAAAATCTATAAAATCTAAAAAAAATATTTTATAGATTTTTTATGGTGAGATTTTTTTTTTTTTTTTTCATTGGTTAACTGCATGCTTAACGACAATTTTTTTAATAAAATTGGAAAAAAAAATCCAGAATTAAATAAATTTGAAACTTAGAGGACTTAATTAAACAAAAACAAAGTTAGAGGACTGAGATAAAATTCAGTTAAATTTAGAAAATACAATTTGCATTTTAGCCAAATATTAATTATGAAATTATCAATTCAACCATCCAACTTTATTGGACCAGACAACCGGAAATCGTTCCCCTTTTCATATGAAGTATAACTCGATGTTCTGTGGTTTTCCTCAAAAAGGAAAGTAGAAGAACACACTACAAAACTAACTTTTGAAAACCTAAGAAATTAAAGAACAAAGATGTTTGACCTATCTTCGTCATGGTATTTGTATTATAAATTTATATATGATATTATCTGAATGTTACGGATGATTTGGATCAATATGAGTATACTATGATTGATTTGTATGGAAGCTAAATTGTGTTCGTGGTAAGGAGGTTGCATCAATGGCCAGAATGGGACTTTCGGGTCTTATGTCTTTTATATAATTATATGCGAAAGAAGTGTGTTGGGTTTACGCCTATATATGTGCCATGATGATAAAAGAGGTTGCATTGAATTAAGTTCTTTAGGTTGTCGAACACAATCTTTTGCTTTAATCTGTAAATTTTTTTGACATGTGTTTCTGTTTGGATAAGCTATCTTAAAATGCGTGATTTTTAAAATGTGCATTTTAAATATTTTCAAAATCACACTTACGTATTTGGTAAAATTTAAAAAAAAAAAATTTGTTTTTGTTGTTTTCGTCTAGTCACAATAATCATAACATTCTAGTAACACCCTTGATTTGTCATTTTTTTTTGAATAAGATTTGTCATTTTTTCTAAAGGATATAATAATAATAATAATAACATCTTTATTTTATAGTGTAGTAAAGAACGAAGTACCCCACATTTTTTTATTCGTGTAAACTTATTTTTGTTTGATCGAACAAATTTATTGATTGAAAAAAGAAATTAAAGTAAATATGAGAAACCCATAAGCAATTGCCATGAAGCTAGCCGTGTCTCCACGCGACAATAATCCTATCATAATTAATTTAATTCGTTAAAAACCAGCGATTTTTAAAAAGCTATCCATCAGAACGCGTCTATCTGTCGGCAATTCTGGTCAACATAATTTATTTATTTTTTCTTTTGAGAAGAGGTCAACATAATTTATTGACTTTGAAAACAATGCCATTTATCATGTTACGTTTCTGGCTTGACTTATGCATGTGATATGTTCATGAACCAAATCAATTCATGTAAATTACATGGCAGGGCACTTGAAGTGTCCGTAGGTGTAATTTTGTTATTCATTGTGCGCACTTCTGAGTTCTGAGTACATAGGTTTGTTTCCTAATTATAAAATCTTAATAAGTGGTAGAATTAAAGGACTGTTTTTGATATACGTGTGAGTGAAAAAGTGTGTTGAAATGTGTGTAAGTGTGTTTGAAATATGAAATAGTGAGTTAGAACTCACAAAACTAACAGGCCTTTAGTTTGCCTACAAGTTCTCAGCAACAAAACGAATAATTAAGGGGTGTTAATTTTTTTTATGATTTTTTTTTTAATAATCAAACTGCTTAAAATTTCTGAAACAGTTTTTAATTCAACTGTGTGAGTTTTGCTTTTATCTTTGTAGTTTTGCTGATTGGTTTTGGAGTCTTTTAAGAAAATCAAGTACCTTGACTTGTGTTGGGGTGTGCTTGAGTTTGTTTGAAAAATTTATTCAATTGGGACTGAAAAATTGACCACTCATGTTTTTGTAATTAGTTACTGTTTCGTTTTGTAATTAGTTTGTTTGAAAAATGGATCACACCTACACCAAGTAGGAGACGATATCTCATGCACTAGACTTATGTCTCACTGATATGTGAGATTCACAAATATCAATACAGTTGGATGATATGTTATGTCTCACTTGTTCTAAATTTACATGACATGTTCTCCAACTAAGAGCATCCATACTAGTACTTCTAAAATCTTCTAAATTTACACCATTTTTTTAATCAAAATTACCCACATCAGTGGGTGTAAAAATGTGCATATTTGCACATTTGCTATAGTAATTATGCAAATATGGATGGTTACTTGTATAATAATATTTTTTAGGCGAAAATGCACTTTTGGTCCCTACATTTTGGGCCTTGTTACAATTTGGTCCCTAAATTGATTTAGGTCCTAGGTCAGTCCCTGATTTTCAAAAATCGTTTTTAAAATAGTCCCTGCCGTCAACCCGGTGACAGAAAATGCTGAGGTGGCAAACGGAATGGACTGTTTGCTGACGTGGTTAATAAAAAAAAATATTTAACATTTTTTAAATGACATGTCAGCATTTAAATTAATAAAAAAAGCCATGTCAGATTTTAAATTAAAAAAACAAACTTTTAAATCTAATTTTATTATTATTATTATTATTGATTTCATTATTTTTCAGGAGGTAAGAACACAAGAACATGTTCTTCATGTTCTTCCCGAATCCAAGAAGAATCAAACCCAGAACAAGAGCACAATCAAACCCATAACAATGCAAAATTTTGTACAAAATCCCTATCCTCCACCGAAACCTCCAGAACATGAAAAATCATCAAACCCAAACCCACATGAGAAAACCAACCCAGAAAAATCATCAACCTCCAACCCAGAAAAATGTCAAACCCAGAAACCTCCAACCCAGAACATGAACTTCAATCTTCATGTTCTTCTCCAAATCAAGACAAACCCAATTGACTAACCCACTCAAAATCAATCTCAGCACAAAAAATTCGAAAACAATCTACATTGAAACCTCTAGGAAATCAAACCCATAAATCTAGAAAAATATACAAATCGTCATAAAAAAAAAAAAAAAACCCCAGAACAGTTGATTTCCTCGTCGATCTGGTTACTGACGAGGTTTTCGCCAGGCTCCTCCTCCATCCTATTCACTCTCAACAGAACTTCGCCGACTGTCCATCGGAGCCTTCTAGGAGCCAAAACGACGTTGCCACTGCGGGTGAGGACAAAGTCTTGTCCTTCGCGAAGATTCTCATGCCGTCCGATGCCAACAACGGCAGCGATTCACCGTCCCGAGGTTCTGTGCCGACTCAATCAGATCAATGGCAGCGAACTCACAAGCAGATCACGCCGTCCGATGCCAACAACGGCAGCGATTCACCGTCCCGAGGTTCTGTGCCGACTCAATCAGATCAACGACAGTGGACTCACAAGCAGATCACGCCATCCGATGCCAACAACGGCAGCGATTCACCATCCCGAGGTTCTGTGACGACTCAATCAGATCAACGGCAGCGGACTCACAAGCAGATCACGCCGTCCGATGCCAACAAAGGCAGCGGTCACCGACGTTCACGGCGTGATCTGCTTGTGAGATTGTGAGCTTCGGCGCCTGGTGGAGAAGCAGGCTGAGCTTGTGAGCTCAGTGGGGATAAAGAGTGTAGGGTGAAGAGAGAGAGAGAGGGAGTTTGAGATTAGGTAGAGAGTGTAGAAGATTTTCTTTTTAACTGATGAGGTTAACCAAAAACAAAAAGAATTATGAATTTTTATTTTTTAAGAAATGATTTTAGTTTAAATTAGATTTAAGGTTTTTTTTAAAAATTTAATTTACATTTTTTTTTTAAATTTTCTTAGGATTGGCTTTTTTTTTTTTTTTTTTTTATTAATTTAAATGCTGACATGTCATTTAAAAAATATTAAATATATTTTTTTATTATTATTTTATTAGCCACGTCAGCAAATAGTCCATTCCGTTTGCCACCTCAGCATTTTCTGTCATCGGGTTGACGACAGGGACTATTTTAAAAACGATTTTTGAAAATAAGGGACTGACCTAGGACCTAAATCAATTTAGGGACCAAATTGTAACAAGGCCCAAAATGTAGGGACCAAAAGTGCATTTTCGCCTATTTTTTAATTTTTTTTTTATCTCTCCATTTTTTTTTATAATTATTTTTATCTCTCCTCCAGACTATGAACACCGTCCTCCATTAGCAGTCATGAGCACTTCTTCCTCAGCCCCAAAAATCACAGAACAGGAAGTGCAGTCCGCCAATACTCCTAACCCGGCTATAACAATCCTTTCAACTACAGAAATCACCAAAGAGGAAGCAAATACAGTGATCATAACCAAAGGAACCTATGATGGTGAGATCTCCTTTGGGAGCAGCTGGAAAGAACCAGAAAGTAGTAGGGGCACAGGAGAAATCACTTCAATCATCGAAGAAGATGCCTCCGACATGAAACCCAACGGAATCGCTACAGCCGCCGATCTACTGCCACTGTTGCCGCTGATCTGCTGCCATCGATCTGCTGTGGCTCTGCCGTCGGATCTACTGCCGTGTATGAGTGTTTGAGAGAGGAAGATAGTTAAGGGAGGAATGAGAGAGAGAATTTTGGATTGGACTGATGAAAGATACGGTAACTCTGAGAATTAAAAAATAAGTAATAAAAAAAGATATTAATAAATAAGTAATGAAAAAGAATAAAAATATTATTTAAATAGAGTATATTGTAAAATAGATGAACTGATGTTAGTATTTTGAAAAAATGATAGTGTAAAATAGAAAAAGTAGGTTTTTAGTGTAAAATAAATAGAAAAATTTGGCCGAACTGATGCGGTTACACTAATAAACCTTATATAGTTCATGTTAGGCTGTTTATATTGGACATGGTTGCTTAACCAAGTCTTAGCCTTGAATAAAAATATTGCCTTTTGCACTTTTCAAAAATTGAGAATTCTTGTGTTCATTTTATAATTAAAAAAAAAAATTAACTAAATCAATTATAATATTTCTATTGGAAATCTTGGAATAGCACCCTTTTTTTGGGTTATTGACGCTGCAAAACTAAGTTTTGAATGGCTAACCAAAAAAAAAAAAAAAAAACCTATCGCACACAGTATGTTACTGTGTTATACACACACTGTTACTTTTAAGTTTAGCGTACCCTTTTTTTTTTTTTTTTGTTGGTAAAATGGAATTATCATTAAGAAAGACTAACGAGAAAGCAACAGCTCAGGACAAGGCCGGTTGACAACCATCCCCTGACAATCAGCCATAACAAGAGGCACCAAGTCTACTGGCGGACAAGAATAGGAATGAAATCTAAAGATTGACAACTACATAAGTTAGCTAATGGATCAGCACACTTATTAGCTTCATGATAGATATGTTTGATGCTTAGGTGGGGAATCTGTGCAGCTAGTCGTCTACAGTCATCAAATAGTGAGGAGACTATAGTATTAGCATATGAAGGATTTTTGAGAGCATCAAAAAGAGCTTTGGCATCAAGCTCAACCATAATAGCATTCAAGTTTAGCTGATTACATAGGAGGAGACCATCACGCAGGGCCCACGTTTTAGCTAAAAAGCTGTTAGCTTTACCGATATTTCTAGTGAAGCCCATGATCCAATTGCCCTGATCATCTCTAATCAGTCCTCCTCCTCAAGCAATCCCTGAAGCAACATTTGCAGACCCATTAGTATTGAGCTTGACCCAACCCGTGTTTGGCTTTTCCCATTTGATTTGTCTGATTACCATTCGGTTGCTGCACCTTGGCTGAGTAACACAGAGCACAAATTACATTGCTTGCCTAATTATCAAATTGGTAATGTTTGGGTTGACTCCTCTGTTGTTGAAGACAACTTGATTCCTTTGCTTCCACAATGATCGTATGGCAAACGAAAAAAGGGAATGCCAGGGAACACCTTTGACAATGTGAGAAGACTTTGAACTAGCATTAGAAGTCAGCCAAAGTTTAAAGTCTTAAGAAAAAAAAATTAGCATTGAAGTTGTGAGACCCCAACTGTTGCCACACCGGTTTCACTAGGTGACAATCACGAAGGGCATGGGAAATAGATTCAGGTTGCTCTAAGCACAAGGGTCACGAAATGTCTAAAGAAATACCTCTTTTGGCTAAGCACTCCTTGACACCAATGTTGTTGTGCATGCACCTCCAGATGAACATTTGGATTCTAGGCAAGGTCTGGAGCTTCCAAATCCATGAACCCGAGAAGGAATCAGCTTCCATTTGATCTGTGGCTAAGTGGTAAGCACTCTTCATATCAAAACTTCCCTTTGTAGAAAACTTCCAAGCTAATTTATCACTACTTCTAGCAACTACCGACAATGGGACCGCTTGAATGTCAGCTTTAATTTTTGAGGGAATTTCAAATGGTATGGCAACCTAGTTCCAACCATATGGTGCACGAAGATCCTTCAAAGTGAGGCTGGCTGATCCTTGGGGGAAGGGGCCTTGAATGCTAGATCTGATGGGACCACTATTTAACCAACAATCTGACCAAAAATTAAGATTACTCTTATACCTTGACACCCATTTAATCCCTTTTTTGAAGATAGATTCACCTTTTTTCAATCCTTTCCAGGTAGAAGAACTTGGAAGTTTTGACTCATTTCTAGAATTTATTCGCTGCCTCGAGCCATACTTGAATCTGAGAACTTTGGCCTATTGAGATTCCTTCTTGGTGTGAAATCTCCAATTAGTTTAGCTAGGAGAGCCGTGTTTCTCCCTCTTGTAGATTGTAGCCCCAAACCACCTTATTCTTTGGGCTTGGTTACTATATCCCAGTTGACCTAGTGCATTTTCCTTTTGTGCTCAGAAGACTCCCAAAGGAAATTCCTATTGACTCTATCTATGTCGTTGAGAATTTTATTGGGTAAAAAATTACTCTGCATAACATAGCTTGGCTGAAGTCGAAGCTTGAATAAGAATCATTCTACCCGCCATAAAGAGCAGATTGGCCTTCCAACCAGCAAGTTTCTTTTTAACCCTATCCAAAATGGACCCAAAATCATGCCTCTGCCTCCCTGGGTGTTTTATAGGAAAACCCAAATACTTGCCGAAATTGGTGGTTGCATTGAAACCCAAAATGCTAGTTAAAGCATCTCTTTGATTAGGGTCGACATTAGGAGAAAAGAAAACACAGGACTTTGCTTCACTAACTTTCTGCCTAGATTTATTACAAAATTCTTGGAGGACAAAACTAATGGCAGCACAGTTTTCTGGAGTCGCATTGGCAAAAAGGACCAAATCGTCTACAAAGAAGAGGTGCGAAAAAGCCGGACTGCTTCGGGATGCTTTAACAGGGGTCCATAACTTGGAAGCACATTTTTCCTCATTTAAATGGCCCAAAAACTCTATGCAAAGGATGAAAAGGTAGGGGGAGAGGGGATCGCCTTGCCTAATACCTCTCGAAGGCAAGAAAGGGTCAAGACTGCCACCATTCAAGAGAAGGGAAGTGGACACTGAGGTAATGCAGCTCATGATAAGCTTAATGAGGTTCTCCGGGAAATTAAAGAGAGTGAGCATCTCCCTAATAAAGCTCCACTCAATTCTATCATAGGCTTTTTCTAAATCGATCTTGATAGCCATGATCCCTCTATTACCTTTGGCTCTCCCAATGGTGTGCATTAATTCTTGGACAATGATTGCATTATCAACACCTCTCCTGCCTGGGATGAAAGCAGTTTGGTAAAGAAAGACAAGCTTGTCCAAGTGTGGTCTGATCCTGGCAACTAATATCTTAGTGATGATCTTGTAGACTGAGTTGCATAAGTTGATTGGTCTGTAGTTCCCAATAGTTTCCGGACCTTGAATCTTAGGAATGAGAACAATATGAGTGTTGTTGAGATACTCAGGAACTTTCCTTTCAATGAAGACTTTTTCAACCTCCTTCCTCATTGAATCCCCAACTATGAGCCAAAACCTTTGGAAGAAACCAGAATGCAACCCATTTGGTCCCAGGGCCTTGTAAGGTTTCATGGACCATAGTGCCTCCTTAATTTCTTCAGTGGAAACCATGGCATCAAGCGACTGCTTTTCCTCCTTTGAAAGCTGAACATGCCACTGATCCAAACAAGGGGGGTTCCAAGAGACCATCTCTTGGGCAGTGGTGTACAAAGTATGGAATCCTGCCCTAAAATTCTTCATTACCTCCATTTCCTCAGTGAGCCACGACTCCCTTTCATCTTTGACTGCCGCAATGTGATTTCTTTTCCTCCGAGCAAGGGTAGAAACATGGTAGAAAGAGGTGTTCCTATCCCCTTGGATCATTCAGTTCAGCCTAGACTTCAACATCCAGAGATCACACTCTTGGTCCAGAATAGTCTCTAGCTTATTAAGTAGCTGATTCTCAAGACAAATAAGAGAGGAGTTAGGATTGTTGGACAGCGCCTTCTGGGTACCATAAATTCGAGCCAAAATTCTCCTTTTTTCTGATGTATGTTGCCAAGGTGGTTTCTATTCCACGCTGTTGCATCCTTTGAGAAACAATCAACGGACTCTAGTAATTCCCTATTCCCATTCCAAGCTTTGGAAACAATGGTGGGAAAGGAGATGTCGGAAAGCCAAAATTCTTGAAACTTGAACAGCCTGATGAGCTTGACTGCACTAACTGGCAGAGCTTCCATAAGAACAAGGCAATGATCAGAGTGACACCTAGGGAGGTGGGTTACTCTGGCATTTGGGTAAATGACGCATCAATCCGGGTTCATGAAAAAGCTGTCAATCCTTTCAAGAATCAAATTGTTGATGTCTCTTTTGTTAGTCCAAGTATATCTAGGACTAGAAAATCCCATATCCACCATACTGCATCTATCAAGGCAGTCCTTAAAAGCCAGAGATAGATTGATGTTTACACCTCTACCTCTGAATTTATCTTCATCAATTAACGGCTCATTAAAATCTCTAGCTATAACCCACGACAACTTATGTAATTCTGCAACTTTAGTTAGGCCCACAATATACATCTCTCTTCACTCCTAGGGCTGTCATAGATAGCAGAAAACAACCAAGTAAGCCTAAAGGCTCGTACCTTAACTTCAACGTGAATTTCCTGCTCTGTCTTCGCAAGCAATTCCACCTCCACTAACTCTGAATTCCAAAGAAGCCACAGACCACTAGAGTATCTGATGGTATTTGTGTGGATGGTACCATCAAAGGGCAACCTGTTAGTAATTGTCTTAGCTCTATCACCCCCCAATTTCATCTCCATAACCACAAGGATGGCTGGATTATGCTTCTGGACTAAATTACGGATCTGTCCCTAAAAATTAGGCTTTAAGGCACCTCTACTGTTCCAAATAATAAAATTCATGATGGATTGGAGGTATAAAGCCATGTAACATACTTTAGAGGAAAGGAGCGGCTCCACTTCCCTCATTGGACACCATATGATCTTCGGCAAGACTCCTATCTTTGCTATCCAAGCTCTGGGTTGAAAGCTGAACTCCTTCATCGGACACCATATGATCATCGGCAAGACTCTTCTCTCCGACGAGCTGGGCATGCAAACTCCGATCACTTTCACTTTCAGCAAGTAATCCAGTCTCGACATTAGCTTTCGCCGAGAATTCAAAAGTGGCGCAGGTGGGTTGGTTGGGCTTAGACCGAGATAAAGGAGGGTGGGTGAGGTGAGGGGTGGTGATCTTCCTGTCTAAACCTTCCACACATGAAGAGGTGGCGCTTTTGGGTAAAATATTAGAAGCTAAGTTCCTAGCCAAATGCTTTTTATTTTTCACTGAGGAGGGATAGGTTATGGGTACATGGGGAAATGGGCTTGGGCTGCTATCTTGCTTCAAACTAACCACTGCCTCTTTAAAGCTGTCCACAGGTAATCTGGTCATACTAGGGCTTGAAGTGGGCCTTTCCTTAATAGTAAACACTCTTGGAGTTTTTGAAGCCCATGATTTCACCTCATTCTTGAACCTGGCCACAGTCTTAGGATTGGCAAGTCTACGTGGCAAACTTTTGCTGGATGAAGGACCACCAAAGGGCATGCTCGTTCCTTCCGCAAAAACTGGAGTTAGTTGGTTAATGGAATTCCATGTCGAGATGCCAGCATTCCCTGTACCAAGCCCAATACCGTAATCTGTCCTTTTCCCTTTTTGTCCGTATCTTTTCCTACTACCATCATCCACGAACCATAATGCCCCTCCATATTTGTTGCCTTACATGCATTGTGCGTGACAATGCCGTGTAAGTTCTGAAGATCAGCACTTCCGTCACCAACGTCATTGATTTGGCTCTCTAGAGCTTCTTTCGTCGGAGCTTTCTGTTCCTTATCCTTTTCCTTACGAATAGTGTATGGGCAAGCTTCAACCTTATGCCCAATTCTACCACACGAAAAACACAATTTTTGGATTCCCTCATAAGTAACCACCTGCTCAAAACGACCAATAAGAATGCTGTTGACAAGCGGCCTGTTGATATCAATCTGGACACATAATCTGGCATATTTGCCACGCGCCTCTATGGCTGTATGTGAATCAATCCATAACACCTTGCCAATTGATTCACCAATTTCCTTATGCACCTCTGTTTCATAAAGCTCGATAGGGAGCTCATTGAGCCTGATCCAAATAGCAATTAGAGAAACATTTGCCGTTGATGGCTTGAAGAATGGCTCCCACGGTTTCAAGGAGAGGAAGTGGTCCCCGATGAACCATAGACCCCTTTTGATCACCCTCTCTAAGTCTTCCTTGGAGTAGAATCTGACTAAGAAGAAGCCATAACTAAGGTCGATGCAATCCATCCTCCCTTCGGGTCTCCATAGTTGAGCCAACTTGCTCTGCATATAGCTGAGACCCATTGTTTTCCCAACTAGCTTCACTATGATAGCCTTAGACCAGGGACCTCGAATGTGCTTCTTAGTTTCTTTAGATAGCTTGATTTTCACCTGCCCCTCATGGATGGAGTTGGAGGCCTCACCACTCTCATCGTCTGAGTCCAAGTGCTCCTCCATTTGGTCAGTTAAGTTGAAAGCTTGTGCAAAGGCACCTGGTATTTCCCCCACAAGTTTGTCTTTGAATGAAGGTTTGGTATTGGGACCTGTGGGTTGGTTTCCCAACGAGGGCGAGGAAGCCCGAGATCCGTCGTTGAACTCCGCATGGTTGATATCTTTTACCTTTTTATTGCTCCGGGCCAGCTCAGCTTCTTCCTCTCTAGAGAGCGTTCGTGGCTGCATGGTTCTATGTATCCCCTTTATAGTTTAGCATACCCATAGTAAGAGCATTCACATCTGAATTCTATCCCATTCTATTTTATTATCCCAAAAATCTACTTTATCAACTATACCATACCATTTTACAATACTCTTAGCATCCTAATTTTTTTTTCCCATTTTATTTAAATATTCTATTTTATTCTTTTTTTTTTAATATTTCTCTTTTTCTCTTCCTTTTCCTCTATTTCTCCCTCAACCTCTAGCACTGGTTCAACACACAGAGCCACACACACACACAGACCTATGATATACCGATCAACCTATCCAAACCCATCACCACACACACAGAGCCACACACACACACACACACAAACACAAACCATCAAACCATCAACAAAGCCACACACACACAAACACAAACCATCAAAACATCAACAGAGCCACACACACACAAACCATCAAACCAATCGGAGCCAACAACGGCCACCACACCCACCACCCAAGCCACTGATTAGAAACCCACGCTGCCGATTTGAAACACAGACTGTTGAAAATACCTAGAAAAACGCCATCACCGCCGTGAGAAACGCCATCATCGATCAGTAAACGCCATCACTACCATGCCTTTGTCGGACCTTGCTTTGGCCAATAGCGAGTCAGAGAGTGAGAGAGGGTAGATGAGAAAACAGAAACCAAAACCAAAACCAAACTAAAACTAAAGCAACACCACCGGAGCAAACCCATAAAAAAAAAAATCACCACTGGAGCCACCATTGGAGCTACCGATGATCAATCCAACCGATCCACCCACTGATCAATAGATCCACCGATTCAAACCCATTGATCAACTGATCCAAACCCACCATCAACCGATCCCAGGCCATCGATCCAAACCCAGCCCGCCGATCCACGCCAATCCAACCTCCAAAATCCAAAACCTAGCATCGGTGCAAGCTTTGAACGAGAGAGATGTGAGGGAGGGAGTGAGGAGGGAGGAGCTGTGACTTGTGAGAGACAGAGAGAGGAAGTGAGAGTCAGAATGAGAGAGGACAGTTAAGAGAATAAAATATTGTTTTTGGTTTTACCATTGTGCTACAGTGCAATTCCAAAGGTAGAATTGCACTGTTGCAGTATTGCAAAAAGATTTGCAATACTTGCTTTTTACAAGTCCAGATGTGGGGTTTTTTTTTTACCTTTATACTAAATTTTACCTATATATGACATATGACATTCCCAACATGAATGCACTAAACATGCTTTTCCTTCTCCATGGCCATGGGTCCCCACCCCAATGTAACATCTACGTCATGCATGACGTAGAACATAGGAAAAGAAAAGAAAAAGTCAGCAAAGGCAGCAAGTCTTGATTTGGCTATATTTATGTTCAAACTAAGCAACAACTATAGAGCCCATCCCCAAATTTTATCACCATTGAAGACCACCTTAAACTCACCAAATAATAGCCCAACCGAACCGCAAAACAGAGCTTCTTTAATCTTTACAAAAAACACCATGTCCACCACCAAGTCCAAGACCAACCTCCACATCGTTGCTTATCCTTTCCCATCCGCAGGCCACATCATCCCCCTCCTAGATCTCACCCACCTGTTACTCACCCGCGGCCTAAACGTTACCGTTTTGGTCACCCCCAGCAACGTCCACTTACTTGAACCATACCTCTCTACCCACCCATCTTCTCTCAAACACTTGGTTCTCCCAGCCCTAGTCCCAGATATCACACCTTCTCCTCCACATAAGAGACTCCTCGCTATCGTGCGCGCCTTGCGTGACCTTCACTATCCTTTCCTACTCCAATGGTTCCAGTCTCACCCTTCACCACCTGTGGCTATTATATCTGATTTTTTCCTCGGCTGGACCCACCACCTTGCCTGTGAGCTTAAAGTGCCACGTCTCTGCTTCTCACCCTCCGGTGCTTTTGGGATGTCCGTAACTTTTTCAATGTTCCGTGACCCGCCCCAAAACAATGATCCCGGTGAAGATATCAATTTCCTAATTTCATTACCTAAGGTCCCGAATTCCCCCACGTACCCTTCGTGGCAGATCCTTCCACATTATAGAAACGATCTTGAAGCTGACCCAGATTGGGAATTTCACAGAAACAGCATGCTGGCTAATTTCGAGAGTTGGGGAATTGTGTTTAACTCGTTCGCCAGTTTGGAGAGTGTGTACTTTGACCATTTGAAGGGAGAGGTTGGGCACAATCGAGTGTGGGCGGTAGGACCTGTATTGCCACTTGAAGGTGATTTGATTGGATCGGCTACTAGAGGTGGGGCCAGCTCTGTGCCATGTCACGAGCTTATGACGTGGCTGGATGCTCGTCCTGACAACTCTGTTGTTTACGTGTGCTTTGGAAGTCGTGTCGTGTTGACAAGTAAGCAATTAAATGTTCTTGCAACAGCGTTGGAGTGTAGTGGGGTCCATTTTATTTTGTGTGTGAGGGTGCCTGTTGATCAAGGTTCGATTCTCGATGGGTTTAGAGATCGCGTGGGCGATAAGGGATTAGTGATCAATGGGTGGGCCCCACAGGTGGCTATACTAAGACATCGAGCTGTAGGTTCATTCTTAACTCATTGTGGGTGGAACTCGGTGTTGGAAGGGCTTATCTCGGGAGTTGTGATGTTGACATGGCCAATGGGTGCAGAGCAGTTTACTAATGCCTTGTTGTTGGTCGACCAATTAGGCGTGGCAATTAGAGTTGGCGAGGGCACTGAAAATATTCCTGACTCTAATGAGTTGGCTCGATTATTGGTAGTCTCACTCGACAAAATTAAGCCCCAGAATGTTCGAGCCAAAGAGTTGAGTGATGCGGCCTTGAGCACGGTCAAGGGAGGAAGCTCCGACAAAGATTTGGATGAATTGATCAAACAATTAGCTGACATCAAAAAATTAGAGTGAATCTAAATTATGTAATAATAATAGCATTTTTTATGGTTTTACTCACTCACACATATCTATTTAGGATTTTTGCCTTTGGTTGCATTAATGATTGAGATCACTGATCACATATATGATGAAAAATTAGTGATTAATTCAAATTTTATCATTTTCGCGCTAAAACTTACTTACAAAATAATGAGTACTTACTTCATAGGCTTTATTTTCTAGTATAACGTTCTACATTTTGTTTAATTCTTGTTATGACACATGGCTAGTATTGAAGAGAAGAAGACAGGGAAGCATAATTTTGTTGGAGCAAGCTCAAGATTTGAGCTCTCCTCTGTTTTCCTCTTTCGTTCAATAAAGTCTTTATTCAGATTATATATATATATATATATATATATATATATATATATATATATATATATATATGCACTCAATTATTAGACCCATCAAAGTCGGCTAATTGGTAGTTGAAACAAATTTGGATTTGTACTCCTTGATATGTGCGGCAAAGAAGTTGTCCTGTCCCATCTTTTAGAGAAGTTTCATGTTCTTATATTTTAAGTTCTTGTAATCGAGCTATCTAGGGCTTAAGCCAGGTGAGAAAGAAGCTATTTGGTTGGAAGGTTACTGTCATTTTTCTTTCTCATGGCGGAAACTGAGATTTTTTTAAATAAAATTTTTTCCATCATTTAATAAACTTTAGTCCATGGTCCCAATGATGAGCTTGACATGTCTACAAAAGGTAATTGAAGTTATTTTGATAGTTTGGAAGTAATCACAACTCAAAAGTGCTCTGATCGCTTTGAAAATAATGCTGAAAAATGACATTTGCTCATTGTTTTGACCATAACTTTTGATCCACAAAGCATTTTTGAGTAAGGTTTATTTCATTGGAAATCAGATATCCTGGACTTCAATTTGAACACAAAATTTTCCTAATTTGGACTTAAATTGAGTGAGTTATATCCGTTTGAAGTTAGGTTATCAAATCTGTCAGAATTAGGGTTTCTAGGGATGCATGCATACACATGAAACTTCATGCATACCATGCACAAACTTGCGTATGCAGAACCCATTCCAGAACCTTAGAACTTTAGTTTTTAGGGCCCTCTTTGATGGGGCCAGGCCCCTAGACCCTTTGGAACGTCCAAAACCCTAAAAATAAGCCTGAAAACCTTAAACCTATAAATACATCCTTATGCCTCCAAACTAAAACCCTAACTAGAGAGAGTTTATTTTTGCCTCCATCTTCTCTAAAAACTCTATTTCATCTTCTCTAAAATCATACATAGACCTGAGCACGTTTTTTAATCATCGAAAAACCTCTCTTTAGTTAGTTTTAAGGTAGAAACTTGTTCTCAATTGGATTTCTCAAAATCTTTTCAAAACTAATCTTTTTATTTTGAGTTGTGATTACCTATGAACTATTGAATTCTTTGATTTCCTTGATATCTCTTTGAATCTTGTTGTGTAGGCACTGAGGGGTCGGTTAAAATATCAATCAAGTTGTGTTCCATAAGCAAGGTGAGTGTCTCTTCATGGCTTTTTCCTTGATTTGGATTATTTTTGTGTTCTTGTTGTTAATTTTATTTATGTGTTATATTTTCTTATAAATATGATTTGATTTGTTTGTGTTCGATTTGTTGTGTCTCATCATGTTTTGATTAATGAGTTGAATGATTGGATATATTGATGAACATGTCTTGATGTGTTGCTCTTGTTTGTTATTAGATCCAATACATGTTTAGGAATAGTTTTTGGTTTTGTTTATCTTTGGTATCTTTGTTGTAAGTTTAGATTTTTTGGTTATATATTAGAAGCATGCTAGGTTTGGTTTGATTATTATTTTGTTGCTTGCTTTAAAATTGTGTTTCGCGGCGTGTATGTGTGCACATACTTATGTATGCATACGCATACTAGAGGCACGAGTATGCATACGCATACTCGTGCACAAAAATGCAAATTCAGGGTTCTTGCAATTTTTGATTGTTTTGCTTAGTTTTAATCCCTTATTTATGTCTTGTTGAGTCTAGTTTTCACATGTTTAGGTCTAGGGTTAGTAGAATAACATATGTCACATGCTTGGATCGATAGATTGATAATTAGGATTTATATCTTGGATAAATCACATGAACATGCATATGAACATGAACATGCATTGATGCATAGGTGTTGTGGTGCTATGAGGTAAAGGAGGTAAGTCATACATAATTACATGAACATGCATTTAATTGGGATGATGAGCATGATATGGTTTATGAACATGATGAATATGCTTGATTAATACCATGATGCTCTATACTTGGATGTTTGGGATATGCTTAATGTTAATGTCTTTTTGATGCTATTGTATTGTAATATGCTTGCTGCCTTGGATGAGATGAGATAGATGTATGTTAGGATGTGTGTATGCCATGATAGATGTATGTTAGGGTTTTGAGATGAATATGCCATGTCTTGTGTGTTAGATGCATGTTAGCATGTGTGTGAGTATAGAACTGTTGAATATGCCTTTGATATGGTTAAGACATAAGATACAATGAATGGAAGCCAACCTTAGGGTTGGGCGGTTTTGGATGCTTAACACCTTCCCAAGTCATACCTAAACTCTGAACCCATACTTTGGTAGTAAGATCAAAGGTCCTTCTTCGAAAGGACGCTATAATCATGGTTCCTAGGCCATTGTAAATCTAGGTGGTGACTCCCCGCTGTGTCCACGAAGACAAAAAGAATAGTGTCATTAACCTAGTCCAAAAGGCTTATGTCGACTTATACCTAACATAACTTTTTGAACATTCTTTCATGTGTTGCAGCAAATCAAGATATTTCGTTTATATAGATATATTATATATCTTGTCTCTTTCGTGAGAGAATCCTTGTATTGCTGTTATAATTTCCTATTTTATAATGAAGTTTCCTGCTTGTCGTGGCTTTTGGATGTAGACATTTTGTTGAAATACGTAAATTTTTATGTTCTTTGTGTGTGTGTGTGTGTGTGTGTGTGTATTTGTGGGTGCCTGAGGATCGATGATGAAGTTGAAGAGTTGTAGCTTTGGTGTGGGAATGCCACGAGCCATGACCCGAGGAAGAAAGCCGCCCGAGGAAAGGAAGAAATGAGTCAAGGTACTCTATAGTATTCTAAGTGGGAGCTGGAATCTGAAGAGAGAGAAAGTCAGTGGACATTAGGGAAGCTTCTGGTATGGTGTAGCTTGTTGCATCCGTATGAAATAGTGGGCAATAGTTTTATCAGCCGCATTGATGAGGAAGTGACCTGAACAGTGTAAGTCACAGCTAAGCAGATTCCTTCCACCATCTTCTTCATATGTTAAAAGCGACAAGTGTCATGAAAGGAGGGATGTTAGGTGAGAATGGATGGTTGAGATATGATAGAGGTAGAATTATATAAGGAAAAGAAGGAGCATTGAGAAAGGGATTGAGACACAGGTATCAAAAGGACATAAGCACAAAAGGGAAGAAGAAGAAGAAGAGGAGAGAGAAAGGAGAGTGAATAGTGTAACTACTTGTACAAACTAAGCCTCCTCGGGCGAGCTTGTGGAGGGATATATACCCCTTTATTTTATAAGATTAACCTTTTCTGCTCTATCTTGATCCTCGGGCAGAGTCTCCTCTTATTGTTTGTTTCCCTCTCTTAAAAATTCTATTGATTTGGGCCAAGATTTAACTGTGCAACTCACTGTTTTAAGTGGGCTTGGGTTGCAAGATTTTTTGGTCCTTACAATATTCATTAACTTTGTCTTTACTATTTTTTTTTTTTTTTTTAAATTTTGTGAGTGCTATTTTGACAATAAATGGTACCATATCAAGGTTAGGATTCAAATTTCTTTGTTATGATAAAGATGATAAGAAGTTTTGTAGTAACAATTTTTTTTTTTCTTTTTGGTAAAAATGCAGATGAAGGATTTCTTAATCCAACTAGGAGTTTAGAAGCTTTACTTGGGAAGGCAAAGAAGCTTGAAAAGATGAGCGATGAAGACTACAAAGAAATGGATGAGAAAGTAGTCAATTCAATTCATTTGAATGTCTCCGAATAAGAAAGAATTTGATGAACAAGTTGTGCATGAAGAAGCAATTTTATTACTTGAAACAAAAAATAAATTTAAAATCTACCAAAAGAAAGAAGAAGAAAACAATGTGCTTTTAAACTACTCTTAAAGTTCAAATATAATGACAATTCAGCAAAAGTAACCAGTAATTAAACATGCAAAACTCTCATCTTGATCTCCTAGTGAACATTACAAAATTCATATACACTCACCATTTGTAACAATGGTGAGTATAAAAAAATCACCATTAAAATGGGCTTAACCAAATGTGGGCTTAATGTTATTACCTCGATCAAGAATCTAGAAGCATGATTTTCTTTAAGGGCCATTAAGTTAACTATTAAGTTGGATTTCAAGCTCTGCATGAAAAATTAGGATAATTACTAATGCACAAACTCTAGTGTACACATAATACACACAAGTCACAATTTACAAAGTAATAATAGGATCATGACTTTTGTTACAATGCTCACATGGCAAGTGGTGACAAGTTGAGGTAAAGTCGTGTCAAAAGTTATGGTCCTAGCATTTTACTAGAAAATTGTGACTTATGTGTACTATGTGTACACTAGAGTGTGTGTAATAGACATCACTCAAAAATTATATGTTATGAACATTTTTATTCTAACATATGTGAACATTGAAAAAGAAAATTAAACAATTTGATTGAGATTTTTCTGAAAAAAAAAACATGAACATAAACTTACGTATAAACATAACCTTGTATTTTACAAAAATAAATTGAATATAAAAATATTTTTATGTTTATTCCATGTGCAAACATTTTTATTCTAACATATGTTAACATTTTGGAAAATAAAATTGAACAATTTAATTGAGATTTCAATGTGCATATTCATTTTTATTCTAACAAATTCAATTTGTTTTTCTTTTTCTTGCTCATCCCATATTTACAAAGAGGATATAAAAAGAAAAATTACAAAGAACCAAAAAAAAAAAAAAAAAAAATGAAATGGGATGCATATAAATATTTTTCTAAATCCATGTAAATAAAAAAAAAATTAAAGAATTAGAATATTAATTTTGTTTCTATGTTCATTTTCTTTGTATACCTAATATTCTATATATGTTTTAGAGCCTTTGTATAAGACTTGACTTAAATAAAAATCATTAACTATCTTTTTTGTTGCCTTGTTAGGTTGAAAGTTCGAAAATTTGAGTTATCCTCCCTACTTACACCTCCTCTCTTTTGATTCTTAGGAAAATAAAATCTCTCTCTCTCTCTCTCTCTCTCTCCCCACCCCCCTCATCTATTCTATTCCTAGTTTAAACACACATTTACCACCTTAGCTAAAAACTTTTATAGTATCTCACCTTGCCCCCTCAATGGTGCCTCTTCCATTAAACCCAAAGCTATGGGAAGTCTAGCCTACATTGATTATGCCATATTATGCCCTTGGTTGGCTTCGCAGTGTGATACTCACAGCTGATGGTGATAAATAAAACTGAAGTAAAGACCTTAACATGAAGACTTTGGTCAAACTCAACGACTATAAGGATATTGGAAGTTGCGCATTTGAGTAGCTAGCAAACATCATATCGGAATTTTTGTATACAAAACTCCTTATCATTTCAACTTCAATCAATAGAAGTCTTGGTTTTGTGTTGATTTGGTGGAATTTTGTGCTTAACTCTTCAAGAACAATCATTTTAAAGAACCAGAGAAGAGATTTGTCTCAATTTTATTCATTTTATCTTCTAGTAAAGAAAATTTTCATACCTAATGTTATAAGAACTTTTTCTGCATTTTTGTCTTTGTAATTTTGATTTCTCTCTTTTTAAAGAACCATTAGCCTTTTTATCATCACACATTTGGAATTTTGGGCATAACTTTCCAAAAAATATCATTTTAAATGATATAGGATGCGTATAACTATTTTTCTATATTTATTTAAATAAAAAGATTCAAAGAATTCATCGAAAAATATTATTTTTTAATTTTCATTTTATTTATATACATAATGTTAAACATATGATTTAAAGCCTTTGTATAAGACTTGACTTAAAGAAAAATCATTGAATATATTTTTTGGTTGCCTTGCTAGGTTGAAATTTCAACAATTTGATTTGCCTCTTTGAAATCTAATATGTAAAGAACAAAATTTTACTAAGAGGAAAAACAAAATGAAAGAGGATATGAGTATAAATATTATACTAGGAGTTTAGAAGCCTTACCTGGGAAGGCAAAGAAGCTTGAAAAGATGAGTGATGAAGACTAAAAGGAAATGGATGAGAAAGCAATTAATTCAATTCATCTAAATGTCTCTGAATAAGAAAGAATCTGATGAACAAGTTGTGCATGAAAAAGAAATTTTATTACTTGTAACAAAAAATACATTTAAAAACTACCCAAAAAAAGAAGATTAATACAATGTGCTTTTAAACTACTCTTAAAGTTCAAATATAATGACAATTCAGCAAAAGTAATCAGTAACCAAACATGCAAAACTCTCTTCTTGATCTCCTAGTGAACATTACAAAATTCATATACACTCACATTTGTAACAATAGAGAGTATAAACAAAATCACTATTAAAATTTAACCATAGGTGGGTTTAATGTAATTACCTCGATCAAGAACCTGGAAAGCATGATTTTCTTTGAGGAATTACTTTGTAAATTGTGACTTGTGTGTACTATGTGTACACTAAAGTGTGTGTAATAGACACCACTAAAAAATTATATGTTATTGTTATGTTCTAAAGACTTAGGTTTTTATGTATTTAGAACTCTAATGTGTATTGTTGGCAAACCATGATCAAAACAATGTGTTTAGAAGTGTTTTAGTCTTGCTCAAAGTTGTGTATTTTATGTAAAGTTGGAATCGAGCTAATGCAGAAAGTATTATGCATTTCGGCCTGGCTCGATCGATCGAATAACAGGCTCGATCGATCGAATCTCGGGCAGAATGTTTTTTTCTGCAAAATTTCCAACTCAGCCCTAAGCCCATATGATGTGTAGGGTTAAGTGTTTTACTCCTAGTATATAAAGGAAACCCTAAGCACGTTTTTATTAGGTTTTTAGAGAGAGAAGAGTGTGCCTCTTATATATTAGGGTTTTGTACCCAAAAGCTCTCTAGAGACTTGGTTGCTCATATTGCGGTTTGTGTAAATTTCTTGTAAGATCTAGATGAGCTTTCCTTTACACAAACTTAGGGTTTTCAAGGAGAAGATTTATCTACACCTTGATGATCAACTCGGTTGCTGCCATTGAAGTTTAAAGAAAACACAAGCGGGTGTGCTTGTATCTGGTGGTGAATCCAAGAAAGAAGGAGTCCGTGGATTCGGAGCTTGCACGTGGTCGTGTCAGTAAGTTCTATTGGTGGGTAGCAATAAGAAGTCAAGCGTGGCGGCTTGTAAGTCTTATTGTATGAACTTCGATTCTTTCAAGATAGTGGATTTAAGTTTACCTTGAGGATAGCTAGGTCAAATCCTCCCCAGGTTTTTACCGGTTTGGTTTCCTGGGTGATCATATCTTGTGTTATTTATCTTTCCGCTGCTTTGCATGATATGATCTTTGTAATTGTGATAACCTAGATTTGTTAAATTAGACTAAGTAACAACTTGGCTAATTACCTAGGTTAAATCAATTGTGTTTTAAGGGGTCTAAAAACTATCAGTTATGAACATGGGAAAATAAAATAATAGTTTAGTTTATTCAAGATGACCAATCTCTTAAAGATTGAAAGGAAGAGAGACTTAAAAAAAAAAAAAAAAATCAACTTGCTTTATTCATAATTCCTATAGACATAAATACTAGGGAGGAGATAATCCTCATTACAACCAACTCCTAAACATAAGATCCAACTCCTATTTAAATTTAAATACAAATTGAAATTAAATCCTAATCCTATTCCTAATGTATAGCAAAGTCTAAAATTCTAGTTCTTTCTGTTCACTAACATACCGAAGATATAGAAAGTAAATTTGGAAACGGTCTTATTGTAGATTGATGATCACTTGCTGAAGCCATAAAAGCCACCACAGTTTGTTGTTGTGAAGAAATCTTTGAGATGGTTCTCAAAGACACAAAAGCGTTAGTGCAGAAAATTTCATAATGGAAGTATTCAACACACTTAGAGCAGTGTGGGTTCACGCTGTTAATTCTACTGGAGGTAGCTTATTTTAGAGGTTTTAATCTATTTCAATCATTGTGTATGTTTTCATGGGTATTTTGTCCCTCTTGTAGGTTTTTGGTATATTTTGATCATTTTAGAGGTTTTGAGTATATTTTAGCCATTGTAGATATTTTCAAGAGTATTGTGGTCATTTTAGAGGTTTTAAGGGTATTTTGCTCATTGTAAAGGTTTTAGAGGTATTTTTATCATTTTCGAGGTTTCAAAAGTATTTTGATCATGTTAAAAGTTTCAAGGATATTTCAGTTAGTTTGGTGGTTTACGTGTACGTATTTGTGTAAACGGATGTGTTGAGTTTTATTTCTAAGGCTAAGTTAAAAATTATTTCCAATATATTTAATTTGCTTTCAATTTAATTCTTCAATTTTTATTTTTCACTAGTCACAGGCTTGCGTGATATGTGAAAAAAATTTAACGATTGTGTTTTGTTAAGTAAAAAATGAAAACAGTAGATGAGACTTATAAGTGTTATTCCCTAACCCTTCTTAAAATGAAGTAATTGATACAATATATTATATTTTCTAAATTAAGCTATCTATATTTGTTATTTGAAAGCATTTTAAGCTTTTTTTTTTTTTTTTTTTTTTTTTCAATCAAGGAAACATAATGCATTTTACATTCAATTATTATATAAGGCGAGATATTTTGTAAATAATGTAATGTGTAGTTGAAGGAATTTGTTTCTAGCACCCCTTACAAATGTTTCGTCCTCTACAAATCCTAAATAGCCTAAAGAGGAAGCGGATACAAGTAAATTCATAATTTATATTAAAAAAAAATACAAGACTCTAATTACATATAATTGATATAAGAAAAATGTAATTTTATCAATAATCTACCAAACATTAGGATGAGAAGGTAACATAATTGTCAATGAAGTATCTTCTCTCTCTACACAAACCTCTCCACTTAAAACATTACCGAAGTGGACCGAGTGGATTGAAGTGGATTGACCAAAGTGGACCAAACGAACCAAAATGGACCGTGAAGGACCAAAATGGACCAAAATGAACTGAATAGATCAAAATGATCCGTTAATGTGGCTCAATAGGAGTAAAGCAACAATGGATACTGTGCTTCAGCTTTTAGATAATATATAATTTTTTTTTTCATTTCAATTATTTAGGTTCCATTAATTTGCTTCAAAATAAATTCCTTCAATCCAATTCGTACCATTAATTAGGCAGAAGGAATTCATTGAAAACAAACTAAATTTAAATGATTGAAATGAAAAAAAAAAAAAAACCCCCTTAAAGGATTGAATTGAAAACATGTCAGAGGTAGAATGTGTAACTTATAATTTTGCTTGTCTTAAATAATTGAGTTGGATTAGAAATGGACAAAATATAAGTATCCTTACCTGTTTATAACCCACCCCACCCATTTTTAGTTTCGGTATTTTTTTTTCAATTTTCTTAAACTTTGATTCTTTTTTGATGTTCTTTATTTCTTGTTCTAAATCGATTTTGTTGTTCTTAGGCTGTTCACTACTAATACATCTGAAAAGTGAGGAAAGAACTTCAAGGTCTACACTAACAACCACGAAGTGTCTTCATCATGAAAAAGAAGAAGAAGAAAATAAAAGAAAAAAAAATACTACAAACCCCTATGCGATTTCCAAAAGCTTAGAGACAACTTCATAATTTATATTGTCAAGAAGTCATACTTGAATAATGTGTTGGAAAAATACATGTTTGTATCGCATATAAAACATATGCAGCAAAAATTAACGGATCTACTTTATTCGCAATTGATAACATATACTATGTAAATTTCAGAATATAAGAACAAGAGAGTGTACCTTGGTGCGGTGAAATTCAAAACCATAGATTAGAAGTACTTGGGAACACTTTTAATTTTCACTCCAATTCCACTTGTGCCTAAGAAGTGTGGTCTCTTAATCAGTTTATATGTATGTGTTCAAGGGAGAATTAGAGAGTGACTTACACTCACACACAAACCATTTCATTCTTTTACAAAATTCTATATGTTTCTCTTCTTATAATTGATTATCTAATTGGGCTAGCCTTTTGGGCCATTCCAATTGGGCTTTAGTATGTGGCTTGGAGTGGGATCAAAAGGGAACAAATAAGACACTACCTCCAATGGGTTTTAGGCTTTTCTATCAACTCTTGACAAGCCTAAAATTACCATTAATTATATTTAATACCACTATATAAATATAATTGCACTCTAGGCCTTATTAATAAATTATATCCCAAGACTTTATTATACATTCAATCCCTTCATTAAAATATTCGTAGTAATACAAAGTCATGAATGTTGACTACCACTTTGAAGATTACTACATCTTAATCCTTGAGTACCCGGTTTAACCCTTTAAGTTATTTATCATATATTTATGAAATTCAATTTCATAAATATATACTTTAGTAACTCCTTATTAAAGTGGTTAGGCCTAATACTCTGAATAACCAAATCCATTAAACTTATGTCAAGGGAATATTTTATATCTCCATTAAGAGATTATGAATTCCATCTTGAGAATATATGTTCCTTCAACACTAACTGTGGCCGCCCAACATACTGAGGTTTTGATCGTGACTTTAGATCTCACTCCTGATATATCAAAGCAACCTACACTTCATGATCATGTTCATTATTCTCTTAGGATTAAGAGTTGATGTAAATAGAAGTCGTGAAATTTATTATTTATTTGATAGTCGTTAGTAGAATAATAAATCTCACAGCGGTCTAACTCAATATGTCTTAACACTTAAAACATATCAACATATCAACTAGAAGTCTCCACTTCCATGATCAAGACAAATCATCTTAGTTAATATGTTATAGTCTTCGCAGATGAAATGCCCAATTTCATCACCGACTATGAACTAAAATTCTGAGTTTACAAAAAACTTGTGACTTATATCTTCTGTGACTAAATCAGATAAATCACATACTATACATCTCATGGACTATATGATAATGTCCAAATATTCATGTTACTTTTAGATAATAATAAAACAACTTTATTAATCACAACATAATGTCTCCGTTAAGAGATTATGAATTCCATCTTGAGAATATATGTTCCTTTAACACTAAATGTGGCTGCCTAACATACTGAGATTTTGATCGTGACTTTAGATCTCACTCCTGATATAACAAAGCAACCTATACTTCATGATCAGGTTCATTATTCTTTCAGGATTAAGAGTTGATGTAAATAGAAGTCATGAGATTTATTATTCATTTGACAGTCATTAGTAGAATAATAAATTTCACAGCGGTCCAACTCAATATGTCTTAACACTTAAAACATATCAACATATCAACTAGAAGTCTCCACTTCCATGATCAAGACAAATTATCTTAGTTAATATGTTATAGTCTTCGTAGATGAAATGCCCAATTTCATCACCGACTATGAACTAAAATTCTGAGTTTACAAAAAACTTGTGACTTATATCTTCTGTGACTAAATCACATAAATCACATACTATGTATCTCATGAACTATATGATAATGTCCAAATATTCATGTTACCATTATTTTAGATAATAATAAAAGAACTTTATTAATCACAACATAATGTCATATATAATGTCATACATAGCATCATACAATAGGATTTAAAGGGCACGTATCCTAACATAATGTTAGAACAACATTTTTTTTAATGATTTTTTCAAGGGGGTAATTACATGCGTAATAATGTTATAATTGGAATAAGATCACTTTTATCGTATTTATCATTAACCTTACTTTTATTGTATATTGTGATTATTGTTGGGTTAAGATAGCTTGACCCCGGTTAATTAACTCAATTATTCAAGTTGATTAATTAGGTCAAATTACATGCAAATCGTGGAGGCACCAATAAATTACCAAATAAACTAAATGCAGCAAAAATAAAATAGATACGGTGATTTGTTGACAAATGGGGAAAACCTTTTGCAAGGCAAAAATTCCACCCGGTGAATTTAAGGTCACTACTCCCAAGAATTTACTAATCAATAATCAAGCGGTTAAAAGTATGAGGAATCTTACCACTAACCTGGCCTATCCCAACATACCAACCTACAGTTGAACCTTTAGTCCAATACCTAATTGGACTTGATCTTGTAGTAACCTTCTTTCCTTTGATGCACAAAACTCCAATATGTGATTAATTCCTTTGCACGGATTCCAGTACGTGATTAACTCCAACAACTTGAATGATTGTTATTGGATACAAAGTTCTTCACTTCATCAACAAATGAAGATTAGGAAGCACTTGATTACAAAACTATATGGCGTACAAACGCAGTAGCTTCTCACAGAGAAAATTAAATTGTTGGTCTCTGTATCTGTGTATGACAACTCTTAAAATAAGCCTTATATATGTCTAGGGCTGTGAGAAAAAAAAACCCTAAACAAATAATATAGCATGGGCCGAATTTCAGATTTGGAAATTTTGAAATCGTAATTCTCGATAGATCGAACTTATGTCGAGCTTGTGTCAAGCTTTAAAGAAACAGCTTTTCTTCACTTGTTTCTTGGATCAATCTTCATGTCTTTAATACTAACACTTGATATGTTTGAACAACATATTTCTTGATGAATTAAACTCAACTTAGATCTATCTAATTACAAGTAAAGTGCATTTTGTCAAAAGATTAGCCAATTACATAAAAATTATGACCTTAACAATTATGTTATTGTAAAAAAAAAAAGGGACCAGCTGACCTCCCGTTAAGAACCCTCCCATTACCTCTTGTTTTTAAATAGATTTGAGACACCTATCAAATAATAAATCTAATGGTCAAAAACAAAACCATGTCAACCCCACTTTATTTATCACACATCTACTCTTTGTTTGTCTCAAACTTTTCCCCTCTACAACATCACTGCTGTGACACCATCACCAGAAAAGAGACCCTTCAGCGGCAAAGAGCATAAGGAGACATGATCTGGTGGAGATGTTTCAAATACCATTTACCTCTCCTTAAAAAACCCAAAAGCTAATAGATGGAACTTGACCCAGAGATCTTTGATCCCAATCTTGTTTTATAAGGGCCTGTTTGGTTAGCTGAAAAAAGTACCATTTTTTTTGTTTTCATTTTCAGTTTTTGGTGGGTCCCACCACTAAAAACCTAGGTTAGTTTTGGCATTTGTATTCAGTTTTCATTTTCAGTATCCTAAAAGTTGGATTTGAATACAAAAATGAATACAACTTTTTAGTATTTTCGTTTTCTATGAATAAGAATACAGTGACATATTCGTAAATATTGTGAAAACATAAAGTTACTTTTTTTTTTTTGGTGATGTGAAGTGTGTGAGTGACAAAAGTTATTTTATTTTTTAAAAATAGAAAACAATGACCAAACCTGGGTATGATGTATTCTATACCCAAATTATGCATTCAAAACAACCTACCAAACACTACCAATTATGAAAATAAGGGGGTTTTTGGTTTAGGGTGTTTTCATCACTTATCACTTAGTTTTTATCACTCAATACTCACTTTTTGTGGGTCCCACACAAGGTGAGGTTGTTTGTTTTAGTTTTCATTCTCAATTTTCATAACTCATTACTCAAAAAATTGAGTTAGAGTTATGGAAAATGAGAACAAATTTTTCTTGTTTCAGATTTAGAGTTACGAATTATCATGGAATTTTTGTAAATTTAGTCACATTTATGGGGCCCATCTTAATGTGTTGTCTTGTCAAGTCAAACTACACTCTCACAAAACTCATTTCTTTTTCTTTCTTTTCTTTCTTTTATTTCTTCATTCTTCTTCTTTGCTAACACCCAGTTGCTTGTTCTGACTTCGCCTTTTCTTTATTCTTTCTTCGTTCTTCTTCTTCTTCTTCGCAATTTATTTATTCTTTCCTCTTCACCTTTCTCATCACATAAATATTCTTTCTTCTTCACCGATCTAACACAAAAAGGGAGAGAAAGGGCTAATCTATCACAGTGGGTTTGTGGGTTCCGATTGGTGTTTTGTGCGGTGGCTGCATTGGATTGGGGTTTTAAGGGTTAGGATTGGTGGGTTGTGGGTTGCGATTGGTGGGTTGAGGTTTGGGACTGGTGGTTGCTAGGTTTAACTTGGTGGTGGTTGCTGGGTTTAGCTTGGTGGTGGTTGCCATGTTTTATGCGGTGGTTGTTCACGCAGGTTACCATTCTGACCAAAGTCAACTTGTAGGCTCCCCCATTAAGAGTGTTTTAACTGAAAACTACACCCATGTTTTTGAGCCAAACACAATTGGGATAGAGTTAAGAGAAAAATAAGATTACAGATATGAGATATGAGTGATGAGAAAAGAGTCTTGAGAATTGAGTTTTGAGTTATCTCCAAACCAAATAGGCCCTTAGTGTTTTTTTCTATATTCAAATTCAGGATTTGAATAAAGAATAGAGAAAATGAAAAATGAATACACCACTTTTTGAAACCAAACAGGTACTAAGCTTCACTTTTGTAGGTTTTGATGGAATTTTATTAATGTCTAGATTTTGCAGAATTTGAAATGAAATTAGCTCATGTTGTTTGGTACTGTTGTTTAAACAATAGTTTTCGTTGTTTAAATACCACAATACGTATTTCTATAACACTTTTTCACCCACACATATTTCCACAACATTTAAACAACGTTACTAGAAATCTCTTACCAAACGGGCCCAAATCCATTCTCCATCAAAAGAGAGAGAGAGAGAGAAAGGTACTTCTACTTTGCTCCATGGCCTTGTCGACCTGTGCCTCCACCAGCAGACTAAAGCTTTCCACTGTCCACTGCGTGTTCTGGTAGATCTTCGATTTGGCAGCGGTGATGTTGCAGAGGGAGGAAGTTTGAGACAAAACAAAATGTGTCATAAATGAATTGGGGTGGTTTTATTTTTGACCATTAGATTTATTATTTGACAGGTGTCTTAAATCTATTTAAAAGTGGGAGGTAATGGGAGGGTTCTTAATGGGAGGTAAGTTGGTCCCAAAAAAATATAGCTTATTGTATTAGTTTTAGAACCTTTTCCCTCTCAGCTTTAGGAATTAAAACTATTTCAAAATGGACATTTCCAAAAAATTATGCACCTAAGTTTATTGTAATTTTTTATTTAAATATTCAATGATCATTCCCGGGAAGCATGGGTGCGGCTCTAGGGCCACCGCATCTGCACCCACACTCGACATGCAAAGACGTGCCGTGCGGTCGTCGACGTGGCTGCACACGCATCTGTGGCGAGTCCTCTTTTTTTTTTTTTTTTTTGATTCGGGCCGAAACAGGGCCCGAACAGGATGATGTCATCTGTTTTGGTTGGAAAAATCATACCAGGCTGGTATCAAACCACCCTCTTCATCGTCTCTTCCTTCTGCATTTCATCTTCTTCTTCGTCTTTGTGTTCTACAAAGCTTCTGAGCCTGAGTGTTTTCTTTTTATGCCTATTAATCTTCTTTGTTTTCTCTCTTTTCAATTTCTTAGTTTGTGTGCCCTACATGACAATAACTTTTGTTTTTCAATTTTTTTTTTAAAGAATTTAATGGGTTTCCGTTTTTTACCTTTCTTTTATTTTTTATTTATTTATTGTTTTAAATGGTAGTAGGTAGTATATTATTATTATTATTATTATTATTATTATTATTATTTTGAAGGCTAATATATTTAGTTAAGGATTAACATATTTTTATTCTTAAAAAAAGATTAATATATTAAATTATGATATGGATTTATAAAGACTTTATTATCTATACTATTGCTTTTAAATTGGTATATATTTACCATTATATGAAAAAAATGCTTCGCAATACATAGAAAATATAAATAAAAATATTTTTAATAATTTATTAATAAACATATTCTGTTGCATTCGCACCCTACTTTTTCAAAAATTGTTGAGTCACCCCATTGCACCCGCACCCGTACCCGAACCCGAATCCGCACCCGTGCTTCCTAGATGATCAACGAAGTTTCCATTATATATTGATTTGGCATAACAGCTCAAGAATCCTCCACAAAACAAGTCGACAAACTAAGATCCTTTGATGTCCAAGTAATTCATCAGCAGAATGGTTAGAACTGACATCTTCAGCTCCAGTTCTCATCTACTCGGCTTGATTCTTTGCTTGAGTCTCCTGGGAACTGCATACACAGAAGTTGTTAAACCCGCTTCATGCACCAGCAACCTCACTTTCAGATGCTCACAGATGAAGAAGAATGCTTTTCTTAGCTTCAAAGAAGGTCTCACAGATCCATCAGGCCGCCTCTCTTCTTGAGTTGCTGAATATTGCTGCTAATTGACTGGTGTTGGCTGTGACAACAGTACATCACATGTTGTCAAGCTTGACCTCAGAAATCCATTTCAGTTCAGCAACTATAGTGATGAGGAGAGAGAAATTTTCAACAAGTCGAGCTTTGGGGGTAAGATAAGTCCTTCTCTACTCAATTTAAAGCATTTGAGTTACTTGGACCTAAGCCAAAATAATTTTAATGGAAACAACAGTACAAAGTTCTTGGGTTCCCTTGAAAATTTAAAATATCTCAATCTTTCTTTCTCATTGTTTGCGGGAGTTATTCCTCCCCATCTTGGGAATTTATCAAAACTGCAATATCTTGACCTTAATTTCTATCGATTCCCCATCATGGAGTTTACTCCTTATAAAAGATCGGAAGCCAAAAGCTGAGTGGCTTGTTGGTCTTCCTTTGCTTAAGTACCTTTATCTGAGCAGTGCAAATCTTGAGGAAGTTACTCCGAGTTGGCTACAGGCAATTAATATGCTTCCCCAGTCTATTACTCTATTTCCTCCATCAACTTCACATTTCTTACAGTCCTTGATCTCTCTCGCAACATGTCGGACTCCTTAATACCTCACTCTCACTGGTTATCAAATTTGAGTGGTCTTTCAATCCTCAACATTGCTTACAATTCCCTTCGAGGTACCATTTCAGATGCATTTTCAAATTTGGTTTTTTTGGGAGAGCTTGATCATTCATACAGTCATTATATCGAAGGTCAGTTACCAGCTGATCTGGAACGTTTGACCAAATTACGCAAATTGGATTTATCTGGAAACAACATTACTGATATCATACCAAGCTCATTTGCCAAACTTTGCAACCTGCAAAAGTTAAGTCTGATGCACAATGGCATAATTGGGGAGATAACTGAGTTTGTGGATGGATTGTCCCAATGTTCTAACTAGGGACGGACCCAAGTAGGGGCCCAAGGGGGCCTGGGCCCCACTGGGCCCAAAAAAAAAAAAAATATATATATATATATATATATATATTTATATATATAGGCTTGGGCCCCCTTAGTTTTTAGCTCAGGCCCCCATCCCAAAAATCTTGAATTCCAAGCCCCATTGGCCAGCCCAAGAGGCAAGAGCCCATGACTTATGTAAATAAATTAAAAAAAAAAAAAAAAACCTCAGCAACAAACCTAACGGAGAAAGTGAAAGACGAAGGAAAAATAAAAAGAAAGGAAATAGAGAGATAGTGAGGCGAGACAGAGAGATAGAGAGGTGAGACAGAGAGATAGAGACTACCCATGCCGACGCCGCTACAGCAGTACCCATGCCACGCCGACGTTTGTGCGAGACGGCGAGAGTCTACCTAGACCCAGTACGATAGTACCCAAACCGACGCCGCCATCATCATGCGAGATGGCAAGAGTCTCAGCTGTTGCCGTTGCCCTCGCGAGCCCCATCTTGCCGCCGTTGTCGATTGCTTGAGCCTTCATAGGTATTTAATCTATGATTCTTTCCTAGTTTCCTTCAAAACCTAAAAAATAAATAAGATGTTTGTGCTTGCTTGTGGAGTGTTTGTGTTTTTATTGATGACTGATGAACTGATTACTGATGTTGGTGATTGTGATTCTGTGAATTGAATCTGTGCTGCGGCCTGTGGTGGTTTTTTTTTTTTTTTTTTTTTTGGGCTTTTTGGCTTTTTGGCTTTGTGACTCTCTGTCACTCTGTGTGTGTTTGTGACTCTCTCTCTTGTATTATATAGATAAGAGAGAGAGAGAGAGAGAGAGAGAGAGAGAGAGAGAGAGAGAGAGAGAGAGAGAGAGAGAGAGAGAGAGAGAGAGAGAGAGAGAGTAGAGTTTGTGGAGATTACTTTGACTGTTTGTTTGTTCTTTCATCTTTGTTGACTGGTGGTTGGGCATAATAGGGACAAGTGACACTGTGACAGAAAAAAAGAAAAAAAAAAAGGAAAAAAAAAAAGAAAGAAAAGAAAAGTAAAGAAAAAAGTAAAGAAAAATTTTTGTTAATAGTGCAGAATAAATTTGTAGTGTCGGTAGTGCCGTAGTGGGATTAGGTTAGTGGGTCAATGTTAGAAAGATGGAGATAACACAAAGACAAAGATAAATAAAGGCAGAGCAAAGACAAAAAGAAAAAAACAAATCATATAATATAGAAAATTGTCGTACAAATTTAAGAAAATTGTCACACAAATTTAATATATATGATTCTTATTTTATTTGTAGATCATGAAAAAATCTGTTGGTTTTTAGACCCCTTAAAACCACAATTGGATTAACCTAGTTAATTAGCCAAGTTGTTACTTAATCCAAATTACAAGTCTAGGTTATCACAATGAAAACAATCATATCATGCAAATCAGCGGAAAGATAAATAACACAATGATATGATCACCCAAGAAACCAAACCGGTAAAAACCTGTGGAGGATTTGACCTAGCTATTCTCAAGGTAAACTTGAATCCACTATCTTGAAAGAATCGAAGTTCATACAATAAGACTTACAAGCCCCCACGCTCGACTTCTTATTGCTACCCACCAGTAGAACTTACTGACACGACCACGGACTCCTTCTTTCTTGGATTCACCACCAGATACAAGCACACCCGCTTGTTTTTCTTTAAACTTCAATGGCAGCAACCGAGTTGATCATCAAGGTGTAGATAATATCTTCTCCTTGAAAACCCTAAGTTTGTGTAAAGGAAAGCTCCTCTAGATCTCACAAGAGATTTACACAAACAGCAATATGAGCAACCAAGTCTCTAGAGAGCTTTTGGGTACAAAACCCTAATATATAAGAGGCACACTCTTCTCTCTCTAAAAACCTCATAAAAACGTGCTTAGGGTTTCCTTTATATACTAGGAGTAAAACACTTAACCTTACACATCATATGGGCTTAGGGCTGAGTTGGAAAATTTTGCAGAAAAACATTCTGCCTGAGATTTGATCGATCAAGCCAGGCCGAAAGTCACTAATACTTCTGCAGCCACTCGATTCCAATTTTACATACAAGCACACACTTTGAGCAAGTCTAAATAAGACTAACAACTATTTTGATCATGGTTTGCCAACATTACACATTAGAGTTCTAAATACATTAGTTCCTAAGTCTTTAGAACCTAACAAAATCAACTACAAAACAATGCTTGATTTTTTTCAAAAGAAAATATTCAAATTCTTCCGAAGTCAATGTGGGATTGCCAACAACTAATGTTGATATTCCAATTCTAGAAAATGTGGATGTTCCAATTCTAATAGCTGCCTAGAATTGCTAGTTCTGGCTGATAATGGTTCGCTGGGGGGTTCTATCGGAAACTTTTCATCCCTACAAGAACTTTACCTCACCGGAAATAAAATGAGTAGAGTCATTCCAGAAAGCATGGGAAAACCATCAATGCTTTGTACGTTGGATCTTCACAACAACTATTGGGAAGGTGTCTTTAACTGAAGCTCATTTTCAGAATCTCTCACAATTAACAATTCTGTACTTTTCTGTAGTGTCCACAACACTGTCATTTGTTTTTGATGTGAAACATGATTGGATTCCTCCTTTTAACCTGGGAATTGCTGAATTAGAAAACGTTTTGATAGGCCCAAACTTTCCGGCGTGGCTCTATAACGTTGACAATCAATTGAGCCCTTGGACTTAATGTAGGCTCCAGAAACAGTGCATCAGCACCCATAAGATCAACCATACAGTATTGTGGCTCATGGACTTCAAACATTACAGCAGGATAGGAAGTAACATCAACCATCAAATGACTCCATATAATCTCGAAGAAAACGGCTTGATCCTTCAGCACGACTTCATATATAGACAATTCTGTATTGAATTTTACAGTCTTGCCATCTCTTTTTTTCATTGTAAAATTTATATTGCCCACAAACCTCTCCATTGAGACCCACTAGCAGCAAGGGCATGTTTGCCACCTAGAAGAATCTTTTCATCAAGGATGGTAAGTTCCATAAGGACGCCATTGTTTGCTTGACCCACTTCATCATTGTCATGTAGCATAGTAGGCTTGTAATATGCCTACTCTTTGATGAGTGTAGCTTCTCCGTAAGTAATTATCTCATTACTATCAATTGCAGAATGTTGATCAATGACATATTCCCTGTCATCTTCACAAAACTATAACTTGTCGCTTGTACCTTCAAGAAGTTGTAACTCTTTGTAAAGTTGTAATTTACAACTATGTTTTTGTTGGCTTTTATTCCGTGCCAAATTTGAGTGTAATTATGTTCAATCTTTTGTACCCTATATTTATTGTGGGATTTATTTGTAAGGGTTGTGTGTGGGAGAGAGAGAGTATGAAGACTCAAGGCAAATTGAAGACTGAAGTGTTTTCGCGGGTAGCTCGCGAGTAAGCATCCTGTGAAGTGATGCATGTGCCTTGCACATGACTAAAATGCGAAGAGTTAGGACAGGATGGAGACAGCTGGTTTTCGCGAGTGTCTTGTGGGTAAGGCCTTCCCGTAAGATACTTGTGAGATACCTGCAAAACAGTCTGTTTTGCTATTTTGTCCTATCCGCTCCACTACATCCTCACCCACACTATATATACCATCATTACCAACAGATGTTGATGAGTGCTTTTGAGAGAAAACCCTAGTCACAAACTTTGAGAGTTAGAGATTGTTATACCCACAATCATCTACACAATTGCTTGTGGATTTTCCTCAACTCCTACCTCTCCATTTCCATACCATTGAGAGGTTGATAACCCAAACACTTACCACACCCTTTTAGAGTGTTCAGTGACGTTTTGGTGCTGCTGGGAAGCATTGGAAGAAGCCAAGCTTTGGCAGATGCAATTAGGCATATTGCAGGATTCGCAGAGCTAGACAAGACACGGTTTCGAGAAGTTTTGTTGGAGTAGGAGCTTGGGGGGCTTAGGTGCATCGGGTAGATTAGGATTGGAGGGTCTCTTGCTAACCTATGTATCCCAACTAATTGTCTAGTGGATCAATTATCGCTTGGAGGGCGGCGGAGAGGTTTTACACCGAGTACTTCGGTTTCCTCTTCGATAACACATTTGCGTGTTATCTTGTGTTTGCATTCTTCTTCCCTACTCTTTTAGCTTTCATATTGCTGCTGTGTTATATTGATAATGGCTTAGAGTAGTTTATTTGTTTATCCGCTTAGAGTAAAATCTATCGAGCCATAATTTTTAATTTGGGAGTCTAAACAGCTCTTGTGTTTTAATACATTTTTGAGCTTTCAATTGGTATCAGAGCGGGTACACTCACTGTGATTTTATTACCTGAGTGTGATCCTTGACTCTTTTGTGATGGATCAATCACAATCTCTCAATGCCCCACCATTCTTTGATGGGAGCAATTATGCCTTTTGGAAGGTCCGTATGAGGGCTTTATTGTGTGCTATAGATGAGTCGGTATGGGACTCCGTCGAGAATGGGTATGTTAAACCCACGACAGCCAAGTCCGAGTGGGACAAGGCAGCTCTTGCTTTGGCTAATGCAAACAGTAAAGCTATTAACGCTATATTCTTTGGTGTGTTTACTGATGAATTTCACAGGATATCGCATGTAAAGATAGCCAAGGAAGCTTGGACAATTCTTGAGACTACCTATGAGGGTACCAAGAAAGTCAAGGACACGAAGCTCCAAATGCTTACCACTAGATTTGAAGAGCTCAAGATGGGTGACGATGAGTCTTTCGATTCATTCTATGGAAAGCTCAATAAAATTGTAATTGCTAAGCTCAATCTTGGAGAGAAGATTGAGGATGCTAAGGTGGTGAGAAAGATTTTAAGGTCACTACCGGAGAGTTTTCGAGCAAAAGTCACAGCTATAGAGGAAAGTAAAGATTTGGATGAGATCAAAATCCTAGAACTCATTGGATCTCTCCAAACATATGAGCTGGGAATGCCTTCTCACAAGACGTGCAAATCTCTTGCTCTTAAAACCATCACCGAGAGAATGGATGACTCCTCCGAAGAAGATGATGTAGAGAAGGAGGTAGCATTCCTTGCAAAGAACTTCTGAAAATTTCTGAAGATGAAAAATAGTGGGAAGCCATTCAGCAAAGGAAAGTTTTCTTCCTCCAAGGGTGATAGGAAGGAGTTTAAGAAGAAAGATGGGAAGGAGTTTCAATCCCCTCAAGGAATTGTGTGTTACGAATGCAATGGCTAGGGGCATCTCAAGAAGGAGTGTCCTAACTACTTGAGAGGGAAGGGCAAAGTGTTTGCCACTACTCGTAGTGATTTTGATAGTTCAAATTCAGACACTGAAGGAGAACGTGACAGTGAGGGGAACTACCAAGCCTTCATGACAATTGTCTCCGTTGATTCAAAGAATGATTTGAGCAAATTGGTTGATGAACTTGGTGATCTTTCCGAGGATGAGGAAGTTGAAGAATCGGAAGATGAAGACGTGTACCAAAATGAAGGCGAGAACAACCTTCAAGAAGTATATGATTCTCTACTGGAAGATTGTGGCAAATATGCCAAACTTGCCAACCTTGCTGTGAAAAAGATGAAAAAGGTTGAAGAAGAGCATAGGGGAATACTTGTGTAACTCAAGGAAGCAAAGTGTAAAGTAGAAGGACTCAAGGGAGAGTTGGTTGAAGCATACTCTAAGATCAAGTTCCTTGCACTTGAAATTATCCAAGCTAATGTCAAGGTTGAGCGCATCTCCACCAAGAAACTTGACAATGTATTGTTCTTTAAAAAATCTTCACATGATAAGATCGGTTTGGGTTACACTGGAGAAGGAAGTTCTAGCAGCGAACCCAAGAAGGAACTAAGGTTCGTATCAGCCAAGAATGAAGAGAAACTTAAAGAAGTGAAGCCTGATTGAGACCCCTGCTGTAGTAAAGAGAACCATTGGTGCAAAGCCAAAGGAAAAAGGGAAGTCATTACCTAAAAATCAAAGGGAGCCTCGAGTAAAGCACTTGTGTCATCATTGTGGCGCACAAGGACACACAAGGCCGAATTGTTTCAAGCTTCATGCACTCAAAAAGGCTAATTCTATGCATGGTCAAGAAACTTCAAAGAGAAGACCAAAGGGAGCACAAGCTAAGGGAGATAGTGAGGGACATCTCATTGGAGACGTTATGGAGATTTTGAAGAACATATCACTTTGCCTTGCTAGCTTCACTCCGAGGTTTGAAAGTTATGTTGGTCGTACCCCTCCATCTAAGGCTCTCACCCAAAACACTCGTAAAGTGTGGGTGCAAAAGGGTACTTATGCATGATTTCCTCCTATGTCCTTGCATTAATACTTCCGATATTTAGGGTCATAGGTTCATGCATCATGTCATGCATTGCTTCTAGTTTATAGCATGTTTCTTTTACAAGTTTTGTTTTATACTTATTTTTTGTTGATCTTACTTTACTTGTTTTGATTTTGAGTGTGTTCAAAAATTCAAAAACCCATAAAAATTGAAAAATCTCCAAAAAAGTTTGATCGCTTGTGTAGTGTATATCACATGTGAGTTTGGCCTAGTACCTTCGTACTAATGGCGTAGTGCATTTAAGAGCTTAGCTTGTTTTGTATGCACATATATCTTTGTGGGAGAAATCTTGAAAACTATGTGTGATTTTTGTAAATAGATTTTCAAGCTTGTCATGTATGATTGGTCAATAGTCTTGATGGTCTTGATACTTGCATAGACTTGTGCCTACATCTCTTCCCAATTTTTTTTATGTTTTTGCTTAAAGAGCTCAACAAATGTAAATCTCAAAATGAAAAGAGATAATGAGCTGCAAAAGCTATCGCACATACTAGTATTTGATTAGGAAAAAGGGAAAGCGACTTTTAAATTGAAATGTATGGTGCTCAAAAAGCCAAAAGCTTACTCTCAATATTGAAATATCAAAAATTTCAAGCATTGATCTCAAAAATGAGATGTATTGTTCAAAAATGATCAAATGTTATGATTTGTGCAGAAGCCAAATGAAAAGCTTTTAAGATTTGTAATCATTTTCTTGTGGGAGGTCATATATGCTCATTTCTATAATTGAGACAGTCCACTTGACTTAGTACTAGTTATGTATGACTTGATTGAATTGATCATTGAAGCTTCACTTTGGTCTAAGGACTATTCCACATTTGATACTCACCCACAACACACAAGTCTTAGTTCAATTAATGCTTATTTCATTTGTGTGATTGTATATGCTCAAATGTGATGTGTATGCTCAATTGCTTGCCGATCAAACTCAAAAAGATTTTTGAGTATTTTATATGTTTTTAAAAGTGATTGTATACTTTCGTGCTTTAAGTTTTTGTTCAAAATGCATTTTTGTGTTGTTCTTCAAAAACTTGTTCAGAGGCATTTTCACGAGAAGCTCGCGACTAAGAGCTGCTTGCGAAAAGAGTTCAAGGGAAATCTAAAAATCTCATTTTCATACAGAGAGTATCACGACTATCTCGTGAGTGTTTCGTGGCCAAGCACTTCCCGCGAACTGATTTTTAGGCAAAAACTGGAAAAACATAAGTTTCATACAAAGGCTATCGTGACTGTCTTGCGATTGTTTCGCGACCAAAAGCTTCTCACGAAAGCTTATGTTCTTCAGTGGTGTTTTTCGCGACTGTCTAACCTGCGAAAAATGCATGTTTTCAATTTTATAAGGTTGATGTGATAGTTTTTTAAAACACTCTCTATTTCCCTCGCACTGCCTCTCTCGAACCTCTCTCAACCCAAATTTCTTTTCTCTTAAAACCCCATCATTTTCAAGCTTATTTTCTGCAAAATCAACTTCAAGGTTAAACATTCTTTTCATTTTTGTCTTAGATTATACAGAAGTTAACTTAGGGTTTTAAAATTGGGGATTTTCGAAAAAGGGGTTGGGTTCATGATTTTTAAGCAAAATTTTTTCAAAATTTTGATTGGGCTGAGTCCCATTTGGTCTGTGTGTATCTTTGTTTGCCCCTTGTGGCATTTTAAACATGTATTGAGGCATTTTTCTATGTGTTCATGCATTGTCCATTCATGTAGTGCAGTGTTGCATGCCAAGTGTCTGTTAAAATGTTCAAGTGACATTTTTGTATTACTTTGGAATCAAATGAGTTCCAATTTTTGGGAATACCTTTGATTGAACTTGGTTACCATGTTTTGACTATTGGGTGTGTGTTTTACACATTTTGCCCAATTTGTGCCTCACAATGCCATGCCATGCACCACCTAGGCACACACTAGGCACACACCATGCATCACCTCATGCACACACATGCACACTAGATGCACACACATGCACAATTTCTTATTTCTTGCATGTTAGTTATTTTTTTATGGTTCAGCATTTATAGCATGATTTTTTTAACCTTGTTGTGTTTTGTTTTGAGTATTTTTACTTTTGTTTTGGACTAACATGAAACTAATCATGTTTGTGCTCTGTTTTTGTGTTATTGCACTTGTTTCCCTCTTGCTTGGTAATTATGTGTGCAGATGTCTCCATTTAAGACGTCAGCTGTGAAAGGAGGAAGCAGCAAAGGAAAAGAGCTTGTGATTGATGTTGATAATCTCTCACCAAGGCAAAAGAGGACTCGATCACTGATAGAAGTGTTTGATCCTAACTATTTCAGATCCTATGCTGCATTTTAGAACTTTGAGAACTACTTTAGGGAAGCTCCATTGTTGGTTGAAAGGGCTATTGAACAAGCGTCTCTTCTTGACACTAAAATCCCTACATGGTTAGCCACCAAGGATTGGAACTACCTACTTTCCAACTTTGATGATGCATACGAGAACATGGTCAAAAAGTTTTATGCTAATGCCATTGTTGAAGGAGAGGAGCTCAAATGTTGGGTTAGAGGAAGGAGTTTCTCAGTAACACCAGTGTATCTGGCGGAGATTCTACACATCAACCGGCCAATGTTAACTCCACCACCGATATATGATGATCTGAATCCAGATGTGGAGATTCTTTAGGAGGCTTTAGGAGATAACTTAGAGTTCTCATCCAATGGGAAATCAATAAGTGCGGCATCCCTATCTCTCGAATTGAGGCTACTCATGACGATCATGTTTCACAACCTCTATCCTTTGTTAAGCACCGGGTACATGAATCTCAGTTGAGCGTTATTCCTCCATGATTTGATCACTGACGAGGAGATTAATGTGTGCTCTCACATTTTCCACATCTTGGCAAAAATAGCTGAATAGACTGCTTCAAGGAACTGTATTCCCTTCTGTTGCCTTATCTCAAAGATCTTAAAGCTCAAAGGCGTGTGTCCTTCGGAAGATGAGCACCCATACCCATGGCCAAGCCCAATAAACATTCGTACTCTCAATGCAAGTATAAGTCACACCAAAAAGAGCACCAAGCAAGAGAGCCATGCCACTCTGGGAAGTTCAAGCTTTACCTCCCATGCTTCTGATGCAAAGCTAGACAACATCATAGTTACTCTCCAAGAGATTAATACCAAAATATCTAGACTAGCTACCATCATGCACTCCCAACACATTCGCTTTGACACAAAGATCACATCTCTCCAAACTCAGTTGGACCAAATTCAGAGGAAGCTAGAAGAATATGGAGACTAGTTATTCCATGACAAAAAGGGGGAGATAGTCTTTGATAGGGGGGAGTGTAGTGATAGGGGGAGGAGAAGCTAAAAGATTTTTTTTATTGCTTTCTTTAAAAGCTTAAGTACTCTGTTTTTAATTTCATTACTTGTATATGCTTCATTGCTTTGTAGCAATTTTTTAATACTTCTAGATGTTGCTAAACTATCTTAAGTACCTCACACTTGTACCCTTGTAGGATCTTGTATCCTAGATGCATATACTTCGTGTATTTTACATTGGTTGTGTGTTGGACATGCAATTGATCATAGTGATTGGTCTTTATTGCTTTGCATGTCTAGATAAGCATTTACTAGTTAAATGTTCATTGTAGTCATTCTTTAATGACTGACCTTCTTTGATCAAGATATGCTTACATGTTTTACAGTGTTTACAAACTTGATCGCACTTTACTTGCTCATGTACGTACCATGTATTCAACTTGTCATAAACTTAATGAAAGTTTTGTTTGTGTGTGAGTGTTTCAGGTTACAGGTATATATGTGTAAGTGCTTCACAGCTTCTAGATTAGGTGTGAGTGAGTTTTGCCATTGTTCCTAAACTCATGTTTAAGTCTAGAGTCTGTTTTAGGGGTTTTGTCACGGAATAGCCAAAGGGGGAGATTGTAAAGTTTTAATTTACAACTATGTTTTTGTTGGCTTTTATTCCGTGCCAAATTTGAGTATAATTATGTTCAATCTATTGTACCCTGTATTTACTGTGGGATTTATATGTAAGGGTTGTGTGAGAGAGAGAGAGAGTGTGAAGACTCAAGGCAAATTGAAGACTGAAGTGTTTTCGCGGGTAGCTCGTGAGTAAGCATCCCGCGAAGTGATGCATGTGCCCTGCATATGACTGGAATGTGAAGAGTCAGGATAGGATGGAGACAACTGGTTTTCGTGAGTGTCTCGCGAGTAAGGCCTTCCCTCGAGATACCCACGAAATAGTCTGTTTTGCTATTTTGTCCTATCTGCTCCACTACATCCTCACCCACACTATATATACCATCATTACCCACAGATGTTGAGGAGTGCTTCTGAGAGAAAACCCTAACCACAAACCGTGAGAGTTAGAGATTGTTATACCCACAATTCTCTACAAAATTGCTTGTGGATTTTCCTCAACTCCTACCTCTCCATTTCCATACCATTGAGAGGTTGATAACCCAAACACTTACCACACCCTTTCAGAGTGTTTAGTGAGGTTTTGGTGCTACTGGGAAGTATTGGAAGAGGCTAGGCTTTGGCGGACGCAATTGGGCGTATTGCGGGATCCGGAGAGCTAGACAAGACACGGTTCCGAAAAGCCTTGTTGGAGTAGGAGCTTGGAGGGCTTAGGTGCGTCGGGTAGATTAGGATTGGAGGGTCTCTTACTAACCCATGTATCCCAACTGATTGTCTAGTGGATCAATTACCGCTTAGAGGGCGGCAGAGAGGTTTTATGCCGAGTACTTCGATATCCTCTTCGATAACACATTGGCATGTTATCTTGTGTTTGCATTCTTCTTCCCTACTCTTTTGGCTTTCATATTACTGCTGTGTTATATTGATAATGGTTTAGAGTAGTTTATTTGTTTATCCACTCGCATTTACTCTCTTCCGCACTTAGTATAAGTTAGAGTAAAATCTATTGAGCCGTAATTTTTAATTTGGGGGTCTAAGCAGCTCTTGTGTTTTAACACATTTTCGAGCTTTCACTCTTCTTTGGACGTGCTCTCAAGATCCCCTTGCAATTATGAGAGCTCTTCTTTTATATAATTTGATAATAAACCTGATTGAGCTCGACCTTCTTGGGGGCCCAATTAATGTATTTATTTTATTTTATGTATTTCTTGCATGACCCAAGCCCTTGTGAACTAATGGGGAATTGAGAGAGCATGTGACATGATTTATGCGTTACTAGTTTCTAAAAGAGTTAGTATCTCCATTAGCTAAACCCCGTCTTTTTTGGAGGGTATGAGTTGGCTCTATTGGACCTTTTGTATGAGCCAAACCTGTGTGTGTTGCGAAGTGGGTTGATACACTAGTAGCACCAAAGGCTCATGGAAAGAGTTTAGTATCCAAAATTTTCTCCCAAATAGAGGTCCTAAACTCTTGTTGTGTGTGGCTTGACTTTCTCACCTAACCACTTTGGCCTCTAGAGCATAGCTAGCCCCCCATTGACCTTACTTGCTAGCAACAACTAAGTTTAGCCTCCTAAGGACCTAAATTAACTAAGGAAGAGTAGCCAGTGAGGCTTAGTCTAAACCTTTCCCTAATCATGCAAAAAAAAAAAAAAAAAGCTATTTGCTTTGCCCAAACAAATGAAAATTTGAAAATTTCTCTTTATAAAACATCTTGGGGTCCAAAACCTCTTCTATTAACCAAAAACAAGTACTTAGGGACACCCAAAACTCAATACAAGAGGCCTCCATTAGCTCAAACAGATTTAGCCTCGTTCTACCCTTAAAACTCCAACTTCAAAACCAAAGGTCATTCAGCCATCAAAGAGTTACATGATTCTGAGGCCCATGTGTGAAAATAGTGGTACCAAAGAGTCTTCTCTCTCCCTGTCAGCATCTCTCTCAAATTCCTCTTCCTACTATCCATAAAGAAAAGTTTAATACCTAATGTTCTAAGCATTTTTTTTTCTGCATTTGATTCATTGTAATTTTGATTTTTCTCTTTTTAAAGAACCATTAGCCTTTTATTATCACACATTTAAGATTTTGGGCTTAACTCTCCAGAAGCAATCATTTTTAAAGAACCCGAGAGGAGATTTGGCCATTGTCCCAAAAATGTCTCCAACATTAAGGAATCAAAGAGATTTAAATATAATTAATGTACTAGATAAGACTAAGATTATGATAGTGCGCACTCATCATTTGTAATTTTACCAAAAGTTCCCTTCTTTTTCCTAACTAGCTAATATCCATGCAATGCCATGAATTTTTAATTTTGTTAAAAAAAAGATTATTTTATGATCAAAGTATGATACTTATCTTGTGTTATAATATTGGAGGAATCAATTTTAATTATATGAGATGAAAAAAAGAATAAATATAACTTGTTAAAATCAATATAATTTAGAAGATGAAACTTTTTTTTTTTTTTTTTTTAAAGTAAAAGGCGAAAGAATAGTTCGCTCTATGCTCACCGCGTGGCTACGTTAGAAGATGAAACTATTTCTTAAATGAATTGACGAATATTTAATTACTTCCATTAACTTAAGGGTATAATTATTATTTTTATATATTTTTTTGATTGAACGTTGTTCCTTTTTTTTTTTTGGTAAATTAAAGCGAATTTTATAATAAATGATGTTCAACTTATAATCTAAAAAAGAGTAAATTGCAAAGTTCATCCCTAACGTTTGGGATTGCTTGAATTTTACATTGAAGTTTGAAAAATTAGATTTTACACCCTGAAATTTACTTCTGCTAGCAAAAGCAACTCCTTCGTTAGTGGTTTGCTGACTTGTTTGTTAAGTGCCACATCATACCTTCACATTTGCTAGTTGGACCAATTAAATGGTGACATATGTTATCAACTATTCAATCTCATTAACTAAACTTAAAATAAATTAAAATAAATCTTTAATAATATTTTTCTTTTATAGTATTTATAATTTTTTGGGTATTCAAAATTTCCCCCAAGAATTTCTTTCCAAAGAAACACTAAAAAATGACAAATTGAAGCAAAAATTCAAATGATTCCAGCTAGAAACAAAAAAGAAAAAAGAAAAAAAAAAATTCTCAGCATTTTTTGGGTAACCAAATAGAAAATTTTCCCAAGAAACACACCACAATAATGAGCAAACCCAACAACCAAAATACTTAAAATACAACATTTTGGGCATTCAAAATTTGCCCAGTAAATCAAGATTTTCTATCCAAACAAACACTAAAAAAATTACAAATCAAATTAAAATCCTATTCCAAAAAACACAAGCAACTTCAACAAGGCACACATCAAAACCCATGGATCTACAAGCCCTCATTTCCCAAACCCAAAAGAAATCCTCAAGCTTTCATAACATAATCACCAAATCAACCAAAGGATAAAACCAAACAAAATAGGTGTTAAACTGTGTACAAGACAAGGATGCAAGGGACCTGCCTAAGCTACAAGTAGTTTAGAATAGAAATGCTTAAGCTACAAGTAGTTTGTATATAGCATTAGTTAGATTCTGTTTTGACACTTGTCAGTTTTGTATTGGCTAGATTAGAAGTTAGTTAGAGCTGTTAGTGTTTCCTGCCTCTGATCCTATTATATAAAGGGCAGAGCTTAGATATTTATCAATACATGTTAATACAATTCTCTCATCTCTCTCTCTCTCTCGTGGTTTGCTTGATTTCATCCATTGATGAAGATTGTATGAGAGCTTGAATTCTAACATGGCATCAGAGTGGAGCTAGTTCAAAGTCTTCGTTCTTGGTACACTCTGAAATTACTAGTTCAATTTTTTGTTTTTCCTATGCATTGTTTCAAACAAGTAGAAAATATTCTTTTACATTTTCTCTTGATTCACACACATTTTCTTTCCTCTCTGTTTTGATTTCTTTTGCAATTCTTAGCAAATAGAATTCAGAACTTAGGCTTTTAGTAATTGAATTTCATTTGGATCTTGATTTGATCATTGAAAATTCAATTCTCATTTCTTGTGAAAGAACCTTAGGGTTTCCGTGGTTGAATTCATCATTTAAATCTTCAATTGTTTAGAGATTTAGATTCAATTCTTGAATTCTGGTTCAATCCTCATTCTGAGAATCTTGAAGCCTTCGTTGCTATTCTTGTTGAATTCTGGTTTAGAGTTCATCATTCTTGGCTGTAGTCTATCAATTCTTGATCTTATTTGTAGTTCATCTGTTCTTGATCTTTTATTTGAAGAAATGAGTGACAGTACATCAAGTACCTTTGTTCCAACCATTCAGCCATGGGAGAATTCTTCTAGCCCATATTTCTTGTCTAACAGTGACAATCTTAGTGTGTCACTTGTCATCCAACACCTTATTGAAGAGAACTACAGCACCTGGAGTAGGGCTATTCTCATTGCTTTGGATGCTAAATCCAAAATAGGCTTCATTGATGGGTCCTTACCGAAGCCTCAATCTGTGGATCATCCTTTTTACACTCCTTGGTGCAAATGCAATAGCACTGTTCTAGCCTGGTTGTTCAATTCCATCTCAAAGGATCTTCAACCTAGTGTGGTTTATTTCAAGACAGCTAGGGAAGTTTGGTTGGACTTACAACACATATTTTCTCAAGGAAATGGACCACGCATTTTTGAGTTAAGGTAAGAAATTTGCTCTTTAGCACAAAAGGATTTGGGCATCAGTAGCTATTACACCAAGTTTAAGTCACTGTGGCAAGAACTTTTAGATTATATGACTTGTTCTTGTGGTCATCAGGCAGAAGATTGTGTTATGTCTTTCTTGATGGGCCTCAATGAAACCTATACCATAGTTAGAGGGCAGATTCTACTAATGGATCCCATTCCTTCTTTGGGCAATGTGTTTTCTCTTTTGCTTCAAGATGAGAAGCAAAGAAATGTTGGAAAGAAGAACACCATTAAGTCTTCTGCTCTGGCAATCAAGACTAATGGTTCTGGCAAGTCATTCAACAAGGCCAAATCTGGCAGACCACAATGTGCTCATTGTGGAGTTTTGGGACATGTTGCTGATAAATGTTACAAGCTAAACGGGTACCCCCCCCCCGGTTATAAGTTCAAGACCAAGGGTTCACAAGTTGCTTCCTTTGCTAATAATGTTGTAGCAGTTGATACTTCACTTGATGAAAGTGTGAACTTGACCCATTCAGAATATCAACAACTGCTTAGCTTGTTGAATTCACACAGCCACTTTGGTACACAAGCACCACAAGAAGGAGGTTCTGACACACACCAAGTTGCCAATATCATCACTCAGCCTACCATTGGTCTTCAGGAACATGAGTTTTCAAGTATTTGGTCAGCTCCTTCTTTAGACTATTCTGTTTTTTCCTCTAGTGTAGTCACAACTGATATTAGTTCTAGTGATTGGATTTTGGATAGTGGTGCCACAGACCATATGATTCATTCAATACAACTCTTTACTTCTATAACCTTTATAGTTCAAATATCTGTTAGGTTGCCTAATGGTGATATGGCTAAGGTTACACATGTTGGGACTGTACAAGTTTCTCCTACTTTGTTGTTAGAAAATATGCTTTGCATTCCTAGCTTCTCCTTCAACTTAATCTCCATTAGTAAGCTGACTCAATCTTCATCTTGTTGTTGTATTTTCCTTTCACAATTTTGTCTCATTCAGGACTTACAGCTCTGGAAGATGATTGGGTTGGGTAAAAAGCAAGGTGGACTCTACACATTGCAAAGCCAATCTGTTGCTTCCCTGCCTGCATCTATTTCTGATGTACTTGCTAAACTGCCTAGGTTTTCTTCTTTTTGTTTCAATTCTTGTACATCTGATGTTGACAAGACTAGCTTATGGCATTGTAGGTTAGGTTACCCTTCCCCACAAAGATTAGTCTTGTTGCAGTCACTTGTACCAAATGTCATTACTTGCAATATTAATAAAACTTTTGATTGTTCTGTTTGTCCTCTTGCCAAGCAGAAAAGGTTACCTTTTCCTTCATCTATTTCTTCTTCCTCTTCTTGTTTTGATTTGGTTCATGCTGACATTTGAGGGCCTTATTCTACTCCTTCATTAAATGGATCTAAGTATTTTCTTAATTTAGTGGATGGTTATAGTAGATATACTTGGGTCTACTTAATGAAACACAAGTCTGAGACTTCATGCTTAATTCAATCCTTTTATAATATGATTTTCACACAATTTCAGGTTCCTGTTAAGATCCTTAGATCTGGTAATGGACCTAAGTTTGCTTTAAACTCTTTTTATACTTCCAAAGGAATTATACACCAGCTTAGTTGTGTAGAAACACCACAAAAAAACTCAGTGGTTGAAAGGAAGCATCAATATCTCCTTGCTGTTGCTAGAGCTTTGAGATTTCAAGATAATCTTCCTTTGAAGTTTTGGGGTGATTGTGTTCTCACTGTCACTTACCTGATTAATAGAATTCCTAGTCCCCTTTTGCATGATCTCACTCCTTTCCAAATGCTATTAGGTAAGCCTCCTTCCTATAATCATCTTAGGTCTTTTGGCTGCCTTTGTTATGCTTCTACCTTGGCTAGAGACAGGTCCAAATTTGATCCCAGGGCCAAGGCTTGTGTTTTCCTTGGTTATCCATTTGGTACCAAAGGTTACAAGCTTCATGATTTGGCTTCTAGGACTTGTTTTGTTTCAAGGGATGTTGTCTTCTTTCAAGGGATGTTGTCTTCAAGTGTCTTGTTTTCCTTTTAAACATTGGACTCCTAAATCCGCTTATATTCCTTCTTTCCCATGTTCTGATTCAATGTTTCCAAATCAACCTGTTCTGCTTGAATCTGGTTCTTCACCTGTTTCTACAAACCTTTCTACTCTTCTTGTTTCTGTAGAATTCACTCCTGCTTTTACCACAGATATTGCAACCCCTCCTGATGAGTTTCCAGACCTTGTGTCTCTTCCTTCTGACTTAGTGCAGTCTCATTTTGCTCCTACCTTTCCTGTGCTTTCCAATTCTGTTTCTCCACCATCACCTCAACCTCAAAGAAAATCCTCTAGACCTCACAAGGCACCATTTTATCTTCTTGATTACCACTGCAACCTTACTTCTGCTCATGTGTTGGCCTCAGCTTCACTTACTTAGTTTCATGATTCCAGTGCTTCCACTACTTCAGGTATTCTCTACCCCATATCCTCTACTTTGTCTTATGATAGGCTTTCTACTTCTCATAGGGCTTTTGCCATTTCACTTTCTGTTTCTAAGGAGCCTGATTCTTATGCTGAAGCCATCTTGGATCCTAGATGGCATGAGGCAATGCAAGCTGAGATTGATGCTCTTAAGGCTAACAACACTTGGTTTATGTGTCCACTTCCTCCTGGCAAGGTTCCTATAGGGTGCAAGTGGGTTTACAAAGTGAAGTTGAAGGCTGATGGTTCTGTGGAGAGGTATAAGGCTCGTTTGGTGTGTTAGGACATATGTGATTCACTTGTTAGGACATATGTGATTCACTTGTTAGGAACATATGTCACTATTTTATGTAATTAGCTAATCCTTTGACAAAACACACTTTACTTGTATTTGGGTAGATCTAGGATGTGTTTAATACTTCAAGAAACTTTGTTTTAAGATCAAGTGTTAAAGCCATGCGAGTCTGTCCAAGAAACAAGCTGAAGAAGTGCCTGTCATTAAAGCTCGACAGCTAGCTCGACAGTTGGCCATCTATCGAGCCTAAGAAGTTGTTCCAGCCCTATGGCTTGACAGCTGCTCGACAGTAGCTTGACAGATAGGCATTTGTCGAGGTTTATGAAAAACAGAGTTTCAGTTCTGTTTTGACTCCAATCCGTGATTATGTGTTTGAGCTTTCTTTTCTCACAACCCTAGACATATAAAATGATTATTTTAAGTGCTGTCAAAGGGTTCACAAGTTGCATAAGTGTTGAGCAAAGTTTGTTCAAGCAAATTGTGACCGGAGATAGAATTTACCCTAGTTCATCATTCTTGTGAAGAAGTTGCTGTGTTTATGCACCGTAGAATTTTATGACCAAGCATCTTCTTGATCTTCATCGTTGGGATGAACTGAAGAACTTTGCAGCCAACAACCTTCTCTAGTTGGTGATTGAAGTCGCGTACTGGGATCTGCGCAATTGGTTAGTCATGTATTGGGAGCCGTGCATCAAAAGGAGAAATTGTCACTACAGAACAAGTCCAATTGGGTATTGGAGTAAGGGTTCAACTGTAGGTTGGTATAAGGTACTGGGATTTCTTCACTTGTAACCGCTTGTTGTGATAATAGTGGAATTTCGGGAGTGGTGACCTTAAAATCACCCGGTGGGGTTTTTGCTGTGTTGGTTTTCCCCATTCGTAAACAAATCACTGTGTCAATTTATTTTCCGCTGCACTTAGTTTAATTGGTGATTTGTTTGTGCTACCACGTGTTTGCATGTTAATTTGATTAATTAATAAACTTGGCTAATTAATCAATTAATTCATCACAAGGGATCAATACGTTTTTGGTCAAGTGAGGGAATTGATTTTTTTGAGACTTTTTCTCCTGTGGTCAAGTTTGTCACAGTCAGGACCTTACTTGCTCCTGCTACTGTTTCTAGATGGCATTTGACACAACTTGATGTCAATAATGCCTTTTTTGATGGTGATCTTCATGAAGAAGTCTACATGCATCCACCACCTGGGTTTGGCAGCAAGGGGGAGGTTTGTAGATTGCTTAAGTCTTTATATGGACTTAAACAAGCTAGCAGAGATTTGCTAAATTTTCTTCCACAATTATTGATCATGGGTTTGTCCAATCCAAATTTGATTACTCAGTCTTCACCAGAATTAAGGGAAGTTCTATTATTATCATTTTGGTGTATGTTAATGACATCCTAATTGCAAGCAATGATGTAGATGCAGTGAGTTCTTTCAAATAGTTTTTGGATAGCAAATTCAAGCTTAAGGACCTTGGCACATTGAAATATTTTCTTGGACTTGAGGTGGCTAGAACTACAAAAGGTATCTCTTTATGTCAGAGGAAGTATACCTTGGATCTTCTTGCTGATACAAGTTTGTTGGCTAGTAAACCTGCAAGCATACCTATGGAGCAATCTGCAAAATTAAGCAGCTCTATTGGTGAACAAGTTTTAGATATTTCACAGTATAGAAGATTAATTGGCAAACTTCTTTACTTAACCTTGACCAGGCCTGATATATGCTACTCAGTGCATAAATTGAGCCAACTTCTCAGTTCCCCTAAAGTTCCTCACTTACAAGCAGCTTATAGAATCATCAAATACTTGAAGAAGACACCAGGGCAGGGTCTTTTCCTTTCTGCAGATTCAAGCTTACAATTGAAGGCTTATTGTGATGCTGACTAGGTAGCTTGCATTGATACAAGAAAATCTGTTTCAGGTTTCTATGTATTTCTAGGGGATTCTCTAATTTCCTGGAAATGCAAGAAACAACAAGTTGTCTCAAGATCGTCAGCTGAGTTTGAGTATAAGGCTATGGCCACAGTGACTAGTGAGATTGTGTGGTTAATTACCTTGTTCAAAACCTTTGGGGTGCATCATACACAACCTGCTTACCTGTATTGTGATAGCAAAGCTGCTCTGTACATTGCTGCCAATCTCGTGTACCATGAAAGAACAAAACATGTTAAAGTGGATTGTCATTTTATTAGAGAGAAAATTCAAGCAGGTGTTATCAAGACCTTCCACATTCCAACAAGGCATCAAATAGCAGATTTCTTCACTAAAGCCCTTGGACAAAAGCAGTTCTTTCATCTTATTTCAAAGATGAACTTGATAAATATATACAGTTCACCTTGAGGGGGAGTGTTAAATTGTGTACAAGACAAGGATGCAAGGGACCTGCCTAAGCTGCAAGTAGTTTACAAGTAGTTTAGAATAGAAATGCTTAAGCTACAAGTAGTTTGTATATAGCATTAGTTAGATTCTGTTTTGACACTTGTTAGTTTTGTATTGGCTAGATTAGAAGTTAGTTAGAGTTGTTAGTGTTTCCCGCCTCTGATCCTATTATATAAAGGGCAGAGCTTAGATATTTATCAATACATGTTAATACAATTCTCTCATCTCTCTCTCTCTCGTGGTTTGCTTGATTTCCTCCATTGATGAAGATTGTATGAGAGCTTGAATTTTAACAATAGGCTCAGTGCCATAAATGGTGTTAGAGAGAGAGAGAGAGAGAGAGAGAGAGAGAGAGAGAGAGAGAGAGAGAGAGAGAGAGAGAAAGAGGGCCATCAGTGGTGGAGACATCGTTGACCTGCGCTGCTGTGTATGGTGGTTGTGCTCTTGAGGTTCGGGCTTGGCTGAACTTGAGAGAGAATCGGGCTTAGGACAAAGAAACCCGCGAGAGGAGAGAGTGAGCCATCCATTGTGGCTTGTGGTGGTCGCTGGCAGCGTCCATGGGGTTTGGCCGCGTGAAGCTTGGCCACCAGGCCCACCACCACTCGATCTGCTCTGCCGCTAGTTTAATCTTTTCATCACTTTCTTTCTCCCTCTGTCTCACTCGGATGCCCTCACAAGATGCCGATCCACCATTGTTAGGTGTCCCTAGTAGTTATGAAATGCTAAACATTGTATAAAAAAAATGTTTAAGAAAAAACAAAATTGAATTATTTTATTTTTTGTTTTTAGTTTTTATTTAATTAATTTTTTTAAAATAAGTTTTTATTCTAATTATTTAAAATTTTTAAGTTATTTATCTGATATGAGAGAGAGAGAGAGAGGACGTGAGTTACAGATTTGGTAGAGAGAGAAAAAGGAGGCCAACAATGGTTTTTTTTTTTTTTTTTTGCAAGTTGGTTACAGATTTGAAGGTGGTGTTTTCCTTTTTCTTTTTTAGGATTTGAGCTTGAGACAAGCTGTGAGAGAGAGAGAGAGAGAGAGAGAGATACGAATTGGAAGAAGACTGGAAGAGAGATTTAGACGTAGAAAGAGAGAGAGAGAGTGAGGAATGGATATTTTTTATAGATTGTTTTTTATATTATTTTAATGTTTTGATTATATTATTTTAATATGATACAATGTTAAAATAGAAGATGTGATATAGTATATATTGTAAAGCGGTATGGTAAAATAAATAAAGTAAGTTTTGGTGTGACAAAATGGCATTCAATATAGCACAGCTGGTGCTAGTGCTCTAACAAGTGTCATATTATATGGCTTTGTTTTCTACTCTTTCTCACGAGCAAAGTCGTTTATACTTTGAATTTGATGGCTACGTGTCAACAGTACTACTAATAAGATTCTGCATGCATAACACTTGCACCGCCAGTTCTCTCAGAAAAATCGAGCGAATGATGTGCTTTTAAGACGCCACAAATATATGCTCGCACCCCATTCCCAACCTTTATTCTTCTTCAACCACGCTATCTCTCTCTCTCAAAGATGAATTTACAATTAGTTCATATTATTCTCACCCCACTATCTTGTAGAATATTGCAAATAGATTAATATATATATCTTGCATTTAATGCATAATTTTTCATCTTAATTCTTTGTGCATATTTTCAATCTTTTAGTTTCAATCACACAAATGTGAATCAGAACATAATCAAGGGCTCTTATTACATTTAACTCTATTAAATATGAGATTTGAAGTTGGATCATAAATTATGAAACGAGATTTGAAGTTTAGTCATAAATTATGAAATGAAGATTCAGGAGTGGTGGATTCTGGAAGTAGGTGGAAACTTTCCCTTAAAATAAATAATAATAATAATAAATTTTAAAAAAAAAACTTTATGCAGACACTATCTTTTCTCTCTCTATATATATAACTTCTATTTTGTACATTCACTACATTAACAACTTTACAGAAACCAGAATGACTATCTCATCAGGCAGCGATGCCCATCTCCTCATTTTCCCATACCCAGCACAGGGCCACATGATACCACTCTTAGACCTAACCCACCAACTAGTCCTCCATAGCTTCACCATCACCATTCTAACCACCCCAAAGAACCTCCATCTCCTCGACTCTCTTCTCTCCTCTCACCCAGCTTCCATGAACACCCTCGTCCTCCCATTTCCCACACACCCTTCAATCCCACAAGGCCTAGAAAACACCAAAGACTTAGCCCCCACTTCTTTCAAAGCCATGATATGTTGTTTAAGTGAACTCTACGACCCCATAACGCAATGGTTCAAATCCCACCCTTCACCACCTGCGGCTATAATATCCGACATGTTCTTAGGTTGGACTCATCGACTCGCATGTGAACTGGGTATTCATCGTATCGTGTTCTCGCCCTCTGGTGCTATGGCTTTGTCTGTCATGTACTCTCTCTGGCGTGACCTACCTAGGAGAGAAAACCCTAGTGATGAAAACGAGGCCGTTTCGCTCCCCAACATTCCTAGTTCCCCAAAATACCCTTGGTGGAAACTCTCGTCCCTTTATCGTAGCTTCGTTGAAGCAAACCTAGATTCTGAATTCATCAAAGATGCATTTCGCGCTAACATGGCGAGTTGGGGACTCGTTATCAACTCGTTTAACGGGTTGGAAAGGGTTTATTTGGAAAATTTGAAAAAAGATATGGGGCATGATCGTGTCTGGGCAATAGGACCATTACTCCCATCTGGGCCTAATCAGAGAGGTGGGTCCAGTTCAGTCAAAGTAGAAGAGATTTTATCGTGGCTTGACACGTGTGAAGATCACAAGGTTGTGTACGTGTGCTTTGGGAGTCAAGCTCTATTGAACAATATTCAGACGGAGAAGCTTGCATTTGGGTTAGAGAAAAGTGGGGTCCAGTTTGTTTGGGTGGTAAAGGAGCCCACAGAAGTATACGTGGACGGTGATAACAACGCCGTTCCACAAGGATTCGAGGATCGTGTGGCTGGGAGAGGCCTTGTTATTAAAGGGTGGGCTCCACAGGTTTTGATACTAAGTCACCGAGCCGTGGGTGCGTTCTTGACTCACTGTGGATGGAACTCGGTCCTTGAGGGGATAATAGCTGGGGTGCCATTACTGACGTGGCCATTGAGAGCTGACCAATTTGTGAATGATAGTTTATTGGTGGACGAGTTAAAGGTGGCAATAAGGGTCGGTGAAGGTAGAAAATTTGTGCCTGATCCGGACGAGTTGTCACGAGTTTTAGTTGATTTGGTGAGTCAGGAGCGAGTCGAGTGTAAACGAGCAACTGAGTTGCGTGGGGTCGCACTTGAGGCCATTGAAGAAGGTGGGAGTTCGGTTATTGAATTTGACTCGATGGTGAGCAAGCTGGCTGCACTTTCATTACCAGTGAAGAATAGTACCTTATAGTAATTAATTGATTATTATTCGAAAAGAGAAGTATTGGTATTGAAGAGATTTTTTTTTTTTTGTTGGGGAGAAACAACCCAACTGGGTATTTTATTTGATAGCCAAAAAATAACGTATAAAGCAATAAAAAAGATCTGGAGGAATATCCTCCATCCAAATTGAAACAGGAAAGGAAAATTTCGCTCTCTGAATTAAAGCATAGGCTAAAGTATTTCCTTGTCTAGGTGTGTGAAAGAAGGAAAGAACAGAGCTAGCATAAGACAAATGTCTTTTATCAAGTGACCATAAGAGGTTGATGGAGGAATACCACTTTGCAACACCTTGATGGATATTTTTGAATCACCCTCGAAGATAGAATCTTGAAATCCTAGTTCTAGAACAAAATAAGTAGCTCTTCTAGCGGCAAGTGACTCGAGCAAGACTACCGAAGATGGCTTTGGCATTTTCTTGGATGGGGCTGCTATAATCTCCCCTTGAAGATTTCTAACAACCACTCTTATACCAGCTTCATTCAGTTCATCGAACATGGCCCCATTGAAGTTTGCTTTCACCTTACCGTTGTCAAGGGGCTTCCAAACCTTCTTAACTGGCCGGACTTGTTTGGCAGCTTTGGGGTAGAGCTTTGGAAACTCAGACGGGTACTCACGGGTTGAGGTCGATATTCTGTCTAGGGGGAGCACGAGTTGGTGCACCCGAACCTTGTTTCTCTTTTTCCAAATCATCCAGCAAGTCGTAGCAAACCGGTCCAATTTACATTGATTTTTTATTAACATCCTAAACAGATCCGCAAAGGAACAAAATTGGTGATTTGCAGCAACTAGCTCGTGGAAATCTGAGCTCCAAACTTTCTTTAGATTTTTACAGCCCCACAGCGCATGAAGGACGTCCTCAAGAACCTGCAAACATGAAGCACACAATGGATAACTAACAATAGTTTTTTGTACTAGCTTCTTCAACATTGGTAATGAGTCAGTGCAGGCTCTCCACATGACGGATTTCACCTTATTTGGGACATTAATCTTCCATAAACTGTTCCAAAAAGATCTTGAAGTAGCCCCATCAGAGACTGAGGCCAGCTCGCTATCATCTTCCACGCATAAAAGATGGTAACCCAATTTTATTGCATAATCACCACAGCTGGTGCTCTGCCAAAACAGAAGGTTAGGTTGTGAAAATGAGCATAGCGGGATAGATTTAATTTTTTCTACCTCAAAACGATAGAAGATCTTATCAATGAGGGAGGTGTTCCACCACTTTGTGTCTTGGTCGATAAGCTGAGAGACCGCGGCTTCGGTATGCAGTAGGTTTGGTGTTGAGACAATTTCTAAAACGTATTTTAATGTAGAAATAACATAATTTTTAATAAGAATTTGTATATTTATTTTTTAAAAATTAGTTTTTCTAGGACTAACTTAACAAGCATGTCCTTTTAAATTAAAACTAAATTAAATTAACAAGATGTAGACACCCCATTTTGCATCTCCCATTTGACCTAACTCGCACTGCATCGCATATCATTACCATATCATTTCACAAGTGCAAAAATGTAATTTTGTTTGTTTGATCTCCAAATACATTTCACGAAATAAATCTTGAGATTATAACGATTAAAACTACAGTTCATGGGTCTCAATTGGACAGCTAGATTAAAAGATATCAAGAAAACAAGTTTTAACGACAACATGCACTTGCATAAGGATATGATTTATGGTAAGGTTGCATGTACCTGATTTGGTCTAGAGACAAAGCATTTATTGATTCCATGCAAAATTGGTAAATATTGATTAATTAATTGAACATATTTGGAATTGATTTGTTGAGCCATTGGACCAAGGTAGTCAGAAAATAGAGTTGAAATTTGGAAGGAATCAAATTACAATTGAATTGGGAAAGAACCAAACTGAAAAAGGTAAAATAATGGGAAATTTGGAACCAATTTTCGATCGACACTTTTATCAGAATCCCATATTTGCTTCCTTTTTCAGCCCAAAACCCTACTCAAATTGACTTTACCCCCTACATTTTTCACTTAGAAAACCTTATTTTTCATAGTCCCACGTTGCCTAGAGACTCAATCCTAGCTCCCCCATTTCTTGTATAAGTATCCCTCTTTAGCAATAGTTCAAAAGACCTCCAAAAAATCTTAGAGCTTCCAAGTGAATTGAGAATTTTCTCTTTCCCTCTTGAGGCGTTGTCTAGCTTGGAGTGTTGTGCATGTAGGTAAGACTTCTAACCTTCTAAAGTTTTTTAATGCCCTAGCTTTAAATTCAAAGCATGTTTTATTTTCATGTTCTTATGCTTTTGATTTATAATACTAGAATAACATGTTCTTGTATCCTAGATCTAAGATTATTTTGTTGATTAAAGTTTGGTTCATAGATCAAAGCATGTTTTTATTTCTAGTTCTTCACATGTTCTTAATTGCTAACACGTTAGATCTAGATTGTTCTTAGTCTTTGCATGATTAGGGTTTTTAATTCAAATAATATGTTCACATGCATCTCTAGATTAGGGTTTGTCACATATCACACACATATTTACCATCTCTTTCAATATTTGATACACATGCCTAGAATAGAGTTTCATCATGTTTTTGGATGTTTTACTCTTGAAATCACATGTTTTGGATGATATAAACTCTTAAATGATATGATATTATTATTGGTCATCAAAGTCTAGAAGTCCGGTTTCATTGGTAAGTTGGATGCCTAACACCTTTCGAATCCTATAACCTTGCCTCCAAACTTAGATAAAGGGTTAGTAAATTAGACTTATCCTTGTAATTTTCTCTTTCTAGATTGTAGCTAGGAATCAAAGCAATGTATTTTTGCTTTAGATTATATCTAGAACTAAAGCCATGTAATTCTTTGGTCATTATCAAAGAGACATACAATTTCAATTTCAAATCATCAATAACAATGATGTATTTTTCAATTCTTTTGGTTTTCTTATTTTTCCAATTAAATAAGTGGCAACTCCATTGTAAAACTCTTGACCTAAGAGGGAGAATAACAACAGTAAGATTCTCACCAATGTCTCTTGAAAGGAATAACATGGCTTCACCCCATTCACATGGGACATAGTCAAAACCTACAATTTTTAGGTTTGGGTTGGAGGCGTGGTCTCTCACACAAGCATGTCACTTATTATGTCATGAAAGGAATATAATAATTGAGTTTTTTTAAAAAAAAAATAAAAAATTATACAGTGCATCCTTTTGGAAAGGAGTTGACTAGTTAATTTTATGGTTAGGACAAAATTTAGAAGGTTCTACCGTATGTCTTTCACTTACATTTATGATTCCACCTGTTTCTCAAAAAAAAAAAAAAAAAAAAAAAAAATTGATTCCACCTACCTTCATGATTAAATAACGTAATTTTGTTGATTAATATAGCACAAAATATGTTATCTTTACTCGAAAACAATTATTTTTAATTATGTGAATGTTAAAAATGTTGCAAATCAGCGGCAATACTTTCTTGGTCTCCTTCTTTAGAAAAATTAGTCGCTAACCTGTGCAATGCACGGGAATGCTAGAAATTTTTTTAATTAAAAATAAATAAAAATTAAGATGAACCTCCAAATAATGTGACATTAGAATTGTAACAGCCATCAAATAATAACAAAATATACATTTTTCTAAATTAAAAAAATGACACAAATAGCTCAGTCATTTGCTTGTGTGACACTGTTGCACCACTCTCAAATGACACATACACCACAAAATCATTTGGTTGCTTGTGTTACTTCTGTTGATGTTCATCTCTTCTTGAATTGTCACTTGTGGTTTAAATTGCTTTGGCATTTGTACTATTGGTTGGTTATTTTCCACAAGCCTGTTATATTACATAAAGATATTAGACATAGTATTATAGACATGGTATAGTATTATGACCTTTCAAAAGGGTAATTTTGTCGCTTTTTAAATATCTATATTTAAAAAAAAAAAAAAAAAAAAAAAAGGTTAAAGGGAAACATTACAATAGGTAACTAAAGAAAGCAGAAAGTTAAAGGTTATGGGAATATGTTTGCTCTGAGTTTCTGAAGTAAAGGTTCAGAGATCATAGGATTTCTTAGTTGGATAAATAAAGCATAAGGGGATATTGTAAGAAAACATGAAACATGAGCTTTGCACATAAACATGAATTGCATGATGAAGGCAATATATGTATGTATCATGGGAGGATCAACTATGAGAGTCACCTCTTTTTACAATACATAGATCTATCACAAAGTCCAGAACTAACACCTTATAATATAAAGTTTCTCATGATGTTTGGGCTAACACATAGATCTATTATTTTAATCCAAAACTAAAATTAGTGATCAAATATATATTATCAATCATTTATATTCTTTACTCGATGTGAGGAAAAAATTATTAAACCAATCATTTAGTTTGGTGGGGACTTTATAATTTTTTTGCTTGCTTACTATGTTTGAGAAAGTGTAATCCTATGAGTAAACCTACTATTTCAATCAGATGTGGCCATTTGTGGTTGCAGACCTATTACGCACCAAACATGGTGCCATGCATCAGTTTTCACAATACGGCTTACATTGATGCTTTAAGCAGTATTGTAGAGACTGTAAATAAATTAAAAATGTGAATCCAAAACAAAGCACTTACTGATCTTTGAATTTAGCAGTCTTAGGAATGTCCAAATCAATATAAACTCTTGTTCCACTTGTTGACGATAAGTTATACTCTCCTGCAATGCACGGGATTCATTAGAAAAAAAAAAGTACAATTATCTATATACAAACTTAAATTTGTGGTAGAAAGGCCATTCCATTCAGGCCCATTATTTGCACACTATTGAATATTGAAGTTTCAAAGGAACCTTCACAGTAACAGAGAGAGGTCTACATCAGAGGGCATAGTATCTTGTGGACATGTACAATATAGAGGTAAATAATCCAACTTTGCTGTGCTAGATATAGATGCTAAAGATAATGACATTTGAGTAAAGGAAAGGGAAGGAATGGGGTCTCTCAAAGCCAAGAAAAAAAACAATAAAGTAACTGGAAGAAAAATCAAAATGCCTCAGAATTTGAAATGACATCCCAGTATCCCACCCATCTACAGTAGGTTATTCCAGCTTCTTCGTGAGTCCATCCCTCACTCGAAGGTCAACTATCTCTACAAAACCTAATGAATATATCAAAAATTCTAACCTTTACACTCATTGACACATCCCTTAACACACAACCATCATAACTGATTGTAAAGAACTATTTTCCCAGTTCTTATCAGGCTTGCCTGGGCCTACTAGTTTCTTGTCTAAACAATGCAGCTAACAGGAAAGCTCTTTTATTAACCCCCAAAAGAAGCATATTTATTATCAGACAGCTCTACAGGCTGTATGGTTCAACTTTGAAGTTTCCACAATTTCACCTTAATAAAAAAGTTGGAAGTTTTGAAAACTTAAGTAAAAAAAAAAAAAATCAAAGTTTCAGAGGTAACTCAAGTTTAAAAAGTGGTTAAGAGAATCTGCAGATTGTAAGTCTGACACATAGTTTAGAAAAATGCCTATATGTTTAAGATCGTATTGAATATTTATCAGCTGTTTTAATTGGCAGTTGATGTTTGCTATGAAATTTTTTAGATCGTGGTTCTGACTCCCTTTTTATAAGACAAATTCTACACATTCAGATGATGTTGTATATATTTGCCATGTAATTTGAGGGTAGATTAACATCTTTTAGTATCCCTTTTAGTATCCCAGCTTGCAAGGTAGTGCTGTTTTTATTTCTCTTCCTTTTTAAATTAGATCATGTTTCCAATATATTGCAATTGCCCCTTTTCCATTATAGTTTTAAAAAAAATTCTTCACTATACACATTTTATCAGCATTGTTGTCTACCATTCTAGAAAGCAGAAGTTTCTCCAAAAAAAAATTTTCTAGAAAGCAGAAGAGTTAGAAGGGGGGAATCTCAAAATATATCAAAAATTGTAAAACCAAAAAACAACAATACACAGTTTAGTTGCAAACAGAATGTGATAAACCATTTAAAAACAAAAACCCAATACAAATTTGGTTCTACAAATACAAAATTTGTATTTAAAGCAACGCAATACACAATTCAAGTTAAGTGAAACAGTCAAGACTAACACAGTAAGATTCCAAAGCTATTAAAGACGCAATTTAAAAGCTATAAACACAGCACCTGATCTGATTCAGATAATAAGGATAGTTTTCTGAGAACTTTATTTGAATATTGTAGTACGAATCAAAATTAAATTGCCGAAAAACCCTAACAGAACAAAAGGGCCTAAAACAAAATTGGAGCAGAAAATTAGTAATTCCGTAAGATCCAAAACTCTAAGCAATCTTTTTTGTAATTTTCGTAATCTATAAAATACCTTGACTTGACTATGAAAAGAGAGAAACAAATTAGAGGTCAAGACTTGAGCCAGCAAAGGCTATGAACCAAATAGGATTACAAAAACGTACCAATTAGAGGTCAAGACTTGAGGCAGCAAAGGCTATGAACAGATAGAGCCAGACTGAGAGAAGAGGGATGCTCTGAGAAAGGAATGAGGGGCAGCGTGAAGAGAGGAGCAAACTGCGTGCTGAGTTTGCGTTTGTGTCTATTGAGTTTTGTTTATTTTTAAAGATAAGTATCGGGTTTTAAAAAAAAAAGGTTTTTTTAATTCTATTTTTTATTTTTAAATATTGTATTGTACTGACATGAAAAATTAAAAAAGTTTTTTAATTCTATTTTTTATTTTTAAATATTGTGTTGTGCTAATCTGGAAAATTGTGGTGCTAGCAGAGGCTTCGGTTTTATATATATATATATATATATATATATATATATATATAGATTAGTCTTCAAATCCTTTCAACATTTTGTACAAATTGAATTTAAAAATAAATAATAAATAATAAATAAATAACCCAAAACCCTACTACTATGTTACAAATTGAAATTAAAGAAAAAATAAAACTAGAACCCTACTATGTTACAAATTGAATTTTTTTTTTTAAAAAAAAATCATAAAAATTAAATTACAATTACTTATGAATTGTTAAGTTTTGTCACTATGGTTAAATAACAATTCCCATACAACTTTGGTCATGTATTCGAATTCTCTTATACTACTCTAAACAAGAAGAGTGAGGAATTAAGAAAAATTTAGAGCCAAGGTGGAACTAAATATATGTTGGGGATGTTATGATTTTGAAAATTGAAACTCCTTTTTATAGTGTACTTTGATTATCAAATTGACTCTAATAAAACATATTTGGGTCTCTTTAACTTTATCGTTAATTGATAATGCCAAAAATCGTCAGTGAGTTGCACAGTCCTCACGTACTCTAGATAGAACCTGCGAAACAGAGACAAAGAAGACCTTGCAGAGAGTATCGGTGTGGTACTGGCCAAATATCCTCCGAGGTTAAGTTAGAGAGAATTTCGACAACTCTAGAGTGCCAGAGCTGGGAAAATTACGCGTACCTTGATTTGTGAGGGTTTTAGGGTTTTTATAATAGTGTAGAGCCAACCTTAATTTCTTGGTGGAGAGGGTATTTCCTTTTAGGGGAGATCTTCATCAATATTCGCAATTTATGGGATGATTTCCTTACTGGGATTCTTATAATTATGGTGGGGCGTGGAGCGCAAGATATTTTTATACCAAAATCCTTGGAGACTACCCATGTCACGTGGGTACTATGTAGATGCCATAAGGGTGACATGTGGCTTCAACAAACTGTTCCTTTCTATCTTTTCACTCTAAACTATTTGTCCGTCTCCTTACCTTTCCGTTCGGGTCGCAAATCTGTTAACTAGCTTTGTTAGACCAACTGTACCGTCTCTTCTAGTTACCCTGTCTCTAAAGTCTAGCTCTATTAATTCAATCCGTCTACCCTAGAATTTACCCCTATCAGCTGCCCCCTACTCCATGGGTCCGTCGCTTGATACGCCAGACAGACACATGGGGTGACGGCCTCAGCTAGTACTTGGGAATCATGCTTTGATTGACAGGGTGGTTGCAAGTCATAAATGCTGTGGGACACGTGGTGAAACTTTAGTGGCTGGTTACTTGGATCAAAGCGTCGCTTCGTCTTCTGCACCGTGTCCTCTATATATATATCGCCTTTCACTTTCATTTTTACTCTTTGCAACCATTTCCTAGTGTTAGCGTGCCACTATCATCTGTAAGAATTTAGTACTCCACCTCAGCGCGTCCGTTCACCATATTACTTCCGTCTCTTTTATACATCACACACCTGTAAGTGCTCTCCGTCCTGTACTCATATGTTTTGTCTTCTTTGTCTTTTAAGTGTTTTATGTCCGTCGCATATATAGACCTATAGAGTCTTAGGAGTTTACCTATCACTTGTATGTGTAATAATGTCTAGTGAAGCATTGAGTGAACAATCGTGTGTTTGCGAAGGAGCGGGCTACGATGAGGTGTACCCGTCAGGTCAAGATGACCTTGGCGCCTCTTATCCAGAAAGGCTCACGTCTGCCAACTCACCTTCCAAGGAGGAAAAGGAGGATTTAGACGTGGATGGGTCAGAAAGTACAAGTGGGGATTCAGATGGCGAGGAGAGCATTGAGAATGACGGATCTAAATGTCGAATCCCCTATTAGATCCGTCATTGGCCCTGACGGTCTTAGAAAGTTTGTTTTGCCCCTTTTGTGGATGGTTAATGATTTCAACTCAACTATTAAGAGACCACACTTTGACACCCTTCAGGAGAGATATTAGATTCCCGTCGGCATCCCCATCCGTCTAACCTTCAAGTTTGAAAAGTGCTATTACTGTGATGTTGAAGACGTCGGGATGTATGAGCAAATGTTCAAGGCAAGACTTAGACTGCCTTTGAGTGCACTTCGTAAACAAATCACTATGTTATTTATTTTCCGCTGCATTATTAGTTTATTGGTGATTTGTTTGTGCTACCACGCATTTGCATGATAAATTGATTAATTAATAACTTGGCTAATTAATTAATTAATTTCTATCACAAGGGGTCATTCAGTTTGTGGCCTATTAAGTGGTATCAGAGCAAGCACACTTTGATTGGGGTTTAATCTTTGCTGTGTTGATCCATTAACCCCTGTTGTCATGCTATAACCGGCTTGAAGAGATCATTGTTTTCAAATACATCTTGTGTTTCTAATCTCTATTTGTTTGAGTATTTCAGAAAATGCAAGTTTAAAAGTTATTTGAATTCTTTTATGATGACTATTGGAAAAGATCTCAGTTTGGCTAAGAAGAAACTAGACTGTCTCAGAATGAAAATGTGCAAAGGAGTTCGTCTGAGAAGAGTGAAAGTTAAACGCTTAGCTCGTATAAGGCAGTTGAGAGAAAGTACCATTCCCATTGATTTATCATCAAAACACGAAGTGTGTTTTATGATGAAGTCTGCATTTAAAGTAATGGACACATGCTTGTGGTACCTTGACAGTGGATGCTCAAGACACATGACTGGAGACCGATCTCTCTTCAAGGTTTTTGAGTCTAAGAAAGGTGGCAATGTCACTTTTGGCGATGGGAGCAAATCGCAGATTAAAGGAAAGGGAATCATCTCTCTACCTGGACTGTCGGACATTGCAAACGTTCTACATGCTGAGTATAAGTCAGATATGTGATCAAGACTTCATGGTGCTATTCTCCAAGGGAAAGTGTCTTGTCATGAATGAGTCTAGAAAGAAACTCATAAGTGGTGTTCGCACTCTTGACAACTGTTATGGATTGGTTCCTGATGCTGATATTGTATGTAATAGCATTCGTTTGCCAAATGAAGATCTATGGCATCAACAGATGGGACATGCTAGCTACAAACATTTTTCTATTGTATCTAAGCATAAGTTAATTTTAGGGATACCAAAATTTAGTAGAATGAGCAATGTGGTATATGGACTGTGCCAACTTGGAAAACAGACTAAAGCTAAGCATCCTGGCACTCAGACATTTGCTACATCTAGATCATTGGAGCTTCTACATCTGGATCTTATGGGTCCAACTAGAACCGAGTCTCTTGGTGGTAAGAGATACATCATGGTTGTGGTAAATGACTTCACTAGGTACACTTAGGTCATTCTGCTACGATCCAAGTTTGATGCTCTTGAGCACATTGAAGCTTTGTGCATAAGACTGCAGAATGAAAAGAATTTGAAAATTGATCAAATTCGAAGTGACCATGGTAAAGAATTCGAGAACTTATATATGGAGTCGTTTTGCACAAGATCAGGCATCTCTCAAGAATTCTCCGCTCCTATTACTCCTCAGCAAAATGGTGTAGTAGAAAGAAAGAACAGAGTTATTCAGGAGATGGCCAGAGCCATGCTGTACAATAAGGATGTGGCTAGAAACTTGTGGGGAGAAGCCGTCAACACTACATGTCATACGGTTAATAGGGTATATTTTAGACCCGGTACCAAGAAGACTCCATATGAGTTATGGAAAGGAAGGAAGCCGAATGTGAAGTATTTCAGGATCTTTGGAAATACTTGTTTCATCCTAGAGGATAGGGAAAATGTAGGAAAGTTTGATTCCCGGAGTGATGAAGGAATATTTCTGGGTTATTCCTCTACAAGTAAGGCTTATCGGGTATACAACAAAAGAACCATGAAGGTAATGGAAACAGTGAATGTTGTTATTGATGAGTCTTCAAATTTCGGTTCTGAAAAAGGTGTTAAGGAACTCACTAAAGAAATTCTTCCTCCTAAGCCCAAGGAAGTTCAAGAGATTGTTGAATAAGAACTTGCATCTCCTGGCACTCCAAGTACTCCTAGTGTTGTGGAAGATCCAGCAGATATAACCACTTCACCAGATTCTGAATCCCATGAGGAGAAAGGACCTTCCTCAAGGATTAAACTAAATCATCCTCTAGAAGATATTGTGAGAAATTTGAATGAACTCACATTAAGGAAACGAACAGTTGATAAATGTGTTGCTAACTTTATGTCTTATTCTTGTTATTTGTCACAGGTTGAACCCACTAAAGTTGAAGAAGCTCTTTAGGATGAAAGTTGGGTTGAAGCAATGCATGATGAACTACTTCAGTTTTAAAGGAATGATGTCTGGACTTTGGTGCCCAGACCGAAGGGTGAACACATCATCGGCACAAAGTGGATATTCTGCAATAAGACTGATAAGGAGGGCAATGTGATTCGTAACAAGGCTCGACTTGTAGCTTGTAAGGTTAAATTTAATCAACCATGTGTTGGCTTTATTCCGTGACAAATTTGCTTGTAATACGGCACTTAGAAACCCTGTATTTAGGTGGGAATCATGTAAGGGTAGTGTGTGAGAGAGTGTGAAGAAATGTTCAAGACTGTGCAGTGAAGTAGGGACTCGCGGTTGGATCTCGCGGGAGGATCGCGGCTTGCAAGCCGCCAAAAGTTGCACACGCGCAGAGCATGCAGGGGAGCTGAAGAGTCATGCCAGCTGGAGCACTACAGGACAAAAATCCAGACTGGCCATTCATTTAGCTTGCGGCTTGAACTCGCGACTCAGTCAAGTCGCGAGGTCAAGTCGCCAGCCAGCCCTGTTTTGGAAAAACTGTCTCTTCGCATTCCATTCTCACACCAGTATAAATACCCTTCATTCCCACAAAATATGTGTGGCTATTCAGAAAGAAAAACCCTAAGAGAGGTTTCTTCAAAACACCCACCCAATTAGAGAGAGCTACTCATTCTTAGAAAGAAATCTTTGTAGTCTCTTCTTATTCCCTCTCTCATTGTCATACCTATTGAGAGGAGATTTCTATCCAAACACTACCCACACACATTTAGAGTGTTAAGTGTTTTTGGAGCTTTAGGAAGCATTGGAAGATGCCAAGGATGGCGGATGCTATGGATTATAGCAGAATCCGGTAAGCTAGAAAAGAAAAAGGTTCGGTGCAACCTCGTTGGAGCAAGAAGCTTGGAGGGCTTAGGTACATCGGGTAGATTAGGCTTGGAGGGTCTATTGCTATTCATGTATCCCAACTACATTTTCTAATGGATTATTGACCGCTTGGAGGGCGGCGAAGAGGTTTTACGCCGAGGGCTTCGGTTTCCTCTTCGATAACATATCGGGTGTTATCCTTGTGTTTGCATCTTCTTTCCCTTTATCTTTGCCTTTTATTTTCTGCTGTGGATGTGATTTATAATTGGCTTAGATTGATTTCCAATTCTGTTTATAGCTTATGTTCATTTTCCGCACACTAGTTGTTTGTCATAAAGCTTGAATTGGTTAATATGTTTTTGGGGGTCTAAACGTTCAAGGGGGTTTTATACACTATTTGAACTTTCATTTGGTATCAGAGCGGGTACACTTGTTGTGGTTTAAAGACCTAAGTGTGATCCTTGACCCCTTGTGTTTATTTGCCATGGATTGTGCATTGCATCCTTCTTTGTATGATTTGGTTGGTGATGAATGTAGCATGCCACGTGTTTGTGAAAATGCCTCTATGAGTGTTAATCCTCATAAGTGTGATGACATGTTATTTGAATCTATGGGTGTTGTTGACAAACTCTTGAAGAAAAATGCTAAGAAGTTTCAAAAGAATTTGAGCAAGTTATTTTGTGAAAATGATGATTTGATTGCTAAACTCAATGAATCCAACAAATTGGTTGAGAAATATAAAAAACTTGCTGAAATTTCTCTTGAAAAGCTGAAAGAGTTTGAATGTTTGAATATGGACTTGGATGCTAAACTTGTTTTGTCTAACAAACTTGTTGATGATCTTAAATGTGAAAATGAATCTCTTAAGATGCATGCCAAGTGTTTGATTGCTGAACCTATTGTTAAAAAGGATGAAAATATATGTTGCAATCATGTTGTGGTACCCGATTTTGTGCCTAGTGTGTGTTCTACCTTAAAGGACAAATCGGTGTACATTCCTCCACATAAAAGAAATCAAAAGGTGGAGAGAAAGGCTGTTAAGTCAAAGCCTCTGTTTAGGTCTTAACCTAAGGCTTTGGATGGATCTAAGTTTGTTCAAACTTGCCACCATTGTGGTGTGATTGGTCATATAAGACCTCAATGTCATAAGTTAAAGAGGGAACAAAATCATATTGCTAGATCCCTTCCTAAAAGGCCTAGTGGACCTAAACACATTGTGTGTCACCATTGTGGTGCCTTTGGTCATCTAAGACCTCAATGCTCTAAGTTTCATGCTTTTAAAAGAATCAAAAGAAAAGAAAAACTTGAGTTTAATTGTGCTAAAAAGAGTAAACCGGTTTTGAGTGAAAATAGCATGTTGTTAAAGAAAATGTTTAATGCTCTTAACTCCTTGACTATGTGCATCTCCGGTTCTCATTCTTCCAACCCTCGTCTCACTTCTCTTGAGACACTCATTCCAAACAATCGTTCCGTTTGGATGAGGAAGGGTTCCTATGGTTGAGTTTTTGCTCTTTTGGTCCTTGATCTAATTCTTTCGATCTTTGTAGGACCCTTCATGCATTAAATGTCATATCTTCATGCATTTTGTGCATCTTGCATTTATTTGTATGCATTGTTTTGCTTTTGATCTTACTTTTATATTTCTGTTTTGTGTGAGTAAAAATCCAAAACCGCATAAGAAGTGAAAAATTCAAAAAGTTTGATCGTATATGTTTGAGCACATATCACATGTGAGTTTGGCCTTGTACCTTTGTACAAATGGCTTTGTACATTTACGAGCTTAGCTTGTTATTTTTGCACTTATATCTTTGTGGGAAAAATCTTGACATCTTTGTGTGATTGTTGTAAATCGATCTTCAAGCTTGTCATGAATGATTAGTCAATAGTCATATTGGTTTTGATACATGCGTAGACTTGTGCTTATATCTCCTCCCACTCTTTTATTTTTATTGCTTAAAGAGCTCAATAAATGTAAATCTCAAAATGAAAAGAGATAATGAGCTGCAAAAGCCGTCGCACATACTAGTATTTGACTAGGAAAAAGGGAAAGCGACTTATATGAAAATGTATGATGCCCAAAAAGCCAAAGGCTTGTTCATCAAATTGAAATATCACAAATTTCAGGCATCGATCTCAAAATGAGATGTTTTGATTCAAAATGATCAAATGTTATGAATTGTAAAGAAGCCAAATGAAAGCTTCATCGTATGCAATCATTTTCTTGTGGGAGGTCATATATGTTCATTTCTATAATTGAGATAAACCACTTGAATTAGTACTAGTTGTGTATGACTTGATAGAATTGATCATTGAAACTTCACTCTAGACTAAGGACTTTTCCACATTTGATACACACACACAACACACATGCCTAATGTTCAATGAATGTCTTATTCATTTGTTAGATTGTACTTGTCTAAATGTGATGTGTGTGTGCTCAATCATATATGGGTTAATCCAAAAAGATTTTTGATCATTTTATATTTTTTGGAAGTGATTTTTATCACTCTTTGTATTCATGTTTAGTGTTTGCTTTGTTTTTCATTGTTTAAACATGTTCTGTTTTGAAAAACAAGTGTCAGAATTTTTGGCTACTCATTTTGGCTACTCGCGTGAGCTGCCAGCAAGCTGCCAGTTTTGGCTACTCATTTTGGCAGCTTGCACCAGCGAGTTTAAGCTGTGAGTTCATACAGAGGGGTTTCGCGACTCACTCGCGACTCGGCTCGCGACTCGCCAGTCGCGAAACACCCAGAATCAGCTTTTTAAAGAGCTTTTTTTGTGGGAAACTTGTTTTAAACCTCTCCCATCCTCTCTAAAACCCCTCTTTCAATATTTTTACATCAAAACTCAACCAATTTGAATGGTTTTTCATTCCATTAACATCTCTAAGGTAATTATAAACTCTTTTCATTATTTTTGATCCTTAGATTATATTTTGGAGAGTTTTGTGCTCTTGGTTGAGATTTTTATCATAGGGGTTGGGAAAACTTAATTTTTGTCAAATTTCTTCATGGGACTGGTTTCTTTTGTTGATTTGCATTGGATGTTGGCCCCTTGTGGCAGAAAGAACATGTATTAAGGGTGGATTTCTTGATGTTCAAGCATTGTTTCACATTATTGTTCATAGTGTGCATGCTAGGTGTTTGATAAAATGCTTCTTAGGCATTTTCTCGCTTGTTTGGACTCCGATGAGTACTAAACTTTGAGGTTTCTCATGTTTCCTCATAAGGAACATGTTTGGTTCATTAGTTGTGTATTTAACACACCTTGCCGCACATGTGCATTTTCCATGCATTGGTCATGCATTGCACATAGCCACCTCTTGCACACACCTTTGCTACCCCTGTCATGCATTGGTCTATACCTTGCTTCTTCATCCTAGCATGTCATGTTTACCTTATGCTTTGTAGCATTTTAATTTGCCTTAGGTTTGAGCCTCATTTTCTCATTCATCTCGCACCCCTCATGCATCATTATCATTGTTCGTTCCTTCATCTCTTGCCCTCTTTTCTCCTTGACCCTTTGTCCATTCCTGACAAAAAGGGGGAGAGTATACTCTAGAGAGTATACCGGAGTGTTTTTGTCATTTTTATATGACCCTTGTGCACATCCTTAAGGGGAGAAATTCTATTTCTCATGCACATTTGTAAGGGGAGAGATATTCCATAGGGGAGATGCATATACCAAGGGGGAGAAGATATTAAGCTAATAAGAAAACTTTGTTTTGTTTGTTCCTCTTTATATTTGTCTTCTTGTATTGCATCATGTTTGTGTTTTGGACATGCATATATCCCTATGCTATTGTGCTCCATTGAATGCATGTTCGGATGATCATTTGCTTTGCTATGTGATCATTGTAGTCATTTCTATATGACTGTTTTGGTGTATGATCAAGTTGCTCACATGTTTCACATCATGTTTACTTGATCGCAATTTACTTGTTACATTATACTTGTCCTTTCATTACTTGCTTTACCTTGAGGGTCTAATGTGTTTTGTGCAAGTGTTTCAGGTTACAAGTATATATGTTCCTAGTGCATCACAGCTTCTCATCATTTTGAAGGGAAGAAACTTTAAGCACTTTTAGTTTATATTGTTTAAGTTGTTATTCAGCTTTTTATATTTGTACCCATGTTGCTTTTGTAAGCTTTTAGGGTTGTCTTGTAGGCTTTATGGTTTGTACCATGCTTTATGCAGCCTTTATATTTTTGTTAAATCAGTACTTCTATCTAAATGTCATGCATTTTCTTGTTAAGTACTGTCACTCTTGTGCCCTTGTAGGATTGTTCCTAGATGCATATTCTTAGTGTTTTATGCATTGGTTGAGTGTTGGGCATACAAGTAACTTGCATTGTTCTTGTTAGCTTGTATGTTCAAGTGTTCATTCCAAGTGTGAATGAGCATTGTGGTCACTACATTGTAGTGATTACTTGTTTGATCAAGCCATGGTTTGTTTCTTAACTCCATCTTTGCTTGATCACATTATGCCTGCTTCATATGCATTTCATGCTTTTCTGCATACAATGATCATGGTGTATTGTTGTGTTTCAGGAGATTCATGTTCATATGATTCAAGAGCTTCACAGCTACTAGATTTAGGTGTGAGTGAGTTTTGCCATTGTTCCCAAACTCACGTTTAAGTCTAAAGTCTGTTTTAGGGTGTTTTGTCACGGAATAGCCAAAGGGGGAGATTGTAAGGTTGAATTTAATCAACCATGTGTTGGCTTTATTTCGTGACAAATTTGCTTGTAATACGGCACTTAGAAACCCTATATTTAGGTGGGAATCATGTAAGGGTAGTGTGTGAGAGAGTGTGAAGAAATGCTCAAGACTGTGCAGTGAAGCAGGGACTTGCGGCTGGATCTCGCGGCTTGCAAGCCGCCAAAAGTTGCACACGCGTAGAGCATGTAAGGGGGCTGAACAATCATGCCAGCTGGAGCACTACAGGACAAAAATCCAGCCAACCCTGTTTTGGAAAAACTGTCTCTTCGCATTCCATTCTCACACCAGTATAAATACCCCTCATTCCCACAAAATATGTGTGGCTATTCAGAAAGAAAAACCCTAAGAGAGGTTTCTTCAAAACACCCACCCAATTAGAGAGAGCTACTCATTCTTAGAAAGAAATCTTTGTAGTCTCTTCTTATTCGCTCTCTCATTGTCATACCTATTGAGAGGAGATTTCTATCCAAACACTACCCACACCCATTTAGAGTGTTAAGTGTTTTTAAAGTTTTGGGAAGCATTGGAAGATGCCAAGGATGGCAGATGCTATGGATTATAGCGGAATCCGATAAGCTAGAAAAGAAAAAGGTTCGGCGCAACCTCGTTGGAGCAAGAAGCTTGGAGGGCTTAGGTACATCGGGTAGATTAGGCTTGGAGGGTCTATTGCTGTTCATGTATCCCAACTACATTTTCTAATGGATTATTGACCGCTTGGAGGGCGGCGGAGAGGTTTTACGCCGAGGGCTTCGGTTTCCTCTTCGATAACATATCGGGTGTTATCCTTGTGTTTGCATCTTCTTTCCCTTTATCTTTGCCTTTTATTTTCTGCTGTGGATGTGATTTATAATTGGCTTAGATTGATTTCCAATTCTGTTTATAGCTTATGTTCATTTTCCGCACACTAGTTGTTTGTCATAAAGCTTGAATTGGTTAATATGTTTTTGGGGGTCTAAACGTTCAAGGGGGTTTTATACATTATTTGAACTTTCATAGCTCAAGGATACTCACAAATGGAAGGAGTAGATTATGATGAAACATTTGCTCCAGTTGCCCGTATTGAATCCATCAGAATTCTTCTTGCCTTGGCTTGCCAATTGAAGTTCAAGCTTTATCAGATGGATGTAAAGACTGCTTTCCTAAATGGACTGCTTAACGAAGATGTCTATGTGACTCAACCAAAAGGATTCATTGATCCACATTTTCCGGATTATGTATTGTACCTCAAGAAAGCACTCTATGGTCTAAAGCAAGCCCCTAAAGCTTGGTATGATTGGCTTACACAACATTTGGTGTCACACGGATTCACAAGAGGAAAGGCTGATCAGACTCTCTTCATCAAAAGAGAAGATGGCGAGCTGATAGTTGCTCAAGTCTATGTTAACGACATCATCTTTAGATCAACTAAGGATGAACTTGCTCATGGTTTCTCAAAACTCATGCAGGCTGAGTTCGAGATGAGCATGATTGGAGAGCTGACTCACTTCCTTGGGTTGCAGATTCATCAACAAGATTCAGGTATATTCCTATCTCAATCTAAATATGCTAAGAATCTTGTGAAAAAGTTTGGTTTAGAATCTGCTAGTTCTGTCAGAACCCCTATGAGCCCAAATGTTAAACTCACTATTGACTTGTTAGGTAAAAATGTTGACTCATCTCTTTAGAGAAGCATGATAGGTAGTCTCTTTTACCTTACTGCTAGCAGACCTGACATTAGCTACAGTGTAGGAGTGTGTGCTAGATATCAGGCTAATCCCAAAGAGTCCCATATGACTGCTTTAAAAAGAATCATAAAGTATGTCAAAACCACTGCTGTGTTTGGTGTGTGGTACAGCAAGGACACAAGTGATGTCTTAGCTGGGTACTCTGACGTTGATTGGGCTAGGAATGCTGATAATAGAAAGAGTACTTCAGGGGGTTGTTTCTATGTGGGCAATAATCTTGTCTCTTGGATGAGTAAAAAGCAGAACTCCATCTCATTATCCACTGCAGAAGCTAAGTACATTGCCGCTGGTAGTTGTTGCACCCAACTCTTATGGATGCAAAAACTCCCCCATGATTATGGTATTTGTCAAGAACATCTCACTATTTATTGTGACAATACCAGTGCCATTAACATCTCTAAGAATCCGGTTCAACATTCTAGAACCAAACACATAGAGATTCGACATCACTTCATTAAAGAGCTTGTCGAAGATGGTATTCTCACTCTTGAGTTTATTCACACCGATGATCAGAAGGCTGACCTATTTACCAAACCTCTTGACAGTAAACGTTTCGAATTTCTTCGTCAAAACATTGGTGTTATCTCCATGGGATAATCTTCTTCCCTCTTATCTTCCTTCCTCATGCATTTGCATCTAGTTTTTATGCTTTGGTTGTTTAACATGTTTTTGCTTGGTTATTTTTCAGTTTTTCTTTGTTTTGTTTTTTTTATATAAAAAAAAATTGAAAAATCAGAAAAATGCAAAAACAGTGTGTTTTGTGTATATTGGTACTTGTGTACCTTGGATGGCCATTGAAACAAAGTCTTCTAAACTTTGTATCTTTTGTAACTTCGATGAGCATCTCTATGCACAACTAAGCAAGTGAGCTTTGTGGCTCTTGTTTGTGATGAGTAAGATTAAGTTATCTCTTGTACTTAACACTCGTATCACTCTTTTTGACGGAAAGGACTAAAAAATCCTGAGAGAAAGGCATTAATAACCATCTCACCACTGTTGCCCGCCAATCATAATATGACACCTGTATGCTTCGGCATAGCAAAAGTGCAGTGTCAATGACATTTGTGTGCTTAGGCATAGCAAAATTAGAATGTCAAATATCATTGGGTATTTCTTTTCTCTCTTTAATATGCCCATGCATGATATGCTTAAAAGAAAAATATGCAAAGAAAAAATCAAAAGCAAAAAGATAAAAAATGCTTTTAAAATGATTGCAAGCGTGTATTCTAGGAGATGTGGGAGTTATAGGATGTACCTTGAAGGTGATAGTCCCCATCAAGCAGTTATGATTGTGTGTGAGTTAAAGTGATTTTCTCATATCTCAAATCGTCATAAGATGTATACACTTATGCAATCTTGCGATGTTTTTCACACACAACACGCAATATTCTTTGCTATTCTTGATACATGTGCAGGTACAATGTGATTTGGCCATCACAAGGTTTTACATGTGTTAATGTATGCTCACTAAATTGTCTTGACTTGTTTTTGAAATATAAAATTGGTTAGACTTGTTTAGTGTGTGTGTGTGTGTTTTTGAAGATCCATGTGCTTAAAATTCTTATTGATAGATGATTTTGAGAGCTTAATATGTTGATTGGATCATTGGTTGAGTTGCTTATTGGATTGCATTCATGTCTTTGTTTTTGACATCTCGAAAAACTGGTTTTAAATGCTGGCTTGATACCTCCTCGATACCTTGCTGTCTGTCGAGCTTCTTCAGCTTTTTCTTATCGCAACCCCGACAATTTCTCGATACCTGGTGGATCGATCGAGCTTCTGTTCTTGGTTTTGTTGAGTTGTTCCTCGACACCTCCTCGACACCTCAGCTGTCGACGAGCATTTCCTCGACACCTCCTCGACAGATATCTCGATACCTCTCGATACCTGAATCTGTTGAGATTTACTGCCAGCACTATTTAAGCCCCCTGTGCGATCCAAAAATCATTTCACTCGATCTCTCTCTCGATACTTCTCTGATTTCTCTCCCAAATTCTCTCATCTCACTCCCTTAACTGATCCTCAAGGTTTCTTCAAGTTTTATCAATAATTTCTTCACATGGTAAGCTTCTAATCCTTACATATTCATGCATTTCATGTTTTGAAACCTAGGTTTTGGGGTTTTTGAAAATTTTTTGGGGTTTTTCAAAATTGATAGGTTTTTATTGAAATTTTGGGATGGGTTTTCACTTAAATGAGTTTAAAACTTCATACATTGCATCACATTAGCATTATAATGGTATTGTCATGCATTTAGATGTGTGCTATCTGTTTGTGTGCTGATAGGTTTGGATTGGGCTGATCCCATGATGCAATTTCTTTTGCATGTCACATGTTCGTGCATTTCCCATGCATACGTACTCTTTTTCAATATACTTGATATATTTGAATTTGCTTGGGACTTTTCTGATTGTCTTTCTTTCTCTCCCTCTCTTTCTGTTTACGTTAGTCGTGTCTATGGCACCTAAGCGTAAATCCACTCTAGCCTGGAACCCTCTTTGTTCCAGAGCTTTTTCATCATCTGATCCTACACTATCTCATATCCGGTTCCGTGATGATGATGCCTTTAAGGCATTTTCAGAGAACTTTTCTAGACGAGGCATTCATTCGGAAGGCCAAGTCATTCTGTCGGACTTTACCGACACCGACCTTCCCTCTGTCATTCACAGTAGGGGATGGGAGTCACTGTGTGACGTCCCGGTCACTTGTCCTCTAGTGCTTATCCAGGAGTTTTACTCCAACATGCACGAGATTGATCGTTCAGTACCTCTTTTCTTCACTTGCGTTCAAGGTACGCGCATTCCTATCACACTGCAACTTGTTGCGGATGTGCTTCGGGTCCCTAGGATAGAGTTTCCTGACTATCCTAGTTGTGAGCATCTGAGGACTGTGTCCAGGGATGAGCTCATGTCTGCTTTTTGTGAGCGTCCTTTTGCTTAGGGTGAGCGTTTGTTTACACCATGTCGACCTTTTGCTAAAGGTCCTAGATTCATGAACATGGTGATGACTTTTGTTTTGCATCCACTCTCTCACTATAACTCTATCACAGAGCCTCGTGCTCATTTTTGCTATCTCTTCTTGAGCATCTTACCGTAGATTTCCATTCTCATTTTATTCTTTCTATTATAGATGTTCATCTAGATTCGGTGTCCCGTGATAAGCTCATCTTTCCTTCTGCTATCACGAGGATCTTATGCCATTTTTCCGTTCCTTTTCCCTCTTTCGACCATTTCACCATTATGTGTGCCATAGATTACGCTATCGTTAAACATAGCAAGGCCCAGTTTCGGTCGCGGCAGTCGGATCCAGCAGCTCCTCCTTCCCGTTCAGCTCCATCCCACTCTGCTCCATCCACATCCGCTCCTCCCTCTTCTTCGGGCGATGTAACTTTAGGAGATATCATGATGCAGCTGCAGCGCATGGATGCTCGCCTAGATACTCTCTCTACGGAGTTGTATCAGATGAACGTTCGTGTTGGTCGTATTGCACGGCGTCAGGCGTCCATGGGTGGTTTTGCTTTTGAGGCTACTCCTTCACCACCTTCTCCCATGGCTTCTGATTCTGAGGATGAGGATGATGATGATGGTGATGACAATGATGCATCGGATGATGCTGATGGAGATGCTAGCTCTACCGATGAGATGTCTACTTAACACTCTTACCCTTTGTCACTCGTGACAAAAAGGGGGAGTAGTTTTGGATATGAGAGTAGTCTATCTTAGGGGGAGAGTTAGTGTAGGACCATTTTTGTTAGGGGGAGTGTTGATACATTTTTGAGGGATGTAGTGAGGATAGTATGTATCTTTTCTTTTCTTTCTTTTTAGATACATTACTCTTGTACATGAGGTCTTGTGACCATTTATAGACATACATTGTACTTATTTCCTTATTTATATTTCCTTATTTCCTTATTTAAAGTGTTTCAGAAATACAAGTTGTCAAAGTCTACTTGCCATAAACTCTTTTCTTGCAAAGTTTTTCAAGAGTTTGTGTTAGGATAGATTTTATTGTATTCAACAAGTGAATATGAGTTAAGTGATTTATGACTTCTCTCATATGTTCATTTGTTTGTTGTGGTTTTGTCACGGATTGCCAAAGGGGGAGATTGTTAGGACATATGTGTTTCACATGTTAAGAACATATGTCATGATTTTATGTAATTGGCTTATCCTTTGACAAAACGCACTTTACTTGTATTTGGGTAGATTTAGGATGTGTTTAAATACTTCAAGAAACCATGTTTCAAGATCAAGTGTTGAAGCCTTTAAGTCTATCCAAGAAAACAAGTTGATAGTGCAAATTCATTAAAGCTCGACAGCTGGCTCGACAGCTGTATCTATCGAGCTTAAGAAAGCTGTTCAAAGTTCGGTGTGCTCGACAGCTTCTCGACACCTTCTATCTGTCAAGGTTTAAGATTTTCAGAATTCAAATATGATTTTCTTGGGATCCGTGTATTTGTCTTTGGGCTTTCTTTAGTCCTAACCCTAGACATATAAAAGGATTGTTTTAAGGGCCGTCAAACAGTTCACAAGTTGCACAAGCTTTGAGCAAACTCTGTTCAAGAAAATTGTGACCGGAGACGAAATTCTTGCCCTAGTTCGTCTCTTTCTCTTGAAGAAGTTGCTGTGTATGTGCACCGTAGGGTTTTGTGACCAAGCATCTTCTTGATCTTCATCGTGTGGATGAACTAAAGAACTTTGCAACCAACAACCTTCTTAGTTGGTGATTGAAGTCGCGTAATGGGATCCACGCAATTGGTTAGTCACGTACTTGGGAGTCGTGCATCTGAAAGAGGAATTGTCACTACAGAACAAGTCCAATTGGGTATTGGGGTAAGGGTTCAATTGTAGGTTGGTAAGGTACTTGGGATTCCTTTACTTGTAACCGCTTGTTGTGATAATAGTGGAGTTTCAGGAGTGGTGACCTAAAAATCACCCGGTGGGGTTTTTGCCGTTAGGTTTTCCCCATTCGTAAACAAATCACCGTGTTATTTATTTTCCGCTGCATTATTAGTTTATTGGTGATTTGTTTGTGCTACCACGCGTTTGCATGATAAATTGATTAATTAATAACTTGGCTAATTAATTAATTAATTTCTATCACAATGTGTCATTCAGTTTGTGGCCTATCAAAAGGTAAACAAGACATGCCTATCAAGTATTTTAATACTATTTTGTATTTCTCATTATAACTTATACTTGAATTGTTAATTATAATTGTAATGTATTGTTTTATGCTTTATCATTTATTATTTTTTCTTATTTAAAAGTTGTGATAATGTGTTTGAAAATTATTTAATTTGTGATAATGTATTTGAAAATTATTTATTTTTTCATGTTTTTTAAATTAATATTGCTCTTTTTTTTTTAATTTATATTTTATTTGTATTTTATATAATTATTAAATTATTTATGACGTTATCACGGTTCGACCTCAGTTGAACCTTGGTTTGACCTTAAAAACCTTGAACCTCCTCTCTCTTTTTTGGTTCTATGAACGGTCTGGGTTTCAAAACTTTGCTCGCACGCTGCCACTTAGTCTCCACATACCTCTCCTACTTCATACTTGATGGGAACTTGATCATCAAGTGATAGGTCGAAGTTACGGCCTTCCATGAATTGAGAGTAGGACGGCCTAGTATGGCATTATAAGCAAACGAACAGTCTATTACAAGGAATGTAACATCCTTAGTAATTTGTTGAGGGTAATCACCAACTATCACAGGCAATGTGACTACATCGAGGGGGTATACTCTCATTCTTCCGAACCCAACGAGTGGTGCATTGGTCGGTATGAGCCGTTTTCTCTTGATCCTCATCTATTGGAATGCCGAGTAATGGAGGATATCAGCAGAGCTTCCATTATCAACTAGGACCCGGTGAGTGTTGTAATCCCCTACCCGTATGCTAACAATAAGTGCATTGTCGTGAGGTGGTAGATACGTCGAGCATCTTCCTCCGAGAACCCAATTATGGGGTTGTCGACTCATGTCATCTTTGGAACGAAACCCGTTAGCTGGGCATTCTGAACCATCCTTAGGTAAGTCTTACATGCCTTTTTGGACGAACCGAAAGCTATGGTGCCCCCTACCATTATCCTTATGTCTCCTAGGGGTGGCCTGGGACGCTCGTTATCCCTTCTTACAGCTGGCTCTTGTGGTGGGTCTGCCCTTTCCTTACTAACGAACCATTGTAGTTTTCCTTGTCTGATAAGGGCTTCAATATGCTACTTCATGTCATAGCACTCAAATGTGTCGTAACCGTAATCCTGATTAAAACAACAATACTTGTCTCTGGACCTCTTACTGGAATCTCCCTTCAACTTGCCAAGCTACATCAAAGTTGTATCATCCTTGATTTGCATCAATACCTGATCAATCGGGGCAATTAGCGGGGTGAAGTTGGTGAACCTTCCAATGAGGGGTTTGGAGCACCTATTCTCCTGTTGGTCTCCAATTCTAGTCATCTTCTGTCCCCTGTCCTGTCGTGCATCTTCTTGCCTTTCCCTCTTCTTGGGTTTCTCCTCTCGGGCCAGTAACGCTCCTCTGCATTCATATACTTAGTAGCTCAATAAAGTACATCTGACATGGTCTTTGGGTTGTTCTTGTACAAGGAGAACAAAAACTTCCCCTTCCGCAGACCATTGGTGAATGCAGCAACAAGTATCTTATCATCAGTTTCGTCTATCGAAAGAGCTTCTTTGTTGAAACGTGCTATGTAGGACTACAGTGTCTCGTCTTCTCGTTGCTTGATGCTCATCGGGCATGCAGTGGATTTCTTGTACCTATGCCCCCCTATGAAGTGTGATGTAAACTGTGCATTTAGCTCTTTGAAGGTACTGATGGAGTTGGGTGCCAATTTGCTGAACCATATCCTGGCGGGACCTTTCAATGTAGTTGGGAAAGCTCGGCATATAATCTCGTCCGAAACACATTGTAAGTGCATAAGGGTTTTGAATGATTCTAAGTGATCCAAGGGATCCTTTGACCCATTATAGGCTTCTATCTACGGCAAACGGAACTTCGCTGGAAGGGGGAACGATGTGACGGGTGTCGTAAATGGGGAGTCCGTCCGGTGGACCAGCTCATCAAGGTCGTTTGACACCTGCCCCTTGAGGGCATTCATCATGAAGTCCATCCTTTCCTTCATCATCTGCATCTCTACAACTATATGTGACGGTGTTGTATCTGCGACGGATGGATGACTGGTATCTTGTCGCTCTTGTCTGCTTGGGGCATTGCAGCCTTCTAGTCCTTCTTGGTCCCTCCTTTTGGCACTGCTGTCCTTTTGCTCCTCTCTGTGAGTGTTGGGTCCAGCATCCCTTTGGCGCAGCTGTTTCTCCAGGTCATGGTTTTGCTTAGTAAGACATTCTACAGCTGCGGCTAGAGTCTGTACTTGTCTTTCGAGGGCATTAGTGCATGGTTCATCTCTGTTATTGTTGTTGGTTGCCATCAAGCGAGTGAGTACCATACAACTCTTTGTCTAGGAAGTGTTAATATGGCTGCTACTGTTTTCTAAAAGCTTTTTCCCACATATGGCGCCAACTGATGATGCCAAAAATCGTCAGTGAGCTGCACAGTCCTCACGTGCTCTAAACAGAACCTATGAAACAGAGACAAAGAAGACCTTAAAGAGAGTACCGGTGTGGTACCGGCCAAATACCACTCTAGAGTGCCAGAGTTGGGAAAATTACATGTACCTTCATTTGTGAGGGTTTTGGGGTTTTAATAGTAGTGTAGAGCCGACCTTAATTTATTGGTGGAGAGGGTATTTCCTTGTAGGGGAGATCTTCATCCATATTCGCAACTTATGGGATGATTTCCTTACAAGGATTCCTATAATTATGGTGGGGCATGGAGCGCAAGATATTTCCATACCAGAATCCTTGGAGACTACCCATGCCACGTGGGTACCATGTAGATGCCATAAGGGTGACATGTGGCTTTAGCAGACTGTTCCTTTCTATCCGTTCACTCGAAAGTGTCTGTATGTCTCCTTACCTTTCCGTTCGGGTCGCGAATTCGTCAACTAGCTTTGTTAGACAAAACTGTACCATCTCTTCTGGTTACCCTGTCTTTAAAGACTGACTCAATTAATTCAATCTGTCTACCCTGGAATTTACCCCTATCATTAATTACTATGAGATAGGTACAAAAGTTAGGTCGGACTCAAGACTCATTTGAGTCATACCGATCAAACAAGTGATCGAGGACATAACAATTCGACAAGCCCTAGAGTCTAATCAGTTTAAACTATGTTAAAAAAAGGCAATAACTACCAATTCCAAAATTCTCATTGTTAAAATGCAAAAAGCCCAAAGCATCTCATGAACTTTGGGTCAAAATCAAATTGACCCCTTGATCTTCTAGTTGAAATTAGGAGCCCCTAAACTTTGAGAAATACCCATATCAATCTTTTGTGTAAATTTCTGTCTCCCTCCATCAAGAAAACAAAATACTCAAGGAAAAAAAAATATTTAATTACAATTTTATTTAAACATACTATTTATTATAATATATTATAAAATAAATTTTTTAATTAAATTGAAATGTAGAGAGACGAAAATTTAGACAAATGATCATGAGAATAAATACGATATATCCATTGTGGAGAAGAGGAGAGAAGGGCTATAAAACCCACACAGTAAGAAGAGAAAAAGGTACACAGTTTTATAATCACAATTATAAGCTATTTTACTTTCTGATTTGAGCAAGCGGATCATTCAATTTGAATCTAACTTGATCATCGGAGGGAACTCGGCCAACATCAAACCGGTTTTATACCCTTTACAATTTTTCTTTACAAATTGATTTGAAGGGTAAATTGTCATTGCCCATTCATATAGATGAGAGCACCACTGACAAGTTTTCGCATCATCAACATTCATGGCATTTCTATCAATCGGAACATGAATCCATGGGTCCATGTAGGAATGATATCCCTTTGATTCATTTTGTAACAAACTACTTCAGCAATTTTGTTCTATTGGATGGAAGAATCAAAACTTATTTTAAACCATCCTAGGGGAGAGGAGCAAAGTAATGCTTCATATACAGAAGGGGGAATGAATAGGATTTAGAGTTTGCCTAGCAGTGGCTGAACCAGAAATTATTTTCAGCCTTGCTTTGTGTTTTCGGCAAATTCAAATTGTTTCTATGACGTCTTTCCAAAATGATAGTTTTTGTGCTCATTCTTTTTGGAATGCTATAATTTGACATATATATATATATATATATATATATATATATATATATCATGGTCCAAAATGATAGTCCTATGATTAGGTTCATGTCATATTATAATGCATAACTCACATTCACTTACCACACTGCGTCACAGCACCATAACACTTATGCATTAATGGATGATCATGTTCTTATGCATGTTCATGTGTTCATCAAAGCATAAACCATAATCACTAATCTAAACTAACAAAGCATGTTAATATGTTATACTACTGACCTTAACCTAAACAAGCATAAAGTGACTCAAATAGAACCTAAGCCATTATTTATCTAAGTAAAACAGAGATAAATCACAAAACAGGCAATTCTAGGTTTTCTAGTTAACCATGCGTACGCATGGTCATGGAGATACGTACGCATGCACAAGCATGCGCACACATTCCTACCCAAAAACATACTAGTCAACACCCAACTAAACTACATCCTATCTATCCTAGCATTCTTCTAAACTAAAGAGCAATAAACCTAAGTTACGCACAAGATTATTAAAGCAGAAAAACATAGATAAAAACACAAGAATTGAAAGATAGAAGCAAGAACAAGTACCTCACAAAGCGAGCTATTAGAGCTTTGATTTTAATTGTTCCCCTTAGTCAATCTACAAAACAAAATACTCAGAGGGTTAGTAAGTTTAACTTGAGGGCTTAGACCCGAATAGGTCCCAGCCAAAAAAACTTTAACTTAGAATGCTTTTAAAGTAAAAAGTTATTTTTGAAAAACATTTTTTGGAGTAGATTTGGTGTGTTTAGGGAAAAGGGCCATGGGGCATTTTTATAGTATTCAGAGAGAAGGGCAGAGCTCTTCTTAGGTGATGTGAGATTAGCTCTGCTGTATTTTTTATAATAACTTTCCTTACATGGCTTTCTAAAACCCTAATGCGTACGTATTCTCGAGCATGCATATGCATGGCTTAAGCATGTGTTCACTTGCTTTGGGTTCATGCTATGTTTTTCTCTTCCAAAACATCCTTCAAGTTAAAAAATTTCTTTAGTTAGGCCCTAGAGCAGTTATAGACCCTTCTAGTGATATTGTCATTGGGGAACGGGAGCTTGAGTCATAAAAGATACAAAATAAAGTGTCTACAGTCATGAAACACCCAAACTTAAATGACGGATTCAAATTAGAAGAAATATATTTACAATGCCCAAATTACATAATTTGTTAATTTAGCGTAATAGCACTTTGGTTTATTGTAGTATTTAATTTACTAATGGAATATTTCAGATGGAAAATTTTTGTTGCAAAACATGTATTCCAGCAATATATTAGAGAAAATAGAATTGTTGAAATTTCAACTAGACAATGCAACAAAAAAGAGAGTCAATGATTTTTCTTTTAGTTGAGTTATATAAGTGCTATAAAGCATATGTAGAACATTTTGTATATAAAGAAATGAAATTCGAAACACAATTATCTTTCTTTTTCCTTGAATTTTTTTTAAACTACATAGATTTAGGAAAATATTTATGCTCATATCCACTTTCATTTTGTTTTTCCTCTATATGAAATTTTATTCCTTACATATTAGATTTCAAAGAAGCAAATCAAATTGGTGAAATTTTAACCTAACAAGGCAACAAAAAAGATAGTAAATTATTTCTCTTTAAGTCAAGTCTTATACAAAGGCTCTAAAACATATGTAGATCGTATGTTTATAAAGAAAATGAAATTAGAAACAAAATTATTTTTCTAATTCTTTGAATTTTTTTATTTACATGGACTTAGAAAAATATTTATTTGCATCCTATTTCATTTAAAAATGACTTTTTTTTTTAATTAAAATTTTTTTTACTGAGTTGTGTAGCTCACCCTTTCCACTCTTTCAGTCAACAGGTTTTATTTTGGAATAGAGGGAGCCTTAGTCTAGTATTTGGGAGGATCTGGTTTTATTTTTAAAAGTATAGCCCCTATTATTCTTTAAAGATGATGATTTTAATTTAAGTCAAAGTTACCAATTATTTGATTTTAGTAATTTATGAAATTGTCAAGTTTCGAGACTATGAAGGAAATGATTATTTTGTGATAAGAATATATACACACACACATATGTGTGTGTGTGTGTGTGAGATTTTAAACAGTTAATATTAAGTTTGGTGACTTTGTAAGAAATGGAAGAAATTTTTTGGAAGCATGTACCTTACATAACATATGGAAAATTCATAATAAGATAAAGATTTGCAATGTACATAAATAACTTGATATGACATTATACTATGTATTGTGATTTTATCAACTTATCATTTCATTGTAAGTCATGATGATTAAAATGGTTAATTGGCTGCCTATTAATGTATTCCAACATGTATAGTATAGGTATAAAAATACCAACATGAAATGATCGCCATTTGCAATTATTTGATGATTTTTTGAGAAAATGTGTCAAACATGTATTCTATCAAGATTTTAAAGAAAAATCGAATTGTTGAAATTTCAACTAGACAAGTTAACAAAAAAGATAGTCAATGATTTTCCTTTTAGTTGAATTATATAAGTGCTATAAAGGATGTGTTGCACATTTTGTATATAAAGAAATGAAATCAGAAAAAAAAAGAAAGAATATATATATATATTTTTCTTTTTCTTTGAAATTTTTTTATTTACATGAATTTAGAAAAATATTTATATTCATATCCTCTTTCATTTTGTTTTTCCTCTTTGTAAAATTTTATTCTGTACATATATATTAGATTTCAAAGAGGCAAGTCAAAATTTTGAAATTTCAACCAAACAAGGCAACAAAAAAGATAGTTAATGATTTCTCTTTAAGTCAAGTCTTAGGGGATTCTAGCCTTTTACCCCTATTTTAAAAAATATTTGGCAATATGCCCCTGTTTTGAAACTATATAGGTCCGTGCCCCTGTTTTGAAACTCGATTTTCTCAAAATCGAGTTTCAATGAAAAACTCGCTTGCTTTAAAATCGAGTTATGCTTGATCAAACTTAAAAAAAAAAAAAAAAAAAAAAAAAAAAAAAAAAAAATTGCATGGAACTCGAGTTCATGGAGCTCAAGTTCCATTTAAAATGCCACTATAGGGCTCCCTAAACCTGGTATGGAGCAATCAAACTTATAAAAAAAAAATTGCATGAAAATGCCACTATAGGGCTTTAAAACGCCACAATAGGGCTCCCTGAACCTGGTATGGGGCGATCAAACTTATAAAAAAAATTGCATGAAAACGCCACTATAGGGCTTTAAAACCTAGTATGGGGCGACCAAACTTATAAAAAAAAAATTTCATGAAAACGCCACTATAGGTATGGAACTCAAGTTCCATACAATTTTTTTTTTTTTTTTTTAGTTTGATCACCCCATTCTCGATTTTCTACCAGTCGAGTTTTTTGATTGAAACTCGATTTTAATAAAATCGAGTTTCAAAACAAGGGCATGAACATATATAGTTTCAAAACAGGGGCCTATTACCAAATATTTTTAAAAATAGGGGTAAAAGGCTAGAATCCCCTCAAGTCTTATACAAAGGCTCTAAAACATATGTAGAACGTTATGTTTATAAAGAAAATGAAAATAGAAATAAAATTATTTTGCTAATTCATTGATTTTTTTTTTTTTTATTTACATGGATTTAGACAAATATTTATACGCATCCTATTTCATTTTAAAATGATTGTTTTTGGAAAGTTAAGCCCAAATTTCCAAATGTGTGATGATAAAAAGGCTAATGGTTCTTTTAAAAAGAGAGAAATTAAAATTACAAAATTAAAAATGTCGAAAAAATGGTTAGAACATTAGGTATGAAACTTTTCTTTACTAGAAAATAAAATAACTAAAACTGAGATAAATCTTCTCTCGAGTTCTTTAAAAATGATTGTTTTTGGAGAGTTAAGCCCAAAATTCCACCAAATCGACACCAAAATCGAACACCTACCAATTGAAACCGAAACGATAAGGAGTTTTGTGTTAAAAAATTCTGCTATAATGCCAACTAGCAACTCAAATGCTCTACTTCAAACATCCTTATAGTAGCTGAGTTTGACCAAAGTCTTTTGGCTAAAGCCTAGTTTTTTATGTCATTTTCATGTGCCGTGAGCAACTGCTTGGTGCTAGCCAAGGACGTAATAAGGGCATAAGCTATAGAGTTCCCACAACTCAATTTTATCTTCCTGAGAATCAAAAGTGTTAGGATATATGTGATTCAATGTTAGGAACATATGTCAACATTTTATGTAATTGGCTAATCCTTTGACATAATGCACTTTACTTGTAATTGGGTAGATCTAGTATGTGTTTAATGCTTCAAGAAATAAGGTTTCAAGTTCAAGTGTTAAAGCCATGCAAGTCTGTCCAAGAATCGAGTAATGAAGTGCCAGATTTTAAAACTCGACAGCTAGCATCTATCAAGATTTAAAAGCTACTGAAGCCCGTGGTTTGACAGCTAGCTCGATAGATGGCTATTTATCAAGGTTTATGAAACTCAATTTTTTAGAGCTGTTTTTCATCCAATTCATGGGTATATGTTTGGGCTTTCTTTTCTCACAACTCTAAACATATATAAGGATTATTTTGAGGGCCGTAAAAGGTTACACAAGTTGCACAAGAGCACAATTCCACAAGTGTGAAGAAAAGTGTGACCGGAAGCCTAGTTTGCCTTAGTTCATCTTTCTTTTGAAGAAGCTGCTGTATTTGTACACCGTAGGGTTTTGTGACCAAAGAGCTTCTTGATCTTCTTCGTGTGATGAACTGAAGAATTTTGCAACCAACATCTTTCTCAAGTTGGTGATTAAGTCGCGTACTGGGATCCGTGCATCTATTGGTTAGTCACGTACTGGGAGCCGTGCATTGAAAGGAGAGATTGTCACTACAGAACAAGTCCAATTGGGTATTGGGGTAAGGGTTCAACTGTAGGTTGGTATAAAGTACTGAGATTCCTTTACTTGTAACCGCTTGTTTTGATAATAGTGGATTCTCGGGAGTGGTGACCTTAAAATCACCCGGTGGGGTTTTTGCCATGTAGGTTTTCCCCATTCGTAAACAAATCACCGTGTCAACTTATTTTCCGCTATATACTTAGTTTAATTGGTGATTTGTTTGTGCTACAACACATTTTGCATATAAATTTGATTAATTAATAAACTTGGCTAATTAATCAATTAATTCTTCACAAGGGATCAATACATTCTTAGCCTATCAGAAAGAGAGGAGGGATAAGTGGGGAGGATAACTCAGTTTTGATTCGTAACCCTTTTCCTCTCTATTATTATTATTATTATTTTTTTTTTTTTGAATTCAAATGATGGATTCAAGTTAGAAGAAATATATTTATAATCGCCAAATTAAATAAATTGTTAATTTAGTGTAATATCACTTTGGTTTAATGTAATATTTAATTTACTAACAAAATATTTCAGATGGAAAACTTTTGTCGCAAAACATGTATTCTAGCAAGGTATTAGAGACAAATCGAATTGTTGAAATTTCAATTACACAAGGAAACAAAAAAGGTAGTCAATGATTTTTCTTTTAGTTGAGTTATATAAGGGCTATAAAGCATATGTAGAACATTATGTATATATAAAAATAAAATTAGAAACAAAATTAATTTTCTTTTTTTAAAATTTTTTTTATTTACATGGATTTAGAAAAATAGTTATACTCATAGCCTCTTTTATTTTGTTTTTTTCTCTTTGTAAAATTTTATTCTTTATGTGGGGTCATGGGCCCAGATCATACAATTGGGTTTTGGGCTTAAGGCCCAAGCCGAGGATAAAGGGCCGTCCGAGGATGGGTAAGTATAGCCAAGGAAACCCATGCTAGTGGATAAGGAAGACAATATTGAACATAATGGCCTAGGAGTTTGTGCCAAGGATGAATTTGTCCTCGGCTAGCCAAGGTCGAGGTCCGTAAAGGATGCCTGCCATCTAGAGGTGCGATCCATAAAGTTCTAGAAATATGGATAAGCCTTGCAAGAACAAAAGACAGAGAAGAATCCCAAAATATCTTGGGAAAAGCTACTGTTACCACATTGAATGCACCCCAGCTAACTCCCTGGCCGCATTAATGAGGAAGTGACCTCTGCACAGTATTAATGCAACCCTATAACCACCCTAGAAGACCTATTGAGGGGGCTGATGGGACAAGTATCAGCATAAACCATCAACTATCCATGTGTAGGGTAGAGATGAAGGAAGAAATGTAGTATAAATAAGAGTAGACACCCCAGAGATCGTGAAGAGAAAAAAAAAAGAGAGAGGGGGGACTCTCTCCGGACCCAAGAACAGGAGCCGCCCAAACTGCTTCAAGGAGAAAATCTCCTTGAATAAGCTCAGTTCATCTCTGTGCAATCGCCATGACCACCATGACTAACGATTGTCCGTCCGCTAAGGCCTAGCTTTTTAGTCCACTCTCTACAAATTCATTGTATCGGGCCTGCTGGCCCAAGATCCCACCCATCGTGTGGTATTGGGCTGAGAAACAAGACCCTACACTTTACATATTAGATTTCAAAGAGGCAAATCAAATTGTTGAAATTTCAACCTAAAAAGGCAATAGAAACGATAGTCAATGATTTTTCTTTAAGTCAAGTCTTATTCAAAGGCTTTAAAGCATATGTAGAACATTATGCATATAAAGAAAATGAAAATAGAAACAAAATTATTTTTCTAATTCCTTCATTTTTTTTTTTATTTACATGGATTTAGAAAAATATTTTTATGCATTCTATTTCATTTATTTTTTCATTCTTTGTAATTTTTGTTTTTTTCATATCCACTTTGTAAATATGTGTACATATGGAATGAACAAATAAAATAAAAAAAAAAATTGTTAGATTAAAAATTAATATGCACATTGAAATTTCAATCAAATTGTTGAACTTCTTTTCCAAAATGTTTAAATATTAAACGAACATAAGAAAATTCCATCTCAATTTTTTTGTCAGGTTTCAAAAATCCAACTTTTTAAGAGAACATTATGTTAGGAATCTATAATTCCATTGCAGTGTAATTGTACATGTGGACCTTACTGATTGTAACAGCTGGTAGTTATTAGTTAGTTACTTTGGGGGTAATGAGTTACCACACTAGTTAATAAGGTGAAGAGTGGTTAAGAGGGTGAGTTAGTTGTACTGTGAGGGTGAGGCAATTGTACCAGAGTTAGTTAGGATTACACCACGGGTATAAGGGAAGCACTGTGTAACAGAACAGGGATTGTCTTGTGAATAATACATTGCTCATTCATTCATTCTTTCTTTCTCTCTCTCTCTCTCTCTCTCTCTCTCTCTCTCTCATCTTCCATGGAGGTTTGGTCCCCCTTGAATTGACCAATCCATTTCCCTTTCTATGCACTAACAAAGCCTTAACATTTGGAATTAGAGCATCTGATCCTTCCATATTACCATGACAGAAACCCATTCCACTTCCCAAAATTCCAATTCACAAAACTCTGAGAAACAGAATTCAGAGAAAATTACAGCTTTAGCTAAGGTTTCTGAAAATCACGAACATGCATTACAAGAAATTCAGAAGTAATTGCAGACCATTACTGGGTTCATGCAAAGAATTGCTAAAGCAGAGGATAAGCACCAAATTTCCAATTCAAGTTGTTGAGCTTTTCTCATCAACAGTAATGGAGGAAACCTAGTGTCTTCACCTTTCAATTCCCTCAAGAATCTAAAGTTGGACTTTCCAAGGTTTCGTGGAGAGGACCCAACTTGTTGGGTTTACAAAGCTAATCAATTTTTTTCCTATCGCAATACCCCTGAACATCAGAAGGTAAGGATGGCTTCGTATCACCTTGAGGAAGAAGCTTTCATTTGGTTCCAAGATGCAGAGCAAGCAGGTGGTTTTCCTAGCTGGGAGGTCTTCATCAAAGCATTGCAAACTTGTTTTGGTGTCATGACTTATGATGATCCTATGGAGGCACTCACTAGACTCAAGCAAACATCCACTGTGATTGCTTACAAAGGTAACTTTGAAATATTGTCTAATAGAATTTTTAGGTTATCTGAGTCACACAAATTGAGTTGTTTTATAAGTGGTTTGAAGGATGAAATTAGATTACCAATTAGAATGTTAGTCCCTAAAACTCTTAATGAAGCTTTTGGGTTGGCAAAAAGTCAAGATGAGTACCTATCTAATGGTAGGAAGGGCTTTAGGAATTTAATGGATACTAGTAAGGGTTCAGTGTTGGGTACACCTAAGTTGACGGCTAGAGTGGAGTCTAGGACTAAAGTTCCTTTACAGAGGTTGACTGGAGCACAAATGGAGGAAAGAAGGAAATTAGGGCTTTGTTACAACTGTGATGAGAAGTGGCAGATGGGGCATAAATGTAAAGGTGCTAAATTGTTTTTGTTGGAGGAAGTAATGGAGGTGGAACCTAAGCCTTCTAGGGTACAATTGGTGGAAATTAATGAGGATGACGTGTTGCTTGATAACCAGGATGTCAATTTAAGGAGTGGAGTGGATCCTGTTGAGATCACACTATATGCATTAGTAAGGAATCCCATTTCTAATACCATGAGGATAAAAGGTAGGATTCAAAATCATGATGTGGTGTCTCTCATTGACTTTGGGGGCACCCATAATTTCCTGGATGCTGCTATGTTACCAATTTTACATTTGCAATTGGATACTTCTCAAATATTGGAGGTTAAAGTAGCTGATGGCACAATTCTTAAGACCTTAGGGAGCTGTCATGGGGTCACTATCACCTTACAATGGCATAGGTTTGTTGTAGATTTTAATATCTTGCATTTGAGTGGCTGTGAGGTGGTTTTGGGTACACAATGGTTGAGTACTTTGGGGGTAATCAGTTGGGACTTTCACTTGTTGACTATGAGGTTCCTTTATAAGGGTAAAAGTGTATTTCTCCAAGGATTGCAGCCTACTGCTTCTTCAACTATTTTTTATGCTAATAAGTTTTTGTTGGGGTTTATGCCCTAAAATCCAATTTATTGGCATGACATAAATAATTAAATTGTTTAATTATATGAGACTATTTATTAATGAACTAATGGGACATTATCTTAGTCCATGAGATGCATAGTATGTGATTTATGTGAAAAGTCACAGAAGATATAAATCACAAGTTTTTTGTAAACTCAGAATTTTAGTTCGTAGTCGGTGATGAAATTGGGTGTTTCATCTACGAAGACTATAACATATCAACTACGATGATTTGTCTTGATCATGGAAGTGGAGACTTCTAGTTGATATGTTGATATGTTTTAAGAGTTAAGGCATATTGAACTAGACCGCTGTGAGATTTATTATTCTCTTAACGACTGTCAAATGAATAATAAATCTCACGACTTCTATTTACATCAACTCTAAATCCTGAGAGAATAATGGACCTGATCATGAGATGTAGGTTGCTTTGATATATCAGGAGTGAGATTTATAAGTTATGGTCAAAACCTCAGTATGTTGGGCAGCCGCATTTAATGTTGATGGAACATATATTCTCAAGATGGAATTCATAGTCTCTTAACGGAGATATAAAATATTCCCTTGAGATAAGTTTAATGGGTTTGGTTATTCAAAGTGTTGGGCCCAACCACTTTAGTAAGAAGTTACTAAAGTATATATATTTATGAAATTGGATTTCATAAATATATATTGAATAACATAAAGGATTAAACCGGGTACTCAAGGATTAAGATGTAGTAATCTTCAAAGTGGCAGTCTTTTTCATGACTTTGTATTACTACGGATATTTTAATGAAGGGGTTGCATGTAAAATAAAGTCTTGGGATATAATTTATAGATAAGGCCTAGGGTGCAACTATATTTATATAGTGATATTAAATATAGTTAATGGTAACTTTGGACTTGTTAAGAGTTGACAGAAAAGCCCAAGGCCCATTGGAGCTAGTGTCTTATTGGTCCCTTTTGGTCTCACTCCAAGCCACATGCTAGAGCCCAATTGGAATGGCCCAAAAGGCTAGCCCAATTAGATAATCAGTTGTATATAAGGAGAGAAACATACAGAATTTCATTAAGGCTATTTCATGAGACTTTTCATTAAGTCTTTTCATGAGAGTTCTCATAAGGAATGAAATGGTTTTTATGTGAGTGTTGGACACTCATTATTCTCTCCTTGGAAATTGATTGAGATACCACACATCTTGGGCATTAAGTGGAATTGGAGTGAAGATTAAAAGTCTTCCCAAGAACTTCTGATCTTCGGTTTTGAATTTCACCACACCAAGGTACGCATTCTTGTTCTCATATTCTGAAATTTACATAGCACATGTTATCAATATCGAATGAAGTAGATTCGTTAATTTTCCGCTGCGCACATGCATTTTTCCAATAGTTTTTTGGTGGGTCAACTAGAAAAGGCCTGGTATTGCAAATCACTGCTACATATTCTGTTGCTTCTGTCCAATCACCTCTTCTACCAGAGTTGGCTGCCTTGTTGGGTAAGTTCTCCCTGGTTTTTGTTGTCCTTATTGGCCTGCCTCCCATCAAAGGTCATGAGCACAGCATCAATCTCAAGGAAGGTACACAGCCTGTGTGTGAGAGACCATACAGGTACCCCTATTTTCAAAAGTCTAAAATTGAAAAGATAGTGAATGAATTGTTGGAAGTAGGGTCAATACAGCCTAGCCAAAGTCCATTTTCTTCGCTTATTTTGCTTGTAAGAAAGGTTGATGGTAATTGGAGCATGTGTATAGATTATAGGGCTTTAAATAAGGCCACTATTAAAGATAAATTTCCTATACCTATTGTGGGTGAGTTGCTAGATGAATTGGCAGGTGCTTCAGTGTTTTCTAAGTTGGACCTTAGGTCAGATTATCACCAAATTAGGATGAGGAGTGAGGATGTTCCTAAAACAGCTTTTAGAACTCATGAAGGGCATTATGAGTTTTTAGTCATGCCCTTTGGGTTGACTAATGCACCATCCACTTTTCAGGCTTTAATGAATTCTATCTTTAGACCTTATCTAAGGAAATTTGTCCTAGTGTTCTTTGATGACATTTTGGTTTACATTCAGTCCTTGGATACTCATTTATCTCATCTCAAGACTGTTTTGGAGGTTTTGTTGTGACACCAATTATTTTCTAAGTAGTCTAAGTGTGTGTTTGGGACTTCCGAGATGGAGTATTTGGGTCATATCATTTTTGGTGAGGGTGTTAAGACAGACCCCAAGAAAATATCAGCTATGGTGCAGTGTCCAATACCTGATTTTGTCAAGGCTTTGAGAGGTTTCCTAGGGCTAACTGGTTATTACAGGAAATTTATAAAGGGTTATAGTTCCATTGCACAACCCTTAACTGGTCTCCTCAAGAAGGATTCTTTTCTTTGGAGTGATAAGGCTTTGGAAGCTTTTACAAGGTTGAAGGAGGTTGTGACTTATCCTCCTATGTTGGCTCTTCCTGATTTTTCCAGGCCATTCATTATTGAGTGTGATGCTTCAGGGAGGGGTTTAGGGGCTGTACTTATGCAGGGTCAGAGACCCATTGCTTTCCATAGTCAAGCATTGATAGCCAAGTACCTTCATTTATCCACTTATGAGACTGAATTGATGGCTTTAGCTTCTGCAGTCAAAAAATGGAGATCTTATCTGTTGGGAAGGCCTTTTGTGGTTAAAACTGACCACCAGAGCCTTAAGTTTCTGCTTGAATAGAGAATTGCTACCCCATCTTAGCAGAAGTGGCTTGCTAAACTCTTGGGATATGCTTTTGTTGTGGAATATAAAAGGGGTTGTGATAATAGGGTAGCTGATGCCATCTCCAGACAGTTTAGGGTTGATTCTAACTTGCCTGCTTCTAATTTTGATTCCAAGACAGGTTGCTTGATGCTCTTGACTGTCCCTGACCCTACTTGGTTGGATGGATTGAAAGCTAACTATTCATTAGATGCTTCTGTCCAACAACTTATTGTTGTTGTCCAAGTTGGTTCTCCTCCTAAAGGTTTCACTTTTCAGAATGGGTTATTGTTTTATAAGGGCAAGTTCTTTGTTGGTCCATCTTGTCCTCTTAAGCTTCAATTTTTGCATCATGTTCATAGCAGCCCCTTGGCTGGCCATTTTGGGTTCCTGAAATCTTACTAGAGGGCTAAGAATGACTTTTATTAGCATGGCATGAAGTAAGATATTTTGGGCCATTTCAGGTATTGAAGAAGATTGGTAGTGTCTTACAAGTTGGATTTGCTAGATGAGTCAAGAATTCACCCTATTTTTCATGTGTCAAGTCTGAAGCTGGGTCAGCATGTCACATCCTTACCTACTTTGCCTCCTGTTGATGAATCTGGTCAAGTGTTTATTGAACCAATGGCTGTTCTGCAGAAAAGGACTAAGTCTTTGAGATCTAGGGTCATCACAGAAGTCTTGGTGCAGTGGTCAGGTGCTTCTCCTGATGATGCAACCTGGGAATCCCTTCAATAGCTATAGCTCTCCTTTCCTCACCTTGTGGGCAAGGTGCTTTGAAAGGGAGGGGTAATGTTAGGAATCTATAATTTCATTGCAGTGTAATTGTACATGTGTACCTTATTAATTGCAACAGGTGGTAGTTATTAGTTAGTTACTTTGGGGTAATGGGTTACCACACTAGTTAATAAGGTGAAGAGTGGTTAAGAGGGTGAGTTAGTTGTACTGCGAGGGTGAGTCAGTTGTACTGGAGTTAGTTAGGATTACACCACGGGTATAAGGGAAGCACTGTGTAACAAAACAGGGATTGTCTTGTGAATAATACATTGCTCATTCTTTCTCTCTTTCTCTCTCTCTCTCTAATCTTCCATGGAGGTTTGGTCCCCTTGAAGTGACCAATCCATTTCCCTTTCTATGCTCTAACAGAGCCTTAACACATTATTTATTGTTTTATATACAATATAAAGAAGTATAAGTTTCGAAAACTACCCTTAACTATATTTATAAAAAAATTGGAATACTAAATCTAGAAGTACACATACAAAAATTTGCAGTGCTAGCATTTTTGAAATTACAATATTCCGTGTGCGTAAAAAGCCAAATTTTTTTTTACTATTTAGCTTATTTTTGCTACTATTTATGGGTCTCATTACACTTTTTGGTACTATTTATGGGTCTCATTGTACTATTTCAGCTACCTTTTAGCTTTGTCCATAGTACTTTCAACAAAAAGTTTTCATTCTTAGTTAAATAAGTTGTAACTTATCCTCTTAATCAAGTTTGAAAAATCTACAACTACCACAATACAAAAACTATTGGCTCCAAGTATTTTGGATTACTTTCAAATTCAAATACAATTTCTAACTTATCTTTTTAATCAAAGCTTAAAAAACCAATACTTCTAAAATACAAATTCTATTGGCTCCAAGTCAGGAATTTTATTGGCGTTAATTCAAGCGTGGGAATTTTTTTTATTTTTTATGGTGGTGGCAAAAAAGAATTAAGTGAAAATTATTGGCAATATTTTATTGCCTATAAAATTCTCTTACGGAACTAGATATAGAGTATTCCTAATCTCAATCCAATAAAACCTTTTCCATTATCCTTTTGCTAATGGGTTCCATGCAAACATAAAATTCTACCCATTATCTTGCCTCATCTCCTTCATCATTATCCTCTCTTTAGTTATTGTCTTACCAAACAAAGTAAGATGAATGACTTGATAGAGACAAACCTTTTACAGTCCAAATCAAAGAAAAATTTACCGATGCAAATCATCAAGAAATATTTCAAACATTGCTTAAACAAAGCAATAATGGAAAGTTGAAAAGAGGTTGCATAAGTGAATATACCATTGGACTATCTGCCAAACCCAAAACAATTAGAAGAATTTGGCAAAGAGGAAAAGCTTCTCAAGATGAGAATTTTGTTGCTGATGTGTCTCAAAAGTTTCCAAAACATGTTGGGCAAAAAAGAGTTCAAATTGATTTCAATAAGATTTGTTAGGACATATGTGATTCACTTGTTAGGAACATATGTCACTATTTTATGTAATTGGCTAATCCTTTGACAAAATGCACTTTACTTGTATTTGGGTAGATCTAGGATGTGTTTAATACTTCAAGAAACATTGTTTCAAGATCAAGTGTTGAAGCCATGCAAGTCTGTCCAAGATTCAAGTCTGAAAAGTGCCTGTCATTAAAGCTCGACAGCTAGCCATCTATCAAGCCTTGAAGAGCTGTTCAGCCCCATGGCTCGACAGCAGCTCGACAGATAGGGTATTTGTCGAGGTTTATGAAAAACAGAATTTCAGTTCTGTTTTAACTCTAATCCGTGATTGTATGTTTGGGATTTCTTTTCTCACAACCCTAGACATATAAAAGGATTATTTTAAGGGCCATCAACAAGGACACAAGTTGCACAAGTATTGAGCAAAGTTTGTTCAAGCATATTATGACCGGAGACAGAGTTTTTCCCTAGTTCATCTTTCTTGTGAAGAAGTTGTTGTGTTTGTACACCGTAGGGTTTTGTGACCAAGCATCTTCTGGATCTTCATCATGTGATGAACTGAAGAACTTTGCAGCCAACAAATTTCTTTAGTTGGTGATTGAAGTCGCGTACTGGGATCCGCGCAATTGGTTAGTTACGTACTGGGAGCTGTGCATTACAAGGAGAGATTGTCATTACAGAACAAGTCCAATTGGGTATTGGGGTAAAGGTTCAACTATAGGTTGGTATAAGGTACTGGGATTCCTTTACTTATAACCGCTTGTTGTGATAATAGTGGAATTTCAGGAGTGGTGACCTTAAAATCACCCGGTGGGGTTTTTGCCGTGTTAGTTTTCCCGATTTGTAAACAAATCACCGTTTCAATTTATTTTCTGCTGCACTTAGTTTAATTGGTGATTTGTTTGTGCTACCATGCGTTTGCATGTTAATTTGGTTAATTAATAAACTTAGCTAATTAATCAATTAATTCATCACAAAGGGTCAATTCGTTTTTGGCCTATCAAGATTTTAGAAATTCCCTTTCGTTGTTGTACCAATATTCGATTGTCAGCTACTGTTATGAATGTTGCTAAATCAACACTGCACAGGTAGATCAAAGAAGGAGCTATTAGGCCACACTCAAATGCTTTGAAGCCATATCGACAAGATAATGGAGGATATCATATTTATTCAACAAGATAATGCTAGACCTCACATTGACCCTAATGACTCCGAATTTCTTGAAGTTGCATCTAGTGATGGATTTAAGATACATTTGTCCTATCAACCACCTAATAGTCTAGACATAAATGTTTTAGATCTTGGACTTTTTAGAGCCATTCAATCACTACAACAGCAAGAAGCACTTTCAATTGTTGATGAGTTAGTCTATGCAAGAGAAAAAGACTTTAACGAATTGCCATAACAGAGTCTTAATCGTGTTATCTTAAATTTGCAACAATGCATGAATGAAGTTATCAAAGAGATTGGGGGAATAATTATAAGTTTCCGCATATGGGAAAAGAAAAATTGGAGAAGCAAGGTCATCTTCCTCTTCAACTTGAATGTGATCGTGATATCATTGAGAGGGCCTTTCTTTATCTACAGTAGGTAGTTGTCCTTCATTTGCTGCAATTTTTTTTTTCTTTCCCTTCTTAGGATATTTCTCGTATCCTTAAATTTGTGGTGATGTGTTCCTGTGCATGGTTTTTAATCAACTTTAAAAAAAAATAAAAATAAAATAAAATAAAATTTAGAGTTATTCCTTAATGAGGCAACTAAGAAGGTGCCCCAATTACATGGATTTTTTAAACATTTGTTGCTTTTCTTTTCAAATGGTTTTGAAAATAAAGTAGAAGCATAATAGGAACATTAGTAAATTAATGACTTTTAAATTTTAGAAATAGAACAACATTTTTGGACATCCCAAAATGGAATAAAGGACAAACAAATTGGGATGGAGGGAGTATATATTCAATTTATTTTTTAGTTGTAAAATAAATGTTTATACATATGTGTATGTTTATGTTTGTTTCTAGAAAAATCTCAATCAAATTGTTGAATTTTCTTTACCAAAATGTTCACATATGTTAGAATAAAAAATGTTTACATTTGGGATGAACATAATATATATATATATATATATATATATTCAATTTCCTTCTTATGTAAAAATACAAGTTTATGTTTATATGTAAGTCTATATTCATGTTTGTTTTTAGAAAAATAATTAGTAAATATTAACAAAATATTAAAAAGTTCATACTTTAATAGTTTGGTGTTATGAAATAAGTTTTAATTCTTTAGAGGGTAAATTGCAAAGTACACCCCTAATTTTGGGGTTGCTTCGATTTTACACACAAAAATTTGAAAATTTGGATTTTACTTATTTATTTCAATTTAAATAGATTAGGTGACGAAATATTTCGTCACCAAATGTATTTTTTTTCAATTTCAAAAGATTAGGTAACAAAGTTTTGTGTCACTGATTGAATTTGTTTTTTTTTTCAATTTCAATAGATTGGTGACTAATTATTTTGTCACCAATTTCTACTTATAGTCAAATATTGGTGACGAAAATTTTCGTCACCATTTTTTATTTATTAATATTCTTTACATTTACTTGCCATTACATTAACATATTACATTAACCTGTTCATTTCCAACCACAGCTATAAACAAATCATCCATTCATTTCCAACAACATTCATTAAAAAATCATCCATACAATTTAAAAAGGAAATAAAGAACCATTATACTTTTAAAACCATTGAACCAAGTTGTTCACAAAGTAATTACAATCATTTATATATAGATGACGACCTCCATACTTTACAAAAATTTATTTGAGTTCAATTAGCGCCACAAAAACTATCTTTTTGCCACCAATCCCATATCTATCTGCACAAGTATAAAGAAAAATGCATCAATACCATATCTTATAGAAGAAGCAACTGCTTGTACAAATTTCAGCTAAATTTGATAAATTGATATTACTATCATGGATCCAATTTAAAAATAAAGTTTGATACAAGTAACTTATTTAACTAATGTAAATTTACATAAGATAAAATCTTGCAGAAATTAAGCTGATATGTCACCAATCCCAAATTCATTGAAGAAAATTTACATACAATGGAAACAAATTGCACTTATCAAGTCACTTACACAAGTGTCAATGCATTGTGAGAGTATAATTAAGGAAGAGCTACATTATACATAAAGAATGCATGATAAAGATAATAGATTGCATGCCACCACAACACAAGATGTCAGTGAATGTTCCCCCATCTTTTGCACCTGCTTAGTGCAGTGTTGGTTATATTGATTTGCTCAAAAACACAATGATAGTGTACTACTACCATGGCATAAACCAAAACTAAATTAGATAGAGCCTCGTATACACCTAAGTTAAAGAACAAGACTTTACAAAGATGCATTATCAACAAAAAATGAAGAACCAAATTAGAAACTTAAAAATCTCAACAACACAAAGGCGAAATAGAGGAATTACCAACAACAACAAAAGATTTATAGTCTAGTCCATTTAGATTGCAAACCTATATCCCTAATAAGATGTACAACAACAAAAAAATAGCCATAACTATTAGTAAAACAATGCTGAAAATGTCCACAGAATACCTAATAACAAACTAGACAAAAGAATCATAATGCAACATCATATAAAGCCAAACTATTAAACAAAGAAGCACCATAACTCTTGCTATAAAAGATTTTTAAGTCAAAGACACAATAATTTTCATATAGGGACCTACAATTCACAAAAGCCCAGATTAACACTCACCCAGATTAACAAAAGCCCTTACTTTTAAAAAATTTACAACAAATCACACTAACTACAACCATATTGCCAAGAGATCTAGTCTCAGCAAGTGCATTTTACCTTGAAGTACATTTTCATCATCTAAGAGCACAATCATCAAGTTCCCATTATCATTAATTCATTTATTCATTCACCTCTAGTATTATGCAAATGCTAGATTATTACATATTGTAACTAGGTATTCTATCCAAATCACATAACAATTGAAACAAGAACTAACTGTACTGCACAAACATGACCCAAACAACTAGAATCAAATAGAGATAGAGACAAAAAAATATAGTACATCAACAGTCCAAATAAAGAAACATCAAGAGAATATCCAAGAGTACCTAAACCATTTGCAACCAAAGAATGTCTTTAAGACCTCAAAATTTCAGAAATATCCCATACAATGAGAGGTTAATATACATTGCTTATTAGGCAGGAAAATAAGACACTAACCAAGGTGTGTTCTAGTTAGTAGATGAGCTCCCCCACTGCCACAAATGTCATTGAAGCCCTTGCACCTGAAAAATTGTATGATGCCAACTATCTGCATATTTTGCAAGTCTATCTTCTCCTCCTGCCTTATGTTTGCATCCATGAGCTCATCTATCTTCTCCTTATGCCTTAAGTTTGCATCCTTGAGCTCTCCTCCTGCCTTGAGTTTGCATCCTTGAGGTCATCTATTTGACCCTTGAGTTGTTGAATATACTGAGTTAAGGAAGATGAGGCAAGAGTCTTGTTGAGGACAAATTTTTCACAAGACATGGAATTTATTTCATTGGCAACTCGCACCACATCAACAATTTATGGGTTTTGGAAAAACATCTTTTAAAGCCCAAAAGAACCATATTAACAAAATGACCCCATGGTCCAAAACCCATGGTGATATTATCTCATCAAAACCCATAGTTCAAGCTCATGGCACAACATCTCATTTTTAGCTCATGATCCAAGCTCATGAGTCTCATCGGGGGAATTTTGGGAGTCATGGTTTAGAGGGCCAAGAAGTATGTTCAGTAAAACTCCAGTGGTTCAAAGTTGATAAAGGAAAACATGTTGTTTGGCATGTCTTCCCCAATTCCCTAAACTCTGATGGGTCAGTGTGCAATAGGTAACATTTGGTAAGCCTCTCATATCACATAACACTTAAAATGATAAAACTCCCCATGCTCTTTACATAAAAATTAATGTTCATCATATAATATAAGTTTAAAAATGTAATTATATTATTTCATATAAATTATATTATTATTTTCATTTAAATCAATCCCAAACACATGGCTAAATTTATATTAATATCTCATATCTAGCATTAAATGTTCTCCTTGCTCTCCAAGATTTGGTTAAAACAAAAATAGACCATAATTACATCTTTAAAACTTCATCAAATATCAACCAACTAGTCTATTACTTACCAAAATTATATATGGACTAAACATATAATTTTCCAAAAGAGGAAACTTAGCCAAAAATACCAATAACAGCTCCAGCAGAAGCTGCAATAGCTCTAGCAAAAACAACAATAACTCCAGCAGAAGCTGCAACAGCTCCAGCAGAAACAACAATAGCTCCAGCAGAAACAGCAATAGCTCCAGCAGAAACAGCAATAGCTCCAGTAGCAACTGCAGTAGCTCTAGCAGCAGCTTAGGCAACTGACACATGTCCAAAAGAAACATGATTTACCCATTAATGTCCAATCCCAACAGCTTGCTGCCATACCCAAAGAAGCAAGGGTCTTGTAAAAGAAATTGTATCATTTTAAGTTAAGATCCTTAGCCTCTAGCTGCAGTACCATAAATAGGAAGGTCCCATAAAGGTTATCTTACCATTTTCAGCCAAACCATGAATTTAATGCCAAATATTTTCCTCCAGCAGAAGATGTCATTTAGATGACATCATCTAGCAGCTACTACTATAGACCTGACAGCTGTGACTGACGACTGTAACAGCAGCTCCAGCAGCATTAAAGTCTCAAACTTTCCTCTTTTGGCTAAAAAACAAAAAACCCACTAATGAAACCACTTACTTTGTCAAAGGCTTTTCCTTATTTGCTAAATTTCCCTTCAACTAATTCTAATCTAATTACATACTTGGCTCTATATAAAGAGGACCAAGCTACACACTAACAAAAAACCACCATCCATCCTTCTCTCACCTTCTTATTCTGAAACTTCATTCATTTTGCTGCCACATACACATTTTCATACTTCTCTATCTCTCTTACAAAAATCTCTCTTCATAGAAAATAACATAACACACATATTACAGCACACCATTATCCATTACCCATCTTTCCCACACTCCATTATTCTAAAATAACATCATTTTGCTGCTCATAAACACATCTCTATCTCTTTCTCTATTTCTCTTACAACACCCCTCATCTTAGAAAGCAACATAACCAATGTCATAACACAAAAAACAACTCTAGCAGCAACTTTTACTATATTTAACCTTCATATTATCTATCTCATACTTCCATATATTTTACAAATACATTCCTCACAAACTATCCATACATACTTCCCATATATATGTTTCTAATCTATCTTACAAACATCATATCTCACAAAACATATATATATATATATATATATATTTCTTACTATCTCCATACATCTTAAAAGATACCCAACACTTTTCCAAGAACATATTACAAAAGCCCTTCTCATGAAAGACATATGAACATCAATGTTAGGACATATGTGATTCACTTGTTAGGAGCATATGTCACTATTTTATGTAATTGGCTAATCCTTTGACAAAATGCACTTTACTTGTATTTGGGTAGATCTAGGATGTTTTTGGTACTTCAAGAAACCTTGTTTCAAGTTCAAGTGTTAAAGCCATACAAGTCTGTCCAAGATTCAAGTCTGAAAAGTGCCTGTCATTAAAGCTCGACAGCTAGCATCTATCGAGACATGTAGAGCTGTTCCAGCTCGTGGCTTGACAGTAGCTCGACAGATAGGTATCTGTTGAGGTTTATAAAGTTTAATTTTTCAGGACTATTTTTCATTCAATCCGTGATTGTATATTTGGGCTTTCTTTTCTCACAACCCTAAACATATAAAAGGATTATTTTAAGGACCGTCAAAGGTGGAATAAGTTGCACAAGTGTTGAGCAAAGTTTGTTCAAGTAAATTGTGACCGAGATAGAATTTGCCCTAATTCATCTTTCTTGTGAAGAAGCTACTATGTTTGTGCATCGTAGGGTTCTGTAACCAAGGAGCTTCTCGATCTTCATCGTGTGATGAACTGAAGAACTTAGCCAACAACCTTCTCTAGTTGGTGATTGAAGTCGTGTATTGGGATCCACGCAATTAGTTAGTCATGTACTGAGAGCCGTACATTAAAAGGAGAGATTGTCACTACAAAACAAGTCCAATTAGGTATTGGGGTAAGGGTTCAACTGTAGGTTGGTATAAGGTACTAGGATTCCTTTACTTGTAACCGCTTGTTTTGATAATAGTGGATTCTCGGGAGTGGTGACCTTAAAATCACCCAGTGGGGTTTTTGCCGTGTTGGTTTTCTCCATTCGTAAACAAATCACCGTGTTAATTTATTTTCCGCTGCATACTTAGTTTATTGGTGATTTGTTTGTGCTACCACTCATTTGCATGTTAATTTGATTAATTAGTAAACTTGGCTAATTAATCAATTAATTTATCATAAGGGGTCAATTCGTTTTTGGCCTATCAAGTGGTATCAGAGCAGGCACACTCTGATTAGGTTTAATCTTTGCTGTGTGATCCATAGGCCCCTGTTTGCCATGGATAGAGGACAATCTCTCATTATACCTCCTTGATTTGATGGCACTAACTATGCATACTAGAAAGTACGCATGAGAGCTTTCTTGCAGTCTCTAGATGAGAAAGTGTGGCAAGCTGTGGAAATAGGCTGGACCAAGCCAAAGGAAGCGCCAGCCGATTGGGATGATGCCAAGATGAAGGCGGCTAACTTCAACAGCAGGACATTGAATGCTTTGTTAAGTGCAGTCACTAATGAGGAATTCAAGAAGATATTCTCCACTGAAACTGCAAAGGAAGCATGGACCATCCTCTAGACAACCTATGAAGGAACTAAGGCTGTCATGGATTCGAAACTTCAGAGGCTCACTACAAGCTTTGAAAAGATCAAGATGGAGGAGGATGAGTTGTTCGATGAGTTCTATGCCAAACTCAAGGACATAGTGAACTCAGCTTTCAGTCTTGGAGAAACCATTACTGAACCCAAGATTGTGAGAAAGGTGCTTAGATCTCTACCCGAGAGATTTCATGCCAAGATTACCGCAATAGAAGAATCAAAGGACATTGACAAGATTCCTTTGATAGAGTTGGTTGGTAATCTGCAGACCTATAAGTTAGGTTTAACAAGAATTGGTAAATCGGGTAAGAGCAAGAGCAGTGACACCGATGAGTCTTCAGACGATGAAGATTCTAAAATGGAGTCCTACATCACCAGGCAATTCAGGAAGTTTATAAAGAATGCAAATGGAAAGGGCTTCGACAAGGACCGTAGGCAATCCAGTTCTTCTCAGTTCAAGAGCCAAGACAAAGGGAAGAAGGATGCTAAGGATGGCGGTCAGTACACTATTCCCTCAGAACCAAAGTGTTTTAGGTGTCAAGGTTTTGGACATATGAAACAGGAGTGTCCCACATATCTCAAAATCATTGGAAAGAGCAAGACACTTGCTGCTACATTGAGCAACACCGAGCGTGAGGATGATTCTAACAATGAGGATGACGGAATCCTAAATGCCTTCACTACCACTGTCAATCCTACTAAGGGGATTGTTGAAGATGTGGATGAAGAAGAGGAATTGGTGGAGTCCAAGTTTGAGAAGATGGATGAACAAGATGACATCCACACAGACTATGCAAAATTATGTAAGGTCTCAGAAAAGCATGAGAAGATGTATAGGTTGACCACCAAGAAGCTTAGTGATGTAGAGCTGGAACGAGAAGAGTTTTCCACAAAGTTTGATGAAGCCAATCAGACTATTGGAGCACTGAGGTTTGAGAATAATTTCTTGGCTGAGAAGACCAAGAAACTTGAGGCAGAACTGTTCCAAGTCAAAGCTCAGCTGGAAAGGACTTCAAGTGCTAAGATCGATGAGATGCTCAGTCTTCAGAAATCTACTTCTAATTGAATTGGTTTAGGGTATGATTTCTCTTCTTCTAGTATTGCTTCTGCTAGTACCACTGTTTTTGTTCCTCATGCTAATAATTTTAAAATTGAGAACAATGATGTTAAAAATGAATTAGCTAGTGAGAACTTAGACAAGGGTAAATCTATCTTAGGAGCACCCCCTAAACTTGATAAGAAAGAAGTTAAAAACCTTAGGGCTAAGAAGGCTAACTCTCAAAAGCCTAAACAAAAGAAGCAGCATCTCTGTCACCACTATGGAGCAGTCGGTCATACTCGACCTAATTGCTATAAGTGGTTAGCCACTCAACAGAGCAACGGCATGATAGTATCGGGAAACCAGAATCAGTTTCCATCCTCTTTTGCTCCTCTTGGAGATCTTCTCAAAACCCTCATGTTCCTTTCAAACTTGAACATTTTCAATTCTTCCCCCACACCGCCGGTTCAAGGGTTTACTCAAAGGAAAGGTTCTTCCAAGGTGTGGAAGGAAAAGGGCTCCAAGTAATTATGTCACTTTTTCTCTCTCCTCTTCTTGTTTTTGTTTGCATTACTTTAGTGTTTTGCTTTACTGTTTTGAGTCAGTCTAGTTTTATGCTTTGCTTAACATGTTTTTGTTTGTCTGTTTTTAGTTTTACTTTATTTTGTTTTTCATAAAAAATAAAATTTTTTTTTTTTGAAAAATCAGAAAAAACAAATACAAGAACAGTGTGTGTTATGTGTACAATGGTACTTGTGTACCTTGGATGGTCATTGAAACAAATTTTTCTAAACTTTGTATCTTTTGTAGCTTAGATGAGCATCTCTATACACAACTAAGTAAGTGAGCTTTGTGGCTTGTGCTTGTGATGAGTAAGATTAAGTTATGTCTTGTACTTAACACTCATATCACTCTTTTTGACGAGAAGGACTAGAAAATCCTAAGAGAAAGGCATAAATAACCATCTCACCACTGTTGCCCGCCAATCATGAAATGACATCTGTATGCTTCGACGCAGCAAAAGTGCAATGTCAAAAGCTTAACATCATTGGATATTTCTTTTCTCTCTCTTATATGCCCATGTATGGTTTGCTTAAAAGAAAAATATGCAAACAAAAACAAAAAGAAAAAAGATCAAAATGCTTTATATATGATTGCAAGCGTATATTCTAGGAGATGTGGGAGTTATAGGATGTATCTCGAAGGTGATAGTCTTCATCAAACAGTTATGATTGTGTCTGAGTTAAAGTGATTTTCTTATATCTCAAATTGTCATAACATGTAGACACTTATGTAATCTTGCGATGTTTTTCACACACAACACACAATATTTTTTGCTACTCTTGATACATGTGCAGGTACAATGTGATTTGGCCATCACAAGGTTTACATGTGTTAATGTATGCTCACTAAACGGTCTTAACTTGTTTTTGAAATATAAAATTGGTTAGACATGTTTAGTGTGTGTGTGTGTGTGTGTGTGTTTTTGGGATCTATGTGCTTAACATTTATTTTTGAGAGTTTAAAATGTTGTTTGGATCCTTGGTTGAGTTGCATGCTTGATTGCATTCATATCTGTGTTTTTCCCTTCTTGAAAAATTGTTTTAAAGCAACCTCTACAGATCCTCGACACCTTTCGATACCTGGCTTATCTGTCGAGTTCTTCAGTTGCTTTTTATCGCAATCTTGATACCTCTCGATAATTAGGTGGATCGATCGAGAAATTTTCTGTCCCCTCAATATCTCCCCGATAGATCCTAGATCCATTGAGCTTCCTTTTGCCTTGGACACATGCTCGATAAATGCTTCTGTCGAACCCTTTAAAGCTCGACAGATCCTCAACACCTCTCAATCTGCCGAGATTTATTAATGGGCTATATAAGGTGCGCTCACGATGTTTGCTCTCATTTCTCTTGATCTCTCTTGATCTATCTAGCCTCTTCACCTCCTAAACCTCTCTCACTCACCTTCAATCTCTTACTCAAGGATTCTTCAAGCTTATTCAAGTTTTTCTTCACTTGGTAAGTTTCAAATCCCTCATTTTTCATGTATTTCATGCTTTGTAACCTAAGTTTTTGGGATTTCTGCAAAATTTGGGGTTTTTCAAAATCAAAGAGGTTTTTGTGAAATTTTTAGGATGGGTTTTGAAGATTTGATCTTAAAAACTTCATGCATTGCATCTCATTAGCATTATAATAGTATTGTCATGCATTTAGATGTGTGCAACTAATTGTGTGCTGGTAGGTTTGGATTGGGTTGAACCTATGATGCTTTTTTATATTACATGTTACATGTTCATGCATTCCCATGCATACGTTCTTTCCTTTCAATATATTATTGGATATATTTTGAATTGTTTTAAGACTTTTCTGATTGTCTTCTCTCTCTCTCCCTCTCTCCGTTTACGTTAGTCTGCTTCTACGGCACCCAAATGTAAATCTACTTCGTCTCGGAACCTTCTTCGTTTCGGGGCATCCTCTTCTGCTGACACTACTCCTTTCTCTATCCGGTTCCGTGATGAGAAGGCCAAATCGGACTTCTTTGAGAACTTTTCTCGACGAGGCATTCATTCTGAACACCAAGTCATCTTGTCGGACTTCTCCGACACCGACCTAGCTATTATCATCTACAGTAGGGGATGGGGGCCACTGTGTGACACCCCAATCACTTGTCCATCCGTGCTGATCCAGGAGTTTTACTCCAACATGCATGAATTCTATTATTCAGTACCTCATTTCATTACTAGCGTTGGAGGTATGCGCATAGTTGTTACATCGTAGATTGTTACGGATGTACTCCGTGTTCCTAGAGTTGAGTTTCCTGACTATCTTGGTTGTGATCATCTTAAGACAGTGTCTAAAGATGAGCTCATTTCTGCTTTCTGTGAGCGTCCATCCAATTGGGGTGAGCGCCAGTTTACTTACTGTTTGGGCTTTGCAAAAGGCCCTCAGTTTTTGAACATGGTCATGACTTTTGTTTTACACCCTCTTTCTCATTATAACTCTATTACTGAGCCCCGTGCTCAATTTTTTGCTTTCTTTGATAGAGCATCTCACTATAGATTTTCCCTCTCATTTCATTCTTTCTATCATAGATGTCTATAGAGATACAGTGACCCATGATAAGCTCATCTTCCCTTCAGCTATCACGAGGCTTTTACGCCATTTTGAGGTTCGTTTACCCTCTTCTGATCCCTTTCCTGCCATGGGTGCTATAGATGCTGGTATCGTTAAATGCAGTGAGGCGCAATTTCGTTCGAAACGGTCCGAATCGACAGCCACTCCGACTCCTTCAGCTCCATCAACCTTCGCTCCCTCTACTTCAACAGGAGGTGTGACCCTTGATGCGATCATGGCACAGCTTCAACGCATGGATGCTCACCTTGATACACTCTCTACTGAGTTGTATTAGGTGAACACCTGTGTCGGCCATATTGCTAGATGGCAGGCTTGCCTTGGTGTCTTTTTGGAGTCTCCCTCTCCGCCGCCCTCCAAGCGGTAATCGATCCATTAGACAATTAATTGGGATACATGGGTAAGCTAGAGACCCTCCAAGCCTAATCTACCCTCTGTACCTATGCCCTCCAAGCTCCTACTCCAACAAGGCTTCTCAGAACCGTGTCTTGTCTAGCTCTCCGGATCCCGTAACAAGCTCTATGTTGCATCTGCCATCCTTGGCTTCTTCCAATGTTTCCCAGCAGCACCAAAACCTCACTGGACACTCTCAAAAGGTGTGGTAAGTATTTGGGCTATTGATCTCTCAATAGTATGGAAATGGAGAGGTAGGAGATGAGGAAATTCCACAAACAAATGTGTAGAGAATTGTTGGTATAACAATTTCTAACTCTCAAGTGTTTTAGCTAGGGTTTTCTCTCAGAAGCTCTCATATACATTTGTGGGTAATATGGGTATATATAATGAGGGTACAGAAAGTGTGTATCAAACAGTACAGACTGGCAGAACAGAATATCTCGTGGGTGTTTCGCGGGAAGGCCTTACCCGCGAGATACTCGCTAGACACAACTGTCTCCATCTGTACAGACTCTTCGCATTCCAGTCATGTGCAGGGCACATGCATCTTTTCGCGGGATGCTTAGTCGCGAGATACTCGCGAAAACCCTCCTTGCTTCAATAGCTTGAGTCTTCACACTCTCTCTCACTAACCTACAACCCTTACAATAAATTCCCACAACAAATACAGGGTACAAACGATTGAATAAAATTATAATCAAATTTGGCACGGAATAAAAGCCAACAAAACAACATATTTGTAAATCACAACTTTACACTTATGAAAGGCACAAACTTATAAAATTAAAAGCCCTTCTTATGGAAGGAAATATCACTCATACTTGACTAAAAATTGAAAGAGCATTACATGGGGAAAATCATTTAAGTGCATGATAAAGGGGATAAACTTAACCAACCTATGCACATTGTTGGACATATTCTCTCTCCCTCCAGTTGCACCCATTTTTCCCCTTCAATCATGAAGTCAACATGAAAGGACTCATAATATCATACTGTACCGCTGGACTCATTTTATCATGTTGCTAAAATATTATAAGTCCATTGATGTTATACGGCTGGAGCCACAAACAATGAAGATAAGTCATTATATCTTTATTTCTATATTTACACTATTGAATATATTTTATTTTATTATCATTGTATCGCTGTACTCATATTATTATGCCGCTAGAATGTTATCAACTTACTAGTACTATACGATTGGAGCCACAAATCATATAAGGAATAAAGTGATGCTATACCGCTGGAGTCAGAAGCATAAAAGATAAGTCAATGTTTTCTCCATCTTTGAAATTACATTATTAAGTATATGTTAACTCATTATTATTGTACCGCTGGATGCAAACTACTTTAATATTATCTCACTATTTAATAAGCATAGATTCACTAATACTTCATTAATGAACATATATAATAACAAATTGAATCTATCTCACCAGTGGACATATATTATTTGGACATAAACCACCACTGGACATATATTATTTGGACATGAATCATGGCTGGATATAAACTATTTGACATATACTATTTGGACATAGACCATTGCTAGACATGCCTTATTATGTGACATGAACCATGAACCGCAGCTGGATATGGACTATTTTGGACTCATCCCATTACTGGAAATATGACACTTAATAAATTACTTTCTAATATTAGACATCACTTAATATACATAATAATGATGTTCAACTAATCATTTAATCAAAACTATTTAATTAAATATATTATTTATTTATTTCAACCATTATCATGATTCTAAGACTTTGGGCTTTATCTATTTTGTAGGCTTAAAATGCACCGGAAGCCATTGGTCTATGCGACCCAATGTCGAGTTCCGGATTGGACTCCCCAAAACAAATTCGGGCTTAGCAAAGTCACACCTCCAGCGGAAGACATGTGGCTACACGCAAAAACCGTCCCTGACAAGTCTAAGAGACAAGGAAGGTCTTATGTCAAGTCCCTTTACGTAGCCAGATTTCGGCTTAAGAACCATCATAGAATTCTCCAACTTGGTTAAAGGCTCTGCATAAGGAGTGCTACAATGTTCATCTTGTACTCTTAACATCTCTTGCTATCATTTCAAATAATAGAAACAATCAATTAGAATAGAAATACATATGTTCTAGTTTTGCAAACATATATAGAATAGAAATACATATATTCTAGTTTTGCAAACTCAAGGCATGTACTGATATACTAACATATATATATTTTTGCAATCTGCCTGTGCGTGTGCCCACTGATTTGTCTTTGAATTGATGTGGGTATCATGGTAGACTTTTGCCAACTTAGGAATATGACCTCCATTTTTCTGTCTTTGATTAATTTGCTTCCCAATGTTAGAAGACAAATTAATTAATTACAACAAGTAATATACTAAGCTTTTGAAAAATTGAAATAACACACACCTCTTTATCTACCCTAACTGTAAGTGACTTTGCTCCACATCTATGAACATGTTTGACAACCGTTCTATTTCTGTTTGCAACATTTTTCGCTGAGACTTTCTATAAAGAATAAAGACCAAGAAAATATTAGAATTTTGACTTAAGTTATATATATAGTTTACAATATAAATCTACTTCACATTCCAAATAAGTATTAATCCAATGAATTTGATAGATCGAATAATCTAGTAGACATGAGACCAAAATAAGATCTACAAAAAACATTAATTCAGTAGATTGGTGACTAATTATTTCGTCACCAATTTCTGCTTATAGTCAGATATTGGTGACAAAAATTTTCGTCACCATTTTTTATTCATTAATATTCTTTACATTTACTTGCCATTACATTAACCTATTACATTAACCTGTTCATTTCCAACCACAGCCATAAACAAATCATCCATTCATTTCCAACGACATCCATTAAAAAATCATCCATACAATTTAAAAAGGAAATAAAGAACTATTATACTTTTAAAACCATTGAACCAAGTTGTTCACAAAGTAATTACAACCATTTATATATAGATGATGACCTCCATACTTTACAAAAAATGATTTGAGTTCAATTAGCGCCACAAAAACTGTCTTTTCGCCACCAATCCCATATCTATCTACACAAGTATAAAGAAAAATGCATCAATACCATATCTACTAGAAGAAGCAACTACTTGTACAAATTTCAGCTAAATTTGATAAATTGATATTACTATCATGGATCCAATTTAAAAATAAAGTTTGATACAAGTAACTTATTTAACTAATGTAAATTTACATAAGATAAAATCCTGCAAAAATTAAGCTGATTTTTCACCAATCCCAAATTCATTGAAGAAAATTTACATACAATGGAAACAAATTGCACTTATCAAGTCACTTACACAAGTGTCAATGCATTGTGAGAGTATAATTAAGGAAGAGCAACATTATACATAAAGAATGCATGATAAAGATAATAGATTGCATGCCACCACAATGCAAGATGTTAGTGAATGTTCCCCCATCTTTTGCACTTGCCCAGTGTAGTGTTAGTTATATTGATATACTCAAAAACACAATGATAGTGTACTACTACCATGGCATAAACCAAAACTAAATTAGATAGAGCCTCGTATACACCTAAGTTAAAGAACAAGACTTTACAAAGATGCATTATCAACAAAAAATGAAGAACCAAATTAGAAACTTAAAAATCTCAACAACACAAAGGCGAATAGAGGAATTACCAACAACAACAAAAGATTTATAGTCTAGTCCATTTAGATTGCAAACCTATATCCCTGATAAGATGTACAACAAAAAAAAAATAGCCATAACTATTAGTAAGACAATGAGAATTGGGCTTTGGATTGCCAATGTGAATTGGGCTTTGGATAAATAAATTGCCATGAGTTTAAACCATGGGCTTTGATTATGGATTTGAATTCCATTGATAAAATAAATTTGCCATGGGTTTAAATCATGGGCTTTAATTATGGGGTTGAATCCCATTGATAAAATAGTTTTGCCATGGACTTGACTCATGGGCTTTTTTGAATATTGCCAAGTATATGTTGTCTTGGGCTTTGAAGGAATGAGATATATGCATTGGGCTCATAGGGCCAATTTTGGGCTTTGCCAAGCGTAGAAGAAAAAATGGGGCAAGATATGTGGTTTTGGGGCTTTATAGTAATGGTTTATATCGTGACCCAATTTGGTAATGAGATAGTAAATATTTGTGGAATAATTTGGTGATGGAATGAGAAATATTTATAGGGGCTATTTGAGTATTTTGGTGAGTGGATAAATAGGATCAAATAGGCATGTGTATATCTTTATGCTATTGGATAGGAATAATTTGGAAGGGAATTAAGTATTTTTTGTTGGAAATTTATCTGATTGAACCGCTGGAGAAGAAAATTGATTGTCCAGTGATAGGAATGGTTTCTGTTGATGAGGTCCCCTTTTTTATATTGAAGTGATGGATAACAATGTGTAGCAACATAAGGGCTTACTACTGATGAGGCCATTTGCTGCCGGACAGATAAATGTCCAACGGTAAGAGAGGTTTCTACTGCTGGAGCCCCCTGTGTCTGGGATAATGGGTAATAATAAATTATTCCAACCAAAATAGGGGTTTTTGGCTTTCTGCTGTTGATGCCCTCTGTGGTTGGAGAAATGAATATATCCAGCAGTAAGCAGGGTTTCTACTGTTGGAGCCCCATGTGTCTGGCATAATGGGTAATAATAAATTATTCCAACCAAAAATAGGGGTTTCTGGCTTTCTGCGGTTGATGCCCTCTATGGCTAGAGAAATGAATATGTCTAGCAGTAAGCGAGGTTTCTACCACTGGAGCCCCTTGTCTCAAGGATAATGGGTAATAATAAATTATTCCAACCAAAAATAGGGGTTTCTGGATTTTTGCTATTGATGCCCTCTGTGGCTGGAGAAATGAATTTGTCTAGCAGTAAGCAGGGTTTCAACCGCTGAAGCCCCCTGTGGCTGGGATGATGGATTATAATAAATTATTCTAGCGGAAAGTGAGGTTTCTACTGATGCAGCCCTCTATTGCTGAACTTTTAACCATTTATTTTTTTCTTTGCTACTACCGCTGGATAAACATTTTTCTTTTACGCATAAAAGCTTTTTTTTTTTTTTTTTTTTCACCTCATGGGGGCTATAAGCTTAGAATAAGTAGGTTGCAAGCCTTGGGGTAGCTCAAATAGTTGAGAGATAGGTGGCTTGGCATTTCAAAAAAACATTTTGAACATAATAATGTCATGACTCAGCTCTTTGAGCTGCTGGATCAAGAGATATTAAGCATGTGATATGTCAGAGTTGAGATCTCCTTCATGATATGTGATTCTAGACTTTTGGAGGCATTATAAGGCTATAATTAATGACTCCCCAGCAGAGTCGCTAGAATGTCGGGGGCGGTTTTTTACGCGTAGCCACGTGTCTTCTGCTAGAGGTGTGACTTTGCTAGACTTGGATTTGTTTTGGGGAGTCCAATCCGGAACTCGACATTGGGCCGCATAGACTAATGGCTTCTGGTGCATTTTAAGCCTACAAAATAGATAAAGCCCAAAGTCTTAGAAACATGATAATGATTGAAATAAATAAATAATATACTTAGCATGATAGCTTTGCTTAAATGGTGAGTTGATACGTTATTATTATGTTTATTAAGTGATGTCCAATATTAGAAAGTAATTAATTAAGTGTCATATGTCCAGTAATGGGATGAGTCCAGCAATGGTCTATGTCCAAATAATGTATGTCCAGCAATGATTTATGTCCAAACAATACATATCCAGTTGTGGTTCATGTCCAAGTAATATATGTCCAACGATAGTTCATATCCAAATGATATATGTCCAGCGGTGGTTTATGTCCGAATAATATATGTCCAGTAGTGAGATGGATTCAATTTATTAATATATATGTCCAAATGATATATGTTTATTAAATAGTGAGATAATATTAAAGTATTTTGCATCCAGCGGTACAATAATAATGGATTAACATATACTTAATAATGTAATTTCAAAGATAGAGAAAACATTGACTTATCTTTTATGTTTCTGACTCCAGCTATATAGCATCACTTCATTCCTTATATGATTTGTGGCTCCAGCCGTATAGCGTTACTTCATAGTTTGTGGCTCCAGCCGTATAGCATCACTTTGTTCTTTATATGATTCATGGCTCCAGCCGTATAGCGTTAATGAGCTGATAACATTCCAGTGGTATAATAACATTAGTCGAGTGGTATAATGATAATGAATAAAATATACTTAATAATATAAATTTGAAGATAAAAATATAATGACTTATCTTCATAGTTTGTAGCTTCAGCCGTATAACATCAATGGACTTAACATTTCCGCAGCATGAGAAAATGAGTCTAGTGGTACAATATGATATTATGAGTCCTTTCATGGTGACTTCATGATTGAAGGGAAAAATGGGTGCAAGTGGAGGGAGAGAGAATATGTCTAGCCGTGTGTATAGGTTGGTTAAGTTCATCCTCTTTATCATGCATTTAAATGATTTTCCCCATGTAATACTCTTTTGGTTTTTAGTCAAATATAAGTGCTATTGCCTTCCATAAGAAGAACTTTTAGTATTAGAAATTTATGTCTTTCATGAGAATGACTTTAATATGAAATCATTGTGCCTTCTAAGAGAAGGACTTTTAGTCTTTAATGTTCATATGCCTTCCATGAGAAAGGGCTTTTGTAATGTGTTCTTGGAAGAGTGTTTGGTATCTTTTAAGATGTATGGAAAAGGTAAGAAATATATATGTTTTGTGAGATATGGTGTTTATAAGATAGATTAGAAATATATGTAAGAAGTATGTATGGATAATTTGTGAGGAATGTGTTTATAAAATATATGGGAGTATGAGATAGATAATATGAAGGTTAAATATAGTAAATACATGAGCTTATAATTGCTACTGGAGTTGTTTTTTGTGTTATGTCATTGGTTATGTTGCTTTCTAAGAAGGGATATTTTTTATGAAAAATAAAGAAGGAGATGGAGATGTGTTTTTGTTTAGCAAAATGATGAAGTTATAGAATATTAAAGTGTGGGAGAGATGGGTAGTAGTGTGTGTAATAGGTGTTATCTAAGGAGAGGGATTTTGTAAGAAAGACAAAGAAAGATATGGAGATGTTTAGAGATATGGCAGCAAAATGAATGGTGTTTCAGAATATTGAGGATGAGAGAGGGATTTTGTAAGAGAGATGAAGAAAGATATGGAGATGTTTAGAGATATGGCTGCAAAATGAATGGAATTTCAGAATATTGAGAATGAGAGACGGATGCCTCTTAGGGTGTGGCTTGGTCCTCTTTATATAGAGCCAAGCATGCAACTAGATTAGAATTAGTTGAAGGGAAATTTAGCAAATAAGGAAAATTCTTTGACAAAGTAAGTGATTTCATTAGTGGGTTTTTGTTTTTTAGCAAAAAGAAGAAAGTTTGAGCCTTTAATGCTACTCGAGCTGCTGTTAGAGCTATCAACTCTACAACAGTAGCTGCTGGATGATGTCATCTAAATAACATCTTCTGCTGGAGGAAAATATTTAGCATTAAATTCATGGTTTGGCTAAAATTGGTAAGATAACCTTTATGGGATCTTCCTATTTCTGGTACTGTAGCTAGAGGCTAAGGATCTTAGTTTAAAATGGTGGGATTTCTTTTATGGGATCCTTACTTCTTTTGGTATAGCATGTAGTTGCTAGGATTGACCATTAATGGGCAAGTGATGTCATTTTAGGACATGTGTCAACTACCTAAGTTGCTGTTGGAGCTATTGTAGTTGCTGCTGGAGGTATTGCAGCTTTTGCTGGAGTTGTTGCAGCTTCTGTTGGAGCTGTTGCTTTTTTTGCTGGAGCTGTTGCAGCTTCCATTGGAACCATTGTTGGTATTTTTGGCTAAGTTTCCTCTTTTGGAAAATTATATGTTTAGTCTATATATAATTTTGGTAAGTAATAGACTAGTTGGTTGATATTTGATGAAGTTTTAGAGATGTAATTATGGTCTCTTTGTATTTTAACCAAATCTTGGAGAGTAAGGAGAGCATTTAATGCTAGATATGAGATATTAATATATATTTAGTTATGTGCTTGGAATTGATTTAAATGAAAATAATAATATAATTTATATGAAATACTATAATTACATTTTTAAACTTATATTATATGATGAACATTAATTTTTTATGTAAAGAGCATGGGGAGTTTTATCATTTTAAGTGTTATGTGATATGAGAGGCTTACCAAATGTTACCTATTGCACACTGACCCGTCAGAGTTCAGGGAATTGGGGAAGACATGCCAAGCAACATATTTTCCTTTATCAACTTTGAACCACTGAAGCTTTATTGAACATATTTCTTGGCCCTCCCAACCACGACTCCCAAAATTCCCCCGATGAGACTCATGAGCTTGGATCATGAGCTGAAAATGAAATGATGTGTCATGAGCTTGAACCATGGGCTTTGATGAGATAACATCGTTATGAGTTTTGGACCGTGGGCTTTGGCATCATTTTGTGTAAATATGGGCTCTTTTGGGCTTTAAAGTAGATTTTCCCAAAATCCATGATAATGTTGATGTGGTGCGGTGCGGGTTGCCAATGAAATAAAGCCATATGGCGTGAAAATTTTTTACCTCAACAATGTGTTTGTGTGGTAATGTGCTATGGTGGATGATATGACAAACATGTTTCATCTTGATTTTTGTATAATTTTCAATTGTGAATTTAGCATACTTTAAAGACCATTTTTAGTGGATCTGTATATGTGTATGCTTTAAAAACCATGAAATTTTACTATATATAAATTGTAGAGAAGAATCATTATATATTTTTACTGCATCTATATGGTAAAATTTTCAAAGAATTTGAGAGAATTTTGATCCAGCTAAATTTTTAGATGATATATCTTAAATGAAAAATTTTCCTTGCTCTTTTCATAAATTAAGAATTCAAGTGTGTTAATTTTATTATTTTTAACTATGAGAATTATTGGATTATATGACACTATCCATTTAAGATTTACATTATAGACTAAATAAGTGTATACAATATTGTACATATTTGCATAAAATGTACAATGTTGTACACATTTACATAAAAGCGTACAATGTTATACACATTTGTTTATTCATTGAGGTATTTAATAAAATTTCTGATAATTTTAAATTCTCTAAATTGACCATAACATATTATCAGTGAACATTGACCACCATAAACTTTTGCTGTTGATGTACAAAGCATCCAAGTTACAAAATGTGTAAAAGCTGGAGCCTTTATTGACCACAACATATTATCAGATTAACCATTGACACCATATTGGGCGAAAAACCGAAGAGTCTAAATCTAATTAAATTCTAAATCATATATATATAATGAGAAACCGTTACATATTTTTGAAATGTATGGTTTAAAACAAGTGTAAGCTAATACTACGTATAATTTAAATATCTTCTAAAAATATATATAATTGTGATTATTTTTAATTGTACTCGTACATATACACGGGGCTACACACTAGTTTCCATAATGTCAAATTACATTTTGAAAATGGATGGTACATTGGTGCATAATTACTATATAATTACACACGTACATAAGAGCTTGAAATCTAGGCATTAATATATATATATATATATATATATATATATATATATGAATTAGTTCATCACTTCATCTGTGCATGCTACATTTTAATTTCAAAATTTATTTAATTAAAATTAAGTCTTGCAAAATTTTCATTTTAAGTGATGTAGATATTTTCCTTAGCAAAGAACATAAAAGGCATGACTATCCATTATGGTTTTTTTTTTTTTTTTTTTTTTTTTTTTTTTTAACGCTTGAGGGTATGTTATCTACTGTGATCATAATTATGGATTTTTAAGGACACATTTGGTATATTGAATGAAAATTACGATATAAATTGTAATATCTATATATTAAGAGGATTGAAAAAGTTAGTTATCACTTCAAAAGTGGTCAAAAATACCCTTATAATTTAATTAAATAGTCTTAGTCTTAAAATATTAGAAATGAGGTTAAAATGGTAATTCAACCAAATAAACCAACCCCCCCCCCCCCCCCACACACACACACACACACACACACACACACACACACACACACAAAACTTCCCACTAAAATTATAATATTAAAAAAATATTAAAAAAAAAAAAAAAAAAAAAAAAAAAAAAAACCTTCCCAGTTCCCACTTCTCCGCTTACAGCCAAAAACTTCCCTTAAAAAAATGCCCGATAAAACAGTTGCACTCTCCCATTAGTTTACGAATTGAAATTTAAATGTTCCATTAATTTAAGTTTGTTTTATGACTTTCATCATAATCTATACCACCATTGTCATCTTCTCTCAGAAATCCTAAGAAAAAAAAAAATTCCACAACAACAGAAGAGTACAAACAGCCACAGGTTTTGGGAGTTGGGATACTATTCACGGCCCCCAAATCTCAATTCTCCCAAAATTCTCATGCCTACTTTCTTTACTCTATTCTCAATCTACCTTCACTATTATATCTACAATCTAAACCAATGCAATTTGTTTATTTCGGTGAGGAATTAGTAATTGTTATTTTGCTGTAAGCCTGTGACCCACTCCTAAGATACATTCGCAATTTTAAGCTCTATCCTTTGGCCCACTGATTATTTAATCTACCAAGTGAAGGTTAAAAGTGGATAGATTTTCTTTTTGTAAGAGGGAGTGATTCTGATATATAAATTTTCTAAATAGATTTGTGAATTTCGTCCTGTTTTCACTTTCATGTTATTATTTATTACGACTACCTATAGCGTTTGATGAAACCCATAAACTATTTGAAAAAATGTCTCATAGGAATATTTGAATTAGCAATTGTGATATCTTTATAGTTTTTGTGAATTGAAACGCTCATACATCTTCTTTATCTACTTTATCTTATATGATTAAACTGTTTTTCTGATCATATTAGTAGGTTCCCTTTTAGATCTCACTAAAAACCATTCATTAACTTTAATGCAACCACAAAGAACGCACAGGGATAGACAAACTGTTTGAGATACAAGTGCCACCATCCAAACTCAACAAAGATTTTATCTACTCCTCATGGTTCCTCAGATATCCAATTCATTTTCTATCTCTTCTTTTTTTTTTTTTTTTTTTGGAATCTCTCTCAGGTTTTTGTATGCATATATTACAAAAATATATATGTTTGTGTGGAACTTTTTATTATTGCTTATATGATTTGGAGGGCGTTGGGGACTTAGAAGTTTGAACATGTTTTGTTGTTGTGTACATATGAGAGGAGGAAAAAAAGAGGATAGATGGGTGTCGCTGAGAATTTTTTATGTGTCGAAATTAAAGTAATAGGAAAAGATAAAAGGAAAGTGAACTTATAGTTGTGTGTGTTTTTCGATTGGTTGGTGATGAAGTATGGCAAATAGGGGATTCAATATTTAGTTTGCCAAATTAATTTGTACATAGATGATTATGAGCCACAACTCTGCGCTCAGTTGGTATTGAAATGAGACAGAGACGAGCAAAAAAAAAAAAAAAAAAACTGTTGCCGAGAAAATTTGAGAAATAAGATGATTACTGTTTTATTTTTTATTTATCAACACAACTTAGTGATGTTGATTTTAGATGCACCTCCTATGAAAATATTGAATAGGTATATTTTAGAGAATTTAATGCTCATGAATATTCAATTTTTTATTTCTATACTATCAATAGTTTATCATTTGATAAGTGCATCTTGATATTGAACCAGTGCCCAAAATATGTGTAGTCAGTACAATTTGGCAGTTTACCTTTTAAATACATTTTAGTGTCATAATTTTCTATTAATCACAATTTGAGATTTAAGCGTATATTTGATCATATTATGCATTTGAGAACTATGGATACAACCAGGAGTGTTATTAGGCTAGCCACAAAATATAAATGCGTACCTTCCTTTCTAGTAGTGTTGATTGTTCAACTCTATCACAAAATGGCTCTAGCAAAAAACCTGCATGAACAAAAAACAACAGCACATATTCGAATTTTTATTTTTTTGTCTATAAAGAGGATGAGATGAAAACTTTTTCAACCAAAATTTAATGAACCGTAAGAATCAATTTAATGACTACCAAAATTTTAGTTTTACTGTTACATATGTTCTTTTCCAACAATGTGATTGTGCAATTCTATCACAAAATGGCTCTAGCAAAAAATCTGCATGAACAAAAAAGCAAATTCAGTGCATATATATTGTGTAAAAAGAGGATGAGATGAACGCTGTGTCAATTTCAAAAGAGAATGCTACCAAAATTAATGGTTTACATACCTTTTTCAGTAGTATTGATTTACAAAATGGCTCTAAAAAAAAGTGGAAGACAGGAGGTGAATGATTGTGTATTGAGTGGGTTCATGTTTTTAGGGGGAGGTTGAGTGGTATTTGACATTGTTGACCCTAATTCTAAGAGAAGAAACTATTTATTTTTTGAGAAAGTATGATACACAATATAATTCAATTGAGAAAGTAGTATATAATGGACTAATTGAAGTCGCAAATCGACTTATAATGAAGGTTGAAACCAATTCTGATACTAGAGAAGTAACAGTAATTGTCATTGCTCAAAAATTATTATAGTTCTTTTGTTGTTGTACAACAATGAATTGAGACTTTACGGTAATAAATATGCATACCTTTTTGAGAGAATAAACTCAGTTGTATGAACATTTATTTGAAGATTTTGAAGATGATGGAAGAAGCAGAACGTCGGGGAGGAAGGGCGGTGGAAGAGATGTAAGATATAGTTATTGAATTTGGATAGAATTAGGAAATAGTGGGGAGACATGCAAGTTGTAGTTATTGTATTTTGCTAGAAGTAGGAGTCTATGTTGGTGGGAATTTTTTGTTTTTTAATGTGGATTGCCAATATGGATAATAGTGAGTTTTGAATTTTACAACAGTGTGGCCTTTTTTTCTTTAGATAGATAGAAATTTTACTTTAGTCTAATCTAAATATATATCTGTGTGAAGTTTCCTTTTAGAGACTTGAATCTTGGCTCTTGCAATCACGTCCCAAACCCGATACCTGGATTTGTGACTATGACCGGCATGTTAATATCAAGCTTAAACCTGATATTAACAAGAACCAACTAAACTTCTAAACAAATTTTTTTCTTTTTTTCTTTTTTTCTTTTTTTCATTCTTATTCTTGTTTCTTTACTTATAAGAATGAAAAGAAAGAGGAAAGCTTTTGTTTAAAAGTTTAGTTGGTTCTTATTAATATCAGGTTCAAGCTTGATATTAGCATGCCGGTCATGGTCACAAATCCAGGTATCGGGTTTGGGTCGTGACATTTGCCCCACACTCCACAAGCACTTATACTTGTGGAGTAACCATCACGTCAAGGGTGCGCGATGTGTGTGACCTATTTTTAAGGACAAGGAAACTGAGCACAAAAAACTAACTGGGAGCTATTTTTTTTTTCATTGAATTATTAAATTTAAATTACTTATATACCCTAAGTTATTTATTTTTCTAAAGTAATATTTTGTTAAGATTAGGGGTTATCTAGAGAATTTAGTCATCAAATAACTGACAAGTAACTAACTTTCTAAATACTCTTAATATATAGAAATAACATTTTTATTTTATAGTGTAGTAAAGAACAAAGTACCCCCACATTTTTTATTGGTGTAAATTTATTATTGTTTGATCGAAAAAATTTATTGATTGAAAAAAATATATATATATGAGAAACCCCATAAGCAATTGCATAGGGATGGACCCAGGTGGGGCCCCCCGCTTTTTTTTTTTTTTTTTTACTTATTATATATTACATTTTTGTAGTTGGACCTCCCTCCAAAACCTTAAGTCCCCTTCCTCCTCAATTAGCCTAGCTAACCTATCCCAACTAGCAACTATCCAACCCAAAAATTTAACAAAAATAATAAAAACTAATAGGCAAAGAATGTATTGGCCCCTTGTGATGAATTAACCAATTAATTAGCCTAGTTAATTAGTTAACTCAATTAGCATGCAATAAGCGTGGTAGCACAAACAAATCACCAACTAAGTTAAAATGCAGCGGAAAATAAATTGACACGGTGATTTGTTTACGAATGGGAAAAACCTACACGGCAAAAACCCCACCGGGTGATTTTAAGGTCACCGCTCCTGAGAATTCACTATTATCATAACAAGCGGTTACAAGTAAAAGAATCCCAGTACCTTATACTAACCTACAGTTAAACCTTTACCCTAATACCCAATTGGACTTGTTCTGTAGTGACAATCTCTCCTTTTCAGTGCATGGCTCCCAGTACGTGACTAACCAATTCAATGCGCGGATCCCAGTACGCGGCTTACTCACCAACTTGAGAAAGATATTGGCTGCAAAGTTCTTCAGTTCATCAACCTGATGATGATCACGAAGCTCCTTGGTTAAAAAACCCCACGATATACAAACACAGCAGCTTCTTGAATAGAAAGATGAACTAGGGCATATGTCTCCGGTTCACAATATGCTTGTGAAAAACTTTTGCATTAAGTTGCATCCGCTATGATGGCTCTTAAAATAATTCTTATATATGTTTAGGGTTGTGAGAAAAAGAAAGCCCAAACATCTATTCACGGACTGGAGTGAAATCAGCTCTGAAAAAATGATTTTCATAAACCTCGACAGATAACCTATCTATCAAGCAGTTATCGAGCATCGAGCTTAAAAAGCATTTTAAACCTCGATAGATACTAGCTGTCGAGCTTTAAAATCCAGCACTTCTTCACTTGTTTCTTGGACAGATTTGCTTGGCTTTAACACTTGAACTTGAAACCTTGTTCCTTGAAATATTAAACACATCCTAGATCTACCCAATTACAAGTAAAGTGTGTTTTGTCAAAGGATTAGACAATTCTATATTGACATATGTTCCTAACAATGATTCAAATATGTCCTAACAATCTCCCCCTTTGGTAATCCATGACAAAACCACAACAAACAAATGAGCATATGAGAAAAGTCATAAATCACTCAACTCATACTCACTTGTTGAATATAATAAAATCTATCCTAACACAAACTCTTGAAAAACTTTGCAAGAAGAGAGTTTATGGCAAGAAGACTTTGACAACCTGTATTTTTGAAACACTTTAAACAAAACTCATCATGGCATCTTAGTGTGAAACAAAAATAAAAGATTACATACAGTATATAAGAATCATGTGCATAAAGAGAGAAAAGAAACAACACATGTAAAGATAGGTGAAAGAACTGTAATAAGAACCTCATCATATATATATATATATATATATATTTAACATCATAAGTACAAGGTTTGCTATCACAATGTAAGAACAATGTATCTCTAAAAGAAAAAATACATAAGTCCTCACTACATCCCTCAAAAAATATAGGCACTCCCCCTAACAAAAATCTCTTATACTAACTCTCCCCCTATGTATATGACTACTCTCATATCAAAACTACTCCCCCTTTTTGTCACGAGTGACAAAGGGTAAGTAAATCAAGTAGACATCTCATCATCACTAGGCGAGCTAGCATCCTCATCCTTATCATCATCATCGTCGTCGGAGCCACCATCATCGTCCTCATCCTCAGATGCCTCAGGAGAAGGAGAGGGAGACTCCACGAAGCCACCAAGGTGAGCCTGCCGTCTAGCAATAAGGCCGACACGGGTGTATGTCAAGGCGAGCATCCATGCGCTGCAACTACGCCATAACCGCCTCGAAGGTCACACCACCAGCCGATGAAGAAGGTGTGGATGTGGAAGGAGCAAAAGAAGCTAGAGGAGCTGATATCTTTGTCTGTGGCCGCTTCAGTAGAAGCTGGGCCTTACTCCGTTTTGACGATAGCCTCATCTATGGCACACATGACCAAGAAATGAGGAGACGCAGGATAAGAGATAGAAAAATGATGAAGAAGCCACATGATAGCTGAAGGAAAAATGAGCTTATCACGGGTCACCGTATCCCTATAGACATTTATAAGGAATAGAATGAAGTGAGAGGGAAAACCAATAGTGAGTCCCTCAAGAAGGGATAACAAAAATCGAGCATGAGGCTCTATGATGGAGTGATAGTGAGACAATGGATGGAGAACAAATGTCATCACCATGTTAAGGAATCTCGAACCTTTTGTGAAGCCCAAGCAAGGGGTGTTTTAATGGTCACCCCAAGATAAAGGTGTCTCACAAAATAAAGACGAGAGTTCGTCTTTAGACACAGTCCTCAGACGATTGCAGCTAAGGTAGTTAGGATGCGCTACCCTAGGAACGTGTAATACCTCGGATACAATATCCAGAGTAACTATGATACGCATACCTCGAACACGAGTGATAAAATGAGGTATTAAAGTATCGAATCCGTGCATATTGGAGTAAAACTCCAATATGTTCACGGAGGGACAAGTGACCGAGATGCCACACAGTGACTCCCAACCCCGACTATAGATGACAATGGGAAGGTCAGTATCAGAAAAATCCGATAGAATGACTTGGTATTTCGAATGAATGCCGCGTCATGAAAATTTCTCCGAGAAGTCCAACTTGGCCTTCTCATCACGAAACCAGACATGGGAAGGGGTAAAATTAGAGGAAGATGCCCCAGAACGAAGAGGGTTCTGGGACGGAGTAGATTTTCGTTTAGGTGCCAAAGAGCAACTAACCGAAAGAAAGAGAGAGAGAAAGAAACACATAGAAAAGCACCAACACAGATCAATATCAAAACAAAGATAAATGAAGGTATGTATGCATGAAAAATGCATGAACATGTTGTTTGTTTTTAGACCCCTTAAAACGTAACTGAATTAACCTAGTAAATTAGCCAAGTGATTACTTAGTTCAAATTTCAGATCTAGGTTAATACAATCATATAATCATATCAATGTAAAGTGCAGAATATAAAGAACACAAAAATATGATGACCTAGGAAACCAAACCGGTAAAACCCTGGGGAGGATTTAACCTAGCTATCCTCAAGGTAAACCTGAATCCACTATGAAAGAATCAAAGTTTTATAATAGGACTTAGACCACTAACATCCTATTGCTACCCACCAGTAGAAACTTACTGACATGACCACGTGCAAGCTCCGAGACCATAGACTCCTTCTTTCTTGGATTCTCCAGCAAGTACAAGCACACCCGCTTGTGTTTCTTTAAGCTCTTTAATGCAGCAACTAAAACGATTACCAAGTTCTTGACATAGTCTTGAATCTTGGAAACCCTAAGTATGTGTGAAGGCAACCACCTCTTGATCTCACAAAAGATTCACACACACAGCATAATGGACAACAAAAAACGTGGTTAGAGTTTTCCCTTTTATACTTAAGACAAAATATAAAACCCTACACGTCATATGGGCTTGGGCTGAGTTGGAAAATCCTGCAGAAAAAACATTCTACCCAAGTTTCAATTGATCGAGTCTAATTCTCGATTGATTGAGCCAGACAGAATTGCACAGTAAATTTTACAGTAACTCGATTCCAACTTTACATAAAACGCATATACTTTGAGCAAGTCTAAACAAGACTAAAACCTGTTTTGATCATGGTTTGCCAACAATACAAATTAGAGTTCTAATACATTAGTTCCTAATCCTTAGAACCTAACAAACTCCCCATTTGGCAATCCGTGAGAAAACACAAAACTGAACAAAATTGCTCAAAGTTTACATAAAAGCAGCCGAATATAAAAACATAGCCCAACACAACAAATTCAACCTAACTACTATCTATTAGTTGCAAGTGTAGACAGCAGCACGACTGAATCAACCTGTATATTTCCTGAAACACTCAACAAACGCATAAACGCATGTGGAAAATACAAGTAAAACAAAAATAAATTCTTGATTTCACATAACACACAATAAAGACATATCATGAATAACTCATAAATATAAATCAATAAGCAATGTGAAACAAGAAACATATACCAATCAATGTATCTCCCCTTATCATGAAAAACCCAAAAATACATCATGAGCCAAAAAAAAATGTAAATACACAATGAAGCATCTAGATACAATCTAATAGCTCCACAAGTACAAAAATCTCCCCCTAACTACAAAAATCCTCTACAAGTGTACTCCCCCTTTTTGTGACGCAATGCCAAAGGGCAATCACACATCATCAAAAGGAGGTGGCGAAGGCGATCGTTTCAAATGCTCTAAATCCGCTCGCAAAGCACGAAGCTCATCAAGCATGTCCACCAAAATCTATCCATGAGCCGCCTGAACGGTCATGACAGTCTCCAAAATACGACGAATGTCTGAACCATCCGAGGTAGGAGGTGGAGGAACATCAGTAGCAGCAGCATTAGCAGCATGATCAATGGACTCCTCAGCCGTAGCATCACCTGTAGAAGAGGAGGAGGAGGTGCGACACCGGAAGGCTCTACCCTAGGGCATTTAGAGCTAGCTCTCAAATGAGCAGCCCTCTGCCTAAGAAAACCGGCACCTATGGAAGCAACAATGTGTATAGGCTCAGATGTAGGAAACTCAACTAAACCGAGATGCAAAAGAATCCGATGAATAAAGACGGGGAAGAACAAAGTATGAGCAGTAGAACTACTCCTATACACCTCAATCAAGGAACGAATAAAAAGATGAGGAAAGCTAATAGAAGCATCAGTAACCAGGGCAAACAAAAATGCATAACGCTCCAAAGGAATGGTGTGCAGATGAGAGATAGGCCAAAAAGAATGACAAGCAATCCTAAAGAAAAGATAATGAATCGGAGTGAGCTCAGCAGTGGTGATCTGAGGATCAGAACCCCACTGGATAGAAGACCCAGTGATGTAAGACATGATGTCATCCAAGGGAGGAGACTCATCATAAGGGTAGATAGGATTCCGGACCACTGGTACCCTAAGGGCATCAACCACTGCCAAAGGAGTAATGGTATACCCTACACCCCGTACCCAACTCCTCTCGAGAGTGTTGGCATCATAGGAGTGGACAAAGAGGTTCGAATAGAACTCTCTAATCAAGGTAGCTGAAGGTGGATGTGAAATATCCAACAAAGGTAACCAGCCCCTACGCTCAAATTTACGCCTAATCTCGGGATCTAGCTCATCCAAAAGTACCTTTCTCTCAACCCAAATGTTTCTCCTAAGGTTAAGCTTCTCAAACGCTTCTTGGTTTTTCTCACTCAGGAACCTCTCACTATCAAAGGTGGGGGAAGGAGAAGAAGTGGAGGTCCTATTGGCTCTAGTTTTCCTAGGCATGATACTAAGGAAAGGACAAGACACACAGAAAAGAACCAACCAAAAAAAAAAAAAAACAAAGAAAAACCAAAGGCAGACTGCAAGTTAGCACAAAAAAAATATAGAAATAATAATCTATATGATGCATGAACAGATAAATGTCATGATGCATGCTTTAATGCAGTGAGAACAAGTTCAAATTAATTTTAGAACCACAAAATTGGCTTGAGCATAGAGTTTATAACAAAAACCCCAAAAATTTGAAAAAACCACTTGTTCAATTTTGTACCAAATTGACCAATTGATCATCACACAAGTTAGAAAATAGTTTATAATGATCAAATTAATCAATCCAACAAGCCAATTTCATCAATTAAACTTAATTTGAACAAAATCCCCAATTCGGGTAGTTTCAAGCCCTAGAAATTTTAATTTTTCTCAATTCACCAAATTGATCAAATTAATTCACCAAGAACAATTTGATATTGTCTCACAACAAAAACCCATTGATCAATTTCCAAGGAAAAAGCTTGAAACATCAAAAATCCCAATTTCCCTTAGGTTCGAAAATAAGCCCAAATGCATGACAAAAATGCATGAAAACCGAAAATAAAAGAAAAAAGAGGGGTATAAAGGTCTTACCGGCCTTAGATGACAAAAACCCTTGAAGAAATTTGGTTGAAAATGACAAAAAACTTGCTTTGACCCTTGGACCGATCGAATAAAGAGAGAAAGAGTTTTGAAAAAAGTTTGAATAGTGAAGAACACGTGAGAATCAAGTGTTTTAAAAAACTCTCTATACGATTTTCGATTGATCGAAAATTAGTTTCGATCAATTGAAACACACAGAACCAAGCCAAGAAAATTTAATTGCATTTTCGATTGATCGAAAAATAGATTCGATCGATCAAAATACACAGAGCGAAGCCAAAATTTTCTGGAAAAAAGATTTTTGAAAAACAAAGCAAAATATTGCAGAAACTCCTCAAAGCATTGAATTTTGTGAACAAAATGCATGAGTATGAGATGAAATGCTTTTCAAAAACACTTGTTTTGAACCCAGTTTTCCCAAAATTAAGATGTTCAAAAAATTCTCCTTAAATTCTCAGGCTTCAAGCACATTTTGCATAAAATACAAGGAATTTTCAAACTTGGTTGGCCAAACCAAAATCACACACAATAACATGTACAGAGTTTAGCAAAGAGTAACATGTGTAGTGTGTGCAACTAGCAAAAACTTGAGATACATGTGAGGTGATATGTAAATAGAAATCAATCACAATTTCTTCAAAATTCATCACATAGAATTTGAAAGAGACTATCACCAAAAGAGTTACATCATATAACTCCCACATCTCCTAGAAAACAAGCTTGCAATCATGTAAGTTTCTTGATTTGCCTCATAATATACACACCAATTTTATTTGAGTAGAAACTTATTAAAATAGTCAGGATAATGTACACACCAATTTTATTTGTTTGATTTAACATTAAGTCCAATAATGTACACACCAATTTTAACATTTAAGCCGAGGCTACACTTTATGTTCTTTTTGTGCATGTGCTACACTTTCTCGAGCACAAAATCTTACGATATGCACTAAGGTGTTCATGATTGGCTAGTAAACAGTGGTGAGATGGTTATTTATGCATTTTTAAAAAAGTTCAAGTCCAACAATCAAAAGCATGTGACTTCAAGATCAAGATCATGTGATCAAAAACTATAAACATCTTCCCACACAACATGCACTACAAAGCTTCAACTAGTAAAGTGCAATAAATAAGCTCATCCAAGCTAAAAAAAGTAAATAAACATGTTATGTAAAGATTAAATTGGCCAACCTAGATTTCAAATCCAAGAAAAAAAATGCAAAACACAATTTGCCTCCATTTTCCTCTCTTTTTTTTTTTAATTAAAAAAAAAAGTCCTAGAATGAAATGCATGAATGTTATGCAATGCAAGTCCTAGAAACAAAATAAAACAACAAAAACAAAAAAATAACAATGGTCACAAAGAGTAGAGCAAAGAAGTACAAGGACCATGTCAGAAAAACTCACTTAGATTGAGCCTTTTGCATCCAAAACTTTTTAGATGCACCTCGAGCATTGGAGTTCTTATTCATATGAGAATGATTACCAACTCCAGGATTGGAATAAAGGTTTAAAGCCTTTACCAATTCACCAATAAGTACCATAGGATCTTATTCTTGAGGCACAGGCACTTTTGGTTTGTTTGCTCTCTTAGCAGCTTGCAACTTGTAACAATTTGGACGAATGTGCCCAAACTTTCCACAAAAATGACAAACCCAAACAGACTTACCATGCAACTTGTCCTTAGTAAGGGTAGACTCCTTAGGTTTAGACTCTTTCAGATCAACCCTAATCTTCCTAGGTGGTGTAACTTCTACAGATTTAGCCTCATTCACAGAGGGTTTGACAATCTCACTCACCGGGGATTCGGAAGAAGAAGAAGGAACAAAATTTGTGGAATGTGGTGCAGATACAGAGATACTTTCTACAAAACCTAAGTCAGTTTTGTCAGAGGGAGACTTTTGAACACTTAGCATGTGATCTAGTTTGGAGCTTGCAGGCCTATCAGTTTGTTCTCTAGCAACAGATAGTTCATGTAGACATGGCAATACGAGTCAGAATTTTTCTAAACCGACCTGACCCGAAAAATACCTGACCCAAACCCGATTTTTTTGACCCGAAGCAAAAACGGGTTGACTCGTGACCCGATCCGATTTTTTTGCGAGTCAACCCGACCCGACCCGACCCGACCCAAATAACCCGTGACCCGACTTGTGAAAAAAAATTCGTTAAAAAAATATTTAAATTACGTCCTGATACTAAGTGCATAAAGCACAAAGTACCAAAACTTATAATCAATATATTATATATTTTAAAAAATGACTGTTTGGTTGATCAAAAGTCAAAAGCTAGCTAGCCTAGCTTCAGTGCACTACTTTCCATTAAAAAAAAAAAAAGCCTAGCTTTAGCCTTCACACATTACACCATTAGACCACACACGTTACACAAGGCAAGGGCCCTTCAGTGATTGCCAATTGCCATGAGACAAAACCATTAGACCACACACGTTACACAAGGCAAGGGCCAAGGCTGTCAAGAGTTAGACAACCATTAAAAAAAAAAAAAACTCATTCAGCTGAGCTACAATTTGCAAGTATGAATATTTGCAGTGCTGAATCTGCAACCAACGTTGAGTAGATTGAGATTAAAGTGTAATTCTTATAAAATATTTACTTATTCTTCTTTACTTAATATGTTATGTTTATTCTTAAATCTTTTTTTGTTTAGTTTATCTTTTTAAGTAATCTAACTTTACTATTATTTTAAATGCAACAAAAACATGTGCATTTAAGAAGATTGATAACTTGCTACTTTGCTAGCTTACTTGTTTTATTTGTTTTAAGATCTATCTCTTTTTGAAGATGTAAACTTGTAATTATATGCATTTTGACAGTGAACTATTAACATTGAAGACTTTTTCCATCATGAATTTATGACTATAAATAATTTTTGTCATGCTCAAAACTATCAGAATTGGAAGGATATTAACAAGTGGCATTAAGTGGCATTAATTTGATCAATTTTGTGGTTTGTGAAAACTTGAAAATTCTAGGGTTTGTAATTGATCCGATTTGGGGATTTTGTTCAAATTAGGTTAAATTGATGAAATTGGCTTGATCATTTGATGTAATTGGTCATTATTTTCTGAAATCTATCTTGTAAGATGATCAATTAGTCAATATCTTTCAAATTGATCAAGTGGTTTTCCAAATTTTGGGGTTTTTGTGTTAATACCTCTATGTTCAAGCCGATTTTGTGAATTTGAACTTCTTTGGACTTATTTGCACTGCATTAGGACATGCATCATGCCATTTAAATTGTTTATGCATCATATAGATTTTGTTCTATATTTTTTTTGTGCTAACTTGCAGTCTGCCCTTGGTATTTTTTGTTTTTTTCTTTGTTCTGTGTTTTGGTCCTTATCCTAGCACCATGCCTAGGAAAACTAGAGCCCGTAGGACCCCTTCCACTTCCCCTGAGTCTCCCTCTAGGAGTGACGTGTTTAGGAATGAAAAAAGTAGAAAGGCCTTTCAGACTTTGAATTGTAAGCGTAAGATTTGGGCTGAGCGTGTTGTGATTTTAGATGAGATTGATCTGGCCATTAGGGCTAACTTTGAGTCTAGAGGTTGGTTGCCTCTCTTAGAGATAGATCATCCACCCCCGACCGCCCTGATTAGAGAGTTCTTCTCGAACCTCTCTTGCCACGTCTATGATGCCAACACCCTTGTTCGGAGTTGGATACGAGGTGTTGAGTTCACCATTACCCCTCGGGTAGTGGCTGAGGCTCTTGGGGTTTCGGTTGTTCGGGAGCCTGTCTATCCCTATGATGTGTCTCCTTCCTTAGATGTTGTCATGTCATACATCACTGGGTCATCTATCCAATGGGGTTTTGATCCTCGGATCACATCCGCTGAGCTTACCGAGACTGCCTATCTTTTCTTTAGGATAGCGTGTCATTCGTTGTGCCCTATTTCTCACTTCCACACCATCCCTCTAGAGCGATGTGTGTTTTTGTATGCGTTCATTTCTGATGCGTCTATCAGTTTCCCTCATCTGTTCCTTCGTTCTTTGAACGAGGTTCGTAGGAGTTCTGCCATAGGGCATGCACTTATTCATCCTATTTTCATTCATAGGATTCTGCTGTTTTTGGGGCTAGATGATTTCCCGTCTGGTGAGCCTGTGCATGTTGTTGCTCCTATAGGTGCCACCTTTCTTAGACAGAGGGTTGCTCACTTGAGAGTTGCTCCTTCGCATCCTAGAGGTGCGTCATCTGGTGCTGTTCCCCCTCCTTCCTCTTCTACAGGTGCAGATGCTGCTGAGACGTCTGGTGCTGCTGCTGCTACTGATGCTGATGTTCCTCCACCAACTACTTCGGATGATTCAAACATTCGACGTACGTTGGATCATGTCTTGACCGTTCAGGTGGCTCATGGACAGATTTTGGTGGACGTGCTCGATGAGATCCGTGCCTTGCGTGTGGAGTTGGCACAGTTTAGACCACCTCCCTTTGATGATGGTGTTTGTTTGCCCTTTGGCATTCCGTCACAAAAAGGGGGAGTACTTTGTAGAGTTTTTGTTTTCAAGGGGAGAGTATTTTCCTTGGTTGGAGCTTATGGAGTTTAGATTGTATCTAGGTGCTTCACTTTGTATTTTACCTTTTTAGCTCTTGCCATGTTTTTGATAGGTTATTCATGTTAGGGGGAGTGAGTATTTTTGTTGGTACTTTATATGTTTCTTGTTTCAAACTGTTTATTGATTTATATTTATGAGTTATTCATTGATATATGTCTTTATTGTGTGTTGTTTGAAATCAAGAATTTATTTTGTTTACTTGTATTGTTTCCACACATGCGGTTATGCATTTTGTTTAGTGTTTCAGGAAATATATAGGTTGATTCAATTGAGCTACTGTCTACACTTGCAACTGATGGATGGTAGTTAGGATTGAATTTGTTTTATGAGCATTATTTTTGTAAAGGGCTTTTATTTTGTAAACTTTGACCTTCTAGTTGTGTTTTGTCACGAATTGCCAAAGGGGGAGTTTGTTAGGTTCTAAAGATTTAGGATTTTATGAATTTTGAACTCTAATTTGTATTGTTGGCAAACCATGATCAAAACAATGTGTTTAGAAGTGTTTTAGTCTTGCTCAAAGTTGTGCATTTATGTAAAGTTGGAATCGAGCTTAATGCAGAAAAGATTAATGCATTTCGGTATGGCTCGATCGATCGATCGAAGCTCAGGTAGAATGTTTTTCTGCAGAATTTTCCAACTCAGCCCTAGTTGTTTTAAAACGTTTTTAGGGTTTCTTATTTGTCCTAAGTATAAAAGGCAAACCCTAGCCACGTTTTAGTGTTGCTCATATTGCAGTTTGTGTAAATCTCTTGTGAGATCTAGAGGAGCTTTCCTTTACACAAACTTAGGGTTTTCAAGGAGAAGATTTATCTTCACCTTGATGATCAACTCGGTTGCTGCCATTAAAGTTTAAAGAAAACACAAGTGGGTGTGCTTGTATCTGGTGGTGAATCCAAGAAAGAAGGAGTCCGTGGATTCGGAGCTTGCACGTGGTCGTGTCAGTAAGTTCTACTGGTGGGTAGTAATAAGAAGTCGAGCGTGGGGGCTTGTAAGTCTTATTGTATGAACTTCAATTCTTTCAAGATAGTGGATTCAAGTTTACCTTGAGGATAGCTAGGTCAAATCCTCCCTAGGTTTTTACCGGTTTGGTTTCCTGGGTGATCATATCTTGTGTTATTTATTTTCCACTGCTTTGCATGATATGATCTTTATTATTGTGATAACCTAGTTGTGTTAAATTGGACTAAGTAACAACTTGGCTAATTACCTAGGTTAAATCAATTGTGTTTTAAGGGGTCTAAAAACCAACAGAAACAGCGTTAAAGATAGCATTCATAGCTTTGCTATTGAATGCAGCTACTTCTTTTTGAGAAGTTTGCCACTCACTAACAGGAGTAGTGGGCTTCTCCCATCCATATCCAACGAAGTTCCAGACTCTCTCATCAATTGATTTCAAGAAGGTTTTCATCCTTACTTTCCAATAAGCATAATTATTCCCATTAAAGTGAGGTGGAATGACAAAAGAGTGTCTGTGTTCCATGACAACGGAGGTCAAGGATCGGCTCAGAGATCAAAAGATCTTCAACAAAAGAGCAACCTGCTCTGATACCACTTGTTTGTTTTTAGACCCCTTAAAATACAACTGAATTAACCTAGTAAATTAGTCAAGTGATTACTTAGTTCAAATTTCAGATCTAGGTTAACACAATCATATCAATGTAAAGTACGGAATATAAAGAACACAAAGATATGATGACCTAGGAAACCAAACCGATAAAAACCTGGGGAGGATTTAACCTAACTATCCTCAAGGTAAACCTGAATCCACTATGAAAGAATCGAAGTTTTACAATAGGAATTAGACCACTAACATCCTATTGCTACTCACCAGTAGAAACTTACTGACATGACCACGTGCAAGCTCCGAGACCACGGACTCCTTCTTTCTTGGATTCTCCAGCAAGTACAAGCACACCCGCTTGTGTTTCTTTAAGCTCTTTAATGCAACAACTGAAATGATTACCAAGTTCTTGACATAGTCTTGAATCTTGGAAACCCTAAGTATGTGTGAAGGCAACCACCTCTTGATCTCACAAAAGATTCACACACACAGCATAATGGACAACCAAAAACGTGGCTAGGGTTTTCCCTTTTATACTTAAGACAAAACATAAAACCCTACACGTCATATGGGCTTGGGCTGAGTTGGAAAATTCAGCAGAAAAAACATTCTGCCCGAGTTTCGATCGATCGAGTCTAATTCTCGATCGATCAAGCCAAACAGAATTGCACAGTAAATTTTGCAGTAACTCGATTCCAACTTTACATAAAACGCATATACTTTGAGCAAGTCTAACAAGACTAAAACCTGTTTTGATCATGGTTTGCCAACAATACAAATTAGAGTTCTAATACATTAGTTCCTAATCCTTAGAACCTAACACATGTAACATGCAAAATTTAAAAACATCATAGGCTTCGCCCAATCCAAACCTACTAGCACACAGCATTGCACCAAAGTAAACACACATCTAAAATGCATGACACATTGTTATAATGCAGATGTGATGCAATGCATGATGTTTTAAAATCATTTAAACAAAAACCCGTCCCAAAAATTTCACAAAAACTTCAAAAGTTTTGAAAAACCTTAAAGTTTATCAAAAAAATCCCAAAAGTTAGGTTAGAAACATGAAACGCATGAAAAAGTGAAGGAAAGAAAATCTTACTAGAAGAAGAAAGATCAAACTAGGCCGAAAACCCTTGGGAATGAAGTTTGGAGTGAGAGAGAGGTGATTAGGAAGAGGAAGAGACATTTTCTGTCGAGAGAGATCGGGGAGAAATGAAGAAAACATCAAGCGGACCCTATTTATAGGAATTTCAGTTTCTCGATGGATCGAGAGGTATCAAGATTTGTCGAGAATTAAAACGCGAGAAATAGCTATCGAGAATCTATCGAGGATCTATTGAGAGGTGTCCATAGCAAAAGGGGCTCAATGGATCGAGGAGCTATCAAGCATCTATCGAGCATCCAGAAACTTCCTCGATGGATCGAGTAGCTATTGAGATTGAATCTCAAAAATACCAATGGATCGAGATTGCAATAATAGCTATCAAGAAAGGAAGCTGAAAAGGCTCGATAGATAGCCAAGCTGTCAAGAGTTATCGAGAAGCTGTCGAGATTGCTTAAAAACAGTTTTTCAAAGAAGAGAAAAACACAAACATGAATGCAATCAAACATGCTACTCAACCAAAGATCCAACCAATATTTTAAGCTCTCAAAATCATCTCTCATCAAGAAAAATGACAAGGATTTAGATCCAAAACACACACACACTAAACAAGTCTAACCAATTTTATATTTCAAAAAAAAATTAAGACAGTTATGTGAGCATACATTAACACATGTATTCCTTGTGATGGCCAAATCACATTATACCTGCACATGTATCAAGAGTAGCAAAGAGTATTACATGTTGTGTGTGAAAAACATCACAAGGTTGCATAAGTGTCTACATGTTATGACGATTTTAGATATGAGAAAATCATTTTAACTCAACACATAATCATAACTGCTTGATGGGGGATTATCTCCTTTGAGGTACATCCTATAACTCCCACATCTCCTAGAATACACGCTTGCAATCATATATGAAGCATTTCTATTCTTTTTTGTTTTTATTTTTCTTTGCATATTTTTCTTTTAAGCAAACCATGCATGGGCATATAAGAGATAGAAAAGAAATACCCAATGTTGTTAAGCTTTTGACATTTCACTTTTTCTATGTCGAAGCATACAAATATCATTTCATTATTGGCGAGCAACAGTGGTGAGATGGTTATTTATGCATTTCTCTTAGGATTTTCTAGTCCTTGTCGTCAAAAAGAGTGATACGAGTTTTAAGTACAAAAGATTACTTAATCTTACTCATCACAAACACAAGCCACAAAGCTCACTTGCTTAGTTATGCATAGAGATGCTCATCTAAGCTACAAAAGATACAAAATTTAGAAAACTTTATTTCGATGGCCATCTAAGGTACACAAGTACCGATATACACCAACACACATTGTTTTTGTATTTTTCTGATTTTTCAATTTTTTTTATTTATGAAAAACAAAATAAAAGAAAACTGAAAAATAAACAAACAAAAACATGTTAAACAAAACAATGCATAAAACTAGATTGACTCAAAATATGAAAGCAAAATACACAAGTAATGCAAAAACAAAAACTTGAAGGGGAGAGAGAGAAAAAGTGACTAAATCACTTGGAGCTTTTTTCCTTCCATACCTTGGAAGAACCTTTCCATTTAACAAACCCTTGATCTGATGGTGAGGGAGAAGAATTGAAACCGTTCAAGTTCGAAAGGAACATGAAGGCTTTGAGAAGATCTCCAAGAGGAGCAAAGGAAGATGGAAACTGATTCTGATTTTCCGATGAGATCATACAGTTGCTTTGTTGAGTGGCTAACCACTTGTAGCAATTAGGTCGAGTATGTCCAGCTGCTCCACAGTGATGACAGAGATGTTGCTTCTTCTGTTTAGTCTTTTAAGTGTTTCCCATCTTAGCCCTAGGATTCTTAATCTCTTTTTTATCAAACTTAGGGGGTGCTCCTAAAATAGATTTACCGTTGTCTATGTTCTCACTAGCTAACACATTTTTCGCATCATTGTTCTCAAATTCAACATTATTAGTAGGAGAAAACAAAACAGTAGTACTAGCAGAAGCATTACTAGGAGAAGAGAAATCATACCCTAAACTGGTTCGATCGGAAGCAGATTTCTGAAGACTGAGCATCTCATCAAGCTTTGCACTTGAAGTCCTTTCCAACTGAGCTCTGACTTGGAACAATTCTGCCTTAAGTTTCTTGGTTTTCTCAGCCAAGAAATTATTCTCAAAATCTCTATACTCCAATGGTCTGATTGGCTTCATCAAACTTTGTGGAAATTTCTTCTCGTTCAAGCTCCACTTCACTGAGCTTCTTGGTGGCCAACCTATACAACTTCTCATGTTTTTCCGAGATCTTGTATAATTTTGCATAGGCTATGTGGATGTCATCTTGTTCATCCATCTTCTCAAATTTAGACTCCACCAAGTCTTCTTCTTCATCCACATTTTCAACAATCCCTTCAGTAGGATTTACAGTGGCAGTGAAGGCATTTAGGATTCCATCATCCTCATTGTCGAAATCATCTTCAGGCTCGGTGTCTCTCAAAGTAGCAGCAAGTATCTTGCTTTTCCCAATGGTCTTGAGATATGTAGGGCACTCTTGTTTCATGTGTCTAAAGTCTTGACATCCAAAGTATTTTGGTCCTGAGGGAACATTGTACTGACCGCCATCCCTAGCATCCTCCTTTCCTTTGTCTTGGTTCTTGAACTGAGACAAGCTAGACTGCTTGCGGTCTTTGTCAAATCCTTTAGCATTGGCATTCTTCATAAACTTTTTGAATTACTGAGTGATATAGGATTTCATCTTAGAATCTTCATCGTCTAAAGACTCATCAGTGTCACTGCTCTTGGCCTTCAATGCCATGCTCTTTCCTTTACTAGATTTCCCTATCCTTCTCAAACCCAACTCATAGGTCTACAGATTGCAAACCAAATCTGTCAAAGGAATTTTGTCAATATCCTTTGATTCCTCAATTGCGGTGATCTTGTTATGAAATCTCTCGGGTAGAGATCTAAGCACCTTTGTAACAATCTTGGGTTCGGGAATGGTTTCCCCAAGATTAAAGGCTAAGTTCACTATGTCCTTGAGCTTGGCATATAACTCATCAAATGACCCATCCTCCTCCATCTTAATTTCTTCAAAGCTCGTGGTAAGCCTCTGAAACTTCGAATCCTTGATAGCCATGGTTCCATTATAGGTTTTCTGGAGGATAGTCCATGCTTCCTTTGCAGTTTCAATAGAGGATATCTTCTTAAACTCCTCATTCATGACTGCACTGAATAAAGCATTCAATGCCCTGCTGTTGAAGTTAGCCGCCTTGATCTTAGCATCATCCCAATCGGCCGACGCTTTCTTTAGCTTGGTCCATCCTATCTCCACAGCTTGCCACACTTTTTCATCTAATGACTACAAGAAAGCTCTCATGCGTACTTTCCAGTATGCATAGTTAGTGCCATCGAATAAAGGAGGTATAATAAGAGATTGTCATCTATCTTTGACAAACAGGGGTCAATGGATCACACAACAAAGATTAAAACCTAATCAGAGTGTGCCTGCTCTAATACCACTTGATAGGCCAAGAATGTATTGACCCTTTGTGATGAATTAACCAATTAATTAACCAAGTTAATTAATTAATTCAATTAGCATGCAATAAGTGTGGTAGCATAAACAAATCACCAACTAAGTTAAAATGCAGTGGAAAATAAATTGACATGGTGATTTGTTTACGAATGGGGAAAAACTACACGGCAAAAATCCCACCGGTTGATTTTAAGGTCACCACTCCCGATAATTCACTATTATCACAACAAGCGGTTACAAGTAAAAGAATCTCAGTACCTTATACCAACCTACAGTTGAACCCTTACCCCAATACCTAATTGGACTTGTTTTGTAGTGACAATCTCTCCTTTTCAATGCATGGCTCCTAGTACATGACTAACCAATTTGATGAGCGGATCCCAGTACGCAACTTACTCACCAACTTGAGAAAGATGTTGGCTACAAAGTTCTTCAATTCATCAACGTGATGAAGATCACGAAGCTCCTTGGTTACAAAACCCTACGGTGTACAAACACAGTAGCTTCTTGAATAGAAAGATGAACTAGGGCATATGTCTCCGGTTCACAATATGCTTGTGAAAAACTTTTGCATTGAGTTGCATCTGTTGTGATGACCCTTAAAATAATCCTTATATATGTTTAGGGTTGTGAGAAAAAGAAAGCCCAAATATCAATTCACGGATTGGAGTGAAATCAGCTCTGAAAAATTGATTTTCATAAACCTCGACAGATAACCTATCTATCGAGCAACTGTCGAGCATTGTGCTTAAACAGCCTTTTAAATCTCGATAGATACTAGCTGGCGAGCTAGCTACCGAGCTTTAAAATCCAGCACTTCTTCACTTGTTTCTTGGATAGACTTGCATGGATTTAACACTTTAACTTGAAACCTTTTTCCTTGAAGTATTAAACACATCCTAGATCTATACAATTACAAGTAAAGTGCGTTTTGTCAAAGGATTAGCCAATTCTATATTGACATATGTTCCTAACAATGATTCACATATGTCCTAACAAAAACATTCACAATAGTGATTGTATTTTAGCAAAATATATATATATATATATATATATATATATATATATATATTTACCGCCAAAGAACCAAAAAACCATATGTCATTGGAGAAGCTAACGATGAAATTTTTGCAACTACAGTAAACTGGTTTAAATACCACTTGACTGTAGTAAGTTGTTAAAAATAAAATACAATATTTTATTAAGATTATCTCTCTTCTTTCAATTAAGAAACTCAAATTCTCTCTCTTCCTTTATTATTTTAATGAGTTATTTATATTATTTTAAATGAAGTGGTAAAAAAATAGAACATTTAATGTTGGGTGTCACGCCCCAAAACCATAATGGTCCAAAGCATGAGAAAGACATCTCAAAAGTACCTGTAGATTTTTCCTTTTTGACAATTCAATCCAAAAAAAAAAAAAATCATATCAAGTACCAACACCAAGAATTATCATCATAATTCCATTAAATATACTCCCCAACGTAAGTTAGAGTTTTATGCAATAATTACAAGGATCATTGGCCACAAAAGAATAGAGGTCTGAATAAATAATTACTTATCATCAGCTTGTCCCTTTAGTGGGAATAAAGTCATAACCACTACAATATACAAAAGAATGAGTCAAGCCTACTCGAACATGTACATCATCTAATATCTCCATCACAAAAGTTCAACCTTCATCAGTAGTTAGTCTAACTACTGTTAACCACCAAAATATTGTCTCAAAAGATTTTGCCTACTCTGAAAAGTTTATAAAATAATGGAATGAGACAGAGCTAGTAAGTAGCATAATTAATGGGGGTGAGAGAAATGCAAGTTTCACGATAATGAATATTTTACACACATGCTAAAATTTGGGAATTTCCATTTGAATTCTACAAAATAAATTTCCTTAACATCATGACAAGAATGATAGACATATTGTAGCACTAAGCTTCCCAAAGTAACTATGAAACTACATATTAGTCAATGTGAGCCATAAAATACCCAATACCATTTCAAAACCAAAACCCTCACCCAAGGCCACATAACAAGGTCGTCACACTGACGGGGTCGTCACATAGACGAGTCGTCACACAGACAGGGTCGTCACACAGACGGGGTAATCACCAATATCATGGTACAATGGCAAAACCACATCAAAAGCTCACAAGTTAATGTATTTGAAATATACAGTTCACTTCCAAGTAGTTTCATAAAATATTTCAATAACCAAACACCATAATATTCTCAAAAACCATTTCTTGTCATAAATATTTTGCATAAATTTCCCAAATAATACAAGCTAAGATAAAGCATCTTTAGAATTTGCAAATAATGCAATAAATCGTTAAAATCCGTTCCCAAGAATTTTATAAAAGATGCTTATCTTTTCCAAGCTAACAAATCATGCATTTCCCCATATGCATTACCAAATACAATGTCCTTTTCAAAAATAATCACATACATTAAAGTTACAACATAAAGCTTTCTAGGAAAATATAGTTTCCATAAACAATTTCCCAAAATGTGTTTAACCCAAAAACAATGCTTTATGTAGCATGGTTATTTCCCAAAAATCCCATTAAAAAGCTACTTACCTTGCAACCCGCAAAAAGTTTAGTTCCAAAACTCCAAAGGAGATTAGCTAGAACCTTAAATAAGAGAACCTTAAATAAGATAAGATGCAGGAGCTTAAGAGGTTTTTATGGAGCTTTTCCAGTAAAAATTGCCTGAAGATAATGGTGGAGGTGGTGGAGTGATGCACCGATGGAAGAATAAGGGAGTGTGAGAGAGGAGTGTTGGGTGTTTGAGACAAAATGAAAATGAAAAAGAGAACAAAGTCAGAAGAGGAGAGCTAGCCGGCCAAAGAGGGAGATATTTTGAGAGAAAAGGAGTGGTTGGGAATTAAGGGGTAGGTGGGGGGGGGGGGGGTCACGTGGGCTTCAAAAAATTTGCTACTTTACCCTTTTTTTTTAAGGTGTGGGACGTTACATTGGGTGTATTATAAAGTGAGGTGGAAAAATAAATAAAATAGTTTTTTGAGGTGCTAAAAGCTTAATTTTTTAACACTAATACTGTGAATGCTCTAATTTCAAAAAAAAAAAAAAAAAAATCCTAGCTAGCCTAGTATTAAAAAAAAACATTATTATTATTATTTTTTTTAATCTTTGTTGGTAGATGATTGCATCTTATAATATACTAGTTGCTAACCCGTGTAATGCACGGGATAGTTAAATAAAAATTAAAAATATTTATTTTGCTTAAAGTTCTATGACTTAAGCTTAAAAAAATGTATAACTTGAAAATGAATGAAAATAAGTAATTTTTGGTTCAATATAATGGTTTAGAAAAATTCTTTTTCTTTCATATCATTGGATCTACATAACACATCCCGACGTGGGCTATTCTATGGTGATGACTTTACACAATACTCAACTGCAATTAAATCTACTATCCATCACCAATCTAATCTATGTTATCTTGACAGTAGATCTACAAATTATATTCTCATATCCTCCATTATTTAGAAGGTAACTGAAGTAATGATTGTATGTAATATATAAATTTTATTCTTTTACAATATAAAATTATTAAAATAATTAAAATAAAATCTTATGTTCTTTAAATTTTTTATAATAGAATTTTAAATTTCTTAAAACTTAGTTAATAGAGTTTCTAACTTCCTTAAAGTGAGCTATCACAATTAATGAGAATTTAACCATTTTTTGCAAAGAGAAGATAACCATAGGCCCAGTTTTTATTTTATAGTATAGGATGTTACAGTTAAATCCGTACCATGTGTAATACATTAGTCTATTATGATAGTTCCATATAATGTGCTAATACCTATCTATATGAGTTCTCTTTTTAATGATGCCATAAAGGATGGAGTTTGATAGAAGTCATTTAAGATCCAACATATCCAATAATTTTTTTAAAAAGAAAAAAAAAAAAAAATATATATATATATATATATATAATTTCAAAAGTCTTTTAATTGTAAATTTTTTTTAATCATAGAATAGACTCTATCTAAACTCTAAAGAAAAGCATTCAGAATGATCACATCATTGATACCATATCATGATGGTTGCAAAGAGCAATATTATTATTCATGATTAATAGATGAACAATAAAACTGTGAATTAACAATTTAACAATTCAAATACCAAGTTTAAACTACAACAACACATATACAGAAGACTCAAATATTGGAACATACTGCTTCTATCATTTTCATTATGCAATAAAAACCAAAGTTTCAACATACACATGAACGTAAAGAATTCCAAAAATAAAAATAACAATCTCCAAAAGCCTCTACCTAATATAGCCACTATTTATTTATTTTTTTTAGATTGTGCGTTCTTTAGTTCTTTTTCCTTTTATATTTCATCAAACTTTTTCTAATTGACCAAAATATCTCTCATATATATTAACATTAAACCGAATAAGAAAACTTTACCTACCTTTTGTTTTGAAGGCACTCCAAGAACCAAAATCAATGCAAGAGAATTTAAATCCTATTGAAATTAAAAATGATATATATATTTGTTGGGTCTCGTTTGATATAATTATATAGTTTAAATTCTATTGAAATTATAATTTCTAATCAACATTATTATAAGAAAAAAATGAAAAAAAGAAGAGAAAGAAAACGTGATTGATAGATTTAAATAAATATGATAGATTTTTTTTTTTTAAATGTCATTAATGTAGAAATTATCAAATTAATGGAGATATATTCCGTTTTTTGGATAGATTTATATTAACGGAGTTATTATATAGTTTGTTAGGATTATCTAAAAATTCTCTAATTAGGTGATAATTTAGGTCTCCTTTAAGTATAGTGATTGTATGGCACCAAACAACTAATTTTAATTTATTTTTAAAGAAATTTCATAAATTTTTTGCAATTTGGCGCTATAAAATCAAAAGAATCAAATCGAATTAAATCAAATTAAAAAATATGAATAAAAAATGCTGATGTGAAAAATTGTGGAGAGGTCAACCAAAAGTCAAAGGTTTCGGTCTTATATATATATATATATATATATATATATATATATATATATGTATGTATGTATATAACCAGATGGGAATTAATTAGATGGAACCCAATTTGCTTTCTTTTTTAATTTTTTAAAGTGATTATGGAAAAATAGAAAAGTAGATGAAACTTTTTTAGGGGTATTGCAAATGGCAACCAAACATGTTTAAAAAATTCATAGAAATTGTATCCCCATAGCCCCCAATAGTCAAAAGTTTGATAGTGACGAGGACCAATTACAATGGACTTCATTTTTAAATCGTTGAGAAAATTGGTTCCAATTGGTTCTATTTCTTTAGTTATCTCTTCTTCCTTTTTCTCTCTACCCCCCCACCCCCCCGGGGCATATAACACAAGTTTTGATTGAACAGAAACAGAGAGGTAGTTGGTTTTAATTGGTTTACCTTGTCAGGCATTTATTTTGTTAATAAAAAATATATATAAAATCTAAAGAATTAAATCAAATTAAAAAATAAAAATAAAAATGCTGATGTGAAAAAATGTGAAGAGGTCAACCAAAAGTCAAATGCTTCAGTTTTATATATATATATATATATATATATATATATATATATATATATATATATATATATATATATATTAAGAAAAAACGATTTTTTTGAATATATAATTTATTAATACTATATGGATGTCTATTTGGAGTTTTTTTTTTTCCTTATACTCCGGCCTCTCTAACTTGAAATCCTAAGTTCGTCCCTATGTGAAGCTAGCCTAGTGTCCCCAATAATCGTATCATTAATTTGTTAAAAACCAGCGATTTTTAAAAGGTTATCCATCACCACCAGAACATGTCTATTTGTCGGCAATTCTAGTTAACTTAATTTATTAACTTCGAAAACAATGAATTTATCCTGTTTCGTTTCTGGCTTGACTGATGCATTTGATATTTCATGAACCAAATCAATTCGTGTAAATTTACATGGCTGGATACTTGAAGTGTTCATAGGTGTAATTTTGTTATTCATTGTGTGCACTTCTTAGTTCTGAATACATAGGTTTGTTTCCTAATTATAAAATCTTAATTATCCATATACTTTAAAAACTGATGAAGTCAAATTTGTCAGTCACTGGATTCGTCCACACAAAGTACGACCAAGAAGCTTTAGAACCCTGCACAAGAACAGAGAGTTGTTTTTCTTCTCGGAAAGGTCATCGGCATGGTGCCAGCCAATGAGCCTCCGATGACGAAGTCAAATATCGAAAGAGAAGTAATATGAGGATTTAGAGAGAGATGTGTTATGTGTTTTTCGTGTGTGTGTGTACCTTTGCTTAAGATCTGGTGCTGTTTATATAGGGTTTTACCCTTCTAGTTGTTGGAGGCATTCAATGGTGGCTTGAATGCCCTTTCGTAACGTTTTCTAGTGACTTAATGAGGTAACATAAAGGCTCCTCCTAACAGACACATCTTCTACATTTATTTGTGTATAACGGCTTCATATTAAATGTACATTTTATGGCACTTTTGGTCGTCCAGCATCTCATTTTGGACGACAAGAATTATTTGGTCCATCAAAAACTAGAAAATTTGACTATTATAGGGATGAATATATTGCCTATGATATTATTTGGAGCATTTGTTATAAAAGAAAAGATCAAGATTAAAGTAATTCTACGTGGCAAAGTTTTCAAATAATTTGAGAAAATTTTGATCCAACTAAATTTACATGAATTTTTTTTTTTTTTTTTTTTTTTTTTTTTTTTTATGAACAAAAATGGGTCTCATGCCTGTGATTATTGACCCAACCCCCTTGAACCCGAAAACACATGGCATGAGGCAACTCTAGGTATGTTAGGGCTATCCACTAGAAGAACTCATGGCGTTGGGCACCCCTAGGTGCGTTAGGGCTATCCACGTTGTGGCACAACATTTTTGCAAAGCACACGACTCGAACCAAGCAACTTCTAAATCCACAAGTGTGACCCAGTCCAAGACTCCTACCGACGCACCACGCCCGGGCAACTAAATTTACAAGATATGTTCTCCAACTAATAAACCATTTATAGTTCATGTTAGTCTGCTTATATTGAATATGGTTGCTTAACCAATTCTTAGCCTTGAATGAAAATATTGCCTTTTGCTCTTTTCAAAAAATGAGAATTCTAGTGTTCATTTTATAATTAAAAAATTATTAACTAAATTAATTATACTCCTTCTCAAAATATATATATATATATATATATATATATATATATATATATATATATTAGGGACGGACCCAGGTGGGGGCCTAAGCCCCCCCCCCCCCCCCCCGCCCGGCCCAAAAAAAAAAAATTAGCAGGTTAAATTTTCCAATATATATATATATATATATATGCTTGGGCCCCCCTTAGTTTTTAGCTCAAGCCCCCCTCCCAAAAATCATGAATTCCTAGCCCACTAAGCCCAATCGGCCAGCCCAGGAGGCAAGAGCCCATGACCCATGAAAATTACAAAAAAAAATAATAATAAAAAATAATAAAAAAAAGAAGAAGAAGAAGAAGGAAACAGAGAGATAGTGAGGCGAGACAAAGAGATAAAGAGGCGAGACAGAGAGATAGAGACTACCCAGACGTCGCCATCATCATCACGCCGACGCGAGAGTCTACCCAGTACGACAGTACCCACGCCGATGTGAAAGTCTACCTAGCTGTCACCGTCGCCCACGCAAGACCCATCTCGCCGCTGCCGTTGGTTGCTCGATCTGCCCAGCCCAGCTTCATTGCTCCAGCCTTCACAAGTATTTATAATTAATCTATCCTTTCCTTCAATCTGTGCCGGTTGCTCAATCTGTGCTTGTGGAGTGTTTGTGTTTTTACTGATGATTGATGAACTGATTACTAATGTTGGTGATTGTGAATTGAATATGTGCTGCAGCCTGTGGTGTTTTTTTTTTTTTTTTTTTTTTTTTTGGCTTTTTGGCTTTGTGACTCTCTGTCACTCTATGTTTGTGACTCTCTCTCTCTTGTAATTGTATTATATAGATAAGAGAGATAGAGAGAGAGAGAGTAGAGTTTGTAGAGATTACTTAGATGAGTCAAATTAGAGAATATTTGTTTGACTGTTTTTGTTAGTAGTGCCGTATAAATTTATAGTGTCGGTAGTGCCATAGTGGAATTGGGTTAGTGGGTCAATGTCAGAAAGATGGAGACAACACAAAGACAAATATAAATAAAGGCATATCAAAGACAAAAAGGAAAAAAAAAAGGAAAAAAAAATCATATAATATAGAAAATTGTCACACAAATTTAAGAAAATAATAGTGATTCACTTGCGTCTATTGTTAACTTATAATGCTAAATTTATAAATTGAAAAGAAGTGGGAAATACTAAATTTATAATTAAATGCATCATGTATATTATCTAGATTTTAGTATTTGTCTTTAGTTAGTAACAACTAACAACAACCATTTGTGCGATAATATATATGATTTTTATTTTATTTGTAGATCATGAAAAAATCAACTACAATGCTTGATTTTTTCAAAAGAAAATATTCAAATTCTTCAACATGGGATTGCTAACAACTAATGTTGCTATTCCAATTCTAGAAAATATGCATTCCCTAATTCCGAAAAATGTCGATGTTCCAATCTCTCAAACACAATTTGAAATTTTGGATGCGTATTAATACTATATGTATGGGTATTTGAATTTTTTTTTTTTTCGCTTATATCTTGCCCCACCCTCCATCTTGAAATCTTGGGTCCGTCCTTAATATATATACACACTCCTAATATTATTATTAGAAAACTTGGAATAACTCCCTTTTTTTTGGTTATTGATGCTGCAAATTTAAGGGCACATTTGGTAAAGTTATTTTTGTAACGTTATTTGTATTTTTTGGAAATACGTTTAACCCATAGACACTCATTCGCTAATTATGTGGCGAGTTATGGCACAAAATTATATAATTATTGTAGTCTTAACGCACACTTTTCTATATATCTACGTACGTCACGCATGACGTAGAACTAAAGAAAGGAACCAAATTTCAAAAAATAAAATAAAAGTCAGCAAAGGCAGCAAGGGCTTGATTTGGCTATATTATGTTCAAACTAAGCAACAGTTATTGCCCATTCCTAAATTTCATCACCATTGAAGTTGAAGACCTAAAACCCACCAGCAAATAATAGCCAAACCTCACCGCACAACAAAGCTTCTTTAATCTCTACAGAAAAAAACCATGTCCACCACCAAGTCCAAGACCAACCTCCACATCGTTGCTTATCCTTACCCAACCGCAGGCCACATCATCCCCCTCCTAGACCTCACCCACCTGTTACTCACCCGCGGCCTAAACGTCACCGTTTTGGTCACCCCCAACAACGTCCATTTACTTGAACCATACCTCTCCACCCACCCATCTTCTCTCAAACACTTGGTTCTCCCGGCCCCAGATATCACTCCACCTCCACATAAGAGACTCATCGCTAACGTGCGCGCCTTGCGTGACCTTCACTATCCTATCATACTCCAATGGTTCCAGTCTCAACCTTCACCACTACCTTGCCTGTGAGCTTAAAGTGCCACGCCTCTGCTTCTCACCCTCCGGAGCTTTTGGGATGTCTGTAGCTTTTTCTATGACCCGTGACCCACCCAAAAACAATGATCCCGGTGAGGATATCAATTTCCTAATTTCATTACCTAAGGTCCCGAATTCCCCGACGTACCCTTGGTGGCAGATCCCTCCACATCATAGAAACGATCTTGAAGCTGACCCAGATTGGGAATTTCACAGAAACAGCAAGCTGGCTAATTTCGAGAGTTGGGGAATTGTGTTTAACTCGTTCGCCAGTTTGGAGAGTGTGTACTTTGACCATCTGAAGAGAGAGGTTGGACACAATCGAGTGTGGGCGGTAGGACCTGTATTGCCACTTGAAGGTGATTTGATTGGATCTGCTACTAGAGGTGGGGCCAGCTCTGTGCCATGTCACGAGCTTATGACGTGGCTGGATGCTCGTCTTGACAACTCTGTTGTTTATGTGTTTTGGAAGTCGTGCTATGTTGACAAGTAAGCAATTAAATGTTCTTACAACAGCATTGGAGTGTAGTGGGGTCCATTTTATTTTGTGCGCGAGGGTGCCTGATGATCAAGGTTCGATTCTCGATGGGTTCTAAGATCATGTGGGCGATAGGGGATTAGTGATTAAGGGGTGGGCCCCACAGGTGGCTATACTAAGGCATCAAGCTGTAGGCTCATTCTTGACTCATTGTGGGTGGAACTCCGTATTGGAAGGACTTATCTCGGGAGTTGTGATGTTGACATGGCCAATGGGTGCAGAACAGTTTACGAATGCCTTGTTGTTAGTCGACCAATTAGGTGTGGCAATTAGAGCTGGCGAGGGCACTCAATATATTCCTGACTCTAATGAGTTGGCTCGGTTATTGGTACTTTCACTTGATAGAATTAAGCCCCAAAATGTTCGAGCCAAAGAGTTGAGTGATGCGGCCCTAAGCGTGGTCAAGGGAGGAAGTTCAGAGAAAGATTTGGATGAGTTGATCAAACAATTAGCTAACATCAAAAAATTAGAGTGAATATAAATTATATAATCATAGTAGCATTTTATATGGTTTTACTCACTCACACATCTATTCAGGATTTTTTCCTTTGGTTGCATTAATGATTAAGATCACTGATCACATATATGATAAAATCTTAGTGATTAAATCGATGCTTATCATTTTAGCGTTAAGACTTACAAAATAACCGAGTACTTGCTTCATATGCTTTATTTTCTAGTAATAGTATAATGTTCTTCATTTTGTTTAATTCTTGTTATGACACATGGCTAGTATTGGGGAGAGAAGAAGAAAGGGGTGCATAATTTTGCTGGAGCAAGCTCAAGATTTGAGCTCTCCTCTGTTTTCCTCTTTCGTTCAATAAAGTCTTTATTCAGATTTAAAAAATAAAAAAAAAAAAATGCACTCAATTATTAAACCCATCAAAGTCGGCTAATTGGTAGCTGGAACAAATTTGGATTTGTACTCCTTGATTGTGCGGCAAAGAAGTTATCATGTCCCATCTTTTATAGAAGTTTCATGTTCTCATATTTTGAGATCTTGTAAGCCAGGTGAGAAAGAAGCTATTCGGTTGGAAGGTTACTCTCATTTTTCTTTCTCATGGCAGACAGTGAGATTTTTTGAAATAAAATTTTTTTCCATCATTTCCTAAAAAGGGGGACAAAAAAAAAAGGGTCATTAACACAGTCCAAAAGGCTTATGCCGACTTAGGTGCGGTTTGGATCCGCGTTTCCCGCTGGGTTTTGCGTTTTCAGTTTGTGGGGCCAGAGAACTTATGACCCGGCCCACTTTCCATTAGGACCCAGGGCCCGTGTCGAGGAGAGTAGTTGCCGAGGACAAGTAGTGAAAGACCAAATAGCCTAGAGATGCAGCCGAGGATGACCCTGTCCTCGGCATCCCAAGACTTCAAAGGGAAGAGCGACATGTCGTCAAAGGCAGCCTCCAAAGCGCCCCCAGAAGAAAAGGCAAGTAGAATGGGACTCACGTGGGGGTACGGAGTGGGAGTGGTTCAAGGAAAAGACGTCACCTCCGCATTGAATGCGCCCACAAACGTCCTAGCCATATTGATGGGAAAAGACTCCTGAACAGTGTAGCTTCGGTTATTGTAACTAACAGAAAGTAGAGGGAGGCGGCTGATGGGGCAGTTACTCGAATAGGTACCTGCCTGATTAACAGATGGAGGGTCAGGATTAACCAAGAAAGACTATATGATGTAACGGCTTATGCGCCAAAAAAGGGGGGCCCAAAAACCAAAGTACCCAAAAAAGGGGAGAGGAAGAAGAAGAACATTAAGCTTCAGGGACAAGATTCGCGGAGAATCTTAGCTTTTCTCCACGCGTCCACCATGAACACCATGACCAACCACCGTCCGGTGACTAAGGCCTAACCTTTCAAGCCCACACTCTACAAATTTTGTTGTTTGGGCCCTTAACGTGCGAACTCGATATCAGTTTGGGGTCATTACAATTTTAGTCCTTACACAGTTTTTTTTTTTTTTTTTTTTTTTTTTTTTTTTTTTTTTTTTTTTGCTTCAGTCGCATCTTTTGACTAAGTCAGCAGTGAACAGTGCATCTGTGCACTATTCACGGTCCCCCAAATTACACTGCCATTTTTTCATTAAAAATGGGTCCCACGACACTATTCACACATTTAAAAAAATTATTTTGCTACAGTGTTTTCAGTTTTCAATTTTCAGTTTCAGTAAAATAAGTTCTATCCAAACACCTTATACCTAACATAACCATTTGCACCTTCTTTCATGTGCTGCGGCAAATCAAAAACAAAGAAAAAAGTTTGTTTCAGTACACTTGATTCTCAAAAAACAAAGAAAAAAAAAAGTAGGGATAAGCCCACATGCCTGTGCCCAATAAAAGATATTTGGTCCTCAAGCCCAACCCAAATTTGGGCCTTTCGGAGATACCAAGTACTACTAGTTCTAAGCCCTTCCGTAAATTATTTTTGGACTGCATCAGATCGAAAACAAAATGAAATCGCATTGATCCGAGTAAAAGTATTCCACCATATAATATGTTTACGTTTAGCTTTAAATTTTAACTTTTTTTTTTAGGGTCAAGCCAACGAACTTTATTTAAGGTAAACCCGCAATGTTTGATGATAATGCCGAAAATTGTCAGTTAGTCACACAGTACTCACATGCTCGAGATAATACCTGCGAAACAAAAACAAAAACAAAAAAAACCAAATAGGAGTACCAGTGTGGTACTGGCCAAAAACCCTCCGAATGTTAAGTTAGAAATTTTTTCACAACTCTAGAGTGTCAGAGCTAGGGTGAATTATGCGTACCTTGTTTTCTGAGGGCTTTGGGTTTTTATAGTAGTGTAGAGCTGATTTCTGTTTCTTGCGTAGGAAGGCGTTTCCTTCCTAGGAAAATTATCGTAAATGCACATATATTGCGGGATCCTTCTCATGTTGGGATTCTTTTCATATTGGGATTCCATTGACTAGAGTTAATCGTGGGACACAAGTTGTTTCCATTTAGAATTCCTTGGAGGCCAATTAAGCCATGTGGATACCACATGGCCTTGAGATCTGTCCACGTCATGCTTGTGTATCTTGGATACGTCCATGTAGAGAAACTAACTGTCCTCATAATCTAGTACCGTCAGGTCTATTAAAATGGATCTACCATCCCTAATTTTATACTCATCAGTTGCCCCCTCACTCCATGGGTCTGTCACCTCCTTTGGACAGACCCGTGGAGTGATGGTTTGATTCGTATCCTGAGAAATGTGCATAGATTGATAGGCTGACCTAGGATCATTAATGTCGTAGGGGCATGTGTCGTTTTTTTAGTGGTTCATCTCTTGGAACGAAACGTCACTTCGTCTTCCGTGCCGTTCTCTCTATATAAACCTGTTTCTTCACTTCTCATTCTTTACTTTCTTCAGCGAATTCACGATCAGAGCATTATCGTCTCCCTTGATAAACTAGCATATCGTCCACTTGGTGCCCCCGTCATCTATATTTCTCTCGTTGCTCATCTTCAATTGGTAAGTACTTTAAACCTTTCTGTTGAATTCCCTTGTTATTTTTTAAGACTTTTGCACACCCGTCGTCTATATAGATCCGTCAATGTCTTAGGGTTTACCCATCACGTGTAGGTGACAGATGTCTAGTGCGTCAAGTAACCAATTGTGTGTCCGCGAGGAGGTGGGCTATGATGAGGTGCTCCCGTCAGGTCAGAATGACCCTGGCACCTCAAGTGAAGAAAGGAATTTGTCGGCCACCTCACCTTCCACAAGGGATGAGGATTTGGACACGGATAGATCAGAGGGTGATTCTACTGATGGCCTAGTTGGTGCTGAACCCCCAACCTAATCCGACATAGGTCCTGATGGACTTAGGGAGTTTATAATACTTCCCCTATGGACGGTCAACGACTTCATTTCTACCATCAAAGAGTCGCACTTCAAAATGCTTAGGGAGAAGTACCAAATACCAGACCATATACCCCTCTGTCTACCCTACAAATCAGAGAAGTGTTATTACGAGGGCGTCGAAGGCGTCAGAGTATATGAGCAAATGCTGAAAGCAGGGCTTAGATTCCCCCTGAGTGCCCTCCACCGTTGCCACCTTTAATATTTAGGGTTGGTTGTCACCCAAATCACCCCAAACGCCTGGAAGGTTTTCCTCGGCGTGGAGGTCTTGTATGGGGCCATGTCCGGCGGGGCGCGTAGGTTGACGGTGGAAGAATTTTTCCACTGTTATCGTCCGATTGAGATTGTTCAGTCCAAGGGCATGTACAGTTTTATGCCCAGGAGTTTTTTGTTGAGGCTCGTGTGCGACATCCCCGACTCTAACAGGAACTGGAAAAGTCGCTATTTTTTCATGGAGAGTGACGAGTGGATGTTTCACCTTGGTGACCAAGAGTTCATGCCCAACAACAAAACATGGGGCATAATGCCCTCGTCTGGTATGCACCCGTCTGTATTTATGTTTATAATTATGTTAATTTTACTTGTTGCTTTAACTGTCTCCTTTTGCAGCCCAGGACCATCCACAAGTTTCACTTGAGCAGTGGAGCTTTTTGGGAATTTTTTTTTTTTTTAACAAAACCAAGCTCTCAGAGAGGACGTGGGCTAAGTTAGTCAACTTAGACACTCTCCACTAGTATTGTGACAGACCAGAGCCCATAGCAGTTGCTCGATGCTACGACCGTCAAGTACGCCAACGTAAGTCCGTCGCTCAACACTTTGGTGTTTTTTTTTTTTATTATCTTTTTTTTTATCCATTTTTTTTAAATTTTTTTATCTAACTCCTGATATCCATCACCCTTTGTGCAGAAATAGAAGACAGCAAGAGGAGGGCCTACATCAAACAGCAAGCTGCAAAGAAAAAACAAGAGGGGTGTCAACCCCATAAGGGGACGGGTCCGGCCAACCCGTCTACCAAAAGGAAGTCATCGGAGAAGACTGACTGTCTTCCAAAAAAGCCCAAAGTTGTCCCCGGGTCTGTCGTGGGGTTAAAGGCTGAGGCCAAGAAGACGATCACTCCGATAGGTCCAGGAAAGGGCAAATGACTCATGATGGGCCCTACCTTCACCGAAAAACCACCCATCCTCCTCCGTGAGGACTCTAAGTATGTGCTGGAGCAGCTCTCGTCCATAATCACAACCGACGACTATAAGAACTTGAGCAACCACGCAACAGAAGCTATGAGGGAGACAGGTATTTTCAGCATTACGCAAGTAACTGTGTCCATCCCTTTTCTTTTTTTCTTTCTTTCTCCTGGTTTCTAACCCTTCTTTTGTTTTCAGGCGATGCTAATGATGAAGGGGTTGATGGGTCGTTGCCTAAACCATGAGACGGTGCTAGACCATGTTAGGGCGAAGGCGAGGTCGACGAAGGACGAGCTTACTAAATTGAAGGCTTGAAAGACAGTTCAGGATAAGAAGCTGGCTCTGTCAGAGCAAGTCCGAGGTGTGTTGGAGAAGTAGACGGAGGTGCTGCGGCAGGTCCTTGAGGACAAAGAAAAAGAGATCCAAACTGCCAAGGACTAGCTCCGTCAGGCCAAGGAAGAGGCAACGCGAGAGTATCACGACTCTGACGCATACTTGACAGAGCTCGATGGTACTTACGAGGACGGCTTTGACGACTGCCTTCGTCAAGTCAGAGCTTCTTTTCTAGATCTGGACTTGTCACATGTTACAATTGACGCCCAAGCCCAGACCTCAGTTCAGCCTGTTCATTCTGAGAGCACGGATGAATTATTTGCTGATGATGCCCTCGTTGACAACCCTCGTGGTGACAAAGAGACTGCTCCTATTGAAAGCCAAATCAAGCCGGTCGATGACAGCACCCGTCAACCTGATGAAGTTGTAGAAGAGAGAGATGAAAATGCACCTGTCCAGCAATAGTTTTTTTTTTTTTTTTGGGGGCTAATATGTAAAGATTTTTGAAGAACAGTTTGTTTATTTTAACTGTCGCTTTATGTATCTAGACTTCTCCCTTCACAGGCTTTCGTAATATATTGATTACTTAATATAAATTATCCATCTACTTTCATTCCTGTAGATGAATTCGTTCAGTTTATGGTTATATAAATATAACTCATTCTTTAGGATGAATTCGTCTACCTTGTAGGTTTTAAGAAAAATTTTTTTTGACCTTGACGGGCTTAAGTCATCTTCTTGGGATGATTTGTTTGCTATATAACTTTGTAAATTTGAGCAATATTTTTGGGATGATGTCGTCCAACTTAAGGATCTGTTAAATATAAGCTTTTTCAAGATGAGTCTGTCCACTTTATGGACTTGAGGTTGAACCTATCCATTTATGGACTGATTCATTATCTTGGATGAACCCGTCCTCTTATGGTGGTGTGATTTTAACTCGTGTGGTTGAACCCGTCCGTTTTATGAACTTACCATTAGCTATCATCCTTTAAGGAAGATACTCGTTCACTTAGGGCTTGTCACTAATCATCCTTTGAGGATGAAAAACCCGTCCACTTATGGACTTGTGTCCGTACACTTTGTGAACTTATCATTAGTCATCTATAGCTTGAATCGGTCCACTTTATGGACTTGTCATTAGTCATCCTTTGAGGATGAAACCCGTCCACTTTGTGGACTTGAATCCATCCACTTTATGGACTTATCATTAGTCATCCTTTGAGGATGAAACCCGTCCACTTTATGGACTTGAATCCGTCCACTTTATGGACTTATCATTAGTCATCCTTCAAGGATGAAACCCGTCCACTTTGTGGACTTGAATCCGTCCACTTTATGGACTTATCTTTGATCATCCGTTCATTCTTGCACTCATAGTTGCCATTAACCTGGCTGGTTACTACTTGGGAATTGCAATATACGACCAGATTTTCTACTCCTGCCGCCATGGCAAGGTTCAGCCCTACTATCAAAGCTTCATACTCTATTTCGTTATTGGTCGTAGGGAAGTCTAGATGGACTATGCATTTGATCTTGTCTCCTTCCGGGCTTTGGAGTACCACACTAGCTCCACCTACTTGCCTATTGGAGGATTTTTTTGTGTGGATGCTCCACTAGAGGATCTCCTTTGCCCCCTGGCCTCCCACAAGAGTGAATTCTGTAATAAAGTCAGCTACTACTTACCCCTTTATGGTCATGTGCGGTCGATACTGTATGTCAAATTCACTCAACTCGACTGCCCACAATACCATCTATCCTATAACTTCAGGACAACTCATAGCTCTACGCAAGGGCTTATCTGTCAGGACGATCACAGTGTGTGCCTAGAAGTATGATTTGAGCTTTCGTGCTGCAGTTACTAACGCAAAAGTGAGCTTTTACATCTGTCGGTACCTTTCTTCTGCTCCTCAAAATGCTCGGCTCATGAAGTAAACGGGCTTCTGCACCCCATCCTCTTCTCTAACTAAAGCTACGCTAACAGCGGCTGGGGAGATGGCCAAGTATAGGAACAGTTCTTCCCCGAGCTTAGATGGGCTTAGTAATGGCGAAGAAGAAAGATATGCCTTCAGATCTTCAAACGCTTGCTGGTATTCGGTCGTCCACTCAAACGACTTCCTCAATGTGCAGAAGAAAGTTAGGCACTTATCCTTTGCTCAACTTGCACATTCCTTCCAATCTGATGCACGAACATTCTATTCATCAGCCTTTGGTATGTGGCACCCACATCCTTAAGTTAGAACGGCATCACCTAGTAGCAAAAGAGACCCTGACTGGTTACAAATGAAGTCTTCTACTGATCTTCCTCATTCAGTTTGATCTTATTGTAACTAGAGAATGCGTCCATGAAGTTTAGTAGCTGGTGTCTTGCGGTTGAGTCTACCAAGGTGTCAATCTGTGGGAGAGGATAGCTGTCCTTGGGGTAGGCCCTGTTTAGGTCCATGAAATCTACGTACATCCTCCACTTTCCGTTGGCTTTCTTGACCATCATCACGTTCGCCAGCCAATCGGGGTAGTACACTTCTTGTATGAAGCCTACTTCTTGTCATTTTTGAACCTTCTCAACTATGGCTTTGTCCCGCTCCTGTGCGAACACTAGCTTTTTTTGCCGGATGGGAGAGAATGAAGGCGATACATTCAACTTGTGGACAATGATTGATGGATTAATTCCTGGCATGTCCTTATGGCTCCAGGCGAACACGTCCTACTTTTCCCTTAGGAATGTCGTAAGTGCTTAACAAACTGGCTGGCTGGCCAAAGTACCTATCCTCGTTGTTCGTTCATCTCCAGCATGGCAATGTAGCATTCGCGTACCGCCACTTGATCCCCTCTTGCTTCTCCCACTCCATACTCGGTGGGAAACATGATCATCAAATGGTAGGTTAAGGTTATAGGCTTCCATGAATTCAAAGTGGGGCGACCCAATATGGCGTTATACGCGGATGAACAATCAACAACCAGGAATGTGACATCCCTGGTGATATGCTGAGGGTAATCTCCAATTGTTACTGGCAGGGTGACTGCTCCTAAGGGATGTACCCTTGTTCCTCCAAATCCTACAAGTGGTGCGTTGGTTGGAGTTAACCGTTCCTTCCCTATCCTCATCTATTGGAATGCCGGGTAGTATAAGATATTCGCAAAGCTCCCGTTGTCTACAAGGACTTGATGTGTGTTGTAGCCCCCTATGCGTATGCTGATTACAAGTACATCGTCGTGTGGGTGATGGAGGCATCGGGCATCTTCCTCTGTGAATCCAATTATGTGGTTGTCAATTTGTGCCATTTTCAGAACATACCCCGTCAGCTGTACGTTCTAAACCATTCGTAGGTAGGTCTTCTGTGCCTTCTTGGAAGAACTAGAAGTTGTACTGCCCCATATAATCATCCTTATGTCCCCTAAAGGGGGCTTAGGGCGCTTATTTTCTCTTCTGGCTGGCTGTCCTTGGGGCTGTTTCGTCCCTTCCTTACCAATAAACCTCTGCAACTTCCCCTGCCTGATGAGAGCTTCTATTTGTTGCTTGAAGTCGTAGCATTCGGACATGTTGTGGCCGTAATCACAGTGGAAATGGCAGTACTTATCTCTAGACCTCTTGCTGGGGTCTCCTTTTAACTTGCCAAGGAATGTTAGGGCCTCTTCGTCCTTAATTTGCATCAGGACTTAATCAATCAGGGTGTTCAGAGGGGTAAAGCTTATGAACCTTCCGATTGGAGGCTTGGAGCGCCTATCTTCCCTTTTATCTCCTATCTTGGCCATCTTCCGCCTTCTATCCTGTCGTGATTCCTTATGTCTTTCTCTATTTTTGGGCTTCATTTCGCGAGCGAGCAGCGCATCTTCAGCGTTCATGTATTTAGTAGCCCTATAGAGCACATCCGACATGGTCTTCGGGTCATTCTTATACAAGGAAAATAGAAACTTACCCTTCCTTAGCCCGTTCTTGAACGCGGCAATGAGTATCTTGTCATTAGCTTCATCGATTGATAGTGCCTCCTCATTAAAGCGGGCTATGTAAGACCTCAGCATCTCATCCTCCCGTTATTTGATGCTCATTAGGCATGCAGTGGATTTCTTATACCTGTGCCCTTTGATAAAGTGTAAGGCGAACTGGGCGCTTAACTCCTTAAAGGTACCAATGGAATTGGGCGTCAACCTACTGAACCAAATCCTTGCAGGGCCCTTCAGCGTAGTGGGGAAGGCCCTACACATAATCTTGTCTGTCACTCCTTGCAGGTGCATCAGAGTCTTGAAGGACTCCAAGTGATCTAGGGGGTCTTTAGATCCGTCGTAGCTTTCTACCTGAGGCATACGAAATTTTGGTGGTAGGGGGAACGACGTGATGGATGCGGTGAATGGCGAATCTGTTCGATGGACCAAGTCATCGAGGTTGCTAGACACCCGTCCTCTGAGGGCGTTCATCATGAAGTCCATCCATTCCTTCATCATTTGCATCTCTGCAACTATGTGAGGGGGAGTCGTATCTGTGGCGGATGGTCGGCTGGTATCCTATTGCTCTTGTCTGCTTAGGGCGTTGCTGCCTTCCGGCCCTTCTTGATTCCTTCTTTCAACGCTAGTTCCTTCCTGGTCTTCCTCTTGGGTGTTAAGCGCTGCGTTTTTCTAGTGCAGCTGTTCCTCTAGGTCATGATTCTGCTTGGTGAGGCGTTCCCCTACAGCTGCAAGGGTTTGAACTTGTCTCTCTAGGGCAGTGGTGCACAGTTCGTCACCCTGATTGTTAGCTGTTATTGCCAACAACCGAGTAAGTACCATGCAACTTTTTGTAAGAAAGGTAATGTAAATTTGTAAAACAGACTGCATTGAATCTAACATCATCAATTAGTGAACCAACCGTGGATAAGAAGGGTGAATCATCAGCCAGGGCGTGCATAAGCACTTTTGAGTCACCTTTAAGAACAATCTGATTGAATCCTAGTTCTGTAGCAAGCTGTAAAGCTGAGGATGCTACTCTTGCTTCAATCTCTAACGGGCTATGCAGCTGAGGTAACACCTTTGAGAGTGAAGCCATAACACTGTTGTGAGTGTCTCGGATAACCACCCCGATTCTAGACTTACGTTCCTTCGTGAAAATTATGCCATCAAAAATCACCTTGACCATATCTAGTGGTGGTGCACGCCACCGAGTCCATGTGGTATAGGTCTGCACACAAGGGGGTGACTAGATTGCATTGAACTCCTTTAAAAGTTCTTTCGCCAGGGGTGCTATCTGGTGTGGACTACAACTCGGTTGGTTGAGTTGGACCTGATTTTTGTGTGACCATATTAACCATGCCGTGGCAGGGAACAGCTCCAGATTTTGATGGTGTTTGATGAGCCACGAAAGCAACTCCTTGAAGTTCATGAAGCTGGTGATTTCTCTGCAAGCCTATACCGATACATCTTCCCAAACCACATCTAGTTCCTTACATGTCTAGAGTGCATGTAGAGTTATTTTTGGTTCTAGCTTGCATCGGTCACAAATTGGACTTTCGATGATGGTTCGGCACACTAGATTTTCCTTTGTTGGTAAGGAATTTTGGCATGCTCTCCATATATGGTTTTTCATTTTGTTTGGTGTTTGCAGGGTCCAAATGGCCTTCCAGAGTGCTTTTTCTTGTTCCACAATAGCCTCAGTACCTCTATGATCCTCCTTTGCTTTTAAGAACCGGTAACCCGACTAGCAATTGTATATTCCATTTTGTGCGAATGGCAAAAACAAGCTGTCTTCACTCACCACCCTTGCAAGAGGTAAATGTTTGATCAAGTCTGCTTCTTCTTAGGTAAAGATTCCATCGATTACCCTATGATTCCACTGCCTTGTCTCTTCATCTATTAGCATTTCCACCTTTGCATCAGTTAGTGACTCAATACAAGGAGATTGGACCTACGGTGCTTGCTACCTTGGCAGCCAGAAATCTTCCCATATGCTCACTGATTTCCCATTCCCAATCCTCCATCTACATCCTCTCTACAATACATCTCTCCCACGTAGGATGCTAGTCCAAGCATACGTCCCTCCTCTATATTTTTTTGGCTTCCATGATAGTACAATTAGGGAAAAAACGTGCCTTAAAGACTTTGTAAAACAAAGAATCTTGATTTTTCAAAAGTCGCCATGCTTGCTTAGCTAAAAGTGAGTCATTGATCAAGGCTAGGTCCCTAAAGCCCATTTCACATTCCATTTTTGATTTTGTCAACTCCTTCCATTTTACCCAATGTACCTTCCTCCTATCTCCTCTTTGTCCCCACCAAAACTTCTTTATCATGGCTTCTATATCATGGCATAGACCCAAGGGAATTTTAAAGCATCCCATAGTGAAGGTTGGGATTACTTGGATCACTGCCTTGATCAAAACTTCATGCCCGGCTTGTGAAAGTAATTTACCTTCCCAACCCTACAACTTCCTCCAAACTTTTTCTTTTATAAAACTGAAGCTCTCTTTTTTCCTTTTTCCTACCAAAGATGGTAAGCCAAGGTTTTGTTCATAACGTACAAGCTCTTGGATCCCCAATGTAGTTTTTATCTCCTGTTTGATATCTTCTGTGGTGGATTTGCTACAAAAGATGGCTGTTTTGTTTTTGTTCACCTTTTGTCCCGAAGCTCTCCCATAACAATCTAGGATTCCCAAAAGTTGTGCACATTCATTTGTTGTTGCTCTACAAAATGGCAGACTATCATCTGCAAACAATAAATGGGTTAGTTCTGGTCCTCTGTGACATAAGGAGGAGCCCTTTATATCTCCTGTTCTTGTTGCCTGCTGTATAAGCCCATGTAGGCCTTCGATACATCGGAGAAATAGAAAGGGAGAGAGTGGATCCCCTTGGTAGATTCCTCTGGTAGGGTGAATCAACCCTTGAGGTTCCCCATTCACTAGGATAGAGTATGTTATAGTTCTCACACAAACCATGATTAGCCCAATCCATCTCTCACAAAACCCATCTTTCTCATAATGTTTTCAAGATATCCTCATTCAATCCTATCATAGGCTTTACTCATATCCAATTTAATAGCCATAAAACTTGTATCCCCTGAATCAAGGTTTTTCATACAAGGAAGTGTCTCAAAGGCAACAACAATATTATCAGTAATGAGGCGATTTTTGGCAAAAGCGAATTGCTGCTCAGTAATGATAGAAGGTAAAATTTTCTTAAGTCTATTTGTTAAAACTTTGGAGAAAATTTTATATAGAACATTACATAAACTAATAGGGCGATAATCTTGGACAAACTCAGGATTTTTATTTTTGGGGATGAGTGTGATAAAGGTGTGATTTAGAGGATGAGGATGAGTACTTGAATTGAGCCAAGATAAAATTGAACTCGTAACATCGTTATCTACCACCCCCCAAAAGTGTTGGTAAAACAAGGGAGGCATCCCGTTCGGTCCTAGGGCCTTGAGAGGTGCCATTTGCTTTAATGCCTCCCTAATTTCAGATTCAAGGAAGGGCTCTGTGAGGGTTGAATTCATCTCATCGAAGATGACCATAGGGATGTGGTCAAGGGAAACACAATCCGGGTTTGATGTTAAGAATAGGTTCTGGTAAAAGTTGACAAGAATCAAAGCAATCTCCTGTTGATGTAGCTGTCAATTATTAGACTTGTCCATAATACCCTGAATCCGATTTTCGTAGTGTCGTTGAGTGGCTCTGCTATGAAAAAATCTTGTATTATTGTTGACATGTTTTAGCCAAAGTAATCAAGATTGTTTACTCCACAAACGAGCTTCCCTATCAAGAAGGATGTTCACCTTATCTTTTAGCTCTATAACCCGATGATTTTGCCCATTTACTATTGCTGCCTGTTTTGCTTGAAATAACAAGGATTTTTTTCCTTTCCAACTCCTTTCTCACATTCCCAAATACATTGCGGTTCCACCAAGCTTAGTCTTTCCCACAATTCTCAATCTGCTTCAGGATTTTGCTATCACTAAGGCCATGTAGATGAGAGGACCAGGATCCACTGTCTCCGCACATCGTTCATTTGATAACCACATTTCTTCAAATTTAAAACTCCGCTGTCGGGGTGGTAGTTCAAGATCGGATAGGCAGATCAATAAAGGGCAATGATCAGATGAAATGCAGTGCAAGTGGTGGACAAGTGAACCTGGAAATTTCATGAACCACGGGTTATTTGCCAAACCACGGTCTAGTCTCTCCCAAATCGAATGTCCATCAGCGAAATGCTTGCTCCAAGTGAAACGGGTGCCCACAAAACCAAGGTCTATAAACCCACATTCATCCACAACATCCCTAAATTGTTGCATTTGGCCATGATTTTGGACTGCCCCTCCCAACTTTTCCTCTTGCCTCAAAAGTTCATTAAAATCTCCTGCACACAATCATGGAATTTGTTGATTGTGATTTAAGTTTCGTAGGCTGTCCTATGCTTCTATTTTCCTCAAAGTTTCTGGTTCCCCATAAAAACCTGTGAATGGCCATTGATTTTCTGTGTCCTTGTCAATCCATGAATCGATGTAGTAGTTTGATGAATCCATCACCACCAGGTTGACCGTTGATTTCCAAAAGAGAGAAATCCCACCTCCACGCCCTTCTTTCGGAACCACCCACTTATGTTCAAAGTCTAAATCTCTTTGTACCATGTCTAGCATCAGTGGCGGAGCCAGGATTTGAGTTGAGGGGGGGCAAAGTTTATATATGATGCACGCACTTACACACATTATGTGAATATATATAATATATGATACTAAGTGATATTTAATATAATTATACAAAGACAAAACTCTACCAAAAAAAAAAAAAAAAACTTATTCATAATATTGTATTTATCTAGAAATTGTGAAAAATGTAGATTTCCTAGCATTACTGGATATAAAAAGCATACTCTCCAAGAGAGAGAGAGAGAAACCTGATAAGGTATTGACCCCATTGAAGCAAGTTTTGAGAAAGGTGGTGCCTTTGCCTGGTTGCTCCAACTGTGGGAGCTGGGTTTGGCTCTCCACTCCCTCTGCTTTTAGGTGTTCCATCTCTTTTTGCCCACTATACAAAGTGTTGGTTCATTTAAAGAGAGAAACCGATAAAGCTTTTGGGATAATTTGCCTTTTTTATTTAATAGTTGAAACAATAATTGATGATACAATTGATTCCTGAAAGGTGATGATGAAAACGCATGCCTAACCCAAAAAAAAAAAAAAAAAAAAAAGGTTGAGCGGGCCAGGGGGGGCAACTGCCCCCCCTCGACCCCCCCTGGCTCCGCCCCTGTCTAGCATTGTTTCGTCTGCCCATGTTTCGGCTATAAACATGACTGAGGGGTCTTTTCCCGTACAATGTCTCCAAGCTCTTTTCCTGTTCGTAGGCTTCCAAGCCCACTATAGTTCCACATTAAGAGATTCATTTTGACCGGCGGGGTTGGAAAATAGCCTCCACCAATTCGAATTGTGTATCTATCTCACTCCTTGAAACCTGAGTTTTCTTGTTTGGTAACTTAGAGTGCTCATCAACCCGCTTGAAATCTCTTTTTCCATACTTTGGGAGTTCACGGCTTAGAGAGGAGGGTGTAACAGGTAACGTTCTAATTACCCTAGTCTATCTCGGTAATGGTGTTTGGTTTAGCATTTTTGTAGGCTCGTGTGGGTCACGTGGTTTTTGGGGGTCAATTGATGGAGAGTTATTTGGGATAAGAGTTGTGTTTAGTGTGGGATGGTGGTTACCCTGAGGAATCGGGTTTAGTGGGGCTTAGGAGTCATCATGCGGCTGAGGAGTTTCATTGGGGTTAAGCTTCTTTAATGCCACGTTAATGCTATCAATGTGCATGTTAAACACTGATTGTGAGGGAGGTACACAGTCATGATGGGCTAGGGTTTCCTCATAAATTGGGTTGGCTGTTTCATGGGCTGGAATATTTATTTTTTCAACTGCCGTAGTCACGTCAGGTATTATTGAGGCATGCATTACGGGTTCATGCTGTAAATTCCCTCTGTTGTGATTTCCAGGGTCAAGGGTGTCTGTTCGTGTCACCAACACCAACGTGCGAGGACTTTCCCCGAAGTGTTTGCTCGGCTCTGTCTACTAGTTGGTCTTCCCCTTCAGATTGCCAGCAGATTGACGAGATGGAGATTTTTTATTCTTGTAGAACCCCTATACTGAAACCACTCTTTTGGGATGGTGAGAAAGGTGGGGCACATATGGATGGTCCAAATTGCCGTTGCTCCTTCGTTAGAGATCCTTCACTGTTCAACCAAACCTCACAGTCTTTATCATCATGGTCGAGGCAGCCGCACCAGTAGCAAATGTTTGGCAAGCATTCATACTTGAAGCTAACCCATACTTCTTCTTTATTCCCCACAACACAAGGCGACCACGACATAAAGGGATAGTTATGTCCACTGATACTCTCACCCTGATATAGCTTCCACCCTCAGAGTCGTTTGGATTGGGAGAAGGTAGGACTTGACCAAGAACTCCACAAATTTTCTCCGCCGCCTTCACATTCATGTACCTGATTGGGATGCCACGAACTTGAACCCAGAAAGTTGCTCTATCAAAAGTTAGCTCCTCAATGTTATGACTTTTGTCGTAACTTTGCATGACCATTAAGTGCTTGTCAAAACTCCATGGTTCACTGAGAAGCACCTTATCAGCTTCGGCCTTATTGTCGAACACAAACAGCATTACGTGGTTGCCCATATTATGAACTTGGAAGCCATTTCGAGATTGCCAAAGGGGAGAGAAAGTCTTGGCAATGGCCTCAGTGTTCAAAACTCGCTTTGTAAGGAATTTGGCTGCTATGATAAATTCTTCAGAATCACATTCTTCATCGAGGCAACACCCTGGTCCTTCTCTGTCAGATAGTGTAAGGCGAGTCCAATTTTTCATTAGATCGTCCATGATAGGGGGAAAAAAACTAAGGGCCGCACACTGAGGGAAGGAAGAAAAACACTCAACTGTTTCATTATAATGAAGTTTTCTACTTGACGTCGCTTTTGGACAGACATTTTGTTGAAATACATAAATTCTTATGTTCTCTGTATATATTCATTAATTTTGTCTTCACTATTTTTTATTATTTATTATTTTGTGAGTGTTATTTGCACAGTAAGTGGTATCAAATGAAAGTTAGGATTCAAATTTCTTAGTTATGATAAAGATGACAAGAAGTTTTGTACTAAGGAAATTTTTTCTTTATGGTAAATGTAGATGAAGGATTTCTTAATAGACAAAGTTTAGGTACAAAATTAGTTGTAGCTTAAGGTTACAACTTTATTCAATATCTTTTTATTGCAGGTGAATTTTGACAAATCCACCACTAGATTACATTCTCTTCTTATGTCCGCCATGATTGCAAAATTTCTAAAAGATTAAAGATCAATAGTTATGTCATCAATAGATTGTTTAAACTGCAAGTTTTTGTAGTTGAAAATTATGTATAAAATATAATCTTATAGATCATATTGTAAATAATATTTGATTGGCACAAAACTTCACATGTGTATTAAAAGCGTAAAGAACATGCAATCTAACAGTTAGATATTCAAAATATGTAGTAATATTAATAATATTAAGGTTGTAGCCTTAGGCTACAAGCCTACAACCAATTTTGTAGCTAAACTTTGTCATTTCTTAATCCAACAAGGAGTTTAGAAGGCCTTACCTAGGAAGGCAAAGAAGCTTGAAAAGATGAGTGATGAAGACTACAAAGAAATGGATGAAGGCTACATGGAGTTGTGCATGAAGAAGCAATTTTATTACTTGCAAATAAGGAAGGCTCAAATCTATTGAGGTATCTCAACATTTTTTTTGGTTTGAAGAAGAGGGGGGAGGGGGGGAGGTATCTCAACATGTTTATTAGGTTAAATACTAAATTATAAAATTTAGGATAAACCTTGAGGAGGACGATAAAGTTATATTTTTATTAGTATCGCTCCTCGCATATATTTTATTATCTATTGACTATGTTGATGTATAAAAATGAGACTTTAGAACTCAAAGATGTGACTTAGAGACTAGAGGGGAGGAGGGCTAGGTTTTAACTTCAGTGTTCAAATTTGACATTGTAAACAGAAATACATTTAAAAACTACCCAAAAAAAATTAAGAGAATTCAATGTGCTTTTGAATTACTCCTAAAGTTCAAATATAATGACAATTCAACAAAAGTAACTAGTAACCAAACATGCAAAACTCTTTTATTGATCTCCTATTGAACATTACAAAATTTTATACACTCACATTTCTAACTGATGTAGGACATAATCTATTATTTAATTTTGGTATTTTTATGTAAAATTCGTTATTTTAGGTTTATGACATTTAATTCCTTGTTTTCTAAGTGCTTTTAATACTTTTTAGGTCAAATTTTGTTTATGTTATGGATATATATTAATTAGGACTTATTTTAGAATATATTTTCTTGTTTATTAAGTTTTACGGAGCCCTTAATTAGGTCCATAAATCTGTAAACGTTTTTAAAAAGTTTTCAGATTAATAAAAATATAGAATTTTGTCTATTGTTTCTCTAGTAGATTCCAGAATTATTTCTCCTTGTGGATTCAAGGACCCTTGTGGATTTGAGGAACCCTCATGAATTCAAGGTTTACTACAAAAAACTAACAGTTTAGTTTCTGTTCCATCAAAGAGAGTATCGTGTGTACTTTCTTCAGGTTTCCACGACATCACTAGCAATGGTGAGTGTAGGGATAAAGGGCACAGAAATGGATATTGGGTCGTGAGCTGTGTCCGAGGACATTAAAACATCTGAGGACAGGTAAACACTAGTAGGGGCATACAAGTTAATATTCTGTGGAAGAAGTCTGGTGATGAGGGGTTGGGATTATAGTCTGAGGAGAAATACCTCCTTGGCTAAGTAGATCTGAGGACAAAGGTCTAACCTTTCATCAAGAACAACACACCAGACGATCATACTGGTAAGGATAAGCACTAAAAGGGAATAAGACAAAGGAAAGCTGAGAAATATCTAGGAGAAAGCTGCTATCACCACATTGAATACACACAAGTCACAATTTACAAAGTAATAATAAGACCAAAACTTTTGACGCAGCTTTTGCCACAATGCTCACGTAGCAATTTATGACCAGTTGTGGCAAAGTTGTGTCAAAAGTTGTGGTCTTGACATTTTTGTAACTTACTAGGCTTGTGTGTACTATGTGTACACTAAAGTGTGTGTAATAGAGACCACTAAAAAATTATATGTTATGAACCTGGAAAATAAAATATGGAGTAATAGTTTAATTAATTCGAGACTAACCTCACCACATGCACTTTACACGTGTGATGAGGCTTATTTTTTTTTTAGTGTCAAAATTTTCCAACTAAAAATCATATAGAACAATCAAAATCTTTTGAGCAATAAAACGATTTTTGAAAAATCACTAAAAGAGAATTACCTTGTAGGAAAGGACTACTCCTTCGCGCATTTGAGACCCTTGAATTGTTCACAATTTTGCAATTGTAAAATGATTTGGTAATGATATGCGATGCAATGCGAGTTAGGTCAAATGAGAGTTGCAAAATGAGGTATCTACTTCTTGTTTATTTTATTTTAATTCAAAAGGACATGCTTGTTAAGTTATTCCTAGAAAAACTAATTTTTCAAAAATAAAAGTGAATTCCTACGTACAAATTCTTATTAAAAAATTATGTAATTTCTACATTAAAATACGTTTTAGAAATATTTCACTTGTGGAATAATCTCTTGAATATCAATACTTCTTTTTTCGAGTAATAATCAATTAATTACTATAAGGTACTATTCTTCACTGGTAATGTAAGTGCAGCCAACTTGCTCACCATCGAGTCAAATTCAATAACCGAACTCCCACCTTCTTCAATGGCCTCAAGTGCCACCCCACGCAACTCACCTGCCCGTTTACACTGGACTCGCTCCTGACTCACCAAATCAACTAAAACTTGTGACAACTCGTTCGGGTGAGGCACAAATTTTCTACCTTCACCAACCCTTATCGCCACCTTTAACTCGTCCACCAATAAACTATCATTCACTAATTGGTCAGTTCCCAATGGCCACGTCAGTAGTGGCACCCCAACAACAATTCCCTCAAGGACCGAGTTCTATCCACAGTGAGTCAGGAACGCGCCCACGCTTTAATAACAAGGCCTCTCCCACCCACACGATCCTCGAATCCTGGTGGAACTGTGTTGTTATCACCGTCTACATGTACTTCTGTGGGCTCTTTTACTACCCAAACAAACTAGGCCCCACTTTTCTCTAACCCAAATGCAAGCTTCTCCATCTGATTATTGTTCGATATAGCTTGACTCCCTAAGCACACGTACACAACCTTGTGATCTTCACACGTGTCAAGCCACGATAAAATCTCTTCTACTTTGACTGAACTGGACCCACCTCTCTGATTGGGCCGAGATGGGAGTATTGGTCCTACTGCCCACACATGATCATGCCCCATATCATTTTTCAAATGTTCCAAATAAACCCCTTCCAAGTTCCAACTCGTTAAACGAGTTGATAACGAGTCCCCAACTAGGGGTGTCAATGTTCGACCCAACCCGCGAACACGACACGAACCCAACACGGGTTTTTTCAGGTTAAGGTTGGGCCTTAATGGGTTTGGGTCATAAACGGGTCGACTCGAAAGTGACACGATAAGAAACGTGTCATAAGCGAGTCAACCCGCGTAACCCGCAATATACACGTTTGACACGTCAATTTATTTGTGTCAACCCGAAATGACCCACTTCACACAACCCGTTTAACTCGTATAATAAATAAATATTTATTCTATTTTAGATTTGTCAAATACCTTTTATATCGGACATATATTTTAAATTTTAAAAGAAAAATGAGTAATTACAAAAATTTACAAGGGATATAATTGGAAATTGAAACTTTACAGACCCTAGAACTACTAATACTTTTTTTTTTTTTTTTTTTTGGCATAGAACTTGCACAAATGAAATTGGATGAACTTGTGGAAGATGTTATGAATTTGGACATCAACAAAGAATCTATGGATGATAATCGTGGTCATAGTCAGGATTAGTCTACTGTTTGCTCAAATTCTTTCAATATTGATACTTAGCATTTGGCGAGTTCTAAAGATATTATATTTTTGTTGAAATATGTTATTTTATTTTTGTTAAACTTTGTGATTTTGAATTTGGGTTGAAGTGTATGCACTTCTTTTGGAGTGTAAAGAACTTATTTCTAAACAAATGTTATATTTTTGTTGAACTATATTATTTTGAATGTGGGTTGAAGACTTGAAGTGTATGCACTACTTTTTGGGATGTAAAATTTTTTTTTTCTAGATGGATGTTATATTTAATATTATGAAGGTTGAAATAGGTTGTGTTACATTCGAGTCAACCCAACACGACTCGTTTATTAAGCGTGTCAAATGGGTTGGGTCAGGTCAACTCGTCTTATTAACAGGTCAGGTTAAGGTTGAAGGATCATGACACGATTATTAAATGGGTCGGGTTAGGGTTGAGCCATTTAGTCGAATACTCCTACCTCGACACGACACGAACCCGACACGCTAACCCGAATTGACAGCCCTATCCCCAACTCGCCATGTTAGCACGAAACACATCTTTGATGAACTCAGAATCTGGGTTTGCTTCAACGAAGCTACGATAAAGGGGAGAGAGTTTCCACCAAGGGTATTTCGGGGAACTAGGAATGTTGGGGAGCGAAACGAACTCGTTTTCATCACTAGGGTTTTCTCTCCTATGTAGGTCACGCCAGAGAGAGTACATGACAGACAAAGCCATAGCACCAGAGGGCGAGAACAGGATACGATGAATACCCAATTCACATGCGAGTCGGTGAGTCCAACCTAAGAACATGTCGGATATTATAGCCACAGGTGGTGAAGGGTGGGATTTGAACCATTGTGTTATGGTATGGTAGAGTTCACCTAAACAGTGTATCATGGCTTCGAAAGAAGTGGGGGCTAAGTCTTTGGTGTTTTCTAGGCCTTGTGGGATTGAAGGGTGTGTGGAAAATGGGAGGACGAGGGTTTTGATGGAGGGGTGAGTGGAGAGAAGAGAGTTGAGGAGATGAAGGTTCTTTGGGGTGATTAAAATGGTGATGGTGAAGCTATGGAGGACTAGTTGGTGGGTTAGGTCTAAGGGTGGTATCATGTGGCCCTGTGCTGGATATGGGAAAATGAGGAGATGGGCATCGCTACCTGATGAGATAGTCATTCTGGTTTCTGTAAAGTTGTTAATGTAGTGAATGTACAAAATAGAAGTTATATATATATATATATATAGAATGATAGATTGTGTCTGCATAAAGTTTTTTTTATTATTATTATTATTATTTATTTTAAGGGAAAGTTTCCACCTACTTCTAGAATCCACCACTCCTGAATCTTCATTTCATAATTTATGATTAAACTTCAAATTTCCTGAATCTTCATTTCGTAATTTATGATTAAACATTTGCGTGATTGAAACTAAAAGATTGAAAATATTCACAAAGAATTAAGATGAAAAATTCTGCATTAATGCAAGATATATATACTAATCTATTTGCAATATTCTACAAGATAGTGGGGTGAGAATAATATGAACTAATTGTAAATTCATCTTTGAGAGAGAGAGAGAGATAGCGCGGTTGAAGAAGAATAAAGGTAATTGGGAATGGGGTGCGAGCATATATTTGTGGCGTCTTAAAAGCATATCATATTATCATTCGCTTGATTTTTATTAGAGAACTGATGATGCAAGTGTTATGCATGCAGAATCTTATTAGTAGTACTATTGACACGTTGCCATCAAATTCAGTGTATAAACGACTTTGCTCGTGAGAAAGAGTAGAATGAAAAACAAAGCCATATAATTCTTGCAAATCTCAGCCATGCAAGAAGAGCAATATGACACTTGTTATTAGAGCATTAGAGCACTAGCACCAGCTGCATGTGCTGTACTGAATGTCATTTTATTACACCAAAATTTATTTTATTTATTTTACCACAGCATTATTTTTTTATTTTTTTATTTTTTTAAAGATTAAAGATAGAATTTTATTTGATATAAAGTATACAATACAGTAAGCAGGCTTCCTCAACATCACTGAAAAGCCCAAGCAAAAACAACCCCACGGCATAGACAAAGTAATTAGAACCCAGCCCGTGTGTGTCATCACAGTCAGCAGCAATTACCACTTCCTATTGCTGATTATTTTGAGCAGCAACAAGTCTTTGATACTCTCCCAGCAAGCCAACAGCCCCGGCCAAGGTCTTATTCGGATGGATCTGGATCTTTTTGAAATAGAACTTGTTTCGCACATTCAATATTGCCCAACTTATCACACCACTTTATAATACACACCACATCACATCTTCTATTTCAACATTCTGTCATATTAAAATAATATAGCCAACATATTAAAATAATATAAAAATCAACCCATTAAAAAATCCATTCTTTTATTTCACTCTCTCTCTCTCTCTTCCTATCTTCTTTCAATTCATATTTCTCTCTCTCTCTCTCTCAGCCTATCTCATGCTCAAATCCTAGAAAAGAAAAAAGAAAAAAGATAACACCACCTCTAGATCTATAACCACCTTGCAAAAAAAAAAAAAACCACCATTGGCCTTCTCTTTCTCTCTCTACCAGATCTGTAACTTGCGTCGTCCTCCTCTCTCTCTCTCTCTCTCTCTCTCTCTCTCACTACAACAAAAGTGGACTATGGTGACAAAACTTTTTGTCACAATATATCCTTATTTCGTCGCTGAAGACATATGGTGACGAAACAACATTAGTCACCTAAGCCTCGTCACCAAATGTCTTGGTGATGAAAATTTTCATTACCAATAGCAATAGGTCTAAATTTTTTTCATAAAAAAATTATAGGTGGTGAAATTTTTTCGTCACTAAACCTTATTTTCAGTGACGAAATAAATTTGTCACCAATGATTTTTAATTTGTGATTTTTTTTTTTATTTGACTATATTAGATTTTATTGTATTCAATAAGTGAGTATGAATTGAGTGACTTGTGACTTCTCTCATATGTTCATTTGTTTGTAGTGGTTTTGTCACAAATTGCCAAAGGGGGAGATTGTTAGGACATATGTGAATCATGTTAGGAACATATGTCATTTAGAATTGGCTAATCCTCTGACAAAATGCACTTTACTTGTAATTTGGTAGATCTAGGATGTGTTTAATACTTCAAGGAACAAGAGTTCAAGTCCAAATGTTAAAACCATGCAAGTCTCACTACAAAAAAAATGCCTATTAGCGACCAAGAATTTTTGACGGACCCAAAAAGCCCTCTCAAAAAATCTTATTTGCAATGGCAAAATAAAGCCCTCGCAAATACTTGGTAAAATGTGAAATATTTGTGACCAACAAGAAAAACTGTCGCAATTATGTGTTATAGCCGTCACAAATACTAATATTTTGGAGGGAAATTTTCCCTCCATATTATTTGCGAGGGACAATTAAAAATCTCTCGCAAAAAGTGTATTATTTGTGACAGTAAAAAAAAGCTGTCACTAATACTAAATTATTTGCGAGGGCTAGGATCGACCTTCACAAATAATTATTAAAATGTCAAAATTTTTGGAGGGAAATGTTCCCACCAAATTATTTCCGAGGGACAATAAAAATCCCTTGCAAATTAAAAATATGCCCTTACTAACACTAAATTATTTGCGAAGGCCACAATTGACCTTTGCAAAAAATCATTAAAATATTAATTTTTTTTGGAGATAATAGTTATTCTAAAATTCAAAGAAAAATAAAAAGAAATGTATAAACATATAACACTTTGTATTTTTTAGATGAACCTTTTGTTTATAGTCTAAAATAAAAAATAAATTAAAAAAAAAAAAAAAACCTTTTATATACATCCTATAGAAGAAAGGTCTGTCCTTATTTTTTAAACAATTGTACCCATAAAAAAATGATAGCACTTTCAACTTCAAAATGGTAGCCTAAAATTCAAGAGTTTTAGCATTTTGTACTCTCTCTCTCTCTCTCAAAAGTGAATAAAAATTTGTTTCCATTAAAATAATGCATAAAAAGATGAGTTTATAGATCAAATGGTAAATTACATCCGATTGACATGAAAATTGGCATGCATGTTAAGAATATATAGAACATGTAGTCCAATAGTTGGATTTTCAAAATATGAATTCAATAATAAGTTATTGGGTGATGTAACATTTTTTAGAGTTACATCACGTGTAACTTGAACCCAACTCTATATTTCTTAATTCGATATGAATTTTGACAAATCTACCGTTAAATTACATTATTTTCATATATTTTTCATACTTATAAAATTTCAAGGTGATCAAATATTAATTGTCATGTCATTAATCAATTGTTTAAATTCAAACTTTTGTAGTTTAAAATAATGCATAAAAGATGAGTTTATAGATCAGACGGTAAATTACATCCGATGGCATGAAAATTGGCATGCATGTTAAGAACATATAGAGCATGTAATCCAACAGTTGGATTTTCAAAATATGAATTCAATAATAAGTTATTGGGTGGTGTAACATTTTTTAGAATTACGTCAGGTGTAACTTGAACCCAACCCTATATATTTCTTAATTTGATGTGAATTTTGAAAAATCTACCGTGAGATTACATTATCTTCATATATTTTTCATGCTTACAAAATTTCAAGGTAATAAAAAATTAATAGCCATGTCATCAATCAATTGTTTAAATTTAAGTTTTTGTAGTTTAAAATAATGCATAAAATATGAGTTTATAGATTAAATGGTAAATTACATCCGATTGGCATGAAAATTGGCATGCAAGTTAAGACCATATAGAACATGTAATCTAACAGTTGGATTTTCAAAATATGAATTCAATAATAAGTTATTGGGTGGTGTAACTCGAACCCAACCCTATATTTCTTAATTCGATGTGAATTTTGACAAATTTACCGTTAGATTACATTATATTCATATATTTTTCATGCTTACAAAATTTCAACGTGATCAAAGATTAATAGCTATGTCATCAATCAATTGTCTAGATTCAAGTTTTAGTAGTTTAAAATAATGCATAAAACATGAGTTTATAGATCAAATAGTAAATTATATCCGATTGGCATGAAAATTGGCATGCATGTTAAGACCATATAGAAAATGTAATCCAACGGTTGGATTTTCAAAATATGAATTCAATAATAAGTTATTGGATGGTGTAACATTTTTAAAGTTACGTCAGGTGTAACTTGAACCCAACCCTATATTTCTTAATTCGATGTGAATTTTGACAAATCTACCGTTAGATTACATTATCTTCATACATTTTTCATGGTTACAAAATTTGAAGGTAATCAAAGATTAATAGGCATATCATCAATCAATTGTCTAAATTCAAGTTTTTGTAGTTTAAAATAATGCATAAAAGATGAGTTTATAGAACAAATAGTAAATTACATCCGATTGGCATGAAAATTGGCATGCATGTTACGAACATATAGAAAATGTAATCCAACGATTGGATTTCCAAAATATGAGTTCAATAATAAGTTACTGGGTGGTTAGATGTTAAATCCAATAATTAGATTTCAAATCTAAGTATGGCACGTGATGGAAATGTGTTGTGTACTTATATGGCTATATATATTCTCTCAATCTGACCATCCAATTGGTCTCAAATTTCACCAACATTAATATGTCATCATACTCTTCAATCCTAATGATCAAGATTTGAATATGAATTTCACCAAGTCCAGTAGTATCGGAACCATCTATTAAGTTTGATCGAGTTTGACAAACTTTGACCACGCATTTCTCTAAATCCAATCGTTTGATTGTGACCATAATTTACTAGAATTAATCTTTCATTATACTCTTCAAATCTAACGGTTAGATTTCAAATCTAAGTATGGCGCATGATGGACATGTGCTGTGTACTTGTATGGTTATGTTTACTCAATCTAACTATCCAATTGGTCTCAAATTTCACCAACACCAGTATGTCACCATACTCTTCAATCCTATTGATTAAGATTTGAATATGAATTTCACCAAGTTCAATGCTCTCAGGACCATTTTTTTAATGGTCATGTCAGCATTTAGTATGCAAACAATGTACTTCGTTTGTCATGTAAGCAATTTTCATCAGTGAGATGACAGTAAAAACCAAAATGGAACACATTTTTCATTTTAGGAACCAAAAATAAGGGAATCAATACCATACCGGAAACTGTTTCGGTTTGGTCAAATAAATGAAATATTTCGGTACCGGTGTACCGTTTCAAGATTACTGCTAATTTTACATATTTATATATAAAAATAAATATATAACTATTTATTTACTTATTTATAAGTTCATTAGTCAAAATCCATATAATTTATTAAAAATATTTACAATTATAAGTCTATATCTTAATTAATAATTTAATATGCTAAACTTTAGTTAAAAACTTAAAATGTTAGCTCATTTTAATAATAATAGATAGTTTATCTATTTAATAAATACTCAATAGATAGTTTTTTTTTACTTGATTTATTTAATAAATAATAATATAATAATAATAGTATTTGTGGTGCCCCACAACACGTTATCAATTTGACAGATGGTAAAAAATTTCAAAAAAGTTGAATAAACACTCCATTAAACTTCAATACTTCACACGAGTGTAGTGATGTTGTCACTTGTCAAGGGCACACTTAACCAAATGCTATTACTAGTTCACTGCTCAAGATATCGATATGAGGAGTTGGGTAGTTGAGCAGCGAAAATGAAAAGATAAAGAACAGAGGTGTTAGGAAGAAAATTTCCCCCCAAATATTTTTTCCTTTCCCGCACAAAATTCTCCAAAAAAATTTTCCCACTTACATTTTCATTTCCCACACAAAAGTTTCATTTCTCACACAAAGTTTTTACTCACAAAACTCTCTCATTTTCTCTCTATCTCTCACACGGCCTCTCACATTCACACACACAACCCCACCGGCGCCGACAAGCAGAGCCCAGCCCAGCCCAGCGACGATGCTGACGAGGCCGAGCCCAGCCATCGACCCCTCTCCTCCTCGATCTCTCTACCGTCAACCCACACCCATTGGCTCTCTCTCCCTCACCACAAGATCCTTTCTCCCTTTCTCCCTCTCTCCCTTTACCACCCCCATGCCCATTCATTTTTCCTCACCATACCCATACCCATACCCATTCCGATTTTGCTTGGTAAGTTATTTATTTGATTTTTTTTTTTTTTTTTGATTATTGTGAAATTTTGGGTTTGGATTTGGATACTTAACATTAGGTTATTTATTTAATTTTCAATTTTGATTTTTGTAAAATTTGGGTTTGGATTTTGTGGTGTAATATGTAGATACTTTATTTAATTTTCACTTTGCTCTTACTTTGATTTTCCTGCATCTAGATCTGAAAAATCGAAGTGGGTATTTGACAATATCAAAGACTAACCCTTTTTTCGTGCTTTTGTTTGCTCTGGTTTTGTTTTTTTTTTAGGTAAGGAAGTGATTTGGGTAGAGTTTTCTTCGTTTTGCAATGGCTCCTGCTAAAGGTACATTTCTCCTTCCAACTTATTCTTTTTATTTTAGTATTTGGGTTATTCCAATATTAATCTATGTACGTTTTGCTGAGTTTTCAATCTAGATGTAGCATGAGGAGTTAGTGGAGAAGATGATGGATAGGGGTTTTGCTACCCGCCCTTTGTAGAAGTAGCTATTTATTTTGTGCCTATGAGCAGGATTAGGTGATCATTGTTTTTTGTATCTCTGTCAATTATTCTTGTTCCCAATTTTGATGTAATTGCTTTTTCAATATTTGCATTGTGTTTTTGACATTGCATGTCAGATAGTTATGAACTACTTGTGGTTCATGGTCACAAATTTTGGAAATATAACCTTTTGACAGGCTCAATTGTTCTCCAATGTTTGATTGCTATTAAATGCTAAATGGCAAGGATGCACATGGCTGCCTACTTTATATGTTGTAAATTTGTTATTGGATGATTTCAATTTGGATTACTTGTAGTTGAATCATATTAGATCTTCTTTGATTAGTTTTGTCACAAACTAAACAGTTATTATGCATTGGCATTATTTGGTCCCTTTTAGGTGGATTGAGGATTTTCCAATACCATTGCTCTAGTAGGATCCTCAGTGATGCTGGTGGTTTTGCATTTGGTTCTAATGTGCTTAATTGGTTCATGTTAACAGAAGGTATAGTTGAAAGTAACTAGCAGAATGCTCATCATTAACGAGTATCTTGATGGAAATGCACATAGTATGTTGCTTCTTTACCCATCATCCCTCGTATGCTTTTATGTCATTGTTAGGTCCTTCATGGGATTCAAGTGCCATACTATTCACTTTGCATTAAAAATATATACCCTCCCCCTCTCATCCATGAAATCGTTAACGATACTGTTGGGTAAGTTTCATATGTAATGAGCTTCTATTCTTTTTTATGTGGATTGGGTGCTGACTGCTGATGTCATAGTTTCTTATAGGCTTGCCATCTACTTATTGTGATAGGACTACCTCTAGAGCTCCTTTGAAGTGTTCTGCCTTTAGTAATCTGTGGAGTGAATGATATACGTCTATTACAACCAGTTGTGAAAATTATTTGGACGCTATTATAGGAACCTCCATTGAAGTGTTCTGCCTTTAGTAATCTGTGAATCAGCTAAACAGTTATTATGCACCATGTGGGCTGTAAAAGCTCCTTAATAAGCACCTTATTATTAGGTTTCCAAATCAACTGGTGCCTTATACGCCCAGCTCATACAAGATTTTCTCCTTGAATTGCCTTCAACAATTATTGGGTTTAAGTTTTTTGGTTTCTGATTTTTACTATGGTGAGCAATCTGTGTTTCTGTTATCTTATATGTGTATTAATAATGAAAAATTGTGATGGGTGTGTGTAATCTTATAATCAAATTGGCAGTATCAATTTTTAATGGGTGTATAGCATATATATATGTATGCTTTTTTTTCTTTTTTTTTTACTGTGTATATATTTGTCTTGTGTTCCTATGGTTATGCTCTAGGATAGTGCAACACTTGAGATCCATAAAATTAATGTTTTGCTGTAAAATTGGTACTTGGTGCATTGTAATTTCCAAGTGCATACATAGGGGAAGGGGGATTTGAATCCTGACTTCTCTGTGGGAAACACTATGAAATGCCACTCATAAACAAGTAGCTTTCTCTTATTTCTCCTTTGTCCCTCTCTCAAGCCATCTATTATTATCAATCCACCAAAATAATAGTGAAGATTATTTTTGAGTATTTATATTGTTAGTAAGGATGGGAATGATTAAAGATTTGGGCCTTTTTTTTTTTTTTTCTCTTCACAATCTCTTATGTGTCTTGCCTCTTTCCTCCAAACAGCATTTTGACCAAGTGGGTTTTTGATTTGTGCAGGTTTGGAGCTGTCTCCACGTGAAGGCCAACTGAAAGGTATTGTCCTTTTCTCATTTGTGCCATTGTTTCTTCTTTTTCTTCTATTTTTCATGATGTGGTCTTTCTTTTTTTTTTTTCTTTTTTTTTTCTTTCTTCAACCTGTTGCTTCTTGTTCTTTGTTTTAAGAATTCCACCGTACACATATGCCTTAAGAGAATTGAAGATGCTCATTTTTTTCTCCACTTGGTTACATATGCTTGCAATACTTTAATGTATTTTTAAAAAAAATTGAAAAAGAAAAACCTTGACCTTACGTTGTCTTCTTTTCCATCTGCCCATTTTGGGGACTTGGAAAAATGCTCTGTTTTCCTCTATCCAATACCAAAATGTTAGGGTTTTGTGGAAAATAGGGGTTCTTTACCTTTTTATTATGTTCTAATGCAATCTATCTCTTCCTTTGTATTTTCTTAGTTTGAGTCTTTGGTTGTGTTATTATAAAATTATGAGTTCTGTGTGTTCAAGTTGTTCATTTACAATATTCTATTTTTCGTGACTAGGCTAGACTAGCAAAGGTCTTCACAATGTGCTTTTTGGGATTCCTTATGGCTTCTGAGTATGTCAACATTTTGCCTGCTAGTGGAAGGAAACTTTTAAATGGGGTATTACTCGTCGACCCCAAAATTTTGAGACTAAAGCATCTTGTTGTTGTTGTTGAATATGTCATGCTGATACTCACTTATTATTAACTTACTCTGCAACTTAGATTTACCTATCAGCAAATTTGAGCACCATAACTCATTGATCCCACTATTTGTGTAATGCAGTTGGTCTTTCCACTTTTACTTTCATGTTTGATACTCTCGACTTGGTCAAGCTATCACCATTGAGAAAATGCTTGAATGGTAACAATTATACTTCTCAATCTATGATTTCAAAGCACCACAATGATTTTTTTCTTTCTTTCTTTCTTTCTTTTTAATTACAATTTCATTTGTTTATAGGTGGTTTATTTGGACTATGTGGTTCTGTTGAAGGGTATAATTTTGATTTGCTTTCTGGTTGATGGTTTCAGATGCTCGTTGATGATATTGGAGACGTGACAATTACTAATGATGGTGCTACAATACTGAAGATGCTATAATTTTTTAATGGCTTTTTGTGTACAAAGAATCACATTTAATCAACTACATTTTTTGGAAGTGTTGGAGGATTTGTTTAAATACTTTGGAACTTTGATAATGGTTATAGACAATGTTATGTATTTGATAATATATTTCTATGTTAGTATAATGTTAGTTTGGAGACATTTGTGGTGCTATCTAGTTACATTTGTGGTATTGCCTTAGTGGAGTTAAAATTATTACAGGTTATTTGTAATAGATACGTGGGTTTAGAACTCAGGAGGGAAAAAAAAAAAAAAAAAAAAATCACCTATAGCGGCGGGCAAAAACTGCCGCCGAAGGACTAACATTTTAATATAATTGAAGACCTATAGCGGCATTTTTGGCCCGCCGCAGTAGTTATTAATGACGACTGCTTCTCCTTGTTAAAAATGTTGCGAGGGGTTAAAAGTCCTCACAAATAAATTTTAGCGATGTCATTATTTGTCACTAAAAAGTATGTCGTCAATTTGGAATTCGCAAATAACTAATTATGAGGGTATAAACGTCCTCACTAATAGTTGTTAACGACGACTGTTTCCTCTCGTTAAAAATAAGTCGTCGACTTTTCTTGTCGTTTGATAATATATTTGTGAGGGCGAATTTATTCAGTACCGACGGTGAATTGCCCTCGTAAATTATTTATTTGCGAAGGTATGGTCGCAAAATCTCTTTTAACAACAAGAACAAATACGACGGCCTTCGAGGGCCATATGCCCTCGCTAATAACCTTTTGCGACGATATTTGAATTTTTGCGAGGGTATTTTAACCTCGTTAATAGACTCTTTTCTTGTAGTGTCTGTCCAAGAAACAAGTGAAGAAGTGCTGGATTTTAAAGCTCAACAGCTAGCTCGACAGATAGCATCTATCGAGGTTTAAAAGGAATCTTCAGCCCAATGCTTGACAGCTGCTCAATAAATACCCTATCTATCAAGATTTACAAAAATCAGTTTTTCAGATCTGATTTCACACATATCCGTGTATACATGTTTATGCTTTCTTTTCTTACAAACCTAAACATATATAAGGATTATTTTAAGGACCGTCACAGCAAATATAAGTGGATGCAACTTAATGCAAAAGTTTTTCACAAGTATATTGTGGTCGGAGACATATGCCTCAGTTCATCTTTCTCTTGAAGAAGCTGCTGGGTTTGTACGTCGTAAGGTTTTGTAACCAAGGAGCTTTGTAATCTTCATTGTGTTGATGAACTGAAGAACTTTGCAGCCAACATCCTTTTCAAGTTGGTGGTTAGTCACGTACTTGGATCCGTACATCGATTGGTTAGTCACGTACTTGGATCCGTGCATCGATTGGTTAGTCACATACTGGGAGCCGTGCATTGAAAATGAGAGATTTTCACTACAAAACAAGTCAAATTGGGTATTGGGATAAGGGTTCAACTGTAGGTTAGTATAAGGTACTAAGATTCCTTTACTTATAACCGCTTGTTGTGATAATAATGGATTCTTGGAAGTGGTGACTTTAAAATCACCTGGTGGGGTTTTTGCCTTGGAGGTTTTCCCCATTCGTAAACAAATCACCGTGTCAACTTTATTTTCTGTTGCATATTAGCTTAGTTGCTGATTTGTTTGTACTACCATGCGTATTGCATATTAATTGGATTAATTAATTAACTTGGCTAATTAATTAGTTAATTCATCACAAGGCGTCAATACATTCTTGGCCTATCAAGTGGTATTAGAGCAGGCACACTTTGATTAGGGTTAATCTTTGTTGTGTGATCCATTGACCCCTGTTGTCATGGATAGAGGACAATCTTTAATTATACCTCCTTTATTTGATGGCACTAATTATGCATATTGGAAAGTATGCATGAGAGTTTTCTTGTAGTTATTAGATGAAAAAGTGTGGCAAGCTATGGAGATAGGCTGGACCAAGCCAAAGGAAGCGCCGGCTGATTGGGATGATGCTAAGATCAAAGCAGCTAACTTCAACAGCAAGGCATTGAATGCTCTATTCAGTGCGGTCACGAATGAGAAGTTTAATAAGATATCCTTTACCGAAACTACCAAGGAAGCATAGACCATCCTTTAGACAACCTATGAAGGAACCAAGGTTGTCAAGGATTTGAAGGTTCAGAGGCTTACTACAAGCTTTGAAGAGAACAAGAGGGAGGAGGATGAGTTATTTGATGAGTTCTATGCCAAGCTCAAGGACATAGTGAACTTAGCTTTTAAACTTGGGGAAACTATTCCCGAACCCAAGATTGTTAGAAAGGTGCTCAGATCTCTACCCGAGAGATTTTATGCCAAGATCACTGCAATTGAGGAATCAAAGGATATTGACAAAATTCCTTTGACAGAGCTGGTTCGCAATCTGCAAACTTATGAGTTGGGTTTGAAAAGGATTGGGAAATCGAGTAAAGGAAAGAGTATGACACTGAAGGCCAAGAGCAGTGACATAAATGAGTCCTTAGATGATGAAGATTCTAAAATGAAATCCTATATTACAAGACAATTCAAAAAGTTTATGAAGAATGCCAATGCTAAAGGATTTGACAAAAGCCGCAAGCAATCTAGTTTGTCTCAGTTTAAGAGCCAAGACAAAGGGAAGAAGGATGCTCAGGATGGCGGTGAGTACACTGTTCCCTCAGGACCAAAGTGCTTTGGGTGTCAAGGTTTCGAACACATGAAACAAGAGTGCCTAACTTATCTCAAGACCATTAGGAAAAGCAAGGCCCTTGCTGCTACCTTGAGTGACACCGAACTTGAAGATGATTCAGATAATGAGGATGATGAAATCCTAAATGCCTTCACTGCCACTGTAAATCATACTGAGAGGATTGTTGAAGATATGGATGAAGAAGAAGACTTGGTGGAGTCTAAGTTTGAAAAGATGGATAAGCAAGATGACATCCATACAGCCTATGCAAAATTATACAAAGTCTCAGAAAAGCATGAGAAGTTGTATAGGTTGGCCACCAAGAAGCTCAGTGATGTGGAGCTTGAATGAGAAGAAATCTCCACAAAGTTTGATGAAGCCAATCAGACTATTGGAGCACTGAGATTTGAAAATAATTTCTTGGCTGAGAAGACCAAGAAGCTTGAGGCAGAGCTGTTCCAAGTCAAAGCTCAATTGGAGAGGACTTCAAGTGCAAAGCTTGACAAGATGCTCAGCTTTCAAAAATCTGCTTCTGATCGAACCGGTTTAAGGCATGATTTCTGTCTTCTAGTATTACTTCTTCTAGTACTACTGTTTTTGTTTCACCTGCTAATAATGTTGAATCTGAGAACAATGATGTCAAAATTGGTTTAGCTAGTAAGAACATAGACAAGGGTAAATCTATCTTAGGAGCACCCCCTAAACTTAATAAGAAAGAGACTAAAAACCCTAGGGCTAAGAAGGACAATACTCAAAAGTCTAAATAGAAGAAGCAACATCTCTGTCATCACTATGGAGCAATTGGTCATACTCAACCAAATTACTATAAGTGGTTAGCCACTCAACAGAGTAACAGTATGATCTCATTGGGAAACCAAAATCAATTTCTATCCTCTTTTGCACCTCTTAGAGACCTACTCAAAGCCCCTATGTTCCTTTCGAACTTGAATGGTTTCAATTTTTCCTTCTCACCACCAGATCAAGGGTTTGCTAAACAGAAAAGTTCTTCCAAGGTGTGGAAAGAAAAAGGCTCCTAGCGATTTAGTCATTTTTTTTTCTCTCTCTCTCCCTTTCTTGTTTTTGAGTATGCATTACTTGTGTGTTTTTGTAGTCTTGTTTTGAGTCAATCTAGTTTTATGCTTTGCTTTGTTTAACATGTTTTTGTTTGTTTGTTTTCAATTTTTCTTTATTTTGTTTTTCATAAAAATAAAAAAATTGAAAAATCAGGAAAATACAAAACCAGTGTGTGTTGTATATACATTGGTACTTGTGTACCTTGGATGGCCATTGAAACAAAATTTTCTAAACTTTATATATTTTGTAGCTTAGATGAACATCTTTACGCACAACTAAGCAAGTGAGTTTTGTGGCTCGTGTTTGTGATGAGTAAGATTAAGTAATCTCCTGTACTTAACACTCGTGTCACTCTTTTTGACGGGAAGGACTAAAAAATCCTAAGAGAAAGGCATAAATAACCATCTCACCACTGTTGCCCGCCAATCATAAAATGACATCTGTATGCTTCGATATAGCAAAAGTGCAATGTCAAAAGCTTAACATCATTGGGTATTTCTTTTTTCTCTCTTATATGCCCATACATGATATGCTTTACAAAAGAAAATATGCAAAGAAAAATAAAAGCAAAAAGAATCAAAATGCTTTATATATGATTGCAAGCATGTCTTCTAGGAGATGTGGGAGTTATTGGATGTATCTCGAAGGTGATAGTCCCCATCAAGCAGTTATGATTATGTGTGAGTTAAAATGATTTTCTCATATTTCAAATCGTCATAACATGTAAACACTTATGCAATCTTGCGACGTTTTCACGCACAACACGCAATATTCTTTGCTACTCTTGATACATGTGTAGGTACAATATGATTTGGCCATCATAAGGAATACATGTGTTAATGTATGCTCACTAAACTGTCTTGCCTTGTTTTTTAAATATAAAATTGGTTAGACTTGTTTAGTGTGTGCGTGTATTTTGGATCTATATGCTTAACATTTTTCTTGTTGAGAGATGTTCTTGAGAGCTCAAAATGTTGTTTGGATCTTTGGTTGAGTGGCATGCTTTGCATTCATCTCTGTGTTTTTTCTCTTCTCTGAAAAACTATTTTTGAGCAATCTCGACAGCTTCTCGATATCTCTTGACAGCCAGGCTATCTATCGAGCCTCTTGATCTTTCTTTCTCAACAACTGTTATCGCAATTTCGATCCATCGAAGTTTTTGAGAATTTGTCTCGATAGCTTCTCGACAAATTCTCGATCCATTGAGAAAGTTTTTGTATGCTCGATAGCTTCTTGATCCATCGAGGTCACTTTGTTGTGGACACCTCTCGATAGCTCCATTTGGCAAAATTTAAAGCTCGACACCTCTCGATCCATTAAGCTTCATGTTTTCTATATATATCTCAGCACAATATTTTCTCTCATTTTATCCAATCTCTCTCGACAGAAAAATGTCTCTCCCTCTCCCAAACACACTCTTCATCTTCCGCACTCAATCTTCGGCCTCAAGTTTGCTTTTCTCTCTGGTAAGACCTCATTTCTATCATTTTATCATGTATTTAATTCATTCAGACCTAACTTTTGGGGTTTTTGAAAAATTTTGGGGTTTTTCAAAATTGATGAAGTTTTTGTAAAATTTTTGGGATGGGTTTTGTTCTTCAATATTCATGCATTGCATCACATTTGCATTTTAACAATGATTCACGCATTATAGATGTGTGTTTAATATGTTAAAATGATGTGTGCTAGTAGGATTGGATTGGGCTAAGCCCATGATGTTTTTACTTTTGCATGTCACATGTTCATGCATACATACCTTTTTTTTTTCTTTTTTTCTATCTTATTGATTTTAGTCTATGTTGGTACTTTTTTGCTTCTCTCTCTCTCTTTCTCTCTCTCAGTTAGTTTGCTCTATGGCACCAAAGAGCAAGTCTACTCCATCCCGGAACCCTCTTCGTTCCAGGGCATCTACTTTTGATTCTACCCCCTCTCACATTCGATTCCATGATAAGAAGGCCTGAAAGGACTTCTCGAATAACTTTTCTCGACAAGGCATTCATTTAGAACGCTAAGTTGTCCTATCGGACTTTTTTGATACTGACTTTTCCACTGTCATCTACAATACGGGTTGGGAGTCACTTTGTGGCATCCCGGTCACTTGTCCCTCCATGATCATACAGAAGTTTTACTCTAATATGCAAGGATTTGATTATTTTGTACCTCATTTCATCACTTGCGTTTGAGGTACGCGCATTGTAGTCACTTCAGATCTTATATCTGAGGTGCTACACGTACTGAGGGTAGAGTTTGCTGACTACCCCAACTGTGATTGTCTTAGGACTGTGTCCAAAGACGAACTCTCATCGCTCTTCTATTAGACACCTTCATCTTGGGGTGACCATCAAAACATCACTTACTCGGGCTTTGCAAAAGGTCCGAGGTTCCTTAATATGGTGATGACATTTGTTCTTTTCCCTTATCTCACTATAACTTTATTACTGAGCCTTGTGCTCAATTTTTGTTATCCCTACTTGAAGGACTCACTATAGATTTTCCCTTTCACTTCATAATCTCCTTTATAGATGTCTATAAAGGTACGACGACCCGTGATAAGCTTATTTTCCCTTCAGCTGTCATGCGGATTCTCCGTCATGCATTTGTCTCCTATCCTGAGTCTATACACTTCTCCTTCATATATGTCATAGATGTAGGGAACGTTCAACAGAGTGAGACCCAGCTTCGACTGAAGCGGCCACGGATCGAGACAGAGACTCCTTTGGTTCTTCTGCTCCATCCACCTCCGCTCCTTCTTCTTCTGTAAGTGGAGTGACTCTCGAGGCCATCATGGCACAGCTTGTGCGCATGAATGCTCGCCTTAACACTCTCAGTGATGAGTTGTGTTAGGTGAACACCCGTGTTGGTCGTATCGCACGACGACAGGCTATCATGGGTGGTTTCACTGCATCTTCTTCTCCATCTCCACTAGCTTCAGAGGATAAGAGTGATGATAGCTCCGGTAGTGATGATGCTGATGAGGATGATGGTGCTAGCTCTTCTAGTGACGAGAAGATGATTGCTTCTCAGTGACTTACCCTTTGTCATTCATGACAAAAAGGGGGAATAGTTTTGGGGTATGACAGTAGTCATGTACTTAGGGGGAGAGTTAGTATAGGAGATTTTTTTTGTTAGGGGGAGTGTTTTCTTTTTGAGGGATGTAGTGAGAACTTTTTGTATCTTTTCTTTTCTTAACTTTTTAGATACATTGTTCTTACATTGTGATAGCAAACCTTGTACTCATATTGATATATATATATATATATATATATATATAGAGAGAGAGAGAGAGAGAAAGAGAGAGAGAGAGAGAGAGAGAGGTTGTTACTACAGTTTCACCTATCTCATCATGTGTTGTTTCTTTTCTCTCTTTATGCACATGCTTCTTATTAATTGTATGCAATCTTTTATATTTCTATTTCACACTAAGATGCCATGAGAGTTTTGTTTAAAGTGTTTCAAAAATACAAGTCGCCAAAGTCTTTCTTGCCATGAACACTCTTTTTGCAAAGTTTTTCAAGATTTTGTGTTAGGATTAGATTTTATTGTATTCAACAAGTGAGTATGAGTTGAGTGATTTATGACTTCTCTCATATGTTCATTTGTTTGTTATGGTTTTGTCACAGATTGCTAAAGGAGGAGATTGTTAGGACATATGTGAATCATGTTAGGAACGTATGTTATTTAGAATTGGCTAATCCTTTGACAAAATGCACTTTACTTGTAATTGGGTAGATCTAGGACGTGTTTAATACTTCAAGGAACAAGAGTTCAAGTCCAAGTGTTAAAGCCATGCAAGTCTGTCCAAGAAACAAGTAAAGAAGTGTTGGATTTTAAAACTCAATAGCTAGCTCGACAGATAGCATCTATCAAGGTTTAAAAGGGACTTCTGAAAGTTCAAAAACGTGTAAAAACACCCTTGAACGTTTAGACCCCCAATTAACAAATTACCAATTCAAGTTTTAAATCAAACAATTAATGTGCGGAACATGAACTAAAGCATAACACAGAATTGGTAAACAATCTAAGCCAATTAAAATCACATCCACAGCAGAAAATAAAAGGCAAAGATAAAGGGAAGGAAGATGCAAACACAAGGACAACACTCGATGTGTTATCGAAGAGGAAACCGAAGCCCTCGGCGTAAAACCTCTCCGCCGCCCTCCAAGCGGTCAATAATCCACTAGAAAATGTAGTTGGGATACATGAACAGCAATAGACCCTCCAAGCCTAATCTACCTGATGTACCTAAGCCCTCCAAGCTTTTTGCTCCAACGAGGTTGCGCCGAACCTATTTCTTTTCTAGCTTCCCGGATTCCGCTACTAGACCATAGCATCAACCAATGAATATTGGTTCCTTCCTAACTACTTCCCAGAACACCAAACAACCCTCTCACAGTAATGGATATGGTGAGAACAAGGTTTTGGTAAAAATGCCTCTCAAGGATTTGGCAATGGAGAGGAAGAGAGATGAGGAATTTGAAGAGACTCTAATGTAAAGATTGTAGATGGTTCAATCTTGTTTTGCTCTAGGGTTTCTCTCTCAAAATTCTCTCTGGAAGCTCTCTTTCAATCGTGGGTAAAAGGGGTATTTATACTAGAGTGGGAGAGGAATGTGAAACGTCAGGTTTAACAAAACAGGGGTGGCTCGCGGCTTGACCTCGCGGCTTGACTAAGTCGCGAGATCCAGTCGCGAGATAACCGTATGGCCAGTTGTCCTGTTTTGTCCTGTAGTGCTCCAGCTGTCATGACTGTTCACCTTCCAGCATGCTTGGCACGCGTGCTGCGTCTGGCGGCTTGCAGCCGCGAGTCACCCGCGAGTCCCAGCCGCGAGTCTCTGTTTTCTTGCACACTCTTGAGCAATCTTCACTCTATCTCACTCACTACCCTTACATCAAACCCACCTAAATACAGGGTTACTAAATGCTGAATTACAAGCAAATACAGGGTTACTAAATGCTGAATTTCAACCTTACAATCTCCCCCTTTGGCTATTCCGTGACAAAACCCTAAAACAGACTCTAGACTTAACATGTGAGTTGGGAACAGTTGAACAAAACTCACTCACACCTGACTCTAGAAGCTGTGAAGCACTTGAATCATATGAACATAATATTCCTGAAACACAACAATACACCATGATCATTGTAAGCAGAAAATTATAAAATGCATATGAAACAGGCAATATGTGATCAAGCAAAGATGGAGTTAAGAAACAAACCATGGCTTGATCAACCAAGTGAACACCACAAGGTAGTGATCACAGTGCTCATTCACACTTGGAATGAACACAAGGACATACAAGTTAACAAGCACAAGGCAAGACACTTGTATGTTCAACACTCAACCAATGCATAACACACAAGGTATATGCATCTAGGAACAATCCTACAAGGGCACAAGAGTGACAGTACATAGATCAAAATGCAAGACATTTAGATTAAAGTACTGATTTCAACATAGCATAAAGGCTGCAATTAAGCAAGGTACAAACCATAAAGCCTACAAACTATGCATAAAACAAAAACCCTAAAAGCTTACAAAAGCACATGGGTACAGACTACATTATATTGAATAAAAACTTAAACAATATAAATTAAAAGTGCTTAAAGTTTCTCCCCTTCAAAATGATGAGAAGTTGTGATGCACTAGGAACATATATACTTGTAACCTGAAACACTTGCACAAAACACATTAGACCCTCAAGGTAAAGCAAGTAATAAAAGGACAAGTATAATGTAACAAGTAAATTGCGATCAAGTAAACATGATGTGAAACATGTGAGCAACTTGATCATACACCAAAACAGTCATATAGAAATGACTACAATGATCACATAGCAAAGCAAATGATCATCCGAACATGCATTCAAGGAAGCACAATAGCATAGGGATATATGCATGTCCAAAGCACAAACATGATGCAATGAGAACAACAAATCATAACTCAAAGCACCATAAAGCCAACAAGAAAACAAACAGAACAAAGTTTTCTTATGATCTCAATGCCTTCTCCCCCTTGGTATATGCATCTCCCCTATGGAATATCTCTCCCCCTATAAATGTGCATAAGAAATAGAATTTCTCCCCCAAAGAATGTGCACAAGAGTCATATAGAAATGACAAAACACTCCGGTATACTCTCTAGAGTATACTCTCCCCCTTTTTGTCAGGAATAGACAAAGGGTCAAGAAGAAACGAGGGCAAGAGATGAAGGTACGAACAATGCTAATGATGCATGAGGGGTGAGAAATGAATGAGAAAATGAAGCTCAAACCTAAGACAATGTAACATGCTACAAAGCATAAGGTAAACATGACATGCTAGGATGAAGAAGCAAGGTATAGACCAATGCATGACAAGGGTAGCAAAGGTGTGTGCAAGAAGTGGCTAAGTGCAATGCATGACCAATGCATGAAAAATGCACATGTGGGGCAAGGTGTGTTAAATACACAACCAATGAACTAAACATGTTCCTAATGAGGAAACATGAGAAACCCCAAAGTTTGGTACTTATCGAAGTCCAAACAAGCGAGAAAATGTCTAAGAGGCATTTTATCAAACACCTAGCATGCACACTATGAACAATAATGTGAAACAATGCATGAACATCATGAAATCCACCTTTAATACATGTTCTTTCTGCCACAAGGGGCCAACATCCAATGCAAATCAACAAAAGAAACCAATCCCATGAAGAAATTTGACAAAAATTAAGTTTTCCCAACCCCTATGATAAAAATCCCAACCAAAAGCACAAAATTCTCCAAAACATAATCTAAGGATCAAAATTAATGAAAAGAGTTTATAAATACCTTAGAAATGTTAATGAAATGAAAAACCATTCAAATTGGTTGGGTTTTGATATAAAAATATTGAAAGAGGGGTTTTAGAGAGGATGGGAGAAGTTTAAAACAAGTTTCCCACAAAAAGCTCTTTAAAAGCTGATTCTGGGCATTTCGCGGCTGGGCGAGTCGCCAGGTTCAGTCGCGAAAATTTTCGCGAGTCGCGAGTGAGTCGCGAGCAAGCCGCGAGTGAGTCGCCAAAAGCTTCTGGATGAACTCGCGACTGGGGTTTCGCGACTGGCGAGTCGCCAGCTAAGCCGCGAAAAACTCTGACACCTGTTTTTCAATACAGAACATGTTTAAACAATGAAAAAAACAAAGTAAACACTAAACATGAACACAAAAAGTGATAAAAATCACTTCCAAAAACATATAAAATGATCAAAAATCTTTTTGGATTGAACCATATATGATTGAGCACACACACATCACATTTAGACAAGTACAATCTAACAAATGAATAAGACGTTCATTGAACATTAGGCATGTGTGTTGTGTGTGTGTATCAAATGTGGAATAGTCCTTAGTCTAGAGTGAAGCTTCAATGATCAATTCAATCAAGTCATACACAACTAGTACTAAGTCAAGTGGTCTATCTCAATTATAGAAGTGAACATATATGACCTCCCACAAGAAAATAATTACATAAGATTGAAGCTTTTCATTTGGCTTCATACAATTCATATCATTTGATCATTTCAAATCAATACAACTCATTTTGAGCAATACATCTCATTTTGAGATCGATGCCTGAAATTTGTGATATTTCAATTTGATGAACAAGCCTTTGGCTTTTTGGGCATCATACATTTTCATATAAGTCGCTTTCCCTTTTTCCTAGTCGAATACTAGTATGTGCGACGGCGTTTGTAGCTCATTATCTCTTTTCATTTTGAGATTTACATTTATTGAGCTCTTTAAGCAATAAAAATAAAAGAGTGGGAAGAGATATAAGCACAAGTCTACGCATGTATCAAAACCAACATGACTATTGACTAATCATTCATGACAAGTTTGAAAATCGATTTACAACAATCACACAAAGATGTCAAGATTTTTCCCACAAAGATATAAGTGCAAAAATAACAAGCTAAGCTCGTAAATGCACAAAGCCATTTGTACAAAGGTACAAGGCCAAACTCACATGTGATATGTGCTCAAACATATACGATCAAACTTTTTGAATTTTTCACTTTTTATGTGGTTTTGGATTTTTTACTCACACAAAACTGAAATATAAAAGTAAGATCAAGAACAAAACAATGCATACTAATAAATGCAAGATGCACAAAATGCATGATGATATGACATTTAATGCATGAAGGGTCCTATAAAGATCGAAAGAATTAGATCAAGGACCAAAAGAGCAAAAGCTCAACCATAGGAACCCTTCCTCATCCAAACGGAACGATTGTTTGGAATGAGTGTCTCAAGAGAAGTGAGACGAGGGTTGGAAGAATGAGAACCGGAGATGCACATAGTCAAGGAGTTAAGAACATTAAACATTTTCTTTAACAACATGCTATTTTCTCTCAAAACCGATTTACTCTTTTTAGCACAACTTCCAAAAAGCTCAAGTTTTTCTTTTCTTTTGATTCTTTTAAAAGCATGAAACTTAAAGCATTGAGGTCTTAGATGACCAAAGGCACCACAATGGTGACAAACAATGTGTTTAGGTCCACTAGGCTTTTTAGAAAGAGATCTAGCAACATTGTTTTGTTCCCTTTTCAACTTGGAGCATTGAGGTCTTATATGACCGATCACACCGCAATGGTGGCAAGTTGGAACAAACTTAGATCCATTCAAAACCTTAGGTTGAGACCTAAACGGAGGCTTTGACTTAACAGCCTTTCTCTCCACCTTTTGATTTCTCTTATGTGGAGGAATGTACACCGATTTGTCCTTTAAGGTAGAACACACACTAGGCACAAAATCGGGTACTATAACATGATTGCAACAAATATTTTCATCCTTTTTAACAATAGGTTCAGCAATCAAACACTTGGCATGCATCTTAAGAGATTCATTTTCACATTTAAGATCATCAACAAGTTTGTTAGACAAAACAAGTTTAGCATCCAAGTCCTTATTCAAACATTCAAACCCTTTCAGCTTTTCATGAGAAATTTCAGCAAGTTTTTTATATTTCTCAACCAATTTGTTGGATTCATTGAGCTTAGCAATCAAATCATCCTTTTCACAAAATAACTTGCTCAAATTCTTTTGAAACTTCTTAGCATTTTTCTTTAAGAGTTTGTCAACAACACCCATAGATTCAAATAACATGTCATCACACTTATGAGGATTAACACTCATAGAGGCATTTTCACAAACATGTGGCATGTTACATTCATCACCAACCAAATCATGCAAAGAGTCATACAAAGCACAATCCATGGCAAATAAACATAAGGGGTCAAGGATCACACTTAGGTATTTAAACCACAACAAGTGTACCCGCTCTGATACCAATTGAAAGTTCAAAAACGTGTAAAAACACCCTTGAACGTTTAGACCCCCAATTACCAAATTACCAATTCAAGCTTTAAATCAAACAATTAATGTGCGGAACATGAACTAAAGCATAACATAGAATTGGTAAACAATCTAAGCCAATTAAAATCACATCCACAGCAGAAAATAAAAGGCAAAGATAAAGGGAAGGAAGATGCAAACACAAGGACAACACGCGATGTGTTATCGAAGAGGAAACCGAAGCCCTCAGCGTAAAACCTCTCCGCCGCCCTCCAAGCGGTCAATAATCCACTAGAAAATGTAGTTGGGATACATGAACAGCAATAGACCCTCCAAGCCTAATCTACCCGATGTACCTAAGCCCTCCAAGCTTCTTGCTCCAACGAGGTTACGCCGAACCTATTTCTTTTCTAGCTTCCCGGATTCCGCTACTAGACCATAGCATCAACCAATGAATATTGGTTCCTTCCTAACTGCTTCCCAGAACACCAAACAACCCTCTCACAGTAATGGATATGGTGAGAACAAGGTTTTGGTAAAAATGCCTCTCAAGGATTTGGCAATGGAGAGGAAGAGAGATGAGGAATTTGAAGAGACTCTAATGTAAAGATTGTAGATGGTTCAATCTTGTTTTACTCTAGGGTTTCTCTCTCAAAATTCTCTCTGGAAGCTCTCTTTCAATCGTGGGTAAAAGGGGTATTTATACTAGAGTGGGAGAGGAATGTGAAACGTCAGGTTTAACAAAACAGGGGTGGCTCGCGGCTTGACCTCGCGGCTTGACTAAGTCGCGAGATCCAGTCGCAAGATAACCGTATGGCCAGTTGTCCTGTTTTGTCCTGTAGTGCTCCAGCTGGCATGACTGTTCACCTTCCAGCATGCTTGGCACGTGTGCTGCGTCTGGCGGCTTGCAGCCGCGAGTCACCCGCGAGTCCCAGCCGCGAGTCTCTGTTTTTTTGCACACTCTTGAGCAATCTTCACTCTATCACACTCACTACCCTTACATCGAACCCACCTAAATACAGGGTTACTAAATGCTGAATTACAAGCAAATTTGGCACGGAATAAAGCCAATTAGATGGTTGAATAAATTCAACCTTACAACTTCAGCTCGATGCTTAACAACTGCTTAATAGATACCCTATCTATTGAGATTTATGAAAATCAGTTTTTCAGATCTGATTTCACACATATCCGTGTATACATGTTTAGGCTTTCTTTTCTCACAACCCTAAACATATATAAGGATTATTTGAAGGGCTGTCACAACTGATGTAAGTGGGTGCAACTTAATGTAAAAGTTTTTCACAAGCATATTGTGACTGGAGACATATGCCCTAGTTCATCTTTCTCTTGAAGAAGCTGCTGCGTTTGTACGTCCTAGGGTTTTGTAACCAAGGAGCTTTGTGATCTTCATTGTGTTGATGAACTGAAAAACTTTGCAGCTAACATCATTCTCAAGTTGGTGGTTAGTCACGTACTTGGATCCGTGCATCGATTGGTTAGTCACGTATTGGGAGCCGTGCATTGAAAAAGAGAGATTGTCACTACAGAACAAGTCCAATTAGGTATTGGGGTAAGGGTTCAACTGTAGGTTGGTATAATGTACTAGGATTCCTTTACTTGTAACCACTTGTTGTGATAATAGTGAATTCTCGGGAGTGGTGACCTTAAAATCACCCGGTGGGATTTTTGCCTTGGAGGTTTTCCCCATTTGTAAACAAATCACCATGTCAACTTTATTTTCCACAACATATTAACTTAGTTGGTGATTTGTTTATGCCACCACGCATATTTCAAGTTAATTGGATTAATTAATTAACTTGGCTAATTAATTGGTTAATTCATCACAAGAGGTCAATACATTCTTGGCCTATCATATCTAAATCTTGCCATGTTTGTGCTTCTGCCATGTACACTTGTTGCCTTGTTTGAATAAGTTGTTTGTCGTTATAGATGTATGCTAGGGTTGGTTGATTGCCATGATAGATGTATGTTAGGGTTTGGGATGAAATGCCATATTGTATGCTTAGATGTATGCTAGTGTGTGTGTATGTGTGTGTGTGTGTGTGTGTCTATGTATTAAGATGCAATGTTGAATGTGTCTTTAATAGGATTAATATGTAGAACACAATGAGTGGAAGCTGGCCCAGGGGCTTTCCCAAAATCGTACTTAAACTCTGAACTCATACTCTGATAGTAAGATCAGTCCTTCCACGTAAGGGCGCTATATTCATGGTTGCTAGACCATAAAACTAGTTGATGACTCCTTGTTTTTCTCTGCCCCAATCCACTAAGCTAAGGTGTACTCCCAGTTGCACCCACACTATTACATTAACCTATTCATTTCCAACCACAATCATAAACAAATCATCCATTCATTTCCAACCACATCTACAAAAAAAATCATCCATACAATCTAAAAAGGAAATAAAGAACCAATATTATACTTTTAAAACCATTGAACCGAGTTGTTCACAAAATAATTAATTACAACCATTTATATATAGATGATGTCTTCCATACTTTACAAGAAATTATTTGAGTTCAAGTAGCGCCACAAAAACTGTCTTTTTGCCACCAATCCCATATCTATCTGCACAAGGAAAAAAAAAAAAAAAAAAACATCAATACCATATCTACTGGAAGAAGCAATTACTTGTACAGCTAATCACAAGATTGCCCAAAGTTCAGCTAAATTTGATACATTGATATTACTATCATGGATCTAGTTTAAAAATAAAGTTTGATACAAAGTAACTGATTTAACTAATGTAACTTCACATGAGATAAAATTCTGCAAAAATTAAGCTGATAGGTCACCAATCCCAAACTCATTGAAGAAAATTTACATACAATGGAAACAAATTGCACTTATCAAGTCACTTACACAAGTGTCAATGCACTGTGAGAGTATAATTAAGGAAGAGCTACATTATACATAAATAATGCATGACAAAGATAATAGAATGCATGCCACCACAATGCAAGATGTCAATGAATGTTCCCCTATCTTTTGCACCTGCCTAGTGCAGTGTTGGTTATATTGATATGCTCAAAAACACAATGATAGTGTGCTACTACCATTGATTAAATCAAAACTAAATAAGATAGGGCCTCGTATATACCTAAGTTAGAGAACAAGACTTTACAAATGTGCATTATCAACAAAAAATGAAGAACCAAACTAGAAACTTAAAACTCTCAACAGCACAAAGGCGAATAGAGGAATTACCAACAACAACAAAAGATTTATAAGCCAGTCCATTTAAATTGCAAACCTATATCCTTGATAGGATATACAACAACAAAAAAAGAGTCATAACTATTAGTAAGACAATGCCGAAAATGTCCACAAAAAACCCAATAACAAACTAGACAAAATAATCATAATGCAACATCATATGAAGCCAAACTATCAAACAAAGAAACACCATAACTCTTACTATAAAATATTTTTAAGTCAAAGACATAATAATTTTCATATAGGGACCTACAATTCACAAAAGCTTAGATTAACACTGAACCAGATTAATAAAAGCCCTTACTTTTAGAAAATTTGCAACAAATCACACCAACTACAACCATATTGCTAAGAGATCCAATCTCAACCAATGCAATTTACCTTGAAGTACATTTACATCATCTAAGAGCACAATCATCAAGTTCTCATTATTCATTCACCTCTAGCATCATGCACATGCTAGATTATTACATAATGTAACTAGGTATGCTATCTAAATCACATAACAGAATGAAACAAGAACAACTATATTGCACAAACATGACCTAAACAAATAGAATCAAATAGAGATAAAGACAAAGAAATATAATACCTCAACAGTCCAAATAAAGAAATCAAGAGAATATCCAAGAACCATTTACAACCAAAAAATATCTTTAAGACCTCAAAATTCCACAAATATCCAAGACAATGAGAGGTTAATAAACATTGCTTATTAGGAAGGGAAAAAAAAAAAAAAAAAAAAAAAAAAAAGATTAACCAAGGTGTGTTTTAGTTAGGATATGAGCTCCCCCCATTACCACAAATGTCATTGAAACCCTTGCTCCTCAAAAATTGTATGATGCCAACTATCTGAGTAATTTGCAAGTCTATTTTCTCCTCCTGCCTTATGTTTGCATCCATGAGCTCATCTATCTTCTCCCCCAACTTTAAGTTTGCATCCTTGAGCTCATCTATCTTCTCCTCCTAACTTGACTTGAGTTTGCATCCTTGAGCTCATCTATTTGACCCTCGAGTTGTTGAATATACTGAGTTGAGAAAGATGAGGCAAGAGTCCTTAGAGATAAGGAAGGCTTCATGCCAAGTCTCCTTACATAGCCAGATCTCGGCTTAAGAACCATCATTGATATCTCTTCTTCAATCAAAGGCTCTGCATTTGGAGTGCTACAATGCTCATCTTGTACTCTCAACATCTCTTGCTGTCAATTCAAATAAGAGAAACCATCAATTAAAATAGAAATACTTATGTTCTAGTTTTGCAAACATACATAGAATAGAAATACATATATTCTAGTTTTGCAAACTCAAAGCATGTACTAACTTGTCTTTGAATTGAAATGGGTATCATGGTAGACTTTTGCCAACTTAGGAATATGACCTCCATTTTTCTATTTATGATTAATTTGCTTTCCAATGTTAGAAGACAAGTTAATTAATTACAAGAAGTGATATACTAAGCTTTTGAAAAATTGAAATAACACACACCTCCTCAAATACCCTAACTACAAGCGACTTTGCTCCACATCTATGAATGTGTTTGCCAACCGTTTTATTTCTGTTTGCAGCATTTTTCACTGAGACTTTCTATAAAGAATAAAGACCAAGAAAATATTAGAATTTTGACTTAAGTTATATATATATATATATATATATATATATAGTTTACAATATAAATCTATTTCACCCTCCAAATAAGTATTAATCCAATGATTTTGATAGATCAAATAATCTAGTAGAAATGAGACCATTATAAGATCTACATAAAACATTAATCCAATGCATACATAGGTAGGTATTATCTAGGTGAAAGGTGAGAACATACTTCACTTGTAATGAAAATTTTGAAAATATTAATTACCAGCCAATCTTCGTCACTTCCACTCTCCATCAATTAGTTCAATCCATTTTTCTGGTGTGACATTGTTTGGTTGGTGGTTTTTTGCATACGTCCTTCCTTCATCCTTTACAAGTTTTTTTATTTATTTATTTTTTAATATTTGACAAACAACTTGTTGGAGTGGCTGCTCAATAATCTACCACACTTTGTATTTAGAGATTTCTCTTGTAGAGTTTCCTTGTAGATCAAATTGATCCCACAAAGTGAGGTATGTATAACGAAATATTATTCCACGAATTCAATATTCCTAATGACAACATCAACAATACACAATAAAATATAGCATAAAATATAAAGCAATGTAATGAAAACAACAAAATTAAGCTCATGGACAACTATCGCCACATTTTGAATGATTGTCTCTTTTTCACTGCTATCGACATTCTTCCAACGATAAACATTCATAGTGGACGCAGTTGTACACCAATTTGACTAGCAAGCTTGCTTGCATGTTTCCCAACAGGAGCACAAAACTCCAGAGCAATGTGGACCGGTAGCTTCCCATGTTTCTCAACAAGTCCTTGTACCCCTAATCCACGGGTCATGCCACAGGCACGTCTAGATATACTTCAAAACTTAAAAAATATATACAAAGCAATCAACACTCCCAATATTAACTTAACTGCCATATAACACCATGTAAGTCATCTGCTTGGTCCAAATCAACAACCCACCACAATATTAAGCATCATCAATTTCATTAAATAAGTTTAAATAAGATTTCTAGCTCAGTTCAACATGTAAACTTCAAAGAAAAAAAGTCTATTTTAATATATTTAATATTAAAAAAATAAAAATATTAATATATAGAGAGGATGTGGTGTGATGCGGTTTGTGCGATTTTCTTATTATAAAACCGTAAATTGCATTACACCATGTGGTGCGGTGTGGTGCACTGTTACTTGTGATGCGGTATAGTTATGACATTTTGCGGGTGATTTTGGTGTATTTTTGCGGTATGGTGAACACTCTAATAAATATATATATATATATATATATATATATATATATATATGAATTAGTTCATATGTGCATGCTACATTTTGATTTCAACATTTATTTAATTAAAATTAAGTCTTACAAAATTTTCATATTAAATGATGTAGATAATTTCCTTAGCAAAGAACGTAAAAGACATGATTTCGTTTTTTTACTCATTTGAGAGTATGGTATCTACTATCTACTGTGATCATAATTATGGATTTTAAAGTGTTTTAAGAAAAGTTTTTAAGTCTCCATTGTTCCTTCATGAATAATAAAAAAATTAACCTTGGCTAATATATCTGAGAGGTGCTATAGAAGAATCCACAGTCCACACACATTCAAATACAATCTATCCAAAAACTAAAATAAAATACAATCTATCTTCTGAGATATAATCTCATTGAGGTATTATATATATATATATATATATATATATATATATATACTAGTCGCAAACCCGTGCGATGCATGGGATAGTTTTAAATCAAATGTTAACACGTTCAGATTTAAACATCTCTCTAATTTCAATTATTGAAAGCTAAATTGACTCTAATATAAGATGAAACATGTAATATTATAAAGTAATATTAAAAATGAGATAAATACAAATATTATGAAGTAATATATTACAATAATCATAGTGTGCTCTTACATTTGGTTTAATAAGTATTACAAAAGAACATCGCACGGGAATGCTACTAATTTTTTTTAATTTGCACATAAGTCCCAATACCATGTATTTTTGCTATGGCTGTTTTTAATTTTTAATTTCATTTATTTCATGACTTCCACTAAATATTCAATGTATTCATTATATTTAAAAAAACGTTGAAGTAAAGTTGTATTCTCAAATAACTAAATAAAAGAGTTTAATTTCTCTCTATTTCAATTTAAAACCAAATTGTGCATAAAAGCAAAAAAAATTTCTTTGTTCCAATATGTCTTTAGTACCAAAATCACAAATCCATTACAACCAAATTGTGCATAGAAAATCTTAAAGATTGAAAGACAACTTTAAAGTGTTTTTTGTATCATCTTCCTTTGTTGCTTTGTAGTAGTCCCTGAATATGCCCTTTTGTTTTCCTTGAGTACAGATGTTGGTGTGAGTTGCACATTGCTTTGAACATCAAGTTTTTGAAATTTTGTACAATCACCATCTTCTTCAGTTGATAAGTTGTTGCTACATTCATTTGAAGTATCCCTGATGTAAGCCTGACAATAGAACAGGTTGAGGAATGTATTACAACATATACATCTTAAATATCATATTTGTAATTTTGCTAAATTAAAGAATACATACTTCTGTCATTTTATCAAGCTAAATTGCTTTGGCAGTTTCTTCAAAAGAGTCAAAAAGTTTCTTGATAGTGTAGAATTCCCATCCATACTCGAGATTTTAGTCATTTAGTTGTATTTTTCTTCTTAATGGAAGAAAAATATAGCATTCACATACTAATTTCAGAATTTAAAGAAAAAAAAAAAACCCATAAAAACATGATTATTTGATAAAATACAAATTGTACATGGAAGTAATTAAAACAATGGAAATCTTGAGATGAAACAATTAAACCAAACATAAAACCAAGTTTGAGATAACCAAGAAACTTAAATATGCAATCATATTCCAATTTCAAATTCTTTCTACAAACATATTACCAATAAACATGCAATAAACAGTATAGAAGAAAGGAAAGATTGGTAAATACCTGACTTTCCTCATCTTGTAGTTGTATTACCAAATAAGCCAAATATCAAAATGCTAAATCCCTACCTGCAAAATAGTAAAAATCCAATTTTCAGCCAACATTAATAGAGGAGAAATAGTGCCGTACAAAAATTTTGAAATAGTGCAGTGTAGTGCAGATTTTAATGAAACAGTGCAGTGTAGTGCAAATTTTTCTTTTTTAATCTCCTTCATATCATCAAACAATTTGATTGTGTGAGCAGGCAGCTTACCCTCTTAAAAAAAATGAGAACTATTAAATAGAATAGCATAAAAATTTCAATGATTCTATCCAATGAAAACACAATCACCTGCATCACCATAGTTGCTACTGTTAGCTAACTTTAACTCATTTTTTCCATAGTGACCAGTAATTTATAGAGGCAAAGGAACCCAAATATTAAAAGCAAAAGCCTAAACTAAGTCCTCTAATTGATTTAAGAATTCCATTTTGTTTTATGCAGTTACTTTCAATTATAGTCTTACAGCCTTGCAAGTATTTGAATGTATCTTATCTAATAATGCATCTTATCTAATCAGTGTCAGCTGCATCATACCTTGCATGTCCATACGTTCATGTGTTTGAAGACAAAAATAATGTTGTTGAGCAATACAATATTCAAATCTAAAAAACTAAACAACACTGAAAAACTAACCTCAATGTACTCCACACCAATTTCACTAAGATTATCAGGAATGTTGTCGGATGAAAGCAAGCTGATAACTCCACCTCGCTCAGTTTCCACTAAACAAATTCAAACACAGCTCAGTTTCCACACAAAAAAATTCAAATTGATTATCACCATTTTAATATCTATTTAAAATATTGAAGATGTAACTCACTTCAAAAAATATTATCGTCAAAACACACTACTAAACTCAGTTACAAAGTTCCAAACCTAAGACTTATCTAAGTGTGTGCACAAAGAAACACAGCTAAAACAACACATATTAAAATAATAAGCCAACAGTAAACTGTTGAAGTTATAGAAACCAATAACTGTCAAATAAACAGCTAAATAAATCCCTCTAGAATTACAAAACAGCTGACTTCACCATCTGTTACAAATGCAATTCACAGAGTTCCATCTTTGGGATAGCCCAAGACAACAAAGCCCCACATTCTAATACTGGTTATAATGTATCACACCACTTAATTCCAAGATACATCTTTCAATTTATGATACAGAAAAGAAAATAAAGCTCAATACAGAAAATTTTATCAATATATACTCAAAAACATTTTGCAAAAAATAGTAAATTGACCCAAAACCACCTACTCAAATCAATAATGCATTCACAAAAGAAAATTCCCAAGTATATGTATAATGGTGTTCTTGTTAAGGAGTGAAAAGAAGTGGAGCAACTATTATGACAAAGAATTCCATTAGCGTAATCATATTAATGAAAGTGGCAGAACACAAAGTGCTTTAGAAAATACTAGGTATTGACACATAGGTGGCTAAGAAAGTGAGTCCACTTAGAAGCACTCTGCTTCATGGAATGGATATTCTCCAATTACTAATTTTTTTGGCCCTTCAAACCACCCATGGAACAATGAATTTTAGACTCAAATTGGAAACATCAAAAGAAGTAAAGGGAAATCCATAAAGCAGGATTGTTGGGGTCATCTATAAATATATATTCCATTGAGAGTGAAAGAAGACCAGCTATTTCAAGCATAACCTAATCTTTAAAACCTCAATAGTTCTTTTCATTGAAGTGAACTAATTCAAAGCAAATTAATTTGAAGTAAACAAAAGCAGATCAGATCCTAAGTCATAATTCTAACATCAAATTGTTTGAAAGCAAGCATAAATGCAGACCAACCATAGACTACCACTAAACAAATTCAAACCCATAGCTCAGTTTCCACACAAAAGAAATCAAATTGATTATCGTCAAAACACAGTACTAAACTCAGTTATAGAATTCCAAACCCAAACTCAATCAATTACAGATACAAAGAGAAACACAACTAAAACTACAATTTAATCAACTCTAGAATACAAAACAGAAATCAATGAAGTTGGGGTAAAAAATCTCAGAAAGACTAAGAAAAAAAGCTAAACTAAAAGCTAAGAAATCCAAACTAAACTTTAACCCTGATTCGAATGGAGGAAAAGAATGAAGAGAAAGGCAAAAGAATAAACCTAGAAATTCAACAGCCACGAAAAAAAAAAAAAAAAAAAAAAAAAAAAATCAAATTGAAAGAACACTGCAAAAACTGATATAACTACACTAAAATTTGAGTTTCATGATTTCTTTAAATGTAAAATAGTTATACCATACCTTTAACCCTGATTCGAATGGAGGAAAAGAATGAAGAGAATAGCAAATAAGAATAAACCTAGAAATTGAACAGCCCTAAAATAAAAAATAAAAAAATAAAAAAAAAGACTAATAAGAATCAACTATTTATAAGACAATAGTTATAGAGTCCTAATAGCTATAGAGTTCGAATTCAAAAAAAAAAAATTATAGAGTTCTAATTAAATTTGTTTAGTAGTTACCTTTGGACCGGTTTCGACGGGCTGGATTGGGTGTATTGCCGACCGACATAGTTGATGGGTGAGACCCACGGCAAATGGGGTGCCGTTTCTGGGTTGTACAAGTTGGATGTGGGTGGTGGGTGGTCTGAGGAAGGAGATCGATTGGAGGCAGGGAAGATATGGCAGACCATGTCGGTGGGTTTCCGATTTCGAAGATCAAAGCCGGATCCGGATCCAAAAAGTTTGAAGGAGATGGTCAGATCTAAGATTTGGGAGAAGTAGTTGAGATGGTCAGATATGAGAAGAGAGATTATCTGAGTTTTGGGTTTTGGTGGAAGGAGATGGTAGTGTGAGAGACATGAGAGAGATTTTTTTCTTAGAAGTATCGGTTTTTCAGAGCATCAGGAGTATCGTGTTATTAGTATTACGTTTTTTTTTTATTATTATTATTACGTTTTTATTTTTTATTTTTGGTTTTATTGTTTTGAGTGTCTGGTTTATTACGTTTTTTTTTTTTTTTATCTGGTTTATTACACCTTTTTTTTTTAAATGTTGTGCTGACGTGGAAAATTGTGGGAGATTCAAAAGTTTCGGTTATATATATATATATATATATATAGATTAAGATTTCTGTTAAATTTAAATTCTATAATATTAAGGAGCAAATTGATAGGGATTAGTTTAAATTTTGATGTGACTAAGAATAAAAATTCAATAACATTGATTAAAACATATTAGCGGAATGATCAATAAGCTTTTGTTGTTGTTGTTATAGAATGTGTGAAAGCTGAAGCCTTAAAGATGACCATAGTGCGAGCACTGGATTCACAATTAACAGATCATGTCGTCACGACATCGTTAGTGTCAACTCCATAATATTGATCTTTCAAATTTTTCTCAAGTTAACACCTTATGTTTAAGGTAGTCAATTGACTTTTTAGAAAAAGAACTCCCAACCTGTGTATGATTTGTTTTATAAAAATTTTTAATGTACAAGTGCTCGATTGAAAAGTCTAGATACATATTCATAGTTATTTTTTTATTAAATTTTTTTTTTTATAGTGTAGTAAAGAACAAAGTACCCCCACATTTTTTTAATTGGTGGTAAAACTTTTTTTTTTTTGTTTGATGGAACAATTTTATTGATTGAAAATAAATTAAAGTAAATATGACAAACCCCTAAAGCAAATATTGCAAGAATGTGTCAACCTCCTATATAATCCTAGGCTATCATTAATGTGTCAACCTCCTCTTTTGCATGATAACTCTCCTGAAATGCATTAGCCCACACTTTTATCAGCTTTAGATAGGCATGGTACTTGGATATTTTTAGAATTTCATACTTTTAAAGAAGATGATACCAAAACGCAAGTTATACGTTAAAAACCAACGATTTTAAAAAAAAGCTATCCATCACCGCGTTCCAAAAATGCGTCTTTTTGTCGTTTTCAAAAAACGCAAAGCCAAACGCATGGCTTTATCCTTTATGTGTGCGTTTGGATGTGGATTAAAATTATAAATTATTTCACTATTCAGTTTATTTTTGCTACTATTCATGGGCCCCACTGCACTTTTTGACACTATTCGTGGGCTCCACTGTACTATTTCAACTAACTTTTACCTTTATCTACAGTAGTTTTAGCAATAAATTTCCAGTTTCAGCAAAATAAGCGGTATTCAAATAGACCCTATGGCTTTTTAATCCAAAAACGGGTGTTTTTGTCATTTTTGGCTTTGCGTTTTTTGAAAATGACAAAAAGACGCATTTTTGGAACATGGTGCCAGATAGCTTTTTTAAAAATCGTTGGTTTTTAATGTATAACTTGTGTTTTGGTATCGTCTTCTTTAAAAGTATGAAATTCCACTACAAGAAAAACATACTATTGCGGTGGGCCAAAATTGCCGCTAAAGGTACATTTGACCTTTAGCTGCGGGTGCTATTGCAGTGTTTCTTCCCGCCACTGTTGTGGTGCCACTATAGATCTATTACGGCAGTAACAAAAAGCGCCACAATAGATCTACCATTTAGTGGCGATTTTGGTCTATTGTGGCGAGCTAAAAACCACCACCATATGAGGTTACAATTCAGGTCAAGTGACCTTTTTAGTGGTGGGATATGCGCGCCACTATAGGTGACAAACTTTAGTGGCAGGCAATACGCACCGCTATAGGGCTTACAATAGGCCATATGCACCTTTTAGCAGCGGTTATGCCTGTTGCTATATGTTTGAAACTTTAGCTGCGGGTTATAAACGCCACTATAGGCCATATGCACCTTTTTGCGGCGGTTATGCCTGCCGCTATATGTGTGAAGCTTTAGCAACAAGCTAGAAACGCCGCTATAGGTCTTCAATTATAACATAATTTTAGACTTTTAGCAGTGTTTTTTGCCTACCGCTATAGGTTAATTTTTTTTTTTTTCCCTTGAGTTTTAAAACCACAGTCCTATTACAAATGACCTGTAATAATTTTATTTCTGCTGAAACAATACCACAAATGTAACTAATTAACAACACCACAAATGTCTCCAAACTAACATTATATTAACATAGAAATATATTATCAAATACATAACATTGTCTACAACCATCATCAAAGTTCCAAGCTAATACCACAATCAAAGTTCCAAAGTATTTAAACAAATCGTTCAACACTTCCAAAAAATGCAGTTGTTCAAATGTAGTTCTTTGTACACAAAAAGCCATAAAAAATTATAGCAACTCCGCAACTATAATGACCACAGATGTTGTCCCATCTCCAACTTCTCGGTCTTGAAGCTCTGCCAACTCCACAAGTACCTGTGGACCACCAAAAAATTTAAATAAATCAAAACATCTTACAGAGTGGCAATGCTCGATAACACAGAAAAAACACACATCCAGTAATAAAACAAAGTATGAGCAAGATGAGACTGTTTATCCACCTTGGCAGCAGGGTGCTCAACTTCTAACATCTTTAGTATTGTAGTACCATCATTAGTAATTGTCATGTCTCCAATATCATCAACGAGCATCTGAAACCATCAACTAGAAAGCAAATCAAAATTATATTCTTTAGCAGTACTACATAGTCCAAATAAAAGCTTAGTAATGAAAAGGGAAAAAAGGCAAGTTACGAACACCTCTATCAAATAAAATTGAAAACATAGCAATAACATTGACACACAATTAAGTATTTTAACTATATCAAAACCTTTGCAATCAACAAGGAAAAAAGGGTATGTCCCCAATGCCTCTTTATCAATTAATATCCATGATGCAATAACATTAACATGCACTTCAGCATCTTAACTATATTTCTATTATTAAGTTACATAGTCTTTACCAGTTTGGTAATCTTCTAAACTCAAAAAACACACAAGTAAACAAAAAAAAATACCCTTTAATCTTCACTGCCTTATACAAATGTCATTCCAACCCATCGTGCATTCACGTATGAGCAAAAGAGAAGAAGCAGTACACTTAATTTCAAATCACATGGACAAAACTAAGCATACTGGTCATTCAATATCTTACAAAAATAATTTCAAATTTTAAAATTCCTTACATTATAAATGAATATTAAAAAAAAGTATGCACCCGAGCGAGCATGCACACACTTACTATAAATGGTACGTTTGGTTAGGCATTTTGGGATATTAAAAAAAAAAAAAAAAAAAAAACCCGTCTCCTCGTAACTTTTTTACTAACGCTTATTTAAAACTTAAAACACAATTTTCCAACAAACCCAAAATATAAAATCAACCATAAAATAAAAATATATAAAAATAAAAACCTATCAAGAAGAAGCAAAATTGCAACAAAAGAATCGGCACAAACATCAACAACAATAGTAATACCTTGTCGAGTCTGACAGGACCTAGTGAGAGAAGCAAACCATGGAAGCTAATCATGTAATAGTTGACATGCACCAACAATACAAACAATTAGTCCAATCTTAACACAGCCAAATCTCAAATAATTGTATTAGAACATAATGAATTCTTTAAGAAAAAACACACAAACATTGAGATATAATTTTAAGGAGAAGAAACTAACTTGATAGAGGTTTTGAAACTCTAATCATTAAGGCAAAATATAATGAGTGATAACAAAAGTATTAACTACACTCATCATCACTAGACTCATCATCATTGTAGTCATCAACATTGGAAGGATAACCTAGGTACAAGGGCAGTCAAAGTTTAACCAAACACAAGCTAGCAAAGCTCTTTCACAAGTGAGAAAGAAAAGGAAAATGGAAAATTTTAAAACCAAAAGAGAAACTACTTGCTTAAGCTATGGATTAGAGCATCATAGCACCCCGCACCACCCCCCCCCCCCCCCCCCCCACCCCAAAAAAAAAAAAATTATGATGAAGATATAAAAGATCACTGATATTAATAATCAACATATTGTAATGACTATTGTATTGTGCAGCACATGATGATGAATAGTAAATACAGAGAGTATAAACCTTGCTAAGGTTCAAGTTACGAAGGTGCTGAAGCTAAGATAATATTTCTAGGCTCTAGCCAACATGTCCACATAAATAGGAGAGAAGGAAGATATCTCAATATTCATTTTTGTCCTCAACCATATAAATTATCTTTATGGCAAACACAAGCCACGTGCCTACCTGTCAAAGACTAATAATACAAAAAAGAGGATGCTACCTCATGAGGAATTAAACAAGCTAATGGAGACACGTGAGTCATTTTTACCTTGGGTGGCTTGAATGGATAATCTGGTGGGAAGTGAATGGATACAAGGAACACACCCCCAGCAAATGGACTGTCTGCATGACCCATAATTGTTGCTTGCCAGTGGAACATGTCATCAGCCACAGGGCCTGCAAAAATGGAAAACTGCTGAATTAAAAACCGTAACAGTAACAACTAACAACAATAAAAGCACCCAAAAAAAAAAAAACATCAAACCAAAACCCAACCATCTAGTGCAGCTAAATTAGATTTACTAATTTACACTTTTCTTTTTTTTTTTTTTTTTTTTTTAGAGTTAAACCAGGTGGGTCTTCGGCTCACATCACCCTCCATCCCACGTAACTCTTATAAGAACTCTTATAACTCTTATAAGGGAAGGACATGTCATTAGCTTAAAGCCCCCTGGCTTCCTAATTTACAATATCTTGCCATTGCGATCCATGGTCTGTAGCTTGAATGATCACAATAAGTGCCATATACAATTAGACAAAAGCTACGACAAGATCTAAACGACATTGGCAAAAACTCTAATTTAACTTGGACCAAAAATTCATATAACCTCACTGCTCCATTTAGTGATATAGTATCAGCAACACATCTCATTTTGAATTTATTGAATGTTTATGCTTCTATTATATGATAAATATTGGGATCTTAAGATTCGAGTTTTTTTTTTTTTTTTTTTTTTTTTTTTTTTTTTAATATTGGGATCTTAAGATTAGATTAATGCTTTTAGAACACCAAATAAACTCATTTTCAAGGGATTTTAGTAAGCAAATCAATCCAAATTGTGATTTAATGTGATTTTTGTAGTAGTTACTTCATATTTGGATTCTACACACCATATCATGGAGACCAGGTATAGTTTGTGAAAAGGAGAATGAAAGCTCGAAAATGTGTTAAAAACACAAGAGCTTGTTTAGACCCCAAATTAAAATATTACAGCTCGGTTGATTTTACTCTAACTTATCTAAGTGCAGAAAAAAGAGTAAATGAAGTGCAATCAACCGATACTATTCTAGTGCATAAACATGAGCAACAAATAATAAAAGTAAAGCACAAAAGTAAGGGAAGAGAGATGCAAACACAGGATAACACGGCGATGTGTTATCGAAGAGGAAATCGAAGAACTCAGCGAAAAACCTCTCTGCCACCCTCCAAGCAGTAAATCGATCCACTAGACAATAAGTTGGGATACATGAATAGCAAGAGACCCTCTAAGCCTAATCTACCCAATGCACCTAAGCTCTCCAAGCTCCTACTCCAACAAGGCTTCTCGGAACTGTGTCTTGTCTAGCTTTCCAGATCCCACAATACGCCCGATTGCATCCGCCAAGCCTTACCGGTTTCTTTTGGCAAATCCCCAAAGCTTCCCAAGCTCCAAAACACTCTCTACACTCTGAATAGGTGTGGGTTGTGTTTGAGTACAAATCTCCTCTCAAGATATGACAATGGGAGAGGGAAGGAGAAGAGGCTAGAATGATTTCTCACTAAGGATGAGCAGCTCTCTCTCAAAAGATAGGCGTGTGTGTTGTAGAAAACCTATCCAGGGTTTTTCTCTCTGTCTCCTTACACTTTTGTGGGTAATAAGGGTATATATAGTATGAGTGAAGGGTAAGAAAGTCACACTTAAAAATCCTCCAAGCAGAATGTTTCGCAACTATCTCGTGGGAAGGCTTTACCCGCAAGACAGTTGCGAAACTAACAGTCTGGTATGACTTTTTAGTTTCCAGTCATGTGCTTCTCACATGGCTACTTCACGGGTTAGCTCCTCACGAGCTTCTCGTGAAATCCACTTGATCTTCAATTAAGCTTGAGTCTTCACCAACTTAATATTAAACCCAATACAATAAAATCCCATAAAATACAATGAACAAAATTAAAGCAATTACAATACTTTTTGTCATGGAATAAAGCCAACATAAAACATAGTTGTAAATCACAACTTTACAATCTCTCCCTTTGGCTATTCCGTGACAAAACACCCTATAATAGACTCTAGACTTAAACATGAGTTTAGGAACAATGGCAAAACTCACTCACACCTAAATCTAAAACCTGTGATGAACTTGGAACATGTATACCTGTAACCTGAAGTACTTGCACAAAACACATTAGACCCTCAAGGTAAATCAAGTGATAAAAGAACAAGTATAATGTAACAAGTAAATTGCGATCAAGTAAACATGATGTGAAACATGTGAGCAACTTGATCATATACCAAACAGTCATATGAAAATGACTACAACGATCATATAGCAAAGTAAATGATTATCCAAACATACAACCAATAAAGCACAATAGCATAAGGATGTATGCATGTCCAACACATAAGCATGATGCAATGAGAGCAACAAAGCATAGATACTAAATGTAACTCAAAGCACCATAAAGCAACGAGAAAACAAGCATAATATAAAACAAAACAAAACAAGGTTTTCTCAAAAAAATGTCTTCTCCCCCTTGATATATGCATCTCCCCTATGGCTTTCTTCCCCTACGAATGTGCACGAGGTAAAATTTCTCCCCCTAAGAATATGCACATAAGTCATATAGAAGTGACAAAACACACTGGTATACTCTCCCCCTTTTTGACATGAATAGACAAATAAATCAAAAGGAAGGAGGGAAAGAAAAGAAGATATGAACAAGAGTAAAAGATGATGCATGAGGGGTGCAAGATGAATGAGAAAATGAAGCTTAAACAAAAAATAAAACATCTTAAAGACACAATGCTACAAAGCATAAGTTAAAGATGACATGCTAAGGATGATGGAACATGATATAGACTAAGGCATGACAAAGACACAAGAACATGTTATATGTGCTGAAATATCTAAAAAGACTTAACTAGCATGAGTGAATGCAAAACATGTCAAGTGTAAGAGTGTGTGTAGCAAGGTGCATCTAGCGTGCATGTGAGAAGCATGACCAATGCATGAGCAAGCATTCACAAGGAAAAGTGTATAAAACACACAACCAAAGATCAAAACCTGATAAACATGCATAATCATGGTAATCCCCAAATTTTGGTACTCATCGGAGTCCAAAACAATAACAAAATGTCATTTGGGCATTTTATCAAATAAATAGAGTGCACACACTACACATGTATGTTAAACAAAGCATGAACATATGAAAATCTTGCCTAAATACATGTAATTTTTGCCACAAGGGGCCAACATCCAAAGCAAATCATCATTTAAAACAAAACCCAATCAAAAAGATTGACAAAAAATAAGTTTTCTAACTCCTATTTGAGAAAATCCCAACTATGAACATAAAACCCCCAAAAACATAATCTAAAGATTAAAATCAATGAAAAGAGTTAAAGATTACCTTAGATATGTTTATGGAATGTAACACACTTGAAATTAGATGGGTTTTGATGTTGAAACATTAAAATAGGGGTTTGGGAGAAGATGAGAGAAGTTTAAAACAAATGTCCCACGAAATGCCCTTTATAACGATTACTACGAACGAGCAACAATCATTATGGAAAGGGTTGTTCGATTGGATACTCTTGAGAACACTTCCATACCTGAAGTGTTCAAGGAGAGAACGTGGACGAAGCTACTGAATCCAAGTGGCAATGTTTACGAGGAAATCATACGAGAATTCTTCGCCAATGCCACTGTGGATGGAGACCACATTAACTACTGGGTGTGACACAAGGAGTTTGTTATCACAAGAAACTCCATCCAAGAATTCTTAGAAGTGCGTCCACCCTCTCAGCCAATCTCCATACAGTATGATGACAGATTGGACTCTCTTGAGCCAATGGCGATGCTCCTTGGTGGCTCTCTTAACAAGAAATCAATGAACACTATCCCTTTCGAAGCAGAGATGAGGACACTGGCCTATGTAATGATCCACAATCTCTACCTAGTGACTAACTTGACCTCATTGTTTGCACCAAGGACCATTTTCTTGTATGATCTCTACACACATAAAGAGATCAACATATGTGGACACATATACCACCTCCTCACAAAGAGCATCACCAAAAGAAACTCCAGGACAATCTTGCCCTTTCCCACTCTCATCATGGGCCTCATTGCAAAGACAAAACTGAAGTTTCCAAGCGACCTTACTGTTGTGCCAAAGGGACCATCCCATTGGTGCTAACATAGTGACTAGAAGCAAAGCCCACATCACTGGACCCAAAACCGGTATTTCTCAAATACCAAGGGATAATGTTGAGGAAGAGGGTGGAGATATTGAAGAAGAGATTGACAGGTTCACTTCAACTCCAGAAAGTTCTGTACAACCATCCTCCCAAGCATAACCACGGGGACCCGATCGTCTTGATCGCCTTATTGCCAGGGTAGAGCAAATGTATGGCATGCTTGAATCCCATGTGCAGCACACCGCGGACCAGTTTGCTTACATCCAAGGACAAATCACTGCCCTATCTTCACAGATTGAGGACATTTCGATGGCGTAAGGATCCGATTCAGAGTCCAATTAGTTCTAGCCTCTTTGGCCATTCCAATCAAAAAAGGAGAGAAAATTTTGAGGGGGAGAATGCATAGTTTGAGGGGGAGCAGAAAAAATTCATAGATAATTGGTTTATTGTTGGTGGTTTCAGCGGTTTATGGTTGTTTTAAAACTTTATTAGTTTTTACAACTCTTGGATAGTTTTACTGCTTTCTTTTAAAGTTTAAGTACATTGGTTTTATATTTCAGTTTAATATTCAGTACTTTGTTTATTTCATTCCTTTGTAGCATTTTTTGTACTTTTAGATGTTGCTAAACTATCTTGAGTACTACACACTTGTACCCTAGTAGGATCTTGTATCCTTGATGCAAATACTTCTTGTATTTTGCATTGGTTGTGTGCTGGACATGCAATTGATCCTTGTGATTGGTCTTAATTGCATTGCATGTCCGAATGATCATTTACTAGCTAAATGTTCATTGTAGTCATTCTTTAATGACTGTTCTTGTATGATCAAGATATGCTTAACTGCTTATATTGTGTTTATTAACTTGATCGCACTTTACTTGCTTATATACATACCATGTATTCAACTTGTCATAAGCTTAATGAAAGTTTTGTTTGTGTACGAGTGTTTCAGGTTACAGGTATATACATGCAAGTGCTTCACAACTTCTAGATTAGGTGTGAGTGAGTTTTACCATTGTTCCCAAAATCACGTTTAAGTCTAGAGTCTATTTTAGGGGTTTTTTCACAGAATAGCCAAAGGGGGAGATTGTAAAGTTGTGATTTACAACTATTTTGTGTTGGCTTTAATTCCGTGCCAAATTTGATTGTTGATAATGCTCTGAAAATCAATAGGCTGGATGCTTCAGGCTTGAATGATTTGAAGGGCCTGAAACAGAAAAACAAAGAATCAAAGGAGACCGGGGTTGACCGGCCACAAACCCTCCGATGATGAAGTTAGTTTCTCTCTTCAAAATCTAGAACTCCAAATTTCTAGGCCTTGTGTAAAAGGAAAAACTTGCCTTTATTTGTCGGGGAATGGGTGTTTATATAGTGCTATGGAAGCATTTATTTGTCTAATAACTTCTCCTATCATTGAGGAGTTCAAAAGGTTCGGGGTTAACTTCCTTAACTGCTATGGAAGTTACATTGTTTGGTCTTGTTTTTTATAACCGTTATTGGAAATGGTTTGTAGTACTGAACCTCGATTCTTACTTGTGTTCCGTATTAGGAATGTAGAGGTTCTCCAAAACTGTATGGAGAAACACGTTTTAAATGTAAGGTTATGGATGGACAACCTCATCGTGGACGAGTGTTCTTAGGCAATCCATGTACTCTATTCTTACCTTGGACGACCCTTATGGACGAGCTTAGAGTTGGTTTTATAATACACCATCAATTGTAATTTTGTTCAATCTTATATACCCCGTATTTTATGTGGGATTTTATTGTAAGGGTTGTGTGTGAGAGAGAGTGTGAAGACTTAAGGCAAAGTGCAGAGCAAAGAAGATTTCGTGGGTAGCTCACGAGAAGCCTTCCTGCAAAGTGAAGCATGTGCTTAGCACATGACTGGAATGCGAAAAGTCATGACAGATGGTGACAACTGGGTTTCGTGAGTGTCTCGCGGGTAAGGCCTTCCCACAAGATACCCGCGAAACATTCTGTTTTGCCAATTTGTCATATCTGATACACCATATCACTACCCACACTATATATACCCCCATTACCCATAGATGTTGAGGAGTGCTTTCAGAGAGAAAACCCTAGCCATAACTCTTAAGAGTTAGAGATTGTTATACCCACAATCCTTTACACCATCCATTGTGGTTTTCCTCAATTCCTACCTCTCCATTTCCAAATCCTTGAGAGGTTGTTAGCCCAAACACTTACCACACCCATTCTAAGTATCAAGTGAGGTTTTGGTGCTGCTGAGAACCATTGGAAGAAGCCAAGCTTTGGTAGATGCAATCGGGCATATTGCGGGATCCTGAAAGCTAGACAAAACACGGTTCCAAGAAGCCTTGTTGGAGTAGGAGCTTGGAGGGCTTAGGTGCAATGGGTAGATTAGGCTTGGAGGGTCTCTTACTATTCATGTATCCCAACTGATTGTCTAGTGGATTGATTTACCGCTTGGAGGGCGACGGAGAGGTTTTACGTCGAGTACTTCGGTTTCCTTTTTGATAATACATCGGCGTGTTATCTGTGTTTGCATTCTTCTTCCCTACTCTTTTAGCTTTCATTTTACTGCTGTGATTTGTTGAATATGGCTTAGAGTAGTTTTATTGTTTGTTCACTCGCATTTACTCTATTCCGCACTTAGTTTAAGAGTAAAATCAACCAAGCCGTAATCTTTATTTTGGGGGTTTAAACAGCTCTTGTGTTTTAACACATTTTCGAGCTTTCAGAGAAGAAAGAAAAAGGAAGAAAAGTCTAGGAAATAAGGATTCCTTGCAAAACCCAGAGGACATGCATGTGCTAGTCAAAATGAATGGGTCCTATCCGGCCATTCCCAAATCTAATTTTGGAGCAAGTGGTCAAGACCCTTGTTTCTACTTTTTTGATTGGTAAGCATATGCCATATAGGCAACTTTTAAGAATGAGAAAAAAAAAGAACCAATGTTGCATGAAGTAGGAGGGTCTTTCTGGAGGTCTTTCAATTCCTTGTTGATCCTTTTTGAAGCCATCACAAAATCCCCTTGTGTCTCACAATCTTCACCTAAACTAAAACCAAATTCAAATATATATTAATTATAAAAACCCAAAAAAAAAAAAAAAAAAAAAAAAGCCAAAATCACAGCCCATAAAAAATCATTGAGACCCAGACAGTGACAACAAATCCTCACAGCTAAATATATGTAAATCTTCACACTCTCTCACACACAACCCTTACATTATTCCCACCTAAATACAAGGTTTCTAAATGCTAAATTACAAGCAAATTTGGCACGGAATAAAACCAACACATAGTTGAATAAATTAAACTTTACAAGCCACATTCTCCACTCAAGCTTAGATCCATTTTATGCATAGCAATAAACTAGTACAGATCTTTGTCTAACTTATAGCATTATTGGCTTTAAATTTTCAATACTACCGCAAGCTTCATGTTTACATGTTAAGTTAGCTGGTACTTTCAAGCACCCAAATATGTAATTAGTTTCCTCTATATAGCACAATTGAACTCTTCAATTTTAAGCGATTTAGTAGGTTACAATACTTGATCCAGTAAAAGATAGAAGTTATTAATTGTACCTTAAATTTGGTGCTTCATACCCTGCAAAGCAAGACATCACAAGAGGATGTAGAAATTAAATTGTAGCTCAAAGAAGCATCTTGTGCGTTTTTAGACCCCTTAAAACCACAACCAGATTAACCTAGGTAATTAGCCAAGTGATTACTTAGTCAAATTATCAAATATAAGTTAACACACATATATCATATTATTGTAAAGTGCGAAAAATAAAAAACACAACAATATGATAACCCAAGAAAACCAAACCGGTAAAAAACCTGGGGAGGATTTAACCTAGCTATCCTCAAGATAAAAAGAAAATCCACTATGAAAGAATTGAAGTTTGTACAATAGAACTTAGACCACTAACATTCTATTGCTACCTCGAGTAGAAAACTTACTACCATGACCCCGTGATAGCTCCGAGTCCATGGACTACTTCTTTCCTTGGCTTTTGCAACAACACAAGTTCACCTGCTTGTGACTTTGAGACTCCACTCAAAGGTTTTGGATTTCCTTAAACGTTGATCTTGTATGCAACAACTTCTATAACACTGGATCTTGAGATTCTTCAAGGAATAACACCAGTAAAAGACTTTAGAGAGCTTTTGGGTACAAAACCCTAGATCTACCAAAGAGGGATAAGATGCACTCTAATCTTTCTAAAAAACTTTGAAAACCCTCTCTAGAGTTAGCTTATAATGTCCTTTAAATACTGGAAAAAAAAACGGCTCGCGATTTGGGCTTCAAACGGATAAGTTATGGCCTTTTTACGTTTGCTGATTTTGCTGATATGCGACTTTCGATCGATTGAGTACCAATCGAACGAAACAAATTGTAACTCATTTTTTTTTTCATCCTGAACATGAGTTTTTTGTCTTGGGCTTCAATGTAGACCATTCTAAACTAATGAGACTTAGTTTTTGTCATGTTTTGTCATGGTTTGCCAACATTACAAACTCAAAACCTAACACATCTATTTTCACTTTGAGCCTAGCAAGCAATCACTTATAACAGCTAAGTGATTATTCAGTTGTTCTTAGGATTGAACCTTGTAATTGGCTACAGCACTCACTAATTACAGCAATAATGCAGCAATGATTACTTACAGTAGTAACATGCTTCCTTGTAGCAGTAATGCAGCAAATTCACTAATTATAGCAGCCACTGCACTACTCAATCAGTCCACAAATATTCTAACACTCTGATACAATATGGTGCCATTGCACTACTCAATCACTACATAATATGATCCTAACACAGAACTGATTTAATTTTTTTTTATTAGGAAACCTAACAAACTCAACATTGGTGAAAAAATAAAGTTGATGTATTGGCAGAAAATTGTGAAAACAATGAAAAGAAGTCCCAACTCTTGATTTAATAGCTTTCTGTTCAAAGATACAGCCAAGCTTCTATCTTTGTAATTCAAACATCCTAATAGCCCAACAAGTTAAAACACCCTAACAGCCACATTATTCAAAGGATAAAACAATAAAACATTAAAAACATCCCTCTCTTCCATAAAAAATTATTCAAAGGATAAAACATGAAACACCTTAAGTGCCAAAGTAGTGTCCTCCTAACAATCTTGCCCCCTCTTGCAGAAATTGGAGTTGTAAATATGGTTCTTCCATCATGACAAACATCTCTCTCTTTTCTCATTTCTGAAAAATACGTGCTGCCATGAGGTAGAGTTCGGAACCCTTCTCAATGCCATCTAAGGTGCACACACATTCCATGACATTACGAATAGTACTACTTGGCTTAACTAAACAAGCTGAGTTCCTTAACTCCACAACATCACAAATACGACTAAGTTGTTGTGTCAACTATAATGCTGTTCCTCCTTTCTTCCCTTTACTTTGTGCAGATGATGGTAAAGCTCCCTTCTTTCCTTTGTTTTGTGTTGGGTTAGGTGGTTGCGTGAGGTTATGAGTCTCATCTTCATGAACATCATCATTATCATTGGGAGAAGATGGGTCAGCAGAAGTATCACCTAACCCCTCCTTAGGTGTCTCAAGATCATCAAGTAACACAGTTGAAGTGGGGGCCCATGCTAAATCTCTCGTGGCTGCAATGTCTTTAAACGTAATGTCTAATAAGTCAACATTCTCCAAACCTTTCTCTCAAAATTTTGCAGCTTCAAGTACCTCCTACAAGTTTGAATATTTTCATTAATAACTCAAATTAGCATGGTTTATCTACTAATACAACATGCATACAATGGGTTATACAAAACATACCATTAGCTTCCTCTCCCACGGTCCCACCACTCATCAGCAGTAGCTATTGTTCCTTTGGCTGCATCCCATCCCAATCCAGTTTCACTTCCCTTCAACTTATTCCAAAGCACCTAATCTTTCTTCAATCCATCTCATTTATGCTTATACTTCACCCTAGGATATTCCTTTCTAGTTTTCTTTTTAAAAGATGCTATCATATTTGTCCAACCCTTTTTACTAAAGTAGGTATTAGGTCGATTACCCTTAAATACCTCATCCACATAAGCTTCACAAAAGATAGTTGTTACTCTTGATGGCCATTGAGCTCTAACATTTGAGCTATTTTGGGATGGCTTACCCATCTAAAAAAAACATAAGTTTGTTAATATTAATGTTCAGCCAAATACTGTAAGTTCTACAACCAAACCCATGAGAAAATTGCATAGTAGGAGTAAGTTTCCTAGGTAAGTTCTACAACTACAAAGATATTAGGACATATGTGATTCACTTGTTAGGAACATATGTCACTATTTTATGTAATTGGCTAATCCTTTGACAAAACACACTTTACTTGTATTTGGGTAGATCTAGGATGTGTTTAATACTTCAAGAAACTTTGTTTCAAGTTCAAGTGTTAAAGCCATGCAAGTCTGTCCAAGATTCAAGCTGAGAAAGTGCCTGTCATTAAAGCTCGATAGCTAGCCATCTATCGAGCTTGAAGAGCTGTTGAAGCCCGTAGCTCGACAGATAGGGCATCTATCGAGGTTTATGAAAAACAAAATTTCAATTTTGTTTTGACTCTAATCCATGATTGTATGTTTAGGCTTTCTTTTCTCACAACCCTAGACATATAAAAGGATTATTTTAAGGGCCGTCAAAGGTGACACAAGTTGCACAAGTGTTGAGCAAAGATTGTTCAAGCAAATTGTGACCAGAGACAGAATTTGCCCTAGTTCATCTTTCTTGTGAAGAAGTTGCTGTGTTTGTACACCACAGGGTTTTGTGACCAAGCATCTTCTCGATCTTCATCGTGTGATAAACTGAAGAACTTTGCAGCCAACAACCTTCTTTAGTTGGTGATTGAAGTCGCATACTGGGATCCACGTAATTGGTTAGTCACGTACTGGAAGCCGTGCATTACAAGGAGAGATTGTCACTACAGAACAAGTCCAATTATGTATTGGGGTAAGGGTTCAACTGTAGGTTGGCATAAGGTACTGGGATTCCTTTACTTGTAACCGCTTGTTTTGATAATAGTGGATTCTCAGGAGTGGTGACCTTAAAATCACTCGGTGGGGTTTTTGCCGTGTTGGTTTTCCCCATTCGTAAACAAATCACCGTGTCAATTTAGTTTCTGCTGTACTTAGTTTAATTGGTGATTTGTTTGTGCTACCACGCGCTTTGTATGTTAATTTGATTAATTAATAAACTTGGCTAATTAATCAATTGATTAATCACAATGGGTCAATACATTTTTGGTCTATCAAAAGAAACAAACAAATTCAATAAAAGAATCAAACAAGAATTCCTAGATTTGAATGTAATCATACAGTGGAAGAAAAAAAAGCTGTTCTTGGAGATATTACTCATGGTGCCCTGATTTTTCTGCAAAACCCAGCTACTTTAAACACCAATCCTTGTACAAAACCTTATAACAATGTCATATAATCATATTGTAATTAAACTAATGCATAATAATATAAAAACACATATGTAATTACCGATTACAATAGTAGCTAAAACAAATTTCATCTCCTCATATAACCCCACCCAATTAGAGGTAAGAACCCATTTACTCATGGTAGGCTATCTGTGAGACAAAGAGAGTACCAGTATTCAAAAGAAATTCCTAGATTTGAATGTAATCATACAGTGGAAGAAAAAAAAGCTGTTCTTGGAGATATTACTCATGGTGCCATGATTTTTCTGCAAAACCCAGCTACTTTAAACACTAATCCTTGTACAAAACCTTATAACAATGTCATATAATCATATTGTAATTAAACTAATGCATAATGATATAAAACACATATGTAATTAACGATTACAATAGTAGCTAAAACAAATTTCATCTCCTCATATAACCCCACCCAATTAGAGGTAAGAACCCATTTACTCATGGAGGGCTATCTGTGAGACAAAGAGAGTACCAGTAGTAGCAACAACAACAAATCTCTAAGTTTTAATATTTTGAGTTCAAATAGTGTAAACCAACATTCCAAAAGCCCAAATCTATATCATAAATTCAAAGATGGGTAATGGAGAATAGTTACCTAGAATTGCAATGAAGAACGATGATAAACGGAGCAGAGCAAAAACAAAGAAGAGAGAACCAATCCTTGTGAAACTAATGAGTTTAGAGGCAGAGGATTGAGGATATATATGGTGAAGGGAGAGGACTGAGGATAAGCTTGGAGCTAGAGGCTATTTTTGGTTTTCAGCCAAAAAAAATTAGCGGTATCAAGATTTGCAAATCGCACAATATCGAAATCACAACGAGAAATTGTCTTTCCTGAAACGCGAAAATTTGCAGATTCAAAATGCAATCCCACAAATTTCGTCTAGCCAAACATATCAAGATTTTCATGATTTGCTAAACGCCTGTTTTTATTGTCTCTCAATACGCCTAAACAAATGGGCTCTTAATAAAATTTTAAAAAAAAATTATAGATATACATATATAAAGGGTATATTCATTATAAATTTTGAATATATTCAGCTAATGATTGATTTATTAATCACTTATGTAATAATATTTAACAAGCTAACTAAATAAATCAAACTAGTACATGTTTATAACATAAACATTCAAATTGCTTAAATTCAAAAGTGATAATATATTACAAATGGCCCAAAAATTAATTTATTTTCATCATATTGGCTAATCAACCCTATCTAAGTCATTGCTATCATCACGTTTATCATTTTGCAAATTTATTTCTTCATAAAATTTTCTTCATCATCATTAACATTTACTATCGCTTCTTGTTCTTTTTATTTTAATAATTTAAAAAAAAAAAATCTTCTTGGCATTCTAGTTTCTTGGACTTATAACAATAATGAAAAAAAATAAAAATAATTATATTTTCAATTAATATCTTATTCATAGTATAGAAAATAAATTGGGTAAATACTATTTTGGTCCCTAAACTTTACCAAAAGTTTGGTTTTCATCCTTAAACTTTAAAAAGTTCATTTTTCATCCCTAAACTATTAAAAGTTCATCTTTTGTCTCTAAACTACTGAAAATATTTTATTTATATCCTTAAACTTTACCAAAAGTTTGTTTTTCATCCATAAACTATTGAAAAAAGTTATTTTTGCATCCCTATTTTTGTCTCTAAACTATTGAAAAAATTCTTTACAAAGTTTAGGGATGAAAAAAGAATTTTTTAAAGTTTAGGGATGAGAAACAAACTTTTGACAAATTTTAGGGACCAAAATAGTATTTTACCCAAATAAATTTGTAAATATTAAAGTGAAGTATAAGTGTGTACTATGTAGTCCAAATTTTGTGAAGAAAGAGAAGGGAAAAAAATTATGAATATGTTATTTTATTAGGTTAAATTAAGTAACCTAATAATTTTGTGTTTAAAACAAGTCTAACAACTTGTTATATTCAAATAAAAGCAAAAAATTTAACAAAAAATCTCATTTTAAAGCATTTGTATATGTATCGTACGATACGTATGATTTTACGATACAATACGATTCATACGATACATACACTGTATTATACAATTCATGAGCACTTACGATATGCCGATACGATACAGAACTTTTTACACACAATACGATACGTATCGCGTATCGTATAATACTGACAACTATGTCAACAACAACAACAACAAAAATTCCTAGCCAGCCTAGTATTAAAAAAAAAAAAAACATTATTTTGTTTTTGTTTTTGTATTTATTGGTAAATGATTGCATCTTAATGTATTTAGAAACAACAATTTTGAATATTCATAATTTTTTAATACTATATGGATGCTTATTTGAAGTTTTTTTTTTCTTAGTACTCCGGCCCCGCTAGTTTGAAATCCTGAGTCTGTCACTAAACAAAAGTTTATTGATCATTCTGCTAATATGTTATAATCAATGTTATTGAATTTTTATTCTTTGCGTTTGTTGGGGTACATTTTTTTTACACCTAATATTATTTAAATAATACCTATTTATTTCTTTTCAAATGTCACAAACAAATTATTGGGCATGCCTAAATATTTTTTGACTATCACTATGCTAGCCCACAACCTTTCTCCTTTCTATCACAAAATTGGGCTACAAATGCAAAACACTATGGGACCTAATATTTTCTCGTAAAAGCCCAAATTATTTATTGAGCGAGATAAAATCTAATCTTTTCTAAAGTCCAAGAATTTTATACTTAGCAAATATTCGAAAAAGCCCATGATTCAAATTCATGGCAATACTATTTTTCCAATGGGATTCAACCCCATGATAAAAGCCCATGATTCAAACCTGTGGCAAATTATTCGTCAAAAAGCCTAGTTCCCACTGGCAATATCAAAAGCCCAAATTTCATTAGCAATATCAAAAGCCCAATTCCCACTGGCAATATCAAAAGCCCAATCTTCACAATATCAAAAGCCCAATCTTCATTGGCAATATCAAAAGCCCAATTCCCACTGGTAATATCAAAAGTCCAATTTTCATTGGCAATATCAAGAGTCCAGTTCTCGCTAGCAATATCGAAAGCCCAATTTACATTGGCACAATTTTATCAAAAAGCCCAAGATTATTAATGCTTGGCAAAGAAAAAATGCCATGGTATAATTATTGCTTAAATATCACTATGGCAAAAACCATGGCAATCGTCTTATGAAAGCTCATAGGGAGTTATCTTGAAGATTATGTTCTCATATTATAAACCCATTAAATACATGGTCATCATTTGCATCACAACATTCATAATATATACCTTCAACACTCATGGTAAATATTCAATCGCATAAGCTTATCATTTAAATTATGATGCGATTATTAGAAACCATGAACATTATTTACGATATGGAATTCATCATAGTAAATGTTACTTACAAAGGTATTTTGAAACTTGTCCTATTGTTTCAAACATTACAACTAATTGCCCAAAGGCCCATTGCAAGTATCTATGAAAAACCCAAAAATATTTACTAATAAAAGTCCATGAGGAATGAAAACCCATGGCAACATGTGTTGTTGATGTCCATTTTGTAGGATGCACACAACCCAGCCCAAAGGAACCAACCCATGTGAGCAAGCCCAATCCAAAAGATCCCAGCAAGAGGCAAAGGATTGAAAGTGGACAACCAGCCCTTGTTCATCCCTAACCAAAGTATAGCTGGAGGCCTCTACAAGAGAACCAATCTTTGAGGATGAACTAGGGGCTGTCCCATCAGCTTTCTGTCACCCTCTACCTAGTGTGAACAATACCCGAGGGTTGTGATGTCAGCTGAAGTCTAAAGGGTAATGGAACTCCATCATCTTCCTCAAGGCTGTACCTCCAGCGGAAAGGGAGCTGAAACCAAGTTATCCAAACCTCAACAAATTGATGCTATAAATGTCAAAAATGTTCAAGACATAATTCATGTGCCAAGCCCATGAATCCTAAAAGGGAAAATTTGGGAACATGTGGTTTGGAGGGCATAAAGGGATCTCCAACGAAACCCCCTAAAATGGACTTAGAGTTTGACACCTGGCTTGGGGTGTTGAATCCTACTTCTTGGGGTCCAAATCTCAGTTGTAGCATAAGGATTCATTCTTGATACATGCCTTAATTCCATTGGTTAAACTCAGCCCCAGAAATCCTGGCATTTAATGCAAAACACTCCAAAATCCCATCATATGTCATATATTACCCAAAGAAGCAAGGCAGCCCCTAAAGTAAATCTCCTACTTCTGGCCAAATCCTAAGAATATTAACTTGGATTCCCTGCCTCTGATCAGTCCTACGTTTTTTGGATTCTTGTTAATTAATGCTTCCCTAAAACTCCATTATAAAAACATAAGCACCTCAACCCACAAACAAACAAACTCCCTCTGAAACTCTTGATTTGTTTGCCATTTTTGCTTGTGGTTTGGCTCTCCTTAAGCTCACCACTCATTCCCCTTAGACCACACTCACCTGGCCTCAGATATTCTTTCCCCCCCTTCTACACAATCTCAGCTCATAAATGTCTCCCAATTAGTCACAAACAGCCCACTACTCACTAAAGCCTTAACTTTAGTATTAATCCTATCCCACTCACTCAAAACAGCCCACATTACCTCATTCATGCCTTATAAACACACACTCACCAAAATATTAGTTTAATACTTGCTGCACTGAGCTAGGATCCCTCTCTCCCTTCACACCATGCCAATTAATCCTTTTCTTCTTCCCATGGAACCTTTAATTTTTACTTTTTGTTTTACTGTTGAAGGATATAATGTATTTGTAACAATCGAACTCTTCCCTCACATTGATGTAATGATGGCCGAAAGTACAATAAATTCCCCTGACTGAGACATACAAGGACCCCCAGGAGTTAACACTTTCTTAAATTTATTTAATCATTAATTGCTAGACTGTGTAATTTCACCCTTGCTGTTGGAGAATTTATCTTTCTGGACTTAAGTGTAATTTCACCCTTACCGCTGGAGAATTTATTTCCCTTGTACTCTCAGAACTGGACCACTAATGTATTAATTAAGTATTGTAAAGTATTTTCATTGGGCTTTTGTTGCTGTTTTGTCAAGTGCAACCTTTGTTTCTTACTTGGATAGGCTTGTCATCACACCGAAAGCCAATGTTATTGATTACATTCCATTCCGGCTGGAACAGCCGGAATTTCTCGTATCGGACTGCAAACTGAAATGGAAACACCTTCTGTTCCACCTCGGAAGAAATTCCGACCAAATTTGGTCTGTTTCGGGCATTCTGGTCTGTTTTGGATAATTTCGGCCGGTATGAATTTTGGCTTTCTTTTCCCTTACTGAACCTACCTATTTTGTCTTCTTGCTAGGTCTAAACTCAAAGCCATACTGTTTCTCCTTCAGCTCGGTCTAAACTCTAAACTCAAAGCCACTGTCTCTCCTTTAGTTTTATCCTTGTCTCTGAAAGTTTCTCAAAAAGGGATTAGCTCAAGCATTTTTTGAAGAGAATTCTGCACTACACAAGTAAAGGCATTCTTTGGAGCTGACTATAATGGGAGAGGAAAGGGAGATAGAGACCAGTAGTAGATTACCATCAGGACGAAGAGAGAAGTCTAGACTGTTTAGAGAACTATAGTCCTAAAAGCCAAAAAGAAGAAGAGAACTTCAAAGAAAATTTTGAATACACGGCTGGGATGGGATTTGGGAATTGGGATGTGGGAATATTGGGATTTGGTAGAAATAGGACTTAAGAGAAAAAGGAAGATAAGGGAATACGTAAGAAAGAGAAGATAGAGAAATACATAAGAGAATTGGTAGGTGGGGCCGGTTTTAGAGTGGAATGACTAAAGAGAGAGTAATATATATATATATATATATGATGAGGAGGAGGAGGGGTAATGCTCTGTTAAGCCTTATAGACCTTGTTATGAATAATGATTTGTTATAAATTGTTAGGGACATATTTTTATGTAATTGGTATATCCTTTGACAAAACGCATTTTACTTGTATTTGGGTAAATCTAAGTAGGTTCAAGATGATCATTACAAGTGGTTAAATTGAAGACATGAAGATTACTCAAGAACTGCTCAAGAAAAGTGTAATCTGCAGGTCTCGACACCTCCTCGACAGAAGCTCGATCTGTCGAGATTCATTAAAGCTCGACAGATGTCTCAATCGATTGAGCTTACGGGATTTAGATTATAGCCAGCAACTTTTTTATTCTAAAAGGCTATTTGTTTATGGGTTTTTTATAATTCTATAGGACTAGGAAAACCCAAGGTTTGTGGGTTTGTATAATCCTTATTGGACTAGAAAAACCCAAGGTTTGTGTAAACCTATTTGGAATAGGATAGCCCATTAAGCTCCTATTTAAAGGAGGTGAAAAAAGAAAAACCCTAACCCTAGAGAGCTTCATAAGGTTTTCTTTTTGAAACCCTAGCCTCCTCCTACAGAAGAAAAAGTTCTTGCTGCGTTTCTTGTACGCCTTTGGGTTTTGTAACCAAGCAAAGTCTCTTACACCAACATTGAAGATCTTATTGGTGTTTCTATGTGAAGCTGTTGCAAATCAACTACAACAATCAAAGGGTTGTTGTGGAGTTAGTCACGTATTGGGATTCGTGCAAAGGAGTAAGCCGCGTACTGGGATCCGTACATCGATTGGTTAGTCACATACTTGGGAGCCGTGCATCGAAAAGGGAAATTGTCACTACAGAACAAGTCCAATTGGGTATTGGGCTAAGGGTTCAACTGTAGGTTGGTATAAGGTACTAGGATTCTTTTACTTGTAACTACTTGTTGTGATAATAGTGGAATTTCAAGAGTGGTGACCTGAAAATCACCAGATGGGGTTTTTGCCGTTAGGTTTTCCCCATTCGTAAATAAATCACCGTGTTATTTATTTTCCACTGCATAATTAGTTTATTGGTGATTTGTTTGTGCTACCACACGTTTGCATGTTAATTAACTTAATTAATTCACTTGGCTAAATTAATTGGTTAATTTATCACAAGGGGTCAATTCGTTTTTGGCCTATCATAAATATTTTTATGTAATGACTAAATACTTTGTATTATTTGATATTTATTTATTTGAATTGATAATTTTATGTTGTATAAGAATATATATAAATATATATATATATATATATATATATATTATTAATTTTTTTAAGAATTCCGAAACACCTTGAAAGTTGAAACGATACGCCGAAATAGACCGGTACCGAAATATTCCATTCCATCATATAAACCAAAACGAGTTCCGAAACGGTATTCATAACATTGCAACCAACATCTCAACTTTTATTTTCCTATTCTACTCATTAAAATAATATATATTACCCACTAAAATAATATAATATATAATTTTTGTGTTGCTGCTACAGCGCTACAACGAACTTTTGGAATTAAAATATATTATAATTTTTACAATTGTGCTACAATGCCATCCTACATTTAGGATGGCATTGTAGCACAATTGTAAAAAAATTTGCAATTCTCAAATTTTACAAGTCCGATTGTTGGGCTCTTTTTGTACCTTGATGCTAAATTTTCCCTACATTTCCATTTACAATTGCCAATGGGAATGCTCTTACTATGGGTATGCTAAACCTTTTTTTTTTTTTCCTAGAAACCGATCCAGAATTTCATTTAAATAAACCGAGAATCAACATACAGAGCATCTAGTGCAGGTGGAGGATCTGGGTACGCTAAACTTAAAAGTGTGCAATAGGTTTTTTTTACCGTATTGGTTAGTTTTGCAGCATCAATAACCCAAAAAAAGGGAGTTATTCCAAGTTTTCTAATAGAAATATTATAATTAATTTAGTTAATATTTTTTTAATCATAAAATGAACACTATAATTCTCAATTTTTGAAAAGAGCAAAGGGCAATATTTTCATTCAAGGCTAAGAATTGGTTAAGCAACCATATTCAATATAAACAGCCTAACATGAACTATAAAGGGTTTATTAGTTGGAGAACATATCACATAAATTTAGCTACCTAGGTCGCGGTGTGTCAGTAGAAGTCTTAGATTGGTTCACACTTGCGGGTTCAGGAGTTGCCTAGTTCGAGTCGTGTGCTTCACAAAAATGTTGTGCCACAACGTGGATAGCCCTAACGCACCCAAGAGTGCCCCACACCATGAGTTCTTCTGGTGGATAGCACTAACGAACCAAGAGTTGCCCCATGTGATGAGTTCTTCGGGTTCAAGTGGGTCGGGTCAATGATCACAAGCATAAGACCCATTTTTGTTCATAAAAATAAATAAATAAATAAAAAATCATGTAAATTTAGCTGGATTAAAATTTTCTCAAATTATTTGAAAACTTTACCACGTAGAATTACTTTAATCTTGATCTTTTCTTTTATAAAAATGGTCCAAATAATATCATAGGCAATATATGTTGGATATATTTCAACAATTTACTTTTGTGATTAAACAAAAAGAAACAACATACAGATTTAAATATAAGCAATAACGCAAATAGATGTGATAGGCAAAAGCAATAACTAGATACTGTATATATAAGAAGAAATCTGCAAATAATTAAAAACTCACTGACTAAATGCGTAAAGAATGAATGATACAGATCAAGTCTTGTGTTTGACACAATCTCCTTAAAGCAGTTTTCGTCCATCACACAATTTGTGGTGCTCTGAGACTCATGAACGTCTGTCTCTCAAGATAAAATGATCTACAGCACTGAAAAGAAGCACACAAGGTCCGTTATCTGAGAACTAATCTATGTCTCTTTCTCTCTCTTTGACTCAAATGAATGCACAAAATATTTTATCTTTGGAAGAGTTTCTCAAGAGTTCTTTTTCATGAATGAGGGACTTTGAATATATACGTTACTGAACAGACACACTGTTTTAGAAATAACTGTTGTATACAAACTTACTAACTCAAAAAATAAAATAATATTATTATTTGGACAACCTAAAACCCAACCGAATGTCCAACCCATGAGCATATAAACCCATATTCTCTATCATTTCCTATGTAAGACTTAAGGATTCTCACCACTTCAATATTATGTTCAATATCATGTTTGAGTGGACACATTAAAAGTCAATTTCTTATTCACTCCATACTATTTTTCCAACAATATATTCATCCCTATAATAGTCAAATTTTATGGTTTTTAAAGTATACGGATAATTAGTGTTATCAACTTATCAAGATCACAAACTATTGGCTAATCATTAAGATTTTATAATTAGGAAACAAACCTATGTACTTAGAACTCAGAAGTGCACACAATGAATAACAAAATTACACCTACGAATACTTCAAGTGTCCTACCATGTAAATTTACACGAATTGATTTGGTTCATGAAAATATCACATGCATCAGTCAAGCCAGAAACAAAACATGATAAATGCATTGTATTCAAAGTAAATAAATTAAGAGTTTGTTTGGTAACAACTTATTTAACTGAAACTAAAAACTTTTTGCTAAAAGTACTATAGATAAAACTAATAGATAGCTGAAATAGTACAGTGAGACCCATAAATAGTACAAAAATAAGCTGAATAGTAAAAAAAAACCAGTTTTATAAGCCAATGCCAAACACAATCTAAGTTGACATGAATTGCTAACAAATAGATGCATCCAGCGGTGATGGATAGCCTTTTAAAAATCACTGGTTTTTAACAAATTAATGATTCGATTATTGGAGACACTAGGCTAGCTTCATATAGGGATGGACTTAGGATTTCAAGTTAGAGGGGACCGGAGTATAAGGAAAAAAAAAAAAAAAACTCCAAATAGGCATCCATATAGTATTAATAAATTATATATTCACAAAATTGTTTTTTCTTAATATATTATAAAATGCAATCATCTACCAACAAAAAAAGAAAAAAGAAAAAAAAAAAGAAGCAAAATAATGTTTATTTTTTTTTTTTAATACTAGGCGAGGTAGGATTTTTATTTTTATTGAAGTTAGAACATTCACAATAGTGGTGCTAAAAAAATTAACCTTTTAGCACCTCAAAGGTATTTTATTTATTTTACCACCTCACTTTACAACACACCCAACATAAAATGTTCTATATTTTTACCACTTCATTTAAAATAATATAAACAACTCATTAAAATAATAAAGAAATAGACAGAATTTGGATTTTTTAATTGAAAGAAGAGAGATAATCTTAATAAAATATTGTATTTTATTTTTAATAACTTGCTTTAATCAACTGGTATTTATACCAGTTTATTGTAGTTGCAAAAAATTTAGCGTAAGCTTCTCCAATTACACATGGCTTTTTGGTGGTAAATTAAAATTTTCTTTTTGTTGCTAAAATAGAATCACTATTGTGAATATTTTTGTTAAATTTTTGGGTTGGATAGTTGCTAGTTAGGATAGGCTAGTTAGGCCGATTGAGAAGGAGGGGGGGGGGGGGGGGGGGGGGCTAAGGTTTTGGAAGGGGGACCTAACAACAAAAATGTAATATATAATAAGTAAAAAAAAAAAGTTAGGCCGATTGAGAAGGAGGGGGGGGGGGGGGGGGGGCTAAGGTTTTGGAAGGGGGACCTAACAACAAAAATGTAATATATAATAAGTAAAAAAAAAAAAAAGGACCGAGGGGTGGGGGAGGCCCCCTTCATCCCCCACCTGGGTTTGTCCTTATGCAATTGCTTATAAGGTTTCTCATATATATATTTTTTTCAATCAATAAATTTTTTCGATCAAACAAAAATAAGTTTACACCAATAAAAAATGTGGGGGTACTTTGTTCTTTACTACACTATAAAATAAAAATGTTATCTCTATATATTAAGAGCACTATAAAATAAAAATGTTATCTCTATATATTAAGAGTATTCAGAAAGTTAGTTACTTGTCAATTATCTGATGACTAAATTCTCTAAATTACCCCTAATCTTTACAAAACATTACTTTAGAAAAATAAATAACTTAGGGTATATAAGTAATTCAAATTTAATAATTCTATGGGGGAAAAAATTGCTACCAGTTATTTTTTCGTGCTCACGTTCCTTGTCCTTAAAAATAGGCTGCACACATTGCGCACCCCTGGCACGATAGTCACTTCGTAAGTATAAATTCTTGTGGAGTGTGGGGCAAGTGTCACGACCCAAACCCGATACCTAGATTTGTGACCATGACCGTCATGCTAATATCAAGCTTGAATTTGATTAGAAGCAACTAAACTTTTAAACAAAAGCTTTCCTTTTTCTTTTTATTCTTATAAGTAAAGAAACAAGAATAAGAATGAAAAGAAAGAGGAAAGATTTTTTTTAAAAAAGTTTAGTTGGTTTTTGTTAATATCAGGTTTAAGCTTGATATTAACATGCTGGTCATGGTTACAAATCCAGGTATCGGATTTGGGACGTGACAGCAAGGGTCGAGATTCGAGTCTCTAAAAGGAAACTTCACACACATATGCATTTAGATTAGACTAGAGTAGAATTTCTATCTATCTCAAAAAAAAAAAAAAAAAAAAAAAAAAAAAAAAAAAAAAATCCCACTAACATAGACTCCTACTTCTAGCAAAATACAATAACTACAACTTGCATGTCTCCCCACTATTTCCTAATTCTATCCAAATTCAATAACTATATCTTACATCTCTTCCACCGCCCTTCCGGGATTCTAGCCTTTTACCCCTATTTTTAAAAATATTTGGCAATATACCCCTGTTTCCAAACTATGTAGGTTTATGCCCCTGTTTCGATACTCAATTACCTTAAAATCGAGTTTCAATGAAATACTCGATTTGTACAAAATCGAGTTATACCCGATAAACTTATAAAAAAAAAAAAAAAAAAAAAAAAAAAAAAAAAAAAAATGCATGGAACTCGAGTTCCATGACGCCACTATAGGTGTTGCTAAACGCCGCTATAAGTGTTCCTGAACGCCGCTATAGCTGATCAAACTAAAAAAAAAAAAAAAAAAAAAAAAAATTGCATGGAACGCGGGCATAACCTATAACCTATAGCTACGTTTTGATTGTCCTATAGTGGCGTCTTTAATGGAACTCGAGTCCCATTAATTAATTAATTATTATTATTATTATTTTTTTTTTTTTTTTTTTTAAGTTTGATCGAGCATAACTCGATTTTGTACAAATCGAGCATTTCATTAAAACTCGATTTTAAGGTAATCGAGTATCGAAACAAGGGCATTTACCTATATAGTTTGGAAATAAGGACATATTGCCAAATATTTTTAAAAATAGGGGTAAAAGGCTAGAATCCCCCCACCCTTCCTCACCGATATTTTGCTTCTTCCATCATCTTCAAAATCTTCAAATAAATGTTCATACAACTGAGTTTATTCTCTCAAAAAGGTATGCATTTTTATTACCGTAAAGTCTTAATTCATTGTTGTACAACAACAAAAGAACTATAATAATTTTTGAGCAATGAGAATTACTGTTGCTTCTCTAGTATCAGATTTGGTTTCGCCTGTCATCATAAGTCTATTTGCGACTTCAATTGGTCCATTATATACTACTTTCTCAATTGAATTATATTGTGTATCATACTTTCTCAAAAAAAAATAGTGTCTTCTCTTAGAATTAGGGTCAACAATGTCAAATATCACTCAACCCCCCCCCCCCCCCCCCAAAAAAAAAAACGTGAACCCACTCAATACACAATCATTCACCTCCTGTCTTCCACTTTTTTTTTAGAGCCATTTTGTAAATCAATACAACTGAAAAGGCATGTAAACCTTTAATTTTGGTAGCATTCTCTTTTGAAATTGGCAAAGTGTTCATCTCATCCTCTTTTTACACAATATATGCACTGAATTTGTTTTTTTGTTCATGCAGATTTTTTGCTAGAGCCATTTTGTGATAGAACTGCACAATCACATTGTTGGAAAAGAACGTATGTAACAGTAAACCTTAAATTTTGGTAGTCATTAAATTGATTCTTATGGTTCATTAAATTTTGGTTGAAAAAGTGTTCATCTAATCCTCTTTATAGACCAAAAAAAAAAATTCAAATATGTGCTGTTGTTTTTTGTTCATGCAGGTTTTTTGCTACAGCCATCTTGTGATAGAGTCGCACAATCAACACTACTGGAAAGGAAGATATGTATTTATATTTTGTGCATAGCCTAATGACACTATTGGTTGTATCCATAGTTCTCAAATGCATAATATGATCAAATATACACTTAAATCTCAAATTGTGATAATAGAAAATTATGACACTAAAATGTATCTAAAAGGTAAATTGCCAAATTGTACTAACTACACATATTTTGGGCACTGGTTCAATATCAAGATGCACTTATCAAATGATAAACGATTGATGGTATAGAAATAAAAAATTGAATATTCATGAGCATTAAATTCTCTAAAATATACCTATTCAATATTTTCATAGGAGGTGCACCTAAAATCAGCATCACTAAGTTGTGTTGATAAATAAAAAGGTAAAACAGTCTTCATCTTATTTCTCAAATTTTCTCAGCAACAGATTTTATTTTATTTTTTGCTCGTCTCTGTCTCATTTCAATACCAACTGAGCGCGGAGTTGTGGCTCATAATCATCTATGTACAAATTAATTTGAAAAACTAAATATTGAATCCCCTATTTGCCATACTTCATCACCAACCAATCGAAAAACACACACAACTATAAGTTCACTTTCCTTTTATCTTTTCCTATTACTTTAATTTTGACACAAAAAATTCTCAGCGACACCCATCTCTATCCTCTTTTTTTCCTCCTCTCATATGTACACAACAACAAAACATGTTCAAACTTCTAAGTACCCAACGCCCTCCAAATCATATAAGCAATAATAAAAAGTTCCACACAAACATATATATTTTTGTAATATATGCATACGAAAACCTGAGAGAGATTCCAAAAAAAGAAAAGGAGAGAGATAGAAAATGAATTGGATATCTGAGGAACCATGAGGAGTAGATAAAATCTTTGTCGAGTTTGGATGGTGGCACTTGTATCTCAAACAGTTTGTCTATCCCTGTGCGTTCTTTGTGGTTGCATTAAAGTTAATGAATGGCTTTCAGTGAGATCTAAAAGGGAACCTACTAATAGGATCAGAAAAAACGGTTTAATCATATATGATAAAATAGATAAAGAAGATGTATAAGCGTTTCAATTCAAAAAAACTATAAAGATATCACAATTGCTAATTCAAATATTCCTATGAGACATTTTTTCAAATAGTTTATGGGTTTCATCAAACACTATAGGTAGTCGTAATCAATAATAACATGAAAGTGAAAACATAGGACGAAATTCACAAATCTATTCGGAAAATTTATATATCAGAATCACTCCCTCTTACAAAAAGAAAATCTATCCACTTTTACTCGTACTTCTCTGCAATTTCAAAGTAACCTTCACTTGGTAGATTAAATAATCAGTGGGCCAAAGGATAGAGCTTAAAATTGCAAATGTATCTTAGGAGTGGGTCACAGGCTTACAGCAAAACAACAATTACTAATTCCTAACCGAAATAAACAAGTTGCATTGGTCTAGATTGTAGATATAATAGTGAAGGTAGATTGAGAATAGAGTAAAGAAAGTAGGCATGAGAATTTTGGGAGAATTGAGATTTGGGGGCCGTGAATAGTATCCCAGCTCCCAAAACCAGTTTGTACTCTTCTATTGTTGTGGAAAATATCTTTTTTTTTCTTAGGATTTCCAACTGAGAGAAGATGACAATGGTGGTATAGATTATGATGAAAGTCATAAAACAAACTTAAATTAATTGAACATTTAAATTTCAATTTGTAAACTGATAGGAGAGTCACAAAGTGCAACTGTTTTATCAGGCATTTATTTAAGGGAAGTTTTTGGCTGTAAGTGGAGAAGTGGGAAGGTTTTTTTTTTTTTTTTTTTAAATATATATATTTTTTATTTTTTTAGATTATAATTTTAGTGGGAAGTTGGGGGTAATTTTGTTGAATTACTATTTTAACCTCATTACACATGTTTTAAGACTAAGACTATTTAATTAAATTAAGGGTATTTTTGTCAATTTCTGAAGTGATAACTAACTTTCTGTATCCTTTTTTTTTTTTTTTTGGTGAAAAATTCTGAATCCTTTTAATACCTAGAGATTATAATTCATATCATAATTCTCATTCAGTGTACCGAACGTGTCCTTAAAAATCTATAATTATGATTACAGTAGATACTATGCATACCCTCATGCGTTAAAAAAAATAAAAAAACTGGATAGTCAAGCCTTTTATGTTCTTTGCTAAGGAAAATATCTACAACATTTAATATGAAAACTTTGCAATACTTAATTTTAATTAAATAAATTTTGAAATCAAAATGTAGCATACACAGATGAAGTGATGAATTAGTTCATATAAATATATATATATATATATATATATATATATTAATGCTTGGATTTCCCGCTCATATGTACGTGTGTATTTATATAGTAATTATGCATCTATGTACCGTCCATTTTCAAAATGTAATTGGACATTTTGGAAACTAGTGTGTAGCACTGTGCATATATATACACAAATACAATTAAAAATAATCACGATTATACATTTTTTTAGAAGAGATTCAAATTATACGTAATATTAGCTTACACTTATTTTAAACCATATATATTTAAAATATGTAACAATTTCTTATTATATTTATATATATATATATGTGTGTGTGTGTGTGTGTGATTTAGAATTTAATTAGATTTAAATTCTTCGGTTTTTCACCCATATGGTGATCAATCGTTCATATGAAAATATGTTATCGTCAATAAAGACTTCAGCTTATACACATCTTATAACTTGGACGCTTTGTACGTCAACAGCAAAAGTTTATTGTGGTCAATGTTCACTGATAATATGTTATGGTCAATTTTATAGAATTTAAAATTATCGGAATTTTTATTAAATACCTCAATGAGTAAACAAATGCGTATAACATTGTACCCTTTTATGAAAATGTGTATAACATTATACATTTTATGCAAATGTGTACAATATTGTATGCACTTATTTATTCTATAATGTAAATCCTAAACGAATAGTGTCATATAATCCAATAATTCTCATAATTACAAAATAATAAAATTAACACACTTGAATTCTCAATTTATGAAAAGAGGAAAATTTTTCATTTAAGGAGATATATCAACTAAAAATTTAGCTGGGTCAAAATTCTCTCAAATTCTTTGAAAATTTTACCACATAGATCCAGTAAAAATATATCATGATTCTTCTCTATAATTTATATATGGTAAAATTTCATGGTTTTTAAAGCATACAGATATATAGATCCATTAAAAATGGTCTTTAAAGCATGCTAAATTCACAATTGAAAATTATACAAAAATCAAGATGAAACATGTTTGTCATATCATCCACCATAGCACATTACCACACAAACATATGTACTCAGTAGAGTACTCAATCAATACAAAAAATACACCTACGAACACTTTTAAGTGTCCTGCCTTGTAATTTACATGAATTGATTTGGTTCATGAACACATCACATGGAGTCAAGCTAAAATCAAATCATGTTCAATGCATTGTATTAAAAGTCAATAAATTAAGGGCACATTTGGTACACTGTAATGATTATTACATGGGAATAGGGGTACGTTTGGTATACTGAATGTGGATTACAACAGGAATGATAATCTTTATTACCAGGAATAAAAGGTGTTGTAATAGAATAACTAAACATATTCATTAGTTTGGTTGTTGGTTGTAATATAAGAATAAAACTTATGATCTATTTTAGGAAATATCTCATTCATACAAATATATTTCCTAGAAAATAATATATTTTAAATTTTAGAGAGATGAGTTATTTTTTGATGATTTTTATTTCCGTAATTGTTAGGTGGATATGGAAAGTTTATTTATTTAGAAATATATTAATGTTAGAAATAATTACATCTACTAAGGAATAGCTATTACAACCTTTTTAGAGAGGAATCATTATTCCTCATTTTAAAGAATAGCTATTCATAAGGGATGACTATTTCCTGTAATAAAAACATAACCAAACTATTGAATAGCTAAACTATAGGAATAACTATTACATTACAGTGTCTGTTACAGTCTACCAAACGTGCCCTAGGAATAAGTATTACAAAGAATACATTAAGTTGGAATGTAATAAGTATTACTATTCATTAGTTTGGTGACCATTTAGGAATAAAATCTTGAATATGCATCCACAAATTAGTAGAGTATAAAAAGAAGGTGTAATTAAATCATTTTTAAGTCAAATTTCCTAAAATACACTTATTTTAGGGTGTTCAAAATAGAGCTAATAATTAACAAGAAGGAAAATTTATTTTCTTTCCTTTTGAAGATGTGGCAACTAATGGCTTTTTAGGAAATTTTTTTTAAAAAGTTATTACATAAGGTGAAGGAATAGATATTCAGTACTTTTGATAAGGAATAGTTATTTCTTATTTTAAAGAATAGTTATTCATAAGGAATAACTATTCATTGTAATAAAAACATAATCAAACAATCAAATGGTTATGCCATAGGAATATCTATTACATTACAGTGTCTATTACAGTCTACCAAACGTGTCCTAAGTTGACCAGAATTGCCGTGCATGGATAGAATAGATAGATTTTCCATCCAAACGTTGCTGAAGGAGAAATTGATGCCTTTAAATAAAATGTTAAGAAGCCAGGCCAAAACTCGACTATGGGCCCTCGAGATGGTACCCAAAGGCTTTCGACTTGGTTGTGTTGTAAAATGGTATTGTATAATTGATAAAATAGCTTTTTGAAATAATAAAACAGAATAAGATGGAAGTTGTGAATGCGGATGCTCTAGAGCATCCACAATGGTGATGCTAAAAAACTAGTTTTAGTAGCTATTTTTAGCACCACCACCTATAAAATTGGAGCTCCATTGTTGGAGCCATAGCAAAAAATTATGGCTCTTGGCCGTGCACGATAACTCAAAGATTAAAATAATAATAATAATAATTTTTTTTTATTTCTCTCTCTTACCTTTTCTTCTCCCACTTTTCCTTTTTCTTTTTCTTTTTCTTTTTCTTTTTTACTTCGGTTTGGCTTTCTCTCTGTGTTTTTTCTTTCTTTCTTCCTTTCTCTGGTTCATGCCTTTGCAAATCACTCTCCCTCGCCCACCTACCCAAACCTCTCTTGCTCTCTCTTTATCTCCAACAATGCCTGAGACCGCAGTTGTGATGACAATCAACACAATCCCTACAAAGAAAAGGAGTAGTCCCTACAGAGAAAACCCCATCGACACAGTCCCTTTGCTGATTTTTTTTTTTTTTTTTTTTTTTGTAACATCCAGAGGAAATTTTTGGGTCAGATTGGCCTAATCTAGGTTCTGATTCATAGAGGGTTTGGGTGTTGGATCTTGATTTTTTTAAAGCAATTATTTGCTATAAAAATGTAACAAAAGTAGGAGAAGAAAAGGGTAGTCTTCTCTTTTAATTTTTTTGGTTTTGGTTTTGCTCTTGAAAGCTGGGTTCATGAGACTACCCTTGTGAAAATGGAAATTATGGGATTTAGATCTGTTGTATGAATATGATTTTTGAGGAAGTTAAGTGATTATTTCTTTTGGGTTAGTCTCTAGCTTGATTATGTTGTTGAGAAGAAAATGAAAATGAACAAGATCAAAAATTTAATCTGAAAAGATTACATGCGGTGGTTGGCAAGAGATGTATAGCTAGTTGGTGTGGTGGTGGCAGAGGCTTTAGGCCTTTTTGGTAGAACAGTGTTGGGCAATGTTGTTTGTATTTTTTTATATACGTGTGGGTGAAAAAGTGTGGAAATACGTGTAATGTTGTTTAAAAATTGAAATATGCTTACCAAACAGGCCCAAATATATGAGAAAGAGACAATGAAAGAATAAAAAAATAATATTTAAATGAAATAGCTATAAAAAAAATAGAATCATGTTGATAGTTATGAAATAGTAACTTAAAATATATAAAGTGACTTTTTATGATCCTAAAAAGTTAAAAATTTGACATTATTAATGTAAATGCTCTGACTAGAACAAGGATGCTTTTCCTTGTCCACGAGTACCTACCAAGGTTTTTAAACTCGGACCGGACCGTACGGTCTGACCGGGTTAACCGTGAACCTCTCACAAATACGGTTCTTTTAGTCTTAAAAACTGGTTTATGCCAAAAAAGCAGGGAACCGTTCGACCCGCAGTCCAACCGCACGGTTCTGAGAACCGTGATCAGACCGCTTCTCACGGTTTCCTACTTCCTTTTGAATCTGAACCTAAAAACAAAAAAGAACACAGAAAAACAAGCTTTAAATTCTGCTCCCTTCAAAGTATATCACGCAGCTCCCTTCAAAGTACTTACACGCTTACAACCATTGTTGAACGCTGAAGCTTCAACCACCGTGAGATGCTATCAGACTTGAGATCGCACCACCATCTTCCTATTCTTCTTCTTTGTTGCACTCGCACTCCCTCTTTCTGTTTTGACAATACTGTTTCTTCATTTTTCCCTTCGGAGTCTTCTTCTGTTTTTGGAAGTCCTCTTTTTTGCTATTGCTTTACTGTTAACCACCAACATTTGCTTTACTGTCAACCACTTCTTTTTTTTGAAACAAGTCAAACAACTGTCAACCACTTCTAGTTCTAGGCTCTAGCTTTCGTATTTATCCTATAGTTTTTTTTTTTTTTTTTAATTCATAAATGGTGGACTATTCAAATGGGCTTGGGCATAAAAAAAATTGTTTGGGTTGTCAAATGGGCTTAGCCATGGGCAAACATTAATTTATCTCTTTACCATTTTATTGGGTCTCATAAAATAAAAATAAAAATAAAAATTACTGGGTACTCTTTTTTTTTGAGAAATCTCCCAATCCGTGGATAATTTATTCAATCATGCAAATCTTTGGATACAAAACTCAGAATAAAAGGAGGAAAGTCCTCCAACCAAACACGTAAAGGAAAAGACTTTCTGGCCTTCCTAACTAAAGCATAGGCAACACTATTACCCTGCCGCCTTACATGAGAGACAAAATAAGTTTGAAACAAACCAGCTATAGACTTAAAGTCTTTTACTAGGTGCCCCGCAAAGGCATTGGAGCAATCTTCCTCTCTGATACTTCTCACCACTCCCTCTGCATCACCTTCAAAACATACATTCGTAAACCCTAACTCCGTGGTGAAGATGGCAGCTCTCCTGGCAGCCAACATCTTAAGCACCCCCACCGATGAAAGCAGCACTATTTTCTCTGATAAGGCAGCTCTCACTTCCCCCCTTTCATTCCGAACCACAACTCCCACCCCTACCTCATTCAGCTCGCTAAATACAGCACCGTTGAAATTAATCTTAACTGAATTAGGTGGAGGAGGCAGCCATGGATTTTGTTTTGATTGACGCTAACATGTTGGCCTTTTCTTCTTCTGTTGGAACTCAGTGAGGAGTGACATGGCGAAATTGTAAACCTTGTGGATCGGGGTGTTCTCTTCCTTTAACCACAACTTGTTGCAGCGCTGCCATACTACCCATGCTATCATAGCAAATTTTTCAACTTCTCTAATCTCATCAACTATGAAACTGACCAGATCACTCATGGAGTTCATCCTCAGATTTTTTGTCCTAGCTACTGCAAATGGGACTTCCCAAATAGCTCAGAATCAATCACAATTCCAGACTGTATGAACTTCATCTTCAGCTTCCACTCGACACTGTTCACAGAGTTTATCATTCACAATCTTCCTTTTATGCAGTCCCACCTTAGTAGGAAGTGCACTAGAGCAAGCTCGCCATAAGAAGACTTTTACTTTGTTTGGCACTTTAAGTTGCCAAATATTTTTCCAAAATCTCTTTACCCCCTCATCTGATGACCTCGATGGTGCTCCTGTTGCCTCGGCTTGACACAAAAGCTGATAACCCGATCTGACAGAGTAGGACCTGGTTTTACATTTAGGCCATAACACACAATCTGCCTGACTTGTAATACAAAGTGGGATACCTTTGATCCGTTGAGCCTCAAAAGGGAGGAACATAGCATCAACTAAATGTTCATTCCAGCCAGCCCCACTCGGATCCATCAGCATACTCACTATCCACTCTGCAGTAGCACTGTTTGAGGGTGAAATCACCTTGGCTGGTTCATCCCCAGGCAGCCATCTCTCCCCAAAAATTTTTATCTGCTTACCATCCCCAACCCTCCACAACATACCTAATTTAATCAAAGGAATTGCCTTAACAATGCTCTGCCAAGCATAAGAACCTGATGAAGGTTTTGCATCCAAGACAGAACCATTAGGAAAATATTTGGAGCTAAAAACTCGATAGAACAACGATGTGTGATCTGTTAACAACCTCCATACTTGCTTCGCCAACATCGCCTCATTAAATTTCTCCAAATCCATGAAACCCATCCCACCCAAGTTCTTCGGTTTACAAAGTGTCGCCCAATCCTTCCAATGGATTTTACGTTGGTCTCCCCGCTGCCCCCACCAAAATTTTCTAATCAATTTCTCAATATCTTGAATGAGTCCCTTTGGAAGCTTGAAGCAACTCATAGCAAAAGTAGGAATTGCTTGAACTAAAGCCTTTAGCAAAACTTCCTTACCCGCTTGAGATAGAAGTTTCTCCTTCCACCCTTGTAGCTTATTCCACACCCTTTCTCTAATGTAATTGAGACTCTCTTTCTTGTTTCAACCCACCACAGCCGGTAATCCTAAATACTTCTCATACTCCCGGACCTCATTTACTCCCAAGAATTCCACCAACTCCACCCTTCGTTCTTCCGAAGTAGCCTTACTAAAAAACACCGTGGTTTTTTCTCTATTTAAGTTTTTCCCCAAAGCTTGTTCATACAGCTGTAATAACTGAAGAATTGCTTCCAAATCACCCCTTGAAGCACGGCAGAACAGTAAGGTATTGTCAGCAAAGAACAAATGGCTGATTCTTGGACCATTTCGACATAATGAGAATCCTCTAATCGCCCCAGATCTGGCTGCATGTTGTAGTTGCTGGTTTAGAGCTTCCGAACATATCAAAAATAGACATAGGGAAAGCGGATCACCCTACCTAATCCCCCTTGTTGGCCGAATATTCCCTCTTGGCACACCATTTACTAAGACATGATAGGACGCAGACCCCACACATGCCATGATCAAATCCACCCACCGATTTGAAAATCCCATCTTCCTCATGGTTAACTCCAAAAATCGCCATTCAACCCTATCATATGCCTTGCTCATATCAAGTTTGAGAGCCATAAAACCTCCATTTTTAGACTTCTGATTTTTCATGTGATGTAGGGTCTCAAAAGCTACAAGGATGTTATTTGAGATTGCCTTATTGGATTGGAAGGTGCTCTGTGATTCTGAAATAATAAGAGGTAGTATACCCCTCATCCTGTTTGCAACCACCTTTGAAACAAGCTTATAAACAATGTTACATAAAGAAATAGGTCGAAATTCAGAGACTTTGGAAGGGCTTTTTACCTTAGGGATTAAAGTGATGAATGTGCTATTAAGAGAGGTAGGAATGACTCCCATGGAAAGGCAACTCAACACTGCCTCAGTCACATCATCTCCAACTACATGCCAATACCGTTGAAAGAATAAAGGGGGTAGCCCATCCGGCCCCGACGCTTTCAAAGGCTCCATTTGCTTCAAAGCCACCACCACTTCTTCCCTTGTAAAATCAGCCAATAGCTGAGCATTCAACTCATCTGTAATGGTGCATGGAATGTGAGCAACAACCTCCTCCAACATGGACGGATTGGATGAAGTAAAGAGCTGTTGGTAGTAATCAACCAAAATAGATGAGGTGCCCTCTTCATCACTACATAACTCTCCATTAGAATCCTCCAAATTATAATTCGGTTCCTCCTAAATCTGTGGGATGCTCGGCTATGAAAATACCTTGTATTATTGTCACCATCTTGTAGCCACAAGGATCTAGATCTTTGCTTCCACATTAGTTCCTCCCTCGCCAAGAGTTTGGATATTTCTTTTTTCAACCTCGCAACCCGAGCATAGCAACCCCCCCTAATTGCTTCAGCTTCGGCGAGCCCAAACAATTTCTTCTTTTCCTTCAATTTACGGGTCACATTACCAAAGGCAACCTTACTCCACCATTTCAGATTTCTACGACACCGGTCAGCTTTCATCTCTAATCTGCTTATAGCACCTCCCTGAGATTCATAAGACCATGCATCTTCCACCACTTCCCTACATCCCTCATCCTCCATCCACATTTGTTCAAATCTCCATGGTTTATTAATCCGCTTTGGTATGCCCGCTAAATAGATCAATAGAGGCTTATGATTGGAAGAAGCACACTCTAAATGTACCACCTTGGATGCCGGAAACATGTCCACCCATTCCACCGTACCCACTGCTCTATCCAACCTTTCCCACACCGTATGCCCTTCCCCATGACCATTACACCAAGTAAACTTATTTCCACTAAATCCGAGATCTTGAAATCCACATTCATCGAGTACATCCCTACAATCCTCCATTTGCTTGTTTGGCCTCAACCTCCCTCCTAACTTCTCATGTGCCCTGGTAATTTCGTTAAAATCTCCAACACATAACCAAGGCAAAGAATATTTCGATTTTAATCTCCTCAGAGTAGCCCAGGAGATGTGGTGGTTTCTTGTATCGGGTTCACCATAAAACCCTGTGAACCTCCATTCATCATCCTTTCCCTTATTTATAATAGCATCGATATGATTCGACGAGTAAGTATCAACCGAAAAATCTACATCTATTTTCCACATGATAGCCACCCCGCCACCTCTCCCTTCTCTTGAAAATTCCAACAAACCTTCAAATTTGAGCTTGTCTCTAATAAAAAGTAGCCTAGCTTTATCAAGCCATATCTTGGCTAGGAACACGACTGAGGGACCTTGAGCTCGAACAATGTCACCAAGCTCTTGCTCTGTCTGGGGGTTCCTAAGCCCCCGACAATTCCAACATAAGAGATTCATTGTTGTTGGCGGGGCTGCTCAGCAACCTCCACCATTGATGAAAGTGTAAACTGATCATAGGGAGAAACCACTCTTTTCTTCCTTGGTAACCCACTACAATCCTCTTCACAAAGTCTCTTTGCTCTTGTTGAACCCAAAGAATTCATATTTTCATTTGTACAATCCCGGCCTTGCTTCTTTTTTCTTTTTCTCATCTCCACCGTGACTATGTTATTGGCTCTGCCTAGGACACTTGTGATATCACCCAAAGTATTTTGAGTGATTGGGACACTTATCAAATTAGCTTCATTTACACGTGGCTGCTTACTCAGATTCTAACTCAACAAACTCCCAAGCTGATCCTCATAAGGAAACTGCGCCTTAGCATGCATGACCTGATTTGAAACCAGCTGTGTTATGTGAACAGGACTGGCATCTTCCTTCAAATTTAATTCCTTATCAAATCCGGATCCTAAGGGATTTTCTTTTTCAAACTTATTTAGTTCCATATCAATTTCCGCTATTCTCTCCTCAAACTCCTCCCTATATATATGTGTATTATATAATTAATTATTAAATTAATTATAACGTTATCATAGTTCGACTCTGATTCGACTTTGGTTCGACCTCAAAAATCATGAACATCTCCATTTTACGGTTCAATAAACAGTCCGAATCTGAAAACCTTGGTCCCACTCCCCACCAATGTAACATTACTTTACTATATATCTACGTACGTCACGCATGACGTAGAACTAAAGAAAGGAGCCTTAAAAGTTAAAAGAGTCCATGCCAAAAAAAAAAAAAAGCCATAGAAAAAGCCACAACTCGTCACGTATGCGAGTTGTGGCCCTTTTCTTTTTTATTTTTTCTTTTTTTTGGCACAAGACTTTTCCAAAGTGAAAACAATGAGATTCTCAATTCCATGCCAAACTTTATCATGTTCCTTCTTTTTCTTTTTTGGAGGAACATCTTCTCTTTACATTTTGCCTCGTATAAAAAAATAAAAAAATAATAAAATAACAAAATAATAAAAGTCAGCAAAGGCAGCAAGGGCTTGATTTGGATATATTTATGTTCAAACTAAGCAACAGCTATTGCCCATTCCCAAATTTCATCACCATTGAAATTGAAGACCTAAAACCCACCAGCAAATAATAGCCAAACCTCACGGCACAACAAAGCTTCTTTAATCTTTACAGAAAAAAGCCATGTCCACCACCAAGTCCAAGACCAACCTCCACATCGTTGCTTATCCTTACCCAACCGCAGGCCACATCATCCCCCTCCTAGACCTCACCCACCTGTTACTCACCCGCGGCCTAAACGTCACCGTTCTGGTCACCCCCAACAACGTCCATTTACTTGAACCATACCTCTCCACCCACCCATCTTCTCTCAAACACTTGGTTCTCCCGGCCCCAGATATCACTCCACATACGAGACTCACCGCTGACGTGCGCGCCTTGCGTGACCTTCACTATCCTATCCTACTCCAATGGTTCCAGTCTCAACCTTCACCACCTGTGGCTATCATATCTGATTTTTTCCTCGGCTGGACCCACAACCTTGCCTGTGAGCTTAAAGTGCCACGTCTCTGCTTCTCACCCTCCGGAGCTTTTGGGATGTCTGTAGCTTTTTCTATGACCCGTGACCCACCCAAAAACAATGATCCCGGTAAGGATATCAATTTCCTAATTTCATTACCCGAGGTCCCGAATTCCCCGACGTACCCTTGGTGGCAGATCCCTCCACATTATAGAAACGATCTTGAAGCTGACCCAGATTGGGAATTTCACAGAAACAGCATGCTGGCTAATTTCGAGAGTTGGGGAATTGTGTTTAACTCGTTCGCCAGTTTGGAGAGTGTGTACTTTGACCATTTGAAGAGAGAGGTTGGGCACAATCGAGTGTGGGCGGTAGGACCTGTATTGCCACTTGAAGGTGATTTGATTGGATCGGCTACTAGAGGTGGGGCCAGCTCTGTGCCATGTCACGAGCTTATGACGTGGCTGGATGCTCGTCTTGATAACTCTGTTGTATACGTCTGCTTTGGAAGTCGTGCTGGGTTGATAAGTAAGCAATTAAATGTTCTTGCAACAGCATTGGAGTGTAGTGGAGTTCATTTTATTTTGTGTGCGAGTGTGCCTAATGATCAAGATTCAATTCTCGATGGGTTCAGAGACCGTGTGGGCGATAGGGGATTAGTGATCAAGGGGTGGGCCCCACAGGTGGCTATACTAAGGCATCGAGCTGTAGGTTCATTCTTGACTCATTGCGGGTGGAACTCGGTGTTGGAAGGGCTTATCTCGGGAGTTGTGATGTTGACATGGCCGATGGGTGCAGAGCAATTTACAAATGCCTTGTTGTTGGTCGACCAATTAGGCGTGGCAATTAGAGCTGGTGAGGGCACTGAAAATATTCCTGACTCTAATGAGTTGGCTCGATTATTGGTAGTCTCACTCGACAAAATTAAGCCCCAAAATGTTCGAGCCAAAGAGTTGAGTGATGCGGCCTTGAGCGCAGTCAAGGGAGGAAGCTCCGACAAAGATTTATTTGAATTGATCAAACAATTAGCTGACATCAAATAATTAGAGTGAATATAAATTATGTAATCATAATAGCATTTTTTTATGGTTTTACTCATTGACACATTTGCCTTTGGGTTGCATTAATGATTAAGATTATTGATCACATATATGATGAAATATTAGTGATTAATTCGAATCTCATCATTTTAGTGCTAAAGCTTACTTACAAAATAATGAGTAGTTACTTCATATGCTTTATTTTCTAGTATAACGTTCTACATTTTGTTTAATTCTTGTTATGACACATGGCTAGTATTGAAGAGAAGAAGAAAGGGGGGCATAATTTTGTTGGAGCAAGCTCAACATTTGAGCTCTCCTCTGTTTTCCTCTTTCGTTCAATAAAGTTTTTATTCAGATTAAAAAAAAAAAAAAAAAATGCACTCAATTATTAGACCGTCAAAGTCGGCTAATTGGTAGCTGAAACAAATTTGGATTTGTACTCATTGATTGTGCGGCAAAGAAGTTATCATGTCCCATCTTTTATAGAAGTTTCATGTTCTTATATTTTGAGATCTTGTAAGCCAAGTGAGAAAGAAGCTATTCGGTTGGAAGGTTACCCTCAATTTTCTTTCTCATGGTAGACAGTGAGATTTCTTGAAATAAATTTTTTTTCCAGCATTTCCTAAAAACGGAGACAAAAAAATAGTGTCATTAACACGGTCCAAAAGGCTTATGCCGACTTATACCTAACATAACTTTTTGCACCTTCTTTCATGTGCTGCGGCAAATCAAAAACAAAGAAAAAAGTTTGTTTCAGTACACTTGATTCTCAAAAAACAAAGAGAAAAAAAGTAGGGATAAGCCCACATGCCTGTGCCCGATACATGATATCTGGTCCTCAAGCCCAACCCAAATTTGGGCCTTTCGGAGATACCAAGTACTACTAGTTCTAAGCCCTTCTGTAAATTATTTTTGGACTGCATCAGATCGAAAACAAAATGAAATCGCATTGATCCAAATAAAAGTATTCCACCATATAATATGTTTATGTCTAGCTTTAAATTTTAACTTTTTTTTTATTTTTTTAGGGTCAAGCCAACGAACTTTATTTAAGGTAAACCAGCAATGTCTAACAATACAATTAAAAGAAACGGTGGTGGAACGTCTTTCATTCACACAACAAAATTTGAAATAATTAAAGCGTAATAAGCTAAACTATGAGCGACCATATTACCTTCCCTCTTAATACGAGAGTAATGTAATTTTGTAAAAAAGACTACATTGAATCTAACATCATCAATCAGTGAACCAACCGTGGATAAGAAGGGTGAATCATCAGCCAGGGCGTGCATAAGCACTTTTGAGTCACCTTCAAGAACAATCCGATTGAATCCCAGTTCTGTAGCAAGCTGTAAAGCTGAGGATGCTACTCTTGCTTCAATCTCCAACGGGCTATGCAGCTGAGGTAACACCTTTGAGAGTGAAGCCATAACACTGCCGTGAGTGTCTCGGATAACCACCCCAATTCTGGACTTACGTTCCTTCGTGAAAATTGTGCCGTTGAAATTCACCTTGACCATATCCAATGGTGGTGCACACCACCGAGTTCGTGTGGTACAGGTCTGCACACAATGGGGTGACTGGACTGCATTGAACTCCTCTAGAAGTTCTTTCGCCAAGGGTGCTATCTGGTGTGGACTACAGCTCGGTTGGTTGAGTCGGACCCGATTTCTGTGTGACCATATTAACCATGCCGTGGTAGGGAACAACTCCAGATTTTGATGGTGTTTGATGAGCCACGAAAGCAACTCCTTGAAGTTCGTGAAGCTGGTGATTTCTCTGCAAGCCCATACCGATACATCTTCCCAAACTACATCCAGTTCCTTACATGTCTAGAGTGCATGTAGAGTTGTTTTCTGGTTCCAGCTTGCATCGGTCACAAATTGGACTTTCAATGATGGTTCGGCACACTAGATTTTCCTTTGTTGGTAAGGAATTTCGGCATGCACTCCATATATGGTTTTTCATTTTGTTTGGTGTTTGCAGGGCCCAAATGGCCTTCCAGAGTGCTTTTTCTTGTTCCACAGTAGCTTCAGTACCTCTATGATCCTCCTTTGCTTTTAAGAACCGGTAACCCAACTTGCAATTGTATATTCCATTCTGTGCGAATGGCCAAAACAAGCTGTCTTCACTCACCACCCTTGCGAGAGGTAAATGTTTGATCAAGTCTGCTTCTTCTTGGGTAAAGATTCAATCGATTACCTCATGATTCCACTGCCTTGTCTCTTCATCTATTAGCATTTCCACCTTTGCATCGGTTAGTGACTCAATATAAGGAGATTGGACCTGCGGTGCTTGCTACCTTGGCAGCCAGAAATCTTCCCATATGCTCACTGATTTCCCATTCCCAATCCTCCATCTACATCCTCTCTACAATGCATCTCTCCCATGTAGGATGCTAGTCCAAGCATACAACCCTCCTTTATTTTTTTTGGCTTCCATGATAGTACAATTAGGGAAAAACGTGCCTTAAAAGACTTTGTAAAACAAAGAATCTTGATTTTTCAAAAGTCGCAATGCTTGCTTAGCCAAAAGTGAGTCATTGAACAAGGCTAGGTCCCTAAAGCCCATTCCACCCTCCATTTTTGATTTTGTCAACTCCTTCCATTTTACCCAATGTACCTTCCTCCTATCTCCTCTTTGTCCCCACCAAAACTTCTTTATCATGGATTCTATATCATGGCATAGACCCAAGGGAATTTTAAAGCATCCCATAGTGAAGGTTGGGATTGCTTGGATCACTACCTTGATCAAAACTTCACGCCCAGCTTGTGAAAGTAATTTACCTTCCCAACCCTACAACTTCCTCCAAACTTTTTCTTTTATAAAACTAAAGCTCTCTTTTTTTTCTTTTGCCTACCAAAGATGGTAAGACAAGGTATTGTTCATAATGTACAAGCTCTTGGATCCCCAATGCAGTTTTTATCTCCTGTTTGGTATCTTCTGTGGTGGATTTGATAAAAAAAATGGTTGTTTTGTTTTTGTTCACCTTTTGTCCTGAAGCTCTCTCATAACAATCTAGGATTCCCAAAAGTTGTGCACATTCATTTGTTGTTGCTCTACAAAACAGCAGACTATCATTTGCAAATAATAAATGGGTTAGTTCTAATCCCCTGCGACATAAAGAGGAGCCCTTTATATCTCCTTTTCTCGCTTATTTGGTGGTTCCCTTTTCTTTTTTTTCACATTTAACGGTTCCATTATCGCATAGTGCAATTCTAATATCACATATGATAGTTTTTTTTTTTTTATCACATATAGTGGTTCCTTTTTTTTTTCTCTCAAATTTGATAGTTCCATTGTCATATTAAGCAGTATCAATATCGCATCTACTCTATTTTTGTCACATGTGATAGCTCTTTTGTTACATTGGGTGGTTCCCTTACTTTTTTTTTCACATTTAACTATTCCATCCTCACACTGTGTAGTTCCAACATCACATGTGATAGTTCTTTTCTCACATTCGGTGGTTCCCTTATTTTTTTTATTACATTTGACGGTTCCATCCTCACATTGTACAGTTCCAACATTACATGTGACAGTTCTTTTCTAACATTTGGTGATTCGCTTACTTTTTTCTCACATCTGACGCTTTCATTCTCATATTGTGCAGTTCCAACATCACATTTGACAGTTCTTTATCACATTCGGTGGTTTCCTTATTTGTTTCTCACATTTGACGATTCCATTCTCACAATGTGCAGCTCCAACATCACATTTGACAGTTATTTTGTTACATTTAGTGGTTTTTTTATTTGTTTCTCAAATTTGATGGTTCCATTATCACATTGTACAGTTCTAATATCAAATTTGACAGTTCTTCTCACATATAGTGGTTCCTTTATTTTTTTCTCAAATTTGATGGTTCCATTGTCACATTAAACAATTCCAACATTGCATCTGACTCTATTTTTGTCACATTCAGTGGTACTCTATTTTTTATTCTCAAATTTGACAGTTCATTATTACATTTGGCAGTACCAACATTACTTCTGACCGTACTTTTGTCACATTCGGTGGTACCCTATTTTTTTACTTAATTACAATTGACAGTTCAATCGTCACAATAGGCAGTACCAATATCACATCTAACCATAATTTTATATTTGGGCCCACCACTGAAGTCACTTTTTTACTTACTAATAACCGCTCATTACAATAGTAATTTTTTAAAAGTTATTAAAAAAATGTAGATCTAAAATCTAAAAAAAAAAAAAAAATCAACTGGATTTACTTTGGTTTCTTCCACAAATATTTGAATATACCAATTAACTTCCTACATATCTCCCTTGGTAGCTTCCATCACATTCAGGGGCATACCTCACTATAAAATAACATAGTTGAGGTCACTCTCTTGATGTTTGTATTTTTATTATTTATATATACTAAAAAATCGAAGATGTATAACCTTATGTGCTCTCTAATTGTTCTTATGCAACATCTGAAACTTAATCATAATTGTGTGTTTATTGTGGTGTCTGAAAGTTCAATTAGTGTATAAAATACTATGAACGTTTAGACCCCCAATTTACAAATTACCAATTCAAGCTTAATGTCAGACAATTAATGTGCGGAATATGAACATAAACTTAAAACAGAATTGATAAATAATCTAAACCAAATAAAATCGCATCCACAGCAGAAATTAAATGGAAAAGATTAAGGGAAGAGAGATGCAAACATAAGGACAACACACGATGTGTTGTCGAATAGGAAACCGAAGCCCTCGGCGTAAAACCTCTCCGCCGCCCTCCAAGCGGTAAATAATCCACTAAAGAATGTAGTTAGGATACATGAACAGTAGAAGACCCTCCAAGCCTAATCTACCCAATGTACCTAAGCCCTCCAAGCTCCTACTCCAACGAGGTTACGCCGAACCTATTTCTTCTTTAGCTTACCGGATTCCGCTACTTGACCATAGCATCTACCAATATGAAATTGGTCCCTTCTTAATTGCTTCCCAAAGCACCAAACAGCCTTCTCACAGATATGGGTATGGTGAGAAAAGGTTTTGGTAATGTACCTCTCAAGGATTTAACAATGGAGAGGAAGAGAGTAGAGGAATTTGAAGAGTCTCTATATGAAGATTGTGGATGAATCAATCTTGTTTTTCTCTAGGGTTTCTCTCACAAAATTCTCTCTGGAAGCTCTCTACATTTCGTGGGTATAAGGGTCTATATATAGTAGGTTGAGAAGGAATGTGAAAAGTCAGTTTTTCCCAAACAGGGTGTTCTGGCGACTTGGCCTTGTGACTGGGCTGAGTCGCGAGTTCAAGCCGCGAGCTAACAGCCTAGCCAGCCTGGGACTTTTGTCCTGTAGTGCAACAGTTAGCATGACTCTTCAGCTCCCCTGCATGCTTCACACGTGTGCCAACTTTGGCGGCTTGCCAATCGCAAGTCACCCATGAGTCTAGCCGCAAGTCTCTGCATCCTTGCACAATCTTGAGCATTTCTTCACACTCTCTCACACACTACCCTTACATGATTCCCACCTAAATACAGGGTTACTAATTGCTAAAATACAAGCAAATTTGGCACGGAATAAAGCCAACAAGATGGTTGATAAAATTCAACCTTACAGTGTCCAAGGTTGGAAATAGGGTGACTATACAATTAGCAAGTTATGCAAAAAATCCAATCCTAAGATTGTTGACAATTTTAAAATTTTCAATAAACACTTGAATTTAAACTACAGATCTAGTATGAAATAGTCATCAATCAAGGCTACTACACCAGGTTTTATATTTTTTAGGCATTTTTATTAGATCCACATGTGCAGAAGTGTCCCAAATGACTGTGCTTGACATGGGTATAACCACCCCAACTAAAGTGTTTATGCAATTTTGTTTCATAAAATTATTATTACATTTAGACTCATCTAAAACAAAATAAACATCCCAAAAAATTTCCACAATAACAAAAATTACCAATAGAAAAGCTAAAAACAATTAAGCACAATTGACCAATTTTACCTAAAACAAACAACCCGGCCCTTTTAAAAAAATTTATCAAAATAATTTTGTCCTTGAAAGTTTAGCATTTCGACCATAATGATAAGTGTGAGCCTCATTTGAGTCAGTAGAGCCTCCATTAGCTAAGTCTAAGAGAGCCCTAATAGCAATGAAATGTTTTCATTGTTGAAGACTTATCAGTGCCACAAAGCAGTTATCTCTCTCTCTCTCTCTCTCTGGGTTTCGCAAAATTTATTCAAACTCTTCATTCTAAAGCCGTTTGGTATTTGTTCCTATAAAATATTGGAATGTGTAATTTGAACATAATTGGCTATTAAAAGGTCAATTTTCTAAAAGTAGTGTGTGAATATACAAAATTCTATAATAATCTTTATTTTCTGATGTGCTATAGATGGAAGAAACTACTTTTATTTGGATAAGTTTGTCTTGTCAATGGAATTATCCTCTATTGAACTAATGGAACTTTAGGAAATGTGTTCTAAAATACTATTGGGCTTTATAGAATTTCTTAGGTATACTTATCTTAATTTTTAATATACTTGGAAAGAAATGGATTCTTTTTATCTGTTAGCACCATTCATTCATTAGTATGGCACTGTTACCAAGAAATAATCCATTACCACTAGCATTGCAAGAAATAATGCAAAAATTATTTTAGGTATCTAAAAAGCCCAAACCTTCTCTTTCCTCCTATCCACCCCTTCCCTGTAGCATCATAATTAGTGGAAGATGCCATTGGAATCCATTGGGGGTAAGTTATGATTCATTTTAAGGTTACAAAACTTTGAACTTACACATAACTGTACTCCTAAGTTAAATTTGAAGTTCATGAACTACTATACCAGTTAATAGTTTTAAGTTAATAGTTAAATTTTAAGTCAATATTTTAACTTTTAACATACAAATGAAGTCCAAGCATGAATGAATTAAGTTTCGCCATTGAATCAAGTTTCACCAAAGAATCAAGTTTTGCCAATAACTTTGTTTAGGCTAAAAACTCTATAATATCACATTAGAATCCATACACTATAGCTACATTTTCTCAACAACTAAAACTAACTTGCTCTTTCAAAAGTCGTATATACTTAACAACCAAGTCTGCAAATATCTTGTCGATGGATGGCATCCACCTTGTCCTTAAACCTTCCAACTTTGGTTGATGACTGGCTTCACTGTCCATCTACATGTGTAGAAAATGTAAAGTGCATATTTTGTTTCACAGGATCATCCACTACCTTTCCTCCTCCTTAAATTACCCATTGAACAATTTCAGCCCTCTGAGAGAAGAGATCATAGCTAACAGTTAAACACATTTGAATATTTAATACCTATCTCAAATTCATTACTACATACCAAAAAAATGAAAGAGCATAATAAAAAATATATTCAACCAAAAAAAAAAAAAACAAAAAATATTAAGAATCAGAAACAATTAGCAAAACCCAAAAAATGCACGCTAGTAAGTGTAAAAAGAGCAATCAAGTTCTCAAAGCCAACAAATACTTTTTCTTCTAAAATCTTACAACATATCCATAACTGCTTCCAGTGTTCAAACCAATCTGTAGAATCTTATTTGATAATTTATAACGCCAACTTTAATTAAGATATACACAAACTAAAGCCCCAGATCTAGGGGGATTCAATGTGTGTATGTGTATATAACATTATGATGAAAGTATTAAGAGGTTGATTTCAAGTTAATGGAAAGAACTCAGAAGCCTAATCCAAACCAAATTGTTTAATATATAAGCAATATGTTCTATACCATTAAATATAGAATTCTTAACATAGCAACCAAAGACCTTTAGTTTCAGGCAGGTTTGCAAGGCTGCAAGTTCATGTTTCACATTCCAAGTCCTATTCAGTGCACAAATTTTCTTTTTGCAAATGACATTGATAATATTTTCAAGAATTATTAAAAATAGCTAGTGTACATTTCTCTACATTTACAATTTAACATACACATTTACAACCAGAGGCACATAAGTGAACTTCTAAATAGTGATAATTATACAAAGGCCACGGTTCTTTTAGTGCAAAATTGAAGGAATTTTATCAACTTACCCTATCCTCAGGAAAGGATTTTGAGAAGCAAAATACTCTTGTCTTGAACACACTTGATGGCTTCTCATTTTTAACACTTGAATCATGTTGTGTCTTCTTTGACCCTTTTTTTTTATCCATCAATTGACCATTACCTTTACCATTTATAATAGGAAGTTGACTTTGCTCAGAAAATCTTGAAGCTACTTTAAGAGAACTGTCTCAGTTCATGTTGATTTCTAACCTCTCTTCTTTGTTTTTCTCCAATGACAGCTATCTAATTCCAGAGTTCCTATTCCCCAGTACCTAATTAGATGACATGCTAGGATGAACTGTGGAGTTTTTACTTTGATTTATGTTGGCTGCTCGAACCATTGCTCCTTTTGTGGAGCAAACAGAATCTATGTGATCACAATTTACAAGTTAAGATTACAATGTATAACATACTCAAAAGTTTGACAAGTACCAATCAAACAAATGAAAGAAATAAAAACAGCCCACATGACGATGTAAGTCCGGCTTGAACTAGGATGTGAAATTTAAAACACTCACACACAAACCAGGACTTTTAATATAGAAATAAGCAAACCTTTTGGAAGAAGTAGATCATAGGCTATATATCTCAGTAGAACGTGGATCTCTTACTTTTCGCAATCACAATCTTCTAGCCATGTGTGTTTAACTACATAAATAACACCCAAAGCTGCAAGGCTCCTTAGCTCCTTTTCCTCACTAAGAAATTACAAAAGCATGTGAGAGATGAAGCTAATACAAATAAGGGAAGATATTCCCCAACTCAGCAAGCATAACAAAGAGCCAATGCGAATAAAAGGAATATCACATTAATGTCATAAGTCACCATACTAGCAAGGGACCTTAAAGAATTGCTTAAAGAAAGAACCAAATTTTTTTTTACAAATAATCTTTTTGCTTAAAAGAGTCAAGGACTTATTACATCTCTGAAGGAGATCCAACTACTATGTTTGTCAATTTATCATTGAATGACATATACTGGGATCCTCCACCTCTACGCACCATACTGACTAATTTACGCATTTTAGAACTTCAAAGCCATTGAACAAAAAGAAAGATACACTAGCAATCATAAATGAAAAACCAAAATGAGTGCAAAGATTTATGTCATGAAATCAAATTTTCTATATATTAAATAAATACGTAAAAATTAAAGTTTCACATTACAAACTTGCTGAGGGATTCTTCAATGGGAAATTTTCACATGGGGTTTCCATTGGGGGAAAAATCGAAGCAAGTGGCTTGATTTGCAATTCAAATCTACCTATTACGAAATTTCAATTCAGATTTCACAACATTACTACTCCAAAATTCTTTAAAAAAAAAAAAAAAAAAAGGCCCAAATCTTGACGATAAATTCAGGGAAAAGGGAGAAAGGATGAAGAAAAAACCTATCCTACTCACACATTCAATTGAAATAAATCATTAATAAAATCCATCATTCAAAAACCCAAATCTTGATGATAAATTCAGCGAAAATATATGAAGAATGGTGTTGAGGGTCATTTTTTTTAGAATCCAAGAAGAAAGAAGAAAGCCCAGCAACAAGGGCAACAAAGGTTCGGCAAACAGATGGCAAAACCATTAGGCCCAAGCGGCAGGAATAATGGATCATAGACCCATGAAATAAACAAATGGGCCTTGAGGAGGAAAATGGGCTTAGAGAAGCCCGGAAAGAGAGAAGTAGCATACCCATGGGCAGTATATATAGAAAAGTGAGAATAGGCAACTACAGGCCCAAAGTAATGTAAACAAAGAGAGTAAGAGGTTAATGGCATGCCCATAAACCCCAAGGATGAGAATAAGGTAATTGGGCTATGGAAGTCCAATAAAGTTAGTAAAAGCCCATGGGAATGTAGAGTTAGAAAAAGGGCCGAGGAAGCCTGAAGAAAGCAAATGGGCCAAGGATGCCTAAGAGAAAGGCGAAAGGGACACAGAAGCCCATAAGTAAGAGAACCAATGGCCATGCTAAGCCATTGGGGAAAAAGTAAACAGCTGGCCTAAAAGAGGCCCAGCAGGATTGAGTCATTACAGCAGGAATGACAGAATAATATGGCAGAAAATGAGGGCAGTCAAGAAATGGGCCAAAAGAAATGTAAGGCCCAGTACCAAATAAAGCCCAGCTCCTGAAAGGAACGGGAAATCAAAAAGCAGCTCACATAAAAAATCAAAGAAAACGGACGGTAGGCTATGCAGGCAAGCCTCCAGATCACGGCAGACGAATAAGCAACAGGCAGATTTCGGACACATATGGAAGGAAGGCACGCGCAAGGCCCAGACACCACCAGCCTGTACCCAGCCAATACAGGACATGGTGAGGCCGTGGGTCAGAGGCAAGAAGGCATGGTTTGGTGGTGGGGAGAGGGGAAAAATCTATTTTTGAGGTTCCTGTTGAGGCTCTTTTGAGGGAAGTGTCCTGCTGGGATGACACATTACCCAAAAGAAGCAAGCTGAGTTGGAACCACTAGGTGCATGCCATAAGGGATAGAGAGAGAGAGAGAAAAAAAAAACAAACCGTGGCAGGAAAGGGTGCCACGGCAGACAAACAAACAAAATACCCTTATTTGTCTGGTGATGGGAGAGTGGCACACAAACAGACCAGTGGTGGTCGACAAGTACTCCCAGACCAAATAAAGGTAGTTAAGGGCTAAAACAGTAAAATCAGGTCACGACAGGCACTATAAAAAAAGACCCTTGCTGTGAACAGAGACAACAACAAGGGGAGGAACCGTAACTAAGGAATAGGGGATTTGAAAAGATATACCAGGAAATAGACAGAAACGAGTGGGAGGAAAAGAAAGAGAAAAGAGAAAAACCAAAAAGAAAATAGATAGAGAGTGAGAACGGTAGGCATGCACCGGTAGATTAATTCCCTCTCTCCCTCACAAAATCCTACTCTCTGTCAAAACCAAAAGGAGCCCTTGTGCATCAACCATTCAAGTCCGTTTCCCTCAAGGTAGTTAATTTCCATGACAGGACTTTCCTAGGAGATTAATTGCATTGAGAAGGAACGTTCTTTCCTCTCTGGTTTTGCTCCTGCGGACCGAATTTAAACTGATCTTTTTTGTTCTGATTAACCCATATATATTACTATTTGCTCCCTTTTGTTCTTTCTTTTTTTGTAAAAGTAATTGTTATTACTATGATTATGCTTGGGGTCATTTGGTCATTTCCTACTAAGTAGCCAGATATTTTATTTTTGTTATTATGTCTGTCTGCCACAACTTATCTGAAACAGCTCTGCCTACCGCAAACACATTCCTGGCAAACTAGGCATAGTTTGCGAACAAGCCGGACCAAGTTGAGTTGCAGTTGGACCAGTCCCAACTCCCTTATCTAGAAAACATGGGCCTAGTGCAGTAGGAAGCAGCCCAACACTACTAGCACAGCCCACCACCGTACAATTGGCGACTCCACTGGGGAGTTAGGAAGCAGATAGGGGTAAAAACACAAAATCCCTCGCAAACAATGCCACCAAAGTCCAAAACGACACGAAATATGAGTGTCATGCCCTCGCAAGCAGAGTCCAGGCCAACAATGCCTCACCAACAGCAGCCTAACCAAACGGAAGGTGCCAACAGAACGGGGGCTGATCCTCAGCCACAGCCAAGAATTCCCACGGACAATGTCAATACTTTCATTAAAGTATTGCAGTCACTATAGCACTCGCAGCAACAAATGATGGAAGAAATCCACCAACTGAAAGCAGACAAGACGAAAGAGAAAGGAAGCCAGCATGATCCAAAGCATGCAGCGAACAGAGAAGAGACACTAGCAGGAGGTGTCCCGCTGAATGCAGAACAACATTTCATTACTATAACTGAAGTAGCGGCTCTCCTGGAACAAGAGAGAGCCAAAACACCTAAGGAGAGGTTTTACGCACGAAGGCCTCTTTACCCACTAAAGGTACTCAGCAAACCATACCCCGAGAGATATGAGCCGAGGGCCTTTGCGCAATACGATGGCAGGAAGGGAAGTGCAGTTGAGCACGTGAGCAAGTTTAATGACACCCTCGGTCCTTACGCCGCAGACGAAGACCTATGTCTTCAAGAATTTTCAAAGTCATTATGTGACCGGGCATACACCTGGTACATCGGTCTAAAACCAGGATCGATCCCAACTTGGGATGACATGGTGGATGTATTTTGCACTAAGTACTTCCACGGAGAAGAAACAGTAACGCTTGCAACCCTGCAGGCAATCAAGCAAAGGAATGGTGAATATTTGATGGAATACATCAAGAGATTCAGGGACGTAGCACTCGACTGCTATAACCATTGTGAAGAAAGAACCTTAGTAGAAATGTGTATGACTAACATGATTCGGGAGTACAGAGCAGTCCTAGAAAATCTAGAAATTTCCCAGTTTGCACAGCTGTTGCAGAAAGCCAGGAAGACGGCCCAGTCCGTAAAACCAAGCTCAGACAAAAGAAATGCCTCGCAGGCTATGGCAGTGTCCACTGAAGAACGGAGAAGGAAGACCGAAGGGAGGGAATATGATACGCTCTCGCCCATACCATGTACCCCAAAGGAACTGGACGTGCTGCTGGATAAATGGATAGCAGACGGAATCTTTAAACCCAACCAGGTTTCTAGAGAACCCACGGAGGAAGAGAGAAGAGACCCTCGCTTCTGCTGCCTGCACAACTATGTACAACACCCCACCGTAGAATGCTGGGCACTCCGCAGATTGGTGCACCGCAGGATTAAAGAAGGGACTCTGGAGTTGACCCAGCAGGAGGTCCAAAGAAACCTACTCCCGAATCACAAAGGGAAAGGTGTAGCGACAGTGGTAATATGCGCGGACCCGGGGGAGGACGAGGAGGAAAACTCGAACCTGCCTGCCGCAGTAATTACCACCCTACAGCAAAGTGCCAAATTCAAAAACTTGTTCGACCAGTTGCAGCTCACAGCAAAGGAAAGAAAGATAGCCACAAAGGCTTTGGTGAGCATCGCCTCCGAGGCGGGAGTAGAGTGTCTATCAGTAGAAATCCCAGATAACAGAGCCTTCTTACAGGAATCAACCAAGATCACTTTTAGCAATGAAGATATGGAGGTGGGATACCCAAATCACAGGAGGCCCCTCTATTTGGCAGCATCCATAAATCAAATCCCCATCAAAAGGGTCTTGGTAGATACAGGCGCTTCCGTAAACCTCATTCCGTTGAGTACCTTACAAGCGGCAGGAATTTCAGAAAGAAAGATCCAAGGATGCCCAATGGAAGTAACAGGGTTCGGCAAAAGGAGCGAGTACACCGCGGGCCACATCCAGCTGTGGTTGAAAGTAGGCCCCATAGCTTCTTTAGCTCGTTTCCATGTGGTAAAAACAGAAGTATCCTATCATGTGCTTCTAAGAAGACCCTGGTTGCACAAACACCGACTGGTCTCGTCCACTTATCACCAGTGTATGAAAGGAAGACTGAATGGCAGGACGATACATATAGCCGCAAACCCCTCGCCATTCGAGCAAGCAGAAGCTCACCTAGTGGAAACCATGTTCTACGACCAATGGGCTCCATCTGGGGAAAGCTCAGTATCGAAGCCACGAGATACCTTCGTACCTAAGTGGGAAGACGTCCAAAGTGACCCAAAACCTGATCTAAGGGAGTTGTAGCACGAAAGAAAAAGAGAAAAGAAGCGCCTGCCATAGAATCAGATAACACACTCCAATACGTCAGGGTCCGAGGCCCTGATGGCAAGATTGTGTACAAATTGTGAAGGCGCACGGGGCCCACAAGCGAGATGCAAGCGGGCCCCACCTAAGAATGGCAGCACAGGAATTTGGCATGTTATGTCGCTCAAGAAAGTTTGGGAAAAGAGGAAGATGGGGAAGCTGTGGCAGAAAAAGATGCACAGGTTGTGGCAGAAGAAGAATTGGAAGAAGTTGACCTAGGGTCTGGTTCACAAGAACCAAGACCTATCTCAAGTAGTGCAAGTCTGGCAGAAAATGAAAAATCAGAGCTGATACTACTGTTGAAAGAATTCAAAGACGTCTTCGCATAGGACTACAGCGAAATGTCAGGATTGGACCTGGGGCTAGTTGCACATACATTAAATGTAGACCTAGAGGCCAAGCCAGTGGCCCAGCCTGCCAGGATATTTCACACAGAGATAGAAAGGCAGATAGTCAAAGAAGTACAGAAATTGCTAGTCGCGGGATTCATCAAGCCTATTCAACACCCTCGCTGGCTATCCAACATAGTACCAGTGAAGAAGAACAACAACCAGATAAGATGTTGTGTAGATTTCAGAAACCTCAACAAAGCTTGTCCAAAGGACGAGTTCCCATTGCCAAACATGGATTTATTAATAGATTTTGTGGCAGGAAGCGCCATGTTTTCGTTCATGGATGGGTTCAGCGGATACAATCAGATTAGGATGGCACCAAAGGATGCGGAGAAAACTGCTTTCAGAACACTTATGGGCAATTTCTACTACACCGTGATGACCTTCGGGTTAAAAAATGCAGGTGCAACTTATCAACGAGCAATGACTGTCATATTTCATGACATGATGCATCAGGAACTAGAGGACTATGTGGATGACATAGTGGTTAAATCAAAAAGTAGAGAAGAGCACTTCTATGTGTTGAAAAGGGTATTCAAAAGATGCAGAGCCTTTAAGTTAAGAATGAACCCCCTCAAGTGTGCATTTGGAGTGTCCTCTGGGAAATTCTTGGGTTTCCTGGTTCACAGTAGGGGGATAGATGCGGACCCGGCCAAAGCCACGGCCATAGCAACTATGAGACCTCCGATCATGGTAAAAGAGTTAAAGAGTTTCTTAGGAAAAGTCTCATATATCCGGAGATTCATCCCTGGGTTGGCCTCAATCACTTCTGCTTTCACCAAGCTGCTCAAGAAGGGACAAAGTTTTGAGTGGGGGAAGCACAGCAGACGGCCTTCAAGAGGCTACAGCAGATAATGATGAACCTCCCCACAGTGTAAGCCCTTATCCACAAAACTTTACCTAGCCACCAACTCGTATGCCATTGGTGCATTGGTCGCCCAAGAGGATGAAGGTGGCATTGAGCAACCAGTGTACTACATCAGTCGTGCCTTAAAAGATGTAGAAACTCATTATCCAAGGGCGGAAAGGGCGTGCCTAGCTATTGTGTACGCTTCGCAGAGGTTGCGCCATTATTTCTTGGCCTACAAAGTATGGCTGATGACCAAATCTCATGCTATCAAAGCTTTGTTACAGCAACCGATCCTCTCTGGCAGAATATCCCAGTTGTTGTTACAGCTGTCACAATACGACTTAAGAATGGGGACAACTAAGGCGGTGAAAAGCCAGGCTATAGCGGATCTATTGGCACAGTTTCCAGGAGAGGAAGAATTCCCGTTGAACGATGAAGTTCCGGGGGAAGTAGCCATGGCAGAAGAGGTCAGAGAACAATGGGTAATGAAATTTGATGGGTCTTCTACTAACCAGTCTGGAGGGGTGGAAGTAGTTTTGTATCATGAAGAAGACAAGGCAGTGGCACTATCATTCAAACTAGAATTCCCCTGTTCAAACAACACGGCAGAATACGAAGCCTACCTAACCAGGTTAGCCACGGCTCTCGAAATGGGAATCAAACATTTAAGAGTATTGGGAGATTCGAACCTAGTCGTCTGCCAGACCAAGGGAAGCTTCTCCTTAAAAGAGCCCAGCCTAGCCCCATACAGAGCAATGGCCCAGAGGATAGTAGAAAAATTTTCAACCTTCGAAATAGAGCATGGTCCAAGGAACGAAAACCGGTTTGTGGACGCATTAGCCGCATTGGGGTCACAAATAATTTTCGAAGGGGATAGCACCAAGATAGAAGTCATCAAAAGGGAAGAATCTATCATTGAGGTGTTGAAGGAAAGGTTCCAAGAGGAACAATGCAAAGGGGATTGGCGGATCCCCATAAAGGAAGTCTTGATGAGGGGGCAAGATGCCGCAAAATTAAAAATACTAAAAGATTACGCCCTGGTGAGAGAGGAGTTGTACCGCAAGATGCCAGGTGGGGTCTTGTCCAGATGCGTGGGGCAGAAGGAGGCCCAGAGAAAATTTAAAGAAGTACACGACAAGACTTGTGGATCCTGCAGGGAGGTCAGCCTTTACCGCAGACTTCAAAGGGCAGGCTTCTACTGGCCAAGTATGGGTAAAGATGCAGATCAAGTCCAAACCCAGTGTGGGACCTACCAGCTCGCGGCAGACAGAGAGGAAAGTTACGTCGTGTTCATCAGTGAGGACTGGAGAAGCCCATTCATACAGTACTTAACAAAAGGCATCCTGCCACAAAAGCACAGTGAAAGATACAAGCTTAAGAGGTTGGCAACACGTTACTTTTTGCATAATATGGTCCTTTTCAAAAAAGGGTACGGTGGGGACCCCTTGAGGTGTTTGGGCCCTGAAAAAGCAAAAGAAATGATAAAAGAGGTACATTTAGGAGAGTGTGGGGAACACCAAGGGAAGAAAAAGCTCTACAGATGCCTGTTGCAAATGGGCTACTACTGGCCTACCATGAAAAGAGATATAGCAGAATTTGTGAAAAAGTGCCACAGTTGCTAAGTACAAGCCAACTTAATTCACACTCATCCGCAGAATTTACATAGCATGGTCACCCCATGGCCCTTCCACACTTGGGGGCTTGACTTAGTGGGACCAATTAACTCGCCATCGCATGGATACATATGGATACTAGTGGCTACAGAGTATTTTACTAAGTGGGCAGAGGTAGTACCACTCCGAAAAGTCACAAGAGGAGCAGTGGCGAACTTCATCTAGGAGAATATAATTGTAAGGTTTAGGGTGCCCCATAGGATCATCAGTGACAATGGCACACCATTTGTCAACAGTGATGTAAGGAAGATGCTAGAGTTCTACCAAGTCAAACACCACCGGTCATTGCCTTATTACCCTCAAGGGAATGGGCAAGCAGAGGCAACAAACAAGACTCTCATAAAAATTATCAGTAAGATGAGCCAAGAGTATACGGGAGGATGGGCGATGCACCTGCCAGACGCCCTTTGGACTTATAGAAATTCACCAAAGTCAGCCACAGGCTTCTCACCTTTTTCCTTAGTCTACGGAACTGAGGTAGTAAGCCCAACAGAAATAATGACTCCATCCCTAAGAGTCATGCAAATGCAAGAAAAAGAAAAGGAAAAAGAAGTCTTTGCGGCAAAAAGGTGCGAAGATCTAGAAGGACTTAACGAGAAGAGAGAAAAAGCCCAGGAGCGTAGCCGCAGATACAAACAAAAGATGACTGAAGCCTATGGCAGGATGACCAAAGAGAGAATGTTCGTAGAATGACAACTTGTGTTAAAAGTAGCAGACTATGTCAGGCGAGGCATGGCAGGACCATCTAAGTTTGCACCGAAGTAGGAAAGACCCCTTGTGATAAGGGAAGCGCATCAAAGTGGATATTACCGTTTGACTCAAATGGATGGCAGAGACTTAATGGATCCCATCAATGGAAAGTGGCCGAAACGTTATTATGCCTAGGGAGAAAAGTTATGTGGTTGTCCCTTTCTTTTGTTTTCTTAAAAAACTTTTATGTTTCCTTTAACTTTCCTTCTTTCAAGTGACTATGTCACAAGGCAGAATTGTAACGTGCTTTCTGTAATGAAAAAGTACGAAGTATTAGCACCCTATGTCATAGCAATAGTAAAAGTAGTAGCAAAATGTAGCATCATAATTACAAACCCAAACTGTGGCAAACACACGCCAAATAAGTGCTATAGGAAACATATAAGTGTCCTGGATAAAGTAATAAGAGAAGGAAAACGAAAAAGAGAAATAAGGAAACTGCATCATCATCAACGGAGTCCAGAAATGAGAGTTTGATCTCCAAAACGGCTAGGCCCACCAATGCTAGAAAGAAGGCGCTCGCGACGGCCCTCCAAATCTGCCATATCTTTCTTCAGTATCTCGATCCGAGCATCAATAGCATCAACAGCTAGCTGAACTCTCCTCATAAAAAAGGCTCAGGCAACCTCACAAAGATGATCCAAAATAAACTCCACAGCGAAACCCACACTAATATGCTCCTGAATCGTGGCCCTCCACTGTAAGATCCTCTCGAGGGAGACGGTGTCAACGAAGCTATGCTCAATGTCATTCATCACGCTCCCCAACATCTTCAAAAAGTGCTCCCTGGCAGAACGACCAAGATGGAATTCCTGCATAAAATCACCACGACTGCTATAGACCATCACCAAGTGAGAAACACAATCCTCGGGGATTCGGAAGCCATGAAAATCCACGTAAGGAGGCCCAGAAGCCCAAAAGTCTACAGGGCCAAGGTCATTAACCTCAGGCTGATCAAAGTGGGGGAAAAAGACTGCAGCTTCGTTCGCAGGGTCCGGTATGGTGGCAGAACTGCTGCCCACCTCAAACTAGGAAGGGGCTGTAGGAAGTGGACCTATTAAGAAAGCACAAGGCGAAATGAGAAGCCATGATCTAGAGAGAACAGATTCACAAAGAAAAATGAAAGAGAAGGTAAAGGGGAAAGGGAATTTACCATGGCCAGCAGGAATAGTGGCTGTGGGAACAGCAGAAACAGGCACTGTGGAAACGGCAAAAACAGGCACTATGAGAACGGCAGAAACAAGCACTGTGGGTACGGCCAAAACAGGTGCAGAGGGTATGGCAGGAGCGGGCATCCCTACGTCTGCTGCAATTCCTAGCCCCTCAAAAGTCTCTACAAATGGGAAGATAGGCATACAAATGAAAGGGAGCAAAGAGCAATGCAAATACATGTGTAAGAGGAAGAGGAAACAAAAGAAGAAGAAAAAAAGGTGAACTTAGCAGAAAAGGAGGGAAGACACATACCCATAAATTCAAGCTCAGGTGGAGCACTTTCCTCTTCATCAGAATCTGAAATTCTCTACTTTAGGACGGGCGCATCATCAGGATTCTCAAGAATGTCATCGGACCCCTCAGAGGATAAGTCTGTGTCAGGCCCACGTGTAGCAAAACTGGGGATGGAGGAAGGAGTAACCACCAGAGAAGAACCATCCTTCATAGCCTGGGATAGAGCTGCGAAGGGGTCACTCGTGGAGATGACAAGGGGCAGAACAGGGGAAGTAGCCTTGGTCTGAACAGCAGCAGGAGAAATGACTCTTTCTGGAGGAGTAAGTGTCTCGACAGGAATAGGTGTGGTCTCACTAACCCCCTTAGTATGAGTACCCTCTTCTCTGGGTACCGGCTCGATGGGAGGGGTAGGAGCCTTGGCAGGAACTTCATGCGCAGCAGCAGAAGGAGTAGGAGTCGCAAATACTATGTCAGCCCCATCAAAAAAGCCTTCCTTGGGTACACCCATAGAGGTAGAGAGCTCCTCGGAAGTAGGGCGATATATGGAAAGGGGCTCAGGCTCCTCCTAAAAATAAAAAAAAAAAATATATATATATATATATATATATATACATATGTGAAGACCAAAAGAATTTTCAACTGCATGAGACAAACAAAAAAAAATGTGGTAGAGGAAGCACGTGCAAAGAAAAGAAAAGAAAAGGAAGAGAAGAAAAGAGATGTACCTCAGACTCAGGCTCATCAAGTAGAATGGGATGGGTGGCTGACGTATCCTTCTTCTGCTTAGACTGCAAAGAAAAAATAGGGGAACAAAAGAACAAGGTTAAAGAAAAAAAAAAGTCAGCAAGGTTGGCCACAAGAAAAGTCAAAAGAGTATTTTTTTTTAAAGGTGACTTACCCTCCACTCAACGGCAAACGCGGGATGAGGAGTTGTCTTCCTTTTGCTGCCTTGAGTCCTGCTGGCAAGGGGAGCATATGTAGGTGGCCGCGAAGTAACAGGCTTGGACTTACTGGCAGACTTAGGCTTGGCCGAACCTTTCTTACTCGATGCAGAAATGTTTGTTACTTTAACTTTTTTCTCCCAACTGAGAGGATAATCGCCAGTATGCCAATACCACCCTTTGTTCTCCTCATCCCATTCAAAGATGGCTAACCGGTTCTGTTTCCTAGCATATGCTAACACAGACTTGGAAGGCAGGAGCAATCGAGGATTAGCCGAAATAACCATACTGAGCCCATCAGGAGGAATAAGGGAGAAACCACGGCTACCCACCAGCTCTTGCTCGAACGAAGTCATCACTGCTTGCCAATACCCGTGCATGGGAGGAGTGCAAAGGCCCTCCCTCAGTGAGCCAAGAACAGTAACTGCACTGAAACGCTGCCTCCAAAATTCAAAGGCAGTATGCCGCAGAAAGGGACAAACCGAGGTAGGAGACTCCATAAGAAAGGAAATATCATCAAGAATATCCTAATCTAACCCAAACTGTCTTCTTACTCGGTTAGCAGGATAATGAACGAACCTGATGCCTTCGTCGGCTAAGTAAGGCAGCCATCCGGCATTAGTGGCTGCCAAATAGGTGATCCCTGTCTCGTCAAAACCAGCCAAGGGAGTAGTAGTCCCAACAGTGTCAGCAAACAAACCCATTGCAGAATCTATGCATGTATAATTCACACCCAAAAATCTGTAAGCCCTCCAAGAAAAACCAACACCTTCATCAAAAGACTCAACAACAGAATAACCAATAGGCTTCAAACCAGACCAACGGAAAATCGGACTCAAATCTGCCACAAAAATCAGTAATTACCCTCGGGCATGATTGGTACTTCTCTCTAGCAAAACGAGCAGGTCTACACTTTGCCAAATATTGGACACAATGCTCGAATAACAACTGCTGCAAAATAGTACAGTGGACGAAGGAGGTAACTATGTGACAGGATCCCGCTTAACTCTCATCACTTCGCAGGATGTCTAATTGGACATATAGATGCCCCAAGAACATAAGGGCCAGTGGTAGGCTCACTCCGGCAGATATTTTGATGGCTAAACGGAAGTATAAGGGCTTTATGGCATAATGAGGGTGGGACCCAAAAACAAATTTACAAAGCCAAAACGCAACAAAAGCCGCACGGCGGGCAGCTACAGAAAATTTGGAAGAAGAACTAACCCAGTATGACAACTTGGCACTCCCGGCCATCCTTTTCTTCAATTCGGTCTCAATAGCCTCTTCCTCTGGAGAAAATTCTAGAGTGGCAGGATTAGCATCGCCAAGGATAGGCAAGAGTAACTGGTTGGCCACATCTTCAAGGGTAATGGTGAGTTCGTCGCAAGAGAAGAAGAAGGTGTGGGTGGTAGTACACCACCAACGGACCAAGTGGCGAAGGTTGTAGAGGTCCCGGAAGTTAGACAAGCAGCGAGATAAGACAATGGCCTTCAAAATGCCGGCTCGCTGCAATGACCCCATGAAGCCCACATCAGATAGTTCATTATCTACCAATTCTCTCCAGCCTAAGGCGGCACCCAACCCGAATTCGAAGTGGATAGGCACATGAAGCAAAATACCTTGGCGAATGACTAGATCGGGGATCGAGGAGGCCAACGAGGCCCAAGAAGCATCGGGGTTTCGTCGAATAAGGGCGAGCCACACACAGCCCTGCGGCGACGGCGCATAGTCGCCGGGAACCTTTGGAAAATGAGGGTGGACGTCGTACCATGGATCGATCAGAAGAGCACATTCACTGTTGGGGTCGCGCTGTGTTTCTTCCTCAACGGAGTGTTCCGACTCAGAATACTCCGCCTCCTCGCCTACGTCAAATGCGGCGGGAGGATCAGAAATAGCCTCCTTCCCTTTACAGCAGGAGAAGCCTTGACTCTTCACCGGCGCCATAGTATGAGGGCTTAATCGGAGTAAATGGGTGTCTGAGAAGAAGAAGGTAGTGAAGAAAAGGAGACGGAGAATATGTGTTTCTTGGAAAATAAGGAGTTTTTGTTTAAAACACAGAGGGACTCCTCCTTAAATACCCAAGTCATTAATACCGACACGAAGGAATGCGACGGGTCAACCATCAGAATGGAGTGAAATTAATGAAATGGCGGCTACATTTTAAAATAACTGCTAAACTGGGAAATTCAAAGAGACAACTCTGTTCACGACAGGAAAAGGAAAAAAAGTACATATATATATATGAGGAAGGTCCACTGTTTAAAAAAGCCCGCGAAGGAAAAGAAAGAAGAGAAGTAGAAAGGACAGGAAGGTCTTTTATTCACATATGAACCGCAGAAACGCTTCATATGTTCAAGGGGCTAAATGTTGAGGGTCATTTTTTTTAGAATCCAAGAAGAAAGAAGAAAGCCCAACAACAAGGGCAGCAACGGTTTGGCAAACAGATGGCAAAACCATTAGGCCCAAGCGGCAGGAATAATGGATCACAGGCCCATGAAATTAACAAATGGGCCTTGAGGAGGAAAATGGGCTTAGAGAAGCCCGGAAAGAGAGAAGTAGCATACCTATGGGCAGTATATATAGAAAAGTGAGAATAGGCCACTACAGGCCCAAAGTAATGTAAACAAAGAGAGTAAGGGGTTAATGGCAGGTCCATAAACCCCAAGGATAAGAATAAGGTAATTGGCCCAAGGAAGCCCAATGAAGTTAGTAAAAGCCCATGGGAATGATAGTTAGTAAAAGGGCCGAGGAAGCCTGAAGAAAGCAAATGGGCCAAAGATGCCCAAGAGAAAGGTGAAAGGGACACAGGAGCCCATAAGTAGGAGAACCAATGGCCATGCTAAGCCATTGGGGAAAAAGTAAACAGCTGGCCTAAAAGAGGCCCAGCAAGATTGAGTCATTACAGCAGGAATGACAGAATAATATGGCAGGAAACGAGGGCAGTCAAGAAATGGGCCAAAAGAAATGTAAAGCCCAGTACCAAATAAAGCCCAACTCCTGAGAGGAGCGGGAAATCAAAAATAAGTTCACATAAAAAGTCAAAGAAAACGGATGGCAGGCTATGCAGGCAAGCCTCCAGACCACGGCAGACGAATGAGCAGTAAGCAAATTTCAGACACATATGGAAGGGAGGCACGTGCAAGGCCCAGGCACCACCAACCTGTACCCAGCCAATACAGGACATGGTGAGGCCATGGGTTAGAGGTAGGAGGGCATGGTTTGGTGGTGGGGAGAGGGAAAAAAATCTACTTTTGAGGTTCCTGTTGAGGGTCTTTTGAGGGAAGTGTCCTGCTGGGATGACACATTACCCAAAAGAAGCAAGCTGAGTTGGAACCACTAGGTGCATGCCATGAGGGATAGAGAGAGAGAAAAAAACCAGACCGTGACAGGAAAGGGTGCAACAGTAGACAAACAAACAAAATACCTTTATTTATCTAGTGATGGGAGGGTGGCACACAAACAGACCAGTGGTGGTCGACAAGTACTCCCAAACCAGACAAAGGTGGTTAAGGGCTAAAATAGTAAAATTAGGTCACGACAGGCACTATAAAAAAAGACCCTTGCCGTGAATAGAAACAACAACAAGGGGAGTAACCGTAACTAAGGAATAGGGGATCTAAAAAGATATGCCAGGAAATAGACAAAAACGAATGGGAGGAAAAGAAAGAGAAAAGAGAAAAACCAAAAAGAAAATAGATAGAGAGTGAGAACGGCAGGCATGCACCGGTAGATTAATTCCCCCGCTCCCTCACGAAATCCTGATCTCTGTCAAAACCAAAAGGAGCCCTTGTACATCAACCATTCAGGTCCGTTTCCCTCAAGGTAGTTAATTTCCACGACAAGACTTTCCTAGGTGATTAATTGCATTGAAAAGGAACGTTCTTTCCTCTCTGGTTTTGCTCCTGCGGACCGAATTTAAACTGATCTCTTTTGTTCTGATTAACCCATATATATTACTATTTGCTCCCTTTTGTTCTTTCTTTTTTTTGTAAAAGTAATTGTTATTACTGTGATTGTGCTTGGGGTCATTTGGCCATTTCCTACTAAGTAGCCAGATATTTTATTTTTGTTATTATGTCTATCTGCCACAACCTATTTGAAACAGCTCTGCTTGCCGCAAGCACGTTCCTGGCAAACCAGGCATAGTTTGCACACAAGCCGGACCAAGTTGAGTTGCAGTTGGACCGGTCCCAACTCCCTTATCCAGAAAACTTGGGCCTAATGCAGTAGAAAGCAGCCCAACACTACTAGCACAGCCCACCACCTTACAAATGGTTACCTGAGATTTGTATGAAGATGAGGTGAAGATCCGCCAAGAACGATGAGGAGGAGCAAAATTAAAAGAATGCAGCAGAGAAGTAGAGAGAGCACGCGAGACGATGAGGTGAGAGAGAAGAAAGAAAAAAGAAACTTCTGTTTTTTTTCCCGTGTTTGATTTTATAGATTACCTGCTTCACTGGTAACTGGTAATTCATTAAAATCACATAAACGGCCAGGTTGAAAACAAGTGAAATAAATGGTTAGATCAATGGGTGGGTACCGTACCCACACAAAAAAAAGGTGAGTATGGTAGAATGACCCTATATGTATATATATGAATTAGTTCATCTGTGCATGCTACATTTTGATTTCAACATTTATTTAATTAACATTAAGTCTTACAAAATTTTCATATTAAATGATGTAGATAATTTTCTTAGCAAAGAACGTAAAAGACCTGATTTGTTTTTACGCATTTGAGGGTATGGTATCTACGGTGATCATAATTATGGATTTTTAAGTGTTTTAAGAAAAGTTTTTAAGTCTCCACTGTTCCTTCATGAATAATAAAATATTAACCATGGCTAATATATCGGAGAGGTGCTATAGAAGAATCCACAGCCCACACACATTCAAATACAATCTATACAAAAAATAAAATAAAATACAATCTATCTTCTGAGACATAATCTCATTGAAGTATTATATATATTAAGATTTCTGATAAATTTAAATTCTATAATATTAAGGAGCAAATTGATAGGGATTAGTTTAAATTCTGATGTGACTAAGAATAATAATTCAATAACATTGATTATAACATATCAGCAGAATGATCAACAAACTTTTGTTGTTGCTGTTGTTATAAAATGTGTGAAAGCTAAAGCCTTAAAGATGACCACAGTGTGAGCACTGGATTCACAATTAACAGATCATGTCATCACAACATCATTAGTGTCAACCCCATAAGATCGATCTTTCAAATTTTTCTCAGGTTAACACCTTATGTTTAAGGTAGTCAATTGACTTTTTAGAAAAAGAACTCCCAACCTGTGTATGATTTTTTTTTTTTTTTTTTTTTTATAAAAAAATTAATGTACAAGTGCTAGATTTCATAGTTCAAAAGTCTAGATAACATATCCATCAAGAAGTTTTACCATTGGAACATTTAAATGTTGTAATAATTGCTATATAGATCTTCTTGACTAGTAATCTTTTAAAACTAGTACATTATCCTTTGATTGTTAGATTCAGCAAGCTACCTTTTTCATCTTTTGTGGAGAATAATTAACTGCATCTCTGTATTTGTTGTGTCTTTAGTCTTCTTGTTTTTACTCATTTTCTTGATTAATGTAGTGATTTAACTGCAGCATCAAGCATCATAACATCCTTGAAATGCTGTTTTTAGTGCGAATTTCCAAATGGGCTTAGTTGTGTTGTTAGGCTATCGAAAGTCAATAGCTACAATAATCACAACATTCTCACAATATTCTCGTAGCATCCTTGATTTGTCATTTTCTAAAGCATATAATAATAGTAATAATTATTTTTTTATTAAATTTTTTTTATAGTGTAGTAAAGAACAAAGTACCCCCACATTTTTTTATCGGTGGTATAAAAAAAAATGATAAATGCTGGTAACACACACTTTTGCACAACTTTGTGCCACAATTCGTCACATGGCGAGTTGTGGTTGGTTAGAGTGTGTTAGTGGGTCATGTGGGGACATACTCTAACCAACCACAACTCGCCATGTGACGAGTTGTGGCACAAAGTTATGCAAAAGTGTGTGTCACCAGCATTTCTCAAAAAAAAATTTGTTTGATGGAACAATTTTATTGATTGAAAATAAATTAAAGTAAATATGAGAAACCCCAAAAGCAAATATTGCATGAATGTGTCAACCTCCTCTATAATCCTAGGCTATCATTAATGTGTCAACCTCCTCTTTTGCATGATAACTCTCCTGAAATGCGTTAGCCCACACTTCTGTTAGCTTGAGATTGGAATGTTACTTGGATATTTTTAGAATTTCATACTTTTAAAGAAGATGATACCAAAACGCAAGTTATACGTTAAAAACCAGCTGGTTTTTAAAACTATCCATCACCGAGTTCCAAAAACACGATTTTTTGTCATTTCAAAAAACGCATGAAAACACTGTTCATGTATTGTTCATGGGGCCCACAATCACTTTATTCAGAAAAAAATATATATATTAAAAATAGGTCCTACGGTACTATTCACACATTTAAAAATTATTTTGCTACAGTGTTTTCAATTTTCAATTTTCAATTTTCAGTTTCAGCAAAAATAAGTTCAATCCAAACGGACCTAATATGGCTTTTTAATCCAAAAACGCGGTGCCAAACGCACAAGGTCTGTTGCGTTTAGATGGAAAGTCTATCTATTCTATCCATGCACGGCAATTCTGGTCAACTTAATTTATTGACTTTTAATACAATGCATTTATCATGATTCGATTGTAGCTTGACTCATGCATGTGATATTTTTATGAACCAAATCAATTCATGTAAATTACATGGCAGGACACTTAAAAGTTTTCGTAGGTGTAATTTTTGTATTGATTGAGTACTCTACTGAGTACATGTGTTTGTGTGGTAATGTGCTATGGTGGATGATATGACAAACATGTTTCATCTTTTTTTTTTTTATGGGAAACATGTTTCATCTTGATTTTTGTATAATTTTCAATTGTGAATTTAGCATACTTTAAAGACCATTTTTAGTGGATCTATATATGTGTATGCTTTAAAAACCATGAAATTTTACTGTATATAAATTATAGAGAAGAATCATGATATATTTTTACTGCATCTATGTGGTAAAATTTTCAAAGAATTTGAGAGAATTTTGATCCAGCTAAATTTTTAGCTGATATTTTATCTCCTTAAATGAAAATTTTTCCTTGCTCTTTTTATAAATTGAGAATTCAAGTGTGTTAATTTTATTATTTTGTAACTATGAAAATAATTGGATTATATGACACTATTCGTTTAAGATTTACATTATAGACTAAATAAGTGTATACAATATTGTACATATTTGCATAAAATGTATAATGTTGTACACATTTTCATAAAAGCGTACAATGTTATACACATTTGTTTACTCATTGAGGCATTTAATAAAATTTCTGATAATTTTAAATTCTCTAAATTGACCATAACATATTATCAATGAACATTGACCACCATAAACTTTTGCTATTGATGTACAAAGCGTCCAAGTTATAAAATGTGTAAAAGCTGAAGCCTTTATTGACCATAACATGTTATCAGATTAACCATTGACACCATATTAGGTGAAAAACCAAAGAGTCTAAATCCAATTAAATTCTAAATCATATATATATAATGAAAAACTGTTACATATTGTAGAAATGTATGGTTTAAAACAAGTGTAAGATAATACTACGTATAATTTAAATATCTTCTAAAAATATATATAATTGTGATTATTTTTAATTGTACCTGTACATATACATGAGGTTACTCACTAGTTTCCATAATGTCAAATTACATTTTGAAAATGGATGGTACATAGAATAGATGCATAATTACTATATAATTACACACGTACATAAGAGCTTGAAATCCAGGCATTAATATATAAATATATATATATATATATATATATGTATATATGAATTAGTTCATCACTTCATCTGTGCATGCTACATTTTAATTTCAAAAATTATTTAATTAAAATTAAGTCTTGCAAAATTTTCATTTTTAGTGATGTAGATATTTTCCTTAGCAAAGAACATAAAAGGCATGACTATCCATTATGGTTTTTTTTTTTTAATGCGTGAGGGTATGGTATCTACTGTGATTACAATTATGGATTTTTAAGGACACGTTTGGTATATTGAATGAAAATTACGATATGAATTGTAATCTCTATATATTAAGAGGATTGAAAAAGTTAGTTATCACTTCAAAAATGGTCAAAAATACCCTTATAATTTAATTAAATAGTCTTAGTCTTAAAACATTAGAAATGAACTTACCTTAAAAAAATGCCCGATAAAACTGTTGCACTCTCTCGTTAGTTTACGAATTGAAATTTAAATGTTCAATTAATTTAAGTTTATTTCATGACTTTGATCATAATCTATACCACCATTGTCATCTTCTCTCAGAAATCCTAAGAAAAAAAAAAATTTCTACAACAACAGAAGAGTACAAACAGGTTTTGGGAGTTGGGATACTATTCACGGCCCCCAAATCTCAATTCTCCCAAAATTCTCATGCCTACTTTCTTCACTCTATTCTCAATCTACCTTCACTATTATATCTACAATCTAAACCAATGCAATTTGTTTATTTCGGTGAGGAATTAGTAATTGTTATTTTGTTGTAAGCCTGTGACCCACTCCTAAGATACATTTGCAATTTTAAGGTCTATCCTTTGGCCCACTGATTATTTTTAATCTACCAAGTGAAGGTTACTTTGAAATTGCAGAGAAGTGCAAGTAAAAGTGGATAGATTTTCTTTTTGTAAGAGGGAGTGATTCTGATTTATAAATTTTCTGAATAGATTTGTGAATTTCGTCCTGTTTTCACTTTCATGTTATTATTGATTACGACTACCTATAGTGTTTGATGAAACCCATAAACTATTTGAAAAAATGTCTCATAGGAATATTTGAATTAGCAATTGTGATATCTTTATAGTTTTTGTGAATTGAAATGCTTATACATCTTCTTTCATCTTATATGATTAAACCGTTTTTTCTGATCATATTAGTAGGTTCCCTTTTAGATCTCACTGAAAGCCATTCATTAACTTTAATGCAACCACAAAGAACGCACAGGGATAGACAAACTGTTTGAGATACAAGTGCCACCATCCAAACTCGACAAAGATTTTATCTACTCCTCATGGTTCCTCAGATATCCAATTCACTTTCTATTTCTTTTTTCTTTTTTTCTTTTTTTTTTTATTTGGAATCCCTCTCAGGTTTTTGTATGCATATATTACAAAAATACATATGTTTGTGTGGAACTTTTTATTATTGCTTATATGATTTGGAGGGCGTTGGGTACTTCGAAGTTTGAACATGTTTTGTTGTTGTGTACATATGAGAGGAGGAAAAAAAGAGGATAGAGATGGGTGTCGCTGAGAATTTTTTGTGTCGAAATTAAAGTAATAGGAAAAGATAAAAGGAAAGTGAACTTAGGGTACGTTTGGTACACTGAATGTAAATTACATTAGGAATAGTAATCTTTATTACTGAGAATAAAAGACATTGTAATGGAATAACTATTACTATTCATAAGTTTGCTTATTACATATGGAAAACTTGTAAAAGATAATGTATAAGGAAACTTTATATTTTTGGAAATATATTAATTTTAAAACCTATTATATATACTAAGGAATAACTATTACATCAATTTTAAAGAGGAATAATTATTCTTCAATTTAAAGAATAGTCATTCCAATGTAATAACTAATCCATGTAATAAAGATGCAACCAAATGACCAAATTGTTATTACACATGAATAACTATTCCATTACAGGAGCTATTACAGCATACCAAACGTACCCTTATAGTTGTGTTTTTCGATTGGTTGGTGATAAAGTATGGCAAATAGGGGATTCAATATTTAGTTTGTCAAATTAATTTGTACATAGATGATTATGAGCCACAACTCTGCGCTCAGTTGGTATTGAAATGAGACCGAGACAAGCCAAAAAAAAAAACTATTGCTGAGAAAATTTGAGAAATAAGATGATGACTGTTTTATTTTTTATTTATCAACACAACTTAGTGATGTTGATTTTAGGTGCACCTCCTTTGAAAATATTGAATAGGTATATTTTAGAGAATTTAATGCTCATGAATATTCAATTTTTTATTTCTATACTATCAATAGTTTATCATTTGATAAGTGCATCTTGATATTGAACCAGTGCCCAAAATATGTGTAGTCAATACAATTTGGCAGTTTACCTTTTAGATACATTTTAGTGTCATAATTTTCTATTAATCACAATTTGAGATTTAAGTGTATATTTGATCATATTATGCATTTGAGAACTATGGATACAACCAGGAGTGTTATTAGGCTAGCCACAAAATATAAATGCATACCTTCCTTTCTAGTAGTGTTGATTGTTCAACTCTCACAAAATGGCTCTAGCAAAAAACCTGCATGAACAAAAAACAACAGCACATATTCGAATTTTTATTTTTTTGTCTATAAGAGGATGAGATGAAAACTTTTTCAACCAAAATTTAATGAACCGTAAGAATCAATTTAATGACTACCAAAATTTAAGGTTTACTGTTACATATGTTCTTTTCCAACAATGTGATTGTGCAGTTCTATCACAAATTGGCTCTAGCAAAAAATTTGCATGAACAAAAAAGCAAATTCAGTGCATATATATTGTGTAAAAAGAGGATGAGATGAACGCTGTGTCAATTTCAAAAGAGAATGCTACCAAAATTAAAGGTTTACATACCTTTTTCAGTAGTATTGATTTACAAAATGGCTCTAAAAAAAGTGGAAGACAGGAGCTGAATGATTGTGTATTGAGTGGGTTCATGTTTTTAGGGGGAGGTTGAGTGGTATTTGACATTGTTGACCCTAATTCTAAGAGAAGAAACTATTTATTTTTTGAGAAAGTATGATACACAATATAATTCAATTGAGAAAGTAGTATATAATGGACTAATTGTAGTCGCAAATCAACTTATGATGAAGGGCGAAACCAATTCTGATACTAGAGAAGTAACAGTAATTTTCATTGCTCAAAAATTATTATATTTCTTTTGTTGTTGTACAACAATGAATTGAGACTTTACGGTAATAAATATGCATACCTTTTTGAGAGAATAAACTCGGTTGTATGAACATTTATTTGAAGATTTTGAAGATGATGGAAGAAGTAGAACATCAGGGAGGAAGGGCGGTGGAAGAGATGTAAGATATAGTTATTGAAATTGGATAGAATTAGGAAATAGTGTGGAGACATGCAAGTTGTAGTTATTGTATTTTGCTAGAAGTAGGAGTCTATGTTAGTGGGAATTTTTTGTTTTTTAATGTGGATTGCCAATATGGATAATAGTGAGTTTTGAATTTTACAACAGTGTCGCCTTTTTTTTTCTTTAGATAGATAGAAATTTTACTTTAATCTAATCTAAGTGTATATGTGTGTGAAGTTTTCTCCTAGAGACTTGAACCTCGACTCTTGCTGTCATGTCCCAAACCCGATATCTGGATTTGTGACTATGACAGGCATGTTAACATCAAGCTTAAACTTGATATTAACAAGAACCAACTAAACTTCTAAACAAAATTTTTTCTCTTTTTTTTCATTCTTATTCTTGTTTCTTTACTTATAAGAATGAAAAAAGAGAGGAAAGCTTTTGTTTAAAAGTTTAGTTGGTTCTTATTAATATCAGGTTCAAGCTTGATATTAGCATGCTGGTCATTGTCACAAATCCAGATATCGGGTTTGGGTCATGACATTTGCCCCACATTCCACAAGCACTTATACTTGTGGAGTAACCATCACGTCAAGGGTGTACGATGTGCGACTATTTTTAAGGATAAGGAAAGTGAGCACGAAAAAATAACTGGGAGCAATTTTTTTTTTCCTTTGAATTATTAAATTTAAATTACTAATAAACCCTAAGTTATTTATTTTTCTAAAGTAATATTTTGTAAAGATTAGGGGTTATCTAGAGAATTTAGTCATCAGATAACTAATAAGTAACTAACTTTCTGAATACTCTTAATATATAGAAATAACATTTTTATTTTATTGTGTAGTAAAGAACAAAGTACCCCCACATTTTTTATTGGTGTAAATTTATTATTGTTTATCGAAAAAATTTATTGATTGAAAAAATAAATAAATATGAGAAACCCCATAAGCAATTGCATAGGGATGGACCTAGGTGGGGGCCCCCCGACCTTTTTTTTTTTTTTTTTTACTTATTATATATTACATTTTTGTAGTTGGAGCCCCTTCCAAAACCTTAAGCCCCCTTCCTCCTCAATCAGCCTAGCTAACCTATCCCAACTAGCAACTATCCAACCCAAAATTTTAACAAAAATAATAAAACTGATAGGCCAAGAATGTATTGACCCCTTGTGATGAATTAACCAATTAATTAGCCAAGTTAATTAATTAATTCAATTAGCATGCAATAAGCGTGGTAGCACAAACAAATCACCAACTAAGTTAAAATGCAGCGGAAAATAAATTGACACGGTGATTTGTTTACGAATGGGGAAAACCTACACGGCAAAAACCCCACTGGGTGATTTTAAGATCACCACTCCCGAGAATTCACTATTATCACAATAAGCAGTTACAAGTAAAGGAATCCCAAAACCTTATACCAACCTACAGTTGAACCCTTACCCTAATACCCAATTGGACTTATTCTGTAGTGACAATCTCTCCTTTTCAATGCACGACTCCCGGTACGTGACTAACCAATTTGATGCGCAGATCCCTGTATGCAGCTTACTCATCAACTTGAGAAAGATGTTGGCTGCAAAGTTCTTCAGTTCATCAATACGATGAAGATCACAAAGCTCCTTGGTTACAAAACCCTATAGTGTACAAACACAACAGCTTCTTGAATAGAAAGATGAACTAGGGCATATGTCTCTGGTTTACAATATGCTTGTGAAAAACTTTTGCACTGAATTGTATCCACTGTGACAGCCCTTAAAATAATCCTTATATATGTTTAGGGTTGTGAGAAAAAGAAAGCCCAAACATCTATTCACAAATTGGAGTGAAATCAGCTCTGAAAAACTGATTTTCATAAACCTCGACAGATAACCTATCTATCGAGCAGCTGTCAAGCATCAGACTTAAACAACCTTTTAAACCTCGATAGATACTAGCTGTCGAGTTTTAAAATCCAACACTTCTTCACTTGTTTCTTGGACAGACTTGCATAGCTTTAACACTTGAACTTGAAACCTTGTTCCTTGAAGCATTAAACACATCCTAGATCTACCCAATTACAAGTAAAATGTGTTTTGTCAAAGGATTAGCCAATTCTATATTGACATATGTTCCTAACAATGATTCACATATGTCTTAACAATCTCCTCCTTTGGCAATCCATGACAAAACCACAACAAACAAATGAACATATGAGAGAAGTCATAGATCACTTAACTCATACTCACTTGTTGAATACAATAAAATCTATCCTAACACAAACTCTTGAAAAACTTTGCAAGAAGAGAGTTTATGGCAAGAAAACTTTGACAACCTGTATTTTTGAAACACTTTAAACAAAACTCATCACAGCATCTTAGTGTGAAACAGAAATAAAAGATTGCATATAATATATAAGAATCATGTGCATAAAGAGAGAAAAGAAACAACACATGTAAAGATAAGTGAAAGAACTGTAATAACAACCTCATCATATATATATATATATATATATATATATATATATAACATCATAAGTACAAGGTTTGCCATCACAATGTAAGAACAATGTGTCTCTAAAAAAAGAAAAGAAAAAATACATAAGTCCTCATTACATCCCTTAAAAAATATAGACATTCCCCCTAACAAAAATTTCCTATACTAACTCTCCCCCTATGTATATGACTACTCTCATATCAAAACTACTCCCCCTTTTTGTCACAAGTGACAAAGGGTAAGTAAATCAAGTAGACATCTCATCATCACTGGGCGAGCTAGCATCCTCATCCTCATCATCATTGTCGTCAGAGTCATCGTCATCATCTTCGTCCTCAAATGCCTCTGGAGAAGGAGAGGAAGACTCCACGAAGCCACCAAGGCGAGCCTGCTATCACGCCCCAAACCCGGTACCCGAATTTGTGACCATGACCGGCATGCTAATATCAAGCCTAAACCTGATATTAACAAGAACCAACTTAACTTTTACAAAACTTTTCCAAAAGATTTCCTCTTTCTTTTCATTTTTGTTTCTTTACTTAAATGATATAACCTTTCAGTTGACATTCAGAGCATCTACATTGTACTCCAAAGAATAACGTAATTCACCAGTTACTCAAATTCTGAATTTTACATAATACATCTCTTAATACTTTAAGGTACACAACTTTCATTTGATCCTAGAATACACAATAACTTTAAGGCTAACGTCAGAATGCTAATTTAGGATCTATATATATATAACTAAAACCAGCTCCTTCCAAACTCGACTAAGGCTCCCTCTGCTCCAAAATAAAACCTGCTAACTGAAAGAGTGGAAGGGGTGAGCTACACAGCTCAGTAAAGGTAAGATATATGAGAATTCAATAAGGATGCATGTAAATCAGATCATTTCATTCTATGAATATTCGAACAGGAGAACATCTTTTCATGCATAGTATTTTATACTATTCATAATAATAGCTTATACGCTCTTCATAGAAAATAATTGTTCTCCTTTTTCTTATCAGTTTAAAATTACCAAAACCTTTCGAATTAAACTTCTTTCACTTCCTACAAAGTCGCCATATATATATTCTCATTACAAAATAATTATTTTAACTTAAATCAGATAATCGGCAACTTTGTATTAAACTAGAAACATCTTGACTAATAAGAAAACTTTTCTTTATAAACTTCTTCTCATAAAATGTTATATCTTTCATGGTCATAAAACTTAACGTTTTATAAAAACAAATATCTGATAACTTTTAAACATAACTTGTACTTTCATCAGAATCTTTATCTTTATAGCATAACAGAACTTCAGAACTTTTATCTTTAATGAACAGCTTTTCTTTTCATCAGAAACTTCTTCTTGCCATGAGAGCTTTTACTTTTCACAATGCATTTGAACAAAACAATTCTCTCATGATTAATAACATACCATAGCTGTTCATAACGTATTGGTTAGTCCATATCTGATAAGTCTGTACTTATTTGGAAGGCCTCTAGCACCACAGTGCTAGGCATCCAGCATTCCCCACAATGCCAGGTATTCCCAGGATCACATCATAATACATAACTTCCAACCATGGGGGTAGGTTGGCTTCCCCCACAAGTTGGCCGTAACCAACAAGGGGCGGGTACAGCAGAGCCAGTCCCACTTAATGGCCAATCATATAACATTTTCCATGGAAAGCTAGTAATTAACCCCTACTAGCAGAGTTTAGATCACCAGAGGACATAACCCGAAAACATTTCATACTTTACTTCATACTGAAATTTCTTATTTTGCATAACATTTCATAATAATAGCATTTCCATTCTTTTCTTTAAACTTTATGTTCGTGAAAATTAGTAACGGCATCAATATGCTCAAATCATATACATAGAGTTTCGAAAGCTCACGAACATATCTTTGTCAGAATAATGATTACATGTCATATCTCTAATCAAAAACATTTTAATGCATAATATACTTTAAAATAACCTCATGACTTACCAAATGCCCATATAACTTATCCTTTACCTGAAAGCAGAGGAACCGAGAGCCTAAAGTCGAAGGAGCTTAGACTTGGATACTGGTAACACCTAAACCAAATATCAAAGCTTATTACTTTCCATTACTCCTTATCATCAACTTAGATATTCATCTTAAAACCTATCTCTTATAATCAAGAAAATCCTATTCCCACCTCAACGAGGTTCCCACAAACAAACATACATTCATCAAACCACATGTTGTACTAAATCATAGAGAAACCAATTCATAAAATTTATATATGATTCTAACATACCAAAGAATGAGCATATTAAATTATAGCTCAGAACATTCACCCTAACTTGAGAATTAAATCCACAAAGTTAGGCATGTCCCTTACTGTTCACTGTTCTATTCTAGCAGCATATGCCCCATTTGTAAAATACAAACGGGCTGTCCAAACACATCCAATTGTCATGAAATTTTACAGAACAACTCCCATGTATGTCCAGTATATACCATAAAAATTTCGGAGTCAAAGCATAAACCCATGATTTACTAAAAATTACGCAAGACAGCATACTCAAATCTGTCCTGACATAATTTCATGCAACTTATAAATTAAACCATTATTTTTATGTTCATCCAAATTCTGTGAGACCACTTCCATAATAACCATGTGTGTCTTATATTTCATAGGAAATAACCCTAGCATCCAAATTCACTGCATAAAATTTAATACATAATTTACCATGCATGAACACAGAATCTGTCAACAGTGACAGCTTTGCAGCGTTTTCTTGTAAATTCACAAACAATTATCAAACGATGGTATTTTCATATGGGGATTTTTATACACTCATTAGACATGTTATAAAACACTTGTACTTAGTCATTTAACCATTTAGAGCAACAATACACACAACAAAAATCCCAGCAGCAGCATAAAAATATTCATCCTAACTTTTTCTTACTTCCTTAATCATATAAAATCATTAGTTAGGAAAAACCCTAATCTACCTTCAACAAATCACCAACACAATTTCAAAGCTTCTTAAAACAGCATATATATATATATAGACTTACATGAAAGGATTTTCCTTTCCTAGTGGCTGGACCAGAAGGTATGAGGGGTAGAGAGCTTGAGAGAGTTGAAAGAAGCTTCCTTCTTGCTGCTGGACTTGTAAGTGTGGAAGGGAGAAAATAATTGAGAGCTTTTCCTTCTTTTGGTGTTGGATCCGTAGGAATGAAAGAGGGATAGAGCTCTTAACTATTTTAGTTGCTTTTAAAATATTAGAAAGAAGAAAAGATGATGAAGCCTTATCTCTCTTTTAATTTATTGACCCATGGACTTGACAAAGTGGACCTAAGAGAGCTTCCTAGCTCTTTCCTTAAGAGAAAAGAGTGTAAAGTGAGGTGCAAATTTCTGATTTGCATGGATCCGTGGGAAATGGGAGCAAAAGAGTTTCTTAAGTCTTCTTTCTTTGAGAAAGTCAAAGAAGAGATAAAGGTGCAACCAATAAGAACAAAGAAGGAAGAAAACAAAGAAGTAAAGCAAGAATGACCAAGGGAAATTTCTGGTACAGCCAAGAAGTCCAGCAAAAATATATTGGGTGAACTATCTTGGGTGACATACGTATATTGCTAAGGAAAGGGAGGATAACTCATCTTTTCAACTTCCTTGCATTCACACTCACTTTCTACCAAAATAATTTCTTGCATTCACACTTACTTTTCTACAAAATAATATCACTTTGCATATACAGACATACATATATATATATATATATATATATATATATATATATATCTCTCTCTCTCTCTCTCTCATAACTTAACCACCTAATATAGTTTTATACATGCTAAGTATATATTTATAATACAAATAGTCATTTCAATTGTTTATAATCTTTAAAATTCTTATTCAATGACATTATAATAATATGTTTATTAAATACTCTTATATTAATTTTTGTAAGTAAGTGGCTTAACATATTAACAATACTTAACCACTTAAACACATAGTTTAATTATAAAAAATTGGGTCGGGGTGTTACACCTGCCGTCTAACAATACGGCCGACACGGGTGTTCACCTGACATAACTCATCACTGAGTGTGTCAAGGCGAGTATCCATGCACTGCAGCTGCACCATGACCACCTCGAAGGTCACACCACTCGCCAATGAAGAAGGTGTGGATGTGGAAAGAGCGGAAGAAGCTGAAGGAGCTACTATCTTTATCCGTGGCCACTTCGGTCGAAGCTAAGCCTCACTCCGTCTAATGGTAGCCACATCTATGGCACACATGACCAAGAAATGAGGAGACGTGGGATAAGAGACAAAAAAATGGCGAAGAAGCCACGTGATAACTGAAGAAAAAATGAGCTTATCATGAGTCACCATATCCCTATAGACATCTATAAGGGATAGAATGAAGTGAGAGGGAAAATCAATAGTGAGTCCCTCAAGAAGGGATAACAAAAATCGGGCACGAGGCTCTGTGATGGAGTTATAGTAAGACAATGGATAGAAAACAAATGTCATCATCATGTTAAGGAATCTTAGACCTTTTGCAAAGCACGAGTAAGGGGTGTTTTGACGGTCACCCCAAAATGAAGGTGTCTCACAAAATAGAGACGAGAGTTCGTCTTTGGACACAGTCCTCAGACGATCGCAGCTAGGGTAGTCAGGATGCGCTACCCTAGGAACATGTAGTACCTCGGATACAATATCCGGAGTAACTACGATGTGCATACCTCGAACACGAGTGATAAAATGAGGTACTAAAGTATCAAATCCGTGCATATTGGAGTAAAACTCCTGTATGATCACGAAGGGACAAGTGACCGAGATGCCATACAGTGACTCTCAACCCTGACTGAAGATGACCATGGGAAGGCCAGTATCAGAAAAATCCAATAGAACGACTTGGCATTCCGAATGAATGCTGCGTCGTGAAAAGTTCTCCGATAAGTTCGACTTGGCCTTCTCATCACAGAATCGGACATGGGAGGGGGTAGAATCAAAGGAAGATGCCCTAGAACGAAGAGGGTTCTGGGATGGAGTGGATTTTTGTTTAGGTGCCATAGAGCAACTAACCGAAAGAAAGAGAGAGAGAAAGAAACATGCAAAAAAGCACCAACACAGATCAAATCAAAATAAACATAAATGAAGGTACTTATGCATGAAAAATGCATGAACATGTAACATGCAAAATTTAAAAACATCATGGGCTCAGCCCAATCCAAACCTACCAGCACACATCATTGCACCAAAGAAAACACACATCTAAAATGCATGACACATTGTTATAATGCAGATGTGATGCAATGCTTGATGCTTTAAAATCATTTAAACAAAAACCCGTCCCAAAAATTTCACAAAAACTTCAAAATTTTTGAAAAACCCCAAAGTTTATCAGAAAATCCCAAAAGTTAGGTTAGAAACATGAAATGCATGAAAAAGTGAAAGAAAGAAGATCTTACCAAAAGAAGAAAGATCAATCTAGGCCGAAAACCCTTGGGAATGAAATCTAGAGTGAGAGAGAGGTGATTAGGAAGAGGAAGAGACGTTTTCTGTCGAGAGAGATCGAGGAGAAATGAAGAAAACATCGCGCGGACCCTATTTATAGGAATTCCAGTTTCTCGATGGATCGAGAGGTATCGAGATCTGTCGAGAATTAAAACGCAAGAAATAGCTATTGAGAATTTGTCGAGAGGTGTCCACAGCAAAAGGGGCTCAATGGATCGAGGAGTTATCGAGCATCTATCAAGCATCTAGAAACTTCCTCAATGGATCGAGTAGCTATCAAGATTGAATCTCAAGAATCCTGATGGATCGAGATTGCGATAATAGCTATCGAGAAAGGAAGCTGAAAAGGCTCGATAGATAGCCTAGCTGTCAAGAGGTATCAAGAAGTTGTCGAGATTGCTTAAAAACAATTTTTCAAAGAAGAGAAAAACACAGACATGAATGCAATCAAACATGCTATTCAACCAAAGATCTAACCAACATTTTAAGCTTTCAAAATCATCTCTCATCAAGAAAAATGTCAAGGATTTAGATCCAAAACACACACACACACACTAAACAAATCTAACCAATTTTATATTTCAAAAACAAGTTAAGACAGTTTAGTGAGCATACATTAACACATGTATTCCTTGTGATGGCCAAATCACATTGTACCTGCACATGTATCAAGAGTAGCAATGAGTATTGCGTGTTGTGTGTGAAAAACATTGCAAGGTTGCATAAGTGTCTACATGTTATGACGATTTGAGATATGAGAAAATCACTTTAACTCACACATAATCATAACTGCTTGATGGGGACTATCACTTTCGAGGTACATCCTATAACTCTCACATCTCCTAGAATACACGCTTGTAATCATATATAAAGCATTTTGATTCTTTTTGCTTTTTATTTTTCATTACATATTTTTCTTTTAAGCAAACCATGCATGGGCATATAAGAGATAGAAAAGAAATACCCAATGCTGTTAAGCTTTTGACATTTCACTTTTGCTATGCCGAAGCATACAGATGTCATTTCATGATTGGTGGGCAACAGTGGTGAGATGGTTATTTATGCCTTTCTCTTAGGATTTTCTAGTCCTTCCTATCAAAAGAGTGATACGAGTGTTAAGTATAATAGATTACTTAATCTTACTTATCACAAACACAAGCCATAAAACTCACTTACTTAGTTATGCATAGAGATGCTCATCTAAGCTACAAAAGATACAAAGTTTAGAAACTTTGTTTCAATGGCCATCCGAGGTACACAAGTACCGATGTACACAAACACACACTCTTTTTGTATTTTTCTGATTTTTCAATTTTTTTATTTATGAAAAACAAAATAAAGCAAAATTGAAAAATAAACAAACAAAAACATATTAAACAAAACAATGCATAAAACTAGACTGACTCAAAATATGAAAGCAAAACACACAAGTAATACAAAAACAAAAACCAGAAGGGGGAAGAGAGAAAAAGTGACTAAACCACTTAAAGCTTTTTTCCTTCCATGCCTTGGAAGAACCTTTCCATTTAACAAACCCTTGATCCGGCAGTGAGGGAGAATAATTGAAACCATTCAAGTTTGAAAGGAATATGAGGGCTTTAAGAAGATCTCCAAGAATAGCAAAGGAGGATGGAAACTGATTCTGGTTTTCCGATGAGATCATACTGTTGCTCTATTGAATGGCTAACCACTTGTAGCAATTAGGTCGAGTCTGTCCAGCTACTCCACAGTGATGATAGAGATGCTGCTTCTTCTGTTTAGGCTTTTGAGTGTTTCCCTTCTTAGCCCTAAGATTCTTAATCTCTTTCTTATCAAGCTTAGGGGGTGCTCCTAAGATAGATTTACCCTTATCTATGTTCTCACTCGATAACATATTTTTCACATCATTGTTCTCAAATTCAACATTATTAGTAAGAGAAACAAAAACAGTAGTACTAGCAGAAGCAATACTAGGAGAAGAGAAATCATACCCTAAACCGACTCGATCGGAAGCAAATTTCTGAAGACTAAGCATCTCATCAAGCTTTGCACTTGAAGTCCTTTCCAACTAAGCTCTGACTTGGAACAATTCTACCTCAAGCTTCTTAGTCTTTTCAACCAAGAAATTATTCTCAAATCTCAGTGCTCCAATGGTCTGATTGGCTTCATCAAACTTTGTGGAAATTTCTTTTCATTTAAGCTCCACTTCACTGAGCTTCTTGGTGGCCAACCTATACAACTTCTCATGTTTTTCTGAGACCTTGTATAATTTTGCATAGGCTGTGTGGATGTCATCTTGTTCATCTATCTTCTCAAATTTAGACTCCACCAAGTCTTCTTCTACATCCACATCTTCAACAATCCCTTCAGTAGGATTTACAGTGGCAATGAAGGCATTTAGGATTCCATCATCCTCATTGTCGGAATCATCTTCAGGCTCGGTGTCACTCAAAGTAGCAGCAAGTGCCTTGCTTTTCCCAATGGTCTTGAGATATGTAGGGCACTCTTGTTTCATGTGTCCGAAGTCTTGACATCCAAAGCATTTTGGTCCTAAGGGAACAGTGTACTGATCGCCATCCCTAGCATCCTTCTTTCCTTTGTCCTAGTTCTTGAACTGAGACAAGCTAGACTGCTTGTGGTCTTTGTCAAATCCTTTAGCATTGGCATTCTTCATAAAATTTTTGAATTGCCGAGTGATATAGAATTTCATCTTAGAATCTTCATCGTCTTAAGACTCATCAGTGTCACTGCTCTTGGCCTTCAATGCCATGCTCTTTCCCTTATTAGATTTCCCTATCCTTGTTAAACCCAACTCATAGGTCTACAGATTGCCAACCAACTCTATCAAAGGAATTTCGTCAATATCCTTCGATTCCTCAGTTGTGGTGATCTTGGCATGAAATCTCTCGAGTAGAGATCTAAGTACCTTTCTAACAATCTTGGGTTTGGGAATGGTTTCCCCAAGATTAAAGGCTAAGTTCACAATTTTTAGTAATCTTCTACATTTATTTGTGTATAACGGCTTCACATTAAATGTTCGTTTTATGGCACTTTTGGTCGTCCAGCATCTCCTTCTAGACAATGAGAATTATTTGGTCCATCAAAAACCAGAAAAATTGACTATTATAGGGATGAATATATTGCCTATGATATTATTTGGACCATTTGTTATAAAAGAAAAGATCAAGATTAAAGTAATTCTACGTGGTAAAGTTTTCAAATAATTTGAGAAAATTTTGATCCAGCTAAATTTACATGATTTTTTTTTTTTTTTTATGAACAAAAATGGGTCTCACGCCTATGATTTTTAACCCAACCCACTTGAACCCGAAAACTCATGGTGTGAAGCAACTCTAGGTGCATTAGGGCTATCCACCAGAAGAACTCATGTTGTGGGGCACCCCTAGGTGCGTTAGGGCTATTCACGTTGTGGCACAGCATTTTTGCGAAGCACACGACTCGAACCAAGCAACTCCTGAATCCACAAGTGTGACCCAGTCCAAAACTCCTACCAACGCACCACGCCCAAGCAGCTAAATTTACATGATATGTTCTCCAACTAATTAACCTTTTATAGTTCATGTTAGGCTGCTTATATTGAATATGGTTGCCTAACCAATTCTTAGCCTTGAATGAAAATATTGCCTTTTGCTCTTTTCAAAAATTGAGAATTCTAGTGTTCATTTTATAATTAAAAAATTATTAACTAAATTAATTACACTCCTAATATATCTATTAGAAAACTTGGAATAACTCCCTTTTTTTTCGGTTATTGATGCTGCAAAACTAAGTTTTGAAAGGCTAACCAATAAGGCAAAAAAAAAAAACCTATTGCACACTTCTAAGTTTAGCGTACCCATAGTAACTAGAACAGGGATGTTTTTCCTTGTCCACGTGTCCCCACTCCTCACCAGTGTAACATCGCTTTGCTATATATCTACGTACGTCACGCATGACGTAGAACTAAAGAAAGGAACCTTAAAAAAATAATAAATAAAAGTCAGCAAAGGCAGCAAGGGCTTGATTTGGCTATATTTATGTTCAAACTAAGCAACAACTATTGCCCATTCCCAAATTTCATCACCATTGAAATTGAAGACCTAAAACCCACCAGCAAATAATAGCCAAACCTCACGGCACAACAAAGCTTCTTTAATCTTTACAGAAAAAAGCCATGTCCACCACCAAGTCCAAGACCAACCTCCACATCGTTGCTTATCCTTACCCAACCGCAGGCCACATCATCCCCCTCCTAGACCTCACCCACCTGTTACTCACCCGCGGCCTAAACGTCACCGTTTTGGTCACCCCCAACAACGTCCATTTACTTGAACCATACCTCTCCACCCACCCATCTTCTCTCAAACACTTGGTTCTCCCGGCCCCAGATATCACTCCACCTCCACATAAGAGACTCATCGCTAACGTGCGCGCCTTGCGTGACCTTCACTATCCTATCATACTCCAATGGTTCCAGTCTCAACCTTCACCACCTGTGGCTATCATATCTGATTTTTTCCTCGGCTGGACCCACAACCTTGCCTGTGAGCTTAAAGTGCCACGCCTCTGCTTCTCACCCTCCGGAGCTTTTGGGATGTCTGTAGCTCTTTCTATGACCCGTGACCCACCCAAAAACAATGATCCCGGTGAGGATATCAATTTCCTAATTTCATTACCTAAGGTCCCGAATTCCCCGACGTACCCTTGGTGGCAGATCCCTCCACATTATAGAAACGATCTTGAAGCTGACCCAGATTGGGAATTTCACAGAAACAGTATGCTGGCCAATTTCGAGAGTTGGGGAATTGTGTTTAACTCGTTCGCCAGTTTGGAGAGTGTGTACTTTGACCATTTGAAGAGAGAGGTTGGGCACAATCGAGTGTGGGCGGTAGGACCTGTATTGCCACTTGAAGGTGATTTGATTGGATCGGCTACTAGAGGTGGGGCCAGCTCTGTGCCATGTCACGAGCTTATGACGTGGCTGGATGCTCGTCTTGACAACTCTGTTGTTTACGTGTGCTTCGGAAGTCGTGCTGTGTTGACAAGTAAGCAATTAAATGTTCTTGCAACAGCGTTGGAGTATAGTAGGGTCCATTTTATTTTGTGCGCGAGGGTGCCTGATGATCAAGGTTTAATTCTCGATGGGTTTAGAGATCGTGTGGGCGATAGGGGATTAGTGATCAAGGGGTGGGCCCCACAGGTGGCTATATTAAGGCATCGAGCTGTAGGTTCATTCTTGACTCATTGTGGGTGGAACTCGGTGTTGGAAGGGCTTATCTCGGGAGTTGTGATGTTGACATGGCCAATGGGTGCAGAGCAGTTTACGAATGCCTTGTTGTTGGTCAACCAATTAGGCGTGGCAATTAGAGCTGGCGAGGGCACTGAAAATATTCCTGACTCTAATGAGTTGGCTCGATTATTGGTAGTCTCACTCGACAAAATTAAGCCCCAAAATGTTCAAGCCAAAGGGTTGAGTGATGCGGCCTTGAGCGCAGTCAAGGGAGGAAGCTCCGACAAAGATTTGGATGAATTGATCAAACAATTAGCTGACATCAAAAAATTAGAGTGAATATAAATTATGTTATCATAGTAGCATTTTTTATGGTTTTACTCACTCACACATATCTATACAAGATTTTTGCCTTTGGGTTGCATTAATGATTAAGATCATTGATCACATATATGATGAAATATTAGTGATTAATTCGAATCTTATCATTTTAGTGCTAAAGCTTACTTACAAAATAATGAGTACTTACTTCATATGCTTTATTTTCTAGTATAACGTTCTACATTTTGTTTAATTCTTGTTATGACACATGGCTAGTATTGAAGAGAAGAAGAAAGGGGAGCATAATTTTGTTGGAGCAATCTCAACATTTGAGCTCTCCTCTGCTCTCCTCTTTCGTTCAATAAAGTTTTTATTCAGATTTAAAAAAAAAAAAATGCACTCAATTATTAGACCGTCAAAGTCGACTAATTGGTAGCTGAAACAAATTTGGATTTGTACTCATTGATTGTGCGGCAAAGAAGTTATCATGTCCCATCTTTTATAGAAATTTCATGTTCTTATATTTTGAGATCTTGTAAGCCAGGTGAGAAAGAAGCTATTCAGTTGGAATGTTACCCTCAATTTTCTTTCTCATGGTAGATAGTGAGATTTCTTGAAATAAATTTTTTTTCATCATTTCCTAAAAACGGAGACAAAAAAATAGTGTCATCAACACTGTCCAAAAGCTTATGCTGACTTATACCTAACATAATTTTTGCACCTTCTTTCATGTGCTGCAAAAAAAAAAAAAAAAAAAAAAAAAAAAAAAAAAAAAAAAAAAAAAGAAGTAGGGATAAGCCCATATGCCTGTGCCCAATACAAGATATCTGGTCCTCAAGCCCAACCCAAGTACTACTAGTACTAAGCCCTTCTGAAAATTATTTTTGGACCGCATCAGAATGAAAACAAAATGAAATCGCATTGATCCAAATAAAAGTATTCCACCATACAATATGTTTATGTGTAGATCTAAATTTTAACTTGTTTTCTTTCCAAAAAAAAAAAAAAACTTATTTTCAGGTTACAACCTTGCTTTAATAATAAAATTACAAGGCCCATTGACGCTTATTAAGTTCTTCCTTTCGTGTTGTTGTTGTTGTTGTTGTTTATACTTTATATAGATATGTATCTTGTGTCTTTCGTGAGAGAATCTTTGTATTGCTATTATAAATTTCTTATTTTATAATGAAGTTTTCTACTTGTCGTCGCTTTTGGACAGACATTCTGTTGAAATACATAAATTCTTATGTTCTCTTTATATATTCATTAATTTTGTCTTTAATTTTAAAAAAAAAAAAAATTGTGAGTGCTATTTGCATAATAAGTGATATCAAACGAAGGTTAGGATTCAAATTTCTTAGTTATGATAAAGATGACAAGAAGTTTTGTACTAAAGAAATTGTTTCTTTTTGGTAAATGCAAATGAAGGATTTCTTAATAGACAAAGTTTAGCTATAAAATTAGTTATAATTTAAGGTTACAACTTTACTCAATATCTTTTTATTGAAGATGAATTTTGACAAATCTACCATTAAATTACATTCTCTTCTAGGACTGATATCGGGTCGGGTTTACTGTGACCCGAAACCTGACCCGATAGAAATCGGGTTTGGCTGCCTGAAACCCGACCCGACTCGAAAAATCGGGTCTGTAATCGGGTCAGTTTTCCAAGTCTCGGGTCGGGTCTCAAGTTGGACCTTTTTTTTTTCATCACTACTGCTTGTTAAATGAGAAGGGTTGCTATTGGGTCATCTCTAGTTCAGCTCTTGGATACTTTGTTTGACAGTTTAGATTTTCCTATCCTTGCCTAAAGTGGGTCATTTCTTTTGAATGAATTTGCTCATTCATCAAAAAATAAATAAATAAATAAATAATCATTCCTAGGTTTTAAGATTAGTATTGTCCTAAGCAAATTGGCAACAACAAAAAACGAAATTTACATATCAATAAAATTGCATGGTCCATCTCCAATTACCCATCAAGGAAATTGAAGTGTGACTTAACACATAACACTTCATTCAATGTTCTTGCAAAATGCATCCTCTGTATCAACTACTATGAATGAAAAACCTTGAAGTTCACCCAAATTCACGAAAACAAAGACCAAGTCTTACATTAACAATTATACACACACACCTAAAATAAACAATGTCAACTACAATGCCCTACTTATTTTTATCAAAGTTCCAAGTTTTGACATAAACTCCAAACTATCCAAATTTGTAAATATGGGTAATTGATTTTTCAAGCAAACTATCTATTGATAAAAAGTCGGCGCACATCAAGAATGTGATTGTGACCGAACAAAATCTTCTAGTTTTTCCCACACATCCAACGCTGCAGTTCTATCTTGGTGTCGCTTATTCTTGCTAATCTGCACATTTGCCATAAACATTCACATCAAATCCTAATAATAAATGGCTGCAGACATCGATATACCCATATCCCATTCAACATAACTAAGATCAAAACAACCAACCAGATTAAGAAAAACAATACTCACTGAGATAATCTTTACATTCCACTGCTTCACAGTCTTTGCAAACTCCAAACTGTCATCCTCAAACTGCATAAAAAATCCAACTCTATAGGACATGAAACCATGTGCAGGGGTTAACGAGGGTAGGATCCCAACTCTATAGGACATTGTTAGGATCCTGTAAATTGGTCCTTAGGCTGTGTAAAGCATCACCTGTTTCAAGATGTAAGTGAACACCATTACGTGCTGATAATAAATGATCATGAACTTGAAAAGATACAGTGAGAAAGTATACTCATCTCCAATCACCAGAAACACCTCTAAATCTCTAAAAAAATCAGAAGAAAGCTAAATGTTGCTCAAAGTAAGACACTTCAATAACAGATTCGAGGATATTGAAAGGCAATTAATATTGAATGTAAAGAAAATGTATGTCAGACCCCTTTAAACTAGCGGATCCCTCGTTGATCATAAAGAATGGAAAAGTGGTAAAAAAATGATACTTTTGTATCAAATAGCTTGGTTTTATGGCCATCTTGAGAAGGGTAAACTAAAAGCTATTCAAATTTTCTAAAACTGCCGTTATTTTCACAAATCATCCACTCATTATTTTAATGTACACTAATCTAAGCACCCAGCTTGAACCATATCTGAAGCATCTCATAAGGGAATCCAGAAAAGAAAGAATTGTCTTTAGAAATTCTTTCAAACTCTTGACCATAACCATAAAAAAGCTGTGCTGAGTACCCATCTACTCAAAATTATTACTTTGAATACAAACACAGTAATAGTAGCCAATCAACAAAAGACAAGGAAACTATTAAGAAATACAATAATCACATAAGTAATTCAATTAACTTAAACATACCCATTTCCACTACCAACACAAAAAAAAAAAAAAAAAAAAATTTCTTAAGTTTGCCAAAAAAAAAAAAAAAACCCATATCCAGAAATTAAAAAACAAAGATCAAAGCAAAAGAAAAACACTAAAAGAATAAGAGCAAGTTTATGAATATCAAAACAAACCTTCCATGTTAGCTGAAATCAAGCATAATGGAGAAAGCAGGAAGATCAGGAAGGGTGAAAGAAAAGCTATAACAAAGTTCCCTTCCATTACTCTCCCTTTCTCTTTCAGTAAATCTCTCTCAGATCCAAATGGTATTCCACACCCACCATCACAAACAACCTCTTACACAAAACCCAGCTCCCAAATCTCACATAACGACAACCAAAAACCCGATCTGATAAAAAAATATCATCTTTAGCAAAATCCAGAACACCCATTGGAGTGAAAAGCACAGAGAAAACAAGAACTACACGCACCTAGCACTGTAGAACAGATCTAGCGGTTTGAAACTACAAAACTCCAACTGGGTTTTTGTTCTTGTTCAAAGAGAGAACAAAAAACTGCAGGAAAATCCAATACCGTATATAATGAGTGAAGAGAGAGTAAACCCAGAAAGCAAAAAAAATAAAAAATAAAAAAAATAAAAATTGAAACTTGAAGGCTTTAGCCACAAACCCAGATAGAATATATGAAAAAAAATTGAAACTTGAAGGCACTCAGATTGAACTCATCCATAAGTACATAAACCCATTATTGAATCGGGTTCAGACTATCACACACACAAACAAAACAACACTATCCAAAATCTAAAACCAAACACAAAACGAGAAGGATGACTTACACAGATAATTGAGGCCCTGAGGGAGGCGGAGAGAACAACAACAGAGTAGGGTTTTTTTTAAAAGAAAAAATCGGGTTCAGACTAGTGTACTTATATGACCCGACACCGACCCGAACCCGAAAATAACCCGAAACCCAACCCGAATGTTCTCAAACCTGCCCAATACCTGTCGGGTCAGGTCGGGTCTGGTTTTCGGGTGGGCCAGGTCCTTGCTCAGTCCTATGAATCTCTTCTTATGTCCTCTCCATGATTGCAAAATTTTTAGAAAATTAAAGATCAATAGCTATGTCATCAATAAATTCTTAAATTGCAAATTTTTGTAGTTTAAAATTATGCATAAAATATAATCTTATAGATCATATAATAAATAATATCTGATTGACACAAAACTTGACATGTGTATTAAAAGCATAAAGAACATGCAATCTAATGATTAGATTTTGGAAATATGTAGTAATGTTAATGATATTAAGTAAGGTTGTAACCTTAGACTACAAGTTTACAACCAATTTTGTAGCTAAACTTTGTCCTTTCTTAATCCAACAAGGAGTTTAGAAGGCCTTACCTGGGAAGGCAAAGAAACTTGAAAAGATGAGTGATGAAGACTACAAAGAAATGGATGAAGACTGCAAGGAGTTGTGCATGAAGAAGCAATTTTATTACTTGCAAATAAGGAAGGCTCAAATCTATTGGAGTATCTCGCCATGTCTATTAGGTTAAATACTAAATTATAAAATTTAGGGTAAACCTTGAGGAGGACGATAAAGTTATACTTTTATTAGTATCACTCCTAGCATATTTTTTATTATCCGGTGACTTTGTTGATGTTTAAAAATGAGACTTTAGAACTCAAAGAGGTGACTTAGAGACTAGAGGGGAGGGGGGCTAACTTCAGTGTTCAAATCTGCCATTGTAAATAGAAATACATTTAAAAACTACCAAAAAAAAAAGATTAAGAGAATTCAATGTGCTTTTAAATTACTCCTAAAGTTCAAATATAATGACAATTTAGCAAAAGTAACTAGTAACCAAACATGCAGAACTCTTTTATTTAGGGGTGTGCGACCAGCCCGTCAAAACCAACTCGCCCCAACCCAACCCACCGGGTTAGGTCGGTTTTTAGGGCTTGGTGGGTTGGGTTGGGTTGGGTTACAAAAAAAAAATTTATAGCGGGTGGAGTTGGGTTTTGGTCATAAAATTTCAAACCCACCAAACCCAACCCGACCCACCCATATATTTAATATATATATTTAAAAAATATTATATAATTAATAAATTTTTTAAAATAACTAGATCTTCCTATCCTATATAAAAACCAATTAGTTCACACAAATCTTAGTAAATTACTATTGTTATTTAGTCATTAGTGTTGTTTGCCTTTAAGGAGTTACATTGATACTAATCTTTGGGTTTTTTTAATATATTTATATTTATATTTTTTTTCTACTCAATTTAATAATAATAATAATAAATTTGTCCAACCCTTGGGTTCTACCCGACCCATGTGGGTTGGGTTGGACTTATGTGATGGGTTGGGTTAGATTGAATTTTTTTGACATACCATGGTGGGTTGGGTCGATTTTTTTTTTAGCCACTATGGTGAGTTGGGTAAAAAAATCCCCTTAACCCAACCCAACCCGACCCATGCACGCCCCCACTTTTATTGATCTCCTGTTGAACATTACAAAATTATATATACTCACATTTCTAACCGATGTAGGACATAATCTATTATTTAATTTTTGTAATTATTTAATTTTCTTATTTTTATGTAAAATTCATTATTTTAGGTTTATGACATTTATTTCCTTGTTTTTAGGTGCTTTTAATGTTTTTTAGGTCAAATTTGTTTTTTATTATGGTTAGATATTAATTAATACTTATTTTAGAATATATTTTCTTATTTGTCAAGTTTTACGGAGCCTTTAAATAGGCCCCTTAATCTGTAAACGTTTTTTAAGAGTTTTCAGATGAATAAAAATATAGACTTCTATCTATTGTTTCTCTGGTAGATCCCAGAACCATTTCTCCTTGTGGATTCAAGGACCCTCGTGAATTCAAGGTTTACTACCAGAAACTAACAATTTAATTTCTGTTCCATCAAAGAGAGTATTGTGTGTGCCTTCTTTAGGCTTCCACGATATCACTAGTAATGGCGAGTATATAAAAAATCACTATTAAATTAGCTTAACCATATGTGGGTTTAATGTAATTACCCTGATCAGAAACTTGGAAGCGTGATTTTCTTTAAGGCTCATTAAGTCAACTATCAAGTGGGATTTCAAGTTCTACATGAAAAATTAGGATAATTATGGTGCACACACTCTAGTGTATACAACGTACACACAAGTCACAATTTACAAAGTAATAATAAGATTAGAACTTTTGACGTAACTTTTGCCTCAATACTCACGTGGCAAGTTATGATAAGTTGTGGCGAAGTCATGTCAAAAGTTGTGGTTTTAACATTTTTTTAATTTACTAGGCTTGTGTGTATTATGTGTACACTAAAGTGTGTGTAATAGAGACCACTAAAAAATTATATGTTATGAACCAGGAAAATAAAATAATAGTTTAATTAATTCGAGACTAGCCTCACCACATGCGTTTCACGCGTGTAATGAGGCTTATTTTTTTTAGAGTCAAAATTTTCCAAAAAAGTAAAGGAGAAAGAAGCAACTAAAAATCATATGAAACAATCAAAATCTTATGAGCAATAAAAAGATAATAAAAAAAATCACTAAAAGAATTACCTTGTAGGAAATGACTACTCCTTCACGCATTTAAGACCCATGAATTGTCGTTTTAATTGGTATAATCTGAAAATTTATTTCACGAAATGTATTTAGAGATCAAACGATCACAATTACAATTTTGCACTTGTGAAATGATATGGTAATGATATACGATACAACGCGAGTTAGGTTAAACGGGAGTTGCAAAATGGAGTGTCTACATCTTGTTAATTTAATTTAATTTTAATTTAAAAGGACAAGCTTGTTAAGTTATTCCTACAAAAACTATTTTTAAAAAATAAAAGTGAAATTCCTACATACAAATTCTTATTAAAAATTATGTTATTTCTACATTAAAATACGTTTTAAAAATATTTCACTTGTGGAATAATCTCTTCAAAATCAGTACTTCTTGATGGGATTGACGAGACCACATCTCCTAGACGAAGCCACTGAGCATGACGAAGTCATCTTGACAGACGAAGAAACCAATCACCACTGACGAGGAGATGGAAATCATTCAATATAGTCAATAAATGACTTGGGCAGTTACAAAGTCAGCCATGCAGGCCATTGGGAGCCTATTAAAGCCCCATTACTAGGCAGGAGGCAATACCAAAAAAGGCATTAACAACCACAACGGCTAGAATCCAAGGCAACATATATAAAGCCCTCACATTGCCAACACAAGGTACACAGACACTCTGAAAGATACTAATTGTTATTCTGCTATTCTGTTTCATTTTACAAAACACTTTCCTCTTCTGACTTTGGCATTGGAGACGTTGTGGTAGACACCACACCGGTGTCCACCTTGAAAGGAGCAGTCTTTCTAATTACACAGGCCCCTAGACGAGAGCTTGGATCCATCCGAACACGTTCAACTCGCCTGACGAAGTCACGCTTCATCACTTCTTTTTTCGAATAATAATCAATTAATTACTATAAGGTACTATTCTTCACTGGTAATGTAAGTGCAGCCAACTTGCTCACCATCGAGTCAAATTCAATAACCGAACTCCCACCTTCTTCAATGGCCTCAAGTGCGACCCCACGCAACTCAGCTGCTCATTTACACTTGACTCGCTCCTGACTCACCAAATCAACTAAAACTTGTGACAACTCGTCCGGGTCAGGCACAAATTTTCTACCTTCACCGACCCTTATTGCCACCTTCAACTCGTCCACCAATAAACTATCATTCACAAATTGGTCAGCTCCCAATGGCCACGTCAGCAGTGGCACCCCAGCTACAATTCCCTCAAGGACCGAGTTCCATCCACAGTGAGTCAAGAACGCGCCAACGGCTCGGTGACTCAGTATCAAAACCTGTAGGGCCCACCCTTTAATAACAAGGCCTCTCCCAGCCACACGATCCTCGAATCCTGGTGGACCTGTGTTGTTATCACCATCCACGTGTACTTCTGTGGGCTCCTTTACGATCCAAACAAACTGGACCCCACTTTTCTCTAACCCAAATGCAAGCTTCTCCATCTGATTATTGTTCAATATAGCTTGACTCCTAAAGCACACATACACAACCTTGTGATCTTTACACGTGTCAAGCCACGATAAAATCTCTTCTACTTTGCCTGAACTGGACCCACCTCTCCGATTAGGCCCAGATGGGAGTAATGGCCCTACCGCCCACACACGATCATGCCCCATATCATTTTTCAAATGTTCCAAATAAACCCTTTCCAACTCGTTAAACGAGTTGATAACGAGTCCCCAACTCGCCATGTTAGCACAAAACGCATCTTTGATGAACTCAAAATCTGGGTTTGCTTCAACGAAGCTACGATAAAGGGGAGAGAGTTTCCACCAAGGGTATTTCGGGGAACTGGGAATGTTGGGGAACGAAACGACCTCGTTTTCATCACTAGGGTTTTCTCTCCTAGGGAGGTCACGCCAGAGAGAGTACATGATAGACAAAGCCATAGCACCAGAGGGCGAGAACATGATACGATGAATACCTAGTTCACATGCGAGTCGGTGAGTCCAACCTAAGAACATGTCGGATATTATAGCCACAAGTGGTGAAGGGTGGGATTTGAACCATTGTGTTATGGGGTCGTAGAGTTCACCTAAACAGCGCATCATGGCTTCGAAAGAAGCAGGGGCTAAGTCTTTGGTGTTTTCTAGACCTTGTGGGATTGAAGGGTGTGTGGGAACTGGGAGAACGAGGGTTTTGATGGAGGGGTAAGTGGAGAGAAGAGAGTTGAGGAGATGGAGGTTCTTTGGGGTGATTAGAATGGTGATGGTGAAGTTATGGAGGAGTAGTTGGTGGGTTAGGTCTAAGAGTGGTATCATGTGGCCCTGTGCTGGGTATGGGAAAATAAGGAGATGGGCATCGCTGCCTGATGAGATAGTCATTCTGGTTTCTGTAAAGTTGTTAATGTAGTGAGTATACAAAATAGAGGTTATATATATAGAGTGAAAAGATAGTGTTAATTTGTTGATAGATATTAGTTAATATAGGGAGAGTTTTGTTACCTATATTGATAGGTATTAGTTAAGATAGAGATTAGTGTGAGTAGGAAGTTGTTAGTATATGAGTTGTATTTGGATTGTATTGTTAGTGCCTTGGTGGTGAGATTAGTGTGAGTAGGAAGTTAATAGTGTTTGAGTTGTTTTTTTTTTTTTTTTTGGGTTGAGATAGTTTCAATCTATAACGTCCGCTTAACTTTTTATCATCATACCAAGACACCAATTAGTTTTTGGTGTAGGTGGGGACTGAACCCCAGATATATTATTCAACTATCAGAGACTTTACCAATTAAACTAATTAAAACCCACTTTGAGTTGTATTTGGATTGTATTGTTAGTGCCTTAGTGGTGTCCTAGTTTTAGGAACTGTATATGTGTGTGAAGTTCTCTTTTGAAGACTTGAATTTCGGCTCTTACTTCTCACATCTCATAAGCACTTATACTTGTGAAGTAGCCAACACACCCAAAGTGTGCGATGGTGACCTTTACGTTACTTTTTTTTTTTTGAGAAATAACCTTTACGTTACTTTGTTGTATTTAAATAGTTGAAGTTATTGTCAATAAAATATTAGATAAGTTTAATTAAATTGGATCCTAATTGGTTTCTAGAGGTCAGAATTTCCTCAATAAAATTCAAAAGGTTCACAGAGGTCAGGATTTTCTCTATCAAATCCAAACTTTATCCCTTTGTTATCTTTTAATCCAAACTTTATCCATTCGTTATCTTTTGTTCTTAGTACGTATCCGGTGTCTCATTAGAAACAACCAAAATTCTATCTCTTTTTCTCTAAATATTTATATTTTCCCTCCCAAAAATTGTGCACATATCAAGTTTCTGCCTATGACTTCCATGAATCATTTACTTCTAAATCTCTCTGATTAAATTTCAAATCTCTTATTTAATGGAGTTAGCCTTGATATTATGTTCTGACTCACAATATGCACAAAAAATTAAGATGAAAATTCTGCATAAATGGAAGATATATATACTAATCTATTTGCAATATTCTACAACATAGTGGGGTGAGAATAATATGAACTAATTGTAAATTCATCTTTGAGAGAGAGAGAGACAGAGAGATAGTATGGTTGAAGAAGAATAAAGGTTGGGAACGGGGTGTGATTTTTCTGAGAGAAGCAAGTGAAATGCATGCAGGATCTTATTAGTAGTGCTGTTGCCATCGAATTCAATGGATAAACGACTTCGCTCTCGAGAAAGAGTAGAATGGTAATATGACACTTGTTATTACAGGTGGAACATACTCATGATGATCGAGATTCACGCCAGCAAAAATGGACCAATTTTTGCAGTGCATTCATGACCATCTTTCCCAATTAATTTTTTAATTTTATTTTTAATGCAATAGTTTTCATCAGGAACTTTAAACAGTATTTAACGCTTTACTTGAGTTTACGTACGTTCTCCCACTGCAGCTCGGGCACTTGAGTTACGTCTTTCTCCCACTGTAGCTCTGGCATCTGAGTTTGGTTCAGAGATTGATATTAAATAAGCTGTGTTGGAAAGGGATTCAGAGTTTTTTTTTTGATGGGCGAAAGGGATTCAGAGTTGATCATGAAAGCTTTGGCCACTTTTGATCCTCTTATTAAATATGCAAAGTTCTTTTCTATCCCTTTATTCAATTGCTTACTTGATCATAGTCTAGTTATACATTCTCTCAGATCATTCACGTTTGAACTGCCAAATGACATATGTAGGACAGATTTAGCATTAAAGCCCAAAAATATCCCACATCCGGACTTGTAAAAGCTTGATATTGCAAAACAAAATAATAATTTTTTATTCTCCCTATATATATGCCACTTTCTCTCTCTTCACCTTGTCTCATCTTCTCTCTCTCCATAACATTCTGATGGAAAAATAGCATAGAGTGAATAAGAAATTGATGTTTTCTATATTCACTTGAAGATGTTATTATAAGTGGTGAAAATCCTTGAGTCCCACATTAGAAATAATAGAAAATATGAGTTTTTGGCTGGATATTAGGTTGAGCTTTAGGCATGTGTGGACTAGGCCCACTTATCCAATTAATAATAATATTTTATTATTTTATTATTGAGTCAGTTAGTCTGTGCACAACAGTTATCTGAAACAGTGTTTTAGTTTTAAGTTACGTATAATTTCATTGTCCCTCACTCATGAAAAAGAACTTTTCAGAAAAAACTCTCCCAGTGAGATTTTTGTTTATTCATTTTGTGTCAAAGAGAGAGAAAGAGGCATTGAGTAGTTCGAAGAGAACGACCTTGTGTGCTTCTTTTTCGTGCTGAAGATCATTTTATCTTGGGAAGCGGACGTCCACGAGTCTCAAAGCACCACAGTGAAAGTGTGAGGGGCGGAATCTGTTTTAAAGAGATTGTGTAAAACACAAGACTTGATCTCAATTGTTCATCTTTTCACGCATTGTTCATCCTTTCAAGCATCTGGTTTGTGAGTCTTCAATTATTTGCAGATTTCTTATTATTTATATTCAGTATTTGTTTATTACTTTTGTCTATTATATTTATTTGTGTTATTGTTTAATTTTAGATCTGTGTATTGTTCTTTTTGCTTTATCACATCAATAAATTGTTGAAATATGTCCAATAATCTTAAAGCAGATTTAATTTACTCTTGTGATTTACAGTGAAAGGAATTCTGTGTTTGTTGAAATACGTTAGTCGGCAATAGTTTATTTACTGGGTTTGAAATCTATGGGTTTATTGTTTATTGTTTATCGCATATGCTTACCAAAAAAAAAAGTTGTTTATCGCATATATCTATCTTTAACTTGTAAAGTGAACTTCTTCTCAAAAAAAAAAAAAAAAAAAAAAAACTTGTAAAGTGAACTTGTGATATGGGTCCGGTTAACAAATCCAGTTTTGAAAAAGTTTTATTGGGAATTGAAAAAACTGTCAAAACTTTTTCAATTTTTGATAAACTTTTTTCAAAATTAGTTTATTATTATATGCCTTAGAACACACAATAGTAAAATTCTTTTAAATATTGGTTGGATAAAAATATTATATATATGCTTCTGACCATACAGTGATTCACGTGGTTCTATAATTTCTTTTTCTGTGTTGGCTTTGTATTGTCTATTCTATAAAAGTGGTTGTCAGAGTCTGATTTGGTTTTAGTGCAGATTGCTTTTCGTTTGAATTTTGTTGTGTTTGTTTGGTACTATGTAGAATACTTCTACTTTTAAATATCTTTTGGGTGAAAATAAGAAACTAACCATAACTTTTCAGTAGTTAATATTTTCAAACTATATTTTTTACTAGCATTTTGAGTTTGAGAGACTTGATTTTGACCTATAAATTAAGTCTCAAAGACTCGATTTCTATGGTCTAATCACGTCTCATGTGGCATCTTTTTCCACGTGACAACCACTTGAAAATCGAGTCTCTAAGACTCGATTTATAAACCAAAAAAAATTAAAAAAAATTCTAAATCTCAAGTCTCTCATGTACAAGCCGAAATACCCAAAAAAAAATAAATAAAATACAATCAGATCAGAGAAAAAAATACAATCAGATCAGAGAGAGAGACAATCAGATCAGAGAGAGAGAAAGAATCTAGAGAAAGAGCTCACCTCACCAGCGCAGCTTGGGGCTTGCACGGCCTGGGTCGCGACCCAATCCAGTCAACCCACAGTCACCCAAACTCCAAACAGAAGCCAAAGAAACCGCAGTAGAGAGAGGGAGTGAGACGGATCTGGTTGTGGATGGTTACAAATCTGGTGGTTGCAGTGGTGTTTTTGTTTCTTGGATTGAAGCATGAGAAAGACTAAGAGACAAGGAGTGAGACAAGAAGAAGAAGAAAGAGATGAGAGCAGCCTTTTTGGCTTTCTTTTCTTCTTCGGCTTCTTTCTTTTTTATTTCTGGCTCTGATTTCTTTGTTGGTGCTGTTGTTTTGTTGTTCTTTTTTATCTTCGTGTTTAGGTCTGTCCTTATAAATCGGGTCTTAGAGACTCGATTTCCAGGTGGCCGCTACCTCAGACCCGATTAGAACATGAAAATCGACCCTCAAAGACTCGATTTATAGGTCCTAAATCGAGTCTCTTAGACTCGAGATGCTAGTAAAAAATATAGTTTGAAAACATTGACTGCTAACTATATAGTTGGAAAGTTATGGTTAGTTTCCCATTTTCGCCTATCTTTTGTATATTCTGACATTGCACAGTGACTAGTTGGTTTCTTATATAATTTATGTTTTATTCTGCCTTAAAGTAATACTTGAATGCTTCAGCAAAAAAATAAATAAATAAATAATACTTGAATGCAGTGCCGTGCCGTGTCAATATTTTCTAGACTGTTGTGTAATATAAAACAATGCTTCGGTTGGATTTTGAGAATTCAATCTGATGGAGTTTTGTTTTGACAAAAATGTCGAATTAAACTGTGCCTGTTGCTACCCCTATTACTGTTCCTATTAATCATGGAGAAAAGCCAGAGAGATTCAATGGTACTGAGTTTAAGAGATGGCAACAAAAAATGTTGTTCTATCTCACAACCCTGAATTTGGCAAAATTCTTGTATGAGGATGCTCCAAAACTCAAGGAAAATGAGACAGATAGGCAAGTGGTTGCTGCAGTGGAAGCATGGAAACATGCTGACTTCCTCTACAAAAACTATATTCTGAATGGATTGAATAACACATTGTACAGTGTGTATAGTTCAATCAAGACAACAAAAGAGTTGTGGGATTCCTTGGAAAAGAAATACAAGACAGAAGATGCTGAAACTAAAAAGTTCATTGTGGGCAAACTTCTGGATTATAAAATGGTGGATTCCAAAACTGTGCTTAGTCAAGTGCAAGAGCTATAGGTAATCTTACATAAAATACATGCTGAGGGTATGTCTGTAAATGAGTCATTTCAAGTGGCTGCTATCATTGAAAAATTGCCTCCATCTTGGAAAGATTTCAAAAATTACCTGAAGTATAAGCGCAAGGAGATGCAGCTAGAAGATTTGATTGTAAGATTGAGAATTGAGGAAGACAATCGTTTTTCAGAAAGAGCCGTAGGGAATCATTACATGGAATCTAAAGCAAACATTGTGGAGCATAATAAGAATAAGAGGAAGTACTCTGGTGAAAGCTCAAAGCAAGGAACTAGTGGGGGTAACTTTACAAAGTTCAACGGAAAATGCTTTGTGTGGCAAGATAGGGCATCGTGCCAAGGATTCCTATAAGCATCAAGATCAAGGGACCAAGAAAGGCTCTCAAGCCAACATTACTGAAGTGGAAAATCTTTCTAAAGATGTGGATGATATTGACCTTTTTGCAGTGATTTCTGAAGTGAACTTGGTAGGAGGAGATACCAAGGAATGGTGGATGGACACTGGGTCTACTCGCCATGTATGTATAGATCAGAATCTGTTTTCTTCTTACCATCCTGTGGACAATGGAGAAGAGATATTCATGGGAAATTCCTCAACCTCTAAGGTTGTAGGAAAAGGAAAGGTAATATTGAAGATGACTTCAAGCAAGAAACTTACTTTGAATGATGTGCTGCATGTGCCAGATATTCGTAAGAATCTTGTTTCTTGCTCACTGTTGAGTAAGAATGGTTTCAAATTGGTCATTGAATCTGACAAGTTTGTGCTCACAAAGAATGGCATGTACGTGGGAAAGGGTTATACGAGCAATGGGCTATTCAAAATTAATATAGAGTAAATCTGGATTATTGCAAGTGTGGATTTGGTTTGTAATATTTTAAGTGTGATATTGTATTGGTGTGATGCTGTAAGTGTGTGATAAAGAGATGACTTTATATATATATAGCTTGTAGTTTCATCAAAAAAGATATAGCTTACTTTTGTATTGTAAAAGTATATATTTAATACCTCAGGAGGCTTATATGTAATTGATGTTATATATCTAGAATTAATTTATTATTATTTCGGCTTCTATTTAGCTGTGTTTATGATTCTTTACACTTTTCCTTTGACTGCTTTTTGAAAAAGTTGTTTGGCATATTATCAAAGGAAATGAAAATTAAATGGGCTAGATATCTAAGTTGACAGGCTAGACTTGTCAGATCATGTAAGAGCATTAAGAAATGCTATTCTATTCTATTTTATCATCTCAAAAAATTACTTTATCAATTATACCATCTAATTTTACAATATTTTCAGCATCCCAAACTTTTATTTTCCTATTCTACTTATTAAAATAATATATCTACACAATAAAATAATATTTCCTCCAATTAACATCATTTATTCTTTCTTTCTCCCAATCACTATCACAATAAAATATTAGTTTATTTTTTTAGAATTGTGCTACTGTGGAATTCTATCTTTAGAATTGCACTGTAACACTATTGCAAAAAAATTTGCAATACTTAACGATAGCATTTCCTGATGCAATACATTTTAGGGTTTGAAATGCCAAATATTCCTTACATTTGGCATTAGCATTCCCCAATGCTAATGTCTAATATACTAGTAAGCCATGTGAACTTGTAATATAATTCAAAGCTAGTATATTACTTTAACCTTTTATGGACTTGATGAATTGGATTGGGCATCATTTGTATTCACTGTTTTGTGAAACTGTTTCTGAGAAATAACTATATGTTAACCCAATGTTATATTATGAGTTTAATGAAGATATGTGATTATGATCATTGATAACATTGAGTGGAATTGAAATGGTTCTGCAAAACGGTGTTGTGTGGAGGGAATGGTACAATCCATTTGGACATAACAAAGGAGGAATGAAAGAAAATGTGTAAGACACTTTGAATTATGGAAAAGTCAAATAACTTTTTTATAATTCTTTAAATGTGGGGGTGTCTTTTTAAAAAGAAGGTGGCTTATTTAAAGAGGTTTTGATTGAGATACAAAAAAATGAAATGAGAAATATACTACCTATTTCTGAATGTGTAATTACCAATTAAGTGTCTTGCTAGTACACAGAGTGATGTTATGTCTTGACATATTCGTCAAAGACATATTACCATGAGACAGTTGCTCTCTAATGGAAGTACTTCCAGATTATAAAATGGATCCGTAATCAATTGATTGAGTGGAGAGCTAGTAAACTGATTATCGAGGGGAATGGGGTTAAAGCCTATTAACTAAAAGTCTCCGGGATGGCAACCCAACCTAGCTGACTGGAGATCCCAAGATCTAGGTTCAAAGGGATAACCGAATCGTGGAGACTATTATTTTATCACTATGGAGATAACATCTCCCTCCCATTCCTATGATGAAATAGTGATGCCTGTAAGCGATGTTCAGGGTAATCTTTGCTTTTAATGATTCTTATATCTTAGAATTCCGAGTGGGGTATAGCAGGATACTCTTAATAAGAATCACCTATATGAGTGTGAGGTGGGCCGCTTCCATGAGAGTTTTTAAGGCTGAATTCTCTAGAGCACTTTATAAATTTACCAGGATATGTTCAAGGCCAAAATGAACACAACTATAAGAATCGAAAAATGTTCGAAAAGGAGTTGTGTGAATTCTATTGTCTTGGTATGCACAAACGGCTGAACAGTTCAAGGCATCATGTTCACTGGTTAGCTAGTATATCTGATAGTCTTTCACAAAGAAAGTTCAAAGCCACAAGCTACTTCTCCCGATACGGTAACTTTTCTTCTACTCTCTTTGTGTCTGCATCATCATTTGCATTGTGCTTTATTAATTTCTATTCATGTGGGGGATTATTGGAAAAATAGCATGGAGTGAATAAAAAATTGATGTTTTCTATATTTACTTGAAGATGTTATTATAAGTGGTGAAAATCCTTGAGTCCCACATTGGAAATAATAGAAAATATGAGTTTTGGGCTGGATATTGGGTTGGGCTTTAGGCATGTGTGGACTAGGCCCACTTATCTAATTAATAATAATATTTTATTATTTTATTATTGAGTCAGTTAGTCTGTGCACAGCAGTTATCTCTGAAACAGTGTTTCAGTTTTAAGTTATGTATAGTTTCATTGTCCCTCATTCATGAAAAAGAACTTTTCAAAAAAAACTCTCCCAGTGAGATTTTTGTTCATTCATTTTGTGTCAAAGAGAGAGAAAGAGGCATTGAGTAGTTCGAAGAGCACAACCTTGTGTGCTTCTTTTTCGTGCTGAAGATCATTTTATCCTGGGAAGCAGACGTCCACGAGTCTCAAAGCACCACAGTGAAAGTGTGAGGAGCGAAATCTGCTTTAAGGAGATTGTGTAAAACACAAGACTTGATCTCAATTATTCATCTTTTCACGCATTGTTCATCTTTTCAAGCATCTGGTCTGTAAGTTTTCAATTATTTGCAGATTTCTTATTATTTATATTTAGTATTTGTTTATTACTTTTGCCTATTATATTTATTTGTGTTATTGTTTAATTTTAGATTTGTGTATTGTTCCTTTTGCTTTATTACATAAGTAAATTGTTGAAATATGTCCAACACATTCTCAGTCTCATATCTCACAACAATGGTTCATTTTTTCTGGCGTGGTCGTGGGTCCGGCAAAGTGGGTCGAGATGGTGGTTCGTGAGTTTTGATCAGCGTGGTTCGTGGGTGAACCACAGAGACCCAAGTTTTGAGCAAAAGCAGAAATGGGAAAACCTGATAAAGATTTGGGTATTTCACCGAAGACGTTGAAGTCTTGCAAATTTGGGAGGTTCAGACTGGAAATAGAATCTCAAAAAACTGGCTCTCCTCGAGGCGGAGCGTCAAGAGGTGGGTCAAACTGTTGACCGATACTGGAACCTCGTCGGAAAAATTATTTTACGACAGATTGAGACGGTACAGTTGGAAAAGAGTCGGCATTGACGGCGGGAACTCATCGGAGAAGTCATTGTGAGGCTTTTGCACGGCGTGGTTCATGGGTTTGGATCAAGCAGTGCAGATCAGGTGGGTCGTGACTGGGTTGGTTTGGATTCGGATTGGTTGGTTTGGGTTGGTTTGGTGGTGGTGTGGTGATTGATGATGGTGGAGTCGTGGAGGTGGGGGTTGCCTTGGGTGGTGAAGGGGTGGGTTTACTGGTATGGTGTGGGTTTGCTGTCATGGGTGTGGGTTTGGGTTTGCCGTGGGTCTGGGTCTGGGTTTGCCGCCGTGGGTTGTGGTGACCGTGGGTTGCTATTATTATTATTTTTTTTTTTTGGGTGGTGTTGATGGTCTGGGTTTTTTTTTTTTTTTTTTTTGGGTGTTGATGGTAGATTATGGGTTGCTGGTGGTGGTGGTGGTGTCAAGTGTGTGTAGTGCAGTGGTGGTGGGCTTGTGGTGATGGTGGTTTTTCAGTAAATTTGTGGTTGTTCTTGGACAGAAAGAATGAGAGATAAAGAATAAATAATGTTTTTTTTTTTTTTTTGGGTCAATAGGCTGCATTATATTAGATTAACTAGTCACAAAAGGCAACGTATTGGCTGTGAGCCTTAGAGAGTACAGACCGTGAACATCAAAGTTCAAAATTACATCAAGATCAGGGGAAGGGGAGCATTCAAAATAACAAAATCATTAATAGCGTCATTAACCAAGGAACAAGCTTTCTTGGCAAGGTAGTCTGCTCCTCTGTTGGCCTCCCTAAGAATAAATAATGTGTTGTATAGTAAATGATGGTGATTTTGGGATATATTATTTTATTATGTAGAAATATTATTTTAATGAGTAGAATAGGAAAATAAAAGTTGGGATGTTGAGAGTGTTGTAAAATGGTATAGTATAAATGATAAAGTAAGTTTTGAGATGGTAAAATAAAATAGTATAAAGATTTCGGATACGAATGCTCTTAGTGTTTTAGATTGTATTGGAATGGAGGTTATTCCACCATAGTTTTATTCTATACTTGACTAATATAACGGACTTTTCTTAATAAAATCTTTTTATCTTTTTTTCTACAAAAGAAAAGAAAAAGTATTATTACACTTATTCCAAACTTTTGCAGGAAAGCTTTACATACATTATTCATACTTTATAATATGACACTTTTAGCTCTTAGTTCAATTTGTAAAATTTCTGATAGCTGAATAAGAGGCGAGGTTCAATTTCCGCATATGTCAAAAACCGATTAATGTCTTAATTTCATGGTAAGCATGTCCATGATAAACATGGTTAAACTCGACACTACAAAGTGAGGTAAGTTTTGTAGGATAATCCTTGGGCCCGTGAAACGGGAATAAAAGGGATCTAGTATATCTAAAAGGGATCTAGTATATCTAAACAAGCTGTAAGATTGGTGAATGGTGACTAGAGCTGGATTACAAGATTACTTACCAAGAGCTACTTGGACATTAGAAAACCACTTGGAAGGATCCCTTCTTTTGTTTCTAAGGTGAAGGTTGTTAAATGCTCCCAAAAGTTTAAGATTATGATTTAATTACATGTGAGCTCAAACTTTCTTTTAATAGATGAGGCCCGACATGTAAGATTTTAAAAAGGAAGTAAAGTGGAGGAGAAAGTAATCAAACTTGGAATATCCTACTAAGGATGGTCATGGACTGGATTTGGGTCGGGTATACCCAAACTCGACCCAAAAATTTTACTCATGGATACCCAAATTCCAATACCCAATTGGAGCCCATACCCGATTCATGCCTAGATTTTTTACCTATGGATACCTAGACCCAACCCAAACCTGGTTTTTTGGTTTTACAAAAAAAAAAAAAAAAAAAAAGAGAGAGAGAGAGAAAAACCTGATTTTCCATCCAAAATACTCAATATATTCAATAAATTTTAACTTATTTATATTAGAATATTTTTAAATACATATTACAAGGAATTTAGAAAATCTAATAAAGGTAGCCCTAAGGGATTGGCTTAGTGGTTCTTAAGACCTCATGATATCCATGAAATCCTAGGACCACCCCCATGGGATTCCTCTTTGTAATAACCTAATGCATGTGGGATGGGAGAATTACATACACTCAAAGGAATAGTTAGATATTCGAAGAGATCTGGACACTTTCATTTTTATTTTTTTTTGAAAAGAAAAAAAAAAAAAAAAAGGTAATCAAGGTGGTGGCAACTTTTATTTTTCTGTATGTAAAAAAACCAATAATCCTCTTAACTCTATCAAAGGCATCAAGCTAAATGTCATGCTCCATCTTACAGGCTAGTGTACATGTATCAACCTCCGTTAATTAGCATAGGACTAGGGACCATTACTCAACCACTACCCACTCCAACTTCCTTATTTCTCTTCCTCATAAATTAGAGATTCTAAAAAAATAAAAAAGATTCATAAAAAATATTATTATTTATAATTGAGATTTTCAATTACATGTTTCAATTAAAATGATATAGAAAAAATTAGACAATTCAACTGTTTTGTTGGTAACATTACTTTTTTTTCCTATACCAAGTTGGCATCTTTCCTTGAATCAAATATGTACATGTTTTGTTTGACACAACAAGTAGTTCCATTAAAACTTTAAAAGGAAAGGAAATTTAAAAATAATATTGACTTAATTTAAAAAGTTGAGGACTACGTAGTCCTCGTCAACAAAATTAATAGTTTAAGAATCAAATTAATAAGTTTTGTGCACAAATATTTTGAAGATCAAATCAATAATTTAATACAAAAGGGGTACATTCTCAAAGTATCGAGTAAAGTTCAAACTAGTTACTCAACTATATTAATTTAATCAATTTAATTTTTCAACTTTCAAAATCAAGTAAATATCATCCTCAAGTCTTCTTTTCATTTAATTTATAATAAAAATAGTAGTTGAAATTAACTTGATTTTGAAATTTTCACACTTTTTATAATAATCTTTTAACGTGTTCTTCAATTTCCACATCAATTAATTTTGTTGAAGTTTTAAATTAATTTAATTAAAATTTAATGGGAGGTGAGATTAAATTATGAAATTAACTTTATTTAAAAAAAAATGAATTAGCAAATTAACATTGCCAATTTTGATAAGAGAAATTACTTAAAAATTCTCAAAGTATATACCTATTTTAGATTAGGTCCCATTTTTTTAAGTCATAAATTAATGATTTAAAAAAAAATACAAAGTCTCTATTAATCTCTGTTATTTATTTTCATTATTTTAGACAGTAACGAAACCCCCCAAAAAAAAAAAAAAGAGAGAAAAAGAAGAGAAATTATCGATTAAATTTGGTATTCCATTTAAGACTTGTTGGAATCAATTTTGTAGTGATTTGAATAGATAGAGTAAAGAGACAAGATTTTGTTTAAAGAGAGAAAAATATGCTTAAAATGATAAGAAAGTAATTGTTAAAAAATCGAAAATAGTTTCTTAAGTGAAACACAAAGTTTTTTTTTTTAACGATTTCTCTTCTTCTTTTTTCTCTTTATTTTATTATTGCTCAAACTAAAATAAAAAAATTAAGATAGATAATAATTTCAAATTAAAAATTTAAATTATAAGCCTTTTTTTTAGAGAGTAAAAATAAAATTATAAGCTTGTTATACCTAAAACACCAAATTTAAAGCACCACCCCCCAAAAAAAAAAAAAAAACATTTTCCTTGGTACAATCGACCTTTTACAAACTTAGGAGTAATTTTCTTATCAAAAAAAAAAAAAAAAAAAAAAAAAAAAAAAAAAAAAAAACGTAATTTCCTAAGTCGATAACATATAGGATGTTGATACCGACTCCAGGTTTTTCAGTACCCACAATAAATTTGTAACCCCGACCGAGTGGCGAGGCTCAGCAACTCCGTCTCCAATGGCGGCGACTGAGTCCCCAAACAAGCGCTGCAAAACCCTATCCCCCACCTCAACCTCAACCTCAACCTCGAAATCGAAAATCCAAGACGACGACGACGAGGACCCAAATAATCATCACCAAGAAGAGCAGCAACAACAATGGACGGCCAATTCAGCTTCACCGTGTATGATCTGCTTATCCGACGGTGGAGAATCGATCAGAGGCAAAATCGATTGCTGCGACCATTACTTCTGCTTCCTCTGCATCATGGAGTGGTCCAAGGTCGAGTCCCGCTGCCCCATATGCAAGCGCAGGTTCAGTACCATTCAAAGGCTCTTCAAGGACGCTGTCCAACGCGTTGTCAAGGTCCCAGTTCGTGACCAGGTCTGCCCACTTTTCTCTTTCTTTTTGTTTATGCCTTTTGATTTTGAAACCCTTTCATTGTTTATACAAACTACACAAAACCCAATTGTGTACTCACACTAATTCACACAAAAGACAGTTTTTTTTTTCTTTCAATTGTTACAATCTCCTAATAGGAATTATTGCACCTTGTTATTGTTTTATGTGGGATTCCAAAACTAACAAATAAGCTTGGATAAAACACATTGGTCCCTGAACTTTAGGCTTTTACCTGAAACCCGAAGTTTAAAGTGATCACTTTTAGTCCAGAAAAACTTTAAGATATCAATTTTAGTGCCTAAAAGTGATTAATTTTAGTGCTTGATGTGTCTATTGGAGTGATGACGTGTCAGTTTTTTAGTTTGGCCAATTCATATAAGGGACTAAAACTGATCACTTTAAAATACTTTATCAAATATCATAGTTTTACGGTAATTTTTCCCACAAATTTACATTCCACACTGCTAGTTAACATAATAGCTACTTTATCACAATCACAAGCTTGTAACATATGAAAGGAGTAGGTAGAATCCAAAATCCATAGAATATAATTGGATCTATTCCTTTACTAAATTAATATAACTGCCATTATCTATTGCAACAATCACCGCATTCATAGAATTATGACTTGAATTTTGTAATTCAGCTCTCAACTTCCTCCACTAAATACTATATATGCTCTAACTTATGATAGAATGGCATTCCACATATTAATATCTTTCCTTGGTCGAAATTTCAATCTTGACTTCTCTCAATCAAAAGTTTTTACATGATACATATTCCCTCAACTTAGATTTGGATTTCACTAAAAATGTCCGAAATTTCAAATTATTTTTTGGCTTCTTAAACATCTTTATCTTTAAAAGAACTGTTGCATTCTTGAGTGTCACTTTGCTAACCAACATTATAGTCACCAAGGTATATTATGAAGGAAGCAGTGAGGTTAAAAGTCATAATATTATCATACTTACTCAAACATATATTATTCACTGTTTTCATCCAAGCTTTTTTGAATCATAATCAGATAGAAAGGCTAGCTCCTTTAGCCCTCCAAACCACATCCTTATCAGTCCTTGTTACACCAAGATATCTTTAACAGTGTTTCACTCTTAAGGAACAAAATTATCTTCCCCATGAAAGGGTTCATTCTTGAACATTGTGCTTGTTATATTTAAGGTCTTCTTCCAACCCTACTTCTAATCCTAATAAACCTAGCTTTGCTATCAAGTTGTAAAAAAGAAAAAGATATCATGCACTAAACAAAAAATTTACTGTGCGTTTGGCATTGATTATTTTTGCCAGTTTATTTTATTATTCAGCTTTTTTTGCTACTATTCATGGGTCTCACAGCATTTTTTGGTACTATTCATCCCATTGTACTATTTAAGCTAACTTTTACCTTTATCTACAGTACTTTTAGGAAAAAGTTTTCAGTTTTAGCTAAATAAGCTGTTCCCAAATGAACACTTAAATGATTTCATCGGTAAAAATCACAAACTTAAGACTCTTAAACCTAAAACCCCAATACCCCAATGGCACACTAACACACCATACAAAACTTTGTCTTCCAACACTCACATACAAAACAAAGGCTATTTACCGTTTTATTTATTGGAACAATCAAATCTCCCTAATCAACGTGGGATTTTCACTCTTAATAGGAATAATTGCATCTCATTGCTTTTATTAATTTGTAGTGAGATAACAAAACCAACAAGGTAAATTTTACATCTACAACCTCATAGGTGAAATTCAGCAGTTTTTAATCTACTGCAAAGATTGTGATTATGTTGGTTTGACATTACTATTAATCTCTATATTGATTATGCCAAAAGACATTTTAAAAAACTAAGAAAAGTAAAGAAGATGTGCTCTAATTGATTGTAATTGGGACATTTAAAAAAAAAAAAAAAAAACTTATCCCTTGTCCTTAGGGTATGTTTGTGGAAGAGAAAACCTAATGAAGTGGACTTGAGAAATCAACACAGAATACTCTCTCTCTCTCTCTCTCTCTCTCTCTCTCTCTCTCAATGTGTCTATGCATGTGCATGTGCATTTTGTGTTAAGATTCTCACAACCCAGTTAGTTTGGGTTTATCTTCATCATATACACTTGAACCATCCAGGGTTAGCATTTTTCCAACCTCAGTTATTGGTTCTTTTTTATTTTATGTAGAGAATTAGCTAAAATTCTATTAATTTTGGTTGAGATGACAGAAGCTTTGACACCTATTTGTTGTGTGTGTAACCAAATAATAATGGGATTATGCAAAATAGAAATAAAAAATAGAAAAGACAATTACAAAGGGAACACAAAGATTTACGTGATTCGGCCTTAGGCCTACATCCATGGGTGGCGTCGAGGAGAAAGTTTCACTAACAAAATAAGGATATTACAAAGGTAGCGTCAAGATATTCTGTCCTACATCACAAAGGCACTCCCACAAAACTGAAACCCCAAATACACCCTAAAAGCTCTCATATCAAAAACATGTGATAAGAGAAACTTGGAATTTCTCTAAGAATCAATGCCACAGCTTAGCTATATGTTGCGGCACTACTTAATTGACATAGCCAAAACAACCTTTTATTAGATGATGCTATAGTCTGCTAGCTCTTAGAGTTTTAGAGCAAAACCAAAAGTCGGCTAGGGTATACTGATTAAGAGAAAATCAAAAACAAGGGTTCTAATAGGACTCGGTCAATTAATTGACCAAAGAAAAGCCACCTACATAACAAATTTGATTTCAAAACGCATGTGAATTCTTAAATAGAAAAATGTAAGAACAGCATATAACCAAAATTACCAAATAACTATATCATATGTATTAATTGTATCATACTTCTAAAACTTCATATAGTTGTGTGCTTATTGGTATCTAATTGGGCCATACCTATAATCTCCAGCCAAAAATAACTTTTAAAGACTATCACATATGAGCCCATTGCTTTCTTTGATCTTGAGTGAGGGTGTGCTAACTTAATGTTGTGTGTGGCAAAATTGGAGGATTAGCTCTTCTTTGTTTTTTTTGCCAATTTTTACTTGGATATAAAATTTATCTGCACTCCAATCTAATATACCAACTTATGCGTCTGTTGCAGGTTTGCACTCCTTATGGAAACTCAACGTCTGGGCCTCTTGACCCTTATTCTCAAATTCAATGTAATGTGTGCCATCAAATGACAGATGATAGTCTTCTATTACTTTGTGATCTTTGTGATTCAGCTTCTCATACATACTGTGTTGGCCTGGGTTTCACTGTACCTGAGGGAGATTGGTTTTGTCATGACTGCACTGTCTGTAGAAATGAACATATCATTAGGGAAATGGATGATGATAATGACAATGAAACTGTATTGCCAACAGCTGAGGAACACGTTACCATCTTTGATGTGGTACGAGACTCAAATAGCCGTATGGTCAACAGAACAGCTACAAGAATCGTTTCAAATACAAATCAGCTGTCACCTTCTGTTGCCCCTGATAGGGGAAACAATGTTGCACAGGGAGTAAATGGGCCTGGGACAAGAAAATTTCAGAATGTTGCTGATAGAGCAACTCAATCAGGTCCAAGAACATTGCAACGTTGTCGAAATGTCCACAGTCATATACGGGCACTTCGTCAAAATTGGAATGCCTTTCGTAATGGGTCGTTGAGCTTTTCCTCCAGTTCACTTAAATCTGGCAATGGAAGTTGTCAAAAACAGAAGACTAGTGCAGTATTACATAACAGATCAGGTCAACAACATTTGTCGTCTTCGACAAGTAGTCAGCAATCAACAACTGAGGATGGTTCTGCTCAAAGTTCTGGGGACAACAGAGGCTCAGATGATATTGACAAAGCATGGAAAATGATGATTAGGGCAAAGTCAATGGAACTTGCTTGTGAAAGGACAAGGTCTATTGATCAGGTTACAAAACTTCCTTCTAGCACAGGAAGAGTTTCAAAAGATGCTACTAGTATAAGTTCAAGTTTCCAATTATTTAAACAACCACAATTTGGAGCTAAGGATCTAGGAAGAACTATAAAGGAGAAGGAAAATAAATATTGTTCTATTGAAAAAGAAAAAGGAAAGTGTCAATTTCCCAAGTTGGAAAAGCAAAAGCAGAGTGTTACTACTAGTGAGACTGTAGAATCTAGTGAGGGTCTCAAAACTACTCATCTACCAGGATCTTTTAAATCTTCATTCTCTAGGTATGAATGGTCTAGTATTAAAGGTGATGTATGTAATCAAAATGGATCAAGACTGTTACAGAAAAATATAAACGGAGCCTCATCAAATGTCCCTGATGAGCAAAATGGATCTTCTTCTTTGATGGATGTGGTTGGATCGATGTCAGGGGCTTCTGATCCATTTTATGCCAAACTAGAGCTCAGTACATCTTCTCCTGGTAAGGCAGATGTTCCTAAGGAAAGAGTTAGATTGGGAAAGGATTGTACCCAAAGCAATGATAGAAAAGACAATGATGCCAAAAGTGAGATCCAATCTCTCGTCAAGCTGAACATGAAGATTCTAAGTAGAGACAAGAAATTAGGTATGATTATCTTTGAATTTATTCTTCTATCTATATATTTAATTATTTACTGTATATTTTATATTTTATTAATGGTAGAGTCAGTAGGTGATTGTGAGGTTACTTAGAGTAATTCAAGTCTATTGTATCCTTATCTGAGGACATTGCTAGGTACTAAATGCACGGTATGGGTTTCATTTTAATGCATTCAGATCTTTTATAACTGATGAAGTGTGTTTTATTGGTCCTTGCAAAACTGAGTCAAGATTCTTCTTGAAGCATATTGCCATCTCTTTGGCATGGAATGTGCTGAATTTGGTATGCCTTATCATAATTAAACAACTGACCTACCCCTTCAGCATTGGCCCCCTGGCCAATGTAGTGCCCCCGACCTTAAGTATGAAAGAAAAGGAAAGAAATTGGGGGGCAATCAAACAACTGAATAAATAAAATTGTACTTTTTAGCTTGTTGGAAATTGTTTTGTTACCTTTCCAGATTCTGCTTGTAAATTTTAGAAATCATTATGGCCTTTCTGTACTTGCCTGTTTGTATGATGTCAGTTTCATCGGATTGGAACCACTTTTTTGTTATTAGAAAAAGGACGTGTGAATCGAATACAAGAGATTTACTTGAAATTGTTTGCTTATGCAGGAGTTGATGCATTCAAGGAAATTGCAAGGCTTGCCACACATACCATCTTGGCTGCATGCGGTTTAGAGCACCGTAAGTCTGAGGTTCACTTCTTCCCAAGATCAGTGTGCAGCCACATGGAACATATTCAGCAGCTCCACAAGTCCACTTTAATGCCTAATTCTTGCCGAGAATGCTTTTGTACATTTGTAAAAGATGTTGTAGAATCCATTATGTTTGAGAAAGTAGGTTGTGTAAAATCTAGTTGAGATGTCTGCTGCTGAGATGTTCAAAACCTTTTTTTAAAAACTATTTTTATTATTATTTATTTTTAAAGGCGCTTCTCAAGTTGTTAATAGAGCTCCTTCCCACTCATGTAATGGGAACATTGAATTATTTATTTAAAATTCTAAATTAAATTGGAGCAGGTATATGAATTGAACTCGACAGCTCTTGTGTTCTTAAATCTTGTTCTTGAATTGGTCTTTTTTTTGTCTCTTTTGTTCGTTTTGTTTATCAATTATTTAGCATGTGGAGGCCAAGATTATCTTCTCGAAGAAGCACATGCACAACAGAACAGACTGCTTTCCAAACATTTCTCTTATAGTTTTACATGGACATGTATAGGGGAAAGGCCCAACCATGATCTGATAAGAATTGTAACTTCTCTTATAGTTTTACATCCATACAATTTTCTAGCTTTCACTTCAAAAAAGAATTGAGGCTTTGAAATACTACAAAGAAATGCCAGCACAATTGTATGGAATTTTGCTTCAGAATAGCTTGCAACTGGTGACAAACTCAAGAAGTTTCAAATTAATCACAATGAATTTTACATAAAGCAGCTAAACGTGGTTCCAAAGGAATCTAGACATGACTGTGTTTGACATCTCTATAATATAAAACAAATTAAATTAAATTAAATTAATTTTATAAATAAATAAAACAATTTTTTCTTTTATTTTTTTTGTCTATAATTATGAGAGTTATTGATAGATTTTTTCCCGGTAAAGTCTATGAACCCATCTTTCATCCCATACTCATGGGAGAAGAAGTCAGTACTCCAAGAACCATTGACAAAATCAAAGCACCCCGCAAAAAACAAGAATAGTTAGAGAGGAACTGAATATACTAGTCTGGCGTTAAATTTCGTAACTCTATTGAAAACAAAATGTACACACTACTCTTTCTTTCCTTGTCTCCTTTTACAGCTCTTTTTCTCACCACCAAAACACACTATTTCTCCAGAACTCCAGACAGTCCACATGGAGAAGATATGGGAAAACAACAATATACTTGAAATAAAAGAAAGTAATTGATGTAGTCTATCTCATTTTCTTCACTAGGCTAATTACCGACGTAAATGAAACCTCTGTGACTAAGAATATCTACAGCTCAGGCTACTTGTACTAACTATAGAATATTTCTTAGAGGAAGTAACATTGTGGAACTTACAAATCCCCATCACCCACTATACCTAAAAACCTTTATTCTTCTTGGAAGATTTGTATGTTACATTAACAGGTAGTCAATCTGTCTCAAAACTGGCATGAAGTCCCAAGCCTCTGTCTCTGTATCTGCCCAGTGGAGCTGGACCTGTGGTTTGCAAAGGCAGGGTAAAGAAGTTCCTTGAACTTCTCAAGAAAAAGAATCCATTCCTCTTTGCTCATATCAGCAAGCTTCACAAAGCTTGTTGTGTTGGGCAGCTGCTCATTTGCACTACTTCTGATTCCAGACACAGTACCCACTCCACTTTGGAGTCGATGGCTTCTTCCACCAACCAAGTCAGTTTTTTTCGGAGACTTGGAAGACTTTGGAGTAATTTGAAACAAATCCGGGTTTGGCCAGTCGGTGACATCTACTTCAATCTCTCCAAAATTCTCATCTAGCTTAGAGAGCGGGTAATGACCACTTGCACCTTTGGACCCTGAACAGAATAAACCTTTGTTCAAGAAATCCATTGACATTTGTGGGAAAAGGTCACCCTCCAGATCCTCACTATCTATATCAAACATGTAATCTTCTCCACCTTTGGCCTCAAAGACTGACATATCACTGTTTGCTATCATCCTCTTTGCCTCAATGCATACGACCTCAAGCTCACTTGGCTGCTCCTCCTGCCGGCTGAACTCCCTGCTCATCATCTCACCAATCTCAGAAAGACACAGTCCAAAAGATGCTGCTTCCTTAAGGAATATTGTGCAGAGAACCAGGACCCGCAGGCAAGCCTCCCGAATCATGGGCAGCTCTTTCCGTAGCATGTCAGAATCACAAACTGGATCAAGGTTCTTAATATACTCTAGCTCGTCCTCAGAGAAAGGAATAGATGCTTGAGGCCAATGAATCCACTCAAAATATGGGTCCTCCAAGCTCTCTGGCAAGCAAAGGCCATGATCAATTGGAATGAGTTCCATCTGACACAACCCCCCAACCCTATTATGCTTTTGAACCAAAAGATTTCCCGCATGCCTGTCAGTGTTAAAGATCCTAACATCTAATATCCCTATTCTATGTACAGTGGCAACAGGAAAGCTTGAGGGTCCATGGTCACTGGCATCAAAATCATGAGGAATGAATTGCTGGAGAGATGCAATCTTGCTAACATTTTTCCTACTCTGAAAGTTGTTTCCATTCACATCATCATTCACATTAAAGATTGAGTGTGTAACCTTTACAAGAACAGTTGGAGGTACATTGGCAAATTGATCATAATCCAAAAGGTAGGCTGCAACTTCTCGAAATCCTGTTTCCCCAACCCGCACTGAAGGTTTCAGGCCAGGTTGCCCAAGAGCTTTTCCGACAAATCCCTTTGGGTTGTTTGGTGCAAAAGGCTCCTCATCCGTAGGCTTAACAATGGCAACACACTCACCTCTGCTATTTCTAAAATAGTAAGCACCACCAAGCCCACCATGAACAGGGATTGGATCAACACCATTCTTGATCGCTTTCATAATGACCTTAACCAGTTCCTTAGTTCTAGCACAGTGACTTGAACACCCTAATATCTCAATAGGACCACTCTGATCTCGCTGTTGGAGATTTCTTCCAGTTGGTGAGAGACACGGAGTTGATAAGCTTCTGTGCATGACATTCTTAGTTAGAAGAAGTTGGGAATCATTCTGAATGGCACTGAGGTCATTCTTTAATATGACATCCCCAAATGTCAAAGATCTCTCATCAGTAGGAACATTGAGGGCAAGCTGCAACCTTCTTTTCACAGTATGGGCATTATCACTCCTATCCAGATCCATTCCCAAGACACAGCCAGTCTCAGTCTGCACAAAGACACGCCTTCTCCTCCTAGCAGGAGTTCCTCTAACGTTCCCATAGCACTCACAATTGCTTGAGCCACTAGAAACTGCAACAGCCATCTGAGTATGAACAAGACCATCCAACTTATGAGACATGGGATGAAGAAGTCCCGTAACTCACAAGCTTGGTAATAAAATGTGACAGCAGCATACAAACTCTCCTCTCTCAAGCAGATGCCAAACTCAATCCTTGACACCGACGAATGGAAGAGAAACGTGGCTGTCAAACAATCATCAACTAACCTATCATTATGCAAATTTCCCCCCCAAAATCTGCTTACATAGTAAACAAGAGAAGAGAAATGTAGCCGTGTCGCTACATTGGGGACCCCATCTAATACTGCTGAATCATTCGGAAGAACCAAAATCTGAAAAGGAATAAGACACGTTAGGGTAGGCACGGAAGGCACCATCACTCTTTTTCTTTTTCTTTTTATTAAATAATTATGAAGCAGCTACTTCTAATCAAAATTACATTAATAGATATATTATAAGTTTATAACTCTTCCGCAACACAAATTATTCATCAATTTCAAGAAAATGACAAAAAAAGATTTCAATATAACTGTAACTTTTCAAAACCAAATTAAAGAGAAATATACATAATAGAAATTCCGAAAATGAAACACTCTCAATATCATTTGAACCTTCAAGTAAAGAAACAAATGAATGCTTAGAAGCACGAACACTTTATTTGGCATGCCGTACCCATTTGTACCAGTGTATTAGAAATTTCTCGTATCCCCGTGTCGTACCCGAACCCATGTCGGTGCTTCCTAGCCATTACGGTAAGTTTTAATCATTATACAATTTTACCGCTACCCCAATTCATTAGAAGTACTCACAATTTCTAGAAATTTCAAACTCACACACACAGACACATCCTCTAAAAATAGCAATTACATAAGTAATGAACAAAGTGAAGCTGAAATAAATAACTAATGCGATTCTTCTTTTTTTTTAGGGGAAGTTAATGCAATTCTTAATCTGCAACAGCTATAAAGACTAACACAGCAGCATGCAATTAAAAATTAAAATTAAACCAAAAAAAGGAAAAAAAAAAAAAAAAAGTAAAGATTGAAGAAAACAGAAGCGATCACATGACCTAACTTTTTTTTTTTGCTATTAATTTCTTTCTCAGTCTGTTTGGTTGCAAAGAAAATGGAAAAATAATTCCAGGAATCGCATAGTGATGCCGCATTAAACCTTAAATCTTGGAAAAATGAAAGAAGTCGGCTTAATTCACTGACTTCGTTGAGTTAAATTGCTTTTTTCTTTAGAAAGTTCGTATACAAGTTTCGTCGTCTTCTTTTTCCCGCACTTTCTCATCAACCAAACAGAGCATTAAGCAATGCAGAAAAAAGAGAAAATGCGGTTTCAAAGTTCAGAAACAGAGGCTTTTTTACACAAATCAAGATTCAAAATTAGAAAATATTGATTTTTGGGAACTTCGATTGAAGAAGAAGAAGAAGAAGGAAAAGCTCACCGAAGATCAGAGTCTCAGAGAGATCACCGCCGTAGGAGGGAGGAGGAGAAGAAAGTCAAACAAATGAACGGCTAGGCTTGGAGTTGAAAAGGAGATTCAACGGCTATGATGAATCCATCATCAAACTTTGTTTCGTAATAACTCTGCTGCCTCTTCTCTCCAAGCCCAAAACCCCTCTCTCGCTCTCTCTCTCTCTCACTCTCTCTCTCTCTCTTTTAACTTCTTTACGTACAAAAAGAGTAACCATGGTTAGCGATTATATATATATGATGGTTTCTTCTTGGAAATTACTAGAAAGACCTAAGGTTGACTGCTTTTGATTTTGACTCATAATGATTTACAGAACATATTTCAATATTTTTTTAATTAAAAAAAAAAAACTAATTTTGCATTTGATTTGAATGGTGTTTATTACACACGAAAATTACTTTGAAAATATAACTTGAAGTCATGATTTTCAATTTAGAAATCGTGACTTACAATCTTCGAGTGTGTAAATATGTGTAAGAACTATTTCATTTTATCACACAAAGTTTCAAAATTTTGATCTACTTGAGATACCATTTGGATTTGTTCCTTTGCGTCAAAGCATTATACCTAACTTTTCATTACCTATCAAATTAACATCCCATCCACACCCTCTATGGTTACATTTGTTTTTATTTTTAAACACTTTATGTTTATACTTGTTAGATTTTGCCCTTGCTATGTTTGGAATAGTTTTGATTTTGCATGCTTTAAGTTTGGGATTGTTTTGATCAATTTTGAATTTAGCGAATAATTAGGCACAGTTCATTGACAAAAATGAAGTAAATCCAAATATTATCTAATGTTAAGGATGCGAATCAAAATTTTGAAACTTGAGAAGGAGCAAAATTTAAATTACTTAAACTTTAGGGGTGTAATTTTTTTTTTTTGAAAGTTTTAGGGGTGTAATTTGAACTTAGTCGTTTAAGAAATTTAATTTTGCGCGTGCGATGAGGCTTTTTTTTTTTTTTTAGTGGTCCTATTTTGTAGAAAAAAAACTATGTTTTTTATTTTATTTTATATACATAATTTTTATTTTGAAAATCTAATTTATAAGTGAATAAATCAATTTAAAAATTAATAGGAGAGTAGTCCTATTTTTTAGGTAATATTTTAGTGGGAGTTAGAGTTGCATTTTTACCAAATTGTCCTTTACTTTTGTTTCTACTTAAACAAAGGAGTGTAGGGGCATTTTTGAATTTAAAAAAATAAAGAATCCAAACGGGGAAAGCCCCTTAAATAATAGTATAGATTACACTCTTAATCTTTAGGGTAATTTTGATTTTATCGCCAAAAGTTTCAAAATTCTAATTTGCTCCTATTTGGAAAAATAATTTCGTCCATATCTGTTAATGAAATGGTCATTAGGTGCTATATCATCTCAAAACAACGACATTAAAACTACATCATTTTGTAAGAGTCAATAAAAAAGTTATTTAACACTTTATATTATTTTATGTTTTTTTTTTCCACTTTACTTTTTTTTTTTTCGCTCATCTTTCTTAGATCTTACTCTCATATTTGATTCACCGATCTGTCAAATCTCATTTCTAGAGTCCATTGGGGAACAGTTGATTTAGTTGAAATTGAAAAAAAATTTGCTAAAAATATAATAAAACTCATAAATAGTATTAAAAAGTACAATAAGACCTATAAATAGTAGCACAAATAAATTAAATAGTAAAAAAAAAAAATCTTTTTCAACCAATGTCAAACGCAACGGTAATATACCTTTTGATTGTGCTGCTGAAACTTCAATTCCCAAACAACGTCTTAATGAGACTATGAGAAGTTATGAAATGCGGAAAGATTTAGAGAAGAACAACCTGTTGGGGTTTATTCAATCCCAAAATTGTTCATTCTAGAAAATGTTGAAAAGAAAAGAAAAGACAATATTTTATTTTGGGATTTATTTTAATTTTTAAATTTTTTTTAAAGCTATTTAAGTACATGGGATAATTAAATAAAGTCATTTAAGTACATGGGATAATTAAATTGATGTGACATGGATCAATAAGCACAGAAAATTATTAGGTACTCTTGGAGTATCATAAATGCGTACTTTCTCCTCTCACATGAATGGTGGGTTCTATCATGACTCACCATTCATATGAAAGGAAGGAGTACGCATTTATGGTATTCCGAAAGTATACAATAATTTCCCAATTAGCACGCTTAGGTTGCATTTAACAAATATACATTAGCACCAGGCAAAAACAGGAGGACTTTTTTTCCAAATGGTCTTTAATGTTGTAAAAATGATTCAAAATTTTGGAACTTTAGGAGATTACCTCACTTTAAAGTGTAATTTTCAATTTATAATAAAAAAGGTATAATTTGTAATTTAATTCTCTCTTCTTCTTTTTTTTTTTCTTTTTTTTTTTTCTTTTGAAAAATGAACTTGATTTTGTTTCGTCTTTTACTCCTTTTTTTTATTTGTTTGTTTATTTTATTTTATTTTTTTTCAATTTGGTTTCAACATATTTCTATACACTTTTAGATAGGGTAGAGGAGGAAGGTCGAACCAGTAACGTAAGAGACAGTGGAGGGTATAGGTGCAATATATTATATATCGTACTGGAAGTGGAAGCCAATTGACAATTTGCCAATTTCAATATATTTCACTTTCCCTTTTTTTATTTATAATTTACTAAGATGAAGCTTGTGAGAAAAACTAATTTTGAGAATAGTATTTGCAAAAAAGGTGGAAGAATAGTTTGTGTGTATATATATATATATTTGTTGTTGATAAAACTGTATTCTATGTTGAACTATACGAAATATTTTTACAAGAGAGGCCTATTTATATACGCACATAATATGAGTACTGTACAATAATAACTAATAAGATTTATCAAAAAAATAATAGTAATAATAAGTAATAAGAGTACAAACCTGCTCAATGAGCCTAAACACAAACAGACCTATCTAATGTGATGTGCTTTTTTTCTTCTATTTGTAGATGCAAGCTTAGGCAACTTCTTTAGTTTGGTCATATTTGAAATTTTGGGAAAGACATAAATTGTACAACGAATTTGCATTATTGTCTCAAAAGTATCAAGAAGTTAGGTTTGTTGGTTGGTGTCTTGGAGAGTTTTGGTAGGGAAGTGATGGGATTTTCTATTTTGGGCAGTGAGTGTTGAGAGATTGAGAAGAAATTAAATACAAAACATAGGAAGAAAATTGAAAAATCTGTCAAAAATGAGGATTCAACCAAAGAAAAATTCTTAGTTTACATTGTAAGATTTACATTAATAGTACAATATAAACCTATAATTATCTACACTTCTATGAGAAAATGCTTTCAACGATGTGTTACAATGGTTTTAGCATTATAACAACTTTCGTAGATCTCAAATAATTTGTGCTAACCTTAGATGATAAAAATGAACAATCTGATCATCACCACCAATGCAGTACATGCTGAATCTGAAGGTTAAGGGTAAGCAACACAGTTCTCAGTTGGCCAACCGAACCAAATAAGTTTTACTTCATTTCATAACCTACCTTAAGTTCCAAGACATATCATTAATTTGGTCCAGTTTGGTTTCTTAGATATCTTTTGCTAGTGAATATATACCTAACCCTAAAGTTCCAAATAAACATCATTTTGCTCCAACTTCGGTGTTTTTGATATGATTTGCTAGGGAATACCTACCATTATGCCGACATAACAACCAGTAAAACATCTGCTTGTGCTATACTGTACCCCCTTCAGTTGAATCAGTTCCAAACAAACATCATTTGCTATTTTGCTCCAACTTCGGTTTTTGAAATCATTTGCGCTAAGTATAACCATGTGCTACTGCGTGAATGCATCATTATGATTCAAGTTTCCATGATTCCATCATTCAAACCGTGTTTTCTCTCCCTGCTACAAAGAGGGAAATTTGCTATGCTTGATCATTATCTTGAAGACTTCGTGATCTAGGATAAAATATAATACAAATTTTAGGCAGCCAGATCTAATCATACGAGGATTCTTGTATTACTGTCTTTCAACTTCACTCCTATGCTTACTCTATAGTGATCAATTTAGTCTTTTTGTTACATTTTTCTTCATTTCTGACTTTTTCCATACAATTATTCTTCATGTTGAGCAAATTAGTCAAGAAAGTGACTACCACTTTCAATTTTATTCGTGGAGGATATGGTGGGGTGCAGGGAAGAGATCAAGTGACAGTTAGATGTGTTAAATATTGGGTTTGATATCAGTAGATGACGATTAGGTTTGATTTCGAATCTTCCCATGTTTTAAAAGAGCATCTCACTATTTATCATCAAAACTTTGTAGTTGCATATGTATAATATAGTTAAAACCCTATATAATATATTATCTTATTCGGATAAATTAGGGTATACAATTTTGAACAATTTATACCATCTAGTAGTTCCATACTTTATTCTTCTTCTCATAACTTCTTATCTAAATTAATTTGATATGTGCAAAGAGGCTCAAGTGGTACTTTTTCTATTATTTTCAAGTTATAACAATGAAGTTAAGGCCTCCTCCAACTATCAAATTAAAAAGAATTTAATGTGATATGTTGTTGTAGCTAGCACAGTGAAGAAATGAATTGTTAATTCTTCCGTGCAGTAGTAGTAAGTGAGAATTGGACTGTTAATAAAAGAAAAGAAGGGGAAAAAAAATAGAAGAGGAAGATTTGCGTATGAACAATAATGGAATTAGGAGGGGATGGATTAAAAGAAATTCACCATTAAATAATAAGAAATATACTAAGATTTAAAACTAAATTAATATATGATAATCTAAACTAGTAATCTAGCTAGTATATATTAAATATTAAAAAAAAATTAAAGAAAATATATAAAATAATAATTTCTTAGCATATTTATATTTAATCATCTATTAAAATGAAATTCAATTTCAAATCTAGAAAATCATCAACATGTCATCTAGAATAGATGCATATGCTTATTTTGTATAAAATAGAGGATATGCTTTACAAGAAATCATGCGAAATAGGTTAGATTCTTAAAATCCATATTTGAGTAGTTCTAATATGAATTTTCATGATTGTATATAAAATGAGTTCATCCACCATGTAGAATATTCAACATCTTGAACTTGTATATATATATCATAAATATTCCCTTGCATTTTCATACAATTTTGTTGACGCCCATGCAATTCTTATTAGATTAGATTGCATCACATATTTTTATTTATTGGTTATTTATATTTAATATGTCATTAACTTATTAATATATTTTACATACAATACTTTTCTTCTTTCATTAATATATTTTCTATCTATTACCTCAAAAAAAAAAAAAAAAAACCTTATTTGGTTTGTGACTAACGTGTCTGTATGTATTAGGCATTAGCTTGTTCGAAATTACTCTCAATTATGCCAACATTACATGCATAATGCATTGAGTTATTTGTAAGCTTTCTATTTTTTATAGCATGATTATATGATAAGATTTATTTTTTGGGTAAACAATTTTATGATAAGATATGTGAACTTGTTTATATTGACCATTGTATGGTCGGAGACCAACCTTTTAGGTTAGGCAGATGAACGATTAATACCTTTTCACCCGATTACTTAGGCCCCATACTTAGTTTATAGGGTGTAGATTAGGTCTTTTCATGTAATTATCCTTTTTTATTTTAACTTAGATGTAAGACAAAAATGAAACCGTGTAAATTTTTTTCTTAGATTGTGTCTAGCTAGGACCAAAGTGTTGTAATTTACTAGTACATGTTGACAGTTTGTGTAATTTTTATATTTATCAATAAAGTTTATGTTTTAAGTAAAGAGTCAGAAGTTTGTGTCCAAAATTTATCAGCCTACTACAGATCGGAACCCCTTTCAAGCCCGTGGCTCTTTGCATGGTAGAGGCTTGAAATAGGGCCACTCCTAGTACGAGGATGCCCAAAACTCGTCTAAAATTGCAGCATTTTAAGATTGGATTTTGATGTTTGAATGTGAATATAATATGATAATTCTCAAAAAATCAATAGGCTGGATGGCACAGATTTTGATGAGTTTGAGGGCCTGAAAAAGAAGAAACGAAAGATCAGAGGAGACCGGGGTCAACCGGCCACTAACCTTCCGATGATAAAGTTAGTCTTTATTCTGAAATAGGGAATTCCAAATTTATGGGGATTGTGTCTAGAAAAACTTACCTTTGTTTGTCAGAGATTAGTGTTTTTATAGGTTCATGAAACGGTTATCTATTTGATAACTTCTCCTACTTTTAAGAAGTCCGGAAAGTTTGGAGTACACCTCCATAACTGCCATGGAGGTTATATTTTATGCTCCTATTTTCCGTAACCGTCATTGATCTCGTCATAAGTAGTGATGGATGGTAGGTCATCCAAAAGCTGTAGAGCTGGTGCGACGAACTCGTCTAAAACCTCCATGGATGAGCATGTCAAGGACAAGTATCTCATTTCCTGTCATTCCTTCTCTGGACGACCCCTATGGACGAGCATGGAGTTGGCTCATTTTTTTAGACACCACCATAATAGATTGGCTAGTATTTGTTTGCCATGCAGATCAACAAGCTGCATGGTAGTTTTGAAAAAGATGGCATATAAATTATAAAAGAAAAATAAGAACCTAAGAATTTTTTTTATTCAGCAAAAAAGAAATTTCATACACAAATGGAATGATTTCTCTTTAAAATTTTAAGCCTACTAGCTAGTTCGAGGATGGCCAGGAGTTAAATTCCTTTTTTTTTTTTTTTTTTTTTCCTTTTTTTAATTTATTTTATTTTGCTGAAATTTTTTTATTATATTTTGGGTTGGTACTTGGTAGGAGTTCACAAATTCGTTTCTTTGTCAATTTGGACTCTAATTGGACTCTTGAAAACCTATGGCGGGCTTACCGGGCTACGGCCCATCCAACTTGTGGACTTGTGGACATTTCAAGCGGATATTAGACAAAAAACTCGACCAACAAAAATGAAAAAGGTACCAGTTCTGAAAATATATATATTTTTTAATAAAGCTTGAGATTAAAGCAATTCCATAGCTCACACCAAATAATAATTTTTATTATGCAAATTATCAGAACCTAAATATAAATTATAATGGTCCAAAATTTATCAAGATGACCCTTTTGGTTTTGAACTTCAATTGAAATTTCTGAAATTAATTAGATCTGGAAGAGTTTTGAATCACACGAGGGTGATGGTCTTATAGGATTGCAACATTATATCAACCCCACCCCAAAATTAAATACCTTTGATATTATAAAGCGTGTTGACTTACTCTAACCAGCAAAAATATAATAAAATTAAAGTACCCTTCTTTTCTTATAGAATATATAGAGTATCGGGCATATGTAATGCCTTTTTCACATAAAGATTCACCTTTATATAGAGAGATGTTAAACATGTTCTCATTACACCCTTTATTTTTTTTTTTTTGCTTTCATAAGCTAATGCTAAAACTTATAAGACTTAATACCATCAATTCAGCGATGTAGACTCTAAAAATACATGATATTGTCTCATATAACAGTTACGTGTCTATCTAAATATAATTTACATTGACACTAACTTTTTTGAGAAAAATCTCATTAAGAAAAAAAATAAAACTCTATACACCCAATATATTTATCTTAACGAGACTGATTTATGGTTGAGGAGGGTACATGTTTGCTTCTTGGTTAGGGCACTGCAGGGTCAAGTCATGGATTATTTTCTAGTAGTTGGAACATTGAGGTTATATGTTTTCCTAGAAGATTCTTACTAAGAAAAAGTGAAATCACTGAATTATACACCCAATATATCACATCTCATTGAAACTGATTAATGATTGAGGAGGGCAGATGTTACCTCTTCTTTATGGCACTGCATGATCAAATTATGGATTTTCTTGTAGTTGGAAAGGATAGCCGTATCTTTTGGCTTGATTTTATGGTTGGGCTAAAACAATTTGTCATAGAGAATCTATCATGTCCTCCCTGCCCACATGGTTGATGTGATTTATATTTCTCTTTGCAAATCCGACTAAAAAGATTTTGTTTCTTGCTAGGCTAAATCTAACAAGGATTTATGATATGTGAAAATACATGGAAAAAGGAATATCAGAGTACAAACAAACACACAAAAATGTCATTGCAGTGGTAGTTGTTAATTGTTATAGTAATCTAGGGATGTCATCAAGAGAAAAATGTCAAAGGAACAAGAAAAGTCTTTGACTTTCATCTCACAAGGGGCAACCAGTCCACAATTCGAATTTTCAAAGTAGTTCCTTCTTTAGTACTACATTCAATTAAGTTTATTTTCTATGAAGATCAGTTCCTTGGTTTGACATAGTGCCAATTGATTATAGCATAAGTAAGTGCAAGGTCTATTTTCAAATATGCCAAGCAAAAAAGAACGCGTTTGTAGCATTTGTGGGATAGTCTTTGAAGTTTGGACAAGCATCAGATTTCTAATTTATAACTCTACAGATCGAGTGCGCGTTTGGATATGCGTTTCATGGCTGCGATTGCGTTTTCGTTCTTTTTTTTTTTTACCAGCGCCTCTTGCACTGTTCATGGGACATGAACAGTGCATTAAGGCAAATAAACAGTGTTTTCGGCTTGAATAGTAACCTGGAAATTATTTTTTTATTGTTTTCAATTTTCATTTTTCAGTTTTCAGCAAAATAAGCAATATCCAAACGCACCCTGAGATTCGAAGTTAATCCCCTAAAGTTATTAATTCTATTTCTACCACCTGTCTTGCAATGAGCAATTACTCACCACTCAGGACTCTCACCCTTGGTTAAAACTTAAGAAGTACTTCAGTGCACCTTGCCAAATTTTCAAGTAAAGGTAGAAATTGAGTTGCTCTTCAAAGTTGGTGGAATGTCACATTGTGCTTTCTCTAAATCTCATCAGAACTGGAATATTTGATCGTACTTGGGCTTCAAGTCAGAGATTGTGCCACCTCTGAACACTAACACGAGCAAATTTGGGCTTTAATTAGGTCACATGCTAGGTTACTAGTACTAGCCCCATCTCAAATGGCTCAACCAAATGCCTCAATCATTGATGTTTAATGACACAACACAAACTTAAAACTTTGTGCTCACAGCTGAGTCCAATTTCAAAGCCCAAAAAATACGAAGAGCATCCAAGAAAAGCACTGAAAACTCGGGAGGAACATATGCCATCAAAATGGACCATACTGTGGTCCTATCAAAAGGGACCCAAATGGGCCTAAAAGGGCTTAAAAAAATTCTCCCCCAAAGAAAATTGAAAGCCAATAGTCATTTGGACCGGTAATCCTTTCTCCGAATCTTGGTTTTGCAAAATGACAGATTGAGACACACGTCACCTCTTTAGTGGGGCCACGTTTCAACAACCAGGACCAGCCAAAAAGTGCACGCGGGATAGCACGTGAGTGTGCCACGTCATCAAGAAAGAAAGAAAGAAACAACCCCTACTTCCTTCCTCTCTCTTTCAGATTTCGATGACCCATAAACGACAGGTCACTTTGAGAAGAAGGGGGCACGTGCCCCCACTAAGTTTTGCTTTTCTTTTCTTTTCTTTTCTGGGGGTTTTAATCAGTGGGTCCCATCTCACACACCCACGTGACACCGTCACGAGAAAGCGAGAGCCGCACCGTCTTGCCTTGCAGCACGTGCGGTCACGTACCCCATTTGGTCCTTTATTAAACACACCCAATCCTCTTTGCCCATACCTCTGTTTCTTTTTTTGTTATGATACTTCCAAAACTGTCCCCAATTCCATAAAAATAGAAAATTACTAGTAATAATGAATGAAGTATAGCTATCCATTATAGATTTATAGGTAGTCAGGATAGCTGCCCAGTAGGCTAAATGAGGGACTCGGATCCAATCCAATTTTATGAATTTTCTTTTTTGTCCAGAAGTCTTATCTAAGATTCAAGTGGGGATAAATAAACTATTGACATCAAATAAATAGATGTCTCTTTCGTATTATAACACAAGTGAAAATCCACTAGTTTCAATTTGAGAGACAACTAAACCAGTAACTATTGCTGCCGTTCTCCAGATAGATAAATACTATTAGCTATTGATTGTTGTAATGAATAGTGTATTTGGTGAAGCACTTTACATTTTGATATCTACAGCATCTCCAAGACTCCAACTGCCTATGAATTTTTTAAACCCAAATTTGGAGAGAAAGTCAGAAAACCTCACCCTTTTTTTTTTTTTTTTTTGTGCCTACGTAGAACATTTGCATCAGTTTCAATGCTTTTAAGTTAAATTTGGTACAAAAAATTATTTGAACCAGGCCATTTGCCAATACTCTATATCAGACTCAATATTTATTTATCTACTCTATTTAAATATTATTTTTTCTCTTTCCTCGCAGTCCTCCGTACTTAACTCATTTTGGCCAAGACACCATAGAAACACAAAAAGCCACCTGACTCGGCCACACAAACACCCTCCACTCCACCACAAATATTCGTACTTTAGCTAAAATCACCATCGGCTGAGAGTTCACAAAACCAAACCACCACCTGACCAGCCATAAACCACGGATTTGTGTATGAGAGTGGGTCATTGGCATATGAACAGTACTCAATATTAGTATTGAGGTACTATTCATATGTTATTACTATGCATTGGCTTGTTAAGTATGATATGAGTCATTTTTGGGTTGATTTGGTAAATATTTTGTTAAAAAAACAGCATATGGTTATTTTGATGCTAATGCTCTTACTTTTTCAAATACACTTTCTAATAACACATTGTCTTTTTCTTTATTTTATTAAAATAATAGTTTTCTAAGATAGAGAGGGTTGGGTGTGTGAGAAAGAAGACAATTTTTTTTATTTGTGTGAGAAAAAAGATCAAATATTTTAATCACAAAAATGTGTTTAGAGAAGCTACAGTGCTCTCCATACCAAGAGAGTTATTGTAGCTCATACAAAAAAATTTCCAAAGATAGAGAAACGGTTAGAGCTTGATTTTGAGGGTTTACTATTTGAAATAAAGAGGATTTTAATTTTGCTTAGTCTATTGGAGATGCTCTAAGCAAGGGCTTCAAGCCCCTGGTATTGTAGAGGATTGAGCTAAGTGTTGACAACATGGCAAATGGAACTTATCGAAGTCATCAACAACGACAAGTTACCATTATTTGGATCGTGTAGGACTAAGGAAGCCCACATCGGGCCCTTGCTACTCTCACCACATTAATTGATTCCTTGGAAAAAAAAAAAAAAAAAAACCATAGTTGTGCAAAATAGTAGTAATCTCATATTAATTGCACTCAAACAACATCAAATCAATAAATTTAAAAAAAAAAATGCTATGCTTTAGGGCATGATATGGGATAGAGAGGAAGGTGCGATTTGCAAGTATAAAAGTCATCAGACATGAAGGAGTGATTTTAACATACCAGATAATTAGACTATTATTCTAAAAATCCTAAACTAATTTTATCATCAGATAGTCACTACTCACTAGTGAACCCTACGAGGACAAACCAATTTCACAACTAGCTTTGTTAGTGTCTATATATACAAAAGCCAATGAAACATCTTGATTTCCATGGTCTTCCCCACTTAAAGAATCCCACCTCCCATAAGTATCTATGTTTAGTGGATGTTGGGATTACAAAGTTAAAAATTAAAGAACCCAAAATTTTAATGGCTTAAAGGCATAAATGAATTTGCTATCTTTATGACAATATTTCCCACATTCAAAAAGTTTGTTATAGGGTTACAAGTAGATTAGTTTTCAAGATACGACTAAACCAGAATTCTTCAAACATAATAAATGGAGAATTGTATGAAATTCTCTCTAATGTTGAAAAAATCTGTTTAAAAAATGAATATGAAAAATATATTTATAGACAATGAAAAGTAGCATTTGAAAAGGTACTTTTGGAAAGTCATTTTAGTTGGTATAAGCACTAAAATTCATATTGTGATTGTTATTATTCATTAGAGATAGAAAATGTGATCTCATTCCCTCTTTTTTTTTTTCTGAAAAATTATGTAGATTCTATACTTTCTATAATTATCACTTTCAAGTGAGACTGCCCTTGCTTGAGCAAGCTTTATGAACTCACTTAAGTGTCTGTTGAGCAGACATCCTTGCTTGTATCCACTCATTCTCGCTTGTACTTTTACATATCCTTGCTTGTACCTCGATCGAGCAAGCTCAACCAAATGACGATCGAGGGTATGTATTTGCCAATTTGTCCATTTAGTTTCCAATCACATTCTAGTTGCACTAGCCTTGCTTGAGCGAACCACTAAAACTTTGTTTTTAATTTAAACTTTTTTCTCCTCGTTCAGTTCAGTCGTTCTATTACTTTCAAAGTAAGATTACTCAAATACATTATAACCTACACTTGTGTGTGTATATATATATATCACATCAAATGTACCCATCCTCCTTATAGTGTGTGAGTAACGCGTACTTATTAACCTTACACATGTGATAGGAAAAAGTATCGTATGTATCGGAGACATATAACACCCTTCTTATATGAAGGTAGATTCTACAAACACAGAACTCACCTCGTGTTAAAGGGCATTACATGTGTGCAATGCACCAAATAAATTCTCGTGTTAAGGAGATACATCCAGGCGCGGCGTTACTTATGTTTCAAGTGGTTCAAATGAATCCCCTGACTTGATAAAAAAAATATATGTATAAAATATTATTTTATTAGTTTGATTTTACTTTAAATATATTTTGCACACCCTAAATTAAATCTTGCACACTCTGACATAGATCAATTCAGCCTAATACTAAACAACCACACAAATCAATCCATCCCAAAACCAACCAACAACATAAATCACAGATTTCTCTCTCATGAATCACTTTTCTCTATCTAACTATCGGTATCTTTGGGTCAATAATTAATACAATGCATGGGGGTTGAGTTTTGTCATTCAGTTTAAAATATTTTTATAAAAACAATGACAATTACATAATGACAATTACATAAAAATAAAAAAATGTTATACAAACTGTACAAAATAAAATGATTACACTACTCACATTGACAATAGATAATGAAAACTCATAATAATGTCAAAATATGAAAACTTATAAACAGAAATAGTAAATTGTCATGCATTTGCGTGACTTTTATTTTTACCTAACTCAATACATTCAAATTCTTTTTTATTAAATTTTGTTTAATTTAAATTTCTTAATGATCTCCTAAGAAGAAATTCTGAAACCGTCACTAGATACATAACATAATTATCGCTAAAAAAGAGTTAACATTGTGATAGGAAAAAGTATTGTATGTATAATGTATCAATGAAGATAGATTCTATAAGTGAGGGACTCACCCCGTGTGAGAGGGCATTACATCTATGCAATACACCAAATAAATTATACTGTTAAAGAGATGCATAACATAATTATAACTAGTACTATTGACATAGGTAACAGGTTGACCCGTAACCTAGCTCCTTCCATTTTCAAACCTCGTTGTGCACCCTGTCCCTTAATAATTAACATAGTCTTCCATATCCACGCAAAACAATCCTAGATCCCTCCCCATGGCTTTGTGTTGCATAAAAGTCTTATTACCTTACTGTGCAAGACTTAACTGAATACATGCATAACTTGACCTGTTGACCTAATTGATCCCTTATAAAGGAAGACATATATAGTTACAGAAGAGTTTTGTACCCTTTGACTTTTAATCTTTGACAATATATATGTTCTTAGGTCATATTAATTTGCGATTCTAAAAAAAAAAAAAAAAGTTACATTAATTAGCAAATTTAAAATTAAAAAATTGAAGAATAATTACAAATATGAGTTAATTACTGGATATGAGAATTTAAACTCAAAAGTTGTAAAAAATAAAATAATAGCTAGTAAAATTGCATTACAAGTCTTTTATGAAATGATTTGAATAACATATAAACTATTTGATTTGATAATTTAAAGTCAAGGAAGTTCAAGAATAATTGCTAGCATTGCTAATTTAATAGTAAAGGATAGATTTGGGTTCTAACAATTTTGCACCAATAAAATTACTCATCCTATATATGAATTTGAAATTACATCTTACGGTTATCATTTTAAATTCACATATTAACAAGATTTCACTCAATTGATGAATTCCATCAGAAAACAAAATTTGCATAAAAAATTCAAATCTAAATTCTTTTCTTCAAATATTCCTACCATGTAGCGGCTTAACATGTATATTATTGTCTCGCTTAATAACTTTCCAAAGTATTTCATTCCTAACACAATTGTCCACCGGTCTAGCATATGAGTGAAACATAAATTAAGAGTATTAAATTCTTTGGAAAATTATATATATATATATATATATATATATATATTTTTTTTAATTTAAGAAATGAACGATTATGTGGCTATTGAATATATTAGTGATGTGGGCATTCAGATACCCTTGTCAGAAAATTACATTATCTTCGTATATTTTTCTTTCTTACAAAATTTCAAGTGATCAAAAATTAATAGTCATGTTATCATCAATCGTTTAAATTCAAGTTTGTGTAGTTTAAAATAATGTATAGAAGATGATTTTATGAATCAAATGGTAAATAACATCTGATTGACATGAAAATTGGCATACATGCTAAGAAAATATAGAACACTAGCCTTTAAGCACGCGCATTGCACGTGCTCAGAAACTCTTCTATTTTTTTGTATAAATGTTAATAATTAGCATCTATTATAATTTGGAATTTTATTTTTTATTTTTCAAACAAATAAAAAAGATAAACTTTAGAGATAAGCAGAACATGTATTTGAAAGTGGTGTAGTGATATAGAGAAAAATTTGGGTAGAAAAAATAAGATGAACGTGAGGGGAAAAGAATGCTAAATTTTAGGTGTTTTACTTTTATTCGGATAAAAAGAGAATAAAAAAAGGCTAAATTTCAAAGAATGAGAAGATAAACGTGAAGGAAAAAAAATCTTAAATTTTAAGAATTCTCGTTTTGAATTCAAAATGAAATTTATTATTTTACATTTATAACCTATTTATAAGAGAAATTACCCTTCATTAATAAGGGCATTTTTGAACTACGTAAAAATCCAGTTAAAAGAGGGGATTTCTTTTATAGATAGTATAGATGTAATCCAACAGTAAAATTTTCTAAATATGAATTCAATAACAAGTTACTAAATGATGTAACACTGAATGGTTTTTATGGGATATGACTCAAAAATGGCCAAGATTAACGACAAGGATGACTTTGAGTGGCAAGAATGGACACAAAATTTTGGATTGAGATCAGGCACATGCAATGCCCACTTTTCTCTCACACATTTTTTTACTTTCTTACTTTTTTACTTTAACATTTTTTACTTCCTTTTAATATTTTTTTTATTTAGTTATTGAGATTGAAGATTGCTTTTTTCAATTCCCAGCCTCAACCATTTATCGCCAGGAATTGCACGTCTCAAAACTCCTCAAGTAAAAAAACCAAGGAGAGTTTGGGCAATTCATAATACACTTTTTTTTGGGGGGGCGGGGGGGGGGGGCCTGAATTATACACTTAATAAATAGTAGTGTGACACACACATACTCAACGGACTCAGACACACGCAAACGGCGAAACCGTTAACGATAACTAAACGACCGTTAAAACATGAAACGGAACACGGAACGAGGTGGGAGGGAGTGAGGGGGTCCCCACCGCACGCGAGCCGGCAGGCAGTTTTAACAGATCAACGGCACGTGAGCTGCTGGCCCCTCACGTGCGTTGCGTACTGCTCACACGTATATAAAAACAAAAAAACAAAAACAAAACAAACCCCTCTCTTCTTGTTTTTTTCCCCTCTCTCATATGAAGAGGGTCCCGTCACGTCATTATGTCACAGACGTATGCATATCACATGGCTACCCCCCCTCCTCCCATGGAGTACTACACTACCATTCATTTCCAAAGTTCAAAAAAAAAAAAAAAGCCACTTACTACTTTACCATTTTCCTCAAATTGTTCTATTCTATATTTTCATATGCATTTACCTATTAAAAAATACAATAAAATCTTATAATATTTTTACAATATTTATGTTTTGAGTATGATAGATCTTTCATACAAAATTTTTTTTTTAATTTTAAATTTAATTTGACTTATGGTGAATAAATACCTTATTTATGAAAATATTATAATATTTTGCTATAGCGTAATAAAACTCTTTCCACGTCAATATTTATTAGAACCGTGCCTATGAATAGTAAAAGGCTTTTTTTTTTTTTATTTAAATTTTTCAGAAATAAACAGTACCAGTTGGTTTTCTTGGTTTTGGGTGTTACATAATTTAGAATAAAATAGCTTTTAAAAATAATAATAATAAAGCAATAAATATCACTTTCATTTAGTGGTCAATTGTAAGTGATTTTCACACTTAATCTAAGGCATTTTATGACCCTCAAAAAAAAAAAAAATCTAAGGCATTTTATAAAAAAATAATAATATATAAATTTATATGATGCATGTACCCATCCATCCTATTCTTGTCATGGAGTTTTTAAAAAAGTTTTATAGCCCATTTTTATTATATAGTTGATCCACTTTAATCAAATGATACTAACCCAAAAGAATTAATAAATAAACAAAGATGGGGGGAACTTAAAAAAATAAAAAAAGAAGATGGCGTAATATTGGTGGGGGCCCACCAACATCGCTGCGTGAGTTGGCCACGTGATTTGGGAGGCTGACGATGTGGTGGGCAGACATTTTTAATCACGTGATGCGGTGCGGATTCCACGGATAAATTGACACGTGTCGATCTGATAAAAAGACTAAATAGATAATAATTACTACTACAATCTCTTTATTTAAAGCTTCAGATTTTTTTTTCCTTTATTTATTTTTAATTAAAAGCTAGTGTGTTAATGAATGTGTTTTAATTATCCTATGATCCTAAATCCCAAAGACACGCAAAAAGAGGATTAGTTAACTGATCCCTAAACTGATTCCTTAGCAAAGGAATGTCCATGTTACAGGGGAAAAAAAGAAAGAAAAAAAAACACACTCTGTTACTAAAAACAAACCCAAAAAACACCATTATTATTAAAGTCATCTTTGTTTACTACTACTGCAAGGTTCCGCTATTTCCGCGTTTGCTTTTTTTCCATTTTCATGAAAATAAACTTTTATGTTGTCCTAATGTCCTTTGAGAAAACAATGCTATTTTCAGTTATTTTCCAACAAGGCTGTTTTGTTTTTTGTTTTTTGTTTTTGCCCTCAAGAGTCAAGACATGAGAAGCATGTATTTAATGACTTGTGAGTTATGAGAGTCTCTCTCATCTCATCTATAAACATGTGATGATCCATAATTGTTTCATGTTTTGTCCTACTAATTGGAATATTGGATAAACTTCAACTCTTTGAATTCATAGCCAAAAAAACAATAAAATATATATTAAGAAAGAAAAATGTTATATCAACAACATTTTTATGACATTTTCATAATAAATAGTAGAAAAAGTCTAATAATGAGTTCGTATTAAAACGAGTAATAACTTATTACTTAAAAACGTTATCAGAAAGAAAAAGTCAAGTTTTTTAAAGCATGTTTTAAGTCCCGAGCATAAGTTAGCTTTTATCAAACTATCCCACCTAATATGTGGGTCTTGCCGAACCTATCAAAATCATATCTTGAACTAGGACATTTTCAGTTGACGTTCGGGGTTTGAAAAATGAAGAAATTAATAAATTCATCATACTTCAAACTCCCTTGATTCCGATCCACAAATTTAACAGCACAAGTGCAGGTTTTTTGTACTCGGTATAGACTCTATAGACCTCGCTCACCACGCCAACCTTTGCCAATTTAAGAAACAAGAGAAAGTTTCATATCTTAAATGCTAAAAAGATATTGACAAATGACAATCAAACGCGAAGAACTTTTAACAAGTGTCTACTCTTTGCTGTAACTTAGAGAAAAGAAAAATAAAATTTTAATTTGGAAAAGCGATGGCCCTATCTGTGTACATGAACCTAGTGTGCTGTCTCTATGTACTGGAATCTTTAATTACTTTATTATAAGTTGTTTTTTGTAGGTAAGGCTAGAAACATTGAGGTCTCAATTAGTAATGCTATTCTCACAAGTTAACGAATTTTTTTAGTTTTGAAGTTTAATATTATTTTCTTATCATTATTTTATCTCTCGCTAGACTTTGATTTATTATTCATGATGGGGATAATGGCATAAATGATAAACGTATCAAACAATAATTTATAAATGCTTGGGGGGGGGGGGTGGAGGGAGTAATATTATAATTAAAAAGTTTATTTGTGTATAAAATTCAAACGTTTTTGAGCATTTCCATATATTTTTTTAATATCAAGATCACTATTTCAAAGATTTCAATTCACTAGTCCATACATGGGGCATAAAACTTAGTTCTTGTTTTCACTTCCACTACAATTTAGGCTCTTTTGGTTTTGGGCGTTTGAAAACTTGCTTTTATTATGGGCATTTTGTAATTACAACTCAAACGGTGCAACATAAAAACACAAAAAATCACAATGGTAAGGTTATTAAGTGGGATTTTGAAATCTTACCAAATGTCAAAATATACATTCACAAACACTATTGTACGTTTTTTATTTGCCAAAAAACGAAATCAAATAAGCATTTAATCTTCCCCTCAAAAAAAAAAAAAAAAAAATTAGGGTATATTTAGATACTGCCTATTGTTGAAAACTGAAAACACTATAGCAAAATAATTTTAAATGTGTGAATAGTGTTGTGGGATCTAGGTTAAAAGTTATATATATTTGCTAAAAGAGGAATTTGTGGGTCCCGTGAACAGTGCATGGAACCCATTCACGAGACCCACCCAAGGAAACGTAGACGCGGATAGCAACGCGTTTGCGTTGCTATCCAAACCCACTCTTAATCTCACCTTGCCAACATCTTGTAATGGTAGTAAGGCCTTGAAACCTTTCAACAATTACCTTTACCTCATATTCATAAGTTGAGATTCAATAGACCATTCCAAGGAGTGATTTGCAATTGTTTAGACAAATGTCAAATTATTCATGAACTAATATAATAAGTTGCAAGCAAGCTAGGACATAGTAGCCCAATGGCATGCCCAACTCTCTCTTTTCCGAATATCATTCCATACTGCATGTAACGGGAGAAGAAATTAAGCTACTATTTATTTAGGGATATAATTTTCGTCAATTTTTTTTTTTTTTTTTTTACAAGATAGAATTCTACTCTAGCCTAATCGTGTATATGTGTGCGAAGTTCCCTCCTAGAGACTTAAACCCCGGTCCTTACCCCCTACACCCCACAAGTACTTATACTTGTAGAGTGACCATCGCACTAAGGGTGTGCGGTGGTATATCAACCCACTACGTGCAAAGTATTCAATACTATATCGGTACTAGTCAATATGTATAAAACCAACAATTAAATCAATATTGATACGTTGAAACGTATAGATTAATATCCGTGCGTAGTGGTTGTATTGGAGATTTTTCGAGCATTGCTGGTATTGATATTTTGGCTGTTACAAGGAAAAATAATTTTAAAATTATATAAAACATGTTAATAGAGCTATACAGTGTGTTAATGTACTTAGGCTTGTATTTAGACTAATAAAATATTTGAATTTTTAAATTTTATGGTACGCATTGATTGGATATGACTCTAGTTATTCGGATACGGAACATTGTATGACATTTCATTTAATTCTACGTACAATACGATTCAGAACTTATTATATATATTCGTAGGGTCTAGTCCATTTCCTTCTTCTCTTTCTTTTATTTATTTATTTATTTATTATTATTTTTTTAAGAAGAAATCCATTTCCTTCTCAATAGGGATTGCTTGTAGCTTTTTAGTTGTAGGTTGATAATCTCTTGTTTTTTTTTTTTTTTAATCTTTTTTGAATAAATTTTTATTCATCTAAAACATAATTTTAATTTTTTTTATTGGTTTAAAAAATCTAACACACACACATATTGACTTATTGACTTATCCAAGTATTATCACATAAGTATAATACATATATATTTTTTTAATTTAGTTTTAGAGTTACAAATAATGTTAAACCATGTTACTTTCAACTAGTTAGAACTCATTGTCTTTATTTGAGTATTATCACATAAGTATAATATGTATTTTTTAATTTAGTTTTAGAGTTACAAATAATGTTAAACCATGTTACTTTCAACTAATTAGAACTCATTGTCTTTATTTGATATAGAAAACAAATATTTATTAAATAATTCTAGTTAAATTGGATTTTTTTTTTTTTTTTTTTACAAAATAGCTAATTTGATTTTAGTTTTGAGTAACTTTCTTAATTAACATATATCATAATATAAATTTTTTTTTTTTGTCAAACTTTCCTATTCATTGTACGAAATTATGAGATTTGAATGAGTGTGCGTTTGGATTACGGCAGCCCAGGGATGAACGCGTGTTTTGCATTTGCTGGTCCCATGGCACTGTTCATGGACCAGCCAACCCCCAACCCCCAACAAACGTAGCAATAGTGTTTTATGGTTTAAAAATTTTTTTTTTACAGTGTTTTCAGCAATAAGTTTTCAGTTTTCAGTTTTCAGCAAATAAGCGATTTCTAAACACATCCTGAATGATATTTGTTCAATGGTGATTGCTTTTTATCAACATGCTAAAACCCCAATTGGTTTAAGTATAATTTAGATTTGAATCCAAAATATTTATTTAACAACAACACCCTTACCAATTAAACTAACTGAATATTATATCCACCATTTAACCTAATTTGAAGGGATAATTGTCCCTGCTTTACTTATTACTATGTTATAATATGAACTTGCGCATGAAACAACAATAACATGATGATATGATTTTACTTGACTTTCTTGCTGAGTATAATGAACACGTTACTTGATACTAAAATTGAGAAAATTGAAAAATGGATATATGATGTAAAATTAGACTATAATTAAAAAGTTAATTTGAATTCTGATTTTGCTTATGCTTCAATTTTAGTATACAATATATTATAATAAAAATTACTATTAATTCATTTTTTTTCCCTCTTGAGTTGTTGGGTTTTCTTACCATGAAAGGGACCGAGGCAGAGGGGTGGTAGAATTTGGGTGGTTGGTTGGGCCATCACAGAAGTTTTTGTGTCTATATATTAACGCACGTAATTTTGTATTTTTGCACGTGAGTTGGGGGGTCAACTCACGTGGCCCACCCTTTGCACCTGTGAAGACAAAGCATGAATATGACCGCACATCACTTTTCACGTTACATCTCTCTCTCTCTCTCTCTCTTTCACTCACAGACACACACACACGCACACGGTGACACAAAGGCACCTCTTCTGGGTCCAATAGCTACATGCCTGCTGTTGTAGTCTCTGTTGTAGTAGTTCTGTGTACTGTAGTCTGTAGTAGTTGTAGTAGTCTCTCTCTCTCAGTCACCACTCACCACCACTACTCTCTCTACCCCAAAAACAACAAAACCAGTCACGTGCTTGTGCAAAAAAGAAAAAAAGGGTGTTTCTGCGCCACTCGTCTTGCCCTTTTGTTTTTTTAAGAGTTTTTTGGTTTATCACTTCTAGTGCACAGATTTTGAACAGATTAAGCTTACATCACAAAAAGAGAAAACAGAACAAGATCAAATTATCTTGGCTTTATTATGAATTTTATGATTGTTCAAAGTTGAAAATCTTTATCATGGCTACCTTATCCTGTTATTGGACTGTTTGGTTGGACAATTCACATATTTTCATTCTTTTAGTAAATATTCTTTTTTGAAAAAATTACTTTAAAAAAAAAAGGTTTATATCATATTTTAAATGAGGTTTCGAGTTTTTTATTTTGTCAATAAAAGCCTCACATTTAGAAAAAAATTTCAATTTGAAATTTCTATTGGTCTTTGTTGTTTCGGAGAGTCATTACAAAAACGAGAAACTTTTAATAAAATTACGTGTTTCACATAAAACATACTTATTTATAAATCAATTTTAATTAATCAAATCCAAATGATTGTTTAAGAATCGGTGCAAGGCATTCACAAAGATGAAGGCACAAAGACTAAATGCAATAGCTACGTTATCGGAAAGTCTCAACAAGGTGTTGAAGGTGAAGCGGACATATTTGGGTGACTTGCCAAGACAATTGGGCAAAAATGGGTTGCATGGTCACATAACTAGGCGCTAATCTGGCACTTAATAGCTAGATCAATCATAGAGATAAAAGGAATGACCATTTTGAAAATGAAATCAAATTTGATGAACCAAAATGTTAAAATAAATTTTTTTTTCAAACTTAAAGAACCAAAATGAAAACAACCCCAAATTTTAAAAGTCAAAAGTGTAATTTAGACTAAACAATTAATTTGTACTAAATTTTTCTTTGAACACCACCCTCCTCCCCCCCCCTAAAAGATGATAGTCAATGGTCTTGAGACTTATAGTGGTTCCTAAGTCTTGAAACTACAGAAACGGAAGAGAATTATCAACTATGCTGATCTCCACACAATTGACCATACATCCCTTTTGATTATGCTTATTCCAAGTTCATGGATAACTTGTCCTGCATGACACATCACATGCTTAATTCAATACAAAGTATAGGGAGGTAAAGTGGCACTATTACAGGCCAATGGAGCTTGATCTTGTTTCTGTGAACTGTGAAGGCTTGGAAAAAGTTGCTCAAAGCAAAAACACACTTTCCGAATCATAAAAGTAAACGTTGCTCATCATGGTGTCCCACAAATGGTTTCTCTAGGCCATATGGGAGGTTCTTGATTGATAATCTGATACGTATAATTGTGATGCAAGTTTTGAATTTTTAGCAGTGAACCCTATGGTTAGTAAATTAATAAGTTAATCATGAAACTAATTGGGGGGTTATGGTGACGAATCTTCTACAAAGGACAATGAGATGGAAAGCGAAATTCACAAGAACCAATAATATGTGGTTGATGCGGAGTAATCTTAATAAGATAAGATGGCATTAGATTTACCAACTACTCACAACATGTGCACTGGATGTGGGGCATCATTTGTCTATTAAAATCTATTTATCATTCATGTGATAGGATGCACTTTAATTATAATCATGTTGCATTCTATTGCTTAAGCATTCTTTAATCTTTACAAACAAACCACATATAAAATAATAATAATAAAAAGGAAAGAAATAAAGTTTATTTACCAAAGTTAATCTTAAGGAGTGATTTTTTTAATTCTACTTGTAATTTTTAACCTTGTTTCCCGCTCTAATATCACAGATTCAATTAATGAAACATAGACAAGTGATGATTCCCAAACTGTAACACTATTATAAGATTGATTTAGAAATTCTTTGATGCAAGTTCTTTCTCCCAAAAAGAAAAAAAAAAGAAGAAGAAGAAGATTTTTACCTTTAATCCCAAAGGATTGATCAAGTGATTTTCAAGGTCTCATGAGATCCTTGATTCAAAACTCTTACCCAACGTCTTAGGGTGAGATCATTCTCTGATGTCGCGGAAGCCTGAAGAGAAGCACACACGATGCTCTCTTAATGGAACAGAAACTAAACTGTTAGTTCCTGGTAGTAAACCTCGAATCCACGAGGGGTTTCCCTGAATCCACAAGGAGAATAAAACTGGAATCCACCAGAAGAAAATTTGACAAAATGTCTGCGTTTATTGATAATAGTCTGATTTGCCTCTGACGGCTACAAAACATATAAATACTAAGGAAAAACGTCTAAAAACCCTAATTCGCACTAATTACGCGATTAGGTGACAAAATACCGAATTTTACCAAAAATGGCAAAATTGAGTTAAATGCAGAATCATAAACTACTGACCTTAAGGGTCGTCCCAAAACAAACGGGACCTTATTCTGACTTTTAAACTAAAAGTTATTAAGGAAAAACAAATATTACTATAAATAGCAAAAACACTGTTATCGGGGCCTTAATGAAGGAATTCGCCTAAATTTTGGCGACGTTCATGGCATCATGAATCTGGATCAGAATGCCGTTTCCCTTCAACCTGCCAAATTTCATGCAATTCCGACACTGTTACCCCGATGGCCCCCCTACTGGCACCCCCCTTTGATCTTGCGTTGTGACTTCCTATACCCCTGCTGCTCTAGGAAAGCATGTGCTATCTGTTCTACATCAGTCCCCCCCACTTGAAAAGAACTCGACCCCGAGTTCCCACTATCTGGTTCATCAGGAGGATGATAATCATACAAGTCAGCAACATTGAAGGTAGAAGAAATGCTCATGTCTGAAGGAAGAGCAACCACATAAGCATTGTTGTTGATTTTTTTAGTAATCTGAAATGGCCCATACTTCTTGTCCTTCAATTTGTTGTAGGTACCAACAGGAAATCTCTCCTTTCTAAGATAGACCAGCACTAAATCCCCAACATTGAAGATCTTCTCACGCCTCTTCTTATCAGCAGCTTCCTTGTACTTGGCATTTGAAGCTTCAAGTTTCTGCCTCACCTCCACTTGCATGGCTTGAATACGATCAGCCATATTCTCTGCTGCTTGACTCACTCCTGGAAGCTCAGGCAAAGGTACCAAGTCCAAAGCGTGTTTTGGGGGCACGCAGTAGACAATGGCAAATGGAGACTTACCAGTGCTTCTATTGACTGAGCTATTGTACGCAAACTCTGCTTGGGACAATGCAAGATCCCACTGCTTGGGCTTCTCACCTGAGATACATCGGATCAGATTCCCCAAAGTGCGATTAACTACTTCTGTCTGGCCATCAGTCTGAGGATGACTAGTGCTGCTGTAATTCAAGGAAGTGTCAAAACGCTTCCACAAAGTCCGCCAGAAGTGACTAATGAACTTGGTATCCCGATCAGAGGTGATGGACTTTGGCACTCCATGCAAACGCACAACTTCCTTAAAGAACAGATTGGCCACTCGAGTAGCATCTGAAGTCTTCTTGCATGCTATGAAATGGGACATTTTCGAGTACCTGTCAACCACAACAAAAACAGAATCCATACCTCGCTGGGTTCGAGGAAGACCCAGTATAAAGTCCATAGACAGATCCTCCCATGGTGCTTGTGGAACTGGCAAAGGCATGTATAAACCAGTATTTTGAGATTGACCCTTAGCAGTTTGGCAAATTGGACACTTCCTTACGTGATTGCCAACATCCCTCTTGAGTTGTGGCCAATAATACCTCTCTTCCACCAGTGCTATAGTCTTATCTCTGCCCATATGTCCACCCAAACCTCCACCATGCAGCTCTCTAATAATCTGCTCCCTCAATGAACTTTTAGGGATGCATAATTGGTTACCCCGAAAGAGGAAACCATCCTGGATGTACATACTATTAACAGCAGTATGAGTTTGTTGACACTTACCCCAAATATCACCAAAATCCTCATCATTCTCGTACAGCTCCTTGAGGCAATCAAACCCTACAACTTCAGTGCGTAGGGTGGTCAACAAAGATGCTCGCCTACTGAGTGCATCAGCCACCTTATTAGTGACACCAGACTTATGCTTCAATGTGAAATGGAAGCGCTGTATGTAAGCTACCCACCGAGCATGCATCCTGTTAATGCTAACTTGACTATTGATGTGCTTCAATGCCTGATGATCCGTATATAATACAAACTCCCTCTGAATCAGGTAGTGCTCCCAATGCTTAAGAGTCCGTACTACAGCAAAGAACTCCAGCTCATAGGCCGACCATTTACTTCGAGCTTCACAGACTTTCTCACTGAAGAATGCTACTGGTCTGTTGTCTTGTGAAAGAACAGCGCCTATCCCGACCACAGATGCATCACACTCCACCTGAAACACCTTATCGAAGTTGGGCAATGCCAAAACCGGGGCTGTGCTCAACTTTTCCTTGATCAAGGCAAAGCTTTGTTCTGCCTCCTTTCCCCATAAGAACTTCCCCTTCTTCAGACACTCAGTGATAGGGGCTACTATGCTACTGAAATCTCGAACAAACCTCCGATAGAAGGTTGCTAGCCCATGGAAGCTTCGCACATCACTCACTGTCTTTGGGGTTGGCCATTCTCTGACTGCACGGACCTTGTCCTCATCAACATGAATCCCATCCGCACTGACCACATACCCTAAGAACAGCAACTTATCAGTCAAGAAGCTGCACTTCTTCAAGTTGATATACAACTCATTGGCCTGCAATACCGCTAATACTTCGCGCACATGATTATAGTGGGCTGCTTCTGTCTTACTGTAAATCAGGATATCGTCAAAATAAACTACCACAAACTTTCCAATAAATGGTTTCAATACCTGATTCATAAGTCTCATGAAAGTGCTGGGAGCATTGGACAAACCGAAAGGCATTACCATCCACTCATACAACCCCTCCTTTGTCTTAAAAGCTGTCTTCCACTCATCTCCAGGTCGGATCCGAATCTGGTGATACCCACTCTTGAGATCCAGCTTGGTGTAACACTTGGACCCACTCAGCATATCAAACATGTCATCTAGTCGAGGAATAGGAAATCGATACCTAACTGTGATCTTGTTGATGGCTCGACTATCCACACACATACGCCAGCTCCCATCCTTCTTTGGTGTTAACAACGCTGGTACTGCACATGGACTCATACTCTCCCTGATCTGCCCCTTGCTCAGAAGCTCATCCACCTGCCCTTGTAGAATCTGACCCTCTTGAGGATTCATCCTGTAATGTGGCAGATTTGGTAGACTAGCTCCAGGAGCTAAGTCAATGCAATGCTGGATGTCACGCATTGGTGGTAAACCTGCAGGCAGCTCTTCTGGAAAAAGCACTTCAAACTCCTTGAGTAATGGTTGGATTGCCTCAGGGATTTCAGCAACCTTCTTTGGCTCGCCATCCGTCACCACTATAGCATATACCTGTTTCAACTCCTTACACTCCTTATCAAACTCATCTTCATTGTTCACTATGAGGAGTGCTGGCTTCCCCTCCACTTTAGAAGCTTTGGGTATATTGCCTTCCTTAATAGGACCAAGGACAATTTTTCTGCCATTCTTAAAAAACACATACACATTATCCTTACACCTATGAGTAGCATCTACATCATACTGCCAAGGTCTACCCAGTATTAAATGACATGCATCCATTTCAACAACATCACAAACTACTTCATCTACATAACATTTACCCATAGAAAAAGTAACACGACATTGTTGAGTAACAAGAGTTTCCGTACCTTTCTTGATCCAACCTATCTTGTATGGAGATGGATGCTTTTCTGTTTTCAGTCCCAGCTTGGTAACCAAATTCTTCGACGCAATGTTCTCTACACTGCCACTGTCAATGATCAAATCACAAACCCTCTTACTGATGGTGCATCGTGCTTGGAAGATCTCATTCCGCTGATCACCGTATTCCACCCTTGGTGTGAGCAACAACCTTTGAATCACCAAAGACCGCCCTAATGGCACGCCTTCCTCATCCTCTTGGACCTCATCGGGATCATAGGCATATGGATCAGCATCATTATACACCTCTTCACCTTCCTGTTCACCTTCTACCTCGCCCTCTTCTGCCACCACCAGATTCACTGCCGCTCGCTTAGGGCAAGTACTAGATCGATGTCCTGGTTCTCCGCACCTGTAACACTTATTCCCAGTTGGCTTAGCATAGGGGTTGGTATTCGCTATCGGCTGGGCTGCGGAACCTGCTACTGCCACTGTGGATTGGTTGACACCACTATTCTCCCTAACCATGGGTTGTGACCGTGGTGTAAACATGGGCTGTTTACCTTTGTTGGCAGTGGAACTAGAGGACTCCGAATTGCGGTTGGAAAACTTTGAACCTGTCCTGAGATGCTGATATTCTATTTTCTTGGATAGGGTTACAGCCTCATTCAAAGTATATAGGGTTTGTAGGGATACCTGATCTCGGATGGAAACTCGCAACCCGTGTACAAATCTGGATATCCGTTGATCTTCAGTTTCCTCCAAATCATTGCGATTCGCCAACCTGTCAAACTCCTCCATGTACTCATTAACTGTCCGAGTTCCCTGCCTGCAATCCTGGTACTGTCTGAACAACTCCTGCTGGTAATCTGGTGGTAAGAACCGATCTGCCATTAATCTTTTCATTCTCCTCCATGATCGTATTGGAAGCTTTCGTTCACGGGTACGGTTTAATTGAACACGATCCCACCAGGCAGATGCTCCTCCCTTCAATTTGTAGGCCACTAAACACACCTGTTTGTCATCTGCTGTACCCATATAATCGAAAAACTTTTCCACCTCACTGACCCAATCTAGATACTCTTCAATGGAGACATTACCATTAAAGGATGGTAATTCCACTTTCATCCGATAGTCCCTCTGCTCCTGATAATCTCGGCCATTATCCCTCACAGGACCACGATGATTTCCAAGGACTCTCTCTGCATACTCCTCGTCTTCACTGTCTTCTTCATGGTAGTCTTGCTGCCTGTTCCGGTTTGGACCACGATGGGGAGGGCCACGCGCTCGATTATCACGCCGCTCTTCGTCATCACGATTAGGGTTTCGGTTAAGCAAGGTGGCAAGCGCTTCTTGAATCTGGTCCAGAGTCTGCTGGGTTGAATCACGAAATTGTTGATTTTCATCACGAAATTGTTGATTTTCATCACGAAAATCAAGGAACTCAGCCCTAGTGAGGACTGGGTTGTTGACGTCGTCACCGCCGCCATTGTTGTGGTGGTCACCGTCTCGCCGGTTAGCCATCAGACCAGGGTAAGTCAAGGCTCTGATACCAACTGATGTCGCGGAAGCCTGAAGAGAAGCACACACGATGCTCTCTTAATGGAACAGAAACTAAACTGTTAGTTCCTGGTAGTAAACCTCGAATCCACGAGGGGTTTCCCTGAATCCACAAGGAGAATAAAACTGGAATCCACCAGAAGAAAATTTGACAAAATGTCTGCGTTTATTGATAATAGTCTGATTTGCCTCTGACGGCTGCAAAACATATAAATACTAAGGAAAAACGTCTAAAAATCCTAATTCGCACTAATTACGCGATTAGGTGACAAAATACCGAATTTTACCAAAAATGGCAAAATTGAGTTAAATGCAGAATCATAAACTACTGACCTTAAGGGTCGTCCCAAAACAAACGGGACCTTATTCTGACTTTTAAACTAAAAGTTATTAAGGAAAAACAAATATTACTATAAATAGCAAAAACACTGTTATCGGGGCCTTAATGAAGGAATTCGCCTAAATTTTGGCGACGTTCATGGCATCATGAATCTGGATCAGAATGCCGTTTCCCTTCAACCTGCCAAATTTCATGCAATTCCGACACTGTTACCCCGATGGCCCCCCTACTGGCACCCCCCTTTGATCTTGCGTTGTGACTTCCTATACCCCTGCTGCTCTAGGAAAGCATGTGCTATCTGTTCTACATCATTCTCAAGGGAATTTTTCTTATAATTACCTAATATGTGTGAGACGAAAGGACTGTAAATACTCTAGGGAATAGTCAGACGACTCTCAAAGAGTTTTAAAACACCCATGTTAACCTCCAAAAAAAAAAAAAAATCATCTTTATCTTAAATATTTATAAGTTCAAATGATTACTAATTTGTCACATGATCTTTTATTTATTTTTAAATGTCATATGATCTTTTGATTATAATTTCCAACACTGTATAATTTTATAGGCTTATTCCCCTAGAACAAAGTTAAGCTGGTTCCACCTAATGGGTAATGCATGTTCCCCAACATTATATCATATTTTTCAAATTAAGCACATAAAATATTAAGCTAAACTAGACACAAATCAAAGATGAGGTTTCTAAGAATTTGCTGAGACACATTAGTTATATGGATTAGAAAAGCTGAGAACTAGCGGTGCCCATTTGTCTAATAATGATAGAGTGAGTATGAAAGTATAATATAGAGAAACAAGGTACAAATTATGAATAGAGAACACCATGTTCTGCCAATTTTAATACTATTCAAAGATATGTTTAAGTAAAGAAATGAATGAATGAACCACTATGTACAAATTGTCACGCCAAGCTGTTGCATTGTATCTATGTATGCACCACTATGTGAATGCTCGCCATGATTGTCGGAGCTAAAGGACAACAATTTTTTACTACGATTAAAGATTCTTTACAAATTAAAAAATTAGAACTAGAATCCGTGATATGTAAGGTGTACATGTGAAATTTAAAGGCTGGCGCATGCCAAATTAGGGTGCCATGAAAAAGAAAAGATATGATAGAAAATAGGGATTTTTTTTTTTAAAAAAAATCTTATTATTTTTGTTTTATTTTTAATTACTTTTCAGCAGTTTATAGAGGACTACTTAGCAAAATGACACGTCCAAGTACCTTCCTCATAGATTGTGAGGATGGCCAAGATTCCTTCTGTTTTTTATTGGGTCCACTGGAGACCCATTGAATCTATGAACTACACAAAAGGATGTAGTGTTTTGTCTTTAATTTCCATTCTTTCTATGAGTTTTGAATAACCACGACAAAACTCATATCATTTGCCACAACTTGCCCACGTAGCGAGTTGTGAGTGGTAAAGTAAAAGTGATGAATCCACAACTCCATAACTCACAACTCGCCATATGAGTAAGTTATGGATTTTTGTTGTTGTACTAATATTATTCAAGAATTTTATAACCTAACAGTATTTTTTGTTATTCTTCATAAAGGAGAATCAAGGTTCAAATATCCCCCGATTTGTAACTATGGGAATTATAATAAGAAAATCCCATTCATATTACAGGTGGAATTCAATCTCGATTCCCTTTTTTGAACACAATAGATTTTACCAATTGAATAGTAAAATAAAATTTGGAAAAGAACTCACATGTGATCATTTCATGCCTTTCCATAAGTTAACTGCAATTATTATATATATTTTTTGAGATAATTACAATATGTTACTAATCCCTACAGCTTGAATCATTCCCCCTTAGATTCTCAAGCACTTTGTGCATGGGGAGTTACTAATTAAATTACAAGACTTTTGCCTAACAGCAGTTATCTCAAGTGATAGAAAACAAAAATAAAAATATTATATATGGTATATTAGCATTTTAAATCAATTTTGAGCTATAAAATTCCAACTTTTATATAGATTGAATACCCAATCCTATTATATCATGTTATATTATAAGAAAAATGTTACATCTACAACATTTTCATAACAAATCTTAAATGACAAGTTGTTACTGGCTAATACTAGTGGATAAAAAAGTAAATTTAGTAGTGGGTTCAAATTAGAACCAGTAACAACTTGTTACCTAAGATTTGTTGTGAAAATGTTGTATACATTGCACTTCTCATATTATAAATACAGTTTTGGAGGAATTAACTCCAATCAAAAAATAAAATAAAAACTCCAACCATTACGTATTGATTCATTAAATTATTTGTTTGTATTAAATTATTTAGATAAGTTGTATGACTCATTTGTACAAATGGATAATCAATTGAGTTGCCATATAGTGAATAAGAGGAATTTTACTTCACACCAGTTTGGAGGTAAACCATGTCTTTATTTAAGTCAAATTCAAGTTATACTAGTATGTTTTCAAAAAAACAAAGTCACACTAGTTTGCTTTACTTAATTCTTCACTAAAAAAATTTAGAATTTCATTTTTTTTTTTTTTCTGTTTGAGATATGGATTCAAAAAATAATCCTAATATATAATTCAAATTCAATTTATACTAGGAATCTTAAGTTTATTTGAACTAGTAGTCTATACTGCATTTCTCAAATATTATTACAATGTAAAAGGCCTTTTATCTGAGCAATGTGTACTGGATTTGGTATGAGAACAATCTCTCTAAAATTATAAGGTTGTCTACCAACTGCCTCTCTAAAATCCCAAACAAACAGGAGATTTGCACACTAGAATGAAAAGCTGAAATAATGGAAAATATAAGGAGAGGATAAAAAACTAGAAGGAAGAAAAGAATTTTTTTTTTTTTTTCCTTCATGTGTGTTGAGCAAAAGAATAGAAAAGTGGGAGAATAAAAAATGTATCTATGTTTTCTTTTTTTGGTTGGGTGGAAAAAATGTTGGTGAAAAAATAATTTTGTGTTAATTACTATTAAACCCCTATCATATAAGAAACTATTTTGTTCTTTATTATTATTATTATTATTATTATTATTACTACTTAAAATTTTAATTTCAATAACATCGTATTAACAAATGAATATTAAGATTACATGAGGTACAAAATTGTAATTGTGTTCTCAAAGGTAGAAGAAGAAGAAGAATACCCAATTACCTTTAATTACATTTTTTGGTTTAAGATCACTTTAGTTAAGTAATTAGAAGAAGAAGAAGAAGAAGAAGAAGAAGAAGAAGAAGAGACTAAAATATGATAAGCATGAATGCTAGATCCACCAGAATGATATTGCTTTAATATCTTGTTTAGAAAGGGGAAATGAACAAAATAAAATTATTTTTTTAAAAGATATTAGATATACTTATATACCCCACATTTTAACAGTTTTGTAGAAACGAATTAATATCATAACAATGAAAAAAGGAATAGAATGACTAATTAGAAAATCTCTATTCCATTTCACTCATTCATATGTATTACTGTTTCGTGGAAAAATGGGTGAAATGATTATTTCCCTTATTAATTGTGGCAAAATTATGTTTTTAATACTTATTTCTATAAAACACAAATGAGGTATTATAGAATATCTTTATATAACCACCGCGCATTCTTAGCATAATGGTTATTCCACAAGTATAAGTACTTGTGGGGTGTGGAGGGGTAAAGGCTAGAGTTCAAATCTTTAGAAGAAAGTTTCACACATATATATACTTAGTTAGGTTAAAGTAGAATTTCTACCTCTTATATATATATATATATATATATATATATATATATATATTAGTATTTATTTAAATTCTCCAATACTGTAAAAAATCTTACTAATTTTCATTATGATTTGTTTCATTCATTTATAAACTCTGAAATGTAATTAAAGGTAATCTCAAAGGTAGACAAAAAAAAATTGGACCCAAGCCCCATTATACAATCCAAACTCAAAGAAAAATACTCAATCCAACTCGGGGTAAAAAATGGTCCACATGTACTTGACTCGCTTAATCCTCGATCAGGTTGGGTTAACTCTACCTGGCACATTTTAAAGTGAATTTTCCCCTCACTTATTAGATTTAGATTAGATAGTATAATATATTCATTCTTCATAGTCTTACAAGCATATCTAGTATTTATATTGATGATATATTGTACTTAAAATAAACACATTATGGTCTATGACATTTAGTAATTTTTTTTCTTTATTCTTTTATGGTAAAGATATTATTGGTGAACTTTAAATTATATAAACTTAAGAATCTATGTATTATTTACTTTCTCCTTTTTTTTTAACAAATTTGTTATTTGTTTTCTTGTTTGTATGAAAGGATGATAAAGACAACATAATCATAGTATTAGTTATTATTATTATTATTATATTGCATGTGAAAAAATAAAAACTAACTCGTAATTTGATCGACTCAACCTGTTTACAATCCATTGAAAATGACTTATTTGTTTCCCGTAACTCAATTAACCTTACCCAGTTTCTCAAAAAAAAATTAACCTTACCCAAACCATTTGCTAGGTGTAAACGTCAAAAGACTCAAAGGATTATTCTCTACTTTCTAATGGGAGTATATTATTTATTAAAAAAAAAAAAAAAAAAAGTTACGAGCACGTCTCTGTCCATTACAATCCAAACACATTACTATTATTATTATTATTATTATTATTATTATTTTACTTAAATTGGTACCTATAACTTTTTTTGAGTTTGAGCGAAGTGCACAAAACTCCGCAGGACAAAATAATAGTATAATTAATATAGGGATTGCCGAAATAATAAAAAAAGAAATCGGGATTGCCAAAAACATAAAAAAAAAAATGAACAAAGTAAAATCATTGAGTTCCGTTCCGTGAACCACAATGCCAAATTTGTGATTCAAAGTAAAAACAGAACTCCGTCTTAGTCATACCCTATAACGCCGTCATCTCCGCCGCAACGTCGTTACTCTAACGGAGTTCTCAACTAACGGAGTACGACCCAAAAGGCCAAAAAAAAAAAAAAAACAAAAAAAAAACGAAAAACGAAAAACAGAATGCAAAATAAACTGTATAAAAGATCTTCAACTACACAGCAGACATAGAGAGAGAAGAGAGAGAGAGAGAGAGTCCGGCCTTAAGCCCAGCCTTTCGCCGCACTGCTCCTTTTTAGAGCAAAGAATTTAAAAAGAAAAGCGAAAGACAAGAAGAGAAAAAGATAGAGAGAGAGAGATAGTAAAGGAAAAAGAAAACAACAAGAGAGAGAGAGAGTTTTTTTTTTTTTTTTTTTTGCTGGTCGAAATTCGAAGGAGATTGGTTCTGCATTATTGGTGTTTAAAGCTTTGAATTCGGACACTTTGGTGAGTAAACTGTGAGTTTCAAATTCAGTTTCCTTTTGTTTAACAACCTGGGAGTTGAAACTTTACGTCAATTGTTATAATTCTGATCAAACTAGTTCATCCATTATTTTCCTACTATGTTTATGGATCTTTACGTTATGGTTTAAGGTTTTGATTTTTTGTTTAATGATAATTCTGATGGCAGATTCGCTGACTTCTGTGACTCAATTTTTCCGGGCTCATGGTTTTACTTTTACGTGTACGGAAAATATGTAAAGCTGAATTGTTGGTCAAGAAAATTTTCTTCCCAACTGTTTGAAGCAATAATTGAGAGCAATTACATAATTTGGAGCTATTCGATTTATTCGAGGAAGTGAATGCGCCTTCGATCTTTCTCTTCTCTCTAGTACGCGGATCTGAGAAGCACCACTGAGAATTTGAGGCTCCAACGTTCCAATTCCGCTTTGAGAGTTCTGAATTTCCGAAGAATTCAATTATTAGTCAGAGAATTCACTGAATTTGAGGCTCTGAGGATACTTTGTTTACATAATTCAGTTCAAAAAAAAAAACATGGAGCTTCCTCAACCTCGTCCCTTTGGAACCGAAGGTACTTTCAGAAACATGTTTTTTTGTTTTCAAATTTGTTTCGTTTAGACAACAATGAAAATATGTTTTGGTTTTTGTTTTTTTGGTATAGGACGAAAACCAACACATGATTTTCTGTCTCTGTACACTCATTCGACTGCCCAGCAAGATCCAAGGCCATCTTCTCAAGGTAAATTTTTTTTTTTTTTAATTTTTAAATATAGTAAAAAATAATGAAATTTATTTTTTCTATTTCAGTCATCTAAGATCTCAAAAATTAAAGGAAGTTTTTTTTTTTATTTTTTTTTTTTTGGGAGAGTTGGTAATTTGGATTTTTATGTTTTTTTTTTTTTTGATAAACGGACTTTAATGTTTTGGATGTAAATAGAAAATATATAATGTAAAGCAGATATATCTATCTTGAATCTTGATTCTTGAATGATAATGAATAGGCATCACAATTTTGTGTGTGTGCACGTGATGGCAAGTGAATCATGGATCTGGGCCATGAGTTTTAAGTGGGCCAGATTTTTTAAACAGGTTGTCGAATCCGAAAAGGAAGGGGTTAGAAGTTAGCAATTAGCACCATCAGATTGGAATTGGGCTTTTGGTGGGCCCCATTTAGGATTTTGACAAATCAAAATTTGACGTGTCACATCAAGGGCACTATTCAAGCACATCATCAATATCACACATGTTACCCAAAAAAATGCTTTGAGACACTGCTATCAGCCCCATGAGTCACGCCCTTGATCCTTCTTCTTCATTCATGAAATGTGATTAATGGTGGTGAAATTATGTCCATCGCACATGCATGCAAAAGCTGCATTGAGTATTTAATTTTTTCATATATTGGCATTTATTATGATGGGGGAATTTTTCTTTATTAAAAATATCAAAAATATTTGATTTGATTTGACAAAAAAAAAAAAAAAAAAACACTAAACGTGCGTTTGCCTAGGAATAAAGTTGTGTTTTGCGTTTTTAGATGGTCTCACGATACTGTTCACAACCCAGTCAAACACGTTAAATGCAGATTTCTAGGTAATTACTGGGTCCCACGACACTATTCATAACTTAAAAATTATTTTACTGTACTGTTTTCAGCAATAAGTTTTCAATTTTCAGCAAAATAAGCGGTATCTAAATAGACCCTAAGAAATATTAATGGAGTTACAAGACTTAGTATTTTCATTTAAAAAAAAAAAATTAAAATTACAACTCTACAATGTTAATCTAAACAGATTTTAAATTGAAAATTTTAGCATCATATTTTTTTTTTCTGCCAAATTCGAAATTTTCTTAATATAGCTCATACCACCAGACACCAAAATTTGAACTTTCTTGTTTAACTTTTGCCCATTCAGATTTCATATTAATTTAATATGAGAACCATGTTCAGATCTGAATTCCATGAATTGTATAGTTGTCAAAAATTTTAAAAGACTTATTTATTTTATTTTATTATATATATAGAGATATTGTTTGGTTGCAAATTTCATAGAGGTAGTTGAGGACTTTTTTTTAAGGTGTGTGGCTCTAAAATTTTTATAAATTTATATGGAGTACATGTTAGCCAGGTCTCTCTCTTTGTGGAGAAAGTATCTTTTGTAATTATTATATCTAATCGCTCATATCATAATTCAATGAGTGAATAACATGTGATTCAGTTTTATACTCATTTGTTATAAATGATTTTATACCAATCTTCCAAGTTCCCATCCTATGATTTTCATTCATTAAATTATTACATGGATGACTTTTTTTAAAAGAAAAATTACATGGATGACTTGACTTGGTATAATTGTAACACGAGAGCTTTTTTTTTTCTTGTTGCCCATCATTACATAAACATATGCTCATTAATCAGTCTCACCTAGATCTAAATAGGAACTCCTTTGTTTCTTCATGCATGAACAGGAAGTTACCTCAAAACTCATGATTTCTTGCAACCATTAGAGCGGATAGGAAAGACCAGTGCAAAGGAAGAAACCACAGCTGAGATATCATCGGTGGAAAAGCCGCCGCCTCTGGCACCACCGCCTTCGGTGGAGCACACTCTTCCTGGAGGGATTGGGACTTACACTATAAGCCACATTTCATCCTATTTTAATCAAAGGGTTCCAAAGCCAGAGGGGTCAATATATACAGTAGCACAAACAAGTAGTACAGATAGGAATGATGAAAATTCCAACTCCAGTTCTTATACAGGAAGTGGGTTCACATTGTGGGAAGAATCTGCGTTGAAAAAGGGAAAGACAGGGAAGGAGAATTTGGGTGAAAAACCAGTCACAAGAGGTAAAAAAACAAAGTCGTTTTAATCGTTTTTGTGTCCCATAACTTTTTTTTTTTTTCAACATTCACTCATGCATGCATTACCGACAGTCCGACACATACGTAGTTTGTGTGCCTAGTGAGCTAAAAGAACAGCCAAAGTTTTGTCACTGGTTTTAACCTCTTCTTTCTTTTTCTCTCCTTGGAGCCTTTCATTCGTTCATGGTCTAAAACAACTCCTAATGAATAATTCTTAGATACTTTCAGAACTCGGTAAATGGTGTTTACTCCTTTCATATTTATGGTAGGATTTACTCATTAAATTTATAGTGAGGTCTATCATAAATGTGAGAGAAGAGAATACAATTTCACTATACTTTGAAAATACCCAAGTATTTTCCCCTCACAGAGAGGAAAAAAAGGCCCAAGTTTTGAGGGTAGCACATAGATTTTGAAAAGTAATTTGTGCATCTATTCTTTCCATTTGTATTTTTCTTGCAAAATCAGTCCTTGATTGTTTGAATTTGAAGCGTTGCAAAAAGTAGACCTATTATCAGCTATCATATATATAGGGACATGACATGAGGGCTATATATTGAAAATGATCTTGAATATGTTATCATAGGAGATTAAGAATATCTTTCTCAAAAAAATAAATAAATAAATTTAAGACTATGACATGCTGGTCTATGGTCAGAAGTCTTTACCTAATAAATACAATTTAAATTAATATTCAGTTTATATACAATTGTAATACATTAAGAATATGACATTATGGTCTATGGTCAGAACTCTCATCCTAATACAATTTAAATTAATAATAATTCAAAAAAATAATAATTCTGGGTGTCCTTTCAATTACTGTTGCATAGCTGTACAACCACTTCCTGGAGAGCAAATTTTCAAATCAAGCTGGTCAAGTTCCTCGTAACCAAAAAAATAATTATAATAAAAATAAAATTTCGAATCATCATTGAAATGTAATAATAAAAGAATTATTAAAGGTGTGAGACATTGCAAGTGTAATAATCTCCAATAATGTAGGTTCAAACAATGAAGCAACCATCTATAATCTACTAATTAAAAATTTTCAATTTTTTTTCTTCTTCTAAATACATATAAAAAATTAGGGATCATCCAGAATCCAGATATAAAATTCGTTCTAGATTTAAAATTAGTTGGAACAGCTCTCCCTCCCTGGAAGACAATTAATTGGGTGACCAAACGTATGATTAGTTTGGTTGATTGCAATGTTTCGATGGGCCTTTTGGGCCATCAGTGGGCTACACAACATTCCGGGATAGCCCATCATCATCTCCTAAACAAGGGCCCAAAAAGAAAAAAGAAAAAAGAAAAAGAAAAGAAAGAGGAAACTAGATAAAATAAAATAAATAGTAGATTTAATTTTTTTTAATTATTATTATTGTTTTTATCATCAGTTCATACGTTTTTGATAACTATGAATAATTTTTTTTTTTTTTACTTAATATATAATCCAAGGATGAATATACTCCTAAAAGAATTGAAGGATAAAATTACCATAGTAGAAAATAAAAAATTTAATAAAGGCTAAGGTCATGGCTTAATAAACTATTAAATTTATTAATGCTATTGGTATTGGTCATAACATTTTCTCAACAACAAAAAAAAAAATATTGGTCCTAACAGATTTTCTTAAAAAAAAATAAAAATAAAAATAATTGATGTGGTCAAAACTTGTTTATATGTAAATTTGAGTATAATTTTGTGTCATGTGTTTAATCTAAACTTTTTAATTTTTGTGTCAATTAAGTTAATTTAATGCAAAATAAAGCATAAGAACATATTTTAAATTATACATCTAGGAGAGAGTTTGAATACCATTTGCTTGTCTAGTTAAAAATAACTCAAATTTATCAACTTTTTACACTAATATATGTGTGTTTTTATTTTTTATTGTACCCTTCTGAGCTAGTTTTTGAATTATAATATTCGGGCATCCTCTGTACTGAATACTGTATAATTGGTCAAAATTATAGTAGACTAGTTCGGTACAAATGGAAATACGAAAATTCAATCTTAAATGACATCCAACAAAAAAAAAACACACACTTTACTGAAACCTTGGCATGTACAGAAGCTGGGGCGAAGTTGAGTGGACAACAATGGACGACGTCTTCAGAGAGGCCATCACTGTCGTCTAACAGTAACAACAACAACAACAACAACGACAACCACCGCAACAGCTTCAGCTCTCTCTCTTCCTCTCAGTCAGTCAATTTTTCCTTCCTCTGTTTCTCTTTCATGTTGTTTTCTTTCATTTCCTTTTCAGTTTAATGCACTGTAATCAAGGGAGTAATGGGTTTTTAGGAAATGCTGAACAGGGCTACAGGGCAGAAGAACAAGAACAAAAGCTTCATGGAAATGATCAAATCCGCACAAGGTAGTACCCATGAAGATGACATAATAATAGACGATGAGGAAGAGTTTGTCCTTAAGAAAGAGCCCTCTACTCCTGTTGCTACTACAGCTACTACTACTCCCCACATAGGTATATTCTCACTCAAAACCTGATATTAATTATTATTACCTCGTTTCTTGTTTCCCAAGAAACTGGTTTCATTGCCAGATTCTTGTGTTATATAGACATATGAAATGTAGTAAAAGATTGTTTCTTTTAGTTTCCCTTGTTGTTTTCATTGAATTAGAAAGTGTGAGTCTATGCAGGGGAGCTGAGGGTAAAAGTGGACGGGAAGAGCTCTGATCAGAAGGCTAACACGCCACGTTCCAAGCATTCTGCCACAGAGCAGCGTAGGAGGAGTAAAATTAATGATAGGTAAGTCTTCCAGCCTCTTTTTAACTGTTGTATTATAGGTATATACATAGATAGGATGTAATGATGATGTTTGAGTTTGGAGAATATTGTTTTATAAGTTTGTCAAAGTGAAAATTCAAGTTTTGGAATTTTCTAAGTGAAAATTCGAAATACAGCATGTTCGATCTGTCGAAGTTTTGGCTCGATCGATCGAAATGGTAAGAAAATAATCCTGGAGTCTCTAGATGAATCGATCGCTATTCGATTCCTGTTCAATCGATCGAAAAGAGCTCTCGATCGATCGAAAGGAACTTTCGACCGATTGAAAGTCGTAAAACAGGATTTTCTGTAGAATTTTGTGGTGACTGTTCAGAGAGTTTGAAGAGGTTTCAAGTCTTGTGAACGGTTTTTTGAAACATTTTAACTCTCTATACGTGCCTTTTGATGAAATATAACCCTATGGATATAAATAGAGACTTATGTTCACTTGAAAAATAGTAAGTTACAAAGAAACACAAGAAATCCTGTGGGTATTCTCCAAAATTGCTATTTGTAAAACCCAATAAACTTAGTTGTATCCTAGGGACAAGTTTGTAGAAAACCTTTAGCAACTTACATATGGAGACAAATATTGTCTAAGGATAACATTCAATTGTGCCTCCAAGTCAATCACTAATTTCTATATACTTGAGATGTTCATTTTGTTCTTTCATTGTTACTCCTTGATTTGGTAAAATCCCCAACAGGAACTATGTCTCTGTATTTGTTGCGGGTGTGTTTGAGTTGTTGTACTTGGAGGATGTTTTTTTCTTTTTGGAGAATCGAATATTAATTAAATCATCTCTCATTCCTGCTTAATATTTGCCATGATGTTTGTTATTTATTGATCTAAGTAGTCCCGGTCCTAGTAATTTCATCACTAGAGTGTGACATGCTTGTAATGATACAACTTTGAAGTCCCTAATAGACATGAACATAATCACCTGCGAATGTCTAAAACTTTCTGGCAGTCTCTTTTATGAAACATATCATCTGTATAATAGTTTTTCATTCGACTCCCCTTTTTTGATGCACAAAATAGTTGAATTGAAATTTGTCCCCCCTTTTTTTTTTTATGTTATTTGAGTTATCTGCTTTATAGATGTCATTTTTTATTATTTAAATTGTAGTTTCATTTTCATATAGTTTGTGAGTGGAGGTTTGGGGGTGCGTTTCTAGTACCATTACAGCTGTCTAAGGTTGTCTCTGGTGAAGTTGGGAACAAGGCTGATAAGTAATCAAATAGAAGATAATGCAAAAGCAGTTTTGCAAGTTAGATTAGAATGGTTAAACAATTTGTTTTGAAATACAGGCAGTGGGTTGAGTGCTTTTGCAGTTTCCTCTCTCTGTGAGTGTCTGTCTTTTGATTTTTTATGGATGCTACAAGCAACACATGACAGCTGTGGTGATTCTTTTTGTTGCAAAATTACATTAATCATATTGATGTTCTGCATAACCATATGCAAGTAACATTTTCCCCCTGGTCAAACATAAATAAAAGATTTATGGTTTTGTGGGAGTACCGGTTAGCATTATGGCTCTTTTTTGTTATTAGAAGCAATCAGTTGATTGTGTACTAATTAGGTTGTTGCCAACATCTTATTCTAAAAAAATGAAGTTACCATGCAGATTTCAGATGTTGAGGGAACTCATTCCTAATAGTGACCAAAAGAGAGATAAGGCATCATTTTTATTAGAGGTATATACATATCTTATTGTAATCTGCCCTTTCACTTCTTTCCCTCACCTTACGTTGTGCTAACTATTGAATGGTGGGGTTTTGGAATCTTTTTGCAGGTTATCGAGTACATTCAGTTTTTACAGGAGAAAGTACATAAGTATGAGGGGTCATACCAAGGATGGAGCCATGAACCGGCAAAATTGATGCCATGGGTAAATTTTATTTTTGCCTCTATGCTCTTTTGTGTAATTTGGAAACATCAACACTCATTAGATTTCTTACTTCTTATTATGTATTTAATGATTTATTTTGTGTGTGTATCATTCAAATGGACTTAGTGAGGTGGAAATTTTTTGCATTTTAAAGAATGCTTATTTTACACTCATATAATGATCATATATTTGGAGAACAAATATTTGAATTTAAGACAAATCATAGTCTATTGAAAATTTATTTTGCAAAGAATCTTGTTTGCTTATCTCAATTGCATCCATATTTTGCATACCCTTTTGCAAGCATTACCATAGTGTCTAATTTCTAGACCTAGGCTACCACGGAAAAAACCTTAGAAAATCTGATTAAAGCCTTTCAACACCTGTGCAAAAGGTTTGAACAAGAGTGCTAGGAATGGTGCACAATTAAATAAAGTAGATGTTTCCCTTGATTGGATAATCTGTGGCATACCACATCAAGCTTCCCACATGGGAGGTGATAATGATGACATTGAGGGCACACTACCTTCTAAGAAAAGCTATCAAGCCCATTTCAATCGAGATACAGCCCTAGGGGATAGTTTAGACTATTCAAATCATGTTAACTGTAAGATCTAGAAACTCTGTTGATTGAGTAACAATGAACATCAAAGTGGACACCAAAAGAAGTTGAGACATCTAACAAGAGTGAGGTTAAGCATGTGTTATCCCAACCTAGAGAGGTGGCCAAAGAAACTCGAACACAATATGCCTAAAAGAGTTTGAGGCGGCATCAAACAAAGAGCACATTTCCCCTGTAATCCAGTGTACACCCAACAGTTTGGTTAATGGATCCATGGGCATTTGTCTATTTGAAGTCAGCACATGTTAGGCTCAAGTGGTTTACTTTTAGACCGTTCAAAGTGTTTAATCAACCTGGTTTCTATGCCATGTGGATTACCAAAAACAAACTACAGTAGCTAGACTCTGACTTGCTAGAGTACTACCTAAAGCTATTCTAGATGGGGTCAAGTCTCTCCCACTCCGGGAGAGTTGGTGCAGACAGCATATTGTTACCGATTTAAATTAAGGGATTTGAATTTTATTTTGAGGTTTTAAGGGATTTGATTTCTGTTCAAATTATGAGCTGATTTCTCCTTACTTATTTGATGTAATTTAGAACATATTTAAAGGCTCCAGAGAAAACATTATGAAAGCATATGATTGATGAATAAAAATTTTCGTTGGAATTTTCCAATGGATTGGTGTTGATTCCTAGCTATCTAGGTATTGATTCCAAGGTTTTTGGCTTGGTGTTTATTCCTAGGTCTATCCTTTTTTGTTCTATTTATTTTTCTCAATTTTACTTTCAATCTTGTGCTGCATCAGATCCATTCCACTGCTGAAACCTTATAGTTGATGATATCTCCCTTGTTTGAAACAGAGAAACAATCACAGACCAGCAGAAAGTTATGTTGATCAATCACGAGGTGTAAATAGTGCGTCTGCTCCTGCATTAGTGTTTGCTGGGAAGTTTGATGAGAAAAATATCTGCGTCTCTCCAACCATTGCTGGGAGTGCACAGAACCCAGTAGAATCTGACATAAGTACTGCCACTACCTTTAAACAGATGGATAACCACCCCATAATCACCAATAAGGGAATACCCTTTCCTATGTCGCTGCAGCCAAATGTCTTCACACCTGTCAGGATTAGTGGTGCAGTACCTCAACTTCCTCCTAAATTGGCATCTGATGCAGAAAACATTTCATCTCATCCTCAACCACAGTTATGTCAACTGAGATCATGTCCTACTGATGGCGGCACAACTAGTGACAAGCCGAAAGAACAGGACTTGACTGTTGAAGGTGGTACCATTAGCATCTCAAGTGTGTATTCTCAAGGGTAAGTATATGTGTAATTTACATGATTACTTAGTATCTTGACTTTCTTTAAGGTAAGCCACACATTCTTAGACAAACTGTGAATTTCACTTTGGGTCTTAATGCTGTTGGTTCATGTCTGATAAACATTAAAATGTACACACTATTAAGACACTGATTGAACTGCGAGATTAGGCACCTAGGTGATCCTAACGCTTTGGCCCTTCTCGTGGCATGATCTTTAAAGGACCATTATCCTGTTAGGTTTCAACAGGACTCCAATTATTTGAGTTGGATACTGCGGATAGCATTTGCACTGGACCATATTCTTCTTAATGATATCCCTAGGTTCACTTGCCTTCAGCTCACTGAGCGGCTCTGCCATATTAGGGAACAAGCAACTCATGCTGTTGATGATTGGCACCTTGTTCTAAATTTGTATAGACGATATATGTAATAGCTATAATAGTCTTGGTAAGATGGTTGGAGGATGCTGATTTCCCATTATTGTACAAGCCCTGTCAGCTTTGACTATTCCTAGCCCTAGGCCACTTAAGCATGAGTTTTGAACTCATTTCCACATCAAGTCGAGAGTGATTGGAATAAACCTTTTAGCATGTATACAATAAAAAAAAAAAGTCATACCTAGTACACAAGTGACAAGACTCACACTTTTGTAGGGTCAGGGAAAGGTGGTTGATATACAGTCTTATCCTAAATTTTGGAGAGGCTTATTCCCAAACTTGAATTGTGATTCATTGCTTGGACAAAAAGCACTGATCATCGCACCAAAGTCAGACCTCTTGTTGATCGAAAATGTCATTCTTTTAATGGCACTTCCTCCCCTTGAAAAAGCATGATGGGGTGGAGAGTGAGGTTGTGCTTCAAAACCTACTAGGTGGGTGTGTGTAACTTAGCAATAAGAAGAAAAATTTGCTTAAAGTCAGTGATCTACATGGTAGACTTGGTTCTCAATTAATTTCCATTAGTCAGTAAAAGGAGATTTTGCCTAGTAGTAATTTGTGAACATCATTTTGAGAGCAGTACTTTGAATCAGTTTATTGATTAAAAATCTCTAACATGAAGGGATATTTGGTATTGAACAGGTTGTTAAATACTCTGACAGAAGCACTGCAGAGTTCTGGAGTGGATTTGTCACAAGCCAGTATCTCAGTACAAATTGAGCTTGGAAAGCAATCTAATGGTCGAGCGACCAGACCACCATCTGTTGTAAAGGTATATAAGTATATTAATATTTAACACCACAATTGGTACTCGAAGTCTCTTTTCAAGTAAAATTTTTATTAGAGTTTAGTGCACATATTTCATTTCCATCTCTGTAGAACTTGTAAAACTTGGCTAAACTTTGTCTTCCAATGGTTCCTAGGTTAATGAGGTTCCAACTAGCAATCAGGGGACAATACGCTCTAGAGTTGCAAGTGCTGAAGACTCTGACCAAGCCCGAAAGAAGCTCAAGACAGGCAAAAGCTAAAATGACAGTTTCACTATTTTCTTATTTTTCTAATTGTATTAATTGATTTTTTTGGGTAGCCTATATCATCTTGGGAGGGTTTATTCATGTCTTCTGCTGGTTTATAAACTACCCAGTTGAGACCAAGATTGATTGTTTGTACATGTAGCATCTTTCAATTAGTTTGTTGGGATCCACATATTTCCCAGCAAAATAATATGTATTATTTATTTTCTATTTGTTGTCATCATAGAGGCTTCCACGTAAGATTGAGAAGCTGCCTTTTCATTTAAAGCTTCCATTCTTGTAAAGTTTCTTTCAATATTATTTTTCTTGATTCGTGAAATGTAAGAGAATTTTCTTTATTGAAGGGTGCTGTAACATTTTTTATTGCTTTAAATTCCAAAAATATTTGTCTGTGTCCTCAATTTCAATGCTTTAAAATAACAGTAAGGATTGATGCCTTGGTATAGAATGAGGAAAAGAATATGGCATAGAAAGATGAAAAATAAAAGGCAGTGTTTATTCCACATAATGTGTGGATCCACACATGGCAAAATATAATTGAACTTGTGACTTTAAGTTACGAGTTCAATTATTTTTGGTACAGGTTTTTCCCCAAAAAAAAGCTTATCTGTACCTGACGGTTTGTACTTCAAAGAGAAAGTTTGCCTTGCAATGCAGAAGCAGCAAAAGTAGGGTAATAGAAATTCTTTTAGGAAAAAGGAATTGAAGCTTTGTAAAATGGAGGGTGCGTTCAGGTCAAGAGAAGTAGACTATGAGCTTCAACATAGCACCAAGAAGGTCAAAGAGAACCATTGCATGGATTCACCTCGCTACAATGCCACCTCTCTTCCTCAGAAGAGAGCAGTTCCTAAAACGAAAAGCTGGTAGGAGAGAGTCCTAGGGCCTTTGAACGAGCTTTCGACGTTGGCATGGAGATAGAAGCCGAGTCTGATTATGAGTTGGCTGACCTGCCTACAAGTGAGAAGGTAGTGAGATTTTCTGGGGATATGAAAGCGAAGATAAGGGCTCCTTGGGTGAATGCCCTTATCGTGAAAGTGTTCGGAAAGACTGTGGGGTATCATTTCTTGTACTCACACTATTGAACCTTTGGAAACCAAAAGAGAAGATGGACTGTGTCAGATTGGGTAGTGATTTTTTCCTTATAAAGTTCCGGGCAAAGGAAGACCATGACAGGGCTTTCCGAGAAGGTCCATGGTTTATTGGTGGGCACTACCTCTCCATCCGATGTTGGGAGCCTAACTTTAAGCTGTCTACGGCAAGTTTATCATCTGTGGCAGTTTGGTGAGGCTGCCCGAGCTACCTATAGAATGTTATAAGCCTTCAGCTCTTCGGGAGATAGGGGAAACGATTGGTCTGGTGCTAAGAATTGACACACATACGGCGGCGGAGTCCTGAGGCAGATTTGCCAGACTTTGCATTCAGGTTAACTTCAATGAACCGATCACAAAGCTCCTAAAGATGGGGGGGATTGACCAACTAGTTCAGTATGAAGGAATTACATCTCTGTGCTTTGCATGTGGACGAGTGGGTCACAAGGCGGAGCAATGCCATTACCAAGTTCGATCTCCGGTAAGAGAAGAAGGAGTCTGTGAAGCAGAGAAGTCTGATGCAGGAAAATGCCAAGAAGAGCCGAGCCAAGCCTCGCCAGAGGCAGCGATGGATGCCTTCGGGCCGTGGGTTTTGGTTACACGGAAAAAGCACCCCAGCAGGAAGGGGTTGAAAGACAATGCTCAGGCTTTCCCTTTAAGGCCTTCTGACCAAAGTCCAAGGAGTTTGTCTACTCATTGTATGTCTAGGTCGGCTTTGGGCTCAGATAAAGGTGGGGAGGGCAGTAGCGTAGGAAAGCATAAGCTCAATAAGCCCATTGATAGTAGCCTAAGTAGAAAGGAGCGTGTGGAAGAGCCCATTCCTACTGTTAACCGCAAGCACGTGATACTACTAGAGGAGGAAAAGGGCTTCAGTCAAGGCTTAAAGCTGAATTTCAAGGCCCGAGAACCTGTGAGTAAGAAAGGGAAAAGTAGGAAAATATCACCCATTTGGAAACAAGTGGTGGTCAATCCTTTTGGTCCCACATCTGAGAAGGGCATTTAGTGTGGCTGAAGTCAGAGAGTTCAGAGCTGGGGGCTCCATGTCTCCCTTGGCAAAGCTTACTGACTATACCTCAGTCAAGGAAAAGCAAAATATGAGCAGCAAGGAGATCCGGTCGATGTAGGAGGTGGAGTTGCAAATGAGGGAAGAAGTGGAGGAAGTGGGTATGAAGACAAACTTAGACCCAGACCCGCCAACACCTCCTTCAATGGAGAACTCAATCCACCAAACCCAAGATGAAGGATCACAATCATCTGTTCAGGCAACCGTGGAAAGTATTGCTAAATGCATACTTAGAAGAATTGACCCATCTCTTCGTCAAGGGAAACTGGGGCACGATGTTGAAGTTAATCGTACTTGCCAAGAAGACCCATGTGATGGCAATCAGATGGTAATGGAAACACTAGGGGATGATATGCTATTGGGAGAAGGAGGTGATATGCCTATATCCCCCTAATTTTGCTTCTTCTTTTTTTCTTTTTTTTTTTTCCATTATTATCATGAATTTAATTATCTGGAATTGTAGGGGGTCTCTTAACCCCAATTTCTGTAATAATGTATCTGGCTTAGTTCGCATTCATTCTCCTGCAATTTCAATTCTAACTGAAACAAAAACTTGTGGTGAAAGGGCGAAAAGAATTATTAGTAAGCTCCCGTTTGATGGAGCAATTTTTGCCAAAACTATTAGCTTGACTAGTGGGTTAGGGTTGCTCTGGGACTTCTCTTAGGTGGAAGTTACTGAGCTTGCCACAACAGAGCAGGAAATTCATGTGGTGGTTACCCCAACCTGCTCCAATTCCACATGGTTACTATCTGCTGTCTATGCCAGCCCAAGGTTTGCAAAAAGACGCCTCTTCTAGGAAAATCTTATTGCGGTGTTTAGGTTACACTCCCTTCCTTGGGTGGTTGTAGGGGACTTCAATGAGGTTCTTGTGGGTGAGGATAAATTTGGGGGCCGATCTGTTAACATCAATAGGGCCCTTCTCTTCTAGGAGTGCTTAGACACCTGTAGGATGATTGATATTGGTTATTCTGGAGCCCGGTTCACCTGGTCCAATCATCGACCCTTAAATCATCTAATCCAAGAGAGGATTGATCAGGTGTTTATTAATGCGGAATGGAATCCCCTCTTTCTTGATGCATCAGTCCAACACCTCGAAAGGGCACATTCTGATCATTGCCTTGTTCTACTCTGTTTGGACAAGAATCATGATGTGAAGCTACCTCGGCCTTTTAGATTCCAACCTATGTGGCTATCCCATCCTACCTTTCCGAGTATTGTTAGAAAAGCTTGGTCCGGTCAGACTGGTTTATCTAGTGTAGTTGCCATTTTTGCAGATAAGGCAAAAATTTGGAATAAAAATATATTTGGGAATCTCTTTCATCGGAAGAAGAGACTACTTGCAAGGCTCCGGGGTATTCAAGTAGCCCAATCCACTCGCCCTAACAGCTTTTTGGTGGAATTAGAAAGGCAGCTAAGATCGGAATTTCATGACATCTCCAAAATTGAAGAAGAGTTTTAGGCTATGAAAACTCAAATTACTTGGCTGGTAGAAGGGCATAGAAATATTGGGTTTTATCATACGTCGGCCCTGGTACGCCAAAGGAAAAATCGCATCTCCTGTCTAAAGGATTGGATTGGCAATTGGATTCAGGGAGATAGAGAAATTGCTGAGTTCATTAGGAATGGGTATGTTGAGCTGTTTTCTTCTAGCCATACCTATTCCATCCTCTCTAATTGGAATCCTCCTTGCTAGCAAAGTTATTTAAATGAGGACGAGATAGAAAATCTGAGTCACCTTGTTTCTGATGAGGATATTAAAACCAGTCTCTAGTCCCTTAAGCCTTTTAAAGCCCTAGGCCCTGATGGTCTTTATGCGGGGTTCTTCTAGCGATTTTGGCTTTTGGTGGGTGATTATGTGAGAGAGGAAGTAAAGGGCATATTTTCATTAGGTAGGATTCCAGAAACCTTAACCACACTATCATCACTCTGGTTTCGAAATGTAAAAATCCAGATTTCTTCAATCACTATTGGCCGATCAGCCTGTGTACTATGGTGTATAAGGTCATTTCAAAGATCATTGTTGGTAGACTTAGACCCTTGTTGCCTGGTTTGGTATCTCCATATCAAACTACTTTTGTCCCAGGCCAGAAAGGTACTGATAATGTCATAATAGTGTAAGAGATTATCCACTAATTGTCTAAGAAAAAGGGGTTGAGTAGGCATATGACAATTAAGATAGATTTGGAGAAAGCTTATGATCGGCTTGAGTGGAGTTTTATCAGAGATACCCTCTCTCTCTTTCAATTTCCGTGTCACCTGATTAAGTTGATTATGAGTTGTGTTTCCTCCTCATCCATCTCCATTCTCTTTAATGGGGGCGCCTTAGACCCTTTCTTTCCATCAAAGGAATTAGGCAAGGGGACCCCTTCTCCCCGTATCTCTTCATCTTGTGTATGGAAGTTTTGGGAGCCTTTATTTCAGAAAAATGCAATTCAAATTGTTGGGATCCTATTAAGGCTTCCCGTGGTGGGCCGGCCTTTTCCCATCTGTTCTTCACGGATGACCTTGTTTTATTTGCAAAAGCAGATCGGAAAAATTGTGTGGCTGTCGAGGAGGTACTTGATTCTTTTTGTAGTATCTCCGGTCAAAAGGTAAGTCAAGGAAAGTCTCGGGTTTACTTCTCCCCAAATGTAGCAGCTGATGCGAGGGCTGAGATATGTGATATTTTGGGATTTCACTCAACCCTTCTCTTGGAAAATACTTGGGAATTTTGATTAAACACTCGGCAGGTACCCAAGACTTTGGCTATGTGATTGAGCGGGCTCAAAGCAGGCTAGCAGGATGGAAATCTAATTTACTTTCATTTGTCGAAAGACTTGTTCTCACTTAAGCGGTGACCACCACCATTTTGAATTATGCTATGCAATGTGTAGCACTTCCAGTCAAGATTTTAAATAACATTGATAGATTGAGTCCTAACTTTTTGTGGGGTTCATCGGAAAGCAAGAAAAAAAGCAAGGGAAAAAAATATCGCAAGCCTAGCCAAATTAAACTGGCGCCTTTAAACTAAATCTTCATCCTTATGGGCCAGAGTCCTTACTCAAAAGTATCGATCTCCAAGGAGGGTATCTAATCTGAGAAGTGTGAAAGGATCATGCTCCTCTACCTGGGCTGCCATCCGCAAAGGTGAATCAGTTTTCCAAAAAGGTACGAAATTGATTGTTGGCAAGAATAGCCAATTATCTCTTTGGTTTGATAAGTGGTTGGATATAGGGCCTTTTCGAAGCTTGATTACAGGGCCTCTCAATAGGGGGGAGGAGGATATGATGTTGAAGGAAGTGATTAACTTCTCGGGTTGAAATTGGTAGGCTTGCTCCTTTGTGTTTCCCGAAAGGTTAATGTTGGAAATGAAAGCCACCCCTGTCTCCTTTTCTGCCCATATATCTGACCGCATTATGTGGTCTTCTTCTCCAAGTGGAAATTTTGAAATGAAGGAAGCATATAGGTTGGCTAGATTGGAGGCGGAAGGTATATGTAATGATAGTTTTGATGGTGAGTGGATTTGGAGGGTGCCTTCTATCCCCAAAATAAAATGCTTCTTATGGCAATGCTACCATAAAAGCATCCCTGTTAGCTCCTTGCTTGCTGCCAAGGGAATGGAAATTTCAACCGTTTGTCGGCTTTGTAACTCAGGTACTGAAACAATCCTACATGTTCTAAGGGATTGCCAAGTTGCTCAGAACCTTTGGACTGCCTTATCTCCGCCTCTCCCTGTTGGTTCTTTCTTTGGTTTGCAGCTCCTTGACTAGCTTCGGCTTAATTGTGGTAACACCAAAACTATGGCCTATTCGGATGTAACCTAGGGTATATGTTTTGCATTTGGAATATGGACCTTATGGACCCATCGGAATGGATTTTTGTTTCAAAATGATAGAAGCCAGCGGGACCCAAAGCATGAAATCTTAGCTAAAGCAAATGAATTTGTTTACATCAGAATCAATGGCAAGCCAATTGCCAACCGTCGAATCATTAGAGTGACATGGCTCAAGCCTCCTTTGAATTGGTTCAAGCTTAATTCTGATGATTCGTCGCTTGGAAATCTCGGACGTGCTGGTGGTGGAGGGCTTATCCAAAATGACAAAGGGGAATGGATTAGAGGTTTCACGAGGGTTGTTGGGCACATAACCAGCGTTGCAGCGGAGCTTTGGGCACTTAGAGATGGTATTAGGTTATGCATTTCCCTTAAACTCCTTGCTGAGATTCTCGAGCTTAATGCAAAGCTTATTGTGGATTTGATGCAAAAGGAAGATTGCAATCAAAATAGCATAGATGCCTATTGAGGTCTAAAAATCACAGTGTTGCGCCAAGGCCTAAAACAGCACAAAGGATTGAACTATAGAAAAAAAAAAATATTTGGGCCTTCAAATAAAGAAAAGGGAGGAGAAGCCCTGTGAGAGACCGCACCCCTGGCCCGTTTTCATGATGTGTTGGGCCAAACCCATGTGAATGGGTGGAGTCGTGTTATTGCCTCTCAAAATGGAGGTTCGACTAGTTATATTTTTTCCCTTTAGATTAAGGGTTTTACAATGGAGTCGCCACTTATTTAATTATTGGAAAAATAAGAAAATCATGAATGAAAAATTCCTCATTTTATTAATTTGAAATTGAATTTACATTGATCATAGGAAAATTACATGACTTTGGTTCTAGATACAATCTAAGATAAAGTACATGGCTTTGTTTCCTAGTTACAATCTAAAAATCAAAAATTACATGGATAAGCATTTGATCTACTAACCCTTGATCTAAGCTCGGAGGCTATGTTACAAGGTGGGAAGGTGTTAGGCACCCACCTTGCCCGGTGAAACCGGTCTTCTAGACTATGGTGGCCAACATTCATATCATATCATCCAATATGTCAATCAATTTACATGTTGAATTTAATGTGTGTGCATGTGATAAACCCTAATTCAATTTGTTAAGCATGACATTTGGATTGAAAAATAAACTCTAGTGAATGTGTGTGGATGGTGATATCCTAGATTCAAGGATTTGAAAGAATTATTAAACAAACATGTTTTTCATATTTTTGATGTGGATTTAAGATTAAATCTAGTGATATGCATGAACATGTGATGAACAACCAAGAACATGTGAAGAACACATAAGAACAATTAAGAACATTCAAACATATTCAAGGTAATTATCATGTTTTAATCTTAAATTCTCATCATGGCAACATAAACAAACAATTAGGGAAGGGAATTATACCTTCATGCATGATCCATATGGTGGATGAGGGGACTCTTGATGGAGGTTCTAAGGGTGGAGGAAAAGAAGAACTAGGAGAGGGAGAGTGAGTCTCACTCAATACCTTGAGTCTCAGGAAGACCAAGATATGACAAGACTACTCAACTTCACTAGAACTCAAGAGAAGAGAAGAGGGGGATTTTTTTGTGTCTTGGAATGAAGGAGAGGGGGGTTTATATAGTAGTGGTGGAGGAAATATGAATGGAAGGCCATTTAATGAGAGTTGACAAGGAATCATGAACCTAGACCTCATTTTAGCCTTTAGGGAAATCTGGTGCATTAAATGAAAAGATTGGTGGGAGTGAGGAGCAAGCCAAAATTCGGTTTTCCCGTAGCTGCTGTCACAGCCTATAGAGCCAACTTTGAAAAATCATATCTGCCTCAATTCTGATCGGAATTGTCTCATTCTTGTGCTCAAATTGAAGCCCTGGATGTCTAGTTTCTGGGAAAAATAACCTCATTCACAGATTCAAAATATTTTGAGAGATATCAATGAAATGGTAAGCAGAGGTCATTTGTTAGAAAATGGTTTCAGCACAATTAACATTAATAGGTCCCCAAATTAGCTCTCAATTAACATTAAATGGCTCCAATCACTCCCATTTCAGACTTAATTGGCTCTAAATTTACTCTAATTAAAAGATAATTGCACAAATTACTCATTGAATAATTAATGTTTAACTATCTAGTTAATTAGGTGTATGTAACTCTATCATAAAATGTAGTCCTAAATAATATCGTCAGACTTAATTTGTAATAGTGCATCTCAGCCATTAAAACTTGATTTGATGATAACTTTCAATCTAATGGTCCGATTAGGGCTCATGACCAGTCGATTTGATCGTTACAACATCAAGATCATTTTAGTGAAATGAGATTAAGGATCTAATGACCAGAATCAAGATGCATATTTCCAATGTGAAATTACCCTTTTACCTTCCATGTGAGGTTAAATACGGGTTGCAAAACAGGGTGTCAACAAGCCCAAGCCCATCAAGGGTCATAAGGAGGAACCCAAATCCATGAATGGGTAAAGGTCTCATGAAACAAAAGGAAGAAAGAAGCCCAACTCGCCAAGTTCAGAAAATTGCTAGGGAGCCCAGGGAAAGAACTAGGCCGGGATACCTAGGGATTCCCAGGAGCCTGGGATCCTCGGGACATGCAGCAAAGTTAGGTTTGGATTAAGACAGTTCAGGGGGGTGCCAAGAAACGCAAGGAACAAGAACAGATATGTTCCTATCAACCACCCAATGATGTAGTAAAAGGGTCAAAGGGCCTAGGAACCAACAACTCATGAGCAAGAGCCTTGTACCTCAGGGAACCCGGGAAGAAGAACTAGGAAGGAAGGAGGCTTAGGATCTTTCGGCCTGGCAGCAAAGAATTAGCTCACCTGGGAAAAATGACAAAAGAGAAAGTAGCCAAAAGGTGGGTCTGAAAAAGTGGAATCTAAAAACCTTGGAGAAGGAAAGAACAAAAAGCTAGCCTTCTAGGACCTCCCAGAATGGGAAAGTCAGCTAGAGGCTTTTAAAGAAAAAAAAAAAAAAAAAAAAAAACTCAAAAGAAGAAAATAATGAGGAATGAGAAAAGGACCAGCCATCAACAATGTTGGCACAACATTGGTTTTGGTACCTAGAGGAGCAAATGGAGGGAATTAGTGGTACCTCGGAAACCCTAGGATGACACTATAAAAGGAAAGCAGCCAACAGTGAAAGGGCATTCAGCAACAGTGAATTAGAAAAAATCCTTGAGAAAACTCTGTCAGAATTCAAAAAAAGAGAGGGAAATACCGCCCGGTATCCTTAAATAGCCACTAGAGAACACACTTGGATTCAAAGGGATTCAAACTTTGTAAGTCTTAGAGGTCTGAAGAGCCATCAAAGTCTGTGATTTTTGAACTTATTTGGACCTTGTAACACGTCCTAGTGAGCATAGTGTATTACACAATTAAGAAAGTAATGAAGTATTTTACATTGTTTTAAGGATCCCTAACACTTTATTTTACATTCTTTCTTTATCATTGCATTCCTTTGTTGTTTCTTGCTGTTCAATGCATATATTTCTTGTGTTAGCATGTATGTGTTGTAGGATTTGTGCTCTACGCACCACCTAGTTTGAAATCAGCCCAATTTAGCTACGGTGAACTAAGCCCAATCCCTTAAAACAATAAGTATTGTGCCCAGGATCCTTGTTTCTACTTGGACCTGTGAGCTAAAAAAAAGAACCCACACAATGCCTTAGTGAGTGATTGTAAGTCAGGACTGAGAGAAATTCCTATGGTTCAAATTCAACATTGTTACCGCGAGGCAAATAAATGTACCGAAGCGCTTGCTAGGAGAGGGGCCTTACTCCCACAAGATTTTGTTGTATTCTTAGAACCCCTGGCGGATGTTGCCTTCTTACTTAGCTTGGACTCCGTTGGGATGGTTTATGAATGTTTTGTATCTGCTATTTAGTTTAATATGTTACCCTTTCTACCAAAAAAAAAAAAAAAGAAAAGTTTTTCCCCAAAAATAAAAGGATAAATAAGATCATGTTAGAGTTATGAAGAAACTCTTGGAAAGGAACATGGACTCATGAAAAATGACATCTCTTTGAAACCAAAATTTTCTTTGTTTTAAGGTCATAACCTTGTATCCTTTAAAGACTTTATAAATATTCAATCAATCAATCATATATATATATATAAAAGCAGAGGCCTCTTGTGGGAGAATATGAGGTTTTGTCATGTGATGCATTCCTTGAGATTTTCTTTATATATTTAGACTTTCACCTCAACAAAATTTGCATTTATATCAAAGTATTAGTTTATTGAATTAGCCAAAGAGTAAATGAATATATTAATTATATATAATTGTGTATTAATTATTTATAGTAAAGGAATTTATATGATTATTTATTTTATAAATTTTATATATAAATTTTTATAATAATAATAATAATAATTTAGAATATAACATTCTTCCTCGTATTGAGTTGCTTTGACAACAACATACAAGTTATCTAAAATTAAATATTTGTGAATTCACTAAAATTAATCTTAACCATTTAGATTTCCTAACTCCTTCCATTGACATGTAATATGTATAATCAACATTGTAGTCTTTATTCTATGTAATTAAAAAGATTACTAATAGGATAAATACATTAATTTTGTTATACTAATTATTTTTAGTGATGCATTAATTATTAAGTATAACTAGTCATAGATTTGCGCGTTGCGCATGATAATTTTTTAGATAAAATACTATTTTAGTCCCTAGACTTTATAAAGAGTTTTTTTTTTTTTTTTAAATAGTTTTATCATATTTTTTATAATCTTGTCTATATTGTTTTTTACCATTAACATATATTTATTGGTTGATAATTTGCATAAAATAGATATTAAATGAGAGGTAGAACTATTCATTAAATTTTTTTAAGTCATGGTGTATGAAGATTATGATTACATATATATATATATATATATAATTTCCCTAGTTAGAGTTTTATTAGTTTTAAGTTTAAATTTTGTATTATTATATTTAATTGTTGATTATTTATTTAATTAAGTGAATGTAATGGTTGATTTTATTGCACTATAAAGTTTTCAATGTCCTCTGTATAGCCATCTCTATTTTATTTATTACTCCTCTTGACCACCTTTTTATTTTCCAAATAACAGTTATTAATTGACATTTGATTTCATTTCTTTTTTTCTTTCTAAATTTATTCTTTATTACTTTGTATGTTCCCTTGCTAGTTGTAAATTTTATGGTTATCAATAAGAAATAGATATCATGGATGGCTTAAATAGTTATAGATGTAGTTACATTAGTGGTATGTCAAAAGGGTTTTTTTTTTTTTTTTTTCTTCTTCTGAATTTTCAAGGAAATATGAAAGGCATTTCTCTAGTTTGGTCTCAATCAATTAAGATATCCATAATATATTAATGGAAGTAATGATGAGCCTTAAATATTTTTAATGTATGAAGTGGTTAGGTTAGTGGTATGTCAAAGGTTTTATAAAAAAATTTTAAAAATAATTCCAAGGAAATGTAAAAGGCCTTTTTTTGAAAAAAGAAATTGTGACTTTTTGAATTGTAGAAATATGATAGTTTTAATTACCTTGCTTATAGATTTCATTATTAAGTTATAAACATCTAAATTAAAGTAGATGAATATATAAATGCAAAATTATATGTAAAGTTACAATTGCACAAGATAAATATGTATAGATAATTTTTTTTTTTTTTTATTATTCTTGAATAATTATTTCATTGTTTACTTATAAATATCTAAATTAAAGTTTTTTTTTTGAAAAAAAAACTTTAATTTAGATATTTCTTGAATAATTATTTCATTGTTTACTTATAAATATCTAAATTAAAGTTTTTTTTTGAAAAAAAAAAATCTAAATTAAAATAGATGAATATGTGTGTGAGTTCTTAAAAAAAAAAAAGCACACAAGCTCAAGTTAAAGAGCAAGGATCCTGGGCCTAATGATTTATGCTTTAAGGGACTGGGCTTGGTTCACCGGAGCTAAATTGGGCTGATTTTGAACCAAGTGGTGTACAAAACGCAGATCCTACAACACATACATACTAACATACAACAAGCATATACGTATTGAACAGCAAGGAACAGTGAAGAACGAAATAAAGAAGAAAAGAGAAAGGAAAAATAATGTAAAAGGCGTCAGGGGTCCTTAAAATAACGTGAAATACTTCATTATTTTCTTAATTTTTATGATACATCATGCTCACTAGAACGTGTCACAAGGTTCAAATAAGTTCAAAAATCACAGAATTGGATGGCTCTTAAGGCCTCTAAGACTTGTGAAGTTTGAATCCCTTGAATCCAAGTGTGTTCTCTAGTGGCAGTTTAAGGATCTCGGACGCTGTTTTTCCGTCTCTTTCTCTCCTTTTTGAATTCTGACAGAGTTTTCTCAAGTATTTTTTACTCCCATTCACTGTTGCTGAATGCCTTTCACTGTTGGCGACTTATCCTTTTATAGTGCCATCTTAGGGTTTCTGGGGTACCATTGATTCCCTCCATTTGCTCCCCTGGGTGCCAGAACCAATGCTATGTCAGCAACATTGGTGGCTGGTCCCTTCCTCATTCTTCATTATTTTCTTTTTTTGAGGTTCCTTCTTTAAAAGCCTCTAGCTAACTTTCCTGTTTTGGTGGGTCCTAGAAGGCTGACCTTTGTTCTTTCCTTCTCCAAGGCTTCTAGATTTCTCTTTTTTCAAACCCACCTTTTGGCTGCTTTCCCTTTTGTAATTTTTCCTAAGTGAGCTGATGCCTGTCTACTAGGCTGAAAGATCCCCAGCCACCTTCCTTGGTAGTTCTTCTTCTTGGGTTCCCCAAGGTACCAGACCCTTACTCATGAGTTGTTAGTTCCCAAGCCTTCTGACTCCTTTTCTGCATCATTGGGTGGCTGATAGGGACATATCTGTTCTGGTTCCTTGTGTTTCTTGGCATGCCCCCTCGAACTGTCTTAATCCCAACCTGGCTTTGTTGCATGTCTCGAGGATCCCAGGCTCCTGGGAATCCCTAGGTATCCTGGCCCAGTTTCGTTCCTGGGCTCCCAGCAATTTTTTTGACCTTTTGAGGGCTAGGTTGAGCTTTTTTCTTTCCTTTGTTTCATGAGGCTCGAAACTTGCCCATTCATGGATTTGAGTCCCTCCTTATGGACCCTTGATTGGTTTAGACCTCTCCTCCTTTTTCTTTATTGGAAGCCCAAATGTTTTACTTTCCTGGATTTCAATACTTTGCGTTGTTTTGGTCCTTGGTACAACACTGTGATATTTTGGACCTCAACAATATGTAAATGTAAAATTATATGAAAAGTTAAAAATACTAAAGATGAACATTTAACCACTTGTAGATGTGTGTTTATTGAAGACTAAAAGTATACACAATTACTTTAATTGGAACTATATAATATGCAAATATTGTTGTAAGTGGTTCCATCATTTGCAAATTATCAAGTTTAGTGGCCTTACAAAACAAATATTTCATTTTGCAAAAAACTTTACATGAACTCCTCTTTTGTTGCAACCTTCTTTTTTTTTTTTTTTTTTTGCCGAAAAAACTTAAGACTATTAAGACTTAAGTTAACACATGTGGTAGTTGTAAAACACGTCAGTGATATGAAAAATAGAAATGTTTAAATATTAAAAAAAAAACATTTTCAATAGATTGTAATATAAAACATTTTTTTCTCAATATTTTATGTAACTTTTCCCATAAGATCAATATTGTTGGCGTCCTTTAAAGAATACATAATATTTTTGAGAAGAAGAAGAAGAAGAAGCAGAAACGATGCTAACACATAATATAAAATTATTAAGTTTGCATGATTTAAATTTGTGGCAAAAAAAATATTAATGTATCTACGATAAAAGTTTTTATCTAAATGATATATAGTAGTTCATATTTTTTTAGACTTGATTCAAAAAGTTCATTCTCAATAGCCTTTTAAGTCTACAAATTGCTCAATCTATGGGCCTAGACGCATTCAAAGGATGCTATCTAAATTATAAATTATATGACCCTTCATTTTATTTAATAAAAATTTAACTATTACCATAAACGTCTAACTTATTTTAACTATACTTAAAAATCAATTATCGGAAGTATTCTTTAAAATTTTCATTTAATAGTTTTGTTCTTTGTTGAATTTTTTTTTGGAGAAAACCACATTTTTGTCCCTACATTTTCACTCGATTCCCCTTTGGTTCCTAACTTTTTTTTCCACTGCTTTTAGTCCCTATCCTAGAAAACGCGTCTCGATTTTGTCCCTGCCGTTACATCAGAGACGGAAAATGCATACGTGGCAAACGGAGTGCACTATTGGCACACTAAAAGTTGACGTGGCCATTAAAATAATAATAATAAAATTTATTTGGCATTTAAAAATGCGACGTCATTAAAAAATTAATTTATTAATTTTAACTAAATAAAAAAAAAAAAAATTCTGTCTTACAAGCATAATATAAAAATGGCGAAAAACACATTTTGGTCCCTACATTTTCAGCCGATTTCCGTTTTAGTCCCTAAGTTTTTTTTTACCGCTTTTAGTCCCTCTCCTGAAAAACGCTTCCATTTTAGTCCCTGCCGTTACATCAGAAACGGATATTACAGACGTGGCAAACGGCAAAGTTAAATAATAATAAACTAATGTCCACGTGGCCTAAATTAATAATAAAAAATATTTTTTAATGCCACATCAGCATCTAAATTAAAAAAAAAATTAATTTATTAATTTTAACTAAATAAAAAAAATTAAAAACAGAATTAAAAACTAAAAATCTTATGAATTGAGATCTAAGTGTGCCTTGAACAAGAACAACAATAACACAAACCCAGATCCAAGAACACAAACCCAGAAATTATTTTAAAAAAAAAAAAAAACTAATCAAAGCCAGAAATTCCAATCTCAAAGCCAACCCACAACCACCAAAATAAAACCCACAACAACCTAGGCCAAGAAAATCAACCCACAGCCACAAACCTTTCTCTTTAGAAAAATCCCAAGCTGCTTTCTCGGCTAGGTTTTTAGAAATTGGGTCCAGAAGTTGCTTCTGTAAATGCACCACTCCCAAATCACATACACATTACTAGAAAAGTAATAAAGAATCAATTCCAGCTGCAAGAGAATATCCAACGTTTAAAGATAGAGGATCGGAGCACAAACCTGGGGATCATGGACTTGATCGACGATGCAGGGAGAGGCGAGGTGGAAGACACCGGGGCAGCCATTAACAGCGCGGAGAATGGAGGGGTAGTCGAGGAGATCAATCTGGAAGAGACGGAGACGAGTTTCGGCTCCTTTTAGACCTTCTAGATGCTTCGTTTCATTCTCATCCTTTGCAACAGAACAGAACAGATAGTGGGTTAGGAGAATAAGAATAATAATAGACAGTGATTAGTGGGTTTGTGGCTGTGGGTTGATTTTCTTGGCCTGGGTTGTTGTGGGTTTTATTTTGGTGGTTGTGTGTTGGCTTTGAGATCGGAATTTCTGGTTTTGGTTAATTTTTTTTTTTTTTTTTAAATAATTTCTGGGTTTGTGTTCTTGGATCTGGGTTTGTGTTCTTGTTGTTCTTGTTCAAGGCACACTTAGATCTCAATTCATAAGATTTTTAGTTTTTAATTCTGTTTTTAATTTTTTTTATTTAGTTAAAATTAATAAATTAATTTTTTTAATTTAGATGCTAATGTGGCATTAAAAAATATTTTTTATTATTAATTTAGGCCACGTGGACATTAGTTTATTATTATTTAACTTTGCCGTTTGCCACGTCTGCAATATCCGTTTCTGATGTAACGGCAGGGACTAAAATGGAAGCGTTTTTCAGGAGAGGGACTAAAAGCAGTAAAAAAAAAATTAGGGACTAAAACGGAAATCGGCTGAAAATGTAGGGACCAAAATGTATTTTTCGCCTATAAAAATTCCATGATTTTCAATTACTCAATCATTCCTTCTTCTTTTTTTTTCTTTTTTTTTTTTTTAAATTTTTTATCATAATTTACTAGCAATCATTTTATTTCAAGTTACATATATCCTAAATTATTATTCTATATGAGCTAGCTACATAAAGCATTAAAAAAAAATCCAGTTCTAAAAAAGCATAATACAAAAAAGTTTCATGATTTTCTTCTCCTTTTCTTTTCTTTCCTCAGCAACCGACACAAAGCCTAAAGAAAATAGAGCTAGAGCTAACCTCTTGGGGAATAGTATCAGTTCTGCGATCACCAGGCAATGCAGTGACGAAGGAATGGTCCCAACGCAAATCTTCCAGACTCTTCTTCTTCTTCTTCTTATCGTTGTTGTTCAACAAAGTGGGTCCCTCTTCTTCCTTTTTATCATCATCAAGGCTCTGATTCTTCAAATCACGAGCCACGGAGTCGACAACGGACTCGGCGAGGTCCGGTGACAGCGACGAGTCCATCGAAACACCCCTAGTGCTGATGTGGCATGCAAAGGAAAAGGTGGAAGAGGATGGCGGTGGAGGAAGAGGAAGATGGCAAGGTTGAGATTTTAGGGAATGAAAAGGGTAAAAACAGAAAAGGGGTTTTGAAGAAGAAGAGTGGACGCGAAAGGCGGTGAAGGATAGATGACTTGTTGCGACGGAGTGGGAGGAGTTTGCGAGGTTTGAGAGAAGGGCTTATGTTGGTGTACGATTCCGTTAGTGGAGAGTGGAGTAAAGTACCAGATCTGCCTGAGGTTATACGATGCGCCGCATAAGAAAATTCGGGTTTTGAGATTTGAGTTTGGAGGCTGAAAATATGGGTTTGAATTTAGTGTTTGGGGGCCGAAAATCTGGATTTGATTTTTGTGTCTGATGTTTTGGTGGTGTGGGGGTTTGAAATATGGGTTTGAATTTGGGTTTGAATTTAATTTTTTGGGTTTTAAATTTGCTGGGTTTGTGTTTTTGTTCAAATATTTAATGTGTTGATGTTTAATTATCAATTTTATCTGGGTTTGTCAAGAATGTTGCCATGAATTCTAATTCTGGGTTTCGACTCTGAGTTTAATTTTTTGTTCTAATTTTCTGGATTTGTGATTTTTGGATTTTAATTTTGTGTTCTTAGATCTGGGTTTGTGTTCTTGTTGTTCTTATTCAAGACACACTTAGATTTCAGTTCATGTAATTTTTGGTTTTTATTTCTATTTTTAATTTTTTTATTTAGTTAAAATTAATAAATTAATTTTTTAATGACGTGGCATTTTTTAATGCCAAATAATATATTTTTATTATTATTTTAATGGCCACGTCAGCTTTTAGTGTGCCAACAGTGTACTCTGTTTGCCACGTGTGCATTTTTCGTCTCTGATGTAACGGCAAGGACAAAAACGAGACACGCTTTTCAAGATAGAGATTAAAAGCGATGGAAAAAAAAGTTAGGGACCAAAGTGGGAATCGCGTGAAAATGTGGTTTTCACCTCTTTTTTTTCAATAACAATGAAGGGGGAATTAAGATTTTAAAAAAAAAAAAAAAAAAAAAAAAAAAACCCTTGACTCAAGACCAACTTGAAATCTGACCCGAACACAGACCAACATTTTTGGGTTAGGTCGGGTTCCTCCTTGGAAAATTCAGGTCGGGTTGCAGGTGACTAGAAACCTAACCCGTACTCACCCAAACTCATTCCTAATCATTTTACATGTTAATAATCATATAAGAAAAGTGCTACATCCATAACATTTTCACAACAAATCATAGGTAGTTAGTTGTTATTGGTTCAAATTTGAATCTACCACTGAGATACTTTTTTATTTCAATAATAACAACCAGTAACAACTAACAACTTGCCACTTTAAATTTATTGTGAAAATATTGCAAAAATATTATAAATATAGCATTTCTCATCCTATAAACTAATAATTTTAGTACTTGAAAAAAAATATATATGCTAATAAAAACAACGTTATCTACCATGGCCCATCCCGACTGGGAGAGCCTAGAGCACTGCTAAGACTATATCACTAATTTTCCACCTGCAGGCTATCATTACTCACGGATAAACTCAACCTTTACGTAAGTAAGAAAGAATAGTCTAGACATCATATTATAAAGCTGCTTGTCCACTTGAACGAAGTATCACTACCTTTATTATTATTTTCTTTTGAAAATCACTCACACTCGTTCTCCCTTTCTTTGCTACAATGGGCAACTACTAATCTTTGCACCATAGTCCGACCATGTTTAACTTTCACACCTCTTTACCTCGCTTTCTTGCTGCACCACTTGTCCAACACATTAGCCAGTGACTCTCCATCTCCTTACAAACCAGTCGGCAGCCGATAATATTATACTTAACTATGGCTCCTTTGACCAGGGACGGAACCAGGATTTGAACCTGGGGGCCAAAGCTTAAAACCAAAAAAAAAATTATGAAAATAAAAACTAGCATCTATTTCATATTCAGCAAAATAAATAAATAAAATGATTCATTATTTCCATATTTCATAGTTCTATTGTACCTAGTCAAATTAAAAAAAAAAACAAACAAACAAATATGCCCTCACAAGCCACAACAATATTAATGTTAAATTGTTAACGTGTTAGATTCACCAACTAAAAAATTGAACTTCTCAACAAAAAAAAAAAAAAAAAAAAATCTAAAAGAATGGAATACAATTACACAGCCACACCCACAACATGACATCAATGTTTCTACTCTCTAAAATATTTGCTAAAGCCATGATTTAAATAGTTATTTAATGCTATCTAATTATTGACTATTGGGCATTGGCCACACAAAGACTTAAATCATAACTACACAAAGAATTAAATTAAATCACAAGAGACAAACACAAGTTCATATATATATATATATATATATATATATATATATATTGGCCACATGGCCCACACTACAAAAAGTGACAAAGAGTCAAAGACAAAGTTTAATGACTCAGTACCAAAGACTTTGCTTTCAAGCTCAGACACGGTACTCATATAAAGTAATAAAGTTATGCCTTTATTACTAACTAGCTTAGACAAAGTTTTTCAGTACTCACAAGCTCAAACAAAGTTATGCCTTTATAGGTAAAGTAATAAAAGTAAAAAACCAAAGCAAAAAAAAAAAAGTCACAAACAGTCAAACACAACACAAACTACAGTCACAACTCACAGTCCCTAAAAAACGCAAAGGATAGAGGCAAAGCAATAGAGCAGAGAAAAAAAAAAAAAAACACAAATATGAACTTGAGAGAGGAGAGAAAATTTTCAGATTCACCATACCATAGCCGATTCAACTCATGTGTGAGTGTGAACACCAGCAGATGTAGATCGAGGATTTGAGGAACAGCAGCAGCAGCAAGCCAGCAACTGTAGATCAAATCTAATATGAGGAACAACACAGCAGCAACAGCAGATGGTAGTGATAGAGGCGTTGAGGTTTTTTCTTTTTTCTTTATAGAATTGGAGGTGTTGAGGTTGAATGGAGGAAGAATGAGGTAGAAATTTGGGACTTGTAATTTAGGTTTTCTGGAATTTATTGTTTTGTGCGTGATTTTTGTTTAGTCCATATTTATTTTTTTTTATTTTGTAGTTGGGGCATGAATTTTATTTATTTATTTTTGTAGGTCAATATCTAAATATTTTAGAGGAGAAGAGCCATATATATATATATATACATATATATATTTAAGGGCAAATCTTAATTTTTTGTATACCATTTTTTTTTCTTTTAGTTGGGGGGGGGGGGGGGGGGGGGGTGTCGTGGCCCCCCTCTACCCTATTGTAGGTCTATCTCTGCCTCTGACAATTCGACTGCATTAGATGGTCGGATCCTGGACAGGAGATGTGAATTCAAAATTCCTCCCTTAAGAAATATCACAAAACCAAGCCTCTCTAACCACAAACTCAATTAAGAAAAACTGGGAATGTTATTACATATATTTTTTTTCTATCTTTAAAATTGAGAAAATAATTTTATTTTTCCATTTAAGGGCTGATATGGCATTTTTAAATATCTATTAAATATTATTTTATTTTTAACGTAAGCGTCAAGTGTGCCAACTGTGTAATCCATTAGCTAAGTAAACATTTTCATTAGTTAGTTAACGGTAGTGACTAAATTGACTACCAGTTGAAAATAACAGAGACCAAATTGACTGCGATTCCAAAATGTAGAGACCAAAATTTTATTTTTGTTTATTTTTATTTTTTTAAACATAAAGAAGTGACATTTTAGTTTTTTGCCAAACTATTCCACTTCCTATCCATGAGTTATCATAAAATCCTCATAGACCGATAATGTGGTGAATGAGACTCGAAATCTTTAGATTTATGACACATCTTTTAAGTTTATTGAGTTCACCACTCGGATGTCCACAAAGGAACTAAAGTAATATGACATTTTCTATGTTCACTGCTAATACCATTTTTATTCTAAGCCAATTATAATATAGGATCTCAATAATTATGAAAAAAATTATAAAAATGTTAGTTACACTTAAAGTCTAAAGACTTTCTCAAAAAAAAAAAAAAAAAAAAAAAAAAAAAAAAAAAAAAAAGGTCTAAAGACTTGTGCTGTTCTGATTAAAAAAAAAAAAAAAGTTGACTGATATAGTAAGGATTTGTTAAAACTGTTTTAGAAAACTTTTAATGAAAAAGAAAAAAACTAATTTTTTATATTCCTTATAAAATTTAAAAATTATTTATTAACAACATATAAATTTCGTCTGTATTATGAATTATCATGTCAAGTATCCGTTTGGATTGCATTTTTTTATCCTATTCATCTGCATTTGGCTGAAATATGGTGGGTCTTGTGCACTGTTTATGAGATCTGTAAGTATCTTTTTCATCAAAAACAATTTCAAAAATGAGTTTTACGGTACTATTCACACATTTATAAATTATTTTGTTATAATATTTTTAATTTTTAATTTTCAACAATAAACGGTATCCAAACACATTCTAAAAGTCATTTTTGAAGTCTTCCTGAAGACTTGTCAAAGTCTTTTTCTCAAGTCTTCGCCGTGCCAATTCTATTGGGTCGACAGCAACTAAAAGTCCTTCTCACCAGTCTTACCAATAATTTCTTTAGTACTGACCACTTCAACTCTTCTCGCACAGTAAAGAAAGAAATAAAATAAATTAAGGTAAGAGTAAAACATTCGTGTTCTACAAACTTGACCATTCGTGAGTCATCCAGTATCTCTCGTTCTCTCTGCCACAATGGGCAAACGTAGCAACACGTTCTTTCTTTTCCTCGCCTTGTTTCTGAACCACTTCACCTACACCGTAGCTGGTAACTCGCCATCTCTTTACACACCAGTCGATAATATTATGATTAGCTGTGGCTCCTCCGGCAACGCAACTGCATTAGATGGTCGGACCTGGATTGGTGACATGAATTCTAAATTCTTCCCTCAAGAACAATCACAAAACCAGGTATCTCAAGCCACAATCTCAGTTAAACAATCCCCCTCTGCTTCCCTACTACCCTATACCACTGCCCGCTTGTCTTTCTCCCCTTTCACCTACATATTCCCACTCACTACCGGTCAAAAATTCGTTCGACTATACTTCTACCCAGCTTCTTACGGCAATTTCGATCGCTCTAAAGCCCTCTTCTCTGTCAAAGCTGGACCTTTTACTCTTCTTAACAAATTTAACGCTTCACTTACGGCAGACGCCGATGGTGATCCTGGTGATACCATATATAAAGAGTTCTGTGTCAACATCAATGAAGATGAGAGGCTGAACATAACCTTCACTCCAAGCGATTCCAATTCATTTGCTTTTGTCAACGGAATTGAAATCTTGTCCATGCCTTCTTATCTCTATTATACTCAGTCTGATGATCAATCGATCCCTTTAATCGGCCAGCAGATGCAGTTCTACAGCATCGGTAACGAAACTGCTCTCGAGATGTTGTACAGAATAAATGTTGGATGGGCCTACATCTCACCCACTGAAGACACCGGAATGTTCCGGAGCTGGAGACCAGACGTGGAGTACTTGATAGATGATGAAACATCTTTTACACCTGTTAACACGACTATTCAACTAAACTTCAGCAAAATACCTCCGTACACTGCACCTGAAGATGTCTATCGAACTGCGCGGACTATGGGGGAGGACAGAAATCTCACATGGGAACTTCCCGTAGATTCTCAGTTTGATTACTTTGTTAGGCTACACTTCTGCGAGTTTTTACCAGAGATTTTGGATCGAGCGTTTCGTATTTTCATAGCAAATCAAACGGCTGAGGAATTAGCCGACGTTATGGCATGGAGTGGTCGAAGAGGTGTTCCGGTATATAAGGATTACGCAGTGTCGATGTTTGGCCTAGGAAGCGAGAAGAAAATGAACCTTTCTATCGTCCTACAAGCAAGCGCCAATATATCTGACACTTATTTCTTCGCAGATGCAATCTTGAACGGTATCGAAATCTTCAAAGTAAGCGACCCCTCCAACAATCTTGCCGGACCCAACCCCGACCCTCTTCCGTTGACCCCTCCAACGGCTGTGCTGCGGAGAAATTCAACAGAGTCAAAGAATAACAAAACAACAATAATTGTTCTCGCTAGTGGCGGAGTTGCCGCCTTCACCGTATTGTCAGTTCTCGGATTCTTGACTTTTCAACTGGCCAAGAGAGCCAAAGACTCTGACGTAGCAAAGGGCTACGAGTCAACTACTCTACCATCTAGTTTGTGTAGTTTCTTCTCACTCTTTGAGATTAAAGAAGCTACCAAAAATTTTGACAACGTTTTCATTATTGGTGCTGGTGGTTTCGGTAACGTGTATAAAGGATACATTAACAGTGGGGCCACCCCTGTTGCGATCAAACGGTTAAAGCCTGGTTCTAAACAAGGAGCGCAAGAGTTCAAGACAGAGATCGAGATGCTGTCTCAGCTCCGCCACCTCCATCTTGTTTCCCTAATCGGATTTTGTAAAGATAATAATGAGATGATACTCGTGTATGATTATATGGCTCATGGGACCCTCCGTGATCATATCTACAACACCAATAATCCGCTACTTTCTTGGAAGCAACGACTCAAGATCTGTATTGGTGCAGCACACGGGCTAAACTATCTTCATACAGGTGCAACGCACACTGTTATTCATCGTGATATGAAGACCACAAATATCTTATTAGACGAGCAATGGTTGGCCAAGGTGTCTGATTTCGGGTTGTCAAAATTTGGACCCACTATGTCTAAGTCTCATGTCAGCACAGTGGTTAAGGGTACATTCGGATATTTGGACCCTGATTATTATAGATATCAACAACTAACTGTGAAGTCTGATGTATACGCCTTTGGTGTGGTGTTGTGTGAAGTGTTGTGTGGAAAGCCAGCAATCTTCCGTGCGATTGAGGAGGAGCCAATAAGCCTAGCAGCGTGGGTCCTGCAGTACTATCGCAATGGAAAGCTTGATAAAGTTGTTGATCCATTTTTGAAGGGGGAAATTACGCCAAGATGTTTGAAGAAATTTGGTGAGATTGCTGTGAATTGTTTGCTTGACAATGGAACCAAACGACCATCAATGAATGACGTGGTAGGGGGTCTTGTGTTTGCATTAGAGTTGCAAGAGAGTGAAGAAAACGATGACATGCTTGATGTGGCAGAAACTGACATGAAGGATGATGATGAGCTTCCTCTCTTCCCTACATCCGATGTTAATGAAAGTGATGATAGGATTTTTAATTGCAGTGGAAAACTATCAAGAACAAATAGCAACAGCCAAGTAACTGTTGTAAGCCAGGGAAGTTTTGCTAGTAAGGATTCAGATGGATTGATGTCCTCTAGGGTAGTGTTCGCTGAGACTACGAATCCTAGTGGTCAATAAAAACAAGAACAAAAAAGTTGTTAGAGCATCTCCAATGGTTTATGTAAAAACAAAATATTCTCTATAATAGAGAATGAGACCAAAAAAAGTCATTCCAATGGATTCTTTATACCCAAAATTTTTTATGGCTCATGAACAGTAGCTCATCAAGTCTGATGGGCTAGTGTTCATTCTTCAATTTTTTTTTCTATTATAATAATTAGATGTTGAATAAAAAAATGTTAAAAGATGTGTAGTTGTTAAAAAAAGAATAAATAATGAATGAAAAATAATATTTAAATGAGATAAAGAATGGGATAGAAAATATGTTGAAAAGTGTATTTGAAAAAATGGGTAAATAAAAGGTAAAAGTGTATTTGTCTATGGTGTTTGTAAATGGGATTTGATTTTGGGGAACACTATTTTTAAAAGACAATATGGTGCCATGAGGGAGAGACTAGAGAGAGAGTGTGTGTTCTACTCTCTGCAATTCATTACTCTTTTATCCGGTCTTGGCGTAAAAGTGAGGTCTTACGCCATCCAATCATCAGGTGCCACGTCATCCTCTTTACAAATACTAAATACACAACAGCACATACAAGAACTACCTAGATTAATCCCCCCCAAAAAAAAAAAAAAAAAACAAAAACAAAAACCATTGCATAATAAACGTCGTCCGCCGCTTCTTAGAACCGAACCTCCACGCCTCTGCCGGATCGGTACTGGAACCTGGAAAATACGCCGGATCGGTACTGGAACCTCCACGCCTCCGCTGCTTCTTGATGGGTTTGGGTTAGTTTTTTGGATGTGTAGCTACCTTACCTTTACCCGCCATAGCCATCACAAGACCTTAGCCTAAGTCACCAATGCATCGAGCTCCAGCCCCCCAGTTCACACAGGTGAGGTGCTCTAATCATATTGTAGTCCTTTTGATTTCTACAGTTTACAACTATTGGGTTTTGTTTCAAATGACCCATTTGGCTATTGAATTTGAATGGTAGTTGTGCTTTAAATTGTGGCAATTTAAAGTGAAAATTTCAAATTTAATTCGTTGAGTTCAAAATTTGGGTTTTCGAAATATCATTTTTTTTATTCAATTACTGGAGATTACTCTTTATTTGGCAAAATGATAAAAAGAATCTCTATAATAGTGCCTATGAGGTGTTTGATGCTAGGTCTCAGTGGGATTCTGCGTATAAGGAGTTTCACTATGAGCACACAACCACACTACTGGTCAATCCCAAAGTATATTAAAAAATTAATTCTCTGCTTACGTAGCTTTTACTTTAGAACCTATATGGAACTTTAGGAACCAGGTGGAACACTGATCAACATCCTAACCACCATTAAATCAATTGAAATAGGACAGTCGAGTAGACGAATTTACTGGACAAGTCTGGAATTTTGGTACAAGAAAGGGTAGTGGAAATAGACAAAGCCTACATGTTACAACAATCTGCCTACCTACCTGTGGTAGCTAGAGATGAACAACTTCAGAAATTGCTGCAAAATGAGAACAATCCAGATTTTGTGGTTGAGTTTCTATTTCCTTTGATAATTTTGAGATGCTCTCAAACAATATAACCAGAGCTATAAGTATTTGTTATCTATGTTTTGGAAAAAAAAAGTTTGTTTAATGATTTATTTTTATTTATAGGAAAAATGAAATACTTCACTAATAAGTAAAATGTTTTGTATATACTCTAACTTGATTTATCTTTGTGATTTGGTTGAAGTTTGCATACAGAATGCTATGTATATGCTCTAACTTGATTTCAATATTATAAAACTAGGAATTAGACAATGCTTTGTCTTTTATTTGAGAATGGAAATTGATTTGACATAAATAGCTCTAATAATCTAATGCAGGACACTTAGCTTTTGATGTAATTATTTGACTTAGATTGTGAAAGTTAGTTGGATAAGTGGATTTAGATGGATGTGTTTGGCAGATCGTCACTTGAAAATATAATTTATAAAAAATCATAAACCAATTTTTCTTTAATTTTATGCAGGCTTTGAGGTTGATTAAATATGCAATGGAAAAATCTGGTGTGAAGTTCATGAGAGAAATGCAAAGACATTCAATGGCGATTTGCAAACTATTTCTCTATTAGGGACATTTGGATCTTCTGAAAAGGGATGCACTTAATAAGGCTGTGTAGGACACTGCCCATAAAGATGTATCTTCTATTGTTTTGAGTTTTGTTGTTGCATTTATATTAGCTGCCAAATATGTGTTGATGCACTTAAAGATTTTAACTGACTGCTCCTTACTTGGAATGTACAGAAACATGGAAATACTTACATTGAAGTCAATGACTCAACTAATGTATGCTATGGGGGAGCTTCAACTGGGTCAATTGGGTTGAGCAGCGGCTATTGCCATCCTAATAGGACCTGATGCTCCTATTACTTTTGAAAGCAGAGTTAGAGGGACTTATATGGCTCATGCCTATGATTTTTACAAGCCAAACCTTGCTAGTGAATATTTGGTAATTCTCTCCCTAATGAAGCTTTTGTTTTAGTTTCAATTGGTGATGTGGAGTTGGTGTCATAGGTCCCAAATTGTTTTGATCAAGATATGGCCAAACCAATAATTTGGCAAGTTTGTTCTAATGTCCATTAGTTAGCCATATAGGTTGATTAAGTGTATTAAGTACTGTATGATCATAAGATCACCATTAATTAACAAGAAATCAAACAAGTAGACAGTAAACCAAATTGACTGTTAAGTAAATATGTATTCCAGAAGCAAACACAACTAAATGTCATGAATTGTCAAAAAATGAAGGTGCCTCGTAACCAAAACAATAATATTAGGACAAAATTTAGTTATAAAATTAGTTGTAGTCTTAGGTTATAACCTTATTCAATAAAATAAACATTATTATATATTTTGGAAATCTAACCGTTGAATTGCATATTCTTTACGTTCTTAATACACATAACAAATTTTGTGTCAATCGGATATTATTTACAATATGATCTATAAGTTTATATTTTATGCATAATTTTAAACTACAAAAATTTACAATTTAAATAATTTATTGATGACATAGTTATTGATCTTTAATTTTCTAGAAATTTTGCAAGCATGAAGGATATAAAAAGAAGATGTAATTCAATGGTTGATTTGTCGAAATTCGCCTCCAATGAAAAAATTTTGAGTAAGGTTGTAGTTTTATGCTACAACCAATTTTTTAGCTAAATTTTGTCTATAATATTATCTACGAAACCTACATATTTTCAAGTTGTTAAAATAATTTATTCCTAAAAAGTTGGTTGTCGTTCAAATATTCTAAGCTAAGAGCTACCAATCACTTTAATTTTTAGATGGAAGAGTTTTTGGCCTTAAAGTATTGAAATAGTGAACTAAGCTTCATAAGATATGGTCCCTAGCCGTTGTGCTACCGCTTGTGGTTAATATCAATCACTTCAGTTTCACGTTGCATAGGTTATTGATTTATCAAACTCATATCTCAGATAACCATACACTTTTTAGTAAACTAATATGTTAGAATCATTGTTTAACATTTTGTACAAGAGATTTTATTATGAGTTCTTCCAATGGGTACTCACATTGTTTAGCATTGCACTCGTTTTCTCTAAAACAATTTTCTCTAGTAGTCTCCACCACCCAATGATCTCAGGTTTGTCTCTATTTTTTGCTACAGCACATTCAGCATTCTTCTCATGGAATTCAAAAGACTTCCTAACTGAAAATAAAATTAATATATGGTATAATTAATTCCCATACAAAAAGAAACATACTACAGCTATGCAAACTAAAAATGCAAAGTAACCTCATCTGGGGCAACATAGGTGTCACTTCGTTTGGCAAATTTCTGGACACATTTGAGGCCATACATTTTCAATGTCATATTGTCCTTTAGTGGTGTTAATACATCATCATATTGCTTGTCCAAAGCTTAAAGAATTGCCTTCTCAATATCTGCTATAGCCTAATATACAAATTCCTAAACACATATATGTAATCTCAAGTTTAGAGTTCAACGATTAGGGGGAAAAAGCAAACGGATCTCTAGTTCTAAAACTTAAGACCTAGTGAAGAACCATATTTGGACATACCTTCTCCAACGGACATTTATATTCTGGCCAACGACAAATGATGATTTCGTAGTCATCCAATGTTTCTGTCAGCCGATCATACATAACTTCTTCAAAAGGAGTTGTTGAGTGTCGGGTTCTGACACCTAACCTTCTATCTGGAATCAATTTCTAGTTAATTGTCTGGTAAATATTAGAGAATTTCCTTCAAAAATCATGTTTGGTGTCAGTGGCATCTACATGCTCTTCTAACTCGGTCGGGTAGGAAATATATTTTCCATAAACGGTAGTTTTTGAGCAAAAAAAAAAAAAGGGTTGTACTCAATGCACAAAACTTCCTTTCAATTATAACAAAAAATAAGAAAACTGTAGTAAACATCAAATATTATTCTACAAAGCTACCAATATAGACAACAGATTCTATGAACTTGAGTTCATCAAGTTACAAGGCTATGCTACATAAAACTTATACCTTTTCTAATTTGCACATCTCAAGAAAAGCAAGACACTTGTTTTGAATCTAGCACTGGAACATCTCTTTTTCATCAACCCATTTTTCAGGACTGAACAATAAGATAGTGGTTAGAGAGCAAACATGGCAGTCAGTATGGAGAAAATATAAGAGAAAATAATTAATTACTTGATGTTCGAGAGAGCAAAATCCCTTTGGAAGTTTGTTGTAGCAATAACAAGTTCTGCAACATGAGCTGAAAGGCTTGGGGAGAGAAAATGCAACAAGAAGGCACACAATCTCTCGCAGAGATCAATACTATAAATAGGTGAAGAAATAGTTTATAAAACTGCATAAAATTCAATATGGAATACTAATGAGAAGATTACTGATATATCAATTATGTTAGGTTCTAAATATTTAGTCTTAAATGTTTAGGTTCTAAATTTATTGTATGTTGGCAAACCAAGAACAAAAACATGTCTAATATAAGATCTTAGTGTCTTAGAAGTGTTTTAGACATTGCTCAATATGATATAAGTCAAGATTCAAGAACGTACAAACTGCAGAAAAAAGAATTCAGAAACTAAAGAGCTCGACCGATTGAAGAGAAGTCTCGATTGATCAAACTGCGATTTTGCAGATTTTTAAATCAAGCCCAACAGCCCATGAAACATCTAGGGTTTGAGTCCAACACTGTTAAGTATAAAAGGGAAACTCTAATACACGTTTTTCAAGTCTTGAGAGTTACTTCTGTGAGGTTCTGTAACCTTCTAACTCTACAAGCACCTACTAAAAATCAAATCCATATTGCTAGTACCAGTGAAGTTGCTATCAAGCCTTTAGCTATCAAGCATACTGAAGATCAAAGCATGAACAGGTGGTTCATGTAAGAACAAGATCTAGATCAAAGAAGTCTGTGGAGTCAGAGCCCAATTTGATAACTGTGTTAGATTTACTACGAATTGGTATTCTTGAGCTATAAATCTCAACTTGATATAGTGGATTGTTCTCTTGGAATAGTTTCTCCCAAATTTTCACTTTGAAACGAATTGTTTCATTACTTTTTTTGGTCATCACATCTTGTGTTATTGCTGTATTTATTTCTTGTGATGATTGTTTAACCTAAATCTGCATAATTGACCTAAGTAACAACTTTACTATTAAATTAGGTTAAACAAACTGTGTTTTCTATGGGTTTAAACATTAACAAATTACTTATCGAAAATACACTTTAAAGAAATAAGGCCTACATAATACACCATGAAAAGAACAGAATGGAAAATAATGCAACTGTTGAATGAAAATTGCACGCACAGGAAAGGATGTGACCATAATCATTTTTCTTTATCTTCTCCTAAATTTAATAAAGTTAGATTGGTGAATTCTACATAATACCCATTTTCATTTTATGCACTGTGCATCATATATATCAGATCATGAATATATATTATATAGTATCAAGTAAGTCTCAGTAAAGTTTAGAAAATAAATAAAATTCCTTGATAAAGTTAATATTAATATGACACTATGTACGTACCTTGAACCTTCATTTTCATTTTGCACAATTTTGGAGCAGCAGCTCTCTGAGCTACTAGCTCTGGAGATTGAGACAGTTTTGCAATTCGTTCTTTTTTGGGTTGTAATAATATATATCGTAAACTTTATTTGTAGGGCAAAATCAATAGATTAATGAAGAAAGTAAATAAAACCAATTAAAAGTATATTGTTTCTGGAATTCATTGAACGCACCCAAATGAGTCTCGCAATACGCCACATCCTTCATTCAAAAAATACAATGCTTCTTCCTTGGTGGAATGGGCCTTATCCTGAAACCATGAGTCAAGGCACAGTCGAACACACGAGTCATAAGATTGCATGTCACAATTTGTTCATTTCCCACTACAACACAGAAGAAAAGCCAGTGAAAATTAATAATTATTGGACTAATAATCAAATACTATTAACTGCACTCATAACCATTGCACTCAAGACAAGACGGTTAAATATAAAAAATCAAGAGATAATTTTAACTAACCTTTTATGAAATTTGGGATGGCGAGGGCCAGCAGTGCCAATAACTAGAGATGCCGCATTGACCTTAAAATCAGCGGCCGGATGCCTGTCATGCCTTATAACCACAAATTCAAGGAATACAGTAATGGAAAAATATATTAAATCAGTAATGATACTCCTCTAAAATAATGTACCGGGTAAAATATTGAGTTATACTAACTTGTACCCGCAATAATGAGAATATTTTGAATGTTTCAGGTACAATAAAAATAACATTTTAAAATTTTAAAAAATTGAAGAAAAAAAAGAGTTAAAAAATTATTATTTAAGCTAATATATTAGGTTAATTTACTTATCCTAATATTTAGGCTTATAAAATATGTTGATTTTTTTTTTTTTGAAACCTTAAATATGTTTATTTTAAATTTTATGTTCATAAACATAAAAATTAAAAAATTTATACTTACATATATAAACACAAACATATATATGTGTATAGAAATACATAAATAACGATAATTCTAAAACAGTACACCAGTATATAAAATTGACTCTAGATTACCAATAACTTCTAGTAAACTAAAGAGACAAATAAATTAAACAAAATGAATTTGTATATAGAAACACACACACACAAATATATATATATAGTGTTGATGTTCTTGCTAACTCGTTATCATATAATATATTATGTATTTTGTTAACCCACGACTTGTGGTGGAGGATGGCCTAGCCGTGGACGTGAAGGGCTTTGTTTGTAACAGACTTATTACTCTTTAATCTAGCTAAAGCATTCTCCACTATTACCAAAAATATATTTTTTTCAAGCATTAGACGTGGAAGGTGGAAATTTGTGCATTTTCAAACATGCCTATTTTATTTTACACGCATATGATGATCATATATTTGGGGAACTGATATTTGAATTTAAGCCAAATCATAGTCTCTTGAAAATTTAGCTGGCGAAGAGTCTAGTTAATTTGCTTATCTCAATTGCATCCATATTTTGAATTCCCTTTGCAAGCATTTGCACAGTGTCTAGTTTATAGACCTAGTCTACCACGAAACAAACCCTACAAAATCAGATGAAAGCCTTTCAACACCGGTGCGAAAGGTTTGAACAAGAGTACTTGGATAGTGCACAATTAATAAAAGTAGATTTGTAGATGCTTCCCCCAATTGGATAATCTGTGGCATACCACGTCAAGCTTCCCACATGCATGGGAGGTGATAATGTTGACGTTGAGGGTACACTACCTCCTACTCCTAAGCAAAGCTATCAAGCCCATTTCAATTGAGATACAGCTCTAGGGGATACTTTAGACTATTCAAATCATGTTAACTGTAAGATTTAGAAACTCCTGTTGAGTGAGTAACAATGAACATCAATGTTGACACACCTAAAGAAGTTGAGACATCTAACATGAGTGAAGTTAAGTGTGTGTAATCACAACCTAGAGAGGCGGCCAAAGAAACTCAAACCCAATAAGCCTAAAAGAGTTTGAAGAGGCATCAAACAAAGAACACATTCCCCCTGCAATACAGTTTACACCCAACAGTTTTGTCAATGGATCCGTAGGCATGTGTCTATCTGAAGATTGCTTACAAATCTATGAAGCCTATAGATCTTATTACAAATTCAACACATGTTAGGCTCGAGTGGTTTACTTTCAGACAGTTCAAAGTGTTAACTCAACCAGTTTTCTACAGTACATGGATTACCAAAAAACAAATATCAGTAGCTGGACTCTAACTTGCTAGAGTACTACCTAAAGCTATACTAGATGAGGTCGAGTCTCTCCCACCTCGAGAAAGTTGGTGCAGACAGCAGATTGTTACTGATTTAAATTATGGGGTTTAAATTTTATTTTGAGGTTTTAAGGGATTTGATTGATTTTTTATGAACACATATGATTGATGAATAAAATTTGTCGTTGGAATTTTCCAATGTCTTGGTGTTGATTCCTATTTCCTAGTTATCTAGGTATCGATTCATAGCTTTTTTTTCTTCTCAATTTTCCTTTCAATCTTCTTTTGCTGCATCAGATCCATACCATTGCTGCAACCTAATAGTTTGAAACAAAGAAACAATCACAGACCAGCAGAGAGTTATGTTGGTCAATCACAAGGTGTAAATAGTATATCTGCTCCTGGGAAGTTTGATGAGAAAAAAATGTCTCTGGAACCATTGATGGGAGTGCACAGAACCCAGTAGAATCTGACATAAGTACTGCTACTACCTTTAAACAGATGGATAACCACCCTGTAATCACCAATAAGTCAGTACCTCAACTTCCACCCAAACTTGCATCTGATGCAGAAAACATTTCATCTCATCCTCAACCACAGTTATATCAGCTGAGATCATGTCCTACTGATGGCGACACAACTAGTGACAAGCCGAAAGAATAGAACATGACTGTTGAAGGTGGTACCATTAGCATATCAACTGTGTAATTTACACGATTACTTGGGTCTCTTGACTTTTAAGGAAAACCACACGTTCTTAGACAAACTGTGAATTTACAGGATAACATCAAATGTACACACTATTGCGACACTTGAACTGCCAGATTAGGCACTTTGGTGATGCAAAAGTTTTGACACTTTTTGTGGCATGATCTTTAAATGACCATTACCCTGCTAGGTTACATCTGGACTCCAATTATTTGATGTAATATATCATAGTTAACATTTGCACCGGACCATATCCTTCTTAATGATGTCCCTAGGCTTGCTTGCCTTCAGCTCACTCAGCAGTTCTGACATATTCGGGAAGAAGCAACTCACACTGTTCACAATTGGCGCCTTGGTCTAAATTTGTATATATGTGTTAAAGCTATAATAGCTTTGTTAAGATGGTTGGAGATGCTGATTCCCCATTTTGTACAAGCCCTCGTCAGCTTTGACTACTCCTAGGCCACTTAAGCATGAGTTTTGAACTCATTTCCACGTCAAGTCAGGAGTTGGAATTTTTATGAAAGTCTTTCATTTGCTTCTTTTTATGGAAATCTTATTTTACGAGAATGTATCCTTATTTTTGGCCTAATTCTTCTTTTGATAATTGGGATCCTCATGCATATAGATACGAATGGTTGAATGGAAGCATAGGAATAAACCTTTTAGCATATATACAATCTAAGAAAAGGTTATACCCAATACATAAGACTAATTTCTAGAGAGGCTAATTCCCAAACTTGAACTATGACTCATTGCTTGGGCAAAAAGTACTAGTCATTGCACCAAAATCCAACCTCTTGTTGATTGAAGATGTCATTATTTAAATGACACGCCTCCCCTTGTAAAAGCATTGTTGATTTAAAAAAAAAAAAAAAATTGCTTAAATTATGTGATCTACGTTGTAGAAATAGCTTTCAGTTCATTCTCCATTTGTCAGTAGAAGGAAATTTTGCCCAGTAGTAATTTGTGAACATCATATTGAGAGCCCTACTTTGAAACAGTATATTGATTAAAATTTTCTAAGAGCATCCACAACAGGTGTGACAAATGTGCCAAATGCCAAATATTTGGCACATTTGCCACACCAAACACAAAAATGGTGCTTTATGAGATGTGCCAAATCTCAAAAATTATACAACATGGCTACAGTACCGTTGCAAATTTGCAACGGTACGGACAAATGTTGCAAAAATTTTATTGTTTTATATTCTCTTTTCTCTCTCCTCTCTCTTCATTTTTTCTTTTCTCTTCTCTCTCACTCTCCAGTTCCCTCTCTCTTCTCCCTGTACCGGTTCCCTCTCTCTTCGACCAGTCCAGGATGTTCACCGGCAGCAACGACAGCGTAGCTCCGACGAGGACAGCGAGCTCCGCCACGCTTAAGCAGCCACGCTCGATCTCACCCACGCTCCAGCCACGCTTGATCTCACCCACGCTCAGCCACGCTCGATCTCGCTGATCTCACCCCGAGGCCGCCGTCGATCTCACCCTCTTCCCTCTCCTCTCTATCCGCCATTCACTCTACCTCTCTCTGGTTGTGGGGTTTTTTTTTTTTTTTTTGCTGCAATTTGGGTTGATCTGATGGTGGTGGTGAGCTGTGGGCTATGGGCGGTGATAGTGGCAGTGGTGGTGGGCTGTGGGGGTGATGGCCGGTGGTGGCTGTCGGTGTTGTTGATGAGTGGGTCGGCGATGAAGACGGTGGGTTTGGAGTCTGGGTTATGAAGGTTTTGGGTTTGGAAGTGGTTGTGGGTGAGGGTGTGGAGGCGGTGGGTTTGTCGGGGTTTGTGGTTGAGGTGGTGGTGGTGGTGGGGCTTCCGATTTGGTGTTGGTGGGCTATGGGTTGTGGGTCAAGGTTTTGGGTCGGTGGCATTGTGGGTCGAGGTTGGTTGCGACAGCGTTGTGGGTTTTGGTCCGGTGGTTACTTGAGTTTGTTTGTTGATGGGTCGGTTAGGTTGGGGTTTTGGGTCGGTGATTGGTTGAGGCAGTTGATGGGTGGCAGAGGATTTGGCTGGATTTGTTTGGGTTGGGGTTTGGCTGGGATTTGTTTGGGTCGTGAAGGATTTGGTTGGGATTTTATGGGTTGTTTGGGTTAGGGTTATGGTTGTTTGTTGTGGAATTTGGCTAGATTTGCTTGGGTTTGCTTTGAGTTGTGTTTTTGGTTGTGGAGGATGTGGTGGTTGTGTGGTGGTGGCTGTTGGTTGTTGGCAGATGGTTGTTGATTGTGTTGATGAGTGTAAATATTATTTTAATGTGTAGTAAATATTATTTTAATGTATAGAATGGAATTATACATCTGATAAATGGGATATTGTAAAATGATGTGGTAAAATAATAAAGTAGGTCTTTGGTATGGTAAAATGACATAATTTTTACAACATCTGCTACGGATGCTCTAACATGAAGGGATATATGGTACTGAACAGGATGTTAAAGTATCTGACAGAAGCACTGCAGAGTTCAGGAGTGGATTTGTCACAAGCCACTAATCTCAATACAAATTGAGCTTGTAAAGTAGTCTAACGGTAGAGCGATTAGACCACCATCTGTTGTAAAAGGTATATAAGTATATTAATATTTAACACCACAATTGGTACTCGAAGTCTCTTTTCAACTAAAATTCTTATTAAAGTTCAGTGCACATATAACATATTTCATTTCCAAACACCCCTAAACTTTAGAGAGTAAAATCTAAATTTTGAAACCTTAAGGTGTAAAATTCAAACATTTTCAAACTTCAAGAGATAAATCTAAATTCTGAAACTTTATGGTATAAAATCCAAATACCCTAAAACTTTAGGGATGTAATTTACAATTTAACCTAAAAATAAACAATATTTATTCACATCACTCTTACTAAAACTACCAGTAAGCTAATTACCTTCACCCCCTCATTATATGAAATGAAAGAAAATTTTCACCTTAACTTACAACTAAGACAACGTTTATAGGTTGTCAAAGTTTTCATGAGTTTACATTAGCATGATTGCTAGAAATCTAAGAATGATCCATATCATATTGTTGTTCAAGAAGAAATACAAATTCATACTGATGATGTGTGAAATCGTTAGTTGAACTTCTCGTCAATACGGGTACACGATGGAAATGCAGTAGCTTCAGTCAATTCTACAAAAATAGATGAAATAAGTAATAGACCGGTGTGGTGCAGGCCAAAAGGCCTCCGATGATCTAATCAAAAGGTTCAATTTTTCAGAGAATCAATATTGGCTAGTGTAATTTAGTATTTGAGCGACGTACCTTTCCTTTCTTCTCTCTCTTTTATAGGTCTTTGTCTTCATTAATGGGAATGAATGCCTCTCTTTATGATTTTGGATCTGTTGACCATAAATGGTGGGATGTTAGAGATTTCAATTATTTTTTGCCCATTGGTCTGTCGGTTACGCTTGAATTTGTCTAGCGTGTTGGTTGTTTCCCAAGTCATTATGAGCGACTCATTTAATGTCCATTGTAACCATCTATAGGATGGACAATTACGATTTTCTTCCTCTTCACATGCCTACAACAACCATTTACATATAAAATAACAATTTTATCCATATAATAAAGTCAGTATTTAGAGCCTTTTGGATTTTCATGCTATCCTAAATTACTTTCCTTACAATTTCTTGTTTTTTTAAAATTTAATCTAGCTTTTGGTACTATACAAACATAAACATAGAGAACACGCCCTTAAAAAAGTTAACCTCCACGCTCCAAAATATTTTCACCTTTTTCACTTTTTTACTTTTACTTCTTTTTTTTTAACTTTTTTATTTAATTGGTTGAAATTGAAAGTTGCTCAAATTTCAATTTCAGCCATTAATAAGTATTGCATCAAGTGCACCTAATTTCAATCCATAAATTTGATTCTTGTGAGTTTATTGGAAGAGTGGAAAGGGAGATTAACAGTTAGTTTGTACTATGATTTGATAGAAGAATTAATGAAAATTGAAGTTTATAAATGGTTTGTAATAGGAAGTTTGTGAAATGTGTGACTTTCTTATTTTAGTACTTCCTAGAAAAAAAAATGGTTTTTCTTATTTATTTATTTAGTTATAAATACAATAGGATTTAAGTTTTTTATGTTGGTTTCATGATAATGATAATTGTAAGAATTTATTATCATTTTAAAAGTCTTTTGACCTTGCCGATTGGGATAAAAACACATATTTATCAGATCAAAATGTGATTTCGGGAATTTGGAAAGAAATATCAAAAAGCAGTTTATTTTTTGGGAAAATTTTAAATTAAAAAGAACTTTGCAAAAACTCTCGAATGTGGGGTTTTCTCAATATTTACAGCCTTTGTTCTCTCCCTCTCTGAGTTGGACTTACAGAATATTTGTTCTCTCCATGTGGGCACCCACTCTCTTTTTTTTTGGGCCCATATGAACTATATTTCTTTCACAAACATACTTTGGATCCTCTCCCCCTGCTTTTCTTTTTTCTTTTTTCTTTTTTTGTGGCTAATTTAGAAATATTTACTAGATACCCAGCCTTAACAGGTGGCTGGTTCCCCCTGATGTTCCTTTTTTGATAGGCCCCTGATGTTCCTTGAGCATCAGAAACGACGAAAAAAAAATTGCCACATTAGATTTTACTTGATTTTTTGGAGAATAACATATTCTAATCTTAAGATTTCAAAGTTACCCCAGATTACCAATGAACTCTTTTGGTGGTACACTGACCAATAACCCCATAATATTTAAATCATGAATCACATTGGATCATGTGTTCCATCAAAAAAATGAAATACATTGGATCAAGTGAAAAATTTTGATATCATCTTCAACCATTATTTGCTCAACTACAGTATGTTCCTCATTTGATTAACTTGGGAGTCTCAATCTTGTTACTAAACCCGAGAGGGAAAAAATCATAATCTTAAAGTAAATTAAGGTCTTAATTTTGACTTTTTTTTCTTTCTTTTTTTTGTTGCTAAAATTGATTTTGCTTAGTGTCACACTCACATCCATTTCTTTCTTTATGGTTCTTACCGGCCGTCGAGAACAAAGACTTGTCAAATGGGTTATAATCAAATACTATTTGCTTAGAACTCAAGCATTTATATATGTCTCTGTTTTGACATTTTTCACCTAATTCTTGTTTAAAGTGGCTTTTTCTTCTTCTTAAATTTTTAAAGTAGCTTTGTTTCCCTTTCTATAATCTTTGAACGTGGCTAGCAAAAACACCTTTTCACCGATTGTGATGTAGTGAGAAAACAATGTCTGATAATTATTAATCCTATTCTACTACTAAATTTAGTGTTAGTAAGTAGTAAATATTCTGAGTATCACAGTCCTCTTTACTTAATCCTACGTGGTTCTTGGATCATTCAAGATGAACAATCTAACATAGTAAACGAGAAAATATCATTTAAAAATAGAAAAAAAAAAATTGGGATCTCCACGAGTTTTTAAAAGGGCTGTATGAACTCACCATTTGTTAATGTTTCACCAACTTTAAAACATTGGTATCATCGAACGAGGCAACATCTAGAGACTTGTTGCTTTGGATCCTTTCTTGTCCAAATGAAAGCCAAGTAATACTTTTCAAAGTGAAAACGGTCCTTCATGTTTTTTCCTGTCATCTATCCATTAATTATACCACCAAAAAATTTGGATTATGTCAAAGTATTCTGTTCCTTTTTCAACTTTAGTTAATAATCAATTTTAGTCTCTCGGGTTTAAAAGATCACTTGTTCTTAATATTAAATCGATTGGTCTTAATTCCTAACAAATCCTCAATGATGTGTCAATTTTTAGCTTAGTCATGTCATTATTTCATTAGAGATATTTAAAATATATTGACAGAAAGGCCAAAAACAGTTGCTATGAAACTTACATAAACTTAACAAATTTAAGGACTTAAAATAGTTATATTCCTTCAAGTTTCTTAATATATATATATATATATATATATATATATATTTAAACTTAGTTTTGCCTTCAAGTGGTTATGGTTATATTTTGAAAAAAAAAAAAAAAAACTTGTTTTGTAACTCCTTTTATATGAGAAAGTCTAGAAACACAATTTTTGCTACTATTCTAATGTGATCACCAATAATTAGTAAGTCAATGTAAAAGTGATTGTCCATCACTCATAATTGAAGTATATATTTATCTTCTCTTTGTTTATATCTTATATCCATATGCCTTTGATATTTTTAGAGTAATTTTCCAAAAAACTTTGGCATTCAACTCTAGTGGCTTGACAGAATTAATAGATTGTCATTAACAAAGAAAAGATGGGTAATGCTAAAATTTTATAGTTATTCTTTTTGCTTTCGTAATAATAATAATAATAATTATTATTATTATTATTATTATTATTATTATTATTATTATTATTATTGATAGCACTAATCTTTCTAAATGTTTTTATTGATTCTCAAAAATAAAGAAAACAAAGCTTAAATGTTTTTAGGCCTTATCATTTTTTTTTTTTACGTATAGGAAAAATTTTAATGGTTGTTCAGCTTCATTTAAAAAGAAAGGGGGAAAGATAAATATTGCTGCCAGTAGAAGTAGAAGTAAAAAAATAAATAAATAAACCAAGATAAAGCTTGTATAACGTAAAAGCAAAAATATAACTAATCCCCAAATAAAAAACAAAACAAAACTCTCCGAGGGGTTGATAAGTTGATAAGCATGAATGAACAAATGCCGTGAGTATATCTAATTAATATTACAAATCTATTACGGTTAATTAAATTTTTTTTTTAAATGTACTTCTTCTCTTTTCTTTTCTTTTTCGATAGAACCACCACTTTCATTATTCTTATGTCAAATACCATACTCCTACCTAACTTTTCATTACTTTTCACATTTAAAGAAATTTCAATTCTATGACTACACCATAGGTTGTGATGCAAGGAATCTATCAGTGCTCACAATGATGGCCATGGATTGAAGGTACAGATGAAGTTGGCCTCGGAAAAATACTAGCTATTCTGGTTTGTGCAAATTTTTTTATTAATCTTTTCATATACTAAAATAAATCTATACAACAATTGTGTAAAATATATGATGTAGTCTAAAATCAAAGTGGCTTTATTTTTTGAACTATCATTATGGTTCCAACAATTAAAGTGGGTGGAAGTTAAGGGTACAATTCAACATTCAGAAGAAACAAAATATCTCTTTTCAAAATGTTATGAAAAATAGCCGGCATGTTTTTTTTTTATTGGAATAGTCGACATGTTTGTTAAGTGATAAAGATTTTAACTGGACATGTCCTTTTATTTTGAATATACAATGACAAATGGTAGTGGGTTTTAATTTCTACATTTTATTTAGTTAGTGGGTGACGTAACAGTCTGTAATTAAAATAAAAGGAGATTCTAGTTTAAAAAAGTACTGGAAGTAAGTCAAACCTATATATATATATATATATATATACACATTGATAATTGAGGTGAAGAATTTGAACCTTAGATGTCTTCGTTGTCAAGTTGAAATATAAGGCTTTTAGCACCAAAAAAAAAATCTTTTTAAATTATAAATAATTATGAAGTTGATACATAACTTAAAATAATAGATAGGATCATTCTAAAAGGAAGGGAAAATGTGACATCTCAACACTCTTAATTCACATTATACTATTGACCAATTTATTGTATACATTTTTTTTAAAGGGTAAAACTTAGGTACAGTACTTAGGTATTAACAAATTCGCATTATACTTCTGCCATGTGGATTTTAGCTCATAAGATGAAAGTGTATTTTTTAGTTAAGTAGTCATATGACTGAATCTTAAGATGAATACCTAAAGTATTGTATTTAAATTTTGTCCATTTTAAAATAATTGGTTGAATTTGCAATCATATCAAACTTATTTTCCCTCTCTCTCTTGACCAATTTATTGTATACAATTTTTTTTTTTTAAATATTTGGTTGAATTTGAAATCATATCAAACTTATTTGCCCTTTCTCTCTCTCTCTCTCTTTGAAAACAAAAGAATTGGTCATTTTTACCTACCTTATATATCACTGTTACATGTATGTATTTCTCTTCTTTTTTGCTTTTGTTTCTGTTTTTTAGTTTTTAGTTGCCTTTTCTTAAAAAAAATTGTTTTGTTTAGTAGTCAAAAATGGAATTCTGTATATAGTTGGGATAATATATAATTATATATTAGCATGGCTTAGAAAAATTCGTGGCATACAAGGCGTTTGAAGTGGCTAATTCTTACAATTGAAGATAATTCTGAAATTATACATTAACCTTTCTTCTTCTTCTTCTTCTTCTTCTTCTTCTTCTTTCTTTTATGGAATAATATTTTATTAAGTTATTATTTCTCAAATAAATTATATATTTTATAAGTTCTTGATAAAAACTGTACAATGCACAGGCATTCAACTAGGATTATTTGTAATCAATCTTCTAGGCACAAATGCACTATGATTTTTCGAGATGATATGTTGCAATATTGTTTTTTAAGCCTACTTTGTCAGATTTTCAGAAACTAATTTGTAAATTACTTTAAGAAATTAATACACCCATACTAAATCCACACTCAACGCACTACCAGACAGATTCTAAAGGGTGTTTGACACCCAAAATATACTAAATTTTTGGGACAAAAAACTTATATTAAGGAAACTCCACTGTATTTTCCAATGATTACACGTTATTAGTAAAGCATCAAATGAATCAATTTACTTCATTCATGGCCTCTCTCGGAGGAGAAAGCATTGTCGGTCTTTTTTCCTATCATAATCCTCCATTAAAGCATCTTTATCATCATCATCAATCACCGTAATAAAGTTCCAAGTATCTTAGAATAAAAACTTTGCTATCAAATTAACCCAGGTGGGACATTTTCATTTTCAATTGGTGCTGTCGTTGACACAAATGGAAGCTAATGCATATCCCAACACAAACTTACTGTGCCTTGAGCCTTAGGGAAAAACATAGAAAGCAAAGTAGCAAAACCAAATGCCAAAGTTGCCAGCTGAGCTAATCATGTAAAGGACCACACCCAATCATTTCACATACACAACGAATCTCCTTGTGTATTTCCATTCTATTTTGTCCCTCTTTAAAATATAGAAAATTCTATATTCCCCTTCTCTTTCATTAAACTAGTAATAAAAATCAAACATAGTTGTTTGATTAAATAATTTAGTTCATATGGTCTGCAAACGTGCATAATACAAACAAATATATATATATATATATATATATATATCCACAAAATTTCCACATTATATATATTAGCACTTATAGATTGCTTCTTCCGGTTCAAAAAGGATTAAAAATTGTAGCCACCAGATGATTCAATACCTACTATGAATGACAGCAAAGGAATAATTAATAATCCAAAAATTTCAGAGTGGTCCTGATGATCATGTTTGACTGGCTGTTTTGGTTGCCTTGTCATTATCAGACGTAATTTTCATGATGCCTAGCTTCTCTAAAGAGAAAATCACACTTCCTCTACAACCCAACAAAGTTTAATGAAAGTGGATGAATACAACAACCCAACTAATTAAAGCCACTCAAATATAATGATAAGAGCCTATTCATCTATATATATATATATATATATATATATATATATATATATATATATTTAACTAGAGGTGTTGAACATTTCCCGAGCATATAAAATTAATGTAGTAACTTGTAAGAAGTACGTAAACACCGCAGCCTTTGATTCCACGGAATAGGACCACCATGCAATAGGATATATATATATATATATATATATATATATATATATATATATATATGTATGTATTTAACTAGAGGTGTTGAACATTTCCCGAGCATATAAAATTAATGTAGTAACTTGTAAGTACATAAACACCGCAGCCTATGATTCCATGGAATAGGACCACCATGCAATAGGAGAGTGGCAATAATCTGTGTAAACTGATAAAATTAAAATGTTATATATGCTGAGAGGAAATCAGAAGACCATGGCTGATCCGAACGAAACAAAAAATGCAAAATGGAAGGATAAGGGATTAACCTTCCATGAATCTACATCTTTGCGTAAACCAAATCTATATTTGCATCCCCCCGGTGTACAATGCAGATCAATCTGCTCTCACCCTGTAAATGACAAGGTAGCTTCTATACATGAATTGGATGATTATTGGCATATGTAAAAGACAATATCGTTTCCCCGGCTGCTTCCATAGATCCTCTCAGGCCTTCTTGTAGTTTTACCACTCCCAATAATCTTCACCATCTCCTCTTCATAACAAAATCCTTCATTATCACTGTACTTCTGTAGAAACCTATCTACGGATCCATGGCTGAAAGGCTAGCACTGTAGGAGAACACTGATGAATGTCACAATCTCCTAACATATAGATCACGTACTACTCAATGACAATGATTCGTCTAATGGCTGCAAACACTCTTGTGGGTTGGCATAAAAATAATCCTCTTCTTTAGGCCTGTCTGGGATCACCAACCTTTTCACTGGGTTTCCCATGCGTTCTGCATGAATATCCTTCACTGCTGATGAGAACTCATCCCAACTCAGTGATCCACTATTGTACTGGTCTATCAAACTGACCAGCAGTCTTCTATCCAACAGAATCGTCTTCTTGAACCCAAGAAATCTGAAGCATTGAAAAAACAGATGTTTCAGATGAGAGGAAATGTATAGACAACATTAAAACAAATTAGGCCATAGCATACTGACTGTGATATCTCAAAGTATACATCAAAAAGTAGAGGCCATGACATAATGACACCACATCAAAAGCATTTTTCTATTGATGTAACAATCTTGCAACTAAATTATCAATCAACTAACAATCAACAACCTCCGATCAAATAAATAAGTGCAAGATTGGAAATCTTTTCACAGTCAAACAAGTATCCTACTTTCAGGGTCATACACAAAATATATAGTCTCTGAGAAACCAAAAATTGTGATGTCAAAACCAGTGGAGGTTGGAATTCAATATTCAGTTATGGAGAGAGAGAGAGAGACGGGAGAGCAGAAGAAAGGGGGGGGGGGGGGGGGGGTTTGTAAATAACCCTAAATTGGTTAAGCAATTACAGTATAACATTTCATACAAACAAAAGAGAACTGAATTCTCAGCAGAACAATACCTCCGATGGCCTTCAACAACTTTGGCCATGTTTCCATCATATGTGGGAACAAAAATATCACTCTCCAGTGACACCAGATAATCTAATGCAGCCATCTGGGATGAGTGATTCTGGAAAAACCTAAGGTCAGATGATTCCAACAGGGTCTCCTTCCTGACCTGTATTAAAAAACCAAGGCTAATTAGTAAAGACAAGAAAACAAACAATGACTGAGTACCAAAAATTCCAGGGATCCACCTCAGCTTTCATTGCAACTACTCACCAATTTTGGGTAAGCCTTTGCAAGACTTGCCATTCTCCTTTCTCCACCATATATCTCACCAGCTGCTATATAAATCTGGATACTAGGATCAATGTCCAGCGCCCTCAGTGTCAGAGCAGTTTCCTCAGGTGTCAAAGGGCACAAACCATCTTTCCTTTTCAAGTCAGAATTTATTATTTTTTCTTTCCACCATGGATAAGCATACCTGAAAAATGTATATTAAATATGAGATGGACTGACGATAAAACTTAATTTTCAAGTCAGAATGTGTGACGCCAATAGCTTGTTTTAAGAAATATGAATGGCTCACCTCATTTTAGTCAACTCCTCCACCTCCTCATTGTTGCAACCTTGAGTGCAGCCAGAAAATGCCAACATGTCCATTTCATATCTAAGATGAAGTACTAGGAATGGGCCATTTTGCCTTAAAAGATTGATAACCCTTCGACCCAACTCCTCTATCTGAGAAGTAAATCTCAGAGCACTAAAATTTACTCTGCAGCGCAGCTTCTGAAGCTCCAAAGGTTGACCATTATTGGCAAGTCGAGCATCAGTTCTATTCAGATGTACAACTTTGTGCTTCCATATCAGAGGAAGAATCTATACAACACATAAACAAACAATAACAATTACTTTGCAAATAGGAGTCTCAACAGATGAAAACGATCATTACTGGACAAGTATGATAATATAAATTAAAGAATCGTTGCTAAGGATTGGAATAAATTCTAGATTCAAATCATACCAAGCAAAAAAATAATTAAAAAAAGAAAAAGAAAAAGAGGATATCTAGAGCTTCATGAGAAAAAGAAAATCAAGTTAAATGATCGAAAATCCAAGCCTGCTATTGAAGGGGCTTTTTCAAAGATCTGGTGAGTGTTGCAACTTGCAATGTTCTGGTTTTTGTTTTTATTGTTTTCTTGACTAAAAATATAAACTAACCTGATTATGATAGTAAGATATGTCAGACCAACTGATTGGGGGCATGGAATAAACTTTCCCTAGTTCCATTTTCCTCTTGAGCCTAGGAGGCAATTCTTTCAATATTCGAACCTCATCTCTCAAGGACGTAATGAAATGATCCACGTCAAATATGTCTTGGAACTCACTGCAAAATTAATCCACAAACATGCACTTGCAATGTAAGAAATAAAATCCAGCAGGAGAAAAGTTATAGATCCTTTTCGAACTTGGAAACATTCATTAGCTTCAGATACGACAAGAGAGAAAAGTTTACACACCTGGGATCAGCCCAAAAGGAGGCTTTATCCAACTCAGGTACTATAAGGGTGACGTTTAAATATCTTGCAATAGCAACCATGTCACAAATCTGTAAACATAGAAAATATAAGACTGATCACTATATGTACACCTTTCCATTTCACATACTAGGTACCCATTTCACCCAAAATAAGGTTATATGCAAATGAAGGTGTGCTTCACTAACAACTCACCGCTGCTCTCATTTGATTGAGTCCTCCATTGCATGAGACCATCAGATAACCATTGTTCTTATAAACCCCTATATGATAAACGATAAATTTCAGCTCGAATGTTATATTCACCAATTAAAGAAAAAACTATATATCATAAAGAACTAAAGAGGACCTAAGAAAATCGACGCATGCCAAGGACTGAAATGAACACATATGTAAACACTCCTGTAGTTCCGACAATGTTATTACCTAACTTAGAAGTCACCCCAATGACACTTTCTAGGAACACAACCAGAGATACAACAACAAAACCCTTAGTCCCAAAATTTTTGGGGTCAATCATGGATCCTCAACAGATTAGTGAGAGTCGGCCACATGCATTCTTTTTCTCCATTCTATTCTATCCGAAGTCATAGTCTCGTTACTTCCTTAACTGAAGTGTCCTTTTTTTTAACTCATGAATTCAATTTTTTTCCCAATATTCAAAATACCCAGAAAACGATAGAGACAAAAGCTTTTGAAAACTCCCCATGTCTTTCTCTACCTTAAATTTCGAAAATTTCCAGACAATCCACCATTTTATTACATTAGTATTATCCAAAAATTTAAAACCGTTGATTAAACAAACAAAAGCCATTGTAATCAAACAACCTCCACCAATCATTTTCAATATCGGGAAAAAAAAAAAAAAAAAAAATCAAACTTAAACCCATATACTAATTCCAAATAATACTAAGTCTTTTACTTCAATTAATTCAAAATACCCACTAAATTCAATCAAACACAAAGCAAAGAAAGAACTCACTTTTGGGTGGAAGAACTCGCGGCGGAACAGACGGAACGGTAACGGCGTTGTTAACGGCGGAGGAGGCGGAGGAAGAAGAAGAAGTAGAGTCCTGCAAAAAACAAGAGGGCCAACCCTTCAAAACCCTAGGACCCCACAAATCCCCTAACGCCGTCAACTGAACAATACAAGTCCAGAGCAAAACCGACGTCGTAGCGCGTATCATCCATAGCTTCATTCTCGACCTCGACATCGACACCGACATTGAACTCCTCAGCTTCTCAACCCCTCCCATTGCCTTCAACCCCATCTCTCTCTTATTGTTGTTCTCAAATTCACAGCTTTTCCTCTCTATCCTACACATCTCGCTTCACTTTCCCCCATGCAATCAAAATTCAAACCCTAAATTTTTCACAAAACAAAAATGAATTTTGTATAATATAAAAAAAATAAATTAATTAAAAAAAAAAATCTAACTATAAAGCAGCTCACCCAAACTGACCAGAATTATCACCACCACCATTGTTTTATAGATTCTTTTCACCGATTTCTAGAACCCTAAAAAGGAACGCTATAATTCTCCACGTGCATTATACTCACAAGGCTTATCGATCTTCATCACCGATTTTTTTCCCAATTCGAGAAGAAGAAGAAGCAAATAGAAAAGGAAAAATAAGTAGCGAATAAGATCTTCGTATATATAGGCAGATTTTGGTACCGAAACGGCAATGGGAGATTGAGAATTTGAAGATCTTCGAAGATCCGGTGCATTCGCCGGCGAGATTTTTGGCCCGATTCGCCGGAGCGAGTACACCAGCGCGAGTATAAATATATAGGGGGAGGTTAGAGAGAGGGAGAGAGAGATACAGACAGAGAAGGATGAAGGAGTCGATGAATTATAAATTTATATAATTTGTGGGAAATTCAACAACGCGGTGTCAAAGCGTGAACTCACGCGACTCCAACGTAAAGAGAAGGACTTTTTTCTTTTCTTTTTTTTCTTTATAAGCTTTTTTTTTTTCTTTTTTTGGGCTTGAATGCAAAAATAAATATAACCATATGATTTGGCTTATTCTGAGAGGTTATTTATATGATTGTGACAGGTAGTTATTGACTCTGAGTGGTTGTCTATATGACTGTGACAGATAATTAATCACAATCTACTACTAAAATAGTTGTGAAAATAAGTATGAGACTCGTTGTGATCTTAAAATAACTCACAAAAATACCATTCTATTTGCATTAGTGGTAAGAACACCTAGTTTCAATTCTTCCTTATAACACGGCGAGGTTTTTATATTTGTCAAATTTTCTACTAAGACTAATAATACCATTACCTTTTCTAGATGAAAAAATTGTTCTTCCAAATTTTCTTGAAAGACTAATTATACCATTTGCTTTTATAGAAGAAAAAAAAAAAAATTCATGTAATTTTAAGTGGCCACGTTAAGAAGACTTACCAACTAATTCGTGTCACTAATTACATGATAGTCATGTGATTTTGCTTTCCATAAAAGCTAATAAAAGTTAATTCCAAAAATTCAATTTGGCCCCGGAGAGTTATAAGTGATAATTGAAACTTTGAAGTGTTTTTGTAATTAACCCAAACTTAGGAGTGTTTTTGCAATTTTGCCTCCCTTCTCTCTCTCTCTCTCTCTCTCTAAAAGCTGTGACCGTACATCGCTGATCACCTTTGGCTTTGAGGACTAACCGTGGTTAGGTTAAGGTGGTGGTGGGCTTGACTAGGGTTAGGTTAAGAGTTGAGAGAAGATGGGTTGGTTTTAATTTCAAGGTGTCTCAGCCAATAAATGCCAGCCAGCTAGGTGGGGGATACGGTGGGCCCTTGGGAATTTATGTGTCTTGTCACGTGTCAACGATCTGGCCGTTGATGTTCGACACGTGGTGGATTAATCTATTGGGTTTTTGGGGGGGTGGGTCTTGTGCCGCGTAGGCTGGTTTATTTCGGGATTGTTTTTGATACGCCGACAATATTTCGCGATATTTTCCGCTTATTTCGCCGCTAATGGAATTTTTTTTTTTTTTTTTTTGATGCAACATGCTTTACTGATTTAGTAATCAGATTATCAGATAGGTAAATACATAAAGCACGATTCAATAATCAATTTAGGGATTCTCTTTACTTAAATATCAAAACAATATCATGATATTTCGGCTTTAATGCTTCTATTATTATATATTTTATATATTATTATTATTATTACTATATATATATTAATCTTAATATGTATTATTATACATTAATCTGTTTGAATTATTATGAGTAAAAAAATAATCTCATCAAAAAATAAATAAATAAATAATAATAATTTGTATGTATTATCTTGGATGTATTTGAGAATGGATTCATTGGTATGAAATCCCATGATCAATCAAGTATCTAACACAATATTAATCTATATTCAATTTAACACAATATCAGTTCATGACCAAAGGCTAAAACACCATTTCTTTATATATATTTTTAAGAAATAAAAATTGCATTAAAAAGTTTTTATTCTTACAAAATCATTTTTTTTTTTCCAAAATAGTATGAATATATATAGAGAAAGTTATTCTCTGTATATTTATTTGTTATTTACTACAATGGTTAAGTGGTATTGTGATTAAACACAAGAATTATAATGCACTCTAACAAAGTTAATAATGTTCTCTTATAAATTTAAAGATCAATTTACTTGCATAAAAGGTAATATTTATTTCCTTCTTCCTCTCCACATGCGTTTTGATATTGCATTTATTGCAAAAGGTGGTACAACAAGAAGAGCTCATTTTAGTCTTCCTTATAGAGACTAAACTAAATAAAGAGAAAGTTAGAGATCAATGTAATTTTAAATTCAACTAGGTGGTCCCTTGTGTGGGGAAGAGTGGGGGTTTAGCTCTTTTTTGGAAGGAAGGTATTACTGTAGAAGTGCTTGCAGCTGATCAATCACACATTGACACTTTGGTTAAGGGTGCAGTTTCAACAGATTGGTGGCACCTCACTGGTTTCTACGGGGCTCCAAAAACATCGAAACGGGATGAGTCGTGGGCATTACTTAAGGTGATTCAGGACAGGTCTACATTACCGTGGTTGGTCATTGGTGACTTTAATGAGATTACAAGGGATTCTGAGAAAGAGGGAGGGAGCACACGGTCGAGGCGACAGATGAAAAATTTCACAGACACTTTGAACTGGTGCAGATTATGTGACCTAGGTTTTGTCGGACCAAGTTTCACGTGGCTCTACCAAAGAACTGATGGGGGTCAGATCAAAGAGAGGCTTGACAGAGCCTTGGCCTTGCTTGCATGGGGAGTATGGTTTCAAGAAGCCAAACTCTTTCACCTTACATGCTCGACGTCGGACCACTCTCCACTTTCGCTGCACTTTTTCATGAAACCACAAAAACGGATTAGGCGGAAGATTTTTAGATTCGAGTCCATGTGGCTGAAGGACCCAAAGTGTGAAGAAATAGTAAAGAATGCTTGGGTAGAGGGGAGCATGTTTGATGCTAGTTTCTCAATATCCTAGTGTCTGGAGTTTTGTCGAAAACGGTTGGAAGTTTGGAATAAGAGGGAGTTCGGTCATGTTGGTTTGAAGATTGCCGAGCTATAAAAAAGACTAGAGTGGCTAGAGCTTCAATCGGCATCTCCTACTACCATCAGTGCACTGAGAGAGACACGAGTAGACTTGAATTGCTGGCTGGACAGAGAGACTGCCATGTGGTACCAGTGGTCCCGTTTGAATTGGTTTCAGGCAGGAGATCAGAATACAAGGTTTTTCCATGCTAGAGCATCATCTCGCTACAAGAAGAATATAATTACAGGCTTGATGGATCCAAATGGTATTTGGCATGAGGAAGAACACAAAATAGAGGAGATTGTGATACGCCACTACAAGAATCTTTTCTACTCTACTCGGCCCTCTAAATTCACTAAGCTTTTGGCAACCATTCAACCAAAAGTATCCAAACCTATGAATCAGATGCTGAACAGGACCTTTCAAGGCAGTGAAGTGTATTCAGCTCTTAAACAAATGTACCCAATGAAGTCGCTAGGCCCAAATAGTATGCCCCTCTTTTCTTCCAACATTTCTAGCCTTCCATTGGGTATTTGGTCACTAAAACGGTACAAGATTTCTTAAACTTTGGCTATACTCCTCCCATGTTTAATGATACGCATGTTGTTTTGATTCCAAAAAATAAAGATCCCAAATATATTTCTGATTACCGCCCAGTTAGTTTATGTAATGTGATCTTTAAACTTGCTTCTAAAGTGATTGCTAACAGGCTCAAAAAAGTTATGTCTTCTATCATCAATGATACCCAAAGTGCATTTGTGCATGGAAGGTTGATTACTAATAATATCCTTATGACTTTTGAGGCTATGCACCATATCAGTCAAAAAAAGGCAGAGAAAAAGGGGGAAATGGCCTTGAAATTAGACATGAGCAAGGCTTATGACTTTGTTGAATAGGCTTGCCTTGACAAAGTTATGGAGAAGCTGGGTTTTGATTTGAGATGGAGAAGTTTGATTATGAGATGTGTGACAACGGTCTCTTATTCATTCAGAATTAATGGGAAGATTTGTGGATCCGTTTAACCTTCTAAGGGGATTCGCCAAGGGGATCCCTTATCACCTTATTTGTTCCTCATTGTGGCAAAAGGTCTATCTTCTTTGATTGAAAAATCAGTGGAGGAGGGAGTATTGGAGGGTATTGCTATTTGCCATGGGGGGCCAAAACTTTCACACTTGTTTTTTGCTGATGATAGCCTTATCTTTTGCAAAGCTACCGTTTCAGATTATGATTCCTTACAATGTATCTTCCAAGTGTATGAGAAGGCATCTGGTCAGCAACTTAATCGTGCAAAAACTTCTTTGTTTTTTAGCACTTATACTTCCAGGGAGGTTCAAGAGGAAATAAAGGTTAGGTTCAGAGCACAGGTTATTGAAAAACATGAAGAGTACTTGGAGCTGCCTTCACTTATGGGGAGGAATAAAAAAGCTAGTTTTAGTGACATTAAAGATAAGCTCTTTAAGAAACTAGCTGGTTGGAAAGGAAAACTTCTTTCAAAAGCAGGCAAGGAGGTATTAATAAAAGCGGTGGCCCAAGCCATCCCCACTTACACCATGAGTTGCTTCTAGATCTTAGATTCTCTTTGTGATAATCTCACTAGTATGACTAGGCAGTTTTGGTGGGGTCAATGAGGGGAGGAAAAGAAGATGGCATGGTTGAGTTGGGAGAAGTTGTGTGAACCAAAGGAGTGTGGTGGGATGGGTTTCAAGCAACTAAAATACTTTAATTTGGTCTTGTTAGCTAAACAAGGTTGGCGGCTCCAAACTTGCCATAATTCTCTACTCTACCGAGTCCTCAAGTCCAAATATTTTCCCACTTGTGACTTTCTACATGTTGCCCTTGGAAATAACCCCTTATACACTTGGTGAAGCATCTTATCGGCTCAATCCATTGTTAAGCAAGGCGTATAGTAGAGGGTTGGAAACGGAACGGACATTAAAATCTGGGGGGATAAATGGCTGCCTCGGGTTTCCAGCTATGAAATTATTTCCCCTAGACTATTCTTGAACCAAGATACTAGGGTGAGTGAGCTTATTCATACCGAGAGGAAGTGTTGGAAAGAAGAAGTCATACGACAAATTTTCCTACTTGTGGATGTGGAAGTTATTTTGGGCATTTCGCTAAGCATTAGAATGCCTAGTGATCGTCTCATTTGCGTGGAAACAAACAATGGATGTTTTAATGTTCGTAACGCCTATAAGGTGGCCATGAATCTCCATTGGATTGCACACACTACATCAGCGTTGTCGGACAGCTCTCATCGTGTGTTTTGGAGAAAACTTTGGTGACTAGCAACCCCTCACAAGGTTCGCCACTTTGCATAGAGGGCCTGTCGTAACATCCTCCCCACAAAGGATAATCTATAACTACACAGGGTGCTCTCGAAAAACCTATGTAAAGAGTGTGGTAATGCCATCGAGTCCTCTAGTCATTTGTTTTGGTCCTGCCCAAGAGCTTAGCTGGTTTGGGGATGCTCGAAGCTACCTAGCTCACTCAGGTCGGGTCAGTTTCATTCCTTTTTTGATCTATTATGGTTCCTTTTGATGATTGAGTCTTCTGACGAAGAGAAGGTTGCTATGTTAGTCACTATAGCTTGGTCTATGTGGAGTAATCAGAATGAAGTCCGACATGGGGGTACAAGGAAGATGTCGAAAGCTCTAGTCCAGTGGGCAACGCACTACCTGACCGAATACTCGGCTGCGACGGAAACCACAACGGTCACCCCCGAGGTCACTAATGTTACGTGGACTCCACCACCTCCTTCCCTATTTAAGATCAATGTGGATGGTGCCTTATCCAAACTTAATAACTTAATGGTAATAGGCGTAGTGATACAAGATGATGCAGGCCAAGTTGTAGCTAAACTGTGCAAACGAATTCACGTACCGCTGGGTCTGCTAGAAGTGGAGGCAAAAGCTTTTGAAGCTGGACTTCAGTTAGCTAGGGACATCGATCTTCAAGACATCGTCCTGGAAGGGGATTCATTAGTGATTGTTCGTGCTTTCTGTGGTCTGTCCTATCCTCCCTCATCAGTAGCTTCGCTAATTCTGGGAATGCAACTATTCAGTTTTGAATTTCATATGATTAATGTTTCACATGTAAAAAGGCAAGGGAACAAACCCGCCCACATTTTAGCAAAATATGCACTTAGCATTAATGACTCTATTGTATGGATTGAGGAGATTCCTTGTTGTATTGAACAAGCTCTAATCCAGGATTCTGTTATTGCTACTATTACTTGAATAAAAGTGTCATCTTTTTATCAAAAATAAATAAATAAAAGAAAATTTTTGGGCTCCAACGATAAATAGAAAAATAACATATGTCCTATTATGTGTAATGCATATAACGCACTTGGTTAGTTGGGTTAAGTTATTTTTCTATATCTGCTAAAAAAAAGTTATTTTTCTATGGGTGGTTGGAGCCAAACTCTGACCAAAATAAAATATTTAAATGATATATTATAGATAGGGGTGTCCACGGGTTAGGTTTGTGCCCAACCCAAACCCGACCCGACTTAGTCGGGTGGATTAAAATATGACCCGAAACCGACCCGGACGACCTGGCCGGATTTTTCGGTTCGAGTCTTGTTGATTTCAGGTTGTATCGGGTTGGTTTCGGGTTTCATCGCCGAGGCCAATTACCAAATCTGGCAAGATCTAGTCGAAATCTGGACGGATCTGGCCTAGATTTCGTCGGATATTGTCGAGATCTCGCCGGATTTGGTCTGGTATGTTGAATATTTCGCCGGAAACGTAAAAGGTATTGGAGATTTGGTCTGGGTTGCTTAATATTTCGCCGAAAACGTTTAAAGGTATCGGAGATTGGTTTGGGTTGCGTAATATTTCGCCGGAAACGTTAAAGGTATCGGTTCGGGTCGAGTTTCACGGGTTTTGAAATGCAAAACTGCCAACCGACCCGTCGGGGGTCGGGTTTGATAGTTCGGAACCCGCGTCCGACCGCCGAAGTCGTCGGATTGGGTGGCGGCGGGTCGGACTCGGGCTAGTTGGCCGGGTTGAGCGGGTCACCGGGTCTCCTGGACACCCCTAATTATAGATATGAACCCATATGAAAAATATTTAAATTATATAATCATTAGGACTACTTCAATGCCAAATTACTCTTTAAAAAAGCAAAAAAAAAAAAAAAAGCAAACTTCAATCTTAAATTTATTAGCCAAAAACCAAGAGCATTGTAACTCAATTATATCAATTAATGACTGTAGGGGTGATAGGCCTAGGGATGCACACATATTGGGCCGGGGGCCCAATCCGAGGGCAGGAATAGTCCGAGGACGGATAAACACCTTCCTAAGAGTTCGTGTTGGTAAATGAAGAAGTTAGTTTTGGTCATAAGAGCCCATGAGGGTGGTCCGAGGACAAATGTCTCCTTGGCTAACCAAAGCCGAGGTCCAAAGGGGTGGTCTACCGTCCAGGGGAAAGTTCCAGGAAATTCTCTTGATACAGATAAGTATTACAGAAACATAGGATAGGGGGGAGTCCTAAAATATTTAAGGAGAAAATTGGCTACCACCGCATTGAATGCTCTGCAGCTAACTTTTTGGCTACATTAATGTGGAGAGGACCCCTGAATAGTGCTGTGTTGGCTATCCCAACGCACAGAGGGTCTAAGAGGGTGTCTGATGGGACGAGCACTCAAGTAGTGGTTTGGATGGTCAACAAATGGAGGGCCAAAATCGTCTAAAGAGAACTATATAATGGAAGAGACCCTCCATGGAGAAGGGATCGAGAAATCAAGAGAGAAACACTGTAGCAATCAGGAACCAAACTTGTAATCAAACTTGTGAGAAATATATAAGAACTGATCTCCTCGGACTGTATCGAGAAGGATTTTCTTTAATTTAAATCAATCTATCTTCCTGTTCTTGTCATTTGAACCCATTTTATTTATTGTCCAATTCATTTTGGCTCAGTTTTCCAACCCACTCTCTACAAAATCATTGTTTTAGGTTTTTTGGACCTAAGTCCATCCACCTTTTGGGCTAGGGACTCAAATCTGGTCCTTACAATGACTATTTTTTTATAAAATAAAAATAGATAACATTAACATGTTGCTTTTACCAGGAAACTTAGGTTTTAAATCTCCACCCCCATTTGTATAACAATTTACTAAAAAAAATGCATTACCAAAAAAATTTTCTATGTCAAGATAACTTAGAAAGGGTGCTAAGATTCTTGTACCTCAACTTAGTGATACCTTCTAGTATGTTCAAATGAGACATTTAGGGTTCATACCCCAACTATTGATTTATTTTTCAAAAAATAAAAAAAATAAAAAAAATAAAACCTTAGAAAGTGAGAAAGTATAATAAAACCATAAGTCCTATTAAAATAAAAGGTCTCATGGAAGTTGATGAGATACACCCATCTTTTACCTATAATAATTTTAAAGCATTTAAATAAATCTATAAATGCATGATATACTTGAATCAGTAAAGCAACTTTTATTATATTTATACATTAAATAGTATAACATGAAGAAGTAAATATAAAAAAAAAAAAAAAAATTCATATTATTAAAAATAATTGCTAAATTTATAATTTTACTCAATTATCTATCATATAAAAAAAAAAATCTTAACTTTGTTAAATGATCTCAATTGCCACGAATGTTTGCAATTATGAATATGCAATTTGATAATTATGCTCTATAAACAAAATGGTAATTATGCATGGTAATTATTAATATAAATTTATTATGATTGTATTTATATATGGAACTATATATTTTATCTTTTTTTTTTAAAAAAATTATAATATTTTAATGGAAGATATATATATATATATATATATATATATATATATATATATATAACCCAATCAGCATTAATGGGTTGTCACCATATCATAGTTTTCTTATTATATTATTCCCATTATGGTATATTAATTCAAGAATTTTCAATTCTAAAAAAAAAAAAAAAAAAAAAAAAATTCTCAAAAAAAAAGTAAATATATATATTTTTTAAAGCAATGAATTAGACCATTGTTGGTATGATATCTGTAAGGGTTGAAGAAATAATTAAGAGTAATGCTACAGCCACAAACTATTTTACAACATTTTTACAAAATGTTAATATGGCTAACCTCTTATTGGTTTTCATCTAGGCCTATTATTAATATCACTTTTTTATTTACTAATAATCATTCACCACATCAACAATTTGTAAAATTTTTTGTAAAATAGTTTGTATCTCTAGCATTATTCAATAATTAATATAATCAATAGATTTCCTTTTATTTTTTAGTAATTTCACATATTCCACATCTCAAACTACCAAACCGAAGGTAATTGTGTTAGTTAATTTAGTCAATAAAGTCTAATAGTCATACTGATAATCTAAAAACCCTTGGGACAATTAAAAAAAGAAAAAAAAAAAAGCCATATTGTGAGTAGAAATATAAACACTTCTATTTTGTAGACCAGTTTTTGAATAATAAAATTGATCTAAGAGAAAAACGATTTGGTTACTCCAAAGACACACAAAAGTTTTCTTTTTAAAAAAAAAAAAAGAATACGCAAAGGTCTAATATTAAAATTTGGTTCATTAAAAAAATTTTTTTATGCATAATTTAATAGTTAAAAAAAATAGAGTAGGAGAATTTAAACCATAAAAGACCTAATGCTATTGAATTACAAGGTTCTTGGCATTTAAAATGTTATCTTTTAACCCAAAAACCACATTGTTTATTTGTTATAAAATCAATCCCAGCTAAAAAGGAAAATTAAGGGACCTTTTCTTTTTTAATAATACTACGGATACATCTAATCTTACAATTTACTAAATTAGTCAATTTTGAATAGTGAAAAAAGACAGTTCCATACAAAAAGTGGTGGGTAGGAGTATATATCACTAATAGTCGACTATTTTAGTATATTGTGAAATTGAGTCTATTAGTATTTTTTTTTTTTTTTTTTTTTTAAGTAAGGAAAGCTAAAGATCTGATGGTACATAATATGATAATTTTCATTTATTTGAAAACAAGATAAAACCAACAAACTGTTACTCTTTTGATCTAATAATTTTGTCGTATCCCGATTACTTATTTGGGTGTTTGTCCATTTTTTTTTTTAAATGTAATGCATTTGTCCTCAATTTTTATTTTGGTTTAAGAAATGCATTTTATCCTCATTGAATCACTTCTATTTTGTAAACTATTTTATTAGGGTTCGAATTAGGTTTAGTGCTTCCAGTGCACTGGACCATGCCAGATGGTGACACGTGTCCAAAAATGGACACGTGTCACAATCCCAATAGGTCCAGTGCCACTGGACACTGGACCCAAATCTTCTCCATTTTATTAAACCTACCCCCATAAAGCTTCATATCAAGAATATCATTAATAAAAACTAAGGTTATATATATCATCTATGTGTGAATAAATAAATTACACATTTCAAAACCAATTGAATTTTTCAACGATATAATTTTGGTTGGATTGAAGAAGTAAGCTCAACCCACTAAAATGATTATATTTTTTTCACAATAATACGCAAACAAGAATATAATAATACTTCAACAATTGCAACATAAAAACCTACATTTTAGTAGAGTAGCTTATTATTAACACAGCAAATCAACGTGCCTCCATCTCCTCTATGAGAAAATCTTTGCGTTTGTTGAGAATTGAGATTCCAAAGGTTTCCGTCAAAAGGGACGGTATTTTGGCGATAACTGCACGGACAACTGGCTCTCTGCTTTTGTACACTAGTTATCGAATATATATCGACATCTTTAGCCGTGCGAGTCTCCGTCACGTTGTCGGTTGCGCCGTTATAACGGAGGCCCAAAACGTTGTTACTGTCAGAACGGTCAAGTTAAACGAAGATACGATGCTTGAAGGGCTTGTGATGTTTGTGTCGGTCCAGGTGTCAGAATCTCACGCTTTACATCAAAAAACATTGGGTCCCACATTAAAAGAGTTTTGGATTTGGGGAATGTACGCTCCGTGAAGGTGAAGGTGTGGATTTTACACGCGCCGAATGGTTATCTTGGAGCTCGAGTCGAGGCTCGAGTGGGAAAACCCTGTAGAGGAATATGTGTCCGTATCAGATTGGGACCCACTGGGGAAGTGACTGGCACGGCATCACCGTCAATCAGTGGTGCGTGTGACGTACTCGCTGAAGATGGATGTGGTGGATCTATGATTGTTGTTGGGACTGTGCGTGTGAGTTTGGAGATGCCCATGATGATGGTGGTATGTAACACCAGATCTAGTTCTTGGAGATTGAAAAATACCTTACTAGTCCAAGGTCACCACCAATGCTTTGGTTGGTCAGTTTCATTGTTTCAACTAGGATACTTAGCAAAAAGTTACACATGGTGTAATTTTCCTTGGAGATAGTTTTATAGAGTCCGTTGTTGATAATAATTCTTTATCATTAAATCAAGGTACTAATCGATTTTTGGTGTAGGTGGGGATTGAATCACAGATCTTTTATTCAATTATTAGAGATTTTACCCGTTGAGTTAACTAGAACCCACACATATGGTGTAACTTTAAATAATGTTACACCACTCAATATTTTTTAATTGGATACAAATTTTTGACAAATTCATCGTTAAATTACGTTATCTTCGTATATTCTCCATACTTGCAAAATTTCAAGGTAATCAAAAATTAATAACCATGTTATCAATCAATTGTTTAAATTCAAATTTTTGTAGTTTAAAAATAATGCATAAAAGATAAGTTTATAGATCGAATAGTAAATAACATCCAATTGACATAAAAATTGACATAAGTGTTAAGAACATATAGAACACGTAATTCATCGGTGAGATTTTCAAAATATGAATTTTATAACAAGTTATTGGATAGTGTAACATTGTTTAGAATTATATCAAGTGTAACTTGAACTCAACTTAAATAAAAGTTTTACCTTTTTTTGAATCCGAGTTCGTGCAAAAATTTATGTTTATTTTAGTATAAAAATTTATTTAATCTATTTTACATGATCACTTTAAGTCAGATTATCTATTTTATACTACACTTTATTAAAATATTATTTTTGTATTTGGAGAGATGAGTTGAAGAGAGAGAGAGTGAGAGGAAGATAGAGAAAGATGAGAGAAAAAAGAATAAAATATAAAATACAAATCAACAGTCAACAGTCAACAGTCAACAATGGATATTTAGTATTTACACCATTTAAACTTAACTAATGTAAATAATTTTCTAGTTTAAGCGAGTAAATTTGAATCAATTTTCTATTATATACGCATTGGCGCAAATGCTTAAAAAGAATTGTTTATATTCGTTATATGTGAGATGGGTTTTATGTAAATAATTGATTCCACATGAGTCACGAGTCATGAGTCATGACAATACAGTGCTGTAAAGTGTAAACCAAAAGAAGAGAGTCTATATGGGGCTAACGTTTACCAAAAAAATGAAAGGTTTCTTCGGCTCTTCCTTATCATTGCCAAAAGTAGAGAAAATGTGATTGTTTGTATGAGTGTGCAAATTCTAGATCACAAAATTGTGATTTGATGAGTTTTAAAACTTTAAAAAGGTTAAATTACATACTACTCCCCTAATGTTTGGGGGTGTTTAGATTTTATACCTTAAAATTTTAGAATTTAAATTTTAACTCCTGAAGTTTGAGGTGCTTGAATTTTATTTTTATATCATGATGTTTCAAAATTTAGATTTTACCCTTTAAAGTTTGGGGGTGTTTAGATTTTACACTCCCAAATTCTGAAATTTTAAGGTGTAAAATTTAAATACCCCTAAACTTTAGATTGTAAAATCCAAATATTCCTAAATTTATGAGATAAAATCCAAATTCTGAAATGTCAAGGTGTAAAATCCAAATACTCACAAACTTTAGAGAGTAAAATTCAAATTCTGAAACTTTAAGGTATAAAATCCAAACACCCTCAAAATTTTAAGAGTATAATTTGCAATTTATTCAACTTTAAAGATTAAAACTTCCAAAGACTTTACCATTAAGGTAGGTAGAATATCTACCATTTGATTTTAAAGCTCTCACGCATCAAATATACACACAAACACACGCACAATCAGTGGCTAAAACTTCGAAGGTTAAATTATTTGTACTAGTTAAATTTGTAAGTAAAACTGATTCCATTGTCGTTAATTGGATCTTCTAAGAGAAAAAGTGTGCTCTTTTGACTGGTTACTCAGTGGAGAGGGTTTAAATCCAACACTTACTCCATTACCTTTCTCAACGCTCTCTCTCTTTCATGATGTTTTCCTTGACAGGTTATGATTATTAATTAAAGACTTGGAGTTTCTAATTTGATTCCTAACCCCACAAGCAATAAACAGGTGTTAGCAGTTAGGTATGAGATCATATAATTAAGCAATAGTGTGATTTGTGGCTATGTATCCACTTTTTGTTTACTTTGGTTTGTATAAGTTAGGACTTGTGAGTTGGCAGTATCTACGGGATGAAGTAGGTAAAGCATCAATAATTTGATATGAAACATGCCCATTTTAATTTAAAATAAGAATGGTAATATAGATATGAAATTAAAAATTGACGTTGATTGATAGTGAATTGACTGAATTGAATTCATGTTACTAATATTTAATACGAAATTTTCTTCTAATTTTTTTTTAAAAGATTAAATTTAATTTTGAGCCATTGGGGAACAATAAGATAGTCTAATTACGTAAGTTCAATATTATATCTATGACATTATTTCTTCTTCTGCTGCTTCTAATTCTATATCATCATTCCTTCTTCACTTTTCATTCTTACTGTGAAACTTAATGATTTCAATATGTTTTTAGTTCCTTACAAAGGACAACGTCTACAAGGAAAGCCTTGTAACAGAACAATTTATTCATCACATCAGCTTCTTGACCAATATTTTTGGGGCGAATATCTATTTCTATTTCCACCTGCAACATAGTAAGCCTCTTCTTTTTTTTTTCTAAACAATGATCTGGAACAAAATGCTTTTAAATGGGGTCCATGATGATGATAGTACCGCTACTTTTGATTTGGTACTTAATCTACTATGATAGTTTCAAATTTTGTTTTAGGAAAAAAAAAACCATTGATTTTGGGCTTTTGACAATTGGCGTCCTTGAAAATGACTGATTTAATAAATACTGATTGCATCCTTTACATTTTTTTTATTTAATTTATAGTGAAGATGGTAAAATCTGGGATGACGGATCTTTGTAAAGATGGGCCTGACGAGGCCCGTGTCCATGGGCCGGTAAAAGCCTGGCCCAACTCATACGAAGGTTTGATAAGAATGGGCCATGCGTCTACATAGCAGCCCGAAACCCTGGATGGAGAATACTTGCAATACACGCTAAACCACCATAGAATCCTAGCACTAAGAGGATTCCGGAAGATACGCGAGTTCATAAAGAGCTTCTCTATAAGGAAGAGTCTTGTCCATCACGCTAGAGATTGTTTAAGAAGACTCCTATAAGGAAAAGACTTCCACATCCAGAAGGAGAGGTCAACACTTTGCTACTATAAAAGCCCTAATACCCTCACAAACCAAGGTACGCATAATTAACCCCTCTCTAGCACTCTAGAGTTGAGAATAGTTCTAACTTGACCTTCGAAGGGTATTTGGCCGGCTCCACACCGGTGCTCTCTTTTTGGTCACTTCTTTCTTCTTGCAGGTCGCTATTTCAAGCGTGCGAGGATTGTGTAGCTCACTGGTGATTTTTACGGCATCATCATATAGGAAATTAGAATTGTTTGTTTATTTGTTTTTTGTTTTTTTTACTCACCCACCTGCAACTACAATGCCTTTTAGGATGTATGGGAAATACAGTGTAGAAGATTTTTAACATTTTATAGAAAGAGGGCATGGGGGATTTTGATTTGGAATATAATCCCCATCTTGCGAGGTATTCAAATTTTGGTATTGGAAATTCGTCCCTTTATTACTCTACAACCCACATAATTGTTTGTGTGCGCTTAGAGGTTTGGCATTTGTCGGTGCGTTATGGTGGGTAGTAGTTAGGGTTGTCCAAGGACTAGCCCAACCTGACTTACTCATTCCAATTTATTAAACCCGAGTCGACCTATGATCGATCTAACGTTTGCAGTGATCACCAACGATTGTCCCCCACCAAACTCAAAACGACTGGTCGAGTGACGAGGCTAGTCTTCCTATCCAAAACTCAATTTGACCAACGTAGGAAGCAAAATCCAATGAGATCTACCAGATCAAGCAAGATCTCTACCAAATCCGATGAAATCTCCACCAGATCTGCCAAGATCTCATCGGATCATCGTTGTTTTCTACCTTTGCCATTTCCTGCCTTTCTAGTGTCGACCGATTCACTCGTCACATGTAGGAGGCCCAATCTGCCACTCCTTTCCAATCGATGGTGGGTTGAGTTTTCCTCCACCCAATCGGATCAGGTCGTGTGCGAGTTGAGCACCCAACCCTAATCAACCCATAAATACCCCTAGTAGTGGTGTTCGTGTGGTGGTGTGTTCAGAGATTTTAGGGGAGACTGTACTAAATGAAAAGAAATAAAGTTTGGGCAAAATATAGAAAGAGATAAAATGAATAAAAAGAAGAACAATAAAAAAATCATTTTCTTCATGTTTGTGACATTTAATTGTTAAGAAGTCCACAACATTTTCACAACAAATCATAAGTGGTAAGTTGTTACTGGCAAGGTTGTTAAATCCGGACCGGACCGGACGGTTCGACCCGGAAACCCGTGACCCGGGCCCCAATCCGGTTCTTTAGCCAGAGAAAACGGGTCCTACACTTAATTGGGAAAAACGCGTGCACCAGGAATAGAACTAGTGATCTCGCAGGAGTTTTAGACTTTTGTCCAACACGCCAACCACTGAACCAGTAGGCTTCCTTGGGTGCTTCTTGACATTTATATTTTATTTATTTTAATTTTACAAGATTAATAGTTTTGGATTTAATTTTATCACTATTTACTTAATAGTATTTTCTAATTTTTTTTTTGTTCAAGAATTATTCTTTTACATCAATAAATATGAATATGAAAATTGTAAATTTATGTTAAAAATGATTTTATTTTAAATTAAAATGCATTTTTTATTCGAAAGATTAATAAATACAATTTTTTAAAGCTTGTTTATATTTATTATTTTCTATTCACTTTATAAAAATAACGAAAATACATTTGAAAGTTTTTTTAACTGCATAATATTTTTTAAGGGTAAATTTTCATATTTTTACACATTTAATACATTTATTTGTATTTTAATTAATATTAAATTAATTTTGACGTCATCACGGTTCGACCTCGGTTGGACCTCGGTCCGACCTTAAAAACCTTGAACCTCTTCCTTCTCCGGTTCTTTGAACGGTCCGGGTCTGAAAACCTTGGTTACTGGTTCTAATTTGAACCCACCCATTAATAACAGCCAATAACAACTTGCTATTTAAGATTTGTTATGAAAATGTTATAGACATAACATTTCTCTTAATTGTTATGTCACTAAGGATGACATTGAAAATAAATATAACGGATCAAAATTAAAAATTTTAAACCTTAAGGATAAAATCAAAATCAAAATTACCTTAAACTTAGAAAATATAATTAGTCTTTTTTGCTCTGTTAATGTTAGAACCATGGTCAAAAGGAGACCGAGATTTTTTTTATGGTAAAAATAAATCTCCCTGTAATAAATATCATCCTTACAAAAAAAAAAAAAAAAATGGCAATATGTTTCTCAAAAAAAGAAAGAAAAAAAAGTTGGAGATTCAATTATAAATACCATCCTTCCATAAGGAAAAAAGAAAAAAAAGAAAGGCAATACGTGCGCTCAAAATTCCCATCCTCAATAAACTTCCCCCCTGAGGGTATTCATTGGGGCCATGACCCTTAGGTTGCGAAATCTTAAAACATGGAATGAACTTATAACTGCTTATTGGAAAAGGATGCGATAATAAAGAGTTAAGCATTAGCATCGAGGTGTAAAACTTTCCAAATGGTTATTTTAGCAACACACACTCAAATTGAGCTTTACCCATATGTGTATTGCTAAAACTTTTTAGCAATTGTGAATGGTAAGTTTGTATTTGTAGCAACTACTGTAGGAAGTTTGTATTTATTTTTATTCATTTTTATTCTCTCTTTTCCATAGTTGCCAAAATCTCGATCTAGATCCTACGATCCGGATCTTTTAAGAATCTTTATGATCGTTCAGGATCGGTAGGATTGTACGATTCTGACGATCCCAAATGACCTTAGTCTTTTGTAATCTTCTTTAACTTGACAAAAAGTTCAGTTGGACCCAAATGAAAAATAAAATCCCAATAGACCAATTTTTTCTACTTTAATGTAGAGAGTGTCAATTGGACCAAATAAAAAATATCCCAATAGAATATCATGTTTTGATATTTTTGGTCTCTTTAAATAATGCTTACAAATGGATGTAGTGATGTATGGTAATTATATCAATGAATATGTAATTTATGTAATAATTTACCATATCAATATGTATTTTTTGTTTTTTTCTCAAATAATATAGGATCTTATAATCCATGATTCGATCCTACAATTCACGATTCCACCTACCTCTCACGATCCTACGTAGGATCCCGATTTTGACAACCTTGCTCGTTTCTCTTCTTTCTGACTCTCTTATTCACTCTCTCTGCCTTCTCTTTCTCTCTCTCGAAATGAGATGTTGGATGTATTGTTAAATGAGTTAGAAAAATAAATAAATAAAATAGCTTTTTAGATACTCTAAAATTATATAAGCAAAGTGAAGTAAATGCGATGCTTGAAGAATGAGTGAACTCCATCTTCACAGTAAAGGCTCTAGTTTGCTCTAGAAGCCTTGAAACAATGAAACTTTAGAAGAGACACTAGAAATCTAGCTGACTTTGCAAGACGGCTTTTGGCAAAATCAGCTCATGCGGCAGCACAAATCAGGTATCAAAGTATTAACCCACGCTAGAGTAGACCATCCCAATTGATCTCGATGTGGTCACCACTTATAATTCAGCTCTAACTTCTATGCTTTTTTTTTTTTTGTAGAGAACCTCTCTGGATCTTGGGAAAAGAAGTAGGCATGGTATTTGTTGATGCAAGTTCATTAAAACAAAAGAAAAATAATGACATAATTATGTACCAGCTAGGTAGTCGACAAACTGACAAGATGTCACTGTTTCTATGAATATGTTTGAAATTGGCTCAAGCTATAAGAATAAAAGTTACTCTTCTTTTTTTGGTTAAGAAAAGTTACTCTTCAATATAAAGTTATAAACCCTTCTTCTTTTTAATTTTTTTTTGTTAAATATCATTCATAAAGTATTTTATGGGTGCCTACGGATCAAGTCAATCATTCGACCCAATCCTACGTATAAATGTCCTTTTCAATTTCACAGTCAAGTTTGGTCATATTTTAGACTATGACTGCTTGGCAACGGCTAGTGGTCGATTTGTGGTGATGGTGGTTGGATTGATTGGCATGGATGCAATGTCTGTATTTTTTTACGGATTTGTGTTGCCATAGGTGATGATTGATTCGTCAAGCTTGGATCGAACAAGAATGAGTGTTGATTGTGTGATTGATTTCTATCAATATGTGAGAGAGAGAGAGAGAGAGAGGACAAGATGGGTTAAGATAGAGACGTGTCAAAAGTTGGGAGTTAAACATACAATAAATAATGACACAAAATTAATAGGTTTTATAATTAAATTTATGTAAAATTACATTTTATCCATACATGATTTAATTGAAATTTAAGATAGAGATGTGTCAACACTTTTCATAAGCAATTAAGCGCCCATGGATAGCAATTAATTATGAACATTGTTGGAAATTTTTACTGAAGATAAAGGAAATTGTGCATATGTAAATGTTTGAACTTGACTCAATATTATTTTTTATTAGACATTACTTGGATTTTTTTTTTAATCTTTTAATATTGGAACAAAAACAGAAGGCACGCGCATGTTGCATGCAGACATAAACATAAGGTGAAACCCCCACGTACATGTCATAAATAGTCAGAATGACTTGGACGAAATTAATATAGTCAGAAAATTCAATTTCTACCTATAAGTACAGGTCATAAATAAAACTTAAATTATCAACAACAAAAAAAAAATTCATAAATAAACTCAGTTTGATTTCTTTCTCCCTTCCCACTCTAAAGAATAATATAAAAGAGAATTACCTTGTTCAGAAATAGGTAGAATTGAAGGTCACTTAGTTTTTTTAAACCTTCTATATATCTAACAGAAAATGGCTCCAAAATTTAACAAATTTAGGGTAAGAAGCTTCCCAGAAATGATAAAGTTTAGCTCCAAACCAATTTGTAGAAATTTTCTTCAACTTATTACGTGATGATTTGTGAGACTATCGATGTATATTATTTAAATAAGTCACATGACTCAATTAAAATTAATACTCCCTCCGTCCCATTTTGTTTGTCCTGTTTGAAAAGTCAAAATTTTTAAGGGAACATCATTTATTGTCTTGTCTACCTTTTAAAAATGTATAAATTTCCAAAACTACCCTTAAATAAATTTATCAAAAAATTGAATTAATAAATTAATAGGGGTATAATAGGAACATTAGTAAATTAATGACTTTTATTTTTAGAAACAGGACAATATTTTGGGACATCCTAAAATGGAATAGAGGACAAACAAAGTGGGACGGAGGGAGTATAACTAAAAACTACACATAGAGAGTTTCTTCAATTGCTAGATAATGGGTTGAAGATGATAATTTCAAACCAGTTTAAACCTAAACTTTTTTCTAATCCAAATCCCCATGTCTCATTGTTATAACTATCAAATTATTAAAAAGAAATATTAATGATATTTCAAGAGCTTTGTGTTTCATTAACACTAGCATGTAATCCATGTAAACGCATGGATACATTTAAAATTAAACACAAATTTTATTATAAAAATATAAATAATTAGTCAAATTATTAAAAAAATAGCATGTACATGCATTAATGCATAAGTATAGATATATTTAAAATAAAATACAATTTTTATCATAAAAATATAAATAATTAGTCAAATTATTTTTTTTTAAAGTAAACATTATTAGTCACATATTAAATTTCTTACCTGAATTTAATACTACTTATGATCATTTTTTAAAATTTTTTTTAATAAGATAGAACGTATGGTGATTTTTGTCGAGTATATGTGATTGTTTTTTTTTTTTTTTTTTTTTAATTTTATACTTCATTAATATTAGATTCTTAGTATTTTGCACTTATTAACACACTTGGTACAAAGATTAAAAAACTTAAGTGGAAACATGGTACGAACTAAAGTGGATAATTATAGTGTGGTCTCCACATAAATTTAAACACATGACGCAAAATTGGATTTTAATTTCAAATTTTGATTGAACTTTTTCTAAGTTATATATATATATATATATATATATATATATATATATATATTAGTCACAATCCTGCATGATGTGCGGGAATATCTAATTATTTTGTAATGAAATATAATATATAATTTATTTTCTAAAATATTCATAAAATTATATAATTATGACTAATCAGCTGTAACAAAGCGTTTTTCTCATAAGAGAATTTTATTTTGGATTTATTAACAATTAATTAAGAAACTTTTCTTTATATAACCGTTTACCAAACCAATATAGGGTTTGGTAAACAAAGGGCAAGGATTTTTTAATCTCGAAAATAAACAATGTTATACTAATTTATTAATATTTTTTAAGTAATAACTTTTGTGTTCTCTATAAATAAAAAATTATACATGTTTTTTGCTTTCTTTTAATATTAAAATTTTCATCTATTCATATTAAGAGCCAATTTGCTAGTGATAGAATATAGTGTGGATTAAGTATTTCCAATCATGATAGTTAGAAAAGAATGAGAAAAGTAGTTTTCCCACCGTTCAAAATTTCAACCTGTAGCATTCAATTTTAATGTTATCCTTAATCCCAAATCAATCTATCTCTCTTGAAGTATACAAACAATGATCACGATCTCACTTCTTGAATACAATGATTATCTCAATACATTCATAAAAATATACCGAATCAAAACATATCCATATGAAGATGCTTTGCAAACAAACAAAATGCCATATCAATGATCGCTTAACAATGATTAATTTGACCAATTAGAAAAAAAAAATTTGTTGTTGATAATATATAAAGATTATTTTCTCTATAGAAATTGCAAAATTTTCCACCCAAAAAGATTATCAAATAAACAACTATTAGCAAAATCTCATTGTGGGGGTAACAGACCCGGAAGCCCGTACCAATATATGTATTGGGCCAAAGGTCCAGCCCAAGGGGGAATCCCTCCTCGACCATAAGAGGAACCCCTCCTCGACAGGGAGAAGAACCCCTCCTCGGCCAGGTATAGCCGAGGACAAAGGGAATGGCCTACCTCTGAGAGTGACACTCTGTGTCACTCCACGGGACAGGATAAGTACCAAGACAGAAAAGGACAATGGAAGGAATAGAGATATCTGAGGGAAAGTTGCCATTATGGCATTAAGTGCTCTGTACCAACAGAGCATTGCTTTTCAGCCTTTACAACCACCCTTAACGACTTTGGAAAGGGGCTGATGGGACAAGTATCAGTACTATAAATCTAAACCTACACGTGGACGTTGGAGAGAGGTGAAAAACGAGTATAAAAGGAAAGAGGCAATCTGAAGAGAAGGGGGATCACTACCACCCATCACATGTAATAACATGAGCTCCTTAGGCCGTGCCGAGGACAAAAAACCCTCTTTGATAAATACAGTTCACCTATATTTGGCTACCATGAACACCATACTAACCGTTGTCCCTTCACTAAGGCCTAGCTCTTTGGCCCACTCTCTACAAATTTATTGTACCGGTCACACTGGTCCAGGATCCCATACATATTGGGCTTGGGCAGCACAACGTGACCCTACAATTGGCGCCGTTTGTGGGAAGAGCTCGTGTGTTGGTGAATGCAACGGTTAATAATGGTAGGATCAAGCTCCCATCAGCAAGAGTCCCTCGAGAAGACCATTTTTGGGCGGTGGCGCACGCTGCACGGAAGCTTTTGCATTATTTCCAAGTATACACAGTTGTTGCCATAACTCAGCTTCCGCTCAGGTCTACACTTCGAAGTACTGATTACGCGGGGAGGATTGCTAAAGGGGGAGGAGCACGGTTCTAGGGGCTCCTGACATCAAGTCCATGCCCCGTACATCTGTCAAGGGGCTAATCCCCGCAAAATAGTGCTAGACAGAACCAAGGTCTTGCATGGTCCTCGGACTCAAACCTATGGAGAAACTAGTCACTTCAAGAAAATAATGCTAGACAAAACCAAGGTCTTGCATGATCCTCGGACTCAAACCTATGGGGAAATTAGTCACTTCAAGAAAACAGTACTAGATAGAACCAAGGTTTTGCTTGGCCCTCGGACTCAAACCTATAGGGAAACTAGTCACTTCAAGAAAACAGTGCTAAACAGAACCAAGGTCTTGCATGGTCCTCGGACTCAAACCTATGGGGAAACTAGTCACTTCAAGAAAATAGTACTAGACAAAACCAAGGTCTTGCATGGTCCTCAGACTCAAACCTATGGGGAAACTAGTCACTTCAAGAAAACAGTGCTGGACAGAACCAAGGTCTTGCATGGTCCTCGGACTCAAACCTATGGGGAAACTAGTACGCACCGGCAACCTTCTAAGTGTTTAAGCTGAACTCAATCATGCCTCGGTCCTCGGACTAGATGATGTGGGAAGGTTAACACTCCGTGGCAACTCTTAAAGTGCTTAAGTAGAACATGACACATGCTTAGGTCCTCGGGCTAGACGCTTAAGAGAGGTTAACGCTATAACATCATCTTAAATATAGAAAAGCTCCTTAGTACCCGGTGATCCCCTCGGACCCCTTATTTTAAATTCCATGTTCTTTAATGGTTACGTTGTTCGCAGTATAGAGTACACGGTTACGTTCCTGATTAGCCACTCCCATTCATGAAACAATTATTGCGAAAAAGAAGAGATTCGTAAAGTGAAATGCAGTTATCTTTTTATTAAACAAAGGAAAAGTACATCGTATACAAAAGGGGCTTAGACAAGCTTGCTTCAAAAGCTAACTATAAAAGGAAAGTCCATAGGAACGGCGAATCCACAATCTCGTTCTAGTAGCAATCGGGCCAGTATGGATGATACCGACGATGAGGAAGAAGAAACCCGATTCGAAGCCAAAGCAAAATTCAAAGCCAAAGGCAAAGAAATACTACAGGCCTGCCGGAAAGAAGAAGAAACGGGAGCGTCTGATGGACCCTTCTTCTCCTAGCTGCAAGATGTTCTGCTATCAAAGCTGAGAGACAGAACACCTGCCTACCCATGTTCTTGTTGGTTCTCTTGCTCAGCCTTGGCCTGTCTCCACATCTGCGCGCACGTGACACACGGCATCAGGAGAAACCCAAATTTTGTTGCACCAAAAATCTGATGCGATCTGCACCTGCTTCGGGTTTTGGCTGAAGGAAGAGAGACTTCTTTCTCGCGCGGTTGGAAGGAGGAAGCGTCTTTGGCCTCTGCTTCCCTTGCCTTAACTGTGCCATCCTGAATCTTGGCGTCGTCCTTTGCTTCTGAAGAGGGATTGGTTCTCTCATCCTCACCTTTACCCTTGGCCACTTCATTCCCTAAACCTTAAACACCACTTTGGTGGGGCCCTGGGGAGCATCTGAAGAGTTAAGAGCTTGAAACTCCCACAGAGCTCAAAGATCTGTAAATGAGGAAGAATGACCCTCACCCATGTGTCTTATATAGGAGACAAACCCGGTGGCAATTAATTCACCCGAATCTCAAAGAAAGAATTACAAACGAGATAAATCTCGCTCAATTTCCAAAGCGGTCTTCAATCGTTGGACTGGCGTCACTTCGTTCATAAAAGCACGCCTCGTGTACCGAAACGGCAAGAGCGCGACTTGGATAAACTAAAAGGACATCTTACAATCAGACATAGTATAAAGTGGGCGCGAAGGAACTATCATCACATCGGGATCCTCCTTTCCTCCCATGGGGAAGAAAAGAAGAATCCCGAGGGGCTATTGTGGGGGTAACAGACCCGAAAGCCCGTACCAATATTTATATTGGGCCAAAAGTCCAGCCCAAGGGGGAATCCCTCCTCGGCCATAAGAGGAACCCCTCCTCGGCAGGGAGAAGAACCCCTCCTCGGCTAGGTATAGCCGAGGACAAAGGGAATGGCCCACCTCTGAGAGTGACACTCTGTGTCACTCCACGGGACAGGATAAGTACCAAGACAGAAAAGGACAATGGAAGGAATGGAGATATCTGAGGGAAAGCTGCCATTATGGCATTAAGTGCTCTGTACCAACAGAGCACTGCTTTTCAGCCTTTACAACCACCCTCAACGACTTTGGAGAGGGGATGATGGGACAAGTATCAGTACTATAAATCTAAACCTACACGTGGACGTTGGAGAGAGGAGAAAAACGAGTATAAAAGGAAAGAGGCAATCTGAAGAGAAGGGGGATCACTACCACCCATCACATGTAATAACATGAGCTCCTTAGGCCATGCTGAGGACAAAAAACCCTCTTTGATAAATACAGTTCACCTATATTTAGCTGCTATGAACACCATACTAACCGTTGTCCCTTCACCAAGGCCTAGCTCTTTAGCCCACTCTCTACAAATTTATTGTACCGGGCACACTGGTCCAGGATCCCATACATATTGGGCTTGGGCAGCACAACGTGACCCTACACTCATAATTAAGTTTCTATATGCATCATTATATAATAATAATAATAATACAATTACAAAAGAGAAAATATGTTACACATCCAATTATTTTCGTTTGACTAACCTTTGATATTATCTAAATTAGTGACACTATAGAATACTTCTAATAAAACTATTAAAAGTATATTCACTACAAAAACTACAATTTTGCCTACCCAAAAGGATAAAAAAAAATAAACGAAACTTAATAAAGTCTCATAGTTTAACATCTAAATGGATCACAGAAAAAAAAAAAAAAAAAAAAATTCTAACTTGCAAAACAACTAATTATTAACCTAAATCAATTTAAACCAATAGGATAAAGAAAAAAAATGTGATCAGGAATTAGAATAACAAAGTACCTAAATATGCATAAAAGTCGATACAAATTTGCCAAAAAGAGAAACAAATGAGATGTGACAATTAAATCAACAATAACAAAAATAACCATTAATGGAAAAAAAAATGAGGTTGAAACAATAAAAAAAATTCACCAAATAAGATACAAAATTGGGGAGAGAGAGAGAGAGAGAGAGAGAGTATTGACCTTTTTTTCCATGAACAACTTAGAAGGAATATGGGAGAGAGGTGGAAATGAAGTAAAAAGAAATTTATAAGAAAATTAAGATGGAAGAGTTAGGATAAAAGTATATGAAAGGTTGAAAAAAGTAAAACAGTAGAATTTTAAAAGTTATAAAGGAGAAATTTAAAAACATATAAAGGAAATCAAATAAAAAATTTAAGATGACAATGATTGGAGGAGATGAAAAATTGAACTAAAAAGACAATAGTTGAAAAAGATGAAAGGTTGAACAAAGTAAAACTTGCAAAAACTAAAAAAATAAGAAAGGATGCTACTGAGGTGGCACAAAGAGAGCTTTGCATATATGTGTGTGTGTGTGTGTGTGTGTGTGTTGGGTTCAAGTTACACTTGGTGCAACTCTAAGCAATGTTACACTACTCAATATTTTTTAATTGGATACGAATTTTGACAAATTCACCATTAAATTATATTATCTTCATATGTTCTCCATGCTTGCAAAATTTTAAGGTGATTAAAGATTAATATCTATATCATCAATCAATTGTTTAAATTCAAGTTTTTGTAGTTTAAAATAATGTATAAAAGTTGAGTTTATGGATCGAATAGGAAATAAAATCCAATTGACAATAAAATTGACATGAATGTTAAGAACATATAAAACATGTAATTCAACGGTGGGATTTTCAAAATATGAATTTATAACAAGTTATTGAGTGGTGTAACATTACTTAGAATTACACCAGATGTAACTTGAACCCAACCCATATATATATATATATATATATATATATATATATATATATATATATATATATATATAAATATATATATTGAGAATCAGCTTTGTAAAAGTTATTGCAAAGTTTCCATTATTATATAATAGCATAGATATATATGTACAAACATTGTATGCGGTTTTATATTATTCATTGATTTTATTGTTTAGGTATAAATATCTAAATTAATGTAGGTGAATATGTAAATGCAAAATTATATATAAAATTAAAACTATCAAAGTTGAATGTGTAAAATTAATAAATATATATATATATATATATATATATATATATATATATATATATATATATATATATATATATATATATATTGTAGTTGCACGATTTTCCTGGCCCAAATCTTATTGATCTGGCCTTGGCCCAAAGCGCAACCCACAATAGAAATTTGTAGAGGATGGGTCAAAGAACTTCGCCTCAGTGAGCCTGTTCGGTCTTGTACATGGACAATATAGTTGCAGAAAATAAAAACACAAGAATGGATCTCCACGTGTGATTCTATTTCTCCCGTTCTTAATACAGTTTTTCTCCCCCCTTCTTTGGGGGATTCCACTACATTATATAGTTCCCCTCCTCTCATCTCAACCTTACACTTGTCGATCATCTAAGCATCTACTTGAGCACCTGTCCCATCAGACGCCCCCATCTCTCCCTTTGTGAGTTGCAGAGGCCAAGGTGGTACTGTTCAGGGGTCTTTTCCTCATTAATGCGGCCAAGAGGATGGTTGGGGTGCAATTAATGTGGTGGTGGCAGCTTTCCATGAGATATTTTGGATTTTATTCATTTTATATGTTGGGAGGATGAACTGAAATGGATGGGGAGAGTTCCTCGTCTGGACTTCGTGATGTCCGAGGAGGAGTTACTCCTCGGACAGGTTTCCTTGGCGTTATTGGGGTTGAGTAATGCTTCATATGTGGTTTCTCTTCGGCAAGGACGCTCCTCGGACGGGCCTGGATTTGGAATAGCCCATTATTTTTGGGCCGGGCCCCACAATAGCCCCTCAAAACTCCGGTTTTTATCTCCTTCCGAGGAGAAAAGCGGGGTTTTGATGTTAGTGAGAGGGTGGAAATAAGGAGAGCTTGGGGCGCGCGTGCGGACCGTTACTTTTGACGCGTTACAATTTACGAGGCGTGGTCATTAACTTCTGGAGGCGTTATGTTCCCTCCATCCAACGGTGTGGCGTGGATCGAACGGCCATCGTTTCTTCTCGTATTTTTAGGCAGGAATGATCTTTTCTCTCTCCTCCCGGCTATATAAGACGTCAGAGGGGTTCAGTTCTTTTTATCTGCATTTCATAAACCTCAGAGGCTTCCAGAGAACTCCATCGAACCCCAGAGACATACGAATACTTGTGCCCGTTACGCCTCCGTAGCCGTCTTTCGTGAAGCGTTCCTTCCAGGAGAGATTTCCAGGCGTCCCACTGAGCGTTTTGCGAAGGTACCAGTACATTTCGTTCATCTCGCCGTTTCAATTCCCTCCTCGGACTCTACTTTTATTCTCAGTCCTTACTTTCGTTTCCCCAGTTCAGTTCAGATGGGTAGATTTGAGAAATTAGTAAACACTCTAGCCGCTATGGAGGCCTTTAGGGCTAAATACCACATTCCCCCGGGGGTTGGGTTGCAGTACTGTCCTCTTGAAGGAGTATTGACAGAGAGAGGTATGGGAGAAGTTGTTATCCCTATGATTGCTTTTATAGAGGGAGGGATGACACTTCCCATGCGTAGGATTACAAGGGAATACCTGTTCAACCATAGGTTGACGCCGTATCAGTGTGCCCCGAATATGTTCAAGATACTAGGCTGTGTAGATGTCTTAGACGAGCGGATGAATCTAGGCCTTACTTGGCACGATGTGGCTTATCTGTACGAATGTCACCGCCTCGGGGATGATGGGTATTATCTTAAATCCCGGAACGAGGACGTTAGGTTGATCTCTTGTCTCCCAGTATCCAATAAAACCGTGAAGAATGACTTCCTTATTGCTTCTGGGGAGTGGTCCGACGGTATTCATTGTCCAACTCGGGCAGGAACCCCAGGTGCGACGTTTTTAGGATCGGTCCTTTTTGGGAAAGGATTTAGTATTGAGGGTTTATTTTTCTTACTTTCTTTGTAATTGGAAAATTTCATGAACTAACCCCACTTTTCTTGGTTGCTTGCAGATAAAGTTCACGTCGCTCCTCGGCTAAACTTTGTGAATGTGCCAGCGTTGAACTACCTTCTTAGGTCGGAGATTTACGTTTCCGAGGACGGACAGTTGCGTGCGGCCCATCTGGTTCTGGGCTATCAACCTCTGAGCAGCTCTTTCCAGGCTATCGGCCACGCTATAAGGGCTGGCAGTCCGAGGTTGGCTAGGATTGACGTGTCCAAGGACGGGTTCCTAGCTGGACACGATCTGCCACCAGTTGTGTTGCCTGGTGTTAGAAATCCCTACTTAGCAGAGCAGCTACCTCCGCCAAACGAGCCTGATGTTGCCGTTTAGGTTGAAGAGGAAACTGAATCATCTCGTCTTTCCCTTGAGGAAGAGATAGACGAGTTTTATTTTGAGGAGGAAGTTCAGCAAACCCCTTTGGTGGAACTTTCCGGTCCTGAAGGAGAGCGGGACCGACATTCTGCAGTTGGCGCTCCTTCCATTGTTATCTGCTCGGTAGATACTTCGGACGAAGAGACACAGCCCATGGCAGGAAAGGGAAAGTCTCTGAAGGAGCTGATGGCCTCCCGAGGGAAAGGCCAGTCATCGAAGGGACCACCTCCATCACAAGTCAAAACCCTTCCTCCTGTTGTCCCTCAGGGCATTTCGGAACCTGGCCTTAAGGCTAATCCGGACCTGAAGAAGAAGAGGCCGGTTGACACTCCTAGGGAGGGTGAGGTGGCTGCTCAGCCGACCAAGCAGCAAAAGACCGCTCGGGCACCAAGGAGCAGAAGGGGCAACTCCTCGGAGAATCGGGACGAGGAGAGCCTTGCGGAGGTACAAGTTGCCCCGCGTGTATGGAGCCCCAAGTTGGAGCTGGATGGGGTTGCCATCCCCTACAATGCTTCGGTCCGAGAGTACAACCGAGGCCGGGCAGGGTATGTGGCCGAGGCTTTAGAGCAGCCCCTACTCCTTCCTCGGGATATGGAGGCTTATAGGCGGTTCTCTCAGTCCGAGATCTTCCTATCCCTTAAAAGGGACCTCGCGATGGTAAGTAACCCTTCTACTGTTTCATTAAAAATGACTCCCCTTTTTTTTTTTTTAAAGCAATCTTGTTTCGTTCGTAGATCACTCAGCAGGTATTTGTGGCTGAGGAATTCTGCCGAGGTAATCGTAGTCGGGCTGAGGCTGAGACCCAGGCTCGGACGGAGATGGAGAAGGCCTTGGGGTCCCTTAAGCACGATCACCTTAAACTCACGGACGAGTTCAAGGAGTCGGAGAAACAGCGCAAAAGTGCAGAGGCTGGTCTGAAGAGTGCCGAGACCCAGGCGGAGGACCAGCGCAAAGAGCTGTACTCGACACAGATTAACCTCGCCACCGAGAGGCAGGCAGTGCAGGATCTCAAGACTGCCCTGCAAAAAGTCGAAGATGAGCTGAGGCGGGTCAAAGAGGAAGCCCAGCTGATCCGAGAGGCTGCAGAGGCTGAGAAGAATGCTGCTCGCCAGCTCGGGGCCGCAAAAATGGAGGCGAGGCTATCCGAGGAGATCCCCGAGGTGTGCAGGGATTACTGCAGTATTTCATGGGCTCATGCTCTCGATGCTGCAGGAGTTCCTGCGGATTCGGCACTAAGACTGCCCGAGAACATCTTCTATCCTCCGGAGATCCGAGAGAATCCTGATGACGCCCAAGCGGCCTCAGAGCCTGATATGGCGAAGGACCCCGCCGCAGACTCTACCATCGAGGTTCCTCCCCCTCAGCCCGAGCAGAAAGAAGATCCTCCTGTTAAGGCTTAGCCCTTTAGGCTTTTGATCTTTGTACCCCTTTTTTTTTTTAAATGTGAGTCGTCCTATTTTTCCATTCTTCTGTAAGGACATCTCTTTCTAATGTACTCGGAATATTAATATAAAATGTTCGCTTTACTTACTATGGATGTATGTCAGTAGCTCTCTCTTTTTCTTTTTAAGCATTTGCAACGATGTAGATATAGGCAAATAGCCAAAATAAAATGGGTTTTTGGGCTGCGCATTTGAGGGTTGCGATGGTGCCAGACTGCGCGCACGTATTAAAACGATTTCCTTTAAGTAATAATCTCCCAATCTATCATAAGTAATAATTTCCCCTAAGTCTGTGGTCCGATGAGCCATGCAGGACTTGGGTTCTGTTTAAAACTATGAATAGTTGCCTTAAGTATTAATTTCCCCTAAGTCTGTGGTCCGAGGATCCATGCAGGACTTAGGTTCTGTTTAAAACTTATAAAAATTGTCATGAGTAATAATTTCCCCTAAGTTTGTGGTCCGAGGAGCCATGCAGGACTTAGGTTTTGTTTAAAACTATGAATAGTCGCCTTAAGTATTAATTTCCCCTAAGTCTGTGGTCCGAGGATCCATGCAGGACTTAGGTTCTGTTTAAAACTTATAAAAATTGTCATGAGTAATAATTTCCCCTAAGTCTGTGGTCCGAGGAGCCATGCAGGACTTAGGTTCTGTTTAAAACTATGAATAGTTGCCTTAAGTATTAATTTCCCCTAAGTCTGTGGTCTGAGGATCCATGCAGGACTTAGGTTCTGTTTAAGACTTATAAAAATTGTCATGAGTAATAATTTCCCCTAAGTCTGTGGTCCGAGGAGCCATGCAGGACTTAAGTTCTGTTTAAAACTATGAATAGTCGCCTTAAGTATTAATTTCCCCTAAGTCTGTGGTCCGAGGATCCATGCAGGACTTAGGTTCTGTTTAAAACTTATAAAAATTGTCATGAGTAATAATTTCCCCTAAGTCTTTGGTCCGAGGAGCCATGCAGGACTTAGGTTCTGTTTAAAACTATGAATAGTTGCCTTAAGTATTAATTTCCCCTAAGTCTGTGGTCCGAGGATCCATGCAGGACTTAGGTTCTGTTTAAGACTTATAAAAATTGTCATGAGTAATAATTTCCCCTAAGTCTGTGGTCCGAGGAGCCATGCAGGACTTAGGTTTTGTTTAAAACTATGAATAGTTGCCTTAAGTATTAATTTCCCCTAAGTCTGTGGTCCGAGGATCCATGCAGGACTTAGGTTCTGTTTAAGACTTATAAAAATTGTCATGAGTAATAATTTCCCCTAAGTCTGTGGTCCGAGGAGCCATGCAGGACTTAGGTTCTGTTTAAAACTATGAATAGTCGCCTTAAGTATTAATTTCCCCTAAGTCTGTGGTCCGAGGATCCATGCAGGACTTAGGTTCTGTTTAAAACTTATAAAAATTGTCATGAGTAATAATTTCCCCTAAGTCTGTGGTCCGAGGAGCCATGCAGGACTTAGGTTCTGTTTAAAACTATGAATAGTCGCCTTAAGTATTAATTTCCCCTAAGTCTGTGGTCCGAGGATCCATGCAGGACTTAGGTTCTGTTTAAAACTTATAAAAATTGTCATGAGTAATAATTTCCCCTAAGTCTGTGGTCCGAGGAGCCATGCAGGACTTAGGTTCTGTTTAAAACTATGAATAGTCGCCTTAAGTATTAATTTCCCCTAAGTCTGTGGTCCGAGGATCCATGCAGGACTTAGGTTCTGTTTAAAACTTATAAAAATTGTCATGAGTAATAATTTCCCCTAAGTCTGTGGTCCGAGGAGCCATGCAGGACTTAGGTTCTGTTTAAAACTATGAATAGTCGCCTTAAGTATTAATTTCCCCTAAGTCTGTGGTCCGAGGATCCATGCAGGACTTAGGTTCTGTTTAAAACAGGGGACCAGCAAGCAACGGATAGTCATGAAAGAAAACATATGCTAAGCCATTCTTATTAATAATAATATCTTCTGAGGTTATTTACATTCCATGGTCGAGGTACAGGCTTTTCATCCAAATCTTCTAGGTAGTAGGCGCCTATTCCGGCCACGGATGTGACACGGTATGGTCCCTCCCAATTGGACCCCAACTTGCCCCAAGAGGGGTTCTTCGCGCTGCCAAGAATCTTCCTCATCACGAGGTCACCTGGACCCAGAGGCCGCAGTTTGACGTTAGCATCGTACCCTTGTCTCAGCTTCTGGTGATAATAGGCCATATGAATCATCGCTTTTTCTCTTCTTTCTTCGGCTAGGTCCAGACTCCGTTCCAATAAACCGTCGTTATCGTTTGGGGTAAACGATCTAGACCTCAGTGTGGGAAAGTTGTTCTCGATCGGGAGCACGGCCTCAGCCCCATAAGCCATCGAGAAGGGGGTCTCACCGGTCGATCGTCGCGGCGTCGTCCTATAAGTCCATAAGATGTGGGGGAGTTCCTCTACCCATCTCCCCTTTGCCTCGTCCAGTCTCTTCTTCAGTCCGTTCACTATGACCTTGTTCACGGCCTCGACCTGCCCATTTCCCTAAGGGTAGGCGGGGGTGGAATATCGGTTAATGATTCCGAACTCGCGGCAATACTCCCTAAAGTTCTTACTGTCGAACTGCAGACCATTATCGGAAATGAGTGTCCGCGGAGTTCCGAAGCGGGTGATGATGTTCCTCCAGATGAATTTCTGGGCGTCCACGTCCCTAATGTTGGCTAAGGGTTCAGCTTCCACCCATTTAGTGAAGTAATCAGTTCCGACTATTATGTATCGCTTGTTCCCCGCAGCTTTGGGGAAAGGTCCGACTATATCAAGGCCCCATTGTGCGAACGGCCATGGGCTAGAGAGGGGGTTGAGAACCCTTCCGGGTTGGTGGATATTCGGGGCGAATCTTTGGCACTGGTCGCACTTCTCAGCGTATTCTTGGGCCTCTCTTTGCATGTTCGGCCACCAGTATCCTTGGGAGAGTGCCCTGTGCGCCAGCGACCTTCCTCCGGTGTGGCTCCCGCAAATCCCCTCGTGCAACTCCTCGAGTAAAGATACGGACTCTTCCGGATGCACGCAGAGTAGGTACGGTCCAGAGTAAGAGCGTCGATATAGTTTGTGGTCCTCTGATAGCCAGAACCGAGGAGCATTCCTGCGTATCTTCTCGGCTTCCAGTTTTTCCTCCGGTAAGAGGTTGTTTTGGAGGAAGCTCTTTATGGGGTCCATCCAGCTAGGACTTTTTCTGATCTGATGGACCTGAGCCGGGTTTCTGCCGACGGGACTTGCCTGTGCCAGATCTTCAACAAGGATCATTCGCGGCAGATTATGCGCCGAGGACGTGGCGAGAGTGGCCAGCGAATCTGCATGGGTGTTTACGCTCCTGGAAATGTGCGTCAGACTGAAGGATTCAAAACTCGTCTGTAGCCGTTTGACTTGTCCCAGATACTCTTGCATCCTAGTATCTCGAGCTTCCAGCTCACCCATCACTTGTCCGACAACCAGTCTGGAGTCCGAGAACGCTTCTATTATTCTTCCGCCCAATCTTTGAACCATCGTCATCCCTTGAAGTAAGGCTTCGTATTCGGCTTCATTGTTCGTAGCCGAGAATCCGAGCCTCAATGATTTTTCAATGGCAGCCCCGTCCAGGGATATTAAAACTATCTCAACTCCTGACCCCCTCTGGTTAGCTGCGCCATCTACATAGACCTTCCAATGCGTGCTCCTCCCTGTTGAAATCGCACCAACCGACTTTCCATCCATGTCTTTCTTCTCGGTTATTGTTTCTATAGAGGGCTCAGCAAACTCCGCTACCAAGTCTGCGAGGACCTGTCCTTTGATAGAGGATCTGGGCATATATTTAATATCAAAGGCCCCCAAAAGCGCACTCCACATGGCAATCCTTCCGGTGTAGTCAGCGCTTCGAAGCACTGCTCGGAGGGGAAGCTGAGTTAGAACGATGACCGTGTGCGCCTGAAAGTAATGAGGAAGTTTTCGGGTTGCATGCACTATCGCCAGAATTGCCTTTTCTAAAGGTAGGTATCGCACCTCGGCCTCATGTAGTGATTTGCTCACATAGTACACCGGTCGCTGCACCCCATTATCATCCCGTATCAGTACCAGGCTTACAGCGTGGGGGGCTACGGCGATGTAGGCAAACAGCACCTCATCTGCCTCAGGGCTGGGCATGATGGGTGGTCGGGACAGGTAGTCTTTAAGCTGTTGGAAAGCCTGAACGCAATCCTCCGACCATTCGAACTCTTTCCACTTGTTTATCAGGAGATAGAAAGGCCGACATCGATCCGCCGATCGCGATATGAACCGGTTCAACGCCGCAATCATGCCAGTGAGCTTCTGTACTTCCTTTGGATTCCGAGGAGCCTGTAGGCTGTTAATGGCTTTGATTTGGTCGGGACTTACTTCTATTCCCCTGTGGGTGACCATATACCCCAGGAATTTCCCAGACCCGACCCCGAATGAGCATTTGGAGGCATTCAGCCGCAACCGGTGCTCCCTTAATATAGCGAAGATTGTTCCGAGGTCCTTCACGTGCTCGGACACCCTTTTACTCTTCACGACCATATCGTCTATATAAACCTCAATGATCTTGCCCAGTTGTGGTTCAAACATCCGAGTCATCATCCTTTGGTAGGTTGAGCCTGCGTTCTTTAGCCCAAATGGCATCACCTTATAATGATAATTTCCGATGGGCGTCATGAAAGCCGTTTTCTCTTGGTCCTCTAGCGCTAGGGGTATCTGATGATAGCCCTGGAAGGCGTCCAGGAAGCTCATTCGAGGGTGCCCCACGGTTGCATCCACCAATCGATCAATTCGGGGTAGGGGGAATGGGTCCTTTGGGCACGCCTTGTTCAGGTCCGTGAAGTCCACGCAGACCCTCCATTTCCCTGTCTTCTTCTTTACCACCACAGTGTTTGCCAACCATTCCGGGTAAAAGACCTCTTTAATAGCCCCTGCTCTTTTTAGTTTTGCCACTTCGTCTTTTACGGCACCAGCATGTTCCTTTGAAGGGCGTCGGGGTGGCTGCTTCTTCGGAGTGGAAGAGGGGTTGACGTTCAGGTGGTGACAAATAAGGCTAGGATCAACGCCCGGGGCGTCGTAGGCGTCCCATGCGAACACGTCGACATTTTCTCTGAGAAATCTGACCAGTTCCTCCTTTTCTTGAGAGGGCAATTCAGAGCCGACCAGAAAGAACTTCTCCGGGTCGTCGTTGACAGCGATTTTATCTAAACTTTCACACCTTATCTCCTCGGCTAGTCCATCGTTTTGTTCTGCCGAGGCGGCTGATTGCTATAAACTTTCAGGGGCCGAGGACTCGGCATGGGTCCGATGTAAGACGGCGGCCACCATACACTGCCTGGATATGGCCTGATCTCCTCGGATCTCATCTACTTGTCCTCTGGATGGGTATTTTACTTTTTGGTGAAGTGTGGAGGCCACGGCCTCTAGGGCATGGATCCACGGCCTTGCAACTATTGCGGTGTAAGGTGAATAAGCGTCGACCACAATAAAATTTACCTCCACTATCTCCGCCCCAGTCTGCACGGGTAGTCAGATTTGCCCCTTTGGCGTAATAGTCCTTCCCTCGAAACTGAGGAGGGGAGAGTCGTAAGCTGTCAAATCTTCTGGCTTCAGGTTCAGCCCCTTGTATAGATCGGGGTACATTATCTCTACTGCACTTCCCGAATCCACCAACACCCTTTTCACGTCGAAGCCCCCAATCCTCAGCGTGACCACCAAGGCATCATCGTGAGGTTGAATAGTTCCTCTCTTATCCTCATCCGAGAATCCCAGTATCAAAGAGCTTCCCTTTTTTGACCTCTTGGGTTCCCTTTGCCTGCCCTCGGAGAGGAGCCGATCCACAGCTAACACCCTGGGGATGGGTGGCCCCGTTCTTCCTGGTGCAGCGAGAATGACATGTATCGTCCCGGTGGGGGGTCTTAAGGACACGTCCCTTCGAGGCTCTTGTGTTGCTTGGCCGGGATGGCCACTCGATGGGTGCAGCAGGTGGCGCAATTTTCCTTCTCAGACCAACTGATCTAGGTGATTCCATAGATTCCTGCAGTCCTCAGTAGTATGCCCGTTGTCCTGATGATAGTGGTAGTATAGGTTCTGGTTACGTTTGGAAGGGTCTCCAGCCATCTTCCCCGGCCACCTGAAATAGGGCTCATTCCTTACTTTCTCCAGTACCTGTTGTACTGGTTCTCTGAATACGGCATTCACTGTTTGGGGGATGCTCTGCCCAGCCTGTCGCGAAAAATCTCTCCTCGGCTGACCAGGGTTGTGTCGTTCTGACCTGAAATCAGTCGCTTTGGGGGGGATAACCTTCTCCTTTCCCCTCCCTTGCAGCTGATCTTCCTCCACCCTTTTGTATTTGTCGATCCTATCCCTCAACTGATCAACATTGGCAACTGGTTTACCAGTGAGGGACTTCCTTAAGCCATGGTCGGTGGGGAGCCCGCTTTTGAATGTGCTGATAGCGACAGCATCATGGTTGTCATCCAGGTCGTTATACACTTCCCAGTATCTATCCGAATATGCTTTCAGAGTCTCTCCCTCGTACATGGATAAGGACAATAGCGAACCGAGGGGCCTGGGGACTCTGGTGTTGGTGATATAGCGGGAGCAGAAATCCTGAGTGAGCTGCTTGTATGAGCTTACGGAATTTGTCTTCAGGCCGTTGAACCACCTCATCGGCATTGATCCCAAGCTGGACGGGAAGATTTTACACATAAGGGCTTCATTTTGCGAGTAGATCGCCATCTTTTGGTTAAATTGGCTCACATGCTCTACCGGGTCTGTTCGACCGTTATAGATGGCGAACGCCGGTTGGTTGAACCGTCGAGGCAGCTTAGCCCCTGCAATTCTGTTCGTGAAGGGGGACCTTGAAACCTGGTCCAACGCCTTCTTCATGGCATCGTTTCCCGAACCCTTGCTGGATGTGCTCTCGTATTTCCGCACAGGGCGTGGTTCCTCTTCGTAGGAAAAGGTTTCACTTGGGGGGGTCCTTGATCTCCGTCGGTAACTCGCATCCTCCGCATTAGAAGACTCGTCTGAGTCTGAAGGAGATCGCTTTCGCTGTACCCGTCGTAGCTTCCTCTTCAGATCGTCTATCTCTCGCTGCATGGCCTGGTGGCTATTTCGCCTTTGGGACACGTGACTACCTATCTGAGTGTGACTCTGGCTTGTCCGGATAGTATGCATACTTCCCTCATGATTCCCCTTGTGGCCTGGGTTGACGGGGTTATTTTGCCTCTGGGACTCGGTGGGTTGTGCCTGTTGGGGGTTAGCCTGGTGAGGATTCTCCTGGTGCGGACCTAGTTCTGCCATGCTCGACCGTTGTGCTAGCTGATGCCCTAGTTCTTCCCACAGACGGCGCCAATTGTAGTTGCACGATTTTCCTGGCCCAAATCTTATTGATCTGGCCTTGGCCCAAAGCGCAATCCACAATAGAAATTTGTAGAGGATGGGTCAAAGAACTTCGCCTCAGTGAGCCTGTTCGGTCTTGTACATGGACAATATAGTTGCAGAAAATAAAAACACAAGAATGGATCTCCACGTGTGATTCTATTTCTCCCGTTCTTAATACAGTTTTTCTCCCCCCTTCTTTGGGGGATTCCACTACATTATATAGTTCCCCTCCTCTCATCTCAACCTTACACTTGTCGATCATCTAAGCATCTACTTGAGCACCTGTCCCATCAGACGCCCCCATCTCTCCCTTTGTGAGTTGCAGAGGCCAAGGTGGTACTGTTCAGGGGTCTTTTCCTCATTAATGCGGCCAAGAGGATGGTTGGGGCGCAATTAATGTGGTGGTGGCAGCTTTCCATGAGATATTTTGGATTTTATTCATTTTATATGTTGGGAGGATGAACTGAAATGGATGGGGAGAGTTCCTCGTCTGGACTTCGTGATGTCCGAGGAGGAGTTACTCCTCGGACAGGTTTCCTTGGCGTTATTGGGGTTGAGTAATGCTTCATATGTGGTTTCTCTTCGGCAAGGACGCTCCTCGGACGGGCCTGGATTTGGAATAGCCCATTATTTTTGGGCCGGGCCCCACATATATATTGTCAACAAAATTTAGGAATAAAAAATAAATAAGAAAAAGAATGATTATGTAACCAATGACATAAAGGATGAGGTGGTGCAATATGAGCGTAATAACAATAAATGCTACGTTTTAACTTTTAGATATATATATATATATATATAGACTAGTGTGTAGCAGGTACAATTAAAAAAAATCACAATTATACATTTTTTTAGAAGAGATTCAAATTATACATAGTATTAGCTTACACTTTTTTTAAACCATACATCTCTAAAATATGTAATGGTTATACATATGGTTTAGAATTTAATTGGATTTAGACATTTTGGTTTTTTACCCAATAATTCACTTGCCACAAAAAAAGGGGACATGTGGCGGAAAATTGGACTCCAATTGAAATCCAATTTAGAATCAAATTGTATTTGAACTTTTCGATTTTTACACTCAATAATTCACTTGGCACAAAATTAAAAATTAAATGGGACACATGGCGCAAAATTGAAAATTCAATTAAAATCTAATTGGATTTTCTTTGAACTTTATATATATATATATATATATATATATATATATATATATATATATATATATATATATAGATTAGTGTGTAATCCTGTGCATATGCACGGGTACATTTAAAAACAATCAAAATTACATACACACATGTGTGTGTGTGATTTAGAATCTAATCGGATCTATACTTTTCGATTTTTGCACTCAATAATTTACTTGCCACAAAAATTAAGAAATTAGATGGGACACATGGCACAAAATTGAACTCCAATTAAATTTCAATTTAGAATCTAATTGAATTTAAACTCTTTGATTTTTGCACCTAATAATTCATATGACACACAAATTTAAAAATTAGATGAGACAAGTGGTGCAAAATTAGACTTCAATTTAGAATTTAATTGAATTTTCTCTCAGTTTTGAATATTATCTGATTCCTAGATTACCCTCATGAATTCCGATTCCCCCACTAACAAACCAAACAAAAAAGGGAAAAAAAAAATTATACATAACATAGCAACAACTCAATAAGCAATTGTTCCATTCACACCAGCTCCATATGCCGGATTCTCCTCATGGATTCGAATCCCTCCACTAACAAACAAAAATAAAAATTTATATACGACATAGCAACAAACAAATGTTCCATTGTTTCATGCCAGCTCCATATGCCACATTGTATATTGCAAGACAATAAGCAGAACTAGCGTATCCCATTTCTTTAATAGCATGGTACAAATTATGTAGAGCACTGCCACACAGATGATGAATTTACAGTCTAAAATGATTAAACTAAAATAATTTTTAACCATATAGTAATTGTTTGTGTGTCTAATTTTAACATGAAAAAAAAAAAATACGAAACTATGGATTTCATTATATAATCATTTTCAATTTTACTGCTCATAAATTTTTTTATGAAAATATAATAAGTTGCTGCACAAAAAAAAAAAAAAAAAAAAAACCCACTTAGAAGTTAGAACACTTTTCAAAGAACAATACCAAAATGTGTTCTGTGCCTGCTGGATGATTTGGGGTAGCTTGCAATCCTTCAATGAAGTCTGCCTTGTCTTTTGGGCTAGGGTTATTGGTTTGTAATTTTAAGGGAGAAATAATGACTACTTCATGAGAGAGAGAGAGAGAGAGATAGAACTAGCTTAGGTTCAATGCTCCTATGCACAGTACACTGGATCTGTAGGAATTTAGATATGTGTTAATTACTTGTCATGTGTCTACATCTCAATAGATTCAATTCACAATAATACTAGACCTAAATCATACCTATGAGAGACTGTGCAAAGGCAGTGACCCAATGTGGACAACAACTCATACTATGAGAAAGCTATGGTGTTTTATTATTAGGTTAATGATTATTTTCCCATGTTATTATGGAAATTACCTTCATAACGTTGTTGAATTCGGATCAATTTGACATGTTGGCGATAGCTTAGGTTTTAGAAGATATTACTTTAATTTTTGGGTTTTAGATATATTTCTTTTGTTTGTGTTCCCTTGGAATGCAATAGAGTTGCTAATGCTAGTGTTAGAAAACAGAATGAGAATGCTATTGTTTGACCTGAAAAGTATCCCATTTCTCTTTCTCATTGTACAAGTTAAAACTAAATAGATAAAGCATTGTATCGTATTAAACTAAAGAAGATTGAACAATTTTTTGTTTTTTGTTTTTTTTTGTTTTTTTAACAATTTGATAGTTACAACAATAGAAAATAGGAGATTTAACCTTAGATACATCTTTTGAAAATACCAATACGTAACGGTTAAGCTACAAGGCTCTTGAGTTTTTATTTTTTAATATTAAAGTTAGTAAGGTAACATGCGCAAATCATGAGGAAGACTAATAGATAAATTTGAGGATGTGATATACGACTTAAAAATAGAAAGTACGTATATACTAAGTTATAATATATGAACAAAGAAGACATGCATGCACAATCAATTCCCACAAGGATTTCCTTCTCAAAAAAAAAAATTCCCACAAGGATTACGATTTACGATACGATTTCCACTAAAATGAAATAAAATTAATTAGGCCAAAAAGAATTATACACAACCTGAAGGTAGGCCAGCTCAGCTGTGAAATGAAAATTTTATAAAACACCCAGCCATATGATATGAAATCAAACAACTCCACAATATATAATCATTAATAATCAAAAAACACTAAGAGCCCGTTTAGTCATGGATTTCAAAAATTGTTGTTTAAAATGATGTGAAAATTGTGGTTTAAAAAACGTTGTTGAAATACGTGTTTTTAGTGTTTATAAAAAAAAAAAAAAAGTGTTTGGTATCATGGTTTTAAATAACATGTTTCAGTATTCAAAAAACAGAAATATGTGTTTAGTATGTGTGTGTTTGATTTAAAAAAAGCTGACACTTGTACGATATTAACATTTTTTAATTCAGGAGAGAGAATACGTCTTAATTCAGGAGATGAGACACTACACAGATAAGTCTGACCAGGGGGGCCCACATAGTGTTCAAAATAATTACCCAATTGCCACAGAAAAACGTTGTTTGTTGTTTTAAAACAGGGTAGAGATGATTTCAAAAGCACCATTTTAAAAACCGGTTTTTGAACAATGTTTTCCAAACAACCCTGAACAGGGATAAATGACCAAATGCGTGTTTTTCTTTTTGGACACTAGTGTTTAGTGTTTAAACACTGAACACTAGTGTTTAAAATGAATGACCAAACGGGCTATAAGTCAATAGGAATGCAGTCCGACATGGGAGTGTTCGTCAATCGGCAACAGTGGTGGTGCAGAAAGCTCAAACTTTGCTTGCTGAATTTCAGGGAGCAAACCATGTTATTGCTTCACCGAGGATGGAGATGAATGATTCGTGGACATTACCAACGGCCCCAAATTACAAGGTAAATGTGGATGGTGCGGTTTTTAGTCATATTCGAGGGTCTGGGGTCGGGGTGGTGATCCGTGATCATGAAGGAAGGGTTGTAGCAGCAATGAGCAAGAACCTTCTTCAACCTTTGGGTCCGCTGGAGATTGAGGCGAAAGCTATGGAAATTGGAGTGTCATTTGCGTTGGATACTTGTATAAGGGATGTGGTAGTTGAAAGTGATTCCAAGATTGTAGCTGACACTTAATTGGGATTATGTACTCCTCCTATGGTTGTCTTAAATGTTCTGACTAGTATTGCATACAAACTTCAGGATTTTAGATCAATTCAAGTGTCTCATGTGAAGCGTCAAGACAATAAACCTACACATCTTCCGGCAAAGTTTGCCAAAGGAATAGATAATATTGATAATTATGTAACATGGATAGAAGAAAATTCATCACTGATTGAGTCAGCTATTGCTCATGATGTACGGAATTTATCTTCTTCTTAATAAAGTTACAAGTTTCTCATTTAAAAATGATAGGCCAAGAATGTATTGATTCCTTGTGATGAATTAACCAATTAATTAGCCAAGTTAATTAATTAATTCAATTTCCATGTAATAAGCGTGGTAGCACAAACAAATAACTAAATGCAGCGGAAATTAAATTAACACGGTGATTTGTTTATGAATGGGGAAAACCTACACGGCAAAAACCCCACTGGGTGATTTTAAGGTCACTACTCCTGAGAATTCACTATTATCACAACAAGCGGTTACAAGTAAAGGAATCTCAGTACCTTATACCAACCTATAGTTGAAATCTTACCCCAATACCTAATTAGACTTGTTATGTAGTGACAATCTCTCCTTTCAATACACAACTCCCAGTACGTGACTAACCAATTCAATGCGCGGATCCCAGTACGCGGCTTACTCACCAACTTGAGAAAGATGTTGGCTGTAAAGTTCTTTAGTTCATCACACGATGAAGATCACAAAACTCCTTGGTTATAGAACTCTACGGTGTACAAACACAACAGCTTCTTCAAGAGAAAGATGAACTAAGGCAAACGTCTCCAGTTTACAATATGCTTGTGAAAAACTTTTGCATTGAGTTGCATCAGCTATGACAGCCCTTAAAACAATCCTTATATATGTTTAGGGTTGTGAGAAAAGAAAGCCCAAACATCTATTTACGGATTGGATTGAAATCAGCTCTGAAAAACAGAATTTCTTAAACCTCAATAGATAGCTTATCTGTCAAGATAGCTGTTGAGCATCGGGCTTCAGTAGCTTCTTAAACCTCGATAGATATTAGCTGTCGAGTTTTAAAATCCAGCACTTCTTCACTTGTTTCTTGGACAGACTTGCATGGTTTTAACACTTAATCTTGAAACCTTTTTCCTTGAAGTATTAAACACATCCTAAATCTACCCAATTACAAGTAAAATGCATTTTGTCAAAAGATTAGCCAATTTTATATTGACATATGTTCCTAACATTAATTCACATATGTCCTAACAATCTCCTCCTTTGTCAATCCGTGACAAAATCACAACAAAAAAATGAAAATATGAGAGAAGTCATAAATCACTCAACTCATACTCACTTGTTTAATACAATAAAATTTATCCTAACACAAACTCTTAAAAAAACTTTGCAAGAAGAGAGTTCATGGCAAGAAGACTTTGACAACCTGTATTTCTAAAACATTTTAAACAAAACACATCACGGTATCTTAATGTGAAACAGAAATAAAAGATTGCATACAATATATAAAAAGCATGTGCATAAAGAGAGAAAAGAAACAACACATGTAAACTGTAATAACAACCTCATCATATATAATATCAAAAGTACAAGGTTTGCTATCACAATGTAAGAACAATGTGTCTCTAAAAGAAGAAAAAAAAAATACATAATTCCTCACTACATCCCTCAAAAAATATAGACACTCCTCCTAACAAAAAAAATCTCTCCTTAAAAAATATAGACACTCCTCCTAACAAAAGAATCTCCTATGCTAACTCTCCCCCTATGTATATGACTACTCTTATATCAAAACTACTCCCCTTTTTTGTCACGAGTGATGAAGGGTAAGTACATCAAGTAAACATCTTATCATCACTGGGCAAGCTAGCATCATCGTCCTCATCAGCATCATCACTGCTGGAGCCATCATCACTCTCAACCTCTAAAGCCGGTGGAGGTGGAGAGGTATAAGTAGTGAAACCACCCATGGCAGCCTGTCGTCGTGCAATACGACCAACACGGGTGTTCATCTGACACAATTCATCACTGAGTGTGTCAAGGCGAGAATCCATGTGCACAAGCTGTGCCATGATGGCCTCTAGAGTCACTTCACCCGTAGAAGACGAAGGAGTGGAGGTGGATGGAGCAGAAGAAGCTGGAGGAGTCACCGTCTCTGTCCGAGGCTGCCTCGGTCTAAGCTATGCTTCGCTTTGTCTAACGGTAGCAGCGTCTATGGCACTCATAATCGTAAAATGAGGAGACTCAGGAAAGGAGACAGAAAAATGGCGAAGAAGCCTCGTCATAGTGGAAGGAAAAATGAGCTTATCATGAGTCGCTGTATCCCTATAGACATCTATAAATGATAGAATAAAGTGAGAAGGGAAGTCAATAGAAATGTTCTCTAAGAGGGATAACAAAAATCGAGCACGGGACTTTGTGATAAAGTTATAGTGAGATAAAGGATGAAGAATGAATGTCATCACCATGTTAAAGAATCTCGAACCTTTTGCAAAGGGGTGTTTTGACGGTCACCCCAAGATGACGGTGTCTCACAAAATAGAGACGAGAGTTCGTCTTTGGACACAGTCCTTAGACGATCGCAGCCAGGGTATTCAAGATGCGCTACCCTAAGAACATGTAGTACCTCGTATACAATATCTGGAGTAACTACAATGCGCGTACTTCGAACGTGAGTGACAAAATGAGGTACTGAAGTGTCGAATCCGTGCATGTTGGAGTAAAATTCCTGTATGATCATGGAGGGATAGGTGACCGAGATGCCACACAGTGACTCCTAATCCCGACTGTAGATGATAGTGGGAAGGTCAGTATCGGAAAAATCTGATAGAATGACTTGGCATTCCGAATGAATGCCTCGTCGAGAAAAGTTCTCCGAAAAGTCCTTACGGGCTTTATCATCATGGAACCATGTGTGAGAGGGAGTGGAGTCAGAAGAAGTGGATGCCCCAGAACGAAAAGGGTTCTGGGACGGAGTGGATTTTCGTTTAGGTGCCATAGAGTAACTAATGAAAGAAATAGGGAGAGAAAGAAACACACAGAAAAGCACCAACAATATCAATATCAATATAAAGATAAAAGAAGGTACGTATGCATGAACATGTGATATGCAAACTTAAAAACATCATGGGCTCAGCCCAATCCAAACCTACCAGCATATAACAATTTAACATAGTAATTATACATTTAAAATGCATGAACATATAGTTAAAATGCAAATGTGATGCAATGTATGAACATTTAGGATCATTTACACAAAACTCATCCCAAAAATTTCACCAAAACTTCATCAATTTTGAAAAACCCCAAAAAATTTTCAAAAACCCCAAAAACCTAGGTCTAATGTGTGAAATGCATGAAGAATGAAGGATTAAGGACCCTTACCAGTGAAGAAGAGCAAGATCTAGGTCGAAAATCACTTGGGAATGAAGTTTAGAGTGAGAGAGAAAGGTTTTGGGAGGTGAAGAGACAAGATCTGTTGAGAGAGATCAGGGAGGAATGAGAGAAAATCGCACTGAAATGAATATATAGAAAATCATAAAGCTCGACAGATTGAGAGGTGTCGAGATTTAAAATGCGTGAATCAGCTGTCGAGGATCTATTGAGAGGTGTCCACAGCAAAAGGGGCTCGATGGATAGAGAAGCTATCGAGAATCTATCAAGCATCCAAAAACTTTCTCGATGGGTCGAGTAGCTGTCGAAAAGCTATCGAGAATGCGATAAAAAGAAGCTGAAAGAGCTCGATAGATAGCCTAGCTATCGAGAGGTGTCTAGCAGCTGTCGAGATTGCTTAAAAACAGTTTTTCAAATAAGAGAAAAACACAAACATGAATGCAATCAAGTATGCTACACAACCAAAGATCCAAACAACATTTTAAGCTCTCAAAATCATCTCCTAACAAGAAAAATGTCTGGCACATAGATCCAAAACACACACACACACACACACACACACACACACACACACTAAACAAGTTTAACCAATTTTATATTTCAAAAACAAGTTAAGACAATTTAGTGAGCATACATTAACACATATATTCCTTGTGATGGCCAAATCACATTGTACTTGCACATGTATCAAAAGTAGCAAAGAATATTGCGTGTTGTGTGTGAAAAACATCGCAAGATTGCATAAGTGTCTACAAGTTATGACGATTTGAAATATGAGAAAATCACTTTAACTCACACACAATCTTAACTGTTTGATGAGGTTATCACCTTCGAGGTACGTCCTATAACTTCCTCATCTCCTAGAATACACGCTTGCAATCATATATAAAGCATTTTGATTCTTTTTTCTTTTTATTATTTTTGGCATATTTTTCATTTAAGCAAACCATGCATGGGCATATAAGAGATAGAAAAGAAATACCCAATGATGTTAAGCATTTGACATTCCACTTTTGCTATGCCGAAACATACAAATGTCATTTCATGATTGGCGGACAACAGTGGTGAGATGGTTATTTATGCCTTTCTCTTAGGATTTTCTAGTCCTTTCCGTTAAAAAGAGTGATACAAGTGTTAAGTATAAGAGATTACTTAATCTTGCTCATCACAAACACAAGCCACAAAGCTCACTTGCTTAGTTGTGCATAGAGATGCTCATCTAAGTTACAAAAGATACAAAGTTTAGAAAACTTTGTTTCAATGGCCATCTAAGATACACAAGTACCAATGTACACAAACACACACTGTTTTTGTATTTTTCTGATTTTTCAATTTTTTATTTTTATTTTTATGAAAAACAAAATAAAGCAAAACTGAAAAATAAACAAATAAAAACATGTTAAACAAAGCAAAGCATAAAACTAGATGCAAATGTATGAGGAAGAAAAAGGAGAAGAGGAGATCAATTCATGGAGATAACACTAATGTTTTGGCGAAGGAATTCAAACCGTTTGCTATCAAGAGGTTTGGTGAACAAATCAGCCTTCTGATCATCAGTGTGAATGAACTCAAGAGTAAGAGTACCATCTTCGACAAGCTCTCGAATGAAGTGATGTCGAATCTCTATATGTTTAATTCGAGAATGTTGAATCGGATTCTTACAGATGTTGATGGCACTGGTATTGTCACAGTAGATAGTGAGATGCTCTTGACAAATACCGTAATCATGGAGGAGTTTTTGCATCCATAGAAGTTGGGTGCAATAGCTGTCAACGGCGATGTACTCAGCTTCTGCAGTGGATAATGAGATGGAATTCCGCTTTTTGCTCATCTAGGAGACAAGATTATTACCCACATAGAAACAACCCCCTGATGTACTCTTTCTATCATCAGCATTCCCAGCCCAGTCTACATCAGAGTACCCAATTAAGACATCATTTGTGTCCTTGCTATACCACACACCAAAATCGGCAGTGGTTTTGACATACTTTATGATTCTTTTCAAAGCAATCATATGAGACTCTTTGAGATTAGCCTGATATCTAGCACACATTCCTACACTGTAACTAATGTCAGGTGTACTAGTAGTAAGGTAAAGAAGACTACCTATCATGCTTCTATAAAGAGATGTATCAACACTCTTACCCAACAAATCAATAATGAGTTTAACATTTGGGCTCATAGGGGTTCTAACAGAATTAACAGATTCCAAATCAAACTTTTTCACAAGGTTCTTAGCATATTTAGATTGAGATATGAATATACCTAACTCTTGTTGACGAATCTGCAACCAAAGGAAGTGATTCAACTCTCCAATCATGCTCATCTCGAACTCGGCCTGCATGAGTTTAGAGAAGCCATGAGCAAGCCTTTGTTGATCTGAAGATGATATCATCAACATATACTTAAGCAACTATCAACTCGTCATCTTCTCTTTTGATGAAGAGAGTTTGATCAGCTTTCCCTCTTATGAACCCATGTGACACCAAGTATTGGGTGAGACGATCATACCAAGCTCTGAAGGTTTACTTTAAACCATAGAGTGCCTTCTTGAGGTAAAACACATGATTTGGAAAGTGGAGATCGATGAATCCTTTTGGTTGAGCCACATAGACATCTTCTTTAAGGAACCTATTTAAGAAAGCGGTCTTGACATCCATCTGGTAAAGTTTGAACTTCAATTGGCATGCTAGGGCTAGGAGAATCCTGATGGACTCCATATGGGCTACTGGAGCAAATGTCTCATCATAGTCTATTCCTTCCATTTGAGAGTATCCTTGAGCTACAAGACGAGCCTTGTTGCGGATCACATTACCCTCCTCATCAGTCTTATTGCGGAATATCCACTTTGTGCTAATGATGTGCTCACCCTCCAGTCTAGGTACTAAAGTCCAGACATCATTCCTTTGAAACTGAAGCAGTTCATCGTGCATAGCTTCAACCCAGCTTTCATCCTGAAGAGCTTCCTCAACTTTAGTGGGTTCAACCTGCTACAAATAACAAGAATAAGGCACAAAGTTAGCAACACATTTATCAACTGTATGCTTCCTTAGTGTAAGTTCATTCATGTTTCTCACAATAACTTCTGGAGGATGATTCACTTTGATCCTAGAGGAAGGTCCTTTCTCTTCATAGGATTCGGAATCAGATGAAGTAGGTATGTCTGCTGAACCTTCTACAACACTTGGAGTGTCGGGAGTACTTGGAGATGCGGGCTCTTGATCAACAATTTCTTGAATGTTATTGGGCTCGGGGGAAAGAATTTCTTTGGGGATTTCCTCAGTAAATTTCTCAGAACCGGACTCTGAAGATTCATCAATAACAACATTCAAAGTTTCCATCACTTTCTTGGTTCTTTTGTTGTATACCTGATAAGCCTTGCTTGTAGAGAAGTATCCCAAAAATATTCCTTCATTGCTTCGGGAGTCAAATTTTCCCATATTCTCTCTATCCTTAAGAATGAAACAAGTACTTCCAAAAATTATGAAATACTTAACATTCGGCTTCCTTCCCTTCCACAACTCATAGGGAGTCTTCTTGGTATCGGGTCTAAAATACACCATATTGACCGTATGACATGCAGTGTTAACGGCTTCTCCCCACAAGTTTCTAGCCACATCCTTGTTATGCAGCATGGCTCTAGCCATCTCTTGAATAACCCTGTTCTTTCTTTCTACTACACCATTCTGCTGAGGAGTAATAGGAGCAGAGAATTCTTAAGATATACCTGATCTAGTGCAAAAGGACTCCATGTATGAGTTCTCAAATTCTTTACCGTGATCACTTCAAATTTGATCAATCTTCAAGCTCTTCTCATTCTGCAATCTTGTGCACAAGGCTTCAATGTGCTCAGGAGCATCAAACTTGGATTGTAGGAGGATGACCCAAGTGTCCCTAGTGAAGTCATCTACTACAACCATGATGTATCTCTTCCCACCAAGAGACTCGATTCTAGTTGGACCCATGAGATCCAGATGCAGTAGCTCTAATGGTCTGGATAAAGCAGATGTATGAGTGCTCGGATGTTTAGCTTTCGTCTATTTTCCAAGCTAACATGGTTCACACACCATATTGTTCACTCTACTAAGCTTTGGTATCCCTAAGACTGACTGATGCTTAGATATTATTGAAAGATGTTTGTAACTAGCATGTCCCATCCTTTGATGCCATAGGTCTTAATTTGGTAAACGAATGCTATTGCACACAATATCGGCATCAGGAACCAAACTATAACAATTGTCTAGTCTGCGAACACTACTTATGAGTTTTTTCCCAGACTTATCCATGACAAGGCATTTTCCTTTTAAGAATAGTACCATGAAGTCTTGATCACATATTTGACTTATGCTCAGCAGGTTCACTCTCAGACCTTCTACGTATAGCACATTTGCAATGTCTGGCAATCCAGGTAGAGAGATGATTCCCTTTTCTTTAATCTGTGATTTGCTCCCATCACCAAAAGTGACATTACCACATTTTTTAGACTCGAAAACCTTGAAGAGAGATCAGTCTCCAGTCATGTGTCTTGAGCAGCCGCTATTAAGGTACCACAAACACGTGTCCATAACCTTAAATGCGGACTTCATCATGAAGCACACTTTGTGCTTAGATGACAGATCAGTGGGAATTGTGTTTTCTCTCATCTACCTTTTATGAACAAAGCCTTTAACTTTCACTCTTCTCAGACAAACTCCTTTGCACATTTTCATTTTGAGACAATCTAGTATCTTCTTTGTGAAGTTGAGATCTTTTCCAATGGTCATCATAATAGAATTCAAATAATTTTTAGACTTGCATTTTCTGATACACTCAAACAAGTAGAGATTAAAAAAACAAGATGTATTTGAAAACAAAGATCTCTTCAAGCCGGTTGCAGCCATGACAACAAGGGGTCAATGGATCACACAGCAAAGGTTAAAACCTAATCAGAGTGTGCCTGCTCTGATACCACTTGATAGGCCAAGAATGTATTGACTCCTTGTGATGAATTAACTAATTAATTAGCCAAGTTAATTAATTAATTCAATTTGCATGCAATAAGTGTGGTGGCACAAACAAATAACTAAATAACTAAATGCAGCGGAAATTAAATTGACACGGTGATTTTTTTACGAATGGGGAAAACCTACACAGCAAAAACCCCATCGGGTGATTTTAAGGTCACCACTCCTGAGAATTCACTATTATCATAATAAACGGTTACAAGTAAAGGAATCCCAGTACCTTATACCAACCTACAGTTGAACCCTTACCCCAATACCCAATTGGACTTATTCTATAGTGACAATCTCTCCTTTCAATACATGACTCCTAGTACGTGACTAACTAATTCAATGCTTGGATCCCAGTATGCGGCTTACTCACCAACTTGAGAAAGATGTTGGTTGCAAAATTCTTCAATTCATCACACGATAAAGATCACGAAACTCCTTGGTTACAAAACCCTGCGGTGTACAAACACAACAGCCTCTTCAAGAGAAAGATGAAATAGGGCAAACGTCTCCCGTTCACAATATGCTTGTGAAAAACTTTTGCATTGAGTTGCATCAGCTGTGACAGCTCTTAAAACAATTCTTATATATGTTTAGGGTTGTGAAAAAAGAAAGCCCAAACAACTATTCACGGATTGGATTGAAATTAGCTCTGAAAAACAGAATTTCATAAACCTCGATAGATAGCTTATTTGTCGAGCATCGAGCTTCAGCAACTTTTTAAACCTCGATAGATACTAGCTGTGGAGTTTTAAAATCCAGCATTTCTTCACTTGTTTTTTGGACAAACTTGCATGGTTTTAACACTTAATCTTGAAACCTTGTTCCTTGAAGTATTAAACACATCCTAGATTTACCTAATTACAAGTGCATTTTGTCAAAGGATTAGCCAATTCTATATTGATATATGTTCCTAACATTGATTCACATATGTCCTAACCAAAAAAAAAAAACACTAAGTCAAAAAAACAATTATATCCAAAATGTGTTATACTTGATAATCATACATCATACATCATACATTACCCACTTCCTCCATCTAAATTATAATTATTAGGAAGAGCCAACCCAACGAAATCATATAATAATTCAATAATCTCTATCAAAAATTTTAATTAATTCATTCAATAATCATTTAAAATTTCTACAGCTGGGAATTATAAATAAAAGTATAAATTACACAAGTTTGAAATGTAGCCAACCAATTCATTTAGATTTAGAAAATGTCGTAGCTGAGACACATTTCAAAAGAACGTGCTTAGCATAAGGAAAAAGAAATTGGTATAAACTATATAAATTATTAAAGAACATTCGCATATCTCAGATTCACAATCAATCAGATTTACAAAGAAAAAAGAAAAATATATTTTCAGATTTTCTCATTACTAATTAAGGATATAATGACCAACTCAACGATAATCACTCATTCACTTGCGTTATATTTTACTTTTTATTACTCAGTCGTAATAAAAATAGACAGCAAGGAATAGAAGTGGTAGTAGTTTGAGATCGGCATTTGCGGATTCAGTCATAGCATTATAGCTACCAACAAAGTCAAATCTCATCAACCAAAATTTCATTCCATAAAATTAAAACACTCTTTGATCAATTACATAACACAATATTGGTCTATCACAACATAGGTCATGATGTTTTTTTCTGACAATAATAAAAGTTACATCATCATGGATCTCATATTTTGGCCTAATTGGTTAATTGCTTTGTGGAACGCTATAAAAAGGTTAAATTACTAACATGATTATGACCCTCCATTTATCAGGTGAAGTTTAATTTGCTCCTTCAAATATTAATCATGTCAACTTTGTTCATAAACTTTTAAAATTCAATCTCTCTATAAAAAGCAATTAGTAAATACACTCCACTCTTTTGAGGTTTTGGAAAATGTCACACTCTAATTTAAGGAATGTTGCACCATCTAATAATTTTTTATGAGCAAAATTTAGCATAGTTCTTAGGTGTCATTCCTTAGGTTTCTCTTTTAAAATTTAGCTATGTAATTTTTTTTCTTATGGAATAAAAGTGTATTTTTAATTAAGTATAATTATATAGCTGAATTTTAAGAAGAGAACTTAAAGAAATAACACATAAATACTGTACCTAAATTTTATCAATTTTTTATTGGATAAATAATTTTAAAATTCAACCATTGGATTATATATTCTCTATATTATTAACAAGCATGCTAAATTTCATGTTAATCGGACATTATATACTATTTGATCCATAAACTCATCTTTCATGCATAATTTTAAACTAAAAAAAAAAAAAAAAACTTGCATTTTAAATACTTAATCGATAAACTAGTTATTAATCTTTGATTATCTTGAATTTTGCAAGCAACGAAAATATACAAAGATAATATAATCTAATGGTAGATTTGTCAAAATTTACATATAATAAGTTAAAGTTATTCAGATTTAACTTTACATATAAACTTTGAAAGTCCAGTCTCCTCTCCTATAAAATTCTTAACTTAATTATTTGAATTGACAAATAGAGCATACGAACTATGTAGACTTTATAGCCACTTTCAACAAAATATTTGAGAGATGAGATTGAATAAATTTTAAAAGTTGAGGGACAAATTTTACACAGTTAATATTTGAGGGCCAAATTGAACGGTGCTTAATAGTTGAAACTTGAAAGATCAAATTTGTATTGAAATTAAAAGAAAAATACGAAGGTAAAGTAAAAGCATATAATGTATGCTTTAAAGGTAATAGCTAGCTTAAACTGCAAGATATTGAAGCAGCAAGTTTGAGAGAAAATGGATCTAGTCTTCTTGTTGGAAACAAAAGAACTTGATGAACAAGCAAAATTAAAAGTCTAGGCAACCCCAATTTCCAAGAATAGTAGAAAACGCTCCTTATAATCTGTGAAGCATTGTTATTCATGACACCCCTAGTGAGTTTTTAAATGGATGCAAAACAGTTAAATCTCATACCTGAGAGGCCAAAAATGGTGGCTGAAAAAAATTTCATGTGGGCTGATGGTCATCAGGCCTTTAAAATTTTAAACTACCTGTTCTTTTTAGCTCCAAAAGTTTTAAAATCGCCCGATGTATGAAGAAATTGGCACGCACACAAATCACAATACGTTTGGATTGAGATATATTGTCCCCGAAAGATACAAATCTCCAATAAAACTAAAACTACTGATTATTTTTTTAGGGTTTTGGCTCCTTTGCATTACTTAAAATAGTAAGTGTCCTAGGCTATTCTATTTATACCAATATGGTAGAGGCCTAGAGGGTGTACTCAATCCTTCTTTATCCATTAGTACCTAGTAACTCTCCTCGTCGTGGGGTAAAGCAGCTTCAAGCATGATATAGCTCGCAAGGTTCATAATAACTTAGAGGTTACAGGTTCAAATCTTGTTTCCGCAACCTTTTTTTTTTTTTTGACAAAAGAGTTAGGTTCGATTTTGGTAACTAGTAATTAATAGCCGTTTTTTTTTCTTTGGATCGGTAGGAGGAAAAGAAGGGAATATGATGGAAGTGAAAAGGATAGAACCACTATACTATGATACTATTGCGGTCAACCATACCTAATTCTTTATCCAATTAAAAACATTAACCCATTACCCAGGGCAAATTGCGGCAATTGAACCTTTCTATTAAATTTCGTTGCTATCATCTCCAAGCAAAAAGAAACAGAAACAGGACCAACCAAATTGTAGGTTGTATTTATGATAAGAGCTATACTAAGAATTGACCATTAAATTTCTACATTCATTATTTATTTGTTAAAAAGATTCTGAAATATGTATGTAGATCAAATAGGATCAAGTGGCACCTCCTCATGCACAAAATGCTTGAGGGTTTAGGAGGGAAAGGGTTCGAGCTGCGGGGTTAGCAGCATGTTGTAATTATTTCTCAAAAAAAAAAAAAAGTGGCAAAATTAAGATGAGCTTTTGTAAATAGGATTTAAGTGGCAGAACAAGATTAGTTTTGGTCGACATAACCATGCAACTAATCACAATCGATCTATCATATGATGAGTTTTGATTTAGTTTTAATTTTTTTAAAAGTAAGCGTTAATCAAATATATAGTATATTTTAAAACACTAGTCAAGTTATATTAGAGTTTTTTTTTTTTTTTTTTTTTTTGTAGTTATTTATATAGCTTAATTAGTTTAAACTAATACACTTTTGCGCAAGCCATACTCTTATCCAATCCAAGCAATTTAGAGTATCACATATAGATTTTTAAAAGTTCTTTATTTAACTTTTTTTTTTAAAAAAACCTATTTTTCCCTTTTCCAAACAAACTCGAGAATTTCATTACATTTGCGTTGCATTTGGCATTGGCTGAAAAAGTTAATTTTTTTTTATTATTTAGCTTATTTTTGTTACTATTCATGAGTCCTATTGCACTTTTTGGTACTATTTATGAGTCCCACTGTACTACTTTAGCTAACTTTTAGCTTTATCTATAGTACTTACAGCAAAAACTTTTCAGTTTCAGTTAAATAAACTATTCCCGAATGGACACTTAGAATTATTTTTTGAGAATGATCCCTAGTTCGAGTCCTGCTACCTACACTTTGAAAAGAATTTCTTGGGCCAGTACTTTACCCCTTTGTGGGCCCACCCGACACGAACAGTGATTAGTCTCTGGTTGAAACCCTTGAGGAAACACTATGGGAAACCAAAAAAAAAAAAAAAAAAAAGCTTATATATAAAGAGAGGCTAAAGACACAACTATACAAGTACAATATGGTACCATTGTAGTAGCATGGACCCAAGGATGGGCTTGGGCCTAATGTGGTAGTACTAACATGGTTTTATTGACGTGTCACCGATGATGTAGCCTTAGAGTTGATGTGGTAGCTTCTGATTGGGACATGTGTCTGTTTGCATGTGAAAGAGATGTTTAAAGCTTACGGTGGCGCGTGAGAGATCTTCTCAACTTGATTTTTTGGCGGGGGAGAAGATTGATCAAAGAGCTATTCAATTGCGTGGTCAATGCATGAGTTAATCAAAGGCTCGACAACTATCGTTCTAAGAGAGGCAATGTTCTTGTGATGATGAGAGGCTACCAATTACAGCAGGTAACACCATAAACTTTTAACAACAACAGAGAATGAACCCAATGGTGTCACCAATAGAACAATATAATACAACTATATACTATGGGCCCAAGGATGGACTTGCCTCATGTGAACTAACAATTGCATTGATGATGAAGCTGCAATTTTGTTTATTAATTTGAGGACGACATAGTGGTATCAAACTTGCCTATTAGAAGTTTCTCAAAAAAAAAAAAAAAAAACTTGCCTATTAGAAGCAAGCTTAGTCCACAATTAACGTCATAGCAGTCATGATTTCCAACCATCATTTCTACTAATGAATCCTGGGTTTACAAGTGTGAGTGAAAGTTCTAACTGAAGAAAAAGTAAAAAAGTTGAAAATTAATATATAAAAAATTGTGCCCAAATTTATGGGCTTAAAACTCTAAGGCTAAGTAGTGCCCCTATTTGTTATATTAACTTCTCAATTAGAGTCTCTCTAAAATGTTTTATCTTTTCAATAAATAATTTCAGAACCAAAGATGGTGACAAGATTATTAATATCTGTTTCATAGTTGAAGTAAGGACTTAATCATGGCTTAAAAAGAAAGAAGTCTCAAAAGAGTAACAAATATAAATTAGATAATAGAACATACAAGGGGTAGGTTAGAGAGGGAGAGGGTCGTGGTTTTTAATTAATGGTGCGGTCAACCAGAGTGCAATTGTTATCTACCCTCTTTCGCTAAGTATGCATTGAGGTTTTGCTGATGAATAGTTGAAGAGGACCACTTGTGCTAGTTGATTTCTAGAAGGTTTATCTTTTTTCTCTCTTTGGCAATGGGACTGAATTATGTTCATGCCTTCATGGGCTAGTTCCATTCCTGGGTAAAAATAAGAGAAGTTGGTGGTGGGTTGGTTCTGGTTCTTGCTGAATGTAGAAAGCAGGCCTTTTCTTTTGTTGCTGGGCAAGTGACGTGTAGTCGATTTGGCCACTTTATCCACTCAATTGCTTTGATGACAGTGGGGTGGTTGGGTTGGGGATTTCTTACTGTGATTGATTACTGCCTGCTGAGATGAGATGAGAGCACAATTGTTGACCCAATATATGCACGCTTAATTGAGTGGTTTTTACTTTTCATCACTTAAACACGTTCCAAACTAACATACAAGAGGACAAAGTGGCACACCAACCACAAACAAATTCCGTAACAATTTTACAACAAATCTTAGGTATCGAACTGTTATTGATAAATAAAAAAATGATGTTAATAGTGAGTTCAGATTAGAACTATTGATAACTTACTTCTTAGGTACCGAACTGTTATTGATAAGTAAAAAAGTGATATTAATAATGAGTTCAGATCAGAATCAATAATAACTTACTTCTTAGGTACCAAACTATTATTGATAAAAAAAAAAAAAAAAAAAATGATGTTAATAGTAAATTTAAATTGGAACCAATAATAACTTACTACTTAAAATTTGTTGTGAAAATGTTGTGCACGTATCATTACTCAAATCATATAATCCTTTCATGCCTTGGTTTGAGTTTTATGGGCTTGGGCCATTTGTTTGAGCTATATATCTCTTGTTGAATTGGGCATTTTAACAAGCTCATTAGTTTTTATTACAAATTGCCTTATAAATAAAGCCTTTTGACTTCTTTGGGTTAAATTTGGCTTTGTGGGCCTGTCACACATCCGTTTTGTGCCTAATGGCTTTGTCCCGTCAGTCACAACCCTGAAGGCCGAATAAGGCAGCTACAACAACAAATAAGGACAGATTTAGGCTGATAAGTTGGGTTTGGAGGCCCATTGTAGATTGACCAAAAAATGTTCATCAGAGCCACATTTGTAAATGTATAGAATGCACTCGCATTATCATAACTGGTCCATAGTAAAGTACCAATCTAGGGACACAGAAGATAAGATCATAGATTGCTTTGCAGTTTGGTATCTAATTTATTGAATGACAAAGGGGCAGGATGGGGCTCAATCATGGGTGTCCCGTCCTCAACCCACAAGGACATTCAAGACAAAGCCATGTGTAGACTAAGGAGTGGCCCCCCCAAAATTTATTTTTAAATAAAAAAAAGGTTTATATATATATATATATATATATATATATAATTTTTGAGGAAAAAAATAATAATTGGCCTCGAATTGAATAGTCTCACAAATTCAAAAAAATAAAACGATCATCTAGCCCATTCCTTTCGCTAATGATCCATCCAAAAAAAAAAAAAAACTTATTTGACATTTTTAGTACTCATGTTCTGGCCCCCCAAGGCCCAAACCTGAAATCCTAATCCCATCCTTGGGGCATTACCCAACCCCAGCCCCAAACTCGAGCCCCCCATGGCCCCATCCCTTCTCCACCCAATTAAAAATATTCAAAATTTTATTTTTTTAAACACAAACAAAATCTTTACCAAGCAATAATACTCAATAATATAAAACAAATTTAAATTTCACACCAAATTATTTAACAAGACTATAGTACAAAGTCTCAATGTACCAACATAATAATAAAAATCAAACTTTTACCAAGAAATACCACTCTATAATAAAAACCGAATATTTAACACCAATTCAAACTCAAATTTCACACTAAAACTGTTTAATAAAACAATAATGTCCTTCATTCCATTACAATAAATTAAATATACAAAATTTCTAATGGTTATAGTGGTAATTTTGTAATTATAGAAAATATAATAAAATTTTAGTAAATATATTTAAGATAGGGTGAAGCTTTGTCCATATAGGGTTTGGCTTAAATCCAATGTTCCAATGTACTTAACATGATCGAATTGACCACGTGTCCGTCTTGTTCAATACTCAGAGCATTGGATAGAAGCTTCACCCATATAAAATTTTGCTTGGGTCTAGTGCTCTAGTGCATTGGATCAAATACGGACACATGTCCAAAATTAGTCATGTATCTGCATCATGTCTTGTTCAATGTATTAAAGTATTGGACGGAAGCTTTGCCATTCCAAATATTACAAAAATGATAGAACCTTCAGTTGCAAGTTAGTGGATGTGATACAAGACGAAAGAAGGAAAGCTCAATGGAAGTCCTGGAAAGAAACTTGCCAAGGCTGCTGCCCCACAAAGGACAATCAACATCATTATGCATTTATGCTCTAACCAACCATATGGCTCAAAAAATTGGCAGTAATGTGGTCTGCAATATACTCCTTTTCACCAAGATTGTAATGCAATTAAGGTTTCCTATACTCCAAAAGGAAAAGCCCGTAATCTTTTATAACTCATTTCAAAAGCAAAAGACCGCTCATATAGAAGAATCATATTTCAAATTTCCTAATATTTGAATGTCAGAAAGAATGAGATGCTAATAATGATGACTTCACTAGGCATTTTGACAATCTTCATTTTCCTCTCTTCGTTCAATAAAAAGGGTATGCTTATAAATCTACATGCACCAGAAGCAAAACTGCCAAATTTTTTGCGTATGGTTTGTTATGAGTTAACTTGGGCAAGCCTCAACGGCATGTAATGTGAGAGATCCACCTTTGAGATCTAGTGGAAACCAACCCAACATAAAAGACAATGGAGACTATAGAGTAATGTTAGAGCTGTTATACCCTGTCAAGAAACACAACATTCATTTCTAAGATCGTACTCATAGGCGGAGTTAGGGGGTGCCAAGGGGGCCATGGCCCCCCCTAGCTTTTGAAATTTTCTATTAATTTTCTTTTATCTTTGGTAATAAATTTAAAAATTACACAAAAATGTGTTCACCGCCCTCCCACTGAGAAAATTTCCTGGCTCCGCCACTTTCATACTGTACTTGTGATTCTGCAGACATTGAAACAAAGCCTAAAAATTTAAGAGCATTGGTTATGCATTTCTAAAAATGTACATAAAATATGTCTTTTCTAAAAATGTATTTCTCTTGCACCAAAAATAAAAAAAGATTTTTTTCTTAATATATACAAAAGAAGAGTTGTACCACCATCGGTATGTTTGGTAAAGTGGATTTTAGTGAGGATAGAAAAAAAGGAGGGAAAACTTTTTGGAGGATGTTTGGTTGGGAGGAGGAGAGGGGAAAAAAATGGTAGGGCTCGAATGTTTTCTTCATGGACCCACCAAAAAGTTTTTGCCCTAAAATAGAGAGAAAATTGGGTAGGGGGAAAGTTGAGGGGTAAATGACGAAATTGCCCATGTGCTGTGCACATGGGTTTCATCCAGTTGCCCCCCCCCCCCTCTTTTTTTTTGGTTTTTAAGCTTTTGCTTTTTACTGGGCGTTTGCCTCTTCTTTTCTTTTATTATTATTATTATTATTATTCCTAGGACGTTGCCTCTTTTTCTTTCTTTTTTTTCCCTTTTTTCTTTTTATTTTCTAGGGCCGTGCCGTGGTGTTTTGTTTTGTTTTGTTTTGTTTTTCGTCTCTTTTTTTGTTTAACTAGACAAGATTTATTTTTCTGAACATGATTTTTATTTTTTTAATAAATTTGGGTGATTACATTTTTTTTTGTTGCTTCTTTCTTTTTTGTTTTAATTGGCCATCATTTTTAACAAGAGTATATGAGTAAATTTATACAAACTCATTTTTTCCATCATTTTACCTTTCCACTCCCAACCAATAAAAAATTAGGGAAATTAAAATATTTTCTATCCTCCCACTTTTTCACCCCTCCAACCAAACAAACCTTAAATAGCATTCCATGGATCAAATACCTATTGTATAAATATTCTTTACAGAAAGAACAACCCCCCCCCCCCCCCCCAAACCAAAAACCAGAAAAATAGAAACAAAGCCATGGAAGAAGGGAGATTGAGGAGGGAGAGAGGAGGAACCTTGCCACTGTTTACACCTTATCAGTTGATTGTTCCATCAATCCAACATTTCCTCTAAAACCAAAGTAGCAGTGATCCACAGTGTACGACCATTTCAGTGATCTTTTATAATTTTTCCTTCTCGTCATCCTGTCGATTCAAGCAACTTTCAGTCAATAATAGCACTAAGGGTAGTCAAAATGATATCAAATATAAGATAATTACACCAATTTTAAATGTTAAACAATGTGCTTTGAAACTTGAATGGGTTTTGAAGAACTTTTTGATGCTCAAATCTTAATTTATGTAAACTCACATGCAATTAGGTTGGAAGAAACCTTCAATATCTAAAATATTACATACCCTAGATATCTAACATATTACATATATATAGACCATACGACTAATTTAAACAAAGTCTCAAACATGTAATCAATCAATATATATATAAAAAGCAGAAATCTCATGTTGGAGAGTATAAAGTTGTGTCATGTAGCGCATTTCTTGACATTCTCTTTATTTAGGCTTCTACTCTAACAATGTTTTCATTTATATCAAAGTCATAGTTCATTGAATTAGTCAATAGAGTAAATGTATATGCTAATTACCTATAGTTGTGCTTTATTATTTATAGTAAATGAATTTATATGATTATTTTTATAAACTCTATATAAGAAATAATTTTAGTTGGAATAATAATAATAAATTTAGAATATAACATTCTTCCTCATGTTTAGTTTCTTTGACAACAATTGACACAAAAGCCATAAAAATTAAATGTTTGTAAATTCACTAAAATTAATCTTAACCTTTTAAATTTCCTAACCCCTTTTGGTGATTTGTGTGTGTGTGTGGGGAACTAATATGTAATTAGAAAGATTACTAATAGAACAAATATGTTTATTTTGTTATATTAATTATTTTAAGCATACTGAAATTTTAATATTATTTTTCTAAGATTTATATGACAAAGAATTCATTTTTTTATGTGAGAAATAATTTATTTGAAATATGGTATTCTTACTCAAATTTAGTTGTTTTTACAACAATTGAAACAATGTCCAACAAAAAGGAAAAATAAAAATAAATTTAGTAACACACAATCAAGAATGTTAAAATAAAAAATAATTAAAGGATATTTGCATTTTTTTTAGTAGGCATGAAATATGCCTATCCATATTAGCCACTATATCATGTAATTTTTAATTTGTAAACACATATATAGTTTGATCAAATTACTACACTACTCTTAGTGGTTTTCTATTTTGCCTATAAAATAACCAAATATTGCAATTTTTTACAATATTTGGTTATACATCGATAGTTGAGGACGAGGATTTAAACTTTAGATGTCTCTGTTAGAAAAATTATGAGATCACAACTAGTTAAATAACAAGATATTTGGCAAAAATTATAAAAATATTAAAGAAAACTAATAATAAATTACACTGCATATTGTGCGGGATCTCAGAATTGTACTGGATAATATTTATATTCAGCTCCTATTGCAATCATCAGTGCCATAGCAGAAGTATAACAATTTAGAAACAAGTTACGCTTATCGAACTATCCACCATTTTGTTAAAATCATCATCAAATCCCCCATGAACATCATCTATAAAAGACAGTAAGATGTTCAGTACACTGAATAAAAGACCAGATGTAATAGATACCATTGAATAAAAGACCAGAAATGATATTAGAGCCAAAATTCAATTTTGGCCAAGTCATCATCAACAAACCCACAAAATCATCACATGGCTTCAAGGACGCGCAAGTCGTCTCACACCACTGCCATAGTCCATATTTGCTTTGCAAACAGCGGCGCCACCATCCTCACCTCCATCAAGTTATCATCCCTTCACGTCCTCATCAGATATAACTTCAACAAGCAACCTAGAACTACCGCAACTCTTAATCCTCTCGCGCCAACCAAGCCCAGTAAAGAACTCACCATAAGTTCACAATCACACCCATTCGAAAGGAGATATCTGCGATGGGCAAGAGGTTCTACCGGTTGGGTGTTGCGCCATAGGTTTTCTTTGAGATCCATAAATACCACCATTGTCTTTCTCTAGCCACAAATTCGCTTCTCAACCAGTTCATCCATGGTGTCTCTCTGTCAAGGCACCCCGTGTAATTACCACAATGGAGTCGTGAACCCATAACACAAGTTCAATAAACACATAAGTTGGGCCGCCTTTGTACAAAATAAGCAAACCCACTTCTCTTCATCAAGATGTAAGGATGACAAATAAGTGGGTTATCATCTAAGTTTTGATTTGGTTTTATTTATTTTAAAAAAAAACAATAAAACAAAAACAAAAACAAAACCAAAAACTAAAAAAACAAAAATAAAAAGGCATAAATGCACTTTTAGTCCCTACATTTTGACTTTTTTCCATTTTAGTCCCTACATTTTAATTTTATCACTTTTAGTCCCTAAATCAATTAACGTGTTCCATTTTGGTCCTTTCCGTTAGCCCACCAACGGAAATTGCTTAGGTGGCAAACTGATGCTGATGTGGCCAATTAAAAAATAATAAAAAATTTTAATTAGCATTTTAAAAAATGTCATGTCAGCTTCTAAATAAATAAAAAATTATTAATCAATTTTAACGAAATTAAAAAAGAAAAAACAAAATTAAAAACAATAAAATACATCAACTTAGATTTAATTCATTTTGAACAAGAACATAGAAGAACACAATCACAGATTTAAACATCAACATAAGAACATAAAGCACAAACCCAGAACCAAACACAAAAAACACAAACTCAAATTTAAACATTAACACAAGATCACAAACACAAAGAACACAATAACTCTCTCAAGCGCTCTCTCTCTCTCTCTCTCTCTCTCTCTCTCTTCAAAAGCAAGTTCAGATCTCTCTCTCTCTAACTCACTATCTTTCTTTTCCCCTCTTACTGGTGGTGGTGGTGGAGTCATTGCAAGATGAGGAGAGGAATGAGTAGTGGCGGACGGATCGAGTTGCCGTCAATGGATGGACCTCAATCTGCGTTGGAGGGAGCCGATTGGGTTGGAGGTTGGGTGAAGAGAGAAAGATCGTAGATCTGGGTTTGCTTACCCAAACGAAAATCTCTAAAGATCTCTTTCTCAGACCAAAATCTCCCTCTCTCTTTCATCTTTCTAAAGCTTTAAAGCTCTAAAGTCTCTCTCTTAGATCGTGGATTTGGAAAAATCTCTAAAGCTCTCTCTCAGATCAATGGTTGTTAAGTGGTGGTTGGTTCGGTGGTCGATGGGGGTGGATCATTGGATGGGTTTGACGTTGGTGTGGGTTGCAGTGGCTTGATGGATTGATCAGTGACAGTGGTGGTGACTGGTGGTCTGATCTGTTCATGTGGGTTTCAGATTGCAGGAGTAGTTGGTTGGTTGGTCAGATCGATGATCATTGGTTGGGTTTGTTGTTGGTTTGGGCTTCGGATTGTAAGGTATTTTCTGGGTTTCAATGAGGCAATTGACCAAAAATGCTGAGCACAACAATGTCGGGCTGGTTTCGGGTTGCTGTTGTGTTTATTTTAAATTTCTAGGTTTGTTTTTTTCATGTGGATTTTATTATTTTTCCGGGTTTATGGGTTTGATTTGTTGGAGGATTCGGTGGAGGAAAGGGATTTTGAATGAATTTTTTCATGTTTATTTGCTGAGAAAATGTAATAAAAGAAAAGAAAATATTGATTATTTTAATTTTCTAGGCAACCTTCATGTTCTTTCCCGAAGAACATGAAGAACATGTTACTTTGTTCTTCCGAAAATAATGAAAAGAAAAAAAAAAAGAAAAAAAAATTAATTACTCTTTCTAATTGGTTTATGTTTGTTATTGTGTTCTTCGTGTTTGTGATCTTGTGTTAATGTTTAAATTTGAGTTTGTGTTTTTTTTGTGTTTGGTTCTGGGCTTGTGCTTTATGTTCTTGTGTTGATGTTTAAATCTGTGATTGTGTTCTTGTGTGTTCTTGTTCAAAATGAATTAGATCTGAATTGATGTATTTTATTGTTTTTAATTTTGTTTTTTCTTTTTTAATTTCGTTAAAATTAATTAATAATTTTTTTTTATATTTAGAAGCTGACATGGCATTTTTTTAAATGCTAATTAAATTTTTTATTATTTTTTAATTGGCCAAATCAGCATCAGTTTGCCACCTAAGCAATTTTCGTTGGTGGGCTAACGGAAAGGACCAAAATGGAACACATTAATTGATTTAGAGACTAAAAGTGGTAAAATTAAAATGTAGGGACTAAAAGTGCATTTACACCAAATAAAAATGTGTTACAGGTGTCACATACAGCACATATAGCTTGTTTTGTCAAGTGGTGTAATTTTATGCAAGGTATTGACACAAGATCCTATCTGCCTTAGCAGTCCTACCATGTCAACTAGACATTCATCTAGTCATTAATTAGTGTCATGTTAGCGGCACAAGATCTTGCCATGTCAATTGAGTAGCATAGGTGCTACACCAAGCTATACATTCAAGACCTTCCAATTCTCAAGCTTTCACCTTTAGTTTGAGGGAGGGTGTTAGATATACTATGGCTTAAGTGGCCAAAACCAATTATAAGCCTATGTACTTGTAGAACAAGCATATTAACTTTAGATTAGTCTAGACTTAAGTCATATATTCTCTATAAACTATAAACTATACATTGGGTTCATTGTAATACAAGTGTTTAATATAATATATAGCTGTCAAAGGCTTTCTCACTATGTGTGCTCTCTCTTTCATGCTTTTGCTCATCATTCAATTATTACACACAATCACACAATAACTTCCACAATTGTTCTCTTGAGGTACTAAGCGTTCCTCAAGAGCTTATGGTTTTTTTTTTTTTTTTTTTGAGGTGTGGGAAACAGTTAGTCTTTGTAAATTTTCTCTATGGATTCTCTTACGAAATCCTAGAGTAACCTATCTCTTTCTAATAGAGAAAGCTCCGGCTTTACTTTACCAAAAACTCTTCGTTCTTGTGAGTCTATAATAAAAATCAAATATTTAACACCAATTCAAACACAAATTTCACACTAAAACTGTTTAATAAAATAATAATATAAATTTCCAATATCTCCTTCATTCCATTACAATAAATTAAATATACAAAATTGCTAATGGTCAAAATGGTTATTTTGTAATTATAGAAAATATAATAAAATTTTACTAAATTTATTTAAGATAGGGTGAAGTTTTGTCCATATAGGTTTTGACTTAGATTCAATGTTCCAATGCACTAAACACGATCGAATTGATCACTCGTTCATATCGTGTCTCGTTCAATATTTAGAACATTGGATAGAAGATCTGTCCATATAGGATTTGGTTTGAGTCTAGTGCTCTAGTGCATTAGATCAGACACAGACACGTGCCCAAAATTAGCCGCGTATCTGCATCGTGACCTGTTCAATGCACTAGAGTATTGGATGGAAGCTTTGCTCTTCAAAATATTACGAGAATGATAGAACCTTTGGTTGCAAGTTAGTGGATGTGATACAAGACAAAGAAGAGAGCTCAATGGGAGTCTTGACCAACCATGAGACATCATTATGCACATAAGCCTACGAAGGACAAGCGACATCATTATGCATATATGCCCTAACCAACCATGTGGCTCAAAGAACTAGTAGTAATGTGGTCTGCAATATCCTCGTTTTCAACAAAATTGTGATACAATTGAGGTATCCTGTACTCCAAAAGGAGAAGGCCGTAATCATTTATCACCCATTTCAAAAGGAAAAGGCCATTCATATAGAAGAATCATATTTCAAATTTCCCATATTTGAATGTTGGAAAGAATGATTTGCTAAAAGCATTCACATCAAGTTGTGTATAATAGAAAAATGTGTAGAATTTACACAGGTTTGCTTAAAAATGATCAACATCAATTCGTATATAATTGTGTAAATTTATAAGTTTGTTATAGTAACCGTGTATATTTAGATTGAAACTATTCATTTTGTATTTAGTTGTTTATTCTTTCTTTACGTATCTCGAGAATAAAGAAAGTGGATAGTGGTTGTTATGTGTGAAGAAAGATAAACAATTTTAAAAATTAAGAAAAATTAATATTTTAATAATATGTACTATAAAATAGATAATCTGATGTAGGGTGTTTTGAAAAGTGGGTGTAAAATAGAAAAAATAGGTTTGAATGCTAAAATAAATAGGAATAATTGCATGAGTTGATGCAAATGCTCTAATAATGATGACTTCACTAGCATTTTGAAAATTTTTATATTCCTCTCACTGTTCAATAAAAAGGGTATGCTTACAGATCAGAAGCAAAACTTCCACATTTTTTACGTATGATTTGTTAGAGTTAAATCGAGCAAGCCTCGATGGCATGTAACACGAGAGATGCATCTTTGAGATCTAGTGGAAATCAATCCAACATAAAAGACAATGTAGACTATGGAGTAATGGTAAAACTGTCATACCCTGTTAAGAAACACAGCTTTCATTTCAAAGATTGTACTTTGCTTATGATTCAGCAGGCATTGAAACTGTAAATTCTGTGATCTGTACCCCCTTTAGATGACATATCGGCATGTTGATTCCTTCTCGCAAAGGTGGGGTGTGTAGTACTTAATCTCCTTAGAAGTGGTTTTATGCTCAAACTGGCATGAGCCTAGGAGTACATGATGACTTTTAAAAAGAGGCAAATGAGTCGCCATCTAGTTATAGGTCAAGGAACAAAAAAATTACTCCATGAAGGTCTTTCTACCAAACAAGGTCTGGAGTTGGGGTACAAGATAGGAAGAGGTTAGGCACCCCAAGCTTGCCTAGCCATAGCTGGTTTTCATATATTGTTGCTTGATTTGGACAGAAGGTAGATTTATCCTAGAGGTTCAAAAGTGTGCGTTTACATCTAGACATAGGTGTAGTTTACAGGTCATGTGAGACCATTATGGAAAGCAATGCAGACATGTGAGCAAGGGGGCAAAGAGATAAGCAATAGAAGACAACATGTTAGTATGGTAGAGATAAAGGCATGTGAACACTCAAGCATACAAACATGTAAGTGCAAGGAGACAAAACAATAACATCCAAGTATGTGCATGTGTATACCCAATCATACATGTGCACAGGCACATGCATGTGGGTACCAAACAAGGTTGCGAGTCTTACTCCAAAGGGTGTTTAAGTCTTATAAGGAAGGATTATTAATTGAAGTGAAAGCTTCATTAATTGATGAGTGCTTTCCCTTTATTAGACTTGAATTGTCTTGATTTGACATTAAGAGCTTTATGACCTTTAAGGCTTAACAAAGATTTGATGAATTAGGGTTTGACTGACTTGACTTCTGACGTTACCAATTAGATTCAAATCAATTACCATAATTAAAATCTTCTTTGAAACACTTTCGTTATGTTTGAATAGCTAATTACACTCAAATGGATTGAATGCTAAATAACTATTGACTTTAAGTTTAGAAAGTATTTAAATCTTTTATATTTGAAATGTTTGCCTTATTTATCTCTAAGACTTTTAGTTGCCTTATTAAGTTTGAATCAGAATTAAAGATTGGATGAGAGAGAAGAGACAGAATGACTTAGGGTTTAGAGATAGAAAAGGAAAGAAAAAGTAGTTTTGGTGTTTTTGCAATTAATATTAAACAAGAAAGGAAGCAAAGACAATCAGATTTCCTTAGAAAATGCAAGAAATTTGGTTGAGCCCAAATTGGCGTACACTTAGGGCTTGAATCAAATTTCCAGAAAAGCAACCAAAACAAGAATCCTAGCTGCATGAAAAGTGCATACGCCAAGATATGGGCGCCTACACAACTTATCCTATGCATACTCATCTCGAGGCATATTAGGGTTCTTGCATGTTCTTGACAAAAATTGCAGAAATTTAAAAAAAAAAAAAAATTAATTAAAGACACAGTATGAAACATATACATGCAAAACAACATATTAAAGCTTTAAAAAAAAAAAAAAGAACAGACAAACAAACAAACAAGAATCAAGGAGGAGAATGTGGGTCATGGAAAAGATCCACATCTCCTCCTCGTAGCACTTACAGTAATATAATTTAACCGGAACCTCGGCTAAAATCGACTACTGCAACTGTGTGTGTGATAGGATAAGTCATAGGACTTGATTATGGTCAAATGAGATGCCCTAAATGATTGTATTTGCAAGCTTGAACCAAGCTAGAATTCGAACATGGATGAGGAAAAGACTATCTTTAAATCAACAAGGATCTGAAGATCAATCTAATGCTTATCCCTTTTGCCCTTCTAGCCTTAAAACTCTAGGTTTAGCTATTCTCTGGGAATTTTGGCAAAGTTTCAATAAGGTAAAATGAAAATGGAGTAATTCTAGGTTTTCCGTCCAGAGAGTGTGAACACAACTACGCATTATATATCCGGTGTACGCATTCTTTATAAGCCTAGGCCAAATTTGTCTTTTGGGCTTTGAGCTTTCTATCTATTTTCATAGTTGGGCTTTAACCTTGGGCTGTGTTGCGTCATGATTAAGCTTGTCATCCTAATTGGGTTTAACACACGATGCTAATCATTTTGGTAACAATTTGATTTCTCATCATTAGAATTGGGGGGCTTGTATATAGATCGGAACGAAATGGGATGTCTACAGAAACAAAGCCTAAAAATTTAAGAGTGTCATGCACATCAAATTAAAGATTGTGATCAAACTTAAGCAATTCATCAAATGTACATAAAACATGTCATTTCTGAAAATGCATTTCTCTTGTACCAAGAAAAAAAAAAATCTTAATATATACAAAAGAAGAGTTGTACCACCATCTTTAAGTAACATCCCACGGATTGAATACCTATTGTATAAATATTCTTTACAGAAAGAACAACCCCAACCCAAACCAAAAAAAAAAAAAAGCAAAAAAATAGAAACAAAGCCATGGAAGGGAGATAGAAGAGGGGTATAGGGGGAGAAGGGGAACCCCGCCACTTTTACACCTTTATCGGTTGATTGTTCCATCAATCCAACATTTCCTCTGAAACCAAAGTAGCAGTGATCCACCATTTCAGTGATCTTTTATGACTTTTCCTTCTCATCATCCTGTCGGTTCAAGCAACTTTCAGTCAATAATAGCACTAAAGGCAGTCAAAATGATATCAAATATAAGATAATTACATCAACTTAAATTATAAACACTCAAATCAAAAAAAAAAAAATTATAAACACTGCTTTGAAAATTGAAACTTGAATGGGTTTTTAAGAACTTTTTTATGCTCAAATCTCAATTTATGTAAACTCACAGATATATATATAAACACAAATTCTTGAGCATGGAATTCATTAAATTGAATTGGATAATAATTGCATTTAGCTCCTATTGCAATCATCAGTGCCACAGTAGAAGTATAAGAATTTAGAAACACGTTGTGCTTACTGAACTATCCACCATTTTGTCAAAATCATCATCAAATCCCCCATCAGCATCATCTATAAAAGACAGCGAGATGATCAGTACACAGAATTTCACAGAATATAGAAGTTCAACAAAACAGAAGTGGCTCCCATGCCCCCACATAGTCATACAAAAAACTGTGTGGCATATCGTATCTACAGATGATGCACATCAACTATCACTGCATATAGTAAAAAATGACTTCCAGTTGTAAACAATAACCTGTGCCAACATTTTTTTCTAGCTGGTGTCTAAGCTCTTTGAGCACCCAACTTATCCCCATATGCATGCAGTCATGGCATTCCACGAGCCCTTGGTAATTATGGGATAATTCCTTGGGGGTGACCATAGGGGTAGTATTTGAACTTGGGTGATGATTCCTAAGGTGCTTAGTTATCAAGGAAAAAATAAATAAATAAATAAAACTTCCCAGTCCAACAAGCAATATAGTTTTAAAGTTTGTTACAAAACTCACAAACTAAGAATAAAAGCATAAAGGATGGATGATTTTATCATCCATATCCATTGTTCTTCTGCAGAAAGAAGGCTATTTTGGAAATCTTTCTAGTGTTTTACAACGAAGAATAACTAATTGGTGTGGATACTTGTAAAGTTTAAAAGATCAATAAGTTAATCCAAAAGCAGCAGTATGTTTACTGCATGGCCTAAACAACCCACTCTCTCTCCAGAATTAGGCTGTTCATTTAGACTAATTTTTTAGGAACTTGAACAGTGTCATCCTCATATGCCAAATCTGCTCACAATTTGAAAATAGAAAATAGATGCATTTCAAGGGAAAAAGGTAGGAAGTAAAGATGCATAAATTGTTTTGCTGAACAACCAACACATTAACAGGTGAATAATACATTGCAATCTACCTGGGCCATCATCACTGTCTCCAGGATCTCCCAAGAGAAATTCATCCAAATCTTGCTCTGTAGATGAGCTTGAAGTTTTAATTTTCTGGTTTACTTCTTTCGCCTCTGGTTTAGAAGTTATTTCAATTTTTTGAGATTCCTCTGCTCCATCATCTTTCACTTGTTCTGTTGATTTTAACTTAGGATCCTCCACATATCGCTTTTCATAGCTAAAGATATCATAAGAGAGGACTGTTTACAATACATCACAAAACAGTAGGAAACTACAACCCAAGTAAAAAAATGCAATAGATTGAGAGAAATTCTAGAAATACCTTAAGTCAAAAGAACTATGTATACAACATTTATATGTCTAGACTAAATGCTTATATGTATCTAATTACACATATGCATGCATGTCTTATACATTAGTCTATCCAAGGAGGAAAAAACCATATGATTTTGGACAAAATCAGACACATAATAATAAGGTAAATAATTGCATTTTGACAGCTACTGGTGTAAGCTGTCTCGTAGTGATTTAAATTCAATTCCCAACAAAGTATGTACAAGTACAAACCACTTTTAGATTAAGTTCCATACAAAAATATAAACTTCTAATATGTTTTTCTTTCTAGAAAAACGTATAAGTTTTGAAAACCCATGCTTACAGTCAATCAATTCTTAATCATATAAGTTTTGACAATAACAAATGGACGGTAGATAGTAGCTTGTCATGGCAGATATAATTTTTGGTAGTGATCATAACAAGTTGGAAGGTGTTAAAAGAAAATAGCTAGACCAATCAACTGATCTTCCACAGAGTTAGAAAAGAGAGAGAGATTAAACAAGGAAGGAAAATTGAAAAAGCAATTCAAAATTTTGAATGCACAAACTGAAAAAAGCATAAAATATTTTACATTATCTAAGCACCAATCTACCCAAAGAGAGTCTAATAAATATCTGGCAACAATAAAGATGTCACAAAAGGGGGCTAGATAAACACTATGACTATCTAAATGCTTTTAAGAACATTTGAAGCAATATTAGTATATCAGTCATAAAGGGAAAGGGAATAAAAAGTGAGAATGAAGGCATTAACCCAATAGACAAAGTTACTTACGGTGCCACATGACTATTCACTAGCATAAAATATATTCTCCAGAACTTCCTTTCTTTCATGACACGTGGGCATAGCTCATATCTCAACTTTGAAATTTCCTGCAAAAAAGAAAATGGAAAAAAAAAAAACAGTTATAAAGCATAAATTTTTGAGTTAAAAAGTATAATAAACCTAAAAGCCCAGGAAGATGTTTATGTATGTATGCACATGTGAATGGCAGAATGGGTAAGCCCAGATGCTTTTTGATAGGTAGATAGCGAGGGAGGGCGAGGTTAGGTTCGAGCCAAAAACACGGGGCACCACAGTTTTTAATGAGTGGAAGATCATGCAGAATGCCTAACATAACAAGAAAGATATCATTCTCAGGCTCATTTCAGTATCAACTATCAAGTCATATTAAGTTTAACTGGGTTTGGTTCACGAGTAAGCTTGTTTGTAGATAGGTGAGGCTTGGCAAGGTTCAGCAAGAGGAAGTACAAAGAAGTGTATTTCTTTATTATTTAAACTCAGAAATGCATAGTGTACTTGCTCCCCAATCACTGTATTCAGATTCTTTATCAGAGCCAAAGTTGACTTTTGTAGGTTCCTAAATATGCTTTTTTGGTCATCCAGTAAAATACGGTCTTACTATTATTTTGTGGAAGTGTAGCCATTGTATATACGTGGGGATGCCACATGTGAATTGACAACCTCTTTTGTATATTATATACATTATAAATTATGAAGGAACCATGACAATCCAATCACAATTAGAAAGTTCAAATGATACACATAGTAATTTATGGGGCTAGGCATTAGGAATGAGAATTCAAGCAACCAAATAACAAGGACATTATTAACATCAATGGAACTAGTTGACAAATAAAATATCTCAAATGACTAAAGATGATGTAGAATATTATTCTCTAGCATCTCTACACCAAATTTAAAACAAACAAAGAGCATGTTTCAAATCTTTGCAATATTTGCTCTGTATGAAATCAATCAGTATCCACTATTCAGTATTCAACATTATTAAAAAAAAAAAAAAAAACAAAGAAAGAAAAAAAAGGCGGTGCCTTCTCTTTACGTGACAATAGCACCAAATCTATGAAACATGATGTCAATTGAAAGGCGCCAGATCTCTACTCGGGCTTTAAACCTGCCCAATCTCTCTTTCTAAGTAATTCAATTGTTACAACAAGTGGGGATTGTTCATTCGTTCTCCTCATAAAAGAAACCAAGAAATGCAACTGAGTGACAAGGCTCTAGGCTTTGACAATCTAATTATTTTGACTTGTATAGCATTTCGGCTTCCAGCTATTAATTGATTCCATAAGACCAAGCAGTTACTACTTACTACAAGGTCAAACATTTGATTCCCAAATCCAAATTATTAGTTTTTATTTAGAACCTCTGGTAACTTTCTATTTTCAGTTCTAACAAGGGGGCTACCTTGACAGTTGAAAGAACAAGATTGGCGTGTTTTTCTTGCCACTCTGTAAGATCCTGCCTAACATTTGAGACAGTAGGTATATCGGACATTTGTGTATCATCTGCACAATCGAAAAAACACCCTTCTAGTAAACTCTGAATGATATGATAGAATGCAAGACAAAAAATCAATAACAATACACAAAAACAAAACAAAAGTATTCACAAAACACCATTCTAACACAAAATAAATTACTGCTCAAGGTTGAATTTTGAACTCTCTTCAAATATAATACAAAAATAGAGCAAGTTAACGGGACGCAAACAAAACCATAGATTGGTTTAGTTGTGTTAACCTTGTAAGGGAAAATCCTTAAACGTGGTGATGTTGATTTCCTTGACGAAGTCTCTCAACTCTTCGGTTATGCCGAACTTCTCCAGATCATTCTCCAAAGCCAAGGGAGTGTGAGGGGAAGAAGGTGAAGGTGAAGGAGAGACTGTGATTCCCTCGGCCAAGACCTTAATCTGCTCAGCTCGCTTCACGGCTTCGGATTTGATCAGCTCGGCTCGCTTCGAGGCCTCGGCGGCGAGCTCCTTGGACCGCTTGGTAGTCTCGGAGACCAGGTCGGAGAGCTTGGTGGCTCCGACGGAGAGTTCCTGGGTTCGCTTCGCTGCTTCCTCAGCTAGGCTTCGGGCTCTGTTCCACAAGTCCATGCCTTAAGGCTCAAAGCTCTGTCTCTCTGTGGTTCTGTCTGTTTTATTTCAATGTTTTCTCTGTTCTTCATCTTGAGGAAAGGTACATATTGGGCTTCCACGTGGCGTGGTTGACCATTTTGATGATATATCTTATTTTACACAGTTTTTTTTAATAACAAGAAAATTTTAGTTAGTACAATATAGGATAAACCTATAGTTATAGTTATAAAAAGGATTTTACTACTGTAAGACATACATTAGATATTAGATATATTAGTAAACCATTTTAGAAAAATATTTTTATGAGAAAATGACTAATTTTTTAATTTCTTATAAACAATTTTCTAAAATAGATAATTAATATATATGTAAGACACATATTAACTGAATCCAAAAAACTTTTTCGATATCATTTGATTTTTTTTTTTTTTTTTAGAAAAACAATATTATTTGACAATTGAGTATGAATTTTAAAATTTGAACAAGTCTAATTATGTAAAGTCAACAAACCTTGTCACGCCAAAGTTTTAAACTTTAAAATTTTAAATCCCCCTCTTCTGGTTCTGTTTTATTTCTAAGCTTGGAAATGTACAAATTGGGCTTCCACGTGGCATGGTTGACCATTTTGATGGAGGGAATGTGCAGAATAGCTATGTAAAGGGGTTGTATATAGTTAGTTAGACAACGTTTGAAAGAATAATGAAAAGTAACATCTCGAGTTTTAGAAAATCGAGATCCATATTAAAACCCAAGTCCCAAAGACTCGCTTTGCTAGTGTTTGGCTGGATGACTTGGACTGAAAATGCCACATAGATCTCGAGTCTTTAAGACTCGAGTTCCATGCAAAAAAAAATTCCCCATACAAGGAGCCCTATAGTGGCGTTTTTAAGTCCTATAGTGACGTTTTAAAGCCCTATAGCAACGTTTTCCTGCAAAAAAAAATTTTATAAGTGTGATCACCCCATACCAGGTTTAGGGAGCCCTATAGTGGCGTTTTTAAGCCTTATAATGACGTTTTAAAACCCTATAGCGGCGTTTTCTTGCAAATTTTTTTTTTTATAAATGTGATCACCCCCATACCAGGTTCAGGGAGCCCTATAGTGGCGTTTTTAAGCCCTATAGTGGCGTTTTTAAACCCTATAGCGGCGTTTTTCTGTAATTTTTGGAAATCGAGTCTTTAAAACTCGATTTTCACGTGGATTTTTTTCCACATCAGACCCATCCGCTTACAAATCGAGACTTAAAAACTTAAGTTTTATCTTGGAACTCGAGTTTTAGACACTCGAGATGCTAGTTTTCAGCATTGTTTTGAAACGTAATAACTAACTAAATTTTTTGATATTTATTGTTATTTGGAAAAGGGTGTTCCATTTTGATGATATAGCTTATTTTACACGGTTTTTTTTTTTTAATAAAAAAGGAAAATTTTTAGGTTAGTAAACCATTGATTATCATTATAAAAAGGATCGGGTAAAATATTATTTTGATCTTTAAATTTTACTAAAAGTTTGTTTTTCGTTCTTAAACTTTAAAAAGTTTTTGTTTTTTTTTTTTTTTTTTTTTTTTCTCATTCCTAAACCTTGTAAATAGTTTTTTGAATAGTATAGAGACAAAAATAATGATAAAAAAAACTTTTCAATAATTTAGGGTTGAAAAACAAACTTTTAGTAAAATTTAAGGACATAAATAAAACATTTTTTCTATAGTTTAAGGATGAAATATGAACTTTTCAATAGTTTAGGGACGAAAATTGAACTTCTCAAAGTTAGGAATGAAAAACAATTTTTTGATAAAACTTAAGGACCAAAATAGTATTTTACCCAAAATGATTTTATTACTGTGAGTGCTCGAGGACCAAGGGTGAAGTTGAGGAGTTGCAATATTGGTGTGGGGATGCCATGGGCCACGAACCCGAGGAGGAAGGTTACTCGAGGAGAGGAAGGGATGAGTCAAAAGGACTCTGAAGCGTTCCAAGTGGGAAGAGGGATCTGATGAGAGAGAATTAGTAATCATAGGGGAAGTTTCTAATTTGGAGTAGCCTGTTGCCTCCACATTAAATGGTAGGTAACAGTTTTATTAGTTGTATTGATGAGGAAATGACCTAAATAATGAAAGTTACAGTTAAGCAATCTCCTTCCACCACCTTCTTCAGATGTAAAAAGAGACAAGTGTCAGGAGGGGAGGTTTGTTAGATAAAGATGGAAAGTTGAGATATGAGGGAGGGAGGAATATATGAGAAAAAGAGGGTTTACAGAGAGGGGGCATTGAGACACAAGTATCAAGATACAGAAAAGAAACAAGAAGAACATTGAGAGAAGAGAGTGAACAGTAACATTTCTTGTATAACTATGGCCTCTTAGGGCCAACTTGTATGAAAAAAGGAGCTCATCCATTTAACTTACCTCTTCTTTTTCTTCCTTATTTTCATCCTCGGGCAGAGCCTCCCTTTTGTTGTTTGTTTCCCTCTCTTACAAATTCACTATTTTGGGCCACGTTTGAACTGATCCAGCCACTATTCTAAGTGGGCTTGGGCTGTTAGTTTTTCAGGTCCCTACAATTACCATAGGACATATATTAGTAAATCATTTTACTACCATAAGTATTCAGCCTCCTCCAACTCCAGGCTTCTCTTCTCCTAAGAATCCTAACTTGGTATGCAAGCTCAAGAAAGTGATTTACGTTATGACCTCCGATAAGCTAAAACAAGCCCCTTTCCTAGCTCTTGGTGCCTACTTTCAGAAATTTAGCTCGTTTCTCACTGCTTCATTTTTTATAAAGGGTTCCACTGTAGCTGTGCGAATTCTTCCATCTTTGTTCATCGACGTCATGGCTGTTGCCTCATCCTTCTTTTATACGTTGACGACAACATTCTCACTGGGAATGATTTTTCGTAAACAATTTTAGAAAAACCTTTTTAATGGGAAAATGAAAAAAAGTATCTAACTTTTTTAATAGTTTTTTCAATTTCTTATAAACAATTTCCCAAAATAGATAATTAGTGTATACCCTAAGGCATATATTAACCTAATCCAAAAAGCTTTTTCAATATCATTTGATTTTTTATTTTTTTTTGGAAAAATAATATTATTTGACATTTGGGTATGAATTTTAAAGTTTGAACAAGTCTAATCAATATCAATATCAATCAATCAATCAATATATATATATATATATATATATATATATATATAAAAGCAGAGACCTTATGTGGGAGAACATGAGATTCTGCCAAGTGGAGCATTCTTGACAAAGAGAATTGAAATATTCTCAAGTGCCACATCAGAGATAAAATCAAATTTAATATTAAAATTTTGTTTTATTTGATTCAATGTTTCAAGACATTTCTAATTAAAAAGTAAATATTCTTTGTGTCCTTTAATTCAATATTTCAAAACTTTTCCTCTCTCACATATACACAAAATTCTTTGCATTTCAATTCATCATTTTCACCTCTTGCACCTCTACTCCTTTATATATACCTCCACATAGCCCTTCATGCCATCTCATATCAAATACAATAGTCCAAAAATGATTTCATTTATCTACAATATTTCGACAACACCTAACTCTAACATTGTTGTCCTATCTAATCTTAACCTGTATGAATTGGCTACAAACAAGGAATGGAGGCTTGCATTTTATATTGAGTGATGACAACGGCAATTACAATTTTGATGTTAATTAATGTCAAATGTTGTAGATTTGTGGGTTTTGTAAAGGATGTAATTGATTGTGGGTGTTTAAGATGTGTATTTTATTTTAAAATTAAGAAGAAAGAGAAAAACACATTTTATATTAACTTTTATTCTACAATATTTCTCCAGAATTGTTTTTTTTTTTTTTTTTCTCATTACTTGAACTAAATAATTATAACGGATATGTGTGTGTAATCTATAATTATTTCTTCTTATGATGAACTCATTACTAACAAAATTTTATAACAATTATGCTATAATATATGTACAACATTTTCTATAACTATCTTACATAAAATATTACTACATTATCCGTGAATTGCACGGACAACTTACGAGTTATGTAAAGTCAAGACACCTTGTCACACCAAAGTTTTAAACTTTAAATCCCCCTCTTCCACGTTACCATTTAAAAAATAAAAAAAAAAGGTGTAAATAGGTTTTTTTTTTTAATGGAGTTATTAGGTGATAAGTTATGAGTGATAATTTTACTTATTAGAATTGTCAATGACTTGAGAATCAAGAATGGTTCGAAATTTTTTGTCATTGAGTGGGGGAACAAGCTCCCACAATACAAATCATAGCCACGTTTTTTAATGAGACAAGGTAGGATGGGATTAAAAGAAAATTTGTGTAAAGATGGGTTATCAAAATGCATTTACTTATAGTAGAATTGAACGGGAGGTGGGATATCTCACAAGAGGCAAGAGGTGCTAGAATCATTGGGATATCCGACTGTGTAAAGATGAGTTACCAAAAAGCATTTGCATATTCTAATGGTAGCTTTGATCTATCCATTTGTAGTTACTCTTAGTCACTCGTTGATGTTTTGATTGGGGATTAAAGTAGGGTTGTGGTTAGAGATTCACTAGATTTTATGGACACATGGATGTTGCCAAACGCTATCAATCTTGGGTATTAGTCAAAGGCTAAAACTTATTACACACGTGTGTATTTACACATGTTGTTTAGAACTAAAAATGTGGATTCAACTCATAATTTCAAATTTCAAATGGGTTGAAGTTGAACCCACGTTTTTAGTTGTAAAACACGTGTATAAGCACACGAATGTGTATAACAAACACTTTTCTTAGTCAAATATATGAGATCTCTTGATAACAAACCATGGCTATATGTAGGTAATTTTATTGAGTTTTTGAACACGTATGAAAAGAATGTATTAGCTCAAAGGCTTGAATGGAGTAACCTCGAAGCAGATCATACCAATACACATGAAAGACTTAATAGGATTTCAACCACAAAGGATCATGGTTTTTAAAATTGGATCGGACTGGTCGGTTTTAAAAACAATGCTTATGATTTTAAGAAACCATGTACAATGGTTAGCGATTTTCATTTCAAAAATATGATCACCAATCAAGTTCTAGGCTTATAGGTACTAACAAAAGAAAGTTCTAGGCTTTTTAGCTGAAGCTTGTATGAGCTTGTTTTGATGTTGTACAGAGCTGTTTGTAGATCACAAGTCAGCTTATTATGCTTTGAAAAAAAATATTAAAAAAAAAAAACACCAGACATTTTCAGAAGGTTCTCAACATCTTGAATTCATTTAGCTATCAATTAATCATTTTAATTTTTTTTTTTTTTTTTTTTTTTTTTTTTGAGGTAACAGATAGAAAAACTTTATTGATATGAAGTGGTATAAAACTTAAGCCCCCTGGACCCGATAACTCAGAGGGCATCATACAAGACAAAAGACTACAACATGCAGCAGTGTAGAAAGAAAGACTACGGGTACTACATGCACAAATACACCAGGTTAGTCTCCATGTACAGCACTATTCTGTGCAGCCAAAAAGTGCTGGTACTCTGCTAAGTATCCAAGGGCGCCATCAAGGATCTTTCTTGGGTGGAGTTGGACTTGCTCGAAATAAAATTTATTTTGAGCATTCCATATTGCCCAGGAGACCATGGCCCATTTTTCCAATTCAGCTTGAGGAAGTCTTCTCACCATCGTGCGAAATAGCAAAGAAAAAAAATCCTAAGCTTCATTTGAACACTTCCGAATCTTCCCACTACATAAAGCCCAGACATTTCTTGCGAATGGGCATTCCCACAACAGGTGACCAGTTGATTCATGATGTTGGCAGCACAGTTCACATCTTGGGTCAACTCTTAACTTTCTTCGATGGAGATTGTTTCTGGAAGGCAATATATTGGAGCATGCCCGCCATACAAAAGTTCAAACCTTCGGAGGGACGTTCAGCTTCCACATTCTGCTCCAAATATGCTGATCTGAAGCTGTTGCAGAATGTTCAACCCGAGTCGCTTCCTTCAGCTTGCACACCACCTGATAGCCTGATTTCACTGTGAAAGTCTGAGACTTATTTTCCTTCCAAACTAGAACATCACAAGCAGAGTTGCTGCCCAAGGGGATAGATAAAATATCCATCCTAGTCCTGTAGGCGAACAAATCGAAGATCTTCTCCCTGTCCCACTGCATTGTGGCCCTATCAATCAACTCATTAACATACATTTGAGGCCTAGGAGTCCCCAGGAACACCGGTCTATTTGGCAGCCATTTATGGTTTGAGACTTGTATTGAGGATCCATCCCCTACCTTCCACATTGAACCTTCCCTAATCACCTCCCTTGCAGCCAGCAAGCTTCTCCAAACGTATGAGGGGTTATTGCCTAAATTTGCCTCCATAAAGGAGCATGTGGGGAAGTACCTGGATTTATATACCCGATAGAATAAGAAGTGGGTATTGTGGATCAATCAAGCATAGCTAGATTAAAAGCTTCAATGTCCCTAAACCCCATTCCACCTCTTCCTTTTGGCATACACAACTTCTTCCAACTAATCTAGTGTATTTTCTTCTTGTCTTTGGTTTGGCCCCACCAATATTTAGCTAGGTTTGAATTAATGAATGGCAGAATGTTTGAGGGATCTTAAAGATACCCATAGAATACATGGGTATAGATTGTGCCACTGTTTTAATCAAGATCTCTCTCCCGGCCTTTGAAATAAATTTCTCCTTCCACCCCAACACCTTTTTATTTATTTTTTCCTGTAGGGCTTTGAAGGTATTTACCTTAGATTTTCTAGCAAACATTGGTAACCCAAGGTATGTCTCACAATCCTCCATAACCCAAGCCCCTAGCAATCCTTGTATATTAGCCTTTACTTCAGTTCTTGTATTTTTGCTGAAGAAAATTGAGGTTTTTTGCCTATTTGTTGCTTAACCCAAGGCAGCCTCATAACTTCCCAAATGGTGTTACATTAATCATTCATGAGGTTTTTAAGGACATTACGACCTGGCCAAATGGAAAATTACTCTTTAATCCAATGTTTATACAACTTATTATTTACCCAAAGCTACAAACTTCCACTAAAAAAAATTAATACGGCTACATATTTTGAAAATCTAATCACCAGATTGCATGTTCTTTATATTCTTAACACACAAATCAAATTTCGTATCAATCAGATATTATTTACTATTCGATCCATAAACTTATTTTTTATGCATAATTTTAGATTACAAAAACTTAGAATTTAAACATTTGATTGATGACATAGCTATTAATCTATAATTTTCTGGAAATTTTGCAAGCATGAAGTATATAAGAAGAAAATGTAATTCAATAGTGGATTTGTTAAAATTTCACTTCCAATAAAAATATATTGATTAGAGTTGTAACCAATGACTACAACCAAGTTTGTAACAAAACTTTGTCCAAATGATAATAATAAGTAACAATACCGAGTACGTACAACTTTTTTTTTTTTTGGAGAAACGGGTTCGAACAACTTCAATGTAACATCCATTGTTTTCATTACATTAATCATTCATAATTCACCTAGAAACATTACTCTTTATTGCTTTTGTCTAATCATGGTTTACAAATGATCAATATAGCAAAAACATAACCTTCCCATTTCAAGCATGCCTATTTTTTCCATTTTACAGTTTGGATTTTATTTTTAAAATCTAATAGTATATAGATTGTCACATCATTTAAAATCTTAAATGATGTAATCTTTTTTTGGTGCCAATAACTCGTAGCTTAACCAATACCTTCTGATGCTTACAAGAAAAACATTCAAAATTAAAAAAATATAACATTTTTTGGGTAAATTTATAGACATAGCTAATGGCAAGCTAATGTGTGTGTACAAACTTCAGAGGTGTTGATACCCATTTTCGCGACACATTCTCTATAAGCCCGACTCAATTGAGCCTAACCTCATTATAGGCCCAATTCATGTATTATATATATTTTTATTCTTTTAAGCATGGCCCAAGCTCATGCAACATATGGGGGAAATTAAGGAAGTGTGGTTTGGAGGGTATGGATCGGTTCTTTTCAGACCTTTTGCATGAGTCCAGCCCATGCGTATTACCAAGTGGGCAAGGGACACTGGTAACACCTCTAGCTCATGGAGGAGGTCTTGTACCCGAAATTTTCACCTTGAAAGAACCTTTATGCTCTGGTTGACTGTGGCCTAACTTTTCTACTCTACCATTTTTTGGCCTAAAGCATATAACTGACCCTAAGTGGCTGGCCTTGTCTATTGTAACAACCAAATGCAGACTCCAAGGCCCTGTCATGTCTAGGAAACGTCAACCCATGAATTTAAGCCACCCTATTTCCCGAACTATGCCAAAAGCAAGCCAACCCTCTTACCCAATTAAAGCAAATCTTACCATAATCTCTTTGATTGAGACCTTGGGGTTCAAAACCTCTTCTATTGAACAAAAACCAGTCACTTAGAGCACCCCAAACTCAATACAAAAAGCCATAATCAAATTCAAAATGAACCAACTACATTTTCCCTATAGAGCTGAAACTTGAGAGCAAAAACCCACTCAGCCAGCTAACATTCTCACAATTCTAAAGCTTGGGGGTGGAAATATAGGTACAGGGGAACCTTCCCTCTCTTCCTCACAACATCTCTCAATATACTCTTCTCGCTGACTGTGGGTCGAGGTTTCAGACTTGTGTACTTTTTCTGCATTTTCTTATATTTCAATTATGGCATTTTGATTTCTCTCTTGTTAAAGAACCATTAGAGCATCTCCAATGATGTAACTAAATGCATAAAAATCTCTATAATAGAGAATGACACCATAAAAATAGTCTCCAATGGACTCTCTATACCCGGAATTTTTTTTGGCTCATGAACAGTAGCTCATCAAGTCTGATGAGCTACTATTCATTCTTCAAATGTTTTTTTTTTTCTATTATAATAATCAGGTTTTAAATAAAAAAATGTTGGAAGATGTGTAGTTGTTAAAAAAAGAATAAATAATGAATGAAGAAATAATATTTAAATGAGATAGAGAATGTGATAGAGAATTTGTTGGAAAGTGTATTAGAAAAAGTGGGTAGCTAAAAGGTAAAAGTCACTGTTTATTCTCCAAACAGTATAAAAATTTGTCTAATCTGCTGGAGATGCTCTTAGCCTTTTGCTTATTATACATTTGAAATTTTGGGCTTGATTCTCCACAAATAAACACTTCTAAAGAACCCAAAGGGAGATATGGGCTAATCTTGCAATTTTGGCCCTTGTCGAAAAATGTCCCCGACAAGAGGTAGAATTCTAGAAGGCATAAACTTCTCTGAGAAAGCTTTCTGAAGCTTCTTAATGATTCTACAATAACCTCCACATTAATGAAGGTCGCCTACCTAGCTTCACCATATTTAATGCAAAATGACAAGCTTGAAAAAACAAAATTCCCTGGAAATCTCCATTCATGATGAATAGTAAGGAATGAATAGCCCAATGGGATAGGAAATTATCCTAGTGGACAAGGACAAAACACTCAAAAGAAGAAGATAGAGCAAATATAAGGAAGGCGGAGGATAGAAAAAAGGGAGGAGAATACACTAGAGTGAGAAAAGATATTGAGAAAGGAAGAGAGAAAAAGAGAAGGTCTTGGTTCTTGAGAGTAACCCTTGTAACATGATCCATTAAATTACAAAATGAAAATTGAGTGCTATATGATTTGGAAGTGGCAGTTGTTTCTTGTTCTCATTCAAATCACCCATTGTTTGGATTTATATTAGCCCATAGCACAAATTAGTTGTGATCCAAAGCTTGCTTAATATCGCCCATAATTTAGTTGAGCTTTTTGGTCGAACAGTAACCATTTGTGCCTCTAAAACTTTAGAGTTCAACTTGAAAATAATATCAATTTATGAAGTTTATTATATAGTTATTTTCAAATTTTATTACAAAAACAAAACAATATATTTGTGTATATATATATATATATATATATATATATATATATTTATCTTGGAATAAACTTGGAAAAAGTTTAGTTACAAAATTGGTTGTAGCCTTCGACTACAACCTTATTCAATATATTTTTATTAGAAACAAATTTTGACATTCACTATTGGATTACATCTTCTTACTTATATCTCTCATGCTTGCAAAATTTTTTTAAAATTAAAGATTAATAGCCGTGTCATCAATAAATTGTTTAGTGAGCCCAATACAATGAATTTATAGAGAATGGGTCGAAGGACTGGGTCTTAAAGAGTTGAGCAACGGCTAGTATAGAATCAAAAGACGATCAAATACAAATAAGCGATACTAATTACAATGGACCTTCAATCCGAGGAGGCCATAGTTCTTGTATATTCATCATCGTTCAACTCTTTTAGATAATTATGATTGCTACAATGTTTTATCTCTACTCTCTCGATCCCCTTCTCATGGGGATCTCTCCCATTATATAGCCTTATTTGGGTCATCTTGATCCTACACTTGTTGATCATCTGAGTTCCCACTTGAGTGCCCGTCCCATCAGACACCTCCCTTCAGTCTTCTGTGAGTTGAGGTAGCCAATGCAACATTGTTCAGAGGTTCCTTCCACATAAATGCGGCCAGAAAAGTAGCTGCAATACATTTAATGCGATGGTAGTAGCTTTTCTTTAGATATTTTGTATTTCCTTCTTCTCCGTGTGTTCATGTGGCACATTCCTGTTTCTAGGGCCTTTCGGAGGGGCCCTCTAATTGTTAGAGTTATGCGTTTGAGCTACTTCTGTTGCGTCCGAGAAGGTGTCCCTCCTCGGACCATCTCTCACATGTTCCCTGTTTACGAGACCTTAATCGGGAGTCCCTTTAGTAACCTTTTTCCTCTCCTCGGACCTATCGATTGCCCCAGATGAAGCCCAAAGCCCAATATATTATTTTGGGCCTTTATCCCCACATGTATTAAGAACGTAAAAAACATGCAATTCAACGATTAGATTTTTAAAATATGTAATAATTTTTATTTTATTGAGTAAGGTTGTAACCTAAAACTACAACTAATTTTGTAACTAAATTTTGTGCTTATCCTTTTTATCTTTATCACCTAATTTTAGGTGTGTGCAACTACCATTTATGATGGAGAAAAAGAAGGACATCATTATAAAATATGATTAATTCCACATTTATTTAGAAGGTGAACATAAATGAAAATCTCAAAAAAAAAAAAATATATATATATATATATATATATATATATATATACATATATATTTGATGTAGTGTAATTGCCCGTCGAGTCTAGATCATGGACGTACACCAACAAAATAAGAGAGATTTCAATTTTCGTTGATTTTTTTTGAGAATGATTCAATTTTCGTTGATTGAAAAAGAGAACTGTTTTTTTTTTTTTTTTTTTTTTTTTTTGAGAAACAGAAAATGAGGACTGTTAAGTGTTAATAGTTATAAAAAAAAAAAAAAAAAAAGATTTTTCCACTTTTATTTAGAAAGGAACAAAAATGAAAATATTTAAAAATATATATATTAACGTACAGTAATTGCACATCCAATTTGGATCATAGACACCTACAAAACAAGAGAAAATCACTAAAATAAAGGAAAAACACTACAAGAATATGATTGTGTAATGAGAAATCCAAACTAGAAACACATAGAGAAAAATACCACAACAAATATGGCTTTCAAAGAGAAGACTGCAAATACTAACTTAAGCTTTAAAGAAGCTTAGGCCAACATCAAAGTGATGCCTCCTAATGAAATTTATCTTGGCTTGTAAGTGTCCATGTCTCATGATCCAGATTTGGTCATGCGATTACTGTACATCAACAAATTTTAATATGCAAAATTCATCCTAAAGGTGTTTTCCTCATAGCTTCATTCTTAATTTCCAATAAACATTTTGTTTTCTATCTTTTTCATCAAAAAAAAAAAAAAAATTGTTCCATTTAGAATTTTAGATAAAATTACTAATTTGGGCTTCTAATGTTTAGACAAAGTTCAATTTAGTCTCTCAAAATCTCAACTATAAAAATCAGGTCAATATCATTCTTAACAAAATTACTAATAGTTGAAATTGATTTAATTTAAAAAAATTTATACTTTCCAGAGTTTTCACAATAACCTTTTAACATATGTTCCATGTTGCTACATTCGTTACTTTTTATCAAAATTTAAATGAAAATTGAGATCTAATAATGAAATTGATTCGATTTTTAAACTTGAAAGTGTGTGGGATAAGCTGATATGAAGATTGCACATTGCCGAAGGATAATTATATTCAAAGAGATTTGAATACTTTCATGTCAAAAAAAGAAAATTGATACATTTATATATATATATATATATATATATTTTTTTTTTTTTGAGGGGGTGATACATTTATACTTGACCCACAAAATTTGATGCATTTAATATTTAATGTGACATTTGTTTTATAGATAAGAGTTAAAAAGTGATAATTTTCATATGCACTGTATCTAGCCAGCTTGCCGACTTTCACTGGAAATATCATCTTTTAGCAGTTAGCACCGGCAGATAAAAAGTTGCTTCTTCGGTCTTTCCCATAGGTTAATATAGCTAAGAGGAGTTGGTAAACTGGTAAGATTGCCAGCACAGCTTCGAACATATCCTCATTCATTCTCGTAGGTCCCAAAACTTTAAAAAAAAAATCACTCACACATACCCACCATTTTTATTAAAAAAAAAAAAAAAAAATTGTCACTCAAATCAGTAGAAGAATCTTCTTTCCTTGAAATTCTTTATTCTTGTTAAAGAAAGAAGCGAAGTTTACATAAATTCGAGCCCTTTGTCTTATAAAAAAAAAAAAAATCATCTTATGCTCCAAGAACACTATAAATATCAATACACTTTACCATTCATCTAGAGACACGTGGATACAGTAAACTTTTTTTTAAAATAATAATTTAATAATTGAGAGAGAGGATTTGAAGTTTAATTGTGCAAAAATTTTAGCTTAGATACATTAAAACTTAAGTTTGCCATCAAAAGTTAAAGGTCTTATAACTGAATTGACATCTCCTTATATATAATGTGTTTAGAGGTATAGGGGAGAAAGAGTTTGAACTGAGGAGAACATATACTTATAAATTCCATATATTATTTTTTTGAAAGGAAAAAAATAATAAATATTTATGATATATCATTTTATCTATAAAAAAAAAAAATGTTAAAGGCATGATAAATTTCACAATTTTTTTTTTTTATAACTTATTGAATTAGCAAAATTTGTGGCAACATCATTTATATTTGTACCATCCCTATTATCATTTTATTTTATTTTATGGCACACCAATTACAAACCGTGTGAAATCTATTATCAAATTCTTTTTTTTTGAGAAAGTATTATCAAATTCTTGGTGGACAAGTTCTCTACACAAAAAAACAGCCACATGTTATGCAAAGCACATAGAAACACTCTCAACTCGCTAGTACACAGAACTTTCCTCAACGACTTTTTTAATTTGAAGCTTCTATTAAGGATAACTTTCAAACTTTCCAGGTAATTCCATTGGACCCCCCAACATTTAAAAGTGTCCCAGTCTATGCCTATATGACTTTATATACTTCTTCTCTAATCCAATCCATCTGGCACACAGAGAAAAACCATTGTGTAGACTATTGAAACCTTCATTCCTTTCCTCTGTTTTCAGTTTTACCTCTAAAAAAAAAAAACAAAAACAAACCACACAAGTGAACAACATCCTTAACTTTACTGTAATTTGCCCATTATTTCTAGTTTGAAAAATCCCACCATCTATCAGACATTCTTAATTTGTAATTTGGGTAACATGCAAAAATTCAAACTTGGCTAGAACTGCTGCTGTCTCACAAGGTTCTATTTCTTCAAATTTTCTTGCTTTCTTTTGGGTGGTACTAGGATTTTTATTTTCAGTTCTTGAATGTGACCTTTGCTTGTAATTGTAATATTTTATTTTTAGTATTGCTGAGAGCTCCAACAAGTACTTAGTTTTGTGAACATTTACAGTTGCTTTTAGGAATTTTTGTATCTGGGTTTTCTATAGTGGTTTGTATTATTGTGTCAAATTGTTGTTTTGGAGACAAATTTTAATTTTTGGGTTTGTACTATTGTGTTAAATTAGTTCTTTTAGAGACAGAAATTTTAATTTTTGGGTTTGGATTTGTGTTTCTAGGGCTTTGTTCAGATTTTGAATTCTAGGGTGTTGTATATGATGTTGGTTCTAAGCATGAGTTCAAAGAGACAAAGGCGCCCAAATGTTAGGTTAGGGGAAATAGGTGATGTTTCTGCAGCTTTTGCATGTAGGTTTCCTCAAAAAACTGAGGGAAAATTGGGGCATAAGAGATGGAGACATGATTTTGTGAACCCTCAAGAATTTGAAAACAATTATATATGTGAATTCTCAAAGTTCACAGCTTCAGAACCTGGTATCTCTCCAAGGACTTCAGCTGATTTGCAACAGAATAGAGAGAACAAGAATCCAAACTCATCAAACATGGCTTCTGAATTTGCAATTTCAGAGGAGCTTGGTATGACCAAGTCTGGACTGGATTTCAGTAATATAACCCGGAAGTGTAGGGTTATGAAACGACGAGGCCGGGATGCAAGAAACAACATTTCCGTTTTTGGTGGCACTTGGAGTTCTAAACTTAGTCCTGAATTCAGTAGTGAAGATGGGAGAGAGAGTGGTGGGAAAGATTTCATTGGGTTCACATCAAATGTGTGGGAGGATGATTTCCCTGATAATGGTTTTAAGGACTTGTCGGATCGAGAAATGCCAGCTACAAGCAAAGAGGCCTGTGAATACGATATGTATGAGCCCACTTATGATGCACGGCAGCAAGGCAATCTCAATGATCCTTGGAAGGAGGATGCTTGTTATGAAGACAATAACTCATTTCCTAAATCTGGCGGTGTGTGGGATGAGATGGGATCTGGAGGTAGTGATGTAAATGGTGTTAAGAGATGGTTGGAGGAGCTCGGGTTTGGTAAGTATGCTAGTGTTTTTGAAATACACGAGGTTGACGAAGAAGCTTTGCCACTACTTACTCTTGAAGATCTCAAAGAGATGGGTGTATTTGCTGTTGGCCCTCGAAGGAAGTTGTTCAATGCAATTCAACAGTTGAAAGGAGAAGATGATTCGGCATGACGGTATACTCAACTGAGTATGTAGATAAACTTGCTAATGTTGCTTGTACTAGCTAGCTCTTCTGTGCAGGAAAAAGTGTCAGAGATGTATGTAACCTTTTGGACTTCTAACACATTTACTCTTTCTGGCTTTGCTACTTATGTCAATGAAATGAGATGACATATTTCATACTTTTTGCTCTTGTAGGATTTTTTTTTTTATAAGCATTTTCCCCTTCATAATTCATTAACTTTATGAATTTTGAATCAAAACATTGTGCCTACTAAACAGATGAACTGGTGACTTGTTGAGAGAGAGACTTTTATGAGTTAAAGAGTATCTGTCTGCTGGTAGTGGTAACTCTTCTGGCCTCATTGGAAGGTATATCATAGACAATAATACACTTTTTTTCCCTTGATGTGAATAATGATCACTTGTATCTCCATGTTGTTAACTAAATGTAACCAACATTTCAGCGTTGTCTATTTCTTATGCTTAAAATGTCAAAATGATGAGTGGGTCTGTCTATTACTCCCATTTAGAATTCAGCAACGGCTGATACTGGGACATACATTCTATAAGAATCAGCAATGGACAACAGATGTTTGGTTCTGTAATGTGTTACCTTAATTTATTTTCTGATACACTATATTGATGATAGCTTGAGAGGTCTTATATTCTCAAATTCTGATTAAATTTTGTAACATTTGGGCTAGACTCAACTTTTGAGGTAATCCACCATCATCTTTTACTGGTAAATTACAAGTTTGATAGGATTATGGTGAGCCTATAAACCCCCATAATTGCTAACTTAGAATTTCATGTATTCCAAATCTTGTTCAAGTTTAATTTTATAGATATTGTTGTTGTGTGTGTAAAATTAATACTTTACTCTGCTAGGAGCTTTCACTTGTGCACCAAAAGAACATTTATGCTTTTGTGTTTTGAATGTACAACATTGTGGTGCTTAGAAGTTAGAAGTACTTGACCAGTAAATAATTTTATGTATATTGGTTTAAATAAATTATTGTGACAATAACATGAATCATATATAATGATGCTGTTTGTTGCATACGTTGATCGAAACGTTTTTTCAAGAACGACAAATTGTCTGTTGAAACATGTCAAGAGTGTGACTGAGGCTTCTTCTGAATGGTGTATGTGTCCATTTGCATGCAGACCAACAACTGCCTGTTAATGGCCTTCAAGGCATATCTGAACTATGACAAAAAATTGTTTAAAAAGAGGTACTCATATCATTTGGTAATGGAACAGTTGCACTTCCTTCTCCTTGTTGTGCACTGTGTTTTGCTTGGAGAGCGCAACCTCCACCTTCCTCATACGTACTTCTAACTGTGTAGTTCATTCTGACTTAGCATCTGCCTCTCTGCAACTTGATCTTAGATGTTTTTTTATCCTTCTTTAGAGTTTGTTACTGCTTTGATTTTGATAGTTATTGCTAGTGTAATTTGTAAAATCTCTTTTTTGGGGGGATTTTGTGTTTTCAAATGCAGATGAACATAGATTCTGTGCATTAATAGTTCATGTATATGGTGGGTCTTCTGTTATGATTCTTAACTGAACTGCAAATTTTTTCTTACACAATTGATATTTGAATGCAATGCAGACATTTGCATGCAGAAGGATGGTTGTTTTTCTGAATCTCTTCCTTGTCTCCCCTTCCGCCCTAACTTTTTGGCTGGAAAGTTGGTTTTTGAAACTTGATTTTTCCAAACAATTATTTCAAGTTGGAAGTTGTTTACACATTTCATGTTGGACAATTTATTGGTCTTATAAACTCTTTATCCTAACATGCCTTCAATATTGACTCTTTTTGTTCCCCCTCTCCAATTAACAGTTCTGCAAATGAAATAACACTCAGGATAACTTATCTGCTTAGGATGCCCAAAAATATGAAGGATTTGGGTGGTGCAAGTAGTTTACAGGTGATGCCTTGATGCTAGTGAAGTTGCAAGTAGCTTAGAGGTGGGTTTTGCATTGATATGGATGCTGTGTGTGGAATATTCTGTTTCCATTGCTGCAGGAATGTTGAATTTCGGTAGTAATAGGACCTATCAGTTTCACCCATTGCAGATCTTTGTTGAGTAGTTTCAACTTTCAAGTACTGATTGACAGGGATCTCCCAGAGTGTAATTCGACCGTCATCGTCATGAATAATAAATTGTTACAATTGGCTTAAGAGCTCTGGTGGACAAGTTGGGTGAAATTGTCTTAGTTCTGAATGAATTTTTTACCAAGATTTCGTGATACTTGATTTTTGGCTTTGTTTGATTTAGTTTGATATGTTCTAATTATTTTCTCTTTCAGTTTAATGCTTTTATAACATTTTTAAGGAGAATGAGCAATTGAGCATATTTTCATTGTTCAAAGATTCATTATGGTTGAACTTCTTACAACTAGTCATCAACAAAATGATTACGCTTCAGTATCCTATTGAGATGGAGTCATTAATTAAGAATCTGTGCAAGTCATTTTTGTAGAAAAAATTTCGCCACAAGTCAGTTTGATTAGAAATTTATGCTGCACGAGTGCACGTGGTGTATGGGCAAAGAAAGATCTGTGTTACAAGTCGTTTGGAGATTGAAAATGCATATGCTATAAACTTATGTGTTTTTCCTCTTGAGTGCAAAATCTCGTAACATTTTCACAACAAGCGGAGATATCAGCTCACCATGGGTCAAAAAAGAAGAAAAAGATTATACAACTTAAAACAAAAGTGTTGTGAGATTTTGTAGTGGCCTAAGACTTTCTCATAACTGAAGTTAAAAACATGAGCAATATGTCAGATGTCTTTTAAAATCTGTGCTTCAAATTTGGGGAGAGATCTTTGCTATAGGGCATAACAAACATGTCTAGAATTTGCTTTATCTTAAAGTTTACTCTCTAACTAAATTTCCATTGGAATAATCTGAACTTTGGATAAAAAGACCGTAAATCTGCGAAAGGGTCCCATAAAAAAACCTCAGCCCATTCCAATTCAGAGCCTCAAAAATCACAAGCACTGGGCTGGGTCTCTACAAATCCAACTATGGCCTGGGCTGGCTTTACTTCATTGAACTCTTGTGCAGGTGGAATGGTGACTGTACTCCATATAAGGCCCTTATACTTGTATGAGTTGTATCCATCGACAATTTTAACATAAACGTTGCAAACAGATTTCAAATTGTGGAAAAGTATACCACTTGTGTCGTACTGTCATGCTTTTAATTTTGTGTTGCCTTTGTCCTTGCCATTCTCCATGTCTTTTTCTGGTTGTAAGACTTGGTTTGTGTCTTGTACTTCAATGCATTGATGGGTGATAAGTGGCCCTTCACTAAAATAGATGGGGCATAAACAAAATGTGCCCAAAAATGTCATGTGTCATGCTTGTATCTCGTCTAATGCATTGCAGTACTGGATGAAAACTAGTTCACCTAATGTTCCAACCAAGCACATGCATTTGAACTTTTGAAGCTGTTAGCCATTCAATAACTGAAATAACATTTCATCAAAATATAATAATTGAAATAACATAAGGCTTAACAAGCTTGCATTTGTTTAGAATGTAACCAAACTTTTCAATCCACAATTAGCAACATCTCTTTAGAAAGTAACTCATAATCTTAGGCAGAGGAAAAATAAAATGAAACTTATAATCTTATTCCAAAACATTATTTCACTATCCAATCAATTCTTCCACCAAATGAGATGATCACATACTGCTCCAGCCTTACGCAAAACTGTAATTTTCCTACCTACCATTGATGGCTGCACTCTCATCACAAAGAAAAATTGGTTTTCAAAGTTAACGAGAGAAACATGTTAATTCAATTAAAGTTTTTTATATGTTTGCCCTTAACTGTGTTATTTTTCCCCGACAACTCTTTGGAAGTGGCATCTTTTCTACACATAAATAACTGAAAAAAGCACAATTCACTAACTGATGTGTTCCAATCAAATGAAAGGAGTAATAATCTCATGTTAAGGTTATAAACTACTCTGATGGTTCAAAAGCAATATTAGTTTGGTTACTTTATTATGGCACCCACCCAAAAAATGAAGACTCGTGTGGAAAAAACGTCTATTCATTGTAAATTGGTATTTCTTATCCACTACAAAATGGGTATCCAAGTTTTATAAATAGACAATTATATATTAGTAGTTTTAGCTTAAGAGTCCTCTTAGGATAAACTTTAAATTAGTTTGAGAGAGCCTAGAGAGATTTTTTTTTTTTTTTTTTTTTTTTTTTTTTTTTTTTTTTAGTGTGTAAACATTTTTTAATATCCTTTTGAAATAGTAAATTCATCTCCGACAGCTCGTTGATGTAGATTATTGTTAAACTACGTAAATCTTTGGTGATTTTGTAATTTTTTTTTTCCTACTAGTTTCTTTTAATCCTATTATTTGTTTGTGAGCTCGCCTTTCTAAAACTAATAGGTTTCATAACTAATTAAGTGGGATTGCTTTTGAAGACCCTTTCTTGCAACAAACCGGTATAAAAACTTCCACTCTTGTAATAAGAGCACCCATAGCAGATGTGGGATATGTGTCAAATGCTAAATATTTGGCACATATCCCACACCAAACACAATTTGACCCATTTATCAGATGTGCAATATCTCATATTTTTTGCAACATGCTACAATGCAGTCACAAATTTGCCACGGTACGGAACGCATGTGGCATATGATATATTCTTTGTTTATTCTTCTTTCTTTCTCATCTCTCCGTCAGTCTCACCTCTCTCACCCCAATCCTCATTGCTCTTCCACACCCACGCCAACGCCCATGCCGACGATCACTTCCACGCCGACGCCAACACCGATCTCTCTCTAGCAATGGTTTTTCTGTTTTTTTTTTTTTTTTGGCTGTGGTTTGATGGGTTCGGTTCCAACGGAGGTGGGTGGGTTCGGTTCCAACGGAGGTGGGTGGGTTCGGTTCCAACGGAGGTGGGTGGGTTCGGATGGGCTAGGCTATGGGTCAGCGATGTCGGTGTGGGTCTATTGTGTGGGTTGGCAATGACGATGACGGCAATGAAGATGGTGGGTTTGGAGTCTGGGTTATGAAGGTTTTGAGTTTAGAAGTGGGTGTGGGTGAGGGTGTGGAGGCGGTGGGTTTGTCGGGGTTTGTGGTTGAGGTGGTGGTGGTGGTGGGGCTTCCGATTTGGTGTTGGTGGGCTATGGGTTGTGGGTCAAGGTTTTGGGTCGGCGACATTGTGGGTCGAGATTGGTTGCGGCAACGTTGTGGGTTTTGGTTCGGTGGTTACTTGAGTTTGTTTGTTGATGGGTTGGTTGGGTTGGGGTTTTGGGTCGGTGATTGGTTGAGGCAATTGATGGGTGGCGAAGGATTTGACTAGGGTTTGGCTGGATTTGTTTGGGTTGGGGTTTGGCTTGGATTTGTTTGGGTCGTGAAGGATTTGGCTGCGATTTGATGGGTTGTTTGGGTTGTGGTTATGGTTGTTTGTTGTGGAATTTGGCTGGATTTGCTTGGGTTTGCTTTGAGTTGTGTTTTTGGTTGTGGAGGATGTGGTGGTGGCTGTTGGTTGTTGGCAGATGGTTGTTGATTGTGTTGATGAGTAGTAAATATTATTTTAATGGGTAGTAAATATTATTTTAATGTATAGAATTGAATTATAAAACATCTGATAAATGAGATGTTGTAAAATGATGTGGTAAAATAATAAAGTAGATTTTTAATGTGATAAAATAACATAATTTTTATAACATCTACTATAGATGCTCTAATAGTAATGTATGTTGCACACTATTTAGTGCACACATAATACACAGTCACAAACCTCGAAATCGCGACTTTTTGGAAAGTGTGTAAACTATGTAGGTAAGTGGGTGTGTAATAGACACTCCTAGTAATAGATTGGTATACCAACCTTCACTGTGACAACACATGATCAATATGAACAGACACAATTGGGCAAAATATTCTCTTTGCATATGTGTTTTTGTTGGATGGCTAATTTTATTCAACAAACCAATCTCCCATTGTAACTGAACATATTGACAACCACCCTCGAACAAAGGTAAAAGTAAAAAAACACCAAAGGTGGTTAATTTGAACTGGACGTCATTGGTGACATCAATATATATAGGCCAGCATAACTTTTTGACGCCATGAGTTTTGCAGTACAAAACCATTTCTATCCACTTGTTCATCTTTTCTCATAAGATATTACTCCTAATAATTATTTGCCAATTATTGCTGAATTTAATTTGACCCATTTACACTCACTGATTCACCTTTTTTTTTTTTTTTCTTATGCTATTAATAATAGGATTCCTTATTTGAGTTTTATCATTTTACGTACTAAAATATCTTCATACAAATTCTTAAACTTTTTAAAATACTTTTATCTTTTAGTTGAATACTTTTAAATTTAAAACACAAACTAGTTAAAAGGGTAATTTACTATTTTTAAAAGAGATCCTAAGTTTTAGGTTTTCAAATTTTTATTAAGATCCTACAAATTAAGACACCATCTCTATCTCACTTTTAAATATTATTTCACTAAACCAAAATAAAAAATAAAAAAGAGCCTTATTATACCCGCACGTATAAAACGCGTGTGATGAGTTTAGTTTATCATAATCAGGTTTTTGCATGTGATTATTGAGGTATCTACTTTTGTTCATAGATGCTGGAATAAGAATAGGAACAAAACAAGGGCACATAGATATCTCTACTAAGATATTTTAGTTAAATTGTATGTTTTTTTTCTTGGGTCCTATATTAGAGTAGACAGATTTAATTCTTGCTAGGGAGTGGGGGACCCATAAGTATCAAATATCGTTTTTGTACCATTATGCATGATTACAACTAATCAACGACTAATTGCAACATTAGTGCGTAGCATTGAATATTTTGGTATCTAAGTTTAATTATACATTAAGCTAAGAATTAATGGTGGAAGAAAGTGACATGACGGTGTTAGAAAGGAGTTGTTGGTTGTATTTGTATTTAATTATGTAATAATATCAGCTAGATGTGACCACGAGATCTTAGGGTTCATCTTCCATTAACATCAAAGCTTGTTTAACAAAAAGAAAAAGACAACAACATTTTGCTTGCTATCTTGTTGTCACGTGGGAATGGGGACATGAAGAGGTGTCAATGAGGTCACTAGTATCATATCACCATGGCCATACTGTTTTGTTTGTTCCTCTCTCTCTCTCACAAACACAAGCATAGTAGACAAACAAGACAATGCTTGTATTGTATCTAACTTTGGATGGTTATAGTTTTGTGACTTTTGTCAAATACCATGAAGATCACACAGCTCCATTAACATTGAGACACTTCGATGTTAAGCATTAAGAGTGTGCCACGAGTTTTAGGTCCCAAAATGTCATCATTTGAAGAAGAAAAACTGTATATTCTATAGAAGTGGACAATGCATTGAGTAGAAATTTATCGTTCAGATTTCACAAAAGCTCTATTTTTTAAAGTAGTGGGATTGGCATATTAGTTAATTGCTTCAATGGTGTGAGTATGCCCAATTGGTGAGATATGATGTAGTTATAAATGTTATCACTGTCATCTATTCCTTTGCACACACGTTTGCTTCCAGAAACCTCAAGTATTAGACAATAAATATTGGGTTCTTACATTGCCATCGATTTTTATGCAAGACTATTCGGATGGATAATGAGAAGAATGAATTTTTAATCTATAATTTACCGTTTTTGAAGACACAAAATTTATTAGTCTCAGTCACAGCAATTATATTTATATATTTTTAGGCTCCCAGAAATTATATTTATATATATACACACACTCTCTAGTATTAAAATATTAAGAGTTTACATGTGTTTATGTGTGTGGGGGGTTTTGTCTTGATAGTGCTTTGAAGTGGTTGGATCACATTAAGAACGTTATCTCCTTTATAAATTACTTTCTTGATACCCAACTCTACTTCATTCTCCACTACTATATGAATAGTCTTGGCTTCACACTGTGGGGGCCTACATGTCAATGAGAGGGGTGTCTTATACACCTATCTCATATAAAATTTTTTTAGAGAAAGGAATAAATTAAATTAATTTTAAAATAAATTTTTTATTAAATTTTACTTTATAAAAATAAATATAGACATCACATGCCCTATATGTGACCACATTTTCCATATATTATTAATATGCTAAAGAAATGATAATAGAGACACCAATTTGGTCATTTCTCAAAATTTAAGAGTTCTTATTCAAAATTAAAAACAAAAGAGGAACATTTTGATTTGGACACAATATCTAGGTGGTTTGTATAATTATTTCAATATTTAAATAACAATATAATTTTTTTTATTTAAAATTTAATAGGTGAAGATGGGAGGATTTGAATCTTGGATAGTTATTGTCAAGCAAAGTGATAGAGAGATGGTCGAGCTTGTAATCTCTCTGGTGTGGACAGTTTGGACAACTAGAAACAAGGTAAGGCATGGTGGAGTCAAGAAGAATTGTTTAAAGGTGGTGGAATGATGTACCCAATATAGTTAGAGGAATATAGAGCTGCAAACATACCAAGCACAATACAATCAAAGGTGAAGAAGTGTAACAGGAAACCCCCTCCAAATTCAATTTTTTGAAGTGAATGTGGATGAAGCTGTTTTTGCTGCTAAAAAAAGAGGTCGGCTTGAGTTTTATTATTCGAGATGCATGCTCAGGGTTTTGTGAATGCTAAATTGAGTAAGAAGATTAAAGCTCCTTTGGGTGCCATTGAGATTGAGACGAAGGCCTTTGAAGCTGGACTTCAATTCGCCAAAGAGATGAGGATCCAGGAGTTTGTTATTGAGGGAGATTCATTAACTATTTTCAATGCACTGGTCGAACAAGCTCTTGCTCCTATTTCGGTTGCTCCTATCATATATGGTACATTGTCCTCCATGCATGAGTTTTGAAGAGTTGTGGTCTCCTATGTCCACAGGTAAGGCAATAGGTCTTTTTATTTGTTTGCAAAATATGCTTTAGGCATTGATGATTTATCTGTGTGAATTGAAAAGATTTCTTGTTTTATTGAACATACTCTTATCCATTATATAATTTCCATTTCTCAAGTTCAATAAAGTTCACACTCTTCCCGTAAAAAAAAATCAAAAATCAAAGGCTCTCAACTATATTACAAGACTCTTATCAAATAACATCATTAGAGCACTAGCATTGGGGGGTGTAAACACCTCTCAGTTGCTATTTTACAACCCAAGACAGCAAAAACCCACTCCATCCAAGTTCGTATACCTAAAAAAATTTGTAACCTATGAATAGTAAGGTTGCATAAGGTTGCATATATGCAGCCTTACTATTCATGGATTGTAAAGAAAAAATAATAATATTTAATCTTGTAGTTGTGTGTGAAGAGAAAAAGATAGTGGGAGGAAAGAGAGAGATAAGAATATTTTTTATTATTTTATTAGGTAGTTTATATTATTTTATTGGGTTGTGTGTAAAAATAAAAATAAGATGTAGGATGAGTTGTAAAATGAATTGGTAAAATAGATAAAATAATATTTGAATATACAAAATAAGTTTTTTTTTTTTTTTTAGGATGCTAGTGCTCTATGTATTAGATGATTATTTGACGTAGTAATTATGTTTTCATATCACCTGCCATCGGGATGAATTACCAATAAGAAACAATTGCTAGGATTTTTTTTTTTTTTAATAACTTTTTATACAAATAATATCAACTAGAAATAATCTTAGTCAATTGGAGTACTATAGATTTTTTTTAAAATGAGTGCAGAAATTGTCCAATAGCGTATGAGAAAATAAGATAAGTCGGGTCTAAAACTATTAAATTCCAAAAGTGCCCGATCGGACGCGTGGAGCCGGCACATCCCGACACAAAATAATACAAAGAAAATGGGGTCCAAAGCATATCAAATTCCACACCAAAACCACGGACGGACCAGAAACATTCAATTTTATTTTATAATAATAATAATAAGTTTTAGATATTGACGGCAATTATATTAATATATATATATATATATATAAATACAATATAGAACTTTGCCCCGTGATGCAAACTAGACACCTTTCGCACATGTTCTTACTTCCACCAATATGCTTTAAGAAACATGATCAATTATTGTACAAAATACTACAAATTGTTTCACTTCGATTTTTGTTTAATATATGTATATTTCCTTTCTCAAACTAGTTTTCAAAATTTTAAAGCAATTTTCTTCAAATGGGTTGGACTTTTTAGTCTCCATTTGGACTTGAGGGAGACCCACTTCAAGGACATTTGACAAATTTGCTTAATCAGAATAACAGAGTTTGATGGGAAGGGTGAAAAGAGAGGAGGGAAGGGATTTACATTTTAAACCCTCTAGTTTATATAAATTACAGGGTTTCAAATTAAACTTAAGAGTGTCAATGTTTGACCCGACTTGTGAACATGACATGGGTTTTGTGAGTTAGGGTTGGTCTTAGCGAGTTTGGGTCATAAACGGGTCGACTCGAAAATAACACAATAAGAAATGTATCATTAGCGGGTCATGCAAGTTGACTCGCAATAGACACGTTTAACACACCAATTTATTTGTATCAATCCGAAATGACTCATTAATACAATCCGTTTAACTTATATAATAAATAAATATTCATTTTATTTTATATTTTTCAATTATCTTTTATATCCAACCTATATTTTAAACTTAAAAAGAAAAGTGAGTAATTACAAAAACTTATAAGTTATATAATTGTAAATTGAAACTTTACAAACCCTATATCTTTAAACCCTACAAACCCTAAATCTCTAAACTTTCTTATAAATATCTAATTTTATTTGAAATCTCCCTAAATCATATAGTTTAATTTGAATGTATCCCTAATTACAAGATTTAAAATGTAAATATTAAAAAAAAAAAAAAAGTGACATAGGATTTTTTTTCTTTCTTTCATGGTAATCTTTGTATAGACCCCATTGCTATCTAACTTTTAAATTTGATTACACTATTTCCAGTCTAAAGTCAAATTTTTGTAAGGTTCCGTAGGTAGTCATCCTCAACTAATCATTCGCTATTAAAGCAAAAATCTCAACTTGAATCAACTAGTTTAAAAGCTTATATTTTATAGTTTAATTGGAACTTTTTAATATTCTTTAGTGGAGACGTCTAGGATCCATCTCTCTCTCTCTCTCTCAAAAACCTTGATTGAACTAAATTTTTTCAAGTGGATTTAACTAGATTTTAATACATAGTAAAACATAGAAATAAAAAATATTTAAATTTGGTAATTTTATTATTGTATATGATAATATACCTATATACAATAAACAATTATAATGCTAACAAGAATATTAACATCTATTTGTATTGAAGAACTTTCGTATAGTCTATAAAAAAAAAAGGACAAAGTTTGGTATCAAACTTGGTTGTATCCTAAGATTACAACTCCACTCAATATTTTTTTATTGGATGTGAATTTTGACGAATTCACAATTAAATTACATTTTTCCTCTTATATCCTCTATGCTTGAATTTTTGTTTTTTTATAGAAAATTAGAGATTAATAGCTATATCATTAATCAAATGTTTAAATTTCAAATTGTTGTAGTTCAAAATTATGTATAAAAAAAAAGTTTATAGATAGAACATAAAATTATATTTGATTGACATAAACTTTGGCATGTGCGTCAAGAATATAAAAAACATGCAATTCAACGATTATATTTTAAAAATATGTAGCTATGTCTTTTTAGTGGAAGTTGTAGCCTTAGGCTACAACTAAGTTTGTAACCAAATTTTGTTCTCCATAAAATACTTTCATATATATATTGTAGGGACACGATTTTAGTTAACCCGGTCCTGAACTGTCAGGCCCTGGCCTAAGGAGTCCCACACAATGAATTTTGTAGAGTATGGGCTGAAGAACTCGGTCTCGGTTGGCTCAGACGGTTTGTTGCATGTCCTGAATGGATATAGAAACGTGAATCAAGAAAATGGATGTGGAACTGGAAGTTTTATTCATGGCTATGCATTCATACAATGAATCCTTGCTTTTTTCTCTCCTCCCTTCCCTTTTTCTCCCGTCCCCTCTTTTGGGGGACTCCTACATATTATATAGGCTCTCTTTTATCATCTGGGCCTTACACTTGTCGATCATCCGAACCCCCACTTGAGCACCTGTCCCATCAGACGCCCTTACCAGTTCCTTGTGAGTTGCAGTGACCAAGGTGGCACTGTTCAGAGGTCTTCTCTCCATTAATGCGGCCAGGAGAGCAGCTGTGATGCATTTAATGTGGTGGTGACAGCCTTTGCTGGGATATTTCGAATCTTCTTTCTTTTTACGTGCTTGGAGTGAGGGCTACAGTAACCGGGATGCATCATTGACCTGGACTTTGGAGTGTCCGAGGAGGAATTACCCCTCAGACGTGTTTTCTTTGCCCCAGTTGGCTTGGGCAGGGATTCTGGGCCGCGACGTCTCCTCGGAAGGAATGGTCCTCGGACGGGCCCAAGGCCCAACCCACTTGTTATTCTGGGTCGGTCCCCACATATATATATAATATGAAAATTTTGTAACGCATTGTTGTATAGATTTGATTATAAAAATATATATTTTCAACATATTTGTGTTTTCATACAATAAACGTGAATTTATTTTAAAAATATCTATGTGAGTGTGACATAAGTATCATATGTTCACTATGCTTTTTTTTTCTTTTCTTTTCACACTCATAACTCATTATAAGAGTATACACCTAAGGGTTTTTTTTTTTTTTTAAGAAAAATTAATTTTAACTTGGAAACCTTTTATATTGAACTTCGTTGAAAAACTATTCAAAAGATGACATCTTAATGTAAGGCTCAACTGAAAAACTATTCATTATTCAAAAGATTACATCTTAATTTTTATAAGGTAAACTTGGGGCAAAATAACATAATAATTAAGTTTTTTTTAGATATATATCTTTTTATCTTTGTAGCTTGGGGGGGAGGGGGGGAAGAGAGAGAAACTAGGTAAAGAATGGGGTGGGGGCCAGAAAGCACTTGATTAGTAAACGGGAGAAAATGGGTGGGGTCAAAAACTGGAAGAGATGTCTACACTCCAACCGACTGGGCCGCGGGAGCTGAGCCCAAAGTTGGTGGTTTAGGAAAGTGACACCCATTACCGAGAGAGAGAGAGGATACAACAAAGGTTTTTGAAGACTCATCAAAGACCATATCTTTTCCAATCTTACAGATTGTGAAAGCTGCATAAGTTGTGGATAGCCCACGTAACAGTACAGGACCCCCAATATCAAATATTCACTCTCTCTTTTTTTCTTTTTTTTCTTTTTTTTTGGCTCCAAACCCCAAACCAGGGATAGCTATACTAGGCCTACTTCTAGTACTTATTACATAGATGTTTGGAAAATTTTGAGAGAGAGAGAAAGAGATGTGGACAAAGACAAATACCAGAAGACCTAATTCCAAGCCCCCCACCACCGTCCCATGTGCATGTGATGTTGTGATCATGTGTCCATCAATTACCTGTTCACTCAAGCAATCAGAATCACTTGCAAATTGCAATGTTGTTCATTTTTATTATGAGTGGCTGGCTTACAATTTGCTACTATCAAATCCTGTTCCCGTTGTCACTATATAAATTTCTTTAATTATTCTTTTTTTTTTAAAAAAAAAACATTTACATTTTAAGTTTTGGATTAAGCTATAGAACAATATATGTTGGTGGAATTTTAAGTTATTTTATGTTGAGTTAAGGATCATAAATTTTGAGATGTAATTTTACTCAAAATTGAAGTTTGGAAATTTGCAATATTGTTTTTCTTTTATATGGGTTAACATTGAGAAGCCCCTATCATTACTATCTATTTACCAACCAATGAAATCACCACCATTACTATTAATCTATCATATTGATCTATGAAGCACAAACACGAATGCAGACACAGGTATGAGTACGGGTACAAGCATGACACAGTAATATGGTAGTTTTTGAAAAATTAGTTCATGGATATAGTGGGGATACGTATATTAATTAATTATTTAATATATTTTTAAATATTATTAAGAATTAATTTTTTCATATAATTTTAAATATACCAATTTAAGAGTAATAAAGGATAATAAAGTGAATTCATGACTAATATATGATATTTAGAAATTAGAATACTAACCAAAGAATAAGATCTAAAAGAGTGAATAAAAGATAACTAGATAAGTGTTTAAGATTAAAACTAAAAAGAAATAAAAGATAAGTGTCACTCTTGTGTCCTGTAATTTTTTTTTTGGTTTAAAAAATAGGATACAACTGGGACATGGGTGCAAAGGTGTTCTAGATGTGTTCCATGTTCAACACTGGTACGACATGAATACGGCACTCCAAATGAAGTGTCTGTACTTTCTAGTCGATGATCAATAAATTGGTCATACCAATGTCACCACCACTATCATATAGCTCCCATCATGAACATCATCATATTTTACCACTATTGTAACTAAGTATTTGCCACCATCTTTGCTACAACTGTTAATACACTTTTGATTTCTTAACTTTTAGATATATTCATCCAATTAAGTAAATTTCAAATTAGTAAGATTAAAGTCCGCATCAATTTAAATTTCATACGTATGAAATTCTAAAAGAAAATTTTAAATTCTTCGTCCAAAGTTACATAAATATGTAAATTAAAATTTGTGAGTTTACTATTCAAGAAGTTTTGTATAATTGATTGATGGGAAAGAATTTTAATAAACACTTTGAATGATTTAGAGTATAAAGTATAGACTAATATACACACAAACATATACAATGATGGGTTCATCTCCTACCTTATGATAAACCTAGTGGTGTCTTTGAACCTTTTACCTTTATAGTAATGAATGTAACCTCACTTCTATCTTACAATTTTTAACTTTGTTATAAGAATATCTTATAATTTACTTATGTAGACTTATACAATGATGGGTTATTCATTTTTCTACCTTTATGATAAATCTAGTGGTTTTTTTTTTTTTTTTTTTTTGAATCTTTAAAGTAATGAATTTAAGCTCACTTCAATCTTACAATTTTTAACTTTCTTGTAAGAACATCGTATAGCCCCACCACACAAAGTTCCATTGTTGAAACGTACCCACTAATGGATAAACTTGTCCAAGCCAAATAGCCAATATATAGGCCAAAAGATGTGAATGAAAGAGCCATATTAGTCACACCTTGTAGGACAGCAAAAACAGTGTGCTTGATCCGTATACATATGTTGACAAATGCATACAAATCAGTGAGTGGATGGCAAAAGATCAAGCAAGAATCTCGCCGGTTAGTGCATCTATGGGCGGCTGATTTGCCCCCGTACATGGGTCCGAATTCCATATATTGTCTCTCTTCAGAAAATCACACCATAATTATATATGCATACCCATCATCTCAAATTTCTCAACGCAATGAGTGAGAGTGAAGAAAAATAAAACGAAAAGATATAGATAAAATACGTATCTAATAGCCTTTGTTATGGAGTTTGTGGTGACGACTCCATTTATATACGTATGGGGGATGTGGCTTAGGGGAGTTTTATTTCTTATATTTTTGACAAAGAAAGGCCGACAACAATTTGTGTTTCATGACATGTATTTTTTGAAAAGCTTCAATCATTTGATCCCTTGTCGTTCATTTTGTACATCTTTTTTGCTCACAAGCCTCACACGATGACTTTAATTTTACCTTTAGATTGTCATTTGAAGGTGACAATTGGTCGATTTCTTGCCTGTCCAAGGCAAAGTAGACCTAGTATATGAAATAACTCATAACATAACGTAAATTATTAGTAAATTACAAGATATCCGTTTCATCCATCACATTTTTCATACAATGAAAAGAGATATCATTTAAACTAGAGCTTATTGACTCTAAGAAAAGGGAATAAGAAATTGATCTTTGCTTTATGATGTATGATACCTAATTGATTGGAAAATTTTTTCTTTCTTCTCATTATTTGGAGGGAGAGGATAGCATAATGCCAAGATGGCTAGTCTCATGAGCAAGCCTAGAGACCTAGTGTGAGCCTAACCTCGTTGGACCAACCGAATTGCCAAAAACTTAAACTATGGTTGTGAATAAACCGAATTGCTTATGAATAGCTCAAACTCAACCAAGGAAAATGTTTTTTTAATGTTCATTTAGCAAGCAAAAAAAGCTCAAGTCTAACTTTAGGCTTGATTACTAAACAAGCTAAGTTTAAACATAATAAAATTGTTCATTATTAAGCTCATGAGCGTGAGGCTTAATTTAAGTATATATAATATATGTGTACATCTATAAAAAAAAATTATTTATATAGACTTGGGATTAGATTGTTCAGGTTTGTAAATAAGTTAATTAAAATATCAAATTATTATTTGTAATTTATTGATAATATAAATAGTCATTTTCTAGTAAAGATTATATATAGTTTTTAACAATATAAGGTTGGTGAATCTAATTTGTACAAGTTCATAAACTAATATTAGTCTATCTAATTAACTCAAATAATACAACTTCAACTACAAGGTAGTTGTTAATTATTTGCATAAATTTGTGAACAAGTAAAAACTTTTAGCCATGATCAGTACTATATATGAAAAAAAAAAAAAAAAAAAAAAAGTTAATCAAGAAACTCAAGAACAAGTCGATCTTGTTCAATAGAACAATCTTAAACTTTTGATACCCAACTTAACTCGACTCTTTTATAGCCTTAACTACAACCCTTGACTTCGTTTTTGGCTCAAATTTTTTTTCCCAGTACAAACATCTTCACTTGTTCCAAATTATTACAATTATATATGTTGTAGTAGTTAGACATGCTGGAATCAATGGCCTTGAGCGTAAAAACTGAACTAGACGTGGGGGTAGGAGAAAGAATATAAAGGTTGTAAGCTTCTTCTTTAAAAAAAAAAAAAAAAGGTTTGTAAGCTAGTTAGCCTAATATTCTAGTTCCACAATTATCAAGAAGTGTTGTAACGTTTATGTTTAGCTAAAATGCAAAACACACTCTCTAAGTTTCTTAAGAACTCATTTCAGCTATTTAACTTTGTTTTCATTCATTTTAATCCTCTAAGTTTTATATTTAATCAATTAAAGCATTTCCGTTAACTTTTGTTAAAATTTTTTGAAAAAAAAATAATTTGAAAAATACTTTTCAATCATTAATTAAAATTTCTAATTTAAAAAATTTTAAATATTGAAAAATTAACCACAACATATAACAAAATTTGATGTAAAAGTTTTAATTGAATAAACTTAAAAATTAGAGGACCGAAATGAACGAAAACAAAGTTAATTGAATAACCTTGAAAATTAAATGATCGAAATGAGCAAAAACAAAGTTAGAGGACCAAAATGAATTTTTGTGAAACATAAAAGTGGGTTTTGCATTTTAGCCTTCATTTTTTATATCTTTTTTTTTTTTTTATAAACTTCGTTTTTTATATCTTGCTTCATAACGAAGGTAGTTCACCAAAACTAAAACCCACCCCTCTGCGGAGTTAAGGAATTGCTAATACCATGAGACGGTGGATCATCATCATCATCATATATCCTGTGTAGCTCTTTAACTAATAAGGTTCCCAAATGATTCGCAACTAAATTAGGTAAGGCAATTGTTTAATTGAAATTGCGACCACAATTGTATATATGTGGCCTCACTGTTGCCACATGGTCAGACAAATTGAGCGTTATTGTTTTTGCCAAAACATTGAAAGAACGTTACCTATATATAGTGAGTCACACCCCGGGGCATTAAAGTCTGATTGTAGACTAATCAATTGTATTTAGGATGAACCCAGCTTCGATTGTCCAAACTTTTTATTTCTAGATTGTCCCACAGCTAAATGCATTAGGCATCCTTGCATTACTGTGATGTAATAGGACTCAGAAAGAATGTGAGGCTTGGATTGGAGTCTGGAGGAGCAGTACCAAGTCATTGCCTTGTTGGCTTTGTACTAAACATGTCTGTTGCATTTAATTTTCTTGCTGTAAATTTCTAGTTTGGTGCCTTTTTAGCATCTTCTTATATAAGTTATATTAAATAAAATCCATATCAAGTAACCTCAATCTTATGGTTTCTTTTTTAGCCTATTCTAAGGTTTTAAAATTGTTTGTTTAAAAAGTTTCCTTCTTCCAAAGTTATTATTACAATTAATTTATAAGTTAAAGCAAAATTGTATTGGAATTTTTGTTGTGAGGAAGTGACATTATCTAGTCTATTCTATTCTAGTCTTTTCCATACTTTGCTTTTCTTTTGATTTTCCTTCTTCAATCAAGCTTTGGAGTTCACACTCCATCAAACAATTTGTATTGAAATTGAGATATTCTTCCCTTCAAATCAAATATACTAGTATCTAAAAGAGGTTTACAATAAATTCTCTCAAAATTTGACGATTTGTGTCTCTAATAGAGATTTAGAATTATTTCAAAAATGTCAGCGATCAAGTAAATAGTTCAACGAATAAATGGATCTAATCGAATTGAAAAAAATGAAAATATTTATACATGTTAAAATTTTCATCGCCACTTCGTAAAAAATCGTCAAGTATGAATATGTCAAATACAACATGCATTTTGTCAAATGAAAATATAAGAATTGGTTCTTAAAAATAGAAGCAAAAGGAAAATCCAGCTTGGACCCAAGATTGTCCCTAAACTCAACATGAAGCAATGAGCAGCCTAATTGAGAGAGAGAGAGAGAGAGAGAGTAAAATAAATAGTAGTATATGGGAATAGTGGTGGAAGTAAGAGCATTCACATCAGTTCGTGTAAATTTTCCGTCTATTTTTCCCGAAAAAACCTACTTTTTCTATTTTACACTACCACCTATATAAAACACCCATATCAGTTCTTCTATTTTACAAGATATTTTAATAAAATAATCATCTTTCTCATTTTTTTATTATTTCGCTCAACTGCCTATCCCTCTATACGCGCTCTCACTCTCTCTCTTTATTCATTTTTCCAGACCTCTCTCTCTATTCAGCCAAAAAAACAGAAAGACCTCTCTCTCTCTATACGCGCTCTCTCTCCCTCTCCCTCATATTTTCTGATTTCTCTCTCTCTTCTATCTCCCTCTCGGTCTCTCTCTGTCTCATCTCTCTCCCTCTCGGTCACAAACCAATGCACATCATCAAAGCTCCGATCACCGATCCACAGCTCCGATCATCATCACAGCTCCGATCATCATCACAACTCCGATCCACAGCTCCGATCACCGATCCACAGCTCCGATCCACAGTTCCGATCACCGATCCATAGCTCCGATCATCATCACAGCTCCGATCATCATCACAGCTTCGATCCACAGCTCCGATCACCGATCCACAGCTCCGATCATCATCACAGCTCCGATCCACAGCTCCGATTACCGATCCACAGCTCCGATTAGGGGTGTCCACGGGTCGGTCCGGGTCGGGTTTGTGCCCAACCCGGAACCGACCCGCTCACATCGGGTGGGACGTTGAACGACCCGCCGCCGACCGCCGGCAACCTCGGGTCGAGTCAGATCGGGATCCGGTGCACAACGGTCGGGTCGGTCGAAGTCGGAGTGAGTTTTACCCTCCAGATCTTCGCCGAATCTTCGCCGGATCTCGCCGAATCTTCTCTGGATCTTCGCCGGATCTGTGCGACAACCACGGGATCGAAGCAGGAAAGACCACCTCAGGCCCAGATTTGAATGAAAACTTCCATCTCATCGCCGGATCTTCGCCGTTCTTCACGGATCTTCGCCGTTCTTCACTGGATCTTCGCCAAATCTGTTGATTTTTCTTCGGATTTGTGTGACAACCACGGGATCGAAGCCAAAAACACCACCTCAAGCCCAGATTTGAGCGAAAACTTCCATCAAATCGCCGGATCTAACCAAAAACTACCAAATCTTCACCGGATCTGAGTGGTTCTAGGTAGATTCGGTCTTCTTTCACGGGATTCGGCGGTCGGATCGGGTTCATCGGGTTTTGGAGAAGAAAACCCGTCATCCGATCCGCCTGAATCGGTTCTTCGTGGCGAAGACCCGCCGCTGACCGTCACCGGCGTTGGATCGGCCGGTTTTCGGGTCGGTCCGGACGGTTTGAACGGGTGGGTCGGTTTTCGGTTTCTGATGGACAGCCCTAGCTCCGATCATCATCACAGCTCCGACCAAGCGAGACCCACGAGCTCCAATCGTTCCGATAAGCACCGATCTGTCTCTTTTTTGTTTTTCCGTTTGGATTTGTTTGTTTTTCCGTTTGGGTTTTTTTTTTTAGCACCGATCTGTCTCTCTTTTTTTTTTCCGTTTGAGTTTGTTTGTTTTTCTGTTTGGGTTTGTTTGTTTTTCCATTGAGGTCGTTGTGCACAGATAAGAGAGAGAAAAATTGGTGAGAACGGAAATTAATAAAAAACTAAATACACGAGCTACAGTGCCCGTGTAAATTTACACGGGTACTGTAGCTCGTGGAAAATTTTAGACGATTATGCATGATTTTAGCTGGACTGATGTAGTGTGTTTTTTGTTTTAAAATGTGTAAAAACGGTCAAAATATGTATTTTACACATTTATACACAGTTATACAAGAGCTGATGTGAATGCTCTAAGCTGCACAGAAAGATTACAGTATCTGGTCAGATGCATGCATGGCATGTACGGTAAACAACCAAAACACCTCTTCATACTAAAAACTTCTAGTTTATTATGTGTGTTTATCAAAACAAAAATCATGGTGACAACTCACGAATAATACTAAGCGACGTGGCGTTCAGTGGACCAGTTGTGACTGACACCAGGATAGCACAGAGCCCTTATTATTTAGTGTGGCCGACAAGGCGACAACCCCATTTTGTGGACTACATCTCCCCTCGATTCTCCTCCGTCCACGTGTCCACCACGGACGGCCAGATTTCGTTTTTCGGTCGTACATTCCTCCCCAGTCCAACCCCGTGCCTCGTCAACCCCTTAGTCCTCTCTACAAACCCACCAAAATTCCCAAATCACACCTCCACTTACATTAACACTTGTTTGTTTTTTTTAATAGTACATGAGAAATCGGTTTTTCAATCTTTTGGACAGAGTTGCTACCATTTGAGTTGCTAGTATTTTTCACTTCGTGTAGAATGAAACATTTCAAAGGATAAGGGTTAGCTTCAGCGCATTAAAGCTGACACAATATAAATTTGTGATAAAAATTAAATACATGTCGGTATCATATCTGTTTCAGTATACTATAACGAACATGTGTCCCATTTCAAAAGCTCCATTAATTGATAATATAATGAATTGAATTTGGTACTTTAGATTCTTGTCAAGTTCCAAACCAATGAATTCCTTAACTCCTACACTATTATGTTATTTTTATGCAGTAAAAGTTTATAGATGCAACTTTTGTACTACAAATTTTTCCATAAGCCTGACACATGTGACTGTATTTGATATAGATAAGTGGTGGGTTCATATGAAAATAATGGTCTGCTAATCATAGTTACATATATTATTAAGTTGTGATAAAAATTATGACAAATAGTTTAGTCATAGAAGAATTGCTTTCACGCCAACATGGCAATTGGTCTAGTGGCCAAGCCCTGGGTTAACAGGCCTTTAATCTTGGGTACAAGCTCCCCTAATTTCAAACTAACGAGCGCATTGAGTTTTATCTCGTTGGCAAGTGGTCTAGTGGTTAGGCCTTGGGTGTACAAGACTTCGATTTTGGATTCGAGTTTCCTTGATCTCCACTAATGAACTCATTGGACCTATCACTCTCTGTATTGCCTTAAGCACACATAAGATTGCCACCCCTCTACTTGTTTTTATTTGTATTTACCCAAAAAACAAAAATTGACACACCTGGCATCAGTAGACCCAATTCAGTAATTTTGCAAAACAATATGGGCCATTGTCATTTTCTCGGTACTACACGGCTCTTTCAGTAATTTCAAAATATGAAAATAAGAAGACGAAAATAGAAGTAGAGTAGGAAAGATATGTAGGGATATTTGTCAGTGTGTTTAGAAACTCTCTCTGCCTAGTCTTCTCTCTCTCTCTCTCTCTCACACACTCTCACAACACTTCCCCACACTCATATAATGATATAACACTTGAGAGGACTTTCCCTATCACGGTCAGCAAGTGGGAAAACATATTCCTGGAAAATCTCTCCAAAGATTTAAACACAAGCTTTCTACTTCCCTATAACCTCCTCCATAATTTGCAATTCCCACGCATATAGACCCAAAAAAAGTTGAGATTCTTCGGTGAGAATCGAAATGCAAGACATCCAGGCGATGGGAGGTGGGCGATTATTCGGCGGAGGAGACCGGAGGGTTCGTCCAAATCACCACCACCAACACAACCACCATCACCACCACACCCAGACCCAGAACCACCAAGCACTCAAGTGCCCACGCTGCGACTCGCTCAACACCAAGTTCTGCTATTACAACAACTACAACCTGTCTCAGCCTCGCCACTTCTGCAAGAGCTGCCGCCGCTACTGGACCAAAGGCGGCGTCCTCCGCAACGTCCCCGTCGGCGGTGGCTGCCGCAAAGCCAAGCGGTCCAAACCAAAACCCAATTCATCTGATGCATCAACTCCTCAGACTCAGCGGCGAGAGCCCAAGTCCAACTCTCATTCCAGCAGCGAGAGCTCAAGCCTCACCGCCACGACAAACACCGCCACCGAAGCTGTCTCGGCTGTCACAGACCCTTCTCTGAACTCAGCTTCGAACCTGTTGAACGTCCAAGACTCGAAGCTCTTCGTTTCGAGTTCTAGCTATGAACAAGGTTTGCTGGAACAAGGCTCGGACTGTGGGATATTCTCGGAGATTGGAAGCTTCACGAGCCTTATTACAGCGCCGTCGAATGAAACATTAGCGTTTGGGTTCAATACTATGTCGGATATCACGACGACGCCGTTTAGGTTGAGTCATCATCAGAGTCAGAGTGAAAATCAAGAGTGGCAGAATCATCATCAGCAGCAGCAGCAGAAAGGGATGGGTTTGGTTGGCGATGAATTGAAGATGCAGGAGGAGATCACGGGTGGGCTGCTTGATCAGACGGTCCAGGTTGATTTGTCATCGTTACAGAACAGATCAAGTGGTGGAGGTTTTGGATCGTTGGATTGGCAAGCGAGTACTGGTGATCAAGTTTTGTTTGATCTTCCTAACACCGTTGATCAAGCATACTGGAGTCAGAGTCAGTGGACTGATCAGGACCACCCTACTCTCTATCTCCCGTAAAACTCTCTCTCTCAGTCTCACTTTTTAACCATTAAAATGAGGAAAAAAAAAAACCAAAAAACTCTCAAAACATATCAAACAAAATCAAAGAGGCAAACAAAAAAAAAGAGGAAAAGAATTTGAGAGAGTTATATGAAGTTTTTATGCATATGACTATTTTTCTATGTAAATTGTTCATATCTTTTCTTTTTCTTTTTTTTTTAATTTTTCTTTTTTTGGGCTTATTTTGATGATTTTGGAATATGTTTGGGTTTGATCAAGATGCATGTGGAAGTGGAACTAACTTTTGAGTTAGTTTTTTTTTTTTTTTTTTCTTATTTCTAATTTTTATTTATTTTTGGGGGGTTTTTGTTTCCTAATGTATCTGAATTAAATTAATCAAATATATAGAGGAAATATATATAGTGTGTTTCTTTTAAATTTTGTTTGATATGCTTAATTACTGTTTGTGTTTGTTTGCTAAACATCAGCTTATCTATTAAATCTATTTAATTAGTGGCTTAAAACATGAGTCAAACATTGGCTTTGGAATGTGCCACGTCGTTATGAAATTGTTAATGTTTGTTGATTACGATAATTAAGGGATGGTGTTAACTTTGATACTCGGAAAGTGTACGGATATAGACAGAGAAAGAAAGAGAGAGAGAGTACGAAGAAGAAGAAGAAGAAGAAGAAGAAGAAGTCGGTTGGGTTGTGGGGAAAAGAGAAGGGGACCCACAATGTTAGTGACCAGTCCCCATGCGCGATTATGACTCCACGTGGCGATGGCGATGTTGATATGTGGGTTGGGGCGTGGTGGCGTGGTTCTTAATGGGTGAGGGGGCCACGTGGGCTTACGTGATAGGGTGACAGCTTAGTGAGGTCGGTTTGTCGTGGCTCATAGACACGACACAACACGCACACACATATACACATTTTTATTTTTTTGGTAATCACACACATACACATTATACTTAACATTGACACATTTCACATTCACAATCACACACACTCGATGACAAATTAAGCTGCAATTGAGTGCTGAACAGGGTAGATATTATTATACAATTTGTACATATTTGTACTGTGAAGTCTGATCGTGGGGGATGATTCATGATGATGTGGAGCCCCTGATTATGGGGATTGGGACCCACGTTAGGTGTTGTTACTTGTGAGATACAGGTGTGTATGTGGACCCCCATTTGGGGCATGTACAGCAAAAGTGGTCACCCCTTAAAATTTAAGATCCCCCACCTCTGTTTCTTGGGACCTTTGTCCAGCCGGAGTCTTTTAATTTTTGCAGAGTTCCCATAATAGAGTTTGTTGTGTGTGTTCAGACTTTTATGCATGTTAATCGGTGCCCATATTCCTGTGCAATAATATGGGAAACTCGAAACCGTAATAAATGTGGAAGCTTGGACTTTTGGGGCACAAAAACACTCTCTATTCTTTGGTACTGTGGGAAGGTAAGATGTCTTGTTCTTTTTTAGTCCACGGTGTGGGTGACTGGTGAGGTGTGGTGCGGCAATTATGTCGGGCAGCAGTGTTTGAATTTTTTTTGAACCCGTACGTAGTACGTCTAAGCCACACAAGTTGTTGTGGCTTCAATTTGAAGCTTGGTATTACTTGCTACTGAAGTGAATGTGAAAGTCATTTCTTTTGGTACAAATATTTGTGCATGGGAAATTGTTGTCGGTTGTTCACCAAAAGGAGATTTGATTCCAAAAAAAAAAAAAAAAAAAATCTGATGTGAATGCACAGCGGGTGACTACAGGACCCGTTTAAACAGTCACAGCACATGTGTGTTAGTTTTGCCTTAACGCAAGTGGACCTTTCTGGATGAAGTTAAAAATTCATTATTATAACGGCAATGTTTATCATACACTTCATTTTTGCACGACTAAAGTAGGTGTAAGAGATAATTTCTTATTATAAATATACGTAATGTTACGAACAAACTCAAATTTACATTGTACTTATTTGTCAAATCTTGATTTAATTTTATTTTTATTTTAATTACATGGGATAAACCCACTAAAGAGTGTTAAAATCTAATCAAAGTTAACACATAAGTAAGGTGTGAGAATGAGTATGTCTCAATTCTCTCAAATGAGTCAATGAACTTGAACTTGTGACTTGTCTATCTCCACAAATTCGATCATGGCTCAGTGGCTAAGCTTGCACCGTGGAAGGACCGCTTGAATTAGGTCTTTAATTACCATACCTAGGGATTTAGCTTTTATTATAAAGGGTAAAAGAAGAGAAAGAAGAAGGGTTCAATCGTTCAAGTAAACATGCACTGTTTTGTCATGCTAATTTCACAGAAAGCAACAGAGCAAACTTCCTCGTCTTCCCAGGTGAAGCCAATCCATACTTCCTAGTCTGAATATATAGAATGAATGAGTGCCTGAGCGAGACCCCACCGCACAGGCACAGCGCTGGAAATGCCTACAAAGGTAAGAGGAAGACCACACAGGAGTACCTAACAAGCTGTGGTACCATTGGTACGTAATGGTATGGTCCTATATATTCAGTTCATGAGTGCAGACCTTGCCTTAAGATGGTAACATTTGTTCATTCCCATTGTGTATCTGATTAGTATCTGACCCCATTACCATGTGAAATTAGGCCCGTGACAACACAGCAATAACAATAACTATTTACTAATTAGGGCTTTTTTTTTTTTTTTTCTCCCGTTCAAAACTATTGTAATCAATGTAATTGTAAAGGATATAACTTTTTTTCTTCAGTTGTCAAGTTTTTATGTTTTGGGTTTTTTGGCTAGGTGTCTAAAGTTAGTGTTTTTTTTTTTTTTTTTTAAGTAAACAGTAATACTTATTAGAATACACACGAAAATAATAATAGTGTTTTAAACCGAGTTTATAATACATTACTTTTACACAAGTCCATCATTATCACCAATCTTATTATATACTAATCATAATATAATATAGTTGACAAAAATTGTTTGTCATTATACTTATTATAAAAGAATTAAGTTATTTAAACTTATTAGTAGTGAAATATATAATAATGTTATAGATACAACCAATTTGTTGGTAAATTGTGATTAATACAACATCGTTTTCGCATATGATCACCACTAACATTAGTTTTATTATACATTAATCACAATATATCACCTCAATAATTGTGAATTTTGTTGTAACTTAGAATAGTGAAAAGTTGCATGTAATCACTTGTGTCCCACATAATAATAATAATAATAATAATGTATGAGACGTAACAATTTCACAATTTTTTAATAAAATGCTAAGATCACATATTATGATTATTAACAAATTTCGCAGATCATAATTGTGGGTCCCAGTAATGTGTGGCCCTGGCCCATTTATTCGTCGGGGCCCAAGGCCCAAGCCGAGGAAGGTTATAGCCCAGACTCGGTAATACAAGTACGAAATAGTCTTGGGACACGGCCGAGGACGATTCAGTCCTCGGCATGTCCAAGGTCTCACCGAAAGGAAGGGTAAAAATGGTATAAGAGCAGCTTGGAAAAAATCTAAAATATCTAAAGTCATTCAATCTAAAATATCTAAAGTCAATAGAGAAAGGTATGCTGGAAAGTATAACGACCAGGGAAAGCTGCCCCTACTGCCATTCAATACTCTGCACCTGACAGAGCCATACTCCCCAGCTTTTACAACCACCCCCAACCACTCTGGGTATGGGCTGATGGGACAAGTATCAGTCTTGGAAAAGTCGACCCTACACGTGGACGAAGGATAAGAAACACAGGCTAGTATAAAAGGAAAAGCAAGCAATCCATAAAGAAGAGGCTGGGAAAAATTGCCAAAACCAGAGCCTCCCAGCCCACCTCTAGGAGAAAAACTCTCAGAGCGTACACGTTTTATTTATGTATGAACACCACGGAATACCACTGACTTGTGATCAAGGCCTAACCTTTCAAACCCACGCTCTATAAATGATATTGTTTGGGCCTTTTTACGTGCGAACCCAGTATCGCTTTGGGTCGTTCCAAATCGTGTCCTTACAATAATTACTAACATTACTTTCCCATGAGAACACCTTTTATATAATTCTTATTGTGCACTAATTATAACATCACTTTCAAATAAGAACATCTTTGATATAATTCTTATTGTGCACTAATTATAATCTATCATTTTAACAATTGATTTTTTTTTTTTTTTTTTTGTGTGTAATGCATTGTTTATACATATAGGAAAAAAAAGGTCCATGGAATCCGGAAAGAAAAATAAAATAAAAATTATAAATTAATTAAAACAATCACATGCAAATTGTTTTCTAACAAGAAGGTTCTGTAAGCATATGCAGTGAACACAGTCACAATTTTGCCTAACCAAGGAAATCATCAAGAAGGCCTAGAAACACATCGAACTGAACTAAACCAAAATAGAGGCTGTCAAAGCAAACGTAACACTTTTTTTTTTTGAATTTTGTTCCTCTCATGTTTCCATCCATTAATCTTTGCCCTTGGCTTCTTTAATTGTCTGTCAGTGATCCATTCCCAGAGAAGTGCTTATAAATTTGAATGACTATTTCTCTTAATTGCTATCATCAATATTTTAGCCCTATGTGTGTGTATTTATGTATGTATATATTTATTTATATGTTTTTAAACTGTAATTATATTTTATAAGCCCAGATATTTTTTTGTTTAAATAATATTTTATAATTATTTTTTTACTATATCAGTTAAAACAATCGAAAAATCTCTGGTACAACATGATATTTAATCTAGTATGTTTCAAACAGTACTAGTACTAGTTTAATGACTTTTATGGTACATGCCACTTGTACTAATATAGTATTGACTACCTTATCATAATTGTTTGTTATTGGTTCAATGCTTATTTTCAATAATTAAATAATTGTTGAGGAGGAGTTTGTTGAAAACACCACAAGTCTACGAGTTTCTAATTAAGTTATAAAAAAAAATTATTCTGGATGGTGACTAATTAATTGTCTCACTATTTTTTTTCTATCATTCACAGTATATTATATCATAGTTATGACAAAACTGCGACACAAAACATTGTGATCCAGAGATTTTCTCCTTAATCTTTGGTTAGATATCTGACTAGTAGAGGGACCTAGTAGCCCCATGTTGTTGGGTGAATAGACCTTGGAGAAGGATTAATAAGAGAGTTATAGGTACTGGACCATACATGGTATGGAGGAGCAATACAGGAGCATTGATTGTGATTGACAATTGAGGAGTGCCTTAAGAGAGTTGGGGCACATGGGTTTGGAATTGGAAATTTGGAAGTGGTCCTCTCCTTATATATAAGGATATGGCCTTTGGCAGTTGGCCCTTTAGTTTGTGGCAGTTATCTTGACGTGCCCTATTATCATTGCCAATTTAAGGGCTTCTTTGGATTTCAACTAAACATTTGAAAATTCGGCTAAAGCCATTAAGAATGATGGTACAATAAAGATGACCACAAAGTCTCTGACCACATTGATGGTATGGGAATGGGAATTGGAAGAGCTTTAGATATTTCTGGAGAAAACTGATCTAACTCCCCTAGTGCAATAAATTGCACCTTGTCTCCACCATCAAGTATATTTTCCTAGTACCACCACGCACTTTTGATACAATTGTCACTTCATAAATATAAATATTTGTGAAATGTGGGGGATAAGAGCCAGGATTCAAGTTCCTGGGAGAAAACTTCACACACATATATACTTAGATTAGGCTAGAGTGGAATTTCTATCTTATATATAAAAAAAAAAATAATAAAAAAAATTAAAATTATCTTTTTCTAGTTAACTCAACTAACACAAATTTTTGTGACCAATAATAGACCTATATTCCAATCCTATCTACGTTTAAAAATAAAAAATAAAAGATCTAATGTCTTAATTTGATGATAAAGTGTAATTCTAATTGAGGTTAAAATTTTCAAATCCTCTTGTATTTAAATATGGATAAAATTGAGGCATATTAGGTACAATACATTAGGTTTCTTAATTTTTTTTTGTTTTTTTGAAGATCTAGTTGCATTGCATTTAATTATCCTTAGAAATAGTAATAATAATATTGTGTTTTATTGGTTAATGAAACCAATATTTAAATTCAATTGAAAACCTAATCTATTATTTATACCTAATTTTATTCTTCAATTCCCCAAAAACAAAGTTTTATTCTTTAAATAATAATAATATTTCGGACCACACTAGCAGGCACCACTCACAACTCACAAGCCCAGTCCGCCGGAACTGGTCCAGTCTAGTACGTAAGGTAGTCAGATAGTGAGATTAGAAATTTGAGCATAGTACATTCACCAAGGGTGGTAGTGGGCCAATTGATGTTTGATTGGGTATCTGATGCAAAAAGATGCCAGGCTAGGCAGGCAATATGGATTACGACGCAAACATATGTTGAAGAAAAAGCCCAATTGCTTTCGCTCACGCTCTTCACTGCCTTTACTTTTTGGGCTGTGATTATTTGATTGTTACTGTTTTTTTTTTTTTTAGAGTTTCAATCTATGGCGTAACCAAAACATTAATCGGTTTTTGGTGTAGACAAGGTTTGAATTCAAAATTTCTTATTTAACCATCAGATACTTTATTAGTTAAGTTAACTGAAACCCATTACGTTATTTTATAATATATGTTGACTAGCATAAACTATGATGATATAACAATGACCCAACTAGTAAGATTCGTCGGGTGAGGAGAGAGTTTTGAGAACAAAAAAAAATTAGGACTAGTGAGGAAAACTATCTTGCTACAAGTGGTGATCAACATTGATCATAAAAATTTTTTGGTTAGTTTATTTAGTCTGATACGTGGGGATTTTTGTGAGTTTTTAGCTATATTTTATTATTTTTAACCTTAGACCAGTTTATTAAGACTAATGTGAATGCTCTAATAAGATAATAACCCAACTAGTAAGATTCTCATTGATAAGGGTCGAGGCACGTCTATTGATGGTTGAAAACTATTTCCAAAAACTCTCCCTTGACCTTAACCAACCATCTTTATAAAATTGGGATAAAGATCCTCTCTAGCTATTTGTCTCAAAATGAAGATGGTTCATTTTCTTATTCAATTTTAGTTTTTAGGAATCTAAAAATGTGAAACTCTTTTTTTTTTTTTTCTTTCAAGGATTTGTTTTTTATTCAGTGCTTACAATAATAGGAATGAGAGATTCCAAGCTTGATCTTTTGATAAAGGGAAGCCAGACAATACCACTAAATTATAATACTTTTTGTATGTTAATATGAACTTGAAAATAAAAGCAATTGCAATGCTATTCTGAGTATTCTCATTGAGGACGTAATTGTACTAGTGAAATCATAATTAGTGCCATGTATAAATGTCCCACTCTCATGTCTCACCAGGATTGTTGCAAACAACATCCTCCAATTCAAAACACACGTCTGTAATAAGTTTGTTGGAGTATTCTAGGAACGAATTAAGACTGAGACTCCTAGGAACTGGCTGGGTATGTGACAATGTACTAACCTGCCTAGTATGAATCCCAAGCAACAATAATAATAGATAATTCTTGTATTTATTATTATTACTTTTATCCCTTTTTTGAGAATCCATCTTCAGATCTTCTTGTATTAATATCATGAATAATCCTTAAAAAAAATACCATGAATAAAATTAGTAGGATCTACAAGAAAAAAAAAAACATTAATGTCGGAATACTAAATAATTATTCCTATATATTAGGCCTTGTTTGGGATTTATAATTGTCTCAAAGGGTCCAATATTCATACCCTCTTGGACCTTTTAAATAACGGTCAAACCGACTTTATGAAAATAAAACATTTTTTCCAAGTTCTCAAAACTTTTATAACAAAGTTTTTAGAATCTCCAACACATACATAAAAACTAGAATGTTTTTCTTTGAGGGTGAGAGATAAGGGGATGGTGTGAGGATTTCTTCCTCATTCCATGGCCATTTGTCATTTGAAACCTATTGAAGGAAGTGTCTATAAGATGTTTAGGGTTTCTTTCAACAAGTTGTTTGTGAAATTTCATTGTGGTGATTTTCAGTTTAGTAAAGCTTTTTGAGGTAATTTTGTTTTTCTCCAAGTTTGTTGTTGTGAGCTCAAATATGTGATAAAACTTGAGTAGAAGACCATTATAACTTGTTGATTATAGCAGATCATTCAGAGTTTAACCCATGAATGTAGGCTTATTGCCAAACCACATATATCTTGTATGCATTGTGTATACCTAACTTAGCATTGCTATTTGTTGTGACTAACCTTTATTAACTCTAGCCATGAAGTAGGTAAAATTTCCAACCACTAGTATGTTAAAATCATAAGGACATGCATAATCTGTATGACACACTATGCACCAATGCCAGAGCAAAAGAACAAGAAAAGAAAGCATAATAAATTAAGAAAGCCACCAAGGAATATAGAATATTCAAAATTTAAAGCAGGGAAAAGATAGCCTCCAACGTCTGTGCTTTTGTGATTGCTTCCTGTCAGCTTTTACCATTCTTACTGGGCTGCCTGTCCACTCAGCAGGTAATCTGTCCATGTATATGTAAAACAGTGACCAGCCAAACTCAGCAACTGAAAGACAGAACAATATGTATGAAAAAAAATGAAAACATAAAAGAAGGAATTTACATGGGAAATGCAAATGAATGAGTACTGGCATTGCTGCTAGTTGACCGATGAGATACACTGCCAGATTGGGGAGGCTGTTGACAAGCTGCACATTGTTGGGATTCCTCTCTGGTGCTTGTTGTGGTGTTAGCCAAATCAAGGTTATTGGTGATATTTTCATCCTCCTCCTCACTTCTTGAATATGTCTTGCTTGGATCAATTGCTTCAGTTGTAGATGATACCATAGAGTTTGCCGAGCCTGCTTCCTTACTTGGAGCCTACAAGTTATCAAAAGTTAAAATCTTTTTCTTTTTTTGAGAAAGAACTCCAAAGATCTATCTACAATTTCTTCACATTCATAACATTAACATTCATGAAGGGGAAATGGCGCAGTGATTAAGGATTTTTTTAACCATCCAACCTTGTTTGCATTTGATCTCTGGCTGGAAAGGTAATGTAAATGTTATAACTATGCATAATCACAACCAGTTCATTGCAACTACCCCAATATGTACAAAAAAGGCAAGAGCATGCGCTTTATTCCATTTCAGCAAATCATTTCGATCAGATGGTAAAGTGGGTGCTTGTTGGTCAAGAATATAAAAATACCAACTGAGAAGTTAAAGTGAAGACAAAAAACAAACGAAAAACAACTAGAACAACACTGCATCAGCAGGTTATCTGAGCAACGCTATAATCAAATTAGGTAGCCTCAGCCAGTTGGCCAGTGTGTCCTACTCAACTAGTGAAGGATATCCTAAACCAGAAGAAAACCTAAGCAAAATGAAACGTCTTTGCTAGTTTATGAACTGGGTTGTAAACAGTTTTTCAGGGTGCCACTACAATGTTAATGTTGTTTTATTTTTAAGGCACATTGTAATAGCTCAATCTAACATAAATACTAACTGAAAATGTTCCTCTAGTAAGCAATACATATCTAGTCATTAAATAATTCTTTGATTATGTTACAGAGACAAACTCTTCCTAGAACCAAATATGGGATTCTGCGCTCCCTTTGGTAAAGCACAGTTTCAAAGGTCGGAACCAGCTTATAACTCTATTAAGGCAGTTTCTGAGGAGGCGTCACAGATCATGATTTAAGATAGTAGAACAGGAATTACAAGCTACATATGGAAGATCTGATACTAAGGGTGAACAAATCAAAATTTGCAAATTATAAATATGAGCATTGATAAATACGTACTAATTTTTTAACTAATAAAGGAGTTTGATAAAACGCCCTCAGAGCTTTTTTTTATTTTATTTTTATGAGTGAGCTTGAAACTATAAATCGTGATATCGTTCATCAAAACATTGGTAGGATTTTTCACCTGATGTTGCTCTAAGTTATGCTCCATCATGGGTAAATTCAGTGTAGATGTTAAAAGTAGAGGCCAATCATCCTCAGTGGCATGCCACCTAGTGCTCAATCTCCTCAACTTTTACAATTGCATATGGCAGGACAGAAATCTTTGATATGAATCCAGTAACTCGTTCTTTTCTGAGCATCCAAATAGCGGTTTCTACTAGCGTATAAAATTAAAATTCGAAAATTTTACATTCTGCAATCTTCTCTTCATGGGAATCACACAACCAAAAAACAAGATAGCCAAGATAACAATAGCCTAGAGAGGGTATCACCTTCCAGGACTGGTGAATAAATTATTCTTGGGAAACTTATGTCTTTTTAAGGAAGATAATTTATGCTACTCACAAATAGGTGAAACTGCTTTAGTAGGCAATAAATCTCAAAGAAGATATAATCAGATATCATATGATTGTGGGGATCAAATTAGTGAGAATGAGAGTAAGTGGTATTTTACCTCTCTAACAGGGAGCAGAATTCTAGGGATGATCTTCTTAGTGAAATGATCAGAAATATCTTGTCTCGCATCAAAATCTACTTCACCTTCCATAATTAAGTCCTCCGAACCACACTGCTTGATTGCGTCCTTATTGCAGTCTTTGTCAGTGCTACATCGTGACCCATTTGAAGTAGATGATGCTGTGTCCAGTGTTTCTTCTGTTAATTCACCATTGCTATCCACTTCAGAGTTAAGTATGCAAGAGATACTATTATGGTCCAACTCACAATTCTCAACCAAACACTTGCCCTGAGAAGGCACTCTGCTGTCAATGCAAATGTCCTTAACAAACTGATAACTGCTCTCATGAAGGAAAACATCCAGCTCTGGCAATTCATACTCCATTAAACTCTTTCCGGTGTAAAGGTTCTTTCCTTCCTCACTTCCTTTTGAGTCTCTAGGACAATCAGAATTGTGCGCTACGTGGTTCCCTGTATTCCCTGGATCTTTCCAAGCCATAAAACTACTGACTTTTGGTGGGTTACTGACTACATCTTTGTTCTGACAATCATCTGGAAGTAAATCTGAATCCACCTCATAACATTCAGTTTTTAGGCCAGAGACGATTGAACTTTTAAGTTCTAAACTGGTCTTTTTGTTTGTCTTCAATCCTCTCATCTCCCCACTGTTGCTGTTGAATTTGAAGGACTTGAAATGAGACTTATAGGCAACAGTTGAAGAGGACATGGATTCATCATCTTCCAGGTACATGTATTCACAAAACTAAAAAGAAAAAAAGTTAGAATAGTATTCTATATAATTGCATCCAGATTCTTTGTCACCTTGCAAGCAATGTAATTACAAAAGCATATGGACATAAAGAAAGAGAGTAGTGAAAAAGTGTTCTACAGGCTAAAAGGTTCATATAGAACATGGAATGCAGGAATCTAATGCAAATAACAGATTGGTCCGTAACATAAAATCCCTAGAAAAACAGTAAAATACCACATCAGTGGGTGCAGACAGAGTGACATAGCGAGAAGGGTTGGTACCCTTTGGCCTTGTGTATGAACTGAAGCCTATATGAAAGGCAATTGGATCATTGTTCTCTTGTGGTGCATGTAAAGCATATGTACCACTCAGTGTTTAATAAGTGACACAAAAGTGATATGAGGAGTAAATAGCATTTCGCTGAAAGGCATGCAAAATGTTACTTGAAAAGGGTGCTTTTTTTTTTTTTTTGATATGTTGAAAAGGGTGCTTTGATACCATAGAAAACTCAGTCTACCATCATCAATTTTATATATGACTTTCCATGTCATAGTTAGACTTCTTGCTCATAAATGCCAAGACTGTGAAAGCTTACTCAAATTTTCACATTTTATCCTTGTATGAACTTACAATTCAAGATAGAAATAACGATTAGATATGCATCTACATAAATTGCAGGCAGCTGTGCAATGAATATCCCAATATGAAATGTCAAGGCATGATATCATTTCAAATTTAATGGAAGATTAGATCAGACACGTACTAGTCTCCATTTTCAATGTAAGATGGAAATAAATCTCTAACTGTAACCAATGCTCGCAGTACTTTTCAGGCAAAACACAGTTTTCTAGCAGATGTCTGTGGCTTGCTCAATGTAGGCATCAAAGCATATTCCCAATCTGGTCAAAAATCCAGCTCAAGATCACTTACAATACTCACTCTGATTCATCTAGTTACATCACAGTCTACTGTGCCTTCATATGAATGGTCAGCTCCTTCAATAGAAAGGACAAAACATCTGCTATATTTAATCAAAATATAGAACTGCCCCTAATCAATATGATCATTCCCTACCATAGGCAACTAAACAATCCAAAGGTTTATGAATCAGAGGCACAAGAAATAAAGCCATTTTATTAAACTAAGCAATTATAGAGCCATTTTCTTAAACTCAGCACTTACATAACTTAAAATTTAACTAAGTACTGTTCACCTAATTGAAGGAACTGCATTATGGGATCTATAAATAATCATCTTATTTGAAAACTTAACATGGTAAAATATTCTTATTTCTTTTATTTTATACAAAATATTCTTATTTCTTAAGCTGTTATAAATCTTCCAGCTTTCAATGCTAATTGTTTGATTTATACTCGTCATTATCATTGTGGCAAGCCGCTTAGGTTCAACATGCAGAGTGTGAATTCTTCTGCATTCTGCAGAAAGAACCAACAATGTGAGCTAAAGGGGCTGATTGGCTGAACCCCTTGCTTCCACTTAATGGGCAATAGCAAAAATCATCATTAAACAATAAAATAATGCTTACAAACTGTCTACCACTAAAGTCAAAGAAAAAGAAAACCAACAATGATTTGTCACCAAGAAAATAAAAGAAACAGCATATTAGGCATTTGGGTCACGAGGATTCCTTCAGCCCAAGCAAAAGGCAATCAGCTTGGACACCAATACATAACTGATCAAACATTCATGTGCCTTTCTTTATCTCCATTACTAAGATTTTCAAGATCATTAAACTAAGGATTTCATTCATTAATTTAATGGAAAGAGTTCACCAAAAAGGTTCCACTTTCCACAACAGTCTGTAAAGGACATCCTCCATTATTCCTCCTTGTAATTATGTTTATTCCTCCTTGTAACGTAAAACTCATCCTAGTGAACCACTGTTGTTATATTAGAGGAATAGGAAGAGTTTAGTAACGCTTTTCGTTTTCATGGATCTCCAAATTGACATATTCACTCTCTCTCTCTCTAATGGAGCAATCAAACAGAGCCTGGAGTTTCATAAATATACCAAGACAAGTGCAAAAAAGAAAAGAAAAGAAAAGCCCAATTTAAAGAATACATATATGAACAACATAAAGATTCAATATAAATAAAATAATGCATGAAAAGCTTTGGAATTGAATAACTAAAATAAATGACTGCACAAACTTACCTTTGAGGTTTTGACTTTGTTCAGAAACAACACAAACCTGCTGTCTGTGTGATACGCAATCCTTGCACATGCATAAACCTGGTTAGTACATTCTCAAACTACATAGCCAAAGGAATTTAAGGAAATAACATTCAGTCATTCACACACATATAGAGAGAGATGCAAGTACAATGTAGAATGTATTAAAAAGAAGTACTTTTCAATGCAACGAGAAACGGCCAACGCCAAAAGATTGTAATAAAAAGACCGTTTAAAGCATTAAATGTCAGTCTGACAACAGAAAATGGTTTCCTATCTCTGTCATTTCTTTTCTTGTACTTCTTTCCAATTTTAATTTCTACTTTGCGTCTGTCATCTCAGATATGTTCTTCTGTGCCGACAAGTCAGAGAGACACTCCTCATAATTCTCACAACAATAAGTCTACACACACTACCAAAAAAAGACAATTGCGAGTTGTCAAGTTGTTATTGTAAAATTTAGTGATAAACTTCGATAAGAATTTGTATGTATTGCTCTTCTCACAAGTGATGATATGGATGTTGTTACTGGTGTATAATATTAAAAAAAATCGTGTGAGAGTAATATATGATGTTAGGAAAAAGAAAAAGTTGAGCCCTTGGCTCTACTTGCATATGAGTAGGAAAAATAATTCATACTTTAGGTACAACTCTATAGCATTGTACCTAAAATTCTTCAATTTTTTTTTTTGATGGGGAAAATTCTTCAATTTAATCTAATGTGATTGCAACACAAAAAGTGTTATTCTTTCTCTTACAATATGTTTGGAAGTTACTTTGGAGGGAGGGAATAGTTCACCAAAAGAAAGAAAGAGAATGAGAGAAGAGGGAAATGTTTATTTCTTCAAAAGTAGATGTTGTAAAAATTAAATGGGAGGCGAATATATATCACTTCCTTTTTTTTGAAAGTTTTAAAAATTCAAATGTGAAATAGAGGAAATGATAAGTAATCATATAAAATGACAATTACATTTTTTTTTTTTTGTTAATTTTAAATAAATAGATACAATGACATTATAAGGGCAAAGTTGACAATTTCTTAAAAAATTATATAAGTGGAACGTATCCCTCCAAATTCTCCCTATATAAGGAAATTATAAAAAAGAAAAGAAAAAAAGTATCACTTTCTGTGTTTTCTACGGACATATCTAGGATTCGAAACCTCACCCCCAAGTATTAAACTATAAAAAAAGAAAAAAGAAAAAAATCTTAATGTATATAGTGTTGTGGGCTTTAGGCCCAACTAGATTACTTGTATAGCACACATTCTTGTACTACACTTTTGCTTGTACTGCACATATATGCCTCCTATATAAAGGCACTCATGTATACTTTATTTTTAAGAAATAAAATACTATTGCATTCAGTATTTCTAACATGGTATCAGAGCCACTGCTCTGACCTTTCCCTTAGCAGTCCTGTCTCTCTTGGTGTTACTCCACTCTTATCGCTTCCGCCATCACAACAGCTGCTGCAGCCACTCACCGTTGTTGTCCTTGGGTTCTGGGCCTGTAGCCGCCGTCGTTGAGAAGTCCCGCACCACACAGACCATTGCATCACCGTCTCAGCCGTGCATCTTGCTCCGATAAGTGTTTTTTGCAGGTACCACAGTGATCGACTCGCCTCGATCTACTCAACCGTGGAAGTCTCGCACTCAACGGAGCCTGCACGCACCGTCATGCGCCGCCCAAAGAAGCAGCGCCTCAATCACGCGCCGGCCTCTGTTCCTGCTGACGTCATTGCCGCCATGCCATCTAGGGCTGATGTCATCATCCATCCTTTGCTAACGTCACCCGCCACATCAGCTGACATCATCATTGACCGACCGTTGACCAGACCATGACTAGCGTTGACTTTGACTGAAGGTTGACTTTAACCATTGACTTTTCTCCAAGGTTGACTTTTGCAGTCCAAGTGCTCATTACCTAGTTTTTCGTGTAGATTTCATTTTTGCAGTCCGTTTTTTTGCATATTTTGCTTCTAAATGAAGAATTAGGACAAGTCTTCTTCTTCTTGTAATAATCGTCGCCGACAATCTAGCAAACGTTTTTGTAATTTTTGCAAACGTTTTGGCCACAATATTGAGACTTGTTATCATCGTAACAAATCAGCTGTTTCAATTTCTGCTACTACTGTTGCTAACATTGAGAGTGTCCAGCTAATGGCTCACGTCTCTGCACAGTCTAAATCTTTAGGACGCACTTTCACCATGTCCATAGGTGACCTTAAAAACATCATCGCTAATGTCATTCGTATGGTTGGTAATGCATCTTATTCCTCTTCTCTCTTAGCTTTATCTGGTATGTCTCCTTCCTCTTGGCTTATAGATTCTGCTTGCTGCAATCACATGACACCTCACTCATCCTTGTTTTCTGAACTTAAACCTGTATCACACCCTCTTAATATTCGCACAACAAATGGTTCCACAATGTCTGGTTGTAATATAGGTTCCGTTTCGACCTCCAACCTCTCGGTTCCTGGGGTCTTTAATGTTCCTAACCTCTCTTACAATTTATTTTCTGTGGGGCAATTAGTTGAGTTGGGTTATCGCATTATCTTTGATTATTCTGGGTGTATTGTGCAGGATCCGAGGACAGGACAAAAGCTTGGGACTGGTCCCAGAGTTGGGCATATGTTTCCCGTGGACAACCTTCGTCTTCCACTTGTTGCTCCTGTTTCTGTTGCTACAACTGCTATAGTTTCTTCAATTCCTTCCCTTGCACTTTGGCATGTTCGACTTGGTCACGCATCTTCCTCTCGGGTACAACAATTAGCTTCTAGAGGATTGTTAGGTTCAGTGTCTACCAAAAATTTTGATTGTGTTTCATGTCAGTTAGAAAAACAATCAGCTTTGCCTTTCAATACTAGTGAATTAATATCCACTGATATCTTTGACCTTATTCATTCTGATGTTTGGGGGCCTTCCTCTGTCTCTTGTATTGGTAGGTCTCGATATATTGTTGTCTTTGTTGATGATTACTCTCGCTATAGCTAGATTTTTAATATGAAACATCATTCTGAATTATTGCAAGTATATTCAAATTTTGCAAAAATGGTTGAAACTCAATTTTCCAAACACATCAAAATTTTTCGATCTGATAATGCTCTCGAATACTCTCAATATGCTTTCCAAGCTGTTTTGCATTCTTATGGCACTGTTCATCAATTAACTTGTCCAAGTACCTCTCAGCAAAATGGTAGAGCCAAATGAAAATTTCGTCATATTCTTGACACTGTTCGTGCTCTCCTTCTCTCTGCCAAAGTTCCTGCTCCTTTTTGGGGCAAAGTTGCTCTTCATGCTGTTCATGCTATTAATCGCATTCCAAGTCCTGTTATCCAAAATCAAACTCCATATGAGCACCTTTTTGGGTCACCTCCAGACTATCACCACCTTCGCTCCTTCGATTTTGCTTGTTTCGTTCTTCTTTAGTCACATGAGCATAACAAACTTAAGCCTCGGTCAAGACTTCGTTGTTTTCTTGGCTATGGCAAAACTCAAAAGGGGTATCGGTGTTATGATCCTGTCTCTCATCGTCTTCGTATCTCCCGCAATGTTGTCTTTTGGGAACATCGCTCCTTTGTTGAGCTCTCTCACTTCCGTGCCTCCCTATCTTCCTCCTCTATCTTAGATCTTTTTCTATATGAGGCACATATTCCTTCTGTAGCTGCTCCTGATTCTCTTGTAGACTTCTCTGTCCAACCACTAGATATCCTTAATCCCTTTCCTAGTTCACCCTTTAATGAACATGTGGAAGATGAACAGGTGGAAGATGAACAGGTCGAAGACGAGCTACCCAAACCTAAGCTTGGGTCCCCTGCTTCTACTCCGCCTGAAGATCTTGCACAAGACATTCCACCTCGTCACTCAACTCGAGTAAGATCCATTCCTGTACGTTTACTTGACTATCATTGTTACACTGCCCTTACTACACTGCACGAGCCTCACACCTATCGTGAGGCTTCCACTGACCCTTTATGGCAGATTGCAATGAAAGAGAAACTTGATGCATTATCTAAAAACCATACTTGGGATTTGGTGACTCTCCCCCCAGGAAATCTGTGGTTGGTTGTAAGTGAATTTACAAGATTAAGACTCGCTCCGATGGGTCCATTGAGCGCTACAAAGCTCGTCTTGTTGCAAAAGGTTTTACATAAGAGTATGAGATTGATTATGAAGAGACCTTTGCTCCGGTTGCTCATATCTCGTCAGAGAAGTCTTTTGGAAACATCGCTCCTTTGTCGAGCTCTCTCACTTTCGTGCCTCCCTATCTTCCTCCTCTATCTTAGATCTTTTTCCATATGGGGCACATATTCCTTCTGTAGCTGCTCCTGATCCTCCTGTAGCTGCTCATGATTCTCTTATAGACTTCTCTATCCAACCACCAGATATCCTTAATCCATTTCCTAGTTCACCCTTTAATGAACAGGTGGAAGATAAACAGGTTGAAGACGAGCTACCCAACCCTGAGCTTGGGTCCCTTGCTCCTGCTCCGCCTGAAAATCTTGCACAAGACATTCCACCTCGTTACTCAACTCGAATAAGATCCATTCCTGTATGTTTACTTGACTATCATTGTTACACTGCCCTTACTACACTGCACGAGCCTCACACCTATTGTGAGGCTTCCACTGGCCCTTTATGGCAAATTGTAATGAAAGAGAAACTTGATGCATTATCTAAAAACCATACTTAGGATTTGGTGACTCTCCCCCCGGAAAATCTGTGGTTGGTTGTAAGTGGATCTACAAGATTAAGACTCGCTCTGATGGGTCCATTGAGCGCTACAAAGCTCGTCTTGTTGCAAAATGTTTTACATAAGAGTATGAGATTGATTATGAAGAGACCTTTGCTCTAGTTGCTCGTATCTCATTTATTCGTGCCCTCTTAGCTGTTGCTGTTGCCAGTAAATGGGACATTTTTCAGATGGATGTCAAAAATGCATTCCTTAATGGGGATTTAAGTGAAGAAGTTTATATGCAACCTCCTTCTGGTCTCTCTATTGAATCAAACAAGGTTTGTCACCTTCGACGTGCACTTTATGGCCTTAAACAAGCTCCACGAACTTGGTTTGCCAAATTCAGTTCTACCATCTCTCACTTGGGTTACATGGCCAGTTATTATGATTCTGCCATATTTCTTCGTCGCACTGAAAAAGACACTATTTTACTTCTCCTGTATATGGATGATATGATCATAACTGGTGATGACTTCAGTGGCATTCAAGAACTCAAGGATTTTCTTAGTCAGCAATTTGAGATGAAAGATCTTGGACAACTTAGCTACTTCTTGGGTTTTGAAATCACTCATTCTACAGATGGACTTTATATTACTCAAGCCAAGTATGCCTCTGAACTTTTGTCTCGAACTAGACTTACTGATAGCAAGACTGTTGACACTCTAGTTGAGCTTAATGCGCATCTAACTCCCTCAGGAGGGAAACCATTTTCTAATCCCTCTCTTTACAGACGCTTCGTTGGCAACCTAGTTTATCTCACTGTCACTTGTCTAGACATTTTCTATGATGTTCACCAGGTGAGCCAGTATCTGTCTGCTTCACAATCGATTCACTATGCTGCTATTTTGTGCATTTTTTCGATACCTAAAGGGCACTCTCTTCCATGATCTTTTTTACTCTGCTCAATCTCCTCTTATTCTTTGTGCATTTTCTGATGCTGATTGGGCAGGAGATCCCACTGATCGCAAGTCCACCACTGGTTATTACTTTCTTCTTGGTTCTTTTCTGATTTCTTGGCGAAGCAAGAAACAAACTCATGTGGCCCACTCGAGTACTAAAGCAGAATATCGTGCCCTTGCTGATACCACATCTGAGCTCCTTTGGCTACGATGGCTTCTCAAAGACTTAGGTGTGTTCACATCTTCTGCTACTCCTCTTTATTGTGACAACCAGAATGTCATTCATTTTGCTCACAATGATGTCTTCCATGAACGAACTAAACATATCGAGATCGATTATCATTTTATTCGTTATCATCTTGTCCATGGTGCTCTCAAGCTGATCTCAGTCTCCTCTAAAGATCAACTTGCAGATATCTTCACCAAGTCACATTCTAAGGGACGTCTTCATGATTTTATTGACAACCTTAAGCTGGTCTCACATCCACCTTGAGTTTGAGGGGGGCTGTTAACGTATATAGTATTGTGGGCTTTAGGCCCAACTAGATTACTTATATAGTACACATTCTTGTACTACACTCTTACTTGTACTGCACATATATGCTTCCTATATAAAGACACTCATATATATTCTATTTTTGAGAAATACAATACTATTTCATTCAGTATTTCTAACAAAAAAAATGTACAACTCTAAACCCCTCAATCCCTTGCCCCCCTTCCTTAAAAAGTAAAAATTTAAAAACTCAAACAGGATTAATGAAACACCCACATCCCTCATCTCCTTAACCTCCATTCAAACACATCATTAATAAGAATTAAATTCATCGTTGTAACCACATAGTTGAATTTAATTAACAAACTTAAGAAACAATATCTAACTAATAGTACTTAAAAAATTGTTAAAACAAAACTAAAATTTTGGACAAAGATAAAACAATTCATGCACTTGAGGAATTTTGCTCCTAAATTATCAAATTACATGGTGATATGGTGCCAACTTGCCATGTAAAGGGAGGGAAAATGTTGTCGCGGATTTGCCTATGGAATCCAAGTCATGATCATGAACCACCTAATTTGTTGGTGAAATTTGTGCCTTTTGGCACTTCTTGCAATGCAATTTGGTGTTTCAAGTACCAAATTTGGATTGTCACGGAATTTGGCACTTCAACCACCAAATTCACTATTTGCAATGCTTTTTCCATTGAAATTTTTTTGTTTGTACTATTCGGCTCACATTTCGTGATACAGGGTATCATTGGAATCCAACTTTCCATTCGAGATATACGTATATTGATATATCATTGAATTCTTGATGCCCTCAAGATGCAAAGCCATTACCCATGAGAAAGTTTTAGGTTCGTGGAAAAATAAAAAAATAAAAAGGACTTAGGGATACCCCTCATATATTCGGGCCAGGTAGATTGAACCATCTTATGACTGTTTGTATGGTGTGTTATAGTTACTAAAAGTATAAATGGAACCCTTTTGTCCCTGTTCTTTCTTCCTCCAATTTGTGAGAATTAGAAGTGAGGGGGGTTTTGCCGGTAATCTTATAGCTTAATTAGCACTATCTAGTGTTTTCAATGGAAATATTAATATTCAAATCCCCCACTCTCAAATATAGAATTATATGATTACTGCGCACTTTTAGTGTGATGGTCACTTTACAAGTACACAGTTCTTGTGAGGTGGGAGGTAAAAGCTGAGTTTCAAGTTTTCAGGAGAGAGTTTCACACATATATACACTTAGATTAGGTTAGAGTAATTTTTATCTTGTATAAAAAAAAAAATGTCAAAACTTAGGTACAATATTTAGGTGTTGTTTCTTAGGTTCTTCTTTTAAAATTCAGCCATATGGTTACTTAATTAAAGATATATTTTCATCCCATGAGAAAAAAGCCACGTGCCTGAATTTTAAGAGGGGAACCTAAGGTACTGTACCTAAGTTTTGTAAATAAAATAAAATAAAATTATATAAGGTAAATTACAAGTTTGGTCTCTAACCTTTACATTGTATGTCAATTTGGTCCTTAACGTTTTAAATTTGTTAGTTTAGTCCATAACCTCTTGATATTATGTCAAAATAGTAGCGGATGGAAAATGATAACGTAACTAATGGAGTTAGTAAAATATTATTTTTTTACAACTAAACTGCCATGTGTCCTTTATTTGAAAAAAAAAAAACACTCAGCCAACTAAACACAAGATGTATCACATGACATGAGATTGAGAGAGAGGATTAATTTGGGAACTGAATCCCTAGACATGACTAGAGAGGAGAACTAAGGGTTCGTTTGGTTGGAGGAGTGAAAAAGTGGGAGAATGGAAAATTAGTGGGAGGATGGAAAAGTGGGAGGATAGAAAAGATTTGGTTTTCCCTCATGTGTGTTTGGTTGGAGGGGTGGAAAACTGGGAGGGTGAAAATTTTTTTGTTTGGTTGGATAGAGAAAGGGGAGGATGAAAAATGTGGTTTATATAAATTGACTATTATGTCCTTGTTATATAATAGTGGGAAAGTGAGAGGGGTAGGTGAGTATAATAAAGTGGGGATATTTGTGTAAAATGCATTTTTCATCACTTTTCCCTCCTCATTTTTCTTCCAATTTGGGAGGATAAAAAAAGTTAGCTTGCCTTTTCCTTTTTGTTTTACCATTCTGGGTTCGTTCATTGAATTCGCATGTTATTTTAAGAAAAATAATAATTTAAAATAAAATCATTAGTTATGTCATCATTTTTCATCTAGTACTTAATGGTAGAGACTTTTTTGACACAACTAAATTAACACATTTGAAATTTTAGAAACTAAATTAACTTAGAGTGCAAATGTTAAGAGCCAAACTCATTATATATTAAAAAAAAAGCTTGGAAGGGTACGAGCCGTTTGTTATCGTTGTTTAAACAACAGTTTTCAATGTTTAAACAACATTACATGTATTTTCATACATTTTTTCACCTACACGTGTTTTCAAAAAATATAAACAGCGTTACTAGAAATCTCTTACTAAACGGACCCTAAGATGCTGTCCAAATTCCCTTAAACCCTTTCCCTTTTAGAAGAATTTGCAAACGAGATTCATTAAGTGTCCGTTTTGTAAAGATTATTTTTGCCAACTTATTTTACTATTCAACTTATTTTTACTACTATTTATGGGCCCCATTGCACTTTTTGGTACTATGCATAGATCACACTGTACTATTTCAGCTAACTTTTACATTTATCTACAGTACTTTTAGCAAAAAAATTTCAGTTTTAGCAAAATAAGTAGATCCCAAACAGAATCCTTCCCACCCGATTTATTATTATTTTCTTAAATAATACTTTAGTAATTATTGAAGTTTTTTTTTTTTTTTCTTTTTTCTTTTTGAGAAGATAGTAACTTTTTTTTCAATATAAAAAAGATAGTAAATAGTAACACATGGATGATTATGTAATTAAAAAAAGAAGAAGCTAAAATGCAAAACCTACTCTTTAAGTTTCATTAGAATTCATTTCAATTATTTGACTTTGTTTTCATTCATTTTAGTCTACCCAGTTTCAAGTTTATTCAATTAAGACATCTAAGTCAATTAAGACATTTACGTTAGCTTCTGTTAAATGTTTTTATAAAAAATATGAATTTTTTTTAATCATTAATTAAAATTTTTAATTTAAAATTTTAAAAAAATAAAAAAATTTGGATAATTAATTGTAATATTTAACAAAAGTTAATGGAGAAACCTCAATTGAATAAACTTAAAACATAAAAGATTGAAATGAATAGAAAGCAAAATTCAAAAGTCAATAGAGAGACCTTAATTGACTAAACTTGAAATTAAAAAAATTAAAAATAAACAAAAAGTAAAATTAAAGAACTAAAATTAATTCTAATAAACATAAAAAATGAGTTTTGCATTAAACCTCAAAAAAGAAAAAGAAGAAGAAGAAGAAGAAGAAATACTCATTTTTTTAGCCTTTAAAAAAGCCTCATCTAGTGGTATTTTTTATTTTTTTATAGAGATTTATGGAAAATGGAAGGGGGTATTGTCGTAAGCCCAACATTTCGTCCAATTAACGTTGAAGATCCATGTCCGGAAAAGCCACAAGATTTTCAAAAATCAAAAACCTCTTTTTTTTCTCTCTCTCCACTCTCACTCTTACTCAATACTTCTTACCCCACTTCAAAAAAAAAATTCACATCTTCTTCTTCAAACTTCTGTAAACAAAAACTGATCCACAAACAAAAGCACAAAAGAAAACCAAAGAATGTTTGAGGCGCAGCGTTTGATGGATTTGCAAGACAATCCGAATTTCGGCGACCCAAAGTCATGGCTTTCAGGTGACAACGACAACAACAACAACATCAACATCAACATCAACTCGTCCCCGACTCACCTCCCTTCAACTCACTCCTCACTCGCTCCAACTCCAACTGGCAACAATGTCGATCGCGTCCTCTTCAAAGACCTCGTCGAGATCGTCCCTCTCGTCCAGTCCCTCATTGTACTGCCTCTCTCTCTGATTCTCTTTACTCCTGTTTGTTTTCCGAGAATATTGGGATAGAAAGTCAACGGAACATTTTCATTCACTTATTTTTTACGGTTTCCTTAATTGGGTTTTGTAAAGTAGGGGTTTTCCTTTGATGGGTATTTGAAAGACGGAGAATTTGAACCCAAAAAAATGGAAATACGTTCATTTTTTAAGCAAAGGTTAATTATTGGTGTGTGTGTGTGGGTGTGGATTATTTGTTTATTTTTAATTTCTGTATTAGTGGTATATATATGTTTTTTCTATTTTTAGTTTCATGGGTTTTAAAATATTGGGAGTTTCAAGAATTCAGAATTTGGAGTTTCTTTAACAATAACGTTGGAGCATTTGTTTGGGTTTTTGAATATTTGGAATAATGGGATTGGTTAGGATCGGAAAGCTAGCAGTTCGTTTACGCGGCGGGGTTCAATGATCTACACAAAGACACCTTCAAGAGAGTCTTTATCCAAGAAAGTAAGATTTTACACTCTTGCTCTTGATCTGTACACTTTTTAAAGTAAATAATTAAATATACCTTGCTTGCCTTTTACTTTTGTTTAGAATTATTTGAAATTCGGGTCTTTTATGTTTGAATTTAGTCTAGAAATGTGTTGGATTTAAGATAAGAATGAGTTGCAAGTATAGAATGTTATTATTATCATTATTGTGGAACAGTCAAGTGGAAATAATGCAGTAAGTTTAATGAGGTCAAAGTGTCTAGGAAATGCACATTTGCTCCCCCTTGGTATGGCAAAGCCAAGTTGTGCATAGCAGACATAAATATAGTTAATGGGTTTTTTTTAATAATAATTATTTTATCTTCACAAGTTTCTGTTGTTTTGCTGGAATGTGTAAGGGTCATGACATAAATGAAGTGGAAGAGTTGATCTATATTAAAATTTTCCTATCCTTGAGATGCATTGTCATCTTTTGTGGTCGTGCGTAGGATAGCATCAAGAACCTCATTTTACAAAGAGAAAAACAAAAGGAAATTGAAATATAAGGCTTACTTTATAAATATAGAGTATGATAAGAAATTCAAGTAAAATTGAGGAGAAATTAACTAAATGAAATAAAATACTAAATGGAATAATTCAATCACTTTGTTTTCTCAAAAATTTGATCATGAGATCTTGAAGAAGTTTGAGAAAATCCATTTGCCCAATGTTTGGATGGAATGAGATAGTGGGAAAGGAGAGGAGAAGAAAGTAGAGAGGAAGATGGCCAGAGCGGAAATCTTCTTATAATGGAACAACCGGGATTGTCTTCTAGTCCATTTTTCCAATCCACTTCTTCCTCCAAGATAGACTGCTTGTATGAAGTTAACTATCTTCCAGAAGATGGTAAATATCCCATTACTGAAGTCTACCTACCTTTTAACTCTATGCCGGTAAGAACCTTTATCATTGAACACATCAATCACAAAGCTTATAGGTTCCTCACCTTCCAAGAGTATATTCAGGCCTCAAAGTTTGATATTCAATACCTGGCCACATCCTCCTCAGCTCTCCTCTCCTCTCCCTGCATCTCCCTTCATTCCAAACATACCCTTAGTTTTTTATATGGTTGTATATTTGGATAACGATTATTGAAATTTGATTTTGATGAAAACGCTTTAAGAGCGGGAACTTTTAGCAGTTAGGAAATACAAACTCGTCCATTAGTTGTTGATACGGACTAGATGTGGTTCCCTCCTACCCCAAAGTAAGACCTGGATTCAAGTAGGTCTGAGAGAATTATCCTTTAAATCTGTTAGGGACCATTTGGTTGTTAGGTTTCAATACCAATATGTAGCCATGGTCTTTCCTAAGGGCTGGCATAATTATTAATAATTCTATACTTCGTGTTGCCTTAACAAATACTTTATCAGCGATATCTGTGTATGTATACGGTGTCTATCGTATTTATAATTGGAAGTTTTATCAAATTTAGTTATACCTTGAAGTTTATAGCTAATTGCAGATTACCAATTACAAACATAATTGCTAGTATTACATAATCTTCTTATTGTTTCTAATTGTTTTGCAATTTTTCCTTGTATATTTGAATGGCTGATTATATGTTTGTAGTTTATATAGTTTGTTCTGTTGAGAAGTATCGCTTTTGCAGCAGCAAATGGATGCTGATATTGCTCTTTTTATCTGTTGAAGATAACTGAACCAAAAGGGAGGAATGCAACTCAATCCATTCCCACAAAAAAGAGAAGGGATCCAGGAGACAAGGACCACAGTAAGAATGCTAGCAATAACTTTGATGCCGAAAGCTTTTCATCCTTTTCCTCAAGGGCATCGGCTGCAGAAAAGGACAGAGAAGAGTTGGTTATGTTAAAGGAACAACTGGAGGATCTGCAAAAGAAAATATCAGAGAAAGACGAACTTCTGAAATCTGCGGAGATTTCAAAGAATCAGATGAATGCCGTCCAAGTAAAACTTGATGAACTGAAACAGCAGGCTGAGGAAAAGGACTCTTTAATAAAGTCCACTCAGCGAAAACTATCTGATGCTAAGGTACCAAACTATTGCTTATGTTGTTTTACTAGCATATTGAATCTGTCAAGTGTTTGCCGTTGTGGGTGCTGATTTATGTTTTATTATTTGACAACAGTGATGTATAAGAGAATATGCAGTTGTCTGACATGTTGTTGTTGCACTGAGATATACTTGATTAAGTTTTTCAATTGGGATCTTAGAAAATCTGACAGAAGCGTTAGGTTGAATATGAATTCAACACTTGAAGGTTTTTGTTAATCAAGGTTATAATATTAGTTTTGACATCAGTCTTGGTCTTAGTCCAATAGTTACATAATTTTACAGAGGATTGTAAGTATCAATAACATATTCATAAAATGAGTGTAGCTTAAATTACTTTTAAGATGGATGAGAGAAAATATAGGGAAAGATAGGATTCGAAACAAGGACATTCGCTTAAAGATAGGCATGGTCTTTATTGATGAAAAGATGAGAGAGAATTGCTTGAGATAATTTGGTCATGTTCAGAGGAGAGAGGTTAATGCACTAGAAAGAGAATGAGTTCATTCAATTTGAGGGTACAAAAAAAGGTAGAGGAGGACCAAAAATAACATTATAAAAGTAGTAAAAATAACATGTCAATTAAGGTAGTAACAAAGAGAACGACGTTGGGTAGATTAGAATGGCAGAGAATAATTCATGTGCTTGACCTTGACTGTGTTGAAGATTTTGTAGCCAATCCCAAAATTTGGGACTAAGGCTTGACTGTATTGCAAGTGTAAATAACAATTTTGAAATTTTGATCCTTTTAATAAATGCACTAAATGTTTTTGATGTTCTATGATTTGATTCTTTTTAAAAAAAATAGAGCTTCCCTCCCCCACCCCCTTAAATAAACTAGGTTAAGAGCATTTACACCAGCTGGTGTATAATACAAAAAGTGCATAAATTTACACATTTTGACTAAAAAACTACCCACATCAGACAAGCTATAATTGTGTATATATGCAAAGTTACTACAGTAACTATATATTTACATGGTTACTGAGCTTTGTATATAATTTTTTGTTCATTTTTTTTTTTTTCGTTTCTCTCGCTCTCTCGTTGGTTCCTACCCAAACCAGAAATTCTCTTTCTCTCGGTTGGTTCTTCCTCACCAATCCAGAAATTTTCTCTCTTTGATTTGTCCCCAAGCCCAGAAATTAATCTCTCTCTCTCACTCTAGGATCTGTGGTCAACCCAGAAGCAAATCCTAAGTAAATTTTTCTCTTTTTGAGCTTTGAATCGATGGGTTTTGACGGGTTTGAAGCTTGATTTGGGTTTTGAAATGGGTTCTGGGTTTTGGCTTTGGTTTGATTATGGGTTTCAGCTTCAGCTTCAGTTTGGGTATGATGGATTTGGTGTGAGATCTGATATGGGTTTTGCTTTAACATGGGTTGGATATGGTGTTGTATGTATTATGGTGGTTGTAGTGGCGGTGGTGGTAATGTTCAACCATCAACGATGGTGGTTCAATGATGGTGGTTCTTACTGTCATACAAGGCTTTGATCAAGAACTTGAACTTTCTGAGGCTTTAAGGGAATCCATGGATACCTGGGTGAATACAAGCTCGGTTTGTGGAAGTAAATCATTGGTTGAGGCATTGGAGAAGGTTAAAGTTGAAGATTTGAAACACTGCGTTATATGTATGGAAGATAATTTGATGGCTACTTGTTTACCTTGCTCTCATGTCTTTCAATCTGAATTTTTTTTATTGAAGAGAAGAAAGAAAGTTGAACTGTAGGAGGAGGTAATAAAAAATAATGAAAAATGAATATTATATTGAAATAAATTTATAGAATAGATAGATTGATGTGGGTGTTTTGTAAAAGTAGCTATGTAAAATAGAAAAAGTGAGTTCTTATGCTAAAATAGACAGCAAATTTTACAAAGACTGATGCAATTGCTCTAACATCCTAACAAATCAGGTTGAAACCTAGCTGCATGTTTTTGTAAAAAAAAAAAAATTGAAACATATCTCCTTTCTTTTCCACAGATTAAGCTTGCAGACAAGCAAGCTGCACTTGAAAAGATACAGTGGGAAGCAATGACATCCAACAGAGAAGTGGAAAAGCTCCAGGAAGATCTTGACTCTGTACGAGGAGAAGTTTCATCATTTATGCTGTTGTTTGAAAGCTTGACAAAGAATGATTCTGCTTCTCATACTGCTGATTATGACATAACACCAAATTATTTGGATTCTCTCTCTTATGTTGTAAGCCCATAGTCTCCTCCTCTTTTTCTTCCTTGAATATACTCTACTTTCCTTTTCTTTTTGGATGGTTATTGTTACAAATAATAAACTAATGAATAGCTCAAGGGATGGATAGCACAATCACCTGGGGACTACACCTCAGGAAGCAGAAGTCATTATTTTGAATTTCCCCTTCCCCTTACCTTTGGGGCCAAAACGTATTAAAAAGAAAAAAGCTATTAGCTCATGGGCATAAGCATAAATGCTTAGCCCATCAGGGGTGAATGCCCATGGGTTACTTAGCAATTGGCTATGGTGTGTGGGGTTAGTTGCCAGTAGGTTTTATTGGCTAGAGGCGAGGCCAAATGGCCCTTCTTTAGGAAGGTTCCCTATGTTATCCAAAAAAAAAAAAAATGCTATTAGCTAAAAATTTACAAATCTTCTGGCATTTATATATCTGTACTGCTTCATTGTATCTTTTTAGCTGGCCTTGTGATTAATTCTCTAAATGATATATGGAGTATAGACAGAAAAAGATTATAGAAAAAAGAAAAAAAAGAAAAAAAGAAAAAAAAAAGGAGTTCTGAGGTCGAGATTAGAGGATGATAAGCTGGGTAAATTTTAATTGAAACAATAAGTTTCTGGAGTAATGGCCTATATAAGTTGTTGAAAGGAATTGATTTGAGTCTGCAGAGACTTTTCTATTGAGCTTGTTGGCTGTTGTATCTTATGCAATTCTGACATTTTTGTTTGCTTAAACAGGATAATCTGGATGAGATGGAGATTCAGAGAATGGAAGAAGCAAGACAAGCTTATATTGCTGCTGTTGCTGCTGCAAAAGAGAAGCAAGATGAAGAATCTATTACTGCTGCAGCCAATGCAAGGTTATTTCTTCAATCATTAGTAATTAGTTCTGAAAGAAAATGTTAAGCCAGGGATTTCTTGAGCTCTTTTGAAGTATTTTTACATTAGTTCTCTAGGTATTGATAGGCTTCTCAGTGTGAATCATTGCTCTAATGCTCTCAGCAGAAAAGAAAAGAAAAGGAATCTTATTGCTTTCTCCCCCCTCCCTTTGTTTTTCTCTACTTGTGTTGCTGGGCTGTTGATAATTATATCTTGATGATGTAAGTATGAAACTTTTATTGTATTTTTTCAAATATCTTTTCTATTCTTAAATGTTTATGTGAACTGATAGATGGAATATGTGCATCTGAGGTCTAGATCATTTCTGTTATTTAGATTGTTTGAAGGAGAAAACAGCTTGACAGTTGTATTATGCGCTTTGACTTGGCCAGCATTTCTTCTTGTTTGAGTCATCAACTTCTTTTTACTTTTTATATTTTTGATGAATATTGTGGCTTTTCATAGCATTAACACTGGATCAGTCATCCAGTTAGTTCAGCTAAAATTTTGGTAACAAACCCAGAAAAGTAAAACCAGTATTGAGCTAGCTTGTTGCCAACCAAACTAAATGTGAGCTACAATGCATAATCAAGTCTGATTAGCATTGTAGATTAGCTCAGAATATATATATATATATATATATATATATATATATATATTTCAACGTCTCTTAGTCTCTCCCTCATTAGTTTCTCACTCACATCATCAACGCTAACGGGTTGTGAGGGTCATAAGGTGTGGATGGTGGCGCGCTGCTGGAAGGTGTAGGCGGTGGCCATTTTGCAGCAATGATCCTAACAATGTGGGTTGGGTTGGATTACGTGAGTTTAAAATTTTGCCAATTCGATCCTGACCCCACCTAACCCAAGCTTCATAAAAACTTTACAACCCAACCTAACCCAGGAACTCATGAAAAAGAAACCCAAGGCATTGGGTTGAGTTGGATTGGATTTTCAGATAGATTAGTGGGTTGCATGCACACACCCCTACTCAACTATATTTTTAAAAATTAGATTTTTTTAGAGAGAAGGGGGGGGGGGGGGGGGGGTGTGGGAGTGGGAGTGGGGGGTTGGTTAAGAGGGCTAATATATTACTAATCAAAAATAGAAAATAAGTCTATTACAGATGTAGTTGCCTTATCAATGGCAAGCAAATTCTCCATCACATTTAGTGGCTAGTAAAAAAAAGCACAAAAATGGAGTCCATGCTAGAGCCTAACTTAGCCAATGCATCAATACATTGGTTTGCTTCTCTGTAGATATGGTCAATCTAAGTTGAAGGTATGGTCATCAGCAGGTTCCTGCAATCAGTAACTATAATTAAATGGTTCCAAAAGGTGATTAGAAGCAGAACTGTTCATAAGTTGGACAACAGACAACATTAATTTCAATAATAAGATTCATAATTCCTAGATTTGAAGCAAGATTAAGCCCATCCCTCAAGGCCTAAAGCTCAGCTAAAAAACTATTTGTGCAACTCCCTCTAGTGAAATTAGTTTTAACATATTTCTAATAAGTTAATTTACCATCTTTTATATTTGAATACTAGAAGACATTTCTGTGGATGTTATATTTTTGTTAAATTATATTATTTTGAATTTGGGTTAAAGTGTATACACTTCTTTCAGCGTGTAAAGAACTTATTTCTAGATGGATGTTATATTTTTGTTGAACTATATTAATTTGAATGTGGGTTGAAGACTAGAAGTGTATGCGTTACTTTTGAGATGTAAAAAACTTGTTTCTATATAGATGTTATATTTAATATTAAGCAGGTTAAAATGGGTTGTGTCATATTCATGTCAACTCAACACGACTCGTTTATTAAACGTGTCAAGTGGGTTGAGTTGTGTCAACCCGCTTCATTAACAAGTCGGGTTAGGGTTGAAGAGCTATGACATGATTGTTAAATAGGCCAGATTTGGGTTGAGGCATTTAGTCGAATACCCCTACCTCAACACGACACGAACCCGACACGATGATCAGAATTGACACTCCTAGATTATATATTGATCACATACACAATGCATCATATACTTGTACATGTGATCAATATAATATAAAATTGAAGTTGTTTGACTTTTAGTTGACTCTATAATATTGTGCCACATCAGCTTTTGAGTCATAACAATTTTACATGTCATTAACTCATTATTCTCATATATATTTTTTAATTGAATTTAAATTCCATTCCATAATTAAACCATCCATTAGAATCTCGATACATCATATTTTCTTTTAATAGTATAATATATAATTTCATATTTAAACATAATCATAATAAATGCCTAATGATATAATATTTAAATCCATATAAAACACAATCACAATAAATGCATATTAATAGTTACCTTAATTATCAAATTTCATAATTAGACAAAAAATAATAATAATAAAAGAGGGGAAAAAAATTATATTTGTGTTTAAATTTCTAGTATATATAAAACCAAAAACATTTTACTTTTGATTGATTAAATAATATTATGTCACATAAGCTTTTAAGAATCTAAATTTCATTATGAATTTAGACTTTACATTAAAATATTGGTGGATTATAATTAGCATAACGAGTAAAGTCTCTGATGGTTAAATAACCAAACAAACTATAGATACCTTCAGCAATATCTTCTTCTGTCATACTCGAAGATTAGACAATTTTGTAGTTCATAACCTAGTTAAGCATGCGAGACATGCTAGTGGTTTAACTGTATGGATAAAGGATGTTTATCCACACTTTCATCATGTATTTCTAGTAGATTATGGCTGAATATATTTAATGAAGTTCCTAGGTTTTCTTCTTTAAAAAATAAAAAGAAAAAAGAAGAACAAATGACTATTAATATATTCAAATTTAATATTTAAGCAAAAAATATAAGAAAAAAAAAATCATAACATCTTTAACTTTGCACGGTTTACAGATTATTTGAATATAAATGCTATGCTAAATTGCAATCCGCTGCTAAGTAAGTAAATCAACTTCTTTGGAATGTCCAAAAAAATTTCAGTTGGACCAGTTGGCAAATTTATTCAGCTTAAATGGTGTGTGCCAACTTAATTAGGTTCATTACTTGGGGCCTAGAGGCATGGCTCTCGTCGGCAGCTTTGACTTCCCTCATTAATCATATCAAATACCATATTGTTTGGCATAAATTTTGGAACTACCTTCTTCTTTTTTCTGCTTTTGAAAAGCAATGTTTATGTGGCTTTTGGCTGTCAAACACAGGAAAAATACATCCAAAATTCCAATCGTACGAGTAGGTTCATGAACTAAGAGTTAAAACTTAAAAGTGGGATATTCACATATGGTTAAAAATCTTAAACATTAAAATCATTTCTATTTGTACGAATGAATGATAAGTACAAGTAGTTTCTTGATGTTCAATCCAATCCTATGTGAGACAAAATTGAGGGAGAGTGGAAGAGAACGGAGAAAGAGACAGAGACAGCAAACTTCAGAATTTACAACACTGAAAGCCCACAAAACGGGCCTTGTGCTTCCTTAACTGCAGGCCTTCTGATTTTGGCATCTGCACAGGACTACCCATCCATTCCCAACCCAACCTGCATGGTTTCACCAACTTCATGACAACTACAATAGCAACAATGTTAGGGGACAACTTTTTTTCACAACTTACTAATGCAACCGGCTGTAATTGAAACAACATTACTTTCACATAAACTTAACACTGACATCTAGGGACGAAGCCAGGTAGGGGCCCGACCCCCTATGCTTTAGAAAAAATAAAAAGTAGGTATATTCTCTATAACTTTATATTTGACTCACTCCCTACAATTTTACGCTGACTGTATTATAAGAACATTTTCATCCATTGTTATGAAATAGCATGAGGCCCCAAATTTGGCCAATCAACCCAAAATACATCCACATCCGTTTATGTATTATTGTGCAAAAATACATTTGTGCAACTATAACGGTGTAAATTTACACAATTACTGTAGCTATGCAAATGAATATTTTAGTAATTCTTTAGATTGACGGTAGTGGGTCTTAGTTGAGGAAGAGAGAGATATGATTTGAGATAATAAAAAATTGATGAGGAAATTTTTTAATTAAATGTAGTGTAAAATAGATAATTTCTTTTGGAGTGTTTCGAAAGTGAGTATGTAAAATAAGAAAATTAGGTTCTTATGTGAATATAGACAATAATTTTTGCAAGAGCTGATACGATTGCTCTAATGTAGTAGGAAACAATGACGTTTTGTGTCTTTGTCTTATGTCTTTGTTGAGAGTTGGTTAATACTAAATGATGCGTATTTGGAATTTATTTATTTATTTTTGCTTATAATCCAGCCCCTGTAACTTAAAATCCTGGCTTCGTCCCTACTGACATCTCTTGTATTATACACCAATTACAACATATCACATTAGCAGTTGTGAAAAATAGTCCCTAAACTTATTAATAACTATATATAACTTGGATTAACCACATGAAATTTAGAAACAACAACAAAGAATTTTGAACTTACACAGGGAAGGCAAAAGAGCGTGAACTGCCATCTGATAGATTGGATTCACTTGATTCTACTGATACCAGGCCACGGTCTTCAACCTCCTCACTTTGATATCTCCTTCTGAATCCATGTGTAGGCGATTCTGTATCGAAGTATATGCAATCTTCTTCCTCATCCTACCAACAACAACAACAACAATAATAAAAACAACAAATTATATTTTCAAGTCACATTCTAACATGAAAATAATGATGGTGAAGGTAGGGAATCTATGTCAAACTCTTTGTTACAACCTTCATAAAGACACTTTTTGTCCAATGGGGAATTCAACAGAGAAAAGGCACTACTATACCTTTTGGTCAGAGATCCTAACATCACCATCATTTGTAGGGAAAATATCATGTCCATCTCTCTTCAACTTTTCCTCATTGCTATACCTTTCTACAACTGTTTTGGCTTCGTCAACATAATTAAGCTGTTTGTCCAAAACCAAAGAAATAAACAAAGTCATCAATCACATCAATCAAAAGTATATATATTTTTTTTCTAACTTTTGTTTTCTGCTTTTCTTGTCTCAACTTTAGGACATAGACTCAGCACTGTTGCTAACCTTTCGGTTTACAGGTCTTGAATTTCTGGTCGTGCAGTCAAAGGGTTTGGAAGTTTCTGGCTTTCCATCTTTGACTACATCGAATGCTCCATCCTCTCTAAAGCAGAATACTATGTATTCTTCATCTGAAAAATGTGGCCAACGTGCTTCATCAGCGCCATTTTCAACTGGAATGTTGTTGTTGGAGTCTTTAGGTTGTTGTGTGGAACTGAGTTTTGGTCGTTTCTCTTTGCTGCGTTTTTTGTGCCATGACATTTTTTTGTTATTCTGATTGACTTTACTATCACCCTTTTTGTCGAAAGACATATTTTTCACTGGTTGAGGTGATGAAGAACGATATGTATTTGGTTCATCATCTGTGAAAGAAATATATGACAATTCAATCAAATGAAGGGAAGGAATTGTAATTAATTGCCAACATGGTCAAACATGTTATGAATGAAAGAATACTATAGCAAGCTTAAAAAAGAAAAAGCTAAAAATTAATAATGGACTTCTATGGTTATAATGATTTTCACTGCTGATAGAGAAAAGATTATCACCCAGCAAGAAAGAAACTTCAAAAAAGAAAAGATATAGAGGAAGTTCTTATCGGTTACCTATAGGAAACCTGCAAGCCAAGAAACAAGAAGCCCAGTCCCTCACTCTCCATCTGACAAACCTTGGAATTGTCCATGGTGTGCACATTTTGTACCTTCTTTTATGTTATGGTTTAATTGTGGTCTTTCAAAAACAGTTTAATGATCAGAGAGAAAGAAATGAAGAGAGAAGGGAATTGGCCAATTGGGTTTATGGGAGAGGGAAATGACCATTTGAATTTGAAAAAGGGACTGCATGACCAAGGGAGTTACAGTGTTAAACCCATTATGAGTAATGAGTCAGTTATGTTCTCTATACATGGTAAAAAGGAGAGAAATTTGTGGAGTCCCAGTTGACAACTGTCCACAATTTTGTTCTTAATTGTGGAAAACATAAATTTCAATTCTTATTCATTATTAATTTTAATGAATAGTCGGGAAAATGAAAAACTCATAAATGATAACAAATAGTAAATATTTACTTCAAATGATAATTGGTAAATAAATTAGGATAAGACTGCGTTTCACCTTAATGATGAGATTTTTGTTTTTTTCAATTTTATAGATACAACAATTAATACCGACAATGAATTAGTGACTGGTTGACTAAATGGCTAAACCTGGAAATAATGAGCTCGAAGGAAGCGATAAATATCGTATACAATGCAACAAAAAAAAAAATCTCAGTATACAAAAAATTTTCCTAGCATTTTGCACCACTTTGAATATGGCATGTTGTAATTAATGTATACTAAAAGCGGGATCAATGGTAAACTAATGTAAAATTGATACTCCAATCATAACTTATTATATTACCTTGTTATGAAAAAGTTTATTGTTCTAATATTACTAGGATTGGACATCTGAAAAAGGAAATATGATGGTTTGGTGGCACTAACCTAAGCACTCTAATGCTTAGTGGAATTCTTAAGTACTCATGGAACACGGAAAAATAGTGCTCCATTTTCTCACATTCATGATGGATCTCACCATGACTTTAATAAGTGAACCTCACCATAAATTTAATAAGTAGACCCTAACATGAATGTGAGAGGAGGGAGTACCATTCTCCGTACTCTAGGAATACCTAAGAATTACTCTTAATTAGTAATCTCTAAGGAATAGTATAGAGTATCTATATCTATACTACTATTTAAGGGGTTTTCCCTAGGGGTGTGCAACCAACCCGCCAACCCGCCAAAACCGAGCTGATTCAACCCAATCGGCCGAGTTGGGTCGGTTTTTAGGGCTTGGTGGGTTGGGTTGGGTTACAAAATTTTTTTGATAGCGGGTTGGATTGGGTTCGGGTCATAAAATTCCAAACCCAGCAAACTCAACCCGACACACCTATATATTTAAAATATATTATATTAAATAATTTTTTTTTAAATAACCAGCTCTTCCTATCCTATATAAAAGCCAATTAATTCACACAAACCCTAGTAAATTACTATTGTTGTTTAGTCATTAGTGTTGATGATGCATAGAAAATTAATAGGCTGAATGCTCCGGGCTTCAATGGGCTAGTGATTGCTTGAAAGGCCTGAAAAGAAAGAAACACAATATCAAAGGTGACCGGGGTGAACCAGCCAAGAACCCTCCGATACTTAAGTTAGTTTTCCCTCCAAAACTCAAGAATTCCAACTTTAGGAGTAATGGAAACTTACTTTCATTTGATGTGGATGAGTCCTTATATAGTGAGTTTTGGAGTGGTTACTTGTTTAGTAAATTCCTCAACGTGTACGGAAGTTAGAAGGTTCAAACTTAACTTCCACAACTACTACAGAAGTTAGAAGGTTCAATCTTATCTTCTACAACTGCCATTAGAAGTTAAGAACTTAGTGGGAAGTTATAGCGATGAACAAAGATTTTGCTCATACTTCTAAATAGTAGAACGTGGTCAGAATCATAAGCTTTTATACGTAAATCCATTCTGAAAATTTTCTAAGTGTTAAGAGGTCGTCCAACTGCTTCCCTGATGGACGACCTTCATACCAACGGACGACCTCCCTACGGTGGATGACCTTCCTATGTTGGTTAACCTTTTTGGTCCTAGACGACTCTATGGACAAATTAGAGATGGTCCGACTTTTAGTTTACCATTAGTTGTCCCCTTGTCTAAGGGTTGTCCAAAACACTGTAGTATAACTATTGGTTTTTGACACGCATCAACATTTTTATGGTCAATTGTTGAACCACGTGTCGTCCTTACTCTAGGTGAATTTTATTGTTCCAGATTGCGCCACATGTCATAATCTCATTGGTTGGCTGGCCGCGTCAATTTATTTTCCGAGGAAAATGCCACGTGTCAATTTCTGGTTGGTCCGCATCATTTCGTTGACCCACCTTTAGGCCCTATAAATATGTACATTCTCTCTCTTACCCTTTATTGTTCTGATAATTTCATTTCTGCCATTTCTTCTAAAAGTCTCGTCTTCTAGTCTCGTCAGGTACTTCCTTCCCTTCATCCTTAGGTTTTCGTCTTTGTTCATTCTTCTAATTATGTCTGTGTCTAGTAGTAGCATAGAGAAAGAGATAGACGAGTATCAGGACGTGTCCTTTCCTCTGTAGTTATAAGAGCAGTGAGAGTAGTGATAGTAGTTCCTCAGACGAGCATTATTCGTTTAGGGTCTCTAGTTTTCCTTTAAAGGATTTTCAAGAGATGCAATGTAGGATGACTTCTGGGGCTGAGGCTAGCTCGTCCAGAAGGCCACCTAGTCCCCCTCAAGACGAAGAGGAGGAAGAGAATGTAATCTATAGTTGTGCCCCTAAGGTAGCGTCTACTCTGGACGTGAGTAAGTTAAAAACTCTTGTAGGTAGATACCAAATTCCTAGTGAGTTTAGACCTCGTCTACCTGAAGAGGGGGAATGGTGCTGTTCTTCTTCTTCAGGTTGTGGTGTATATACCTCCTATCTTCTAGCAGGTCTTAGATTTCCTTTGAACTCTTTTTGTAGAGGTCTCTTCCATAGGTTGGGTATTGAACCAAACCAGTTCAACCCTAATGGATGGAGGACAATAGTTGCCATGCAAGTGTTATGGCATGAGGTGCTTGATGGGAATCGTCCAATCACAGTGGACGAGTTTCTTTATTGTTATAAGCCCTCAGAGATTAAACAATCTGTTGGTTTTTACCAGTTCTCTTCTAGGGACCCTCAGTTTAGTTTGATTAAAGGCCGTAGTTCTTCTGACAGGTTTTGGAAAAAAGAATTCTTTTTTATTTTTGGAAATTGGGCTAGAGACCCAGTTGATGTAAATAGTGCCCCCTTCCCTCCTTTTACCAGCCCCCCTAGGTCATCTTCGTCCTGAGGGTATGTCTTTCTTCTTTTCTTTTATTTATTTTATCTAACTTTTTTCTCATCTAACTTTCTCTTGTATTGGTGCAGCTGTTACTCATCCACACTTGGATAGTTTTTATTTAGAGCATATTGACAGAGTTCGTGCCTTCCCTGAGAGGTCCTTCCACAGTTTAGTGACCCTTATTTGTCTAGCTGCTTGGAGACTTGGTCCTGAGCCTATTGTTAAAAACCTTTCTCACGAGGAGACCACTCGTCAAAGTAAGTATCATCCATTCCTTTTTCTTTTCTTTTTTTGATATGTATATATATATTACTAACTTTGTCCTCTTCAACATAGGGTTGGCCACCATGAAGGAAAACAAGGAGAAGGCAGTTACCAGTGGTATTAAGGGTGAAGAGGATGTCCAAGTCCTGGACGATGCCACTCCCTTGGTCGTCCAGAAGCCTGTCGTCCAAGCTGGGAAGGAAGGGTATATCCAGCTCTGTGGACCTTGGTGACCTTCCTAGTCGTCGAGGTTCTAAGAAGCAGAAGTCTAGCAAGACTCCTCCCAAGGTTCCAAAGTTTTCTTCTGCGACGGTACACTTGGACACCTTGGCAGTGAACTTGGTACCCGTCCAGACCACTCCATCCATCCAGACTACTTCATCCGTCCAGCCTGAGGACCTCCCTCCTCCTGCAGCCAAAGCTCCTCACAGGGCCCACCTTTCAGAGAAAACCAAGCATCCTCCCAACTTGGTACCAGACGAGGGTTATGCTTGGAGGATGTTTAAAGGAATCATTACTGACAATGAGGTGAACTCATGCTATAGCATGTCAGTGAAGGACTTTGAGCGTTCTGTCATCCATGACCTTTTCAAGGTATGTAATTTTCACTGTCTTTATTTTATTTTCTAAAGAAAATTCAAGGAAAATTTTAACTCTCTTTCATCCATCTATAGGCCATGTCAAAGTTTTATACTGCGTCCACCCAAGTCAAGGAACTTTGTGACGAGGCTAAAGCTGCCAAGGAGAAGAGCAAAGAGCTGAACAACGAGGTTCTTTTAAAGAAGGGAGAGGTGATCAGGCTGATTGAGGAGCTTAATCGTCTACAGGAAATTGAGCAGAAACTAAAGAATGAAGTGGAGGAGCTCAAGGCAGATTCTATTGAGAAGGAAACCCGTATCACTCACCTCGAGGTGAAGGTTCAAGAGTTTACTTCGTCTATGGAGAAGGCTCAGAAGGAAGCCGTTGCAGCCTTCATGAGGTCAAACGAGTTCAAGAGTCGTCTAGATCGTGATTATGCTATTGGCTATGAAGACTTTCGTTTTGATGCCAAAGAGGCCTACCTTGAGGTGGATTTTGACTCCTTCATGATCCCCACTGCCACTAATAGTTCCCTAATCCCGAAGAGCTCCGAAGACGTCAACATGGTGGACGATGCTTCAACTGAACTTGTCTAGGACCACTGATGCTAGCAAGGATGACCCAAAGTCTGGGGGTGATGCCCCCAGTGGTTTATCTTAGTAAATTTATTTTTCATTTAGAAAAATTTTATCGTTTTAGTTTATTGGAAGTGCCCATTGTTTTGGGCTTTACTTTTTGAAAAGAAAAAAAAAAATCATTCAAGTACAATTCTCTCATCCAAGTTTATGGACGCACAAAAATACAATAGCCTTCATTTGGATTTAAATAACTCAAGGGTTTTTAAACGATGGTTGTCTACCCTTTTTTATACTTTATGAATGAACATTTGTTTTAATTTTCACTCTTCATTTAATGTTCAACATGTTATGTGCTCTATGAACGAATTTCCTTTGTTTACATCGTCCACGTTATTTTTATGGTTTTTAAGTGTGGCCCGTCCACTCATGAAGGCATTTAGCTCATCCATGTTAGAATGATTTTTATGTTCAACACCCTTACCATTCTTTAAATTTGGCAGGTATAACTCGTTTATGAATGGTATTTCTTTTGCTAGCTTTATTCGTCCATAGATTTGACTTATAGCTTGCATTATCCCTCGTTCATATGCTGGACGGTTCTTTACTCGTCTCTAGGCAAGATGTTTCCAGCATTTACTCATCCAAAGATTGGACTTTGGCTAGTCAAATTCATTTATAGATTTTGAGTATTTTTATGTGCACATTTTTCCTCGACCATTGGTTGGACGAATATACCTTAGGTTTTATTTTTCTTTGCTTTATCCTTATTTTAAGGAAAGCTTATAGACGTTACATCCCTACATCCAGAGATTTTACTCGTCTTGGGCCTTTAGCCTTCTTGTGAATTAGTTTAAATGAAAACAACATGAAATTAGAAACTCATAGAACATTATATACATTGGGAATTCAAACTATATATACACATCATAAACATCGTCCACAAGCATGGCACATGCTTAGAAGCTAGTGCCTTTAGGGAATTAAAAATACTTATATACAAACAGATAGACTAAGTTCATAACTTCGTCTATCACAAATTCGTCCATAGACAGCACAAAAGTTGGAAACTAATGCACTTTTTAGGGAATTAAAATATTAAAAACATGTAGTACTAGCAATAACATAAATAAATATGAAGAAAGTAACACATAGCTTCAACTTCGTCCATGATGATGCTCGTCCAACCTGACCCTTCATTGATAGTATCTTTTTAGATGCTCAACATTCCAGGGATGCTTTAGCTTTTGTCCATCTAAGGCTTCCAAGTAGTATGATCCTTACTTTTTTCAATTGATAACCCTATAAGGTCCTTTCCAATTAGGCCCCAGCTTTCTATGGGCCGGGTTTCTAGTTGCCAAGGAGACCCTTTTAAGGACGAGGTCCCCTATGTTGAAGCGCCTGAGTTTCACCATTGCATCATATTGTCTAGCCATAAGATTTTTATATCTTGTTGTCTTCTGCTCTGCATCCATCCTTACCTCGTCTATTAGATCGAGGTTAAGACAAAGTTATTCTTCATTCTCCTTGTCCTGATACTTCATCACCCTGTGGTTGGCCATGTGCACCTCTGCAGTTATGACTGCTTCACTTTCATAAGCTAGTTTGAGAGAAGTCTCCCCTGTGGGGGTCCTCACAGTCGTCCTATAAACCCATAGAACACCTGGTAGCTCGTCCGACCATACTTCCTTTGCCCCTTCTAGTTGAGTCTTAATGATCTTCAACAAGGATCGATTTGCAATTTCTGCTTGTTCATTTGCTTGTGGGTGGGAGGATGAGGAATAATGATTCTTGATTCCAAGTTGCTCGCAAAAATCTCTGAAGGGTGTGTTATCGAACTGTCGTCCATTGTCTGACACTAGGACTCTAGGTACCCCAAACCGGCATACAATACTTTTCCAAACGAAGTTCTTGACATTCTGTTGTGTGATCTTTGCTAAGGGTTCAGCTTCCACCCATTTAGTAAAGTAATCTATCCCCACCACCAAAAACTTCATCTGCTTGGTTTCAATTGGAAAGGGAACCAAAATATCAAAACCCCATTGCGCAAAGGGCCATCATCGGGGTAAGGTACTCCGATGGTTGTCTAGGGACGTTACTGAAGCATTGACATTGATCACACACCTTCACATAAGCCTTAGCATTTGTTTGAATGGTCGGCCAATAATAACCTGCACGGACGACCTTGTGGACGAGTGCTCTAGTTCCTGAATGGTTGCCACATGCTTCTTCATACACTTCTCTCAATACATAGTTTGCTTTTTTTGGAGATAAACACCTTAGGTAAGGCTGAAAGAAGCCTCTTTTGTATAGCACCTCGTCTATAAGGACATACTTAGCTGACATGATCCTTAGCTTTCTGGCCTTGTCTCTCTCTTCTGAAAGCCTTCCATCTTTTAGGTAAGCGACTATTGGGGTCATCCAATTTTCTTCACCTTCTATCTGTTGTACCTCTGGAAGATCTATGCTAGACATATATTGGACTTCATCAAATTTGTCCATTGATCCATCTACTGATGCTTTCTTTGCTAAGGCGTCTGCTTCCATGTTTTCCTTCCTTGGGATTTGAAGGAAACTGGCTTCCTTAAACTTCTTAATAAGGCGTTTCACCCTACTAAAATACTTCTTCATCCGTCCTTCTTTTGCCTCATATGTTCCATTTACTTGGCCCATTATTAACTGAGAGTCTCCTTAGACGACTATTGACTCCGCCCCTAAGGACTTAGCTAATTCCAGCCCTTTAAGAAGGGCTTCATATTCAACTTCATTGTTGGTTGTTTAGTATTGTAGGCAAACCTTATACTTTTAACTTATCTCCTTTTGGGGATTGCAACACAACTCTTATTTCTCCTGCATATAGTCTAGATCACTATGACTTAAAGTGAATTTTGCAATGAAATCTGCTAGAGTTTGAGCCTTTATTGCATTCTTAGGTTGATACTTGATATCAAACTCACTTAACTCTATAGCCTATTGGATCAAATGTCCTGCGGCTTCCAACTTGTTCATCGCCTTCTTAAGCGGATGATCTGTCATGACATTGATGACATGTGCCTGGAAGTAATGCCTCAGCTTCCTAGAAGCTGTTATTAATGCAAAAGCCAACTTTTCAATCATCGAATATCGTCTTTCTGCTCCCTTTAGTGCTCGGCTTGTATAATACACAAGCTTCTGCACTTTTTCTTCTTCCCTGATCAATGCTGAACTTACTGCATATGGGGATGCTACTAAGTATAAGTACAACTCCTCACCTGGTATGGATAGACTTGGCAGGGAAGCCATGGTAAGATAAACTTTAAGATCTTGGAAAGCCTTTTAATACTCATTCGTCCATTCAAATGCCTTCCTGAGAACTTTAAAAAAAGGCAAACATTTATTTGTAGCTTTTGAAACAAACATGTTTAAAGCTACAACTCGTCTAGTGAGGGACTGGACTTCCTTGACATTCTTTGGTGGTTCCATACTCAGAATGGCTTGGATCTTGTCAGGATTCGCTTTAATTCCTCTCTGTGAAACCATGAATCCTAGAAACTTCCCTGACGAAACCTCGAAGGCACACTTACTTGGATTCAGCTTAATATTGTATCGTCTAAGTGAGTCAAAGGACTCCTGTAGATTGTCCAGATGTTTCCTCTCGTCCAAGCTCTTTACCAACATATCGTCCACATAAACTTCTACATTCCGTCCTATCTGTGGACGGAACATGTGATTGACTAACCTCTGATAAGTTGCCCCCGCATTCTTCAAACCAAAAGGCATCACTTTGTAACAAAATAAACCTTGACTGATAATGAAGGATGTCTTCTCCTGGTTTGCCTCGTCCATCTTTATCTGGTTATACCTTGAGAAGACGTCCATGAAGCTTAGCAACTGATGACCTGCCGTTGAGTCTACCAACTGATCAATGTGTGGCAAAGGATAACTATCCTTGGGGCAAGCCTTGTTTAAATTGGTGAAGTCTACACATATCCTCCACTTGCCATTTGCCTTCTTGACCATCACCACGTTAGCTAACCAATTCGGGTAATAGACTTCCCGAATAAATTCTGCTATGGTTAATTTCTGGACCCCTTCCTTGATAACATTATCTCGCTTAAGAGCAAAGACTCTCTTCTTCTAACGAACAGGCTTGGAAGATGGATACACATTCAATCGATAAGTAATAACACTTGGGTCAATCCTGGCATGTCTTCATAACTCCACACGAAGACATCAATGCTTTTCCTTAAGAACTGGACGAGGTCTTGCTTCGTCTTTTCCTCCATACTTGTTTCGATTTTGGTAAACTTTTCAGGATTACCCTTTTCTAGAGGGATGTCTTCCAGTACTCCAGTGGGCTCTGCAACAACCCTTCTTTCCTCTATATTCATCGTCTGCACATGCTCATTCATAGCCAACATGGCTAAGTAGCATTCTCTAGTGGCTAACTAATCTCCTTGTACTTGCCCTATTCTATACTCTGTTGGAAACTTGACGATAGGTGGTAGGTAGATGTTACCGCCTTCCAAATATTTAAAGTTAGTCGTCCAATGATAGCATTATAGGAAGATGAACAATCTACAACGAGGAAATTTACTTCCTTGGCTATTTGTTGTGGATATGCTCCCACCACTACAGGTAGTGTAATAGTGCCCATAGGTTGCACTTTCATTCCTCCAAATCCTACAAAGGGTGAATTTACTGGATGAAGTTGATCTCATCCAAGCCTCATTTGCTGGAAGGCGGGGTAATATAGAATGTCTGCTGAACTCCTATTATCTACCAACACCTTTCTAGTCGTGTAATCCGCAATGAGCAAAGTGATGACGATTGCATCGTTATGTGGGTGATGGACCCTTCCAGCGTCCTCGTCTGTAAAAGTAATGGCCTGATCGTCTGCCCCCCTCGTCCTTGGTGGTTATCCAGAGAGTTGGACATTCTGTACCACCTTTAGGTATGTCTTTCTTGACTTGGAGGATTGCCCTGTCGAAGTTCCTCCTACAATAACTCTTGTTTCTCCAAGTGGGGATCGTGATGGCTCTTCTACCTTTCCTTTCAACTTCTTGTCTTTATGATCTCGTCCAATAAAATGCTTCAACTTTCCCTGCTTGATAAGATTATCTATCTACTGCTTTAAATCATAGCACTCATCCGTGTCACGGCCATGATCTCTATGGAAGCGGCAATACTTGTTTTTATTGCGCTTATTGGGATCTCCCTTCATCTTTTCTGGCCACTTCAAGGATGGATCATCTTTGATATGCATAAGCACCTGATCAAGTGGCACGTTCAAAGGCGTGTAGTGCTGACTCCTTCCTGAAGACGATCCTACCTTCCTATTATCTCTATCTTACTTTTCTCCCGTCCGGGCCTTCTTTGGACGAGGGCCTCGCTCAAGATGGCGTGGGAGGTCTGCTTCTATCTGCTCTGCTCTCTTCCACTTTTTGGCAATAATTGCATCTTCTGCATTCATGAAACTTTGGGCTGAATGTATGAGTTCAGCCATAGTCTATGGCTCTTGATCATATAGCTTGTGGATAAATAAATCCGAACTAACTCCATTATGGAAGGCTACCAATAATAACTTGTCATCCATCTCGTCTACCGTCAAGGCTTCCCTGTTGAAACGAGTGATGAAAGACTGCAAGCTCTCATTTTCTCCTTGTTCTATAGTTAACAAGCTGGACGAGGAGCGTTTGTGCCTTTGTCCTTCGATAAAGTTGTTGACGAACAACTTATTCAACTCTTCAAAAGAACCAACAGTGTTTAGAGGTATCTTGCTAAATCACACTCGTACTGGCCCCTTAAGGGTGATTGGGAAGGCCCTACACATTATCTCATCTGGAACTCCTTGAAGGTGCATTGTGGTCTTGAAGGTTGCTATGTGATCACACGGATCGCGTGTTCCATCATATGAATCCAAGGAAGGCATCTTGAACTTGGAAGGCAGGGGATGACTATTGATGGAAGCTATGAAAGGGGAATCAGTTCGATGAATTAAATCATCTATGTGATTTGTCCTTTGCATATTCTCCCTCATCTCATCCATGACTCTCTGCATTTCATCCATCTCCCTCTCCAAGTATGGCACCCTTCGTGAAGCAATACCCCTTAAGTGGTTCTCACGCTCAACATTTTCTCCTTCTTTAACTTCTTGATTCTAAGCTTGTCATTCCACGCATCATTCATGACGTTGCCTCCTTTGGTTGATCTCTCGAGTCAACTTTTGATTCTGACGGGTTAATTCTGCCATGGCAGCTGCCATGGACTGTATTTGTTGTATAGAAGGCGGTTGTGTGGTAGGTGCTGACTGGTGAGCACAATTGGGGTGGCTGGAAGCATTCCCACTCTCCTGATGGCTTGAACTAGTGGCTAGTGACCTTGTCCGGACCATACAGCCTTTTGTCTGAGAAAGATAAATTGCGAATCACAAATTTATTCTTCCCACAGATGGCGCCAACTGATGATGCACAGAAAATCAGTAGGTTGAATGCTCCGGGCTTCAATAGGCTAGTGATTGCTTGGAAGGCCTGAAAAAAAAAAAAAAAAAAAAAAAAAAAAAAAAAAAAAAAAAAAAAAAAAACACACACACACACACACACACACACACAAGATCAAAGGTGACCGGGGTGAACCAACCAAGAACCCTTCGATGCTTAAGTTAGTTTTCCCTCTAGAACTCAAGAATTCCAACTTTAGGAGTAGTGGAAACTTACTTTCATTTGATGTGGATGAGTCCTTATATAGTGAGCTTTGGAGCGGTTACTTGTTTAATAACTTCCTCAATGTGTACGGAAGTTAGAAGGTTCAGACTTAACTTCCACAATTGCTACAGAAGTTAGAAGATTCAATCTTATCTTCTACAATTGCCATTAGAAGTTAAGAACTTAGTGGGAAGTTATAGCGATGAATAAGGATTTTACTCATACTTCTAAATAGTAGAATGTGGTCCGAATAAGCTTTTGTACGTAAATCCATTCTAAAAGTTTTCTAAGTGTTAAGAGGTCGTCCAACTGCTTCCTTGATGGACGACCTTCATACACACGGACAACCTCCCCACGGTGGATGAACTTCCTATGTTGGGTTAACCTTCTTGGTCCTGGACGACTTTATGGACGAATTGGAGATGGTTCGACTTTTAGTTCACTATCAAGTGTTATTTGCCTTTAAGGAGTTACATTGTTACTAATATATTTATATTTATATTTTTTTTCTACTCAATTTAATAATAATAGTAATAAAAAAAAAAATTGTCCAACCTATGAGTTCAACCCGACCCATGTGGGTTAGGTTGGACTTATGTGATGTGTCGGGTTGAATTTTTTTTTTTTAACCCATCATGGTGAGTTGGGTAAAAAAATCCCCTTAACCCAACCCAACCCGACCTATGCACACCCCTAGTTTTCCCTATTTGGGATTTTAATTTTTTTTGGTTCAAAAATGAGAAATGATATGTCTACAACATTTTTACAACAAATCTTAAGTAGCTGATTGTTACTGGTTGTTATTGTTAGGACAAAAAAGTAATCTTAGTGTTAGTTTCAAATTTGAACCAATAACAACTAACCACCTATGATTTATTGTAAAAATGTTGTAAAAATATTGTAGACGTAGCATCTCTCGTTCAAAAATACTCCAACACCCTTATGTTTAAGTAGGGACAAAACTAAAGGAAAATTCAATAAAAATATAACTTTAACTCCCACTAAAACATTGCCTAAAAAATAGGACCACTCTTTTCTTGATTTTTAAATTGCTTTATCCACTTATAAATTAGATTTTCAAAATAAAAATTATATATATAAAATAAAAACACAGTTTTTTTTTTTTTTTTGCTACAAAATAAACATGTAATATTTATTCATTTTTTGAAGCTAACCTCATGACACTCCTAGTTGCATTAGTAGTTCTAAATGCATAATATTAATGAGAAAACGTGTAAACTTCAAATTTGAATGAATGAAAAATTATGACACTACTAAAAAAAAAAAAAAGCAATAGTTGTCTCATACTTAATTATGGTGGAAGGACTGGGAAATTTTAGGGTTGATTATGGCACAGGCTACTCCTTAATTTTAGCCATAGCCTTGTTTGTGGTCAAAAGGACGTTGATTTCACTATCACGGGCAAGATTGGGGGAAGATACCTTGATAATGGCAAGGGTTTCAGCCTCTAGTAATTAATTCCCGGCGGACATAGCTCGTGTAGCTAATGCCTCGCTTTCCTTTTGGGAAACGTACTCATCGCTCATTCTGTTATTGGATTATCCCCTCATTGCTCCTCAAGTTGAAAGTGTATCGAGGATAGAAGGGCAGAGCTCTCATATTCCGAATTGAGAAGATCGTTCATATAACTGGGCTTGTCAAACCAAGCATTTAATTGACCATACAATTAGATTTCTTATAATTTTTTTTTTTTTGACTATACGATTAGATGATTTTGTTCCATCCTTCTCAAAAAAAAAGAAAAAAAGAAAAAAAAAAATGATTTTGTTCCATCAAATAATACAAATCTCTACACCATAATAAACAAGATGATTTTTTTTTTTTTTTTTTTGACTATACGATTAGATGATTTTGTTCAATTCTTCTCAAAAAAAGAAAAAAAAGAAGATGTTTTGTTCCATCAAATAATACAAATCTCTACACCATAATAAACATGTATAACTTTCAAAATTTGTTTAAATTCATGAAGTAATATGCAATTAATATTATTAAATATATAAACTTAATAATAATAAATCGATTTTTCATGAAGAAAAACATTCCACTCATAATTTTTAGTATTATTTTCTCTGTAGTATAAGAAACCCTTAACCCATGACTGGTCTAAATTGATACAAATGGTCACACTGTCACATTGTAATGCAGTATTGTCACATTGTACCCAATCACTGCATCCATTTGGTACATTGAATAAGTCCTAGCAAAGCAATACCCTCGAGCAAGTCTGAAAATCCCTGTGCCTCCAACAATTGGCATTTCCCTCACTTCATTCATCACTGGATTCCTGCCCACCACGCTAAAAGAGCTGCCATTATATGGTCCACTGATGAACCCATATGTCAGTGTCATGAGAAGGCTGAACTCGTTGTGCTGTGAGGCCATGGCATAGATCCCTTGAGCACGTCCAATCACTGTTGAATTTGGGTTGGGTGTGACTGTTAGCGGGTTGTCCATGACTGAAATAGACCCAAACATGGCTGCTATTGGGTCTGAACCAGTGTAGTTGGACAACCGGCGAGCAACTTGGACTGCAGTTGGTTTTGGGCCACCAACTATGTCATGCATGTAGAATTGGATATGGGTTTTTTTTGTGTTTCAAGGCCTCTGTGTCTGTGGTGCATGAAGCAACAAGAACAGCAATGAGAAGCACAAGTTTGCCAGGCACAGCCATGGTTAATACACTCTAAGAGAAAATTGTTTTAGATGTAAGTTTAGAGAAGAAAGGTATATTCATATATATAGTGGGGAACTTGGTTCCGGGTTGACCAGGATTTGCAACATTTTCCAAGTTGTGGGAACATCTTTTCTATTTAGAATAGTGCCAATGACTTTAGGCTCTATGCCTCCGCGCATGTTGGAATGAAATTGGCCATTTGTCAAGTTTCCAGTGGTTGAGTGCCCATTTTGTTGAAGATTAAACCCAAATCAGGGGCAGGTGGATGTAGATGGCTGTATGTTTTTCCTAGTTTTCTAGTTTCTTCATTGGATCGAAGCTTCTCTCCTTCCTTTACTTCCTTATGATTCAAGCCCATGAAGCACGATAAAGCAGAGGAAGATTTCAAAGTCATACAACCCACCTAATCCGCTTGAAGTCTACGTAGATTAATTTGAATTAATGAGTGTATCATTTTTGGGACAATTCAAAGCCTGGTGTTGGAACTTAAAAGAGGGGGCAAACCCCCCACCACACAAAAGTTACAGAGAAAACTCAAAACTTTCAATTGTTCTTGATTGAGAAAACTCAAAACTTTCAATTGTTCTTGATTGTTCTATTCTCTGTATTTTTTTATTATACAAAATTTAGAAGCTGCTAAAAAGCACTCTTGTACATTAGATTACAAACAATCTGTATCCAATGAAATTTAGGTGCTTGAGAGTAATATAGGATTTTGTGTTGTACAAGAGCCTTTTCACTTAATATAGGATTTAGCTCAGTTATATCGATTAGATAGGTTGGAGTTTACCTCATTCACTTATTATAATAATCGAATTATAATTTAAAAAGAAAAAAAAAATTGTATTTTTGTATTTTGACGGATGTACTGATTCTCTTGTCCTTCCAACTTTAAGCAATAATTATGAACATATAAAAGTGACTAGTCTCTTAATGAGAAATTATAGACCATTCACATTTGGGCGGCCTAAAAGAGCTTCAATGGGATAAAAAATCTTTTGAAAAATTTTCAACCCATTTGACAATTCTGTTAAAAGATTATTTATTTTCATAAAATTGAAATATGAAAATAAGAGTTGGAATCATTCACGAAAATAAGAGTTGGAATCTTTTATTTTAGGTCTAAAACAACGTCATTTTAGTATTTTATTTATATATATATATATAAAAGAAACAAAGCTAAAGTTGAAACAACATTATTTAGATTATATAATTTTGACCTCTTTTTCTCTCTGCCAAGGGCCAAAATGGCCAAATGGCCATAAAATCCTAATTATATAGTTAGTAGACCCGGTTTTCAAACTTTATCATTTACTAGCATCTCGAGTCTATGAAACTCGATTTTGGCCCATAAATCGAGTCTCAAAGACTCGATTTTTATGGTCTGATGTGGCATTTGTTTCCTACGTGGAAATCGAGTCTCTAAGGCTCGATTTATAAACCAAAAAAATTTCAAAAAATTCTAAGTCTCTCGTACAAGCCGAAATATCCAAAACAAAATTTAAGAAATCCATATTAGAGGGAGAGACTTAGATCAGATCAGAGAAGCCGAAATACCCAAAAAAAATTTAAGAAATCCAGATCAAAAGGAGAGACTCAGATCAGATCAAATCTCGGCCAGCACGCTGCCTGGGTCGCGCGCGGCCTAGGTCTCGCGCGACCCAGATCACGCGTTGCCTGGGTCGCCGCCTGGCCCGGGTCGCGCACCGCGCTGCCTAGCCTGGGTCGCGCACCGCCGCGCTGCCTGGGTTCTTCTCTCTTTCTGTTTCTGGTTTTTTTTTTTTTTTTTTTTTTTTTTTTTTTTTTTTTTTTTTTCCTGGGTTCTTCTCTGGTATGTTCTGGTCTCTTATCTGTTATTTATAAGGGTTGTAAATCGAGTCTTAGAGACTCGATTTTCATGTGATCGCCATGTGGAAAAATATGCCACATCGGACGTGATTAGACCATAAAAATCGAGAACTACTAACTAGATAGTTAGGATTTTATGGCCATTTGGCCATTTTGGCCGCCACATGTTTGAATCTCTCTTATCTCAACCTCATAAATTTTTCACTAACATTAAATGCTCTTAGTTTCTCTCTCACGTCACTTCGACAAACCAACATAGTCTTAGTTAGTCGGTCTCTCTCTCTCTCTCTCTACCTTTGCCTCCACCACTCAAAGCCACTATTCTCCATTGCCACCATGTAGCCCTTTCCCCTCTTTGTTCTATGTTGCTCAAAGCCACTAACCTAACAAGTTGAACTGGTATGGTGCATCGCACATTGTGTAGATCGATGCCAACCCTTCCATAAGTGAGGTTTTGTGGGTGGAAATAATGCTAATGTTGCAGTTGTGGTGTCAAATTGTTTGGATGGGGGGGGGGGGGAGGTGGGTTAGGTTAAGGCCTTCAATGGTTTTCTAGAGAAATACACAAATTATAGATGAAATGAACTTAAAAGATGGTTCAATGTTGTCCTCACTTATGGAAGGGTGGGCACCGATCTACATAAGGTGCGATGCATCATAATAGTTCGATTTGGTGGGTTAATGGTGGAGAGCAACAATGGTGTCATTTTAATGGTTAGGAGCATCAGTGGGGGAGGAGAGATTCGGCTTAAGTGCATTGATGGTCACGTTAATGGTGTCATGTTCATGGAAACAATGCTAATGACGATGGTGTCCTAGCAATGGTGGAGAGCGAGAAAGAGAGATCCTACCATTGTTGCGGCCACACTGCCACTCCTGACCATCAATGCACTTAAGTCAAATCTCTCCTCCCCCACTAATGCTCCTAACCATTAACATGACACCATTTTCACTCTCCACCATTGCTAGAACACCATTGTCATTCATCACCAATCACCATAGATGGGCACAAGCCAAACCAAATAAGAGAGAGAGAGGATAAAGTTATTAGATAGTGAGGCAATATTGCTAATAATAAGACTATTGGCCTTTTATAGTTTGAGATTTTTTTTTTCTCTTAACATTTTAATATTTTCATTTCAGCCATTCCGCTCATCTTGGTTTATAGTCTGATTGTGAATTGCTAGATGAATACTCCATTTGGTAATGTTGTTCTAGTAACATTGTTTGTATATTTTGGAGATACGTGTGGGTGAAAAAGTGTGTGGAAATACGTATAATGTTGTTTAAACACTGAAAACTGTTGTTCAAAATACACTACCAAACAGCCCCTAAATAATTAAAACACGCCACCAATTCCATCATTAAAAAAAAAAAAAAAATGTCACCCATATAATATTAGGTGTTGCCGTAAGCCACATCACCCACATCCTTGGACAAAAAATCCCTAAGCACATAATGGCATAATTTAGGATTACTACATTTTCTAACCGCAAAAATACCTAAGGGTGTGATGAAAAAAGTATTTAATCCAAAACACATAAAACTCATCATACCCCTATGTATTTTTGTGATTGAAAAAAGTAATAATTCCAAATTATAATAGATGCAAATTATTAACCTTTACCAATATATATATATATAAGAGCCCCTGAGCATGCGTGTGAGCGCATGCTTAGAGGCTATTATTTAAAAAAAAAAAAAAATGTGGAGGTTAGTATTTTGCACAGTGGAAAAGGAACCAAATTGAGGTTAGTTTGTTTTTTGTTTTTTGTTTTTTTTGTATGGATGAAATATATTTATTAAAAGGAAAAATACAACAAAGGGAATGAAAACCATAAACAGAGGCTCCAAAAAATTTAAATAAAAAAAAAAGAACCAAAAAAAACCATAGACAAAACCATAATACATGGATTAGAAAACGTACATACATTTTGGAAATATATGCTCAAGCGTTACACAGGTTTTTAATTTCACATTAGTTGACATCACCATCACTGCCTCAGTTGTTCCAAAGTGATTGGGATAGAGCCAATCATGATCTGAATGGGGAGAAGCCTTGGGGCCATACCCATAGTACTAGGGTCATTAACATTTGAACCCTCAATTTGGGATTTTTTAGCTTTAGCATTTTCCCTTGCCCTCCTCTTCCTTGAAGCCTTTGAAGTTGATGAAACTTGGATGTTGGTCATGTGTTCATCATTTGGTAACTCAAGTTTTACGGAAAGGCAGTCAAGGGTGAATGTAATGCGACAACCACTTGCTCCTCGTGCAATTACAGTAAGTTTGTGGAAGTAAATAGTCACTTGTGGAATCATTGTAAAACCTATTTACAATACAAAAATTGATATATAAGAAACATAGTTAGAGATGAAAAGAAGAATGGGTCCCACCGGGCGTGCCAAAAATTATGTTGACAAAAATGGTTAAACAAAAATTGTTAAATTATGTTTAACAAAAATCGTTAAATTATGTTTAATAGAACTGTCAAATTATGTTTAACAAAAATTGTTACATTATGTTTAACAAAGATTGTCAAATTATGTGTAACAAAAATTACGCACGTGCTCAGAGACACTTTTATTTTTTTGGGAAAAGTTAATAATTTACATCCATTATAATTTGGGATTACTACATTTTCCAATCACAAAAATACCTAGGGGTGTGATGAAAAAAGTGGTAATCCTAAATTATAATGGATGCAAATTATTAACTTTTACCAAAATAATAGAAGAGCCTCTGAGCATGTGTGTGAGCGCGTGCTCAAAGGCTAGTATTTATAAATTAAAAAAAATGTGGAGGTTAGTATTTTACACAGAGGAAAAGGAACCAAACTGAGGTTAGTTAGTTAGTTAGTTTTTTTTTTTTTTTTTTTTTTTTTTTTTTTTTTTTGAGGAAATATATTCATTAAAAGGAAAAATACCACACAAAGAATGAAAACCATAAACAAAGGCTCCAAAAAAAAAAAAAAAAAAACCATAGACAAAACCATAATACATAGATTAGAAAATGTACATACCTTTTTGAAAGAATATACTCAAGCATTCCATAGCTTACTACCTTCAATCATTACTGAGCATCAATTTGCCTTTGCTAAAAATCGCCTCATTACAAATAATATCCTTGTTGCCTTTGAGACACTTCATTGTATGAAAAATCTTGATTCTGGAGATACATGCTTTATGGTTATAAAGTTGGATATGCGCAAAACCTATGATAGGGTTGAATGGGGATATCTTGAGAATATTATGAGGGTGTAAATGCTCTTTTCGTCCCTATATTTTGGAGTCATTTCTATTTTGGTCCATACATTTCTATTTTATCATTTTTAGTTCCTAATCCAATTAATGCGTGTTATTTTAGTCCTTTCCGTCAGCCAACAGACGGAAATAGCTGACGTGGCAGACGGAAGAATTAAAATATTATTAAAAAAGCCACATCAGATAAAATAATATAAAAAATTTCTAACCATCTTTTTTTAAAAAAAAAGAAAAGAAAAGAAAAGAAAAGAAATAAATTAATTTTGTTTCTTTTTTTGGGAAGAACATGAAGAATCTAGAACATGTATTCTTCCCGTCAATCATGTTCTTCATTTTCTTCCCAGCAAACCTTGCTCAGAAATTTAAAAAATCAATATTTTTTTTTCTTTTCTTATATTTCCTTAGCAACAAAACCCATAAAATCAGTCAGATTTACAAAACAAAGACATGCCCACAGATTTACAAAACACAAAGACAAAGACAAAGACAAACATTCAACAATTACTCTATCATTTTTCACATTCCCATTACAAACACAAAGACCTTCAAGGATTCAAAATACCTTCAACAAACCCAAGTCTTTACATGCCTTAATCCAAATTTACAGACCCAAGCAAACCCAAATAGCAAAAACCCCAAACTCAAGATCGCTTTCCTCTTCCTCACCAACTCCGACCTCCACTTCGCCCCTCTCTGGCAGCAGTTTTTCCAAAATGCCCCTTCCAAAAACCTCTACAACGTGTATGTCCACGCCGATCCTTCCGTCAACGTCACCGCCCTAAGGGCACCGTCTTCGAATTCCGCTTCATTCCGGCGAAAAAAACCTACCGCAGCTCGCTAACGCTCATCTCCGCCATGCGCCGTTTGCTCGCCATCGCCGTCATCGACAATTCGGCCAACGCGTTCTTCTTCTTCTTTTTTTTTGTATCGAATCTCCTTGGAGTTCGGATTCGGGTTGATGGAGCCAAATCTGTCTCTGGGAGCCATTTGGGTTTGTAAAAGTTTTGGAGATTTGGATTTGTTTGGAACAAGTTAAAGAGTTAGAAACGGTGTTTGAGGAAAGGAAGGAAGTGAGGGTGTGGGTTTTTATAGAGGTAAGTTAGAGAGAGAGAGTGTGCGTTTAAGAGGGTGTGGGTTTTGTGTTGTTGTGATCTAGGTCTGTGTTTGTGTTTGTGTTTGATCTCTGTTTTTCTTTTTTCTTTTTTCATTTGTGTTGTTGTAATCTGGGTTTGAGTTATTGGTTGCTGGGTTTGTGTTGTTGTAATCTGGGTTTGAGTGTTTGATCTCTGTTTTTTTTTTTTCTTTTTTCGTTTGTGTTGTTGTAATCTGAGTTTGAGTTATTGGTTGATGGGTTTGTGTTCTTGTAATCCGGGTTTGAGTGTTTGATCTCTGTTTTTTTTTTCTTTTTTCGTTTGTGTTGTTGTAATCTGGGTTTGAGTTATTGGTTGCTGGGTTTGTGTTCTTGTAATCTGGGTTTGAGTTCTTCGTTGCTGGGTTGGATTGGGAAGAACAATGAAAATTAATAATGATAAGTAATATTTAAAAAAAAAAATTATATTATATTTAAGGTTTTTTTTTTTAAAAAATTTAATAATATTTTAATCGTTATATCAATGCCACATCAGCGCCACGTCAGCCAATAGAATGTTCCGTCAGCCACGTTAGCTATTTCCGTCTGTTAGCTGACGGAAATGACTAAAATAACACACGTTAATTGGATTAGGGACTAAAAGTGGTAAAATAGAAATGTAGGGACTAAAATAGAAATAACCCCAAAATGTAGGGACGAAAAGAGCATTTACGCCTATTATGAGAAATATGGGTTTTTGTGAGAGATGGATTGGGCTGATCATGGCTTGTGTAAGAACTGTAACATACTCTATCCTAGTGAATGGGGAACCTCAAGGGTTGATTCACCCAACTAGAGGAATCTGCCAAGGGGATCCTCTCTCCCCCTTCCTATTCCTACTTTGTACTGAAGGACTATATGGTCTTATACATCAAGCAGCAAGAGTAGGAGAAATTAAGGGCTTCTCCCTATGTCGTAGGGGACCGGAACTAACCCATTTATTGTTTGCAGATTATAGTCTGCTTTTTTGCTGGGCAACAACAGATGAATGTACACAACTTTTGAGAATTCTGGATTGTTATGAGAGTGCTTTGGGACAAAAGGTGAACAAAAACAAAACAACAATCTTTTTTAGCAAATCCACCACAGAAGATACCAAACAGGAAATAAAGGCTACATTGGGGATCCAAGAGATTGAACATTATGAACAATACCTTGGATTACCATCTTTGGTAGGCAAAAGGAAAAAACAGAGCTTCAGCTTTGTAAAAGAAAAGATTTGGAGGAAGCTACAGGGTTGGGAAGGTAAATTGCTTTCACAAGTAGGGCGTGAAGTTTTGATCAAGGCAATGATCCAAGTAATTCCAACCTTCACTATGGGATGCTTTAAAATTCCCTTGGGTCTATGCCACGATATTGAGGCCATGATTAAGAAGTTTTGGTGGGGACAAAGGGGAGATAGGAGGAAGGTACATTGGGTTAAATGGGATGAGTTGACAAGATCAAAAATTGAGGGTGGTATGGGATGTAGGGACCTAGCCTTGTTCAATGACTCACTTTTGGCAAAGCAAGCTTGACAGCTTTTGAAGAATCAAGATTCCTTGTTTTATAAAGTCTTTAAGATGCCGTTTGGATTCAACGTTTACGTTTTACGTTTGCGTTTTTTGGCTTTTTTTTTGTTTTTTTTTTTGTTTTCACGTGTTTCAGGAAGTAATGCGGCTACTGTTCATGCATTGTTCATGAACAGTAGCCGCAAATGTTGACTTTTCAACCGTGAATAGTGCACCTGTACACTGTTCACGGACCCACAAATATCATTTTTCAGCAACTTTTTCATTAAAAATGGGTCTCACGGTACTATTCACACATTTAAAAATTATTTTACTACAGTATTTTTAGTTTCAGTTTTCAGTTTCAGCAGAAATAAGCTCAATTCAAACGGATCCTAAGTCATGGTTTTTCCCTAATTCTACAATCAAGAATCTAGAAAAAATAGAGGTGGGTTGTATGCTTGGACTAGCATCCTACATGGGAGAGATGTATTGAAGAGAGGGTGTAGATGGAGAATTGGGGATGGGAAATCAGTGAGCATATGGGCAGATTTCTGGCTGCCAAGGCAGCAAACACCGCAAGTTCTTTCTCCTTGCATTGAGTCACTAGCTGATGCAAAGGTGGAAATTCTAATAGATGAAGAAACGAGGCAGTGGAATCATGAGGTAATTGATGGAATTTTCACTCAAGAAGAAGCAGATTTGATCAAACATTTACCTCTTGCAAGGATGGTGAGTGAAGACAGCTTGTTTTGGCCATTCTCACAGAATGGAATATACAATTGCAAGTCAGGTTACCAGTTCTTAATGGTAGAGGAGGATCGTGGAGGTACTGAAGCTAATGTGGAAAAAGAAAAAGCCCTCTGGAAGGCCATCTGGGCTTTGCAAACACCAAACAAAATGAAAAACCACATATGGAGAGCATGCCAAAATTCCTTACGAACAAAGTATAATCTAGTGCGTTAAACCATCATCGAAAACCCAATTTGTGACCGATGCATGCTGGAAACAGAAACAACTCTACATGCACTCTGGACGTGTAAGGAACTCGATGTGGTTTGGGAAGATGCATCGGCATGGGCTTGCCGAGAAACCACCAGATTTATGGACTTCAAGGAGCTACTTTCTTGGCTCATCAAACACCAACACAATTTGGAGCTGTTCGTTGCCACGGCTTGGTCAATATGGACACAGAAATCGAGTCCGACTCAACCAACCAAGCTGTAGTCCACACCAGATAGCACCTTTGGCGAAAGAGATTCTGACAGAGTTCAATGCAGTTCAGTCACCGCCTCGTGTGCAGACCTGTACCACACGGACTAGATGGCGTGCTCCACCTCTGGATTTGGTTAAGGTGAACTTCAACGGCGCAATTTTTACGAGGGAAGGAAAGTCCGGAATTGGGGTGGTTATCTGAGATACTCAAGGCAATGTATTGGCCTCACTATCACAAGTGTTACCTCAGCTCCATAGCCCACTGGAGATTGAAGCAAGAGCAGCATCCTAAGCGCTACATGCAGCTTGCTGCAGAATTGGGTTTCAATCGGGTTGTCCTTGAAGGTGACTCACAAGTGCTGACGCATGCCCTGGCTGATGATACACCCTTCTTATCCACGGTTGGTTTACTAATTGATGATGTTAGATTCAATGCAGCCTTGTTTACAAATTTACACTACTCTCATGTTAAGAAGGAGGGTAATATGATTGCTTATAGTTTAGCTCGTTACGCTTTAACTATTTCAAATTTTATCGTGTGGATGGAGGATGTTCCACCACCATTTGTTTGAGTTGTATTATCAGACATTGCTGGTTTACCTTAAATAAAGTTTGATTATATGACCCTTAAAAAAAAAAAAAAAAAAAAAAACTTCATCTTTGTTGACGTCACCATCACTGACTTAGTTGTTCCCAAAGTGATTGGGATAGAGCCAATCATGATTTGAATGGGGAGAAGCCTTGGGGTCATACCCATGGTATTAGGGTCATTCACATTTGAACCCTCAGTTTGAGATTTTTTAGCTTTAGCGATTTTCCTTGTCCTCCTCTTCCTTGAAGCCTTTGAAATTGACGAAACTTGGATGATGGTCATGTGTTCATCATTTGGTACCTCAAATTTGATGGAAGGGCAATCAATGGTGAATGTCATGCGACAACCACTTGCTCCTTGTGCAATTGTAGGAAGTTTGTGGAAGTAAACAGTCACTTGTGGAGCCATTGGAAAACCTATTTACAACACAAAATTTGATGTATAAGAAACATAGTTGGAGATGAAAAGGAGAATGGGTCCCACCAGGCATGCAAAAAATTATGTTGATGAAAATCTTTTAACTCATGTTTAGCAAAAATCGTTAAATTATGTTTAACAAAAATCGTTAAATTATATTTAACAAAATTGTAAAATTATGTTTAATAAAAATTGTTACATTATGTTTATCAAAGATTGTCAAATTATGTATAACGAAAATTGTTAAATAATATTTAACAAAAATTGTTATTTAATAAAGTTCATCAAACATAATTTCACCCATAGGCCTTGGCATATAGGTTTTATTGATGTGAGTAATGTCCAAACACAATCCCTTGTTTCAAGAGAAGACCCTTTGGTTCCAATCACGTTGACTTTCTACATATTTTTTTTTTTTTTTTGTTTTTGTTTTTTGTTTGAGGAGATATGTGTTTTTATTTACTTGTGGCTGTACCTAATAATTTATTTAGGTTACCTACATACCCTTAATAGGGATCAAGCCAATTTGTAGTTCTTAATTTGAGGTTTTAGATTTAAAATCCTCAAATATGGTTTTGTCAAATTTAATACTTGGTGTTTGGTTAAGCATTGACTTAATTTTGTTTTTGGGTGAGATAATTGACTTTAATCTCAAGGGTAAGTCAAGGACCATGTTTTTATGGAAATTGAACTAAGGATTCTTTTTTTAAGAAGGTGCATGAACAAAAAATGAGGAACGTGATCTTATTTTGTAGGAAATGTTTTAGGATAGAGTTAGAGATATATTTTTATAGTCTTATCCTCAAGTTTTGCCCCTACTTAAACGTAGGCTGTAGGGGTATTTTGGAACCCAAAAAATGTCCAATCCAAATCGGAGAAGCCCTTTAAATAATAATATAGATAATAATTATACAAAGAAGTTAAAAGCAGTTTAAATTGTAATCAAATGTATATATATCTATTTAGTTTTTTTTTTGGATAAACTTGAGGATGTTTTAATTTTAATTTTAATTTTAATTTTTTATAGGAAGATAAACATGAAGATGATTTAAAAAAAATAAAAATAAAAATAGCAACATGGGGTTGTTTAACTTTTTTTTGTTTAATTTGTTTTTCTATTATTTAAAAAAAAAAACAATAAACATATAGTTGCTTTGAAGAAGTGGGTTAGTGGGAGACTGATCATATTTTGTAGGAAATGTTTTAAGTGAGAGTTAAAGATATATTTTTACAATGTTATGTTCAAGTTTTACCTCTACTTAAACGTAAGCTGTAGGGGTATTTTGGAACAAAAAAAATATCCAGTCTAAACAGGGGAAGCCCCTTAAATAGTAGTATAGATATTACTATTTAAGGGCTTCCCCTGTTTGGACTAGACATGTTTTTGGTTTCAAACTACCCCCACATGCCTAGGTTTAAGTAGAGACAAAATTAAAGTATAACTAGGTAAAAATACATCTTTAACTCCCACTAAAACATTGTTTACAAAATAGAACCACTCTCTTGATTAAACGTTTTCAATTTTTTTTTTCATAGAATTTGTTTTCCTTACTCCATGATCTCACTATTTGTTTGGTTTTTTTTTTTTTTTTCCCCCAATATCTTCTTATTTATTTTGATTTTAAAGGAAAAAAACACTCATATTAGAAAACTATTACTATAATTTCTCATCCATATCCCTTAAATTTAAAAAATTATTAACCTATACCTCTCCTTCTCTTTATCTTCGGTTTATTTATTTATTTATTTTAAGGGAATTTTGTATGGTTAGTTGGTTACTTTAAAGAAAAGAAGCAAAATCTGCTATCAAAATCAAGCACATTTTTTCATCAAAAAAAAAAAAAAAAAAAATCAAACATGTTTTTTTTTTTTTTTTTTTTTTTTTTTTTTTTTTTTTTTAATCTCAAGCAAAAAGAATCAAATTTAAAAAACAAAGTGATAAATTTCAAACGGAATAGTTTTTAACAATTTCCTTCATGCACGCCTTTTACTAACTCATGTTCAAATAATTTACACAACTTTAGCTCGCAACATTCAAAAAGATTGAAAAAAACTGAACTTTTTTTACAAAATATCCATTTGTAAAAAATTGACAGAGAAAAAAAAGGCAACAAAAGATCAGAAAATTCTACAAGGGATGCTCAAGATAGCGTTCGCAAATCAGTTGAAGTCATGTTAATCTTCAACACTCACAATAAAAAGACAAAGAACAAAGGTTCTCTCTTTTTCTCACTTAAATTTTTTGGCTAACCAAACACAAACACAAACAAGTTAGCCTGAGTCTCTATGATTATCTATACTACTATTTAAGGGAATTTCTCGGTTTGGAATAGATTTCGGCAGTTCAAAAATACTCCTTCATCCTAAGTTTAAGTAGAGACAAAACTTGAAAATAACATTGTAAGAATATATCTCTAATTCCCACCTAAAACATTTCATGTATCATTGAATTCTTGATTTTTTTTTTTTTTTTGTCATTTGATAGTGCAAGTTAGCTAAGAGTGATGTAGATAATTTTGAGTATATTTTAGTAACCATTAAATTTGATATCAAAAGGCAAAACATTTTAGGTGGGTTTGTGAGAGATATGTAAGGAAAGTGTAGGAAACTCACACATATTGTAGGAGAGATGTTTCATGAGAATCTCTTATAAGATAATTTTTCCTCTTTTATCATGTATCCATTACATATAACCTTACAAAATTTATTAGCACAAAATAAATAAATAATTAACAAAACAATATAAAAGCCTTTGAACATAACAAATTAATTGCGAATGTTATTTTTTTAGATAAATGTTAATAATTTGCATCTATTATAATTTAAGATTACTTCATTTTTTAATTACAAAAATGCCTTTGGGTGTGATGAGTGTTATTGTGAAATAATTTTTTATCATATCTCTAAGTATTTTTATAATTAAAAAATGAGATGGGTTCAAGTTACACCTGGTGTAACTCTAAGTAATGTTACACCACTTAATATTTTTTAATTAGTTGCGAATATTGACAAATTCACTGTTAGATTACATTATCTTCGTATATTCTCTATACTTACAAAATTTTAAGGTAATCAAAGAATAATAGTTATGTCATCAATCAATTGTTAAAATTCAAATTTTTATAGCTTAAAATAATGCATAAAAGATAAGTATATGGATCAAATGGTAAATAACATCTGATTGATATGAAAATTGGCATGCATGTTAAGAATATATAGAATATGTAATTCAACGGTTGGATTTTCAAAATATTAATTTAATAACAAGTTATTGGATGATGCAACATTACTTAAAGTTATACCAGGTGTAACTTGATCCTAACTCTTAAAAAATATAATAATTTTAAATTATAATAGACATAAATTATTATCTTTTACTTAAAAAAGAAAAAAAAAAAAAAAAGAACGTGCGGTCTAGAAAATGACAAAAATGAAAGGTGTTTACTGCAAAAGAGCGCACGTGACTGTGGCCTGTCGAATGAGAAACAAAACCAAATACCCGCCAAACCTAGGCAATGTAAATTCTAAAAATCTAAATACATTCGAAAATAAAAAGCTATTTCTTCAATTCCAAATTCCAATGACACTTGAAACAGTGAGAAAACCCTGAAAATATGAAGGAGGCAGAGAGTAACAGAGAAATCCAAGTCCGTACAATAACCGGCGAATCAACCACCGTTTCGATTTCGAGTCATAGTACCATTGAAGACCTCAAGAAGCTCCTCCTCAACCAATCTTTCCTTCCTGCCTCTAACTCCCCCAATTTCCATCTTTTCTTCAAGGCAAGTCTCTCTCTTTCTATTTGTGTTCAAAGTTTCAATTTTTTTTTTTTCCACCATGATTCTTGGTTGCCCAGAAAACCCAATAAACTAGAGACAGGAAATTTTAGTGTTTTTTGGTGTCTTATGTTTCACTTTGAGTACAACTCGTTGTTTTTTCGATAACCCATCAATCTACTATACCCTTTTATTGAACCAACTATTTTACTCGTAATTTTTTGCTTTAAACTTAGTCACAGTCACTGTGTGTGTGTGTGTGTTTTATGTATATGGTTGTAATTGCAAATTTCTTATTATGGCATTGTATGTAATTCTTGTGCCAGGGTGTTAAATTGAGATTGCAGAGTTTGATAAGCACTCACTGCATTGAGCCTGGTGATTTTCTAGTACTTGTTCCGTTTACTAGGAAGGAACCAAGTCAGACCCGGAAATCCGAACAATCTAAAACTTCTTTGAACAATGGTCTTAATAATGACTCAATCTCGAAGTTTGCTGATTTGGCGTGGTCCGATATGATGCAAGATTTGTCATATTTACGTGAAACATCGAATGATGAAACTGCTACTAATGACAAGGTGGGCAGTTTTAGTCTTGGAGATAGGACAGAAACAATGGCAGCGAGTTTTAGTACTGGAGATAGGAAAGATACAATGGATGAAATTTCAAATTTTCGTTCTTTTGGGGAAAAACGTGGAAGGGGTTTTGATTTTGATAAAGGGATAGGGCTCCCCTATGACTTAATATTGAGTTCGTTGCAGTTTTCTAGCAAGGGTGTTCTTGATGAGCATAACTGTGATGTATTTGTTAAGGTTTTGGAGTCGGTGAATTGTTTATCGGACCCACGTTTTGGATTCTGCTTGTCGTCAAGAAAAGCAAAATTTTGGGCTGGTGACATGGGAGTGGGAGCTAACAATAGTAGTTCTTGCTTATGTCCTGCATGGTTGAAGATAATCATGAAGGCATTTGCTTTCTTGAACATTTTTTCTGCATTTCTTCATTTTCAGCAGAAGAGTATGACCACTGCTTATTTGGAAGAAGCGCTAAATCAGCTAGCAAAATCTGGAATTAAACTTGGTATGAAGGACATAGAGCATCTTTCTGTTCTTAGTCCTAAGGTATTACATTGAATTTCTAGAAGGACTTAGAACCAGATGTCATTGAATTCCAAGATTATTTTATTTTTAATTTTTTAATTTTCTTGCTTTGAGCATGAATGTTGTTTCTCAGGGGGTGCGTTTTTCAGATAATGAGATGGAGAAATCAAGTTTTGGTGATACCCTTGTTATCATTAATTGTTCAACAGAAAGGAAAGATCAAGTTGATAATCCTAAAACTGGTACTCTTGAAGATATGCATTTTTGTTTCTTTCATTTGGAAGTTTATTATAAATTTATTGGCTTCGAACTGAATAATTTTTTTTTGCCTTGGCCTCAAATTTCTGTTCAATAGCTCACAAACGGTTATATGTACCAAAGATTGTCAGTGCATTGAAGAAACGTGAAAGTTCTTTCAAAACTATCCTGTCAGAGGCTGTTCAGGTTTTAGTGGTATATTTTAACTTGTAACACTTCAGATATTTCATATGGTTACCCTTCCATTACCGTAGCAATCTTGATTTGATGTGCATACATGAATTGGACTTCAACTATACAAAGAGGCAGACATCATGCGTAGATTTTTACTCATGTTTTCGAGGCTCCCACTTCTTTTTAATTGTCAACTTGTATGAATTTGATACAAATTTTGTCCCTATTTCCTGATTTCTTTGCTTTTTTGAATCTAACCTTTGTCTATTGTATTCTCAGTTTGATTTAGAGTCCTGTTTCTGACATGTTTTCTGATTGCATTCAATTGTCATTGATAAAGTCAGAGTGCAGTTTGTTGCATACTGATAATTAATCAGTAATATTTTTGATGGTGTTTTTGGCATGAGATCTTGTAGATGGTATATCATGGATTTGGACTGGAAGTCTGGAACAAAAGCATACACGTGTCATTTTCATTCTCATCCTATCTTCTGATTTTTTGGTATAGAAGTTCTTTTGGTTGTTCAGCGTTATGACACATAAACAAATCCATATCTTCAATGCATATTTAATATTCCCAAGTAATTTCTTACGACCTAAACCTTAATTCTTTCTTCATGAATGAATGCGTCTATGAAAATATGTTCTATATGACAGTATAACCTTTTTGCCACTGTTTGTGCTTAGTAAATGGGTTGCTCTTAACACTGCCACTAAGATTACGGTAGTCATTAGTAAAATACACTTATATGGTTAAGCAATTATTGTTGTGCTTCACAGCCACAACTTTTGCCTATTGAATAATCTGAGATTTTTTATGCAGTGTAAAAAGAAAACTGAGATGGCCGAGGCATTTTCCTTGGAGGACTTAATCTTATCAGTGAAGGACTGTAGTACTGCTGTGAGTGGAAATGAAGCAAAACGGGCAAGGAGAAGCGGGGCGGCTTCAAGTTCTGATTCAGACCATCTAAAATGTCATGTAGGTCTTCATTCTGATACACACACACACACACACACACACACATATATATATATATATATTATATTTTTGTAGATATAATATACAATTACAGACCCCACAGGAAAGGATAAAGGACAGAGGAAAATAAATGGTGAAATTGATTCTATTTGATTGAGTTTTAACTTTAAAACTTGACTGGTTTTTTGTGCTGTGATACTTCATTGACTTGTGTTTATATTATTATGTAATGCTATTGATCCAATATTTTTGTCTCAATCCATTTAAAATTGCTTTGTGATAATAACTGATTTATTTTTCAGTGTTATTGTGAGTAAATAGTTTTTTTCATAATGAGAAAAAAAGGGGGCTATAATTAGTACAGAAAGTTCTGTGGCTCCTCATACAATAAAATCGAGAATCAGTTCTAAGATTTTCTTTCAATTTAGAACTTTGTACTGCAATATTTGTATTTTGAAGTTATTTATCCCAAAAAAGAAAAAAAGCATTTTGAAGTTGAGGAATTAGTATGTTCAACTTAAGATATCTGCCCGATTGTAACAGCTTCTTTGCTCAGCAGGAAACAAGTTCATTGCTACCTGTGGGAATGGTTGAACATCTTAGGAAGGGAATTGGATCTACAGGACAGGTTTTATATATAATTATTTTATATTAATTATTTTGGGTTGGAGAGAAGAGTGTGTTAACATGGACTTCAACCAGGCTTCTCAGGGCCTGGCATCCTAACATGTAAACATTAAACACAGTTTTTTTTTAATAAATAATTTAAAATGTATAATTTATTATTTTTTCTTATTTTCATCTTTCAAAAATTTGTTTGTGAAGCTGGCTCTGTTCTGCAGGCATGTCTAACTCTTCTTAGTAGAAGGGCTCTGCATAGGGCTACACTAAAATCTTGTCTAAATGCAGATGGTGCATGTTGAAGATATTGGTGCCAGGAAAGCCACTTACATGGAAATCCCAAATCAACTCTCAGAAAACTTGAGATCTGCACTTAAATCTATGGGAATTGCTAAATTGTATAGTCACCAGGTACTGATGTTTCCTATACTTTGCTCCTTCTGATAGCAATATTTTCTTAATGTTTTTCCCTTTTTTTATTTTTATTTTTATATCCATAGGCAGAGTCTATACAAGCCTCCCTTGCTGGGAAGAATGTTGTTGTGGCAACAATGACATCCAGTGGGAAATCTCTTTGCTATAATCTGCCAGTTCTTGAAGTCTTGTCGCAGAATTTGTTATCATGTGCTCTGTATTTATTTCCAACAAAGGTTTGTTGCAACATGTAAATGTCTAACTTCTACATGCTTTGGAATAACTCATCATGGTTTTTGATATTTGGTAGTAATTATGTGATGAAAATATTTCATGTGTGCAGGCCTTAGCTCAAGATCAACTTAGAGCTTTGTTAGATATGACAAAAGGAATTGATGCTAGCTTAAATATTGGTATATATGATGGTGACACTTCTCAGAAGGAGAGGACATGGCTGCGTGATAATGCTAGACTGGTAATTTAGTAAGTTCTGGTTGGCTCATACAGGGCAGTTTTCTTTGGCTGGCTGGGACTCACCTAAATTTCTAGGACTCTTTTGTCTGCTTGCATGCAGTTGATCACAAATCCAGACATGTTACACATATCAATCTTGCCACACCATGAAAGATTTAGGTGGATTTTATCAAATCTTAGGTAATCTATGTGGGCGACAACCTCTCTTTCTATCACCAAGTGACTAATCTTTTCTCTTCCTCCTTTTTAACCAATGTATTTATTTAAGATGTGTTAAGTGGTTATTTCGAGAATTTTGTGCATTTTGTTTTCATGTACTTCTTCCCTTTTTTATTCCCCCTGGTACGCACATTCTTTGTTATCATGGAGATTCATTTTATATTCCTATTAATTAGGTTTGTGATCATTGATGAAGCCCATGCTTATAAGGGTGCATTTGGATGTCACACTGCTCTTATAATAAGGAGACTTCGTCGACTCTGTTCACATGGTAATTTTTTCAGTACAGTCTACAAATGTTTAAGAATGTCATTTGCATTTTAAAATTTTCTGTTGCTATGGAGATATCAGTCAGTGGTTTGCTTCCTTGTGCAGTATATGGAAGTGATCCTTCTTTTGTATTTTGTACTGCAACTTCTGCAAATCCGCTTGAGCATTGTATGGTAAAGATTTCTTGAATGTAAATACGTATTTTGCATTTTTTTATGTTAGGAAAATTTAGATTTTCCTGGTGTTATTTATTTTCAAAAACTGCCATTATTTACCTTTTCTAGGTTTGTTTCCCCCACCTGCCCCCACAAGAATCTTAGACTGATAGGAATTATGTTAGTCACCACATCTGTAATATTTTCAGAAATATACACTTGCTTGGATTTTGTAGTGGCATGTCTTGCCCTGGATTTACAATTTATAAGTTGTAGACATGCACATATTAACCCAATTTTTATTGAGAGAAAGAACCAATGGCAAGGGGGGAGGGGTTGTTTCTTTGACTTGCTTAGTTGGCCTGAATACTGGATATGAACAGCTTATCAGCATTATGCACTTGTGCATAGCCAGCTAGCTTCTTGATGGATTTTTCTGTTTAGGTGTGCTTCACTTCAGTTGCTATACAAATTTTTTTGTTTGAACTTTTCTTTCCTCAGCATATGTTGTGGACTTTTGGAGTCCCTAAAATGTTTCTCTTTGAAACTTTGGGAGATTGAAGTTTACCTATGTGAGGATGATATATTTCTGATATGAAAAGTTATGATTTAATTTATTTTTTTCTGAGTGTTGAGTTTCATAAATAATTTTTGGGTATTTTGAAAAATTATCTTGGACATAAAATGAAATTATGGATTTGACAAATGATTTTCTGATAATTCAGGAGCTTGCAAATCTACCAACCTTGGAGCTAATTCAGAGTGATGGAAGTCCCTCTGCTAGAAAGCTTTTCATCCTTTGGAATCCTGTTGTGTCCCCAAAAACTGTATGTGATTTGCTACAATACTGTCAATGCATGCTCTACTTAGAATAACTATGTAGTCAAGACATATCTATTTACTTTCTAGTGCTACTTAAGTACAGATTTTGAAGGAAACACAGAGTAGTATGGATACTAGTGGATCTACAAATGTAAATTCTAATCTCAGACATTCCAGGTAACAATCACCCAAGGGCATTTTGCTAGGTTTTCATTGCATAGCGTAGCATATGTGAAATTTTGCTCCTTATTCTTTTTTTTCTTTTTCTTTTTTAAATTTTTTTTTATTTTTATAAAATTATTATTTTTATTTCCCTTATCTGTTAGAGGCTTCACTTTGAGCTATTTATGCTGCCTATGTTACTTGCTTATCATTAACATTGAGAACTTCACATCACAGAATCACATGCCTCATTTGAGAATATAAAAGCCAAAAATTTGAATCTTTTCCTTCTTTTTATGGACTAACGTTCTTCTTGAGGAGTCTTTTATTTTTATTTATTTTAATAAGTAATGTTCTTTGTATGTACTGGTAAGAAAGAGTGAGTTGAACCAAGTCGAGGGAACGAAAAAAGGTAGAGGGAAAAAAAACATTAGTAGAAGTAGTAAAAAAATGATATCTTTATTAAGGAAGTAATAGAGTATGACTTTAGACAGAAAAGAATGTTGGAAAAGAGCACATGTGGTTGCCTCTAACTAATTTGTTGAGGAAAACATATCCGATCCCAAAATTTTGGGACTAAGACTTTTTTGTTGTTGTTTATGTAATGTTCTTCTTGAGGACTCTTCATAATTGTTTCTATCTTAATTAATACATTGTTAAAGCATTTTAGCCAAGGTTGCAAAATTTGTAAATACGGTACATTTATCTGTACCCTATAATGAACATTTGTGTGGAATCAATATTTCAGTGCCTAATGTTTATTTACTTTTGCAGTCCACTTTTTAATGTTTCGTGCCTCTTTGCGGAAATGGTTCAGCATGGACTTCGTTGCATTGCTTTTTGTAAATCGCGTAAACTTTGTGAAATTGTTCTAAGCTATACGTATGTCACATCATTATCATGTTTCGGTACATCAATGCTATGACATTATTTATGGGATTTTTGGGACATGTTTTCGTTGTTTTGTCTGGTGTAGATTTTGAGATTAGAGTTTAATGTCTATTTAGTTTTTTGGAGTAAGAAAATGATACTATTAAATTGATAAAATTGTGACAGGCGTGAGATTCTTCAGGATACAGGACCCCATTTGGTTGACTCCATATGCGTTTATCGTGCCGGCTACATTGCTGAGGTCAGTACTGTTCTTTGATGCTTTTTGTTATCTGACATTGGCCCCTCTACATCATGGTACATAATTAAATTACTTTCATATAAGCTGAAATACAAGGAGAGATAGATATGAATTGAAGAAAGTCCATTAAATATACGGGTGTCTCCCATTGATGAAAAAATGAGGGAGAATTTCTTGAGATGGTTTGTTAATATCCAAGGTAGAGCAATAAACGCATCATTGAGGAATTTTGATTTGTTAATGTTGAGGGAATGAAAATAGATGGAGGAAGACTTAATATAACATTAGTAGAAGTAATTAAAAAAGACATGTTAACTAAGAAAGTGATAGAAAGTATGATTTTGGATAGCATAGAATGATAGAAAATAATACATGTGAATGACCTTGACTAATTTGTGAGGATCCATGGCCAACCCCATTGTTTTGAGACTAAGGTTTTGTTGTTTGTTGATGATGATTCTCAATGTGTAAGACAAGTCTTGGTATGGATAACAATTTTGATGCCCAAATTTCAAATGTAGCATAAAAGTGCGGGTTAGTAGAGTTTGGTAAGTCTTCACTTTTGCTTCTGAGGAGATACTTAATGGGCAATCTAGTGGAAATTTGAAGAACAAATTTAATCAAGTAAACTTGAAGATGTTGAATAAGTAGGATTTTGGAGATATAAGGGTACTAAATAGAATTTATTACTAGTTTTTATATTTATTAATTTAGTTATTTCTAATTTATATATTATAGTGATTGTTGATTTTAGTGTGTTATATTGTGTGTACTTATATGTAGTATGCCCACCCACCCACCCACCCACCCACCCACACACACACACACACACACACACACACACACACATATATATATATAGAGAGAGAGAGAGAGAGGTCTTTAAGACTATAAATCTTTCATATCTTCCCCTCCTGCAATGAGGACATGCCTAAGGATGTAACTTTGGACAGGTTTGCTACTTTCTATGGAGGTGGCCATCACATGCATGCGTTAGAAATTTCTACGGAGTCAGGCATCACATGCATGAGTTAGAACTTTCTATGGTGGCAGGAATCATATGCATGAGTTACAACTTAGAACGTAATAGCTAGAAAGTTGTAGGAGAATAAGTAAAATGTGTTGCCTAATCAAAGTAAGAGTCAAACATCTCTCTAATCAAAATTATCATTTTTTTTTAAGTAGTAGCTGAAATTGCTAGTTGATCTACCATAAAAACTTCTGCTTACCCCACCTGGTCAAGGATCGTCAGAAGTGTTTTTTATCGACAGAAAGCCAGCCTAGTGTCCTACTCATGTCTATATATAAATGGTGAGAGTGAGCTTGGTTCTCTGGTGCCTGGATATCCTCCTTCCAGTTCTTTTGGTTGGGCCAAGCTAATGAGATCCTGGCTCAGCCCTTTTGTTGTAGATGCATCTGAAACCTCATATGTACATGTGTGTGTGTGTGTGTGTGTGTGTGTGTTGTAAACTTCCTGCATGAAGTCAGATCCTGGTTTTGAACCATTCCACTAATTTTGAAATATGAACAAAACATTTAAGTTGGAGTTTATTGCTGAATTAAAATCCTTGGATGGGTCATTTCTAGCTTTGGTGGAGTGGGAGAAATTCTTTTCTTATGCAATACAACATCTACTTCCTCAGCCTAGATCTGATCATTTTCATGTTTTCTTGGATTGTGAGAATCTAAAGAAACGGAAGAGTCCTTTTCAGTTTGAAACTATGTGATTTAATGCTTTGTTGATATTGCTCAAAACTGGTGGAATAGTTATTCTTTTAAGGGGAAACCCAGTTTTTTTATTATTATTTTTTATTTTTTATTTTTTTTTAAGTAAATTTTTTTCCCTTATTATGGAGAAAACCAGTTTTAATCTAACCAAAAAAATTGAAGAGTTTGAAAGACAATCTCAAAATATGTAATAGTATTTGCCTATTTGGAGATGTTGGCATGGAGAAATGGAGTGTGCTAGTTGGGGTTCAAGTGATCCACGGTAATGACATCCCTTGTGGTGCCATATGTTTGTGGTTTTGAACCCCACATCACCCCTCCCCCACTATCTATGTATTCACCCAAAAAAAAAAAAAAGAGATTGCTGGTTGAAATACAAAAACATGATGTTAAAGAGAGGCTATTTGGTCTGTCACAAAAGAAAGAGGCTTCAAAGGAGGAGCTCAATTTAGAATAGAAAGGTTAGTAGTAAGTATCACATGTGCTGGACACAGAAGTCGAGCGCACTTTGGTTAAAGGAAGGGGATGATAACACTAGGTTCTTTCATTTTCTATTAACTTTGTCAAAGTAGATCCAATTTTTTTTGGTTCTCTAGAGGTGGAAGAGAATTTATTTTCTGTGGAGAATGAGGTAAAAGATGCGGTAGTTTGTTTCTGTGAAAATATTTACAAGAAAAATGAAGTTGGTGCCTTGTCTTTCTCTTTTATTCCTGATGAGATCTGTGAAAATAGTTACAAGAAAAATGAAGATTGGTGCCTTGTCTCTCTCTTTTATTCCTGATTAGAGGGAAGGATTTGAGAGACCATTAATGAGGAAGGAGGTGGGGAGTGCAATTAAGGTGGAAGGCTGTGATTCCACATTCTATAACAAATATTTTGGAATTTTTAGGTCATTTCTATTTTTAATTTATTATTATTATTATTATTATTATTATTATTATTTTTCTCTGTGGTTTTACCCTTGTATAAATCCTGTGTATAGGGGTTGTGCCTTTTTTTTTTTTTTTTTTCACTTTCTTAATGAAACCTATTATTACTTAAAAAAATTAACTTGCTGAGCATAGCATATTTGAATTTGATCAACATATGGTTTGTTGAGCTTGACATTGGCTAAGTGATGAAACAGGATAGGAGGAAAATAGAGAGAGATTTTTTTGATGGGAAGCTTTGTGGTATTGCTGCAACGAATGCCCTTGAGTTGGGCATTGATGTTGGGCATATTGATGTGACTCTGCATTTAGGCTTTCCTGGTAGTATTGCTAGGTAGGATTCCAAGTTATTTTTGTTTCCAGTGATTTAACTATTTGCTTGAGTGGATTTGATCAGTGAAATTTCCCCCCTTTTATATGCATATCTTTAGCTTGTGGCAACAAGCTGGCAGGGCTGGGAGGAGAGAAAAACCATCTCTTGCTGTTTATGTTGCATTTGGAGGGCCTCTTGATCAATATTTTATGAATCAGCCTAAGAAACTCTTTGGGAGCCCAATTGAGTGCTGTCATATTGATTCTCAAAATCAGCAGGTTTTAAGTTTTCTGTCTTTATTATATTTTACTTATTTATCAATCCTTTCAGGTCTGACAAATTGGCAAAACTTAATGTTTTTTCTTTTGTTGCCTTATTCATTGAAGGTTCTTGAACAGCATCTGGTCTGCGCTGCTCATGAACACTCATTATGTTTGCTTTATGATGAGAAATATTTTGGCTCTGGTTTAAGCAGTGCCATAAATTCTCTGAAAACTACAGGATACTTGAGTTGTGATCAATCTTGTGATTCTTCTACTAAAATTTGGAACTATATTGGGCATGAGGTAAGATATCTGTAACATGGTTTATGTTTACTCTCTGTACCACTTTGTGAATAACTTGCATGATTACTCCATGAATATGCTTTTGGATCAGCAAATTCTATAGGAACCATAAGGGTTTAACTTTTCAAATTTATTATTTTCCATGCATGATGTTTGTAGAAATTTCCCTCACATTCAGTTAGTATCCGGGCAATAGAAAATGAGAGATACGAAGTAATAGACCAGCGTAGTGACAAACTCCTTGAAGAGATCGAGGAAAGCAAGGCTTTCTTTCAGGTTGGCGCTCCTTGTTATAAATATATTAAGTGCTTTGCATGTTAATCTGACTTTTGTATTATAATTATCTCCAAATTAAATAAAAAATTTGATTTTTAAATGAAACTATTTTTCTTCTTAGTGCTGATTGCTCTATATTTTGTCATCTTTTACTTAATTCAGGTATATGAAGGTGCTGTTTATATGCGCCAAGGGAAGACCTATCTGGTTAAAAAATTAGATTTGTCAAGTAAAACTGCTGTGTGTGAAGAAGCTGATTTGAAGTATTACACAAGAACTAGAGATTACACAGATGTTCATGTCAACGGTGGTAAAATTGTATGTCAGGCTCAACTGTTTGATCTCATGTTCTATATATGGCTTCTTATGACTTAATCTAGTTCCTGGACACGCAAGATGCATTTGTATCTTGTTGAATTGAGTTCTCTGGAATACTGTAGATAGGATTCAGATGTGTTTGTGCTTCATTTATGTTGCTAATGTTGTAATGCTCTGAATGACAGAACTATATATATATATATATATATATATATATATAATGGGGAAACTTGAGGCATATTAATTTTAAAAAGGCATTGATTCTCCAAAAAAAAAAAATATATATATATATTAATAATAATAAGGCATCTGCCATAATTGATCTAACAAGATTGAAACTAATAGTGCCAAAGGTGAATGGCCCTAAGAAGTGTATCCTGCCTGAAGAGATAATAGAAGGTTTACCTGACGTCCCATTTTCATTAGATTAGATCCACTTCTGAGATTTTAAATTGAATCCACACTAGTCATATTAACCACTTTCCCATGTAGGTCTAAGTGAGATGAAACTATGCTTCCTGAGCAATCTTTATTATGCAATTAGTTTGAATACCTAGAGAACAGCCAATATGTTAAGCATAACTCTCCTGGTTGGAGCAGCTTCTACTTGGAGTAAGATACTGAGGTCCAATCTCCATAAATGGTGTTCATTGGCATAGGCATGCAAGAAAAATGTAGGGATGCAAGAAATGAGTTCTGTCCAAATCTTTTTGTTGTGATCTTATTTTGCATAACTGTTGCAACCCTACCCAAGAGCACAGATATTTTGTAAACGTATTGGACATGATAGTATGTCAGGTAAATCTTGATTTGTGTTTCATATGCTGTATTCTAAAATAATGGTCGGTTATATTATTATGCCTAGGTCACAGCTTGATATGTATGACCAACACCTGTGTATTCTTGTCTTTATCCCTTTGTTTTGCCCATTAGTGGGGTTGGTGGAACAGAACAGAGATTGCATAGGGTTCTTGGATTACCTATTTTTTACAAGATATAGCCGAAGAGATTTAATTAGCAAAAAATGTGTATGTCCTGGTGTTTGTATTTATGAATGGTTACAAACTTCTTTATATTTGCATAGCATTTGCTAGTATTGCTCCCTCAATATTGTGTTTTCAAAATACTATAATGTTGGTATACTAAACACTCACAGCTGCATGTCATGCTGTTTTATTAGGCTTATCCAGTGAAGGTTGCCAAAATTCAACTTCCAAGAACAACTGCCAAAGCAAATACTTGCAAAGTAACAACTAATTGGTTTGGTTTCTATAGAATCTGGAGAGGAAGCAACCAAATCTTTGATACTGTTGAACTTTCACTTCCTAGTTATTCATATAATTCGCAGGTGGGCTTCAATAAATATTGATATTGGATTATAAAAATGAAAAAAAGATCGATGTTAAATATGTACTAATGTGGCATCATTGTTGGGATCATGAGCTATATAGACATAAATATGTACTTAGAACTCGGTATAAATATGTATATGTATGTATGTTTCTTTTCCTTCTGAACTCAGTATAAATATTATTTTGCCCGAACATCTAAACAGGCAGTTTGGATTCCAGTTCCACAATTAATAAAAGCTGCAGTCAACAAGCGAAACTTTGATTTTCGTGGAGGCCTGCATGCTGCTTCACATGCTCTTTTAAATGTTGTGCCTTTGTAAGTCTCGTATGTTCAAATTAATATTATTATTTTTAATTTTCCATTGCAGTTGAAGTTAGTGTATCTTATTGCATTCTTTGTAATTATGCTTATTAATTTGCCAAATGGCTGGAGCATTGATATTACGAATTCAAGCATGTTCTAATTTGTTGTCTCTGAGGCCACTGTATGCATCTGACTATATTATGATGCTTTGATGTGTAGACATATAATATGCAACACATCTGACTTGGCTCCAGAGTGTCCAAACCCTCATGATAGTCGATATTATCCAGAAAGAATTCTATTATATGATCAGCATCCAGGAGGGATTGGTGTATCAGTGCAGGTGAGTGACATGAAATTGGAAAATCCAATAATGAATGTGACATTTTGCATTTATGCTAAAGGGATGCGAGGTTTGTTGAATAACTTATAACTAAGTAGGATGAGTATTCATTCCTTCCAAATTCTCTAACCTTTGATTGATATATGTTTCCTGATTTAAGGAAACTTTAGAGTTAAATTGAAACTGGCTGATAGAACAGCTTTGGCATATATGACCTCTGGATAAATCTCCATCACAATATGCTCAAGATATTTCCAGTATATTTTAAAATGTATACTGGTTAACTCCCTCCCCCTCCCCTCTTTTGTCCCATTGCTGCAATGGTAATGGATGATCCTTTAATTTCTCTGGACAGAATGGACTGGTTGCTTCTTATTTTACTGTCTGCTAATTGCCAGCAAAAGACATGTTTTACTTGTTGATATGAATACATTTGAACATGTAATAGGTTCAACCCCTTTTCACGGAGTTGTTAACTGCTGCTCTGGAACTTCTTACCTCTTGCTACTGCTTTGGAGATGCTGGTTGCCCTAATTGTGTCCAAGTCAGCCTCATGTTCTTGTGTCTGTACTTTATCCCTCTTTCTCAATTTAAGTTTTAACTTTTAAAGTTTTGGTATTTTGCAGAGTTTTGCTTGTCACGAATACAATGAGGTTTTACACAAGGATGCAGCCATTATGATCATTAAGGTTTTGACTTGAATCTCATGGATCCAGATCTCTTCAGGCTAGTTATAATCATGTTGTGGCATTGATTGGATTTCTTGTGTTTTCAGGGCGTTCTAGATGCGGAGAAATTGTATTTTGGGGGATCTGCCGACTCTTCTAGAGTGGAGGACCATTGCCAAAATGTTTGATGCATGTATAGGAAACCAATTCAACTTCTCCTTTTCTTTTCTGGGTAAAGCATTTAGACAAAAAGTGATCAATTTAATGAGCCATTCGCCTTATCCATGTCTCCATTGGTTTATGCTGATATTGATGTTATGATTATGATTTGTTAGGCTGCATCTGGCAAGTGCCTTTTGGCTTCCCTCCCCATCTCTCACTTTTTCTATGTATTACCTTTTCAATAAGTGGAACACATTAACTATACATTCTGAGGGTTGGGCAAAAAGGGTCGATTCAATCTTCTTGTGGCAATCACTTGATCTTAAAACTAATATCTTGTTGTGCCAATCTCTTATTCTTAAAACCAACATTCTTTAGACCCAAGAGTCAAATTTGAAAGCATAATTTTTTCTTTAGTTCTAAAAAAAAAAAGTCGCCCAAACTGTAGGTAGCCAATATACAAAGTTAGATATTCGTAAAATCAAAGCCCACTTTTCCACGGACGGGCTGTAAAGATTTTTACTTGTTCTTAATGGAGGAATATATACCAAGATGGAAGCCTTCGTGCATCACATGCAACCAAAAAAAAAGAGGGTAAAAAAAGAGGATTCGGTTAATGTATGTCCTTAAGACTTAGGACATATATTAACTATTTATTTTTGGAAAAATTTTATGTGGAATTGAAAAAGTTGTCAAAATAGTTAATCACTTTTTCTTTTTTCTATAAAAATTTTCCTAAAATGGTATATTAATGTATGTCCTAATGGCATACGTTAGTTAAAAAAAAAAAAAAACTTGAAATAAGCTTGTAAGCATGAAATAAGCTTGGTGAGTTTATTTTTTTGGGTAGGGTAATGATTATCGCACACTTTGTTATGCAAAGTAAAATTTTGTTTTCAAAACATGATTTCAAAGGGAGGGTAATAGTGTGTGTAATAATTTTTCCTTCAGGTTATTTGGTTCATGTACAAGGTTTTTTTGTTATTTTGTTTATTATTTGTTTTAAGGCTAATAAGTCAACGGAAATAAACTTGTTTTCTAGTTTAGACAATGAGGTTGATTAATCTCTTTCTAACCTGGTTTGAGCCATAGCTAAACTGGAAGAGAAATGTTCTGTATACAACATTTTCATAATAAACATTTTCATTTGTGGGTTTAAATTAGAATCAATAACAATTTATTATCTATGATTTTTTAATTGTGAGTTGAAAATAATTGGAAATGTTATGTTGATTGAGTGTGCTAAAGGCAACCCTTAAAGGGTTTTTTTTTTTTTGGGTGAGAATTGAAGCAACCCTTTAAGGTTGAATTCACAGTATAGTTGAATCAGTTTGTTTAAGCAGTTGAGGCAATTTTAATAGAAGTCCAATTTTTATTATTAATTTTTTGCTACTTTTAGGCTTCTAGCTTCCCAATACAGAGAAATTCTAGTGCCATATCCAATTACACAATTTTGCCCACAACTCAACACATACAGAGAAATTCTAGTGCCATATCCAATTACACAATTTTGCCCACAACTCAACCATGTGTTGAGTTGTGGGCAAAGTTGTGTAATTCGGTGTGGCACCATAATTTTTCCCCAATATATGTAGGACCCATTATATTCCCGCCTTCAAAAGATTGCCTTAACGTACTCCAATTGGAAAATGAGTCAGAATCAACTTCCTCCATTCATGTATGATGGAGGCTGACCGAGGTGAAGTGGAACTGACCGTGGTGAATGTTTTGTTACCAATGTGGTCGGTTAAAAGAAACATTCTTCTATAAAGAAAGAGTAATGCTGGTGTCACATAAAATGACAAAACTTGTGTCATAACTTGCTTACGTTTACGTGGCAAGTTGTGAGTGGTAGATGTGTGATGGTGGTCTATGTTGGGACACACTCTCAAAGATTATTTCGATTTACTTTTGTTTATCTCATAAAAAACTAAGGTTTTCAAAAAAGGTAAAACTTATTACATACTATTTTGCACACATCTATATACAGGTGCATTTTAAGTTTATAATTGAAATCATGGGTTGAAGGCACAATTTTAAACTTGAAATTGTGTTGAAATTTGTCTTCAACTCATGATTTCAGCTCAAACTTATCTGTGTGTGCAGATGTGTGCGCAAAATAATGTGCGTAATTAACACACTCATTTTCAAAATACTAAAATTTTGGTATACTAAAGGGCTGCCAACATTCAACTTCCAAAAACAATTGCCAAAGCAAATATTTTCTATTTTGCACCAACTGGTGCGAGTGCTCTAAGTATGGTTCAGTTTTTATGGAATTTGCAAAGGAAGAAACCGAATCTTTGATACTTTTGAACTTACACCTCCTAGTTATTCATAATTTCATATAGCATTCAGGTGGGCTTCAAATATTAAAGATTGATCTAGTTAAGGCCTTATGAATTTTAATTATTCCAATTTAGCATCATTGTTAAGATTGTGCAGCTATATATGCATAAATATGTACTTACATGTATGTATTTGTATGTATGTTTCTTTTTCTTCTAAACTCTGTATATTATTGTTTCGTCCTAATGCATAGACTAGCTAATAAGTTCATTAATAAAATGAAAGTCCGTTTTTATTGACTTCTTTTAGGTTAGTCGGGGGATGAAAAAGTGGGAGGATAGAAAATAGGGAGGAGATGGATATGCAAGGAGATAGAAGAGATTTTAGTTCTCCCCATGTGTTTGGTTTGAGGAGTGGAAAAGTGGAGATATGGATTTTTTTTTTTTTTTAGTTGAGTAGAAAAGTGAGAATGTGAGAGGATGAAAAATGTAGTTTACATCAATTTCCTATTATGCCCATTTTACATAAGGACAAAATTTAGGTACAGTATCTTAAGTGCTGTTCCTTAAGTTCCCATTTTAAGATTTAACTATGTGGCTACTTAACTAAAAAATACACACTCATTCTATGAGAAAAAAATCCACATGACAGAATCTTAAAAGAGGAACCTAAGGAACAATACCTAAGTACTATACTTAAGTCTTGCTCTTTACATAATACATAAAAAATAATTTTTATACTTATTAAGTAATAAAAATATTACTTATAGCGTTGGTTTGGATAGCATTTGCATTTTTCCATGGCTGGCGTTTGGTCTTTTTGTGTGGGTCCCATGCACTGTTCACGGGACTCGCAAGTACTTATTTTAGCAAATTTTTCTTTAAAACTGGGTCCCACGGTACTATTCACACATTTAAAAATCTTTTTGTTACAGTGTTTTCAGTTTTCAGCAAAAAACGGTATCCAAATAGATTCATAATCCTTTCCAAAAAAAATATTACTTATAATCAATTAAAATGAATAAAATAATATTTTATAACAATTTACACATCATAAATATTATATTATATTACTTTTACTTGTTATTATATATTTTTTGTGGAATGTTGTGGAATTTTTTAAAAAGGGGTAGAAATGTAAAAGTATGGGTTGAAGCAACATTCTACAAAAACAAAATCAACCCAGTGCAAAAATTTTGGTGGATTTAGAGAGAAAACACCTTGGCCCCACTAGTTTTTCCTCCTATAATCTTTCCAACCAAACACCAAAAAAAATCATTTTTTCTCTTCTTTTCTCTCATCCTTTTCCATACCCTAAAATCACCCCCAACCAAACAAGGCCTTAATATTGCCACATAAGCTTTTGAAAGTCTACATATTTATTACCATATTTGTCGGTATCATATGATTTGTATTGTATTTTGTACAAAAGTTTTATATTGTAATGATGTATCAGAAGTACTCATAAATTGTATGATATAGTAGTGCGTATCTTATGTATCATATCATATCATACGATACATAGACATATACTTTAAAATGAGTTTATTTTTTGGTCAAAATATGTGTTTTTATTTGAATCCAACAAATTGTTAGACTTGATTTTAACATAAAATTATTAATTTACTTAATTAAGCCCAATAAAATAACATGCCCACAAGTTTTTTTTTTTTCTACAAAATTTGGACTACACACTTGACACTTCACTTTCATATTTGCAAATTTTTTTCCATACTATGAATAAGGTATTAAATGACAATATAATTATTTTTTATTTATTATTGTTATAAGTCTAAGAAGATAGAATGCCACGAAGAAATATGCAAAATAAAAATATTAAAATAAAAGAATAAGAAGAAATAGTAAATGTTGATGATGAAGAAGAAAATTTCAATGAAGAAATAAATTTGCAAGATGGTAAATATGAGGATAACATTGACTTAGATGGATTTGATGAGACAAGATAATGAAAACAAATTATTATTTTGAGTCAATTTTCATGTATTAATACTTTTAAGTTTAATAAATTTGAATGTGAATGTTAACATGTTAATTTGATTTATTTAGTTATCTTGTTAAATATTATTATGTGATGATTAAATTAGTTATTTGTTAATAGATTTTAAATTTATAATGAATATGTCATATATATATATAAATATTATTATGCATTTGTGTATTTTATGATACAGTACACATACGATACATGATAAAAAAAAAAAAATCAGATTTATGTTTTGACAACTATGCTTATAACAATATTATTGTAATATGTATTATTTTAAATTTTGTTTGCAGGGTTACAAATACAATTTAATAAAATGTCAATTCATTTGATTTGAAAGAGGAGGAAAATAAAAAAGTGCCAACCAAATATAAACCAGGAGCCTTGGTTAGGTACACATGAACCTATCAGATCAAAGTTGATGGAAAAAGTTGAAAGCTACTATTCCATTACCATGAATCAATTCCTTAATCAATCACTTTTGAATTTACAACAATATCATATTCATATCCACTGTTCCCCACTCTCTCCTTTTATACATATATAGATACTTCCAAGTTCCAACACTAAATTCGCAAACCATTGATCAGCTCTCTTATCACTCTCTGTTTTCAAAGGAGAAACGGCCTGAGAGAGAGTGGAAATGGGGTGGGCCATAGCTGTACAAGGCGGCGCCGGGGACATCCCTGTCACACTAGCCGCAGAGCGACGCGAGCCATGTGAAGCAGCGATGCGACACTGCCTAAAGATCGGCGTGGATGCTCTCAAAGCCCAAAAGTCTCCTCTCGACGTTGTCGAACTTGTGGTACGTAAACCAAATGTCTCTCCCTCTCTCTATATATATTATTAATATTACCTTTCTTCATATAAATTCTATTCCATCGTTGTAAACTTGTACATGTGTTGTCTTGTTTTATCTACTTTGTTTTTTTAGTTATATGTTGATTCATATGGTATTGTTGTTGATGAATTAATACGGAGTATTTAATATTTTGCGTAGTCTTATAGGTTTTGTTGGAAATTAACTTATAGATGTTTATTAGTCCTAATTGGCTGGCCACAAGTTATAAAATTTAATTTTATATTAGGCCTAATTAATTCCTAATGGTCCTTTATTATCATCTTTGAGAAATTGCCTCCAAAATGCTCAGTGGAGCATCAAATTCTCAGCTCATTGAGGCTGAGAATAATTCTACTACAGGCTACAGCTTACAACAATGAGAATAATGAAAATGTTCTATGATCACTTTTAGTATTAGATAATAGAAGAAAATGTGCTGGAGGGCGAAGAATGCCCCCTTCTGGGGGGTCCAAGCCGTCAAATCGCTAGTAATTGCGGGTCAGCCACACCACAGTGAATTTGTTCCCGGGCCTTGTACACATCGCTGGTCGGATCTTTGAATAGGAAAAAAAAGTGGATCCGCAGGGTCCCAAATGAATTGGCTTATTAGAAAAAAGCCTTGTTCTTTGGAAGATCTATCTCTTGTTTGGTACTGCATGATAGTAACCTTGTATATAAAAAGAAAAAAAAGGGGTAAAGTAACGTTTTTGATTAACACTTTCATCTGACATTTAAAGCAAATAAGTTAGCAGCAATTAAAGCAAATAAGTTAGCAGCAATTAAATTTAACCAATTGGTATTCGTTTGATAAAAGTATATTTGCACTTGAAAAAAATGAGCTTTTAAAAAACTGTTCATAAGCAAAATAAGCTAAAAACTAAATGGAAAATCCTGTGGCAAATGGACATGGTTGGAAGCAGTGAATCTCTGGCTAAATTATGGTCCTTGGTATTTTCTTTTTAGTTGAAGGATCTTAAACTTTGTTCTTGATTTAATTCACTTTCTGATGCTACCGTTGATGATTTTGCCATATACAGGTTCGTGAACTAGAGAACAATCCTCACTTTAATGCGGGTAGGGGATCTGTCTTAACTAGAGAAGGCACAGTTGAAATGGAAGCTTCTATTATGGATGGCAACACTAAAAGATGTGGAGCTGTTTCTGGGCTTACTACTGTAGTTAATCCCATATCCTTGGCACGACTTGTCATGGAGAAAACTCCTCATATATATCTTGCCTTTGATGGAGCAGAAAGATTTGCAAGGGAACAAGTGAGTGAAAATCTTACTATGCACTTTTGCTAGCCTTGAGCTTATTTCTATTGAATACTTAATTTTCTGTTTCCAATTGGAAGTCAAAATCACATGATTTTTCTTATTCAGATATATTTATGCCATCCATGTCACTTTCATGACTTTTATTATCCAGAAAATTAATAATTTTTTGGTGGCAAAAGGATAGCACTTCCAAAAATTTAGAGTCTTCAGTTGTAATATGGACAAGGTTTGCTGCCAAGAGTACAGCATCTCTATTCTGTTCTTGGTCACAATATTAGAATTGCAACAATGATGTAATGTGGACGAGGTTTAATTGAGTCTCTTGTTTCCAGTCATTCTATTTCGTTGCTGTGCGGTCATTACAATGGACATCCTTCAATCTTTTCAAAACTTGAATTTAATGAATGAAAAAAAAAAAAAAAAAAAACTTGTGGTTTTTTTGTCTTGACTGGAACAGAGCAAGTGATATATAGGAATTATTTTTGGTTCATTGATGCTTTCACTCTGCTCACTCTCTAGTTGTAATAATGATGATGATGATTGGTGTTGTTGTTACTTATCCATACATACATGTATGTATACTAGTTGTTATGATCATTATTATTTTAATTGAATTTACCTAGATGTGTGATTTATCTTCATCAAATTTTCTTGTGACTGTTAATTCTTAAATTGTCTGGAATATTGAAACTGTAGATTCAAGCCATTATAACTCCAGAAAGTATATTGTTGTTGTTGTTAGAATCATTGTTATTTGAACTGCCTTTACCTATATGTGTGGGTTATTTTCATCAACTTTTCTCTTGACTTTGACTTATTAAGTTGTCCAGGGTGTTGAAACTGTAGATTCAAGCCATTTTATAACTCAAGCAAACATTGAGAGGCTAAAGCAGGTACAAGAAGCCAATAGAGTTCAGGTATTTTCTTTTATCTCTCTTTTTTTAGGAGACTATATGATAACAATGCTGAATTTGCTCTTTGAGTTGATCTTGGCTTGTGAAATTGTGTTTCCTCATTACTTACAAGGTGCATTTAACTACCATTTTGGTTTCCCAACTGCTAGCAATTCCTTTGTCTTGGCTACAACCTAAAGCTCTTTAGAAATTTTCAGTACATTGGGCAAGCTAACAAATTATTTGAAGTGGGGGATTGCTCAACTTTCTAATGTTTGCATGTGTAAAAACTGTTTTTTCAACCATCAGTGTGCTGTGAAAGTTGTATTGACTTTCAGCTGGTAACTTCTTCTGTAAATCTGCAGATTGATTATACAAAACCAATTCAAAAAGATGAGAAGAAAGAAACACCAACAGCTGATGGTGATAGCCAAATTGGGACAGTTGGATGTGTGGCTGTTGATAATCATGGGAATTTAGCTTCTGCAACTTCTACTGGTGGATTTGTGAACAAGATGGTTGGTCGGATTGGGGACACGCCTATCATCGGGGCAGGGACATATGCCAACAATCTCTGTGCGGTTTCGGCTACAGGAAAAGGTGAAGCAGTAATGCGTGCCACTGTTGCAAGAGATGTGGCTGCTCTTATGGAATTCAAAGGTCTTTCTCTAAAGGAGGCTGCAGCTTATGTTATAGAGGAGTCTGTTCCAAGAGGCAATGCTGGCTTGGTAGCTGTCTCAGCCAAAGGAGAAGTTACAATGGCTTTGAATACAACAGGTATGTATCGAGCTTGTGCTACTGAAGATGGATATTCAGAGATTGGAATATGGCCTTCTGTGCAAAACTGAGTGCTTTTGGTGAGTGTCAGTTACTTGAGTCCAGCAGGAAATTGCTTCAGATGACTCACACTTAGTATTTGGCAAATGACTAGTATATCTTATTGTATTGTCCAAAATAAAAAGGATAATTATTGTTATGTGGTCGGACCAACAAGTAGGATGAACTTTTCTATAGTATTAGCATCATCGAACCATATTTACCAACTTTACTATGCTTGTACCACTAGTGTATATGTGGATCTCGAATTGTACAATCAAGATGTTCTCTTTGTCTGAGTAACTATTGTGAAGTAATCTAAGAAATTTTCTTCGTACTATTTGATCTTGAATTGCACAATTAAAAAATCGTTCACAGATGAACCCAAGGGGCTTTTTCAATCAAATAGTTAAAAAATATAAACCCTGGACATCAGTTTAAATTTAGCTTCTCTTTGACATTTAGCAGGTCTTAAGATCAATTTTTCCTACGGTGACAAATGCATAGTGAAGATATTATTTTTTGTACAAAGTTTGGATCCAAACTGGTTTGGAGCTATCTTTTCCAACCTATATTACACGATTTTTTATAAGACTATTCATGTTGATTATTTAAATAAGTCATATGACTAATACTACAAATAGATGGTTTCTTCAATTGTCACATAGTAGATTGAAGAAAGATATTCCAAGTCGGTAACATTTGCTTATGAAATCTCTCTTCTATACAAAGGTGGAGCTGAGGGCTCAATGGGGGCGGATTGCTCCTTGACCCCCACCAAAACTCACCCCTTTATATGCTTCTTTAGTTTTTTTCCCTTACAATTTGTGTGTGTGTGTGTTTATATATATATATATATATATATATATATATATATATATAGGAATTCTGTTTGGTTCATTGATGGATAATTGGACATAGAGAATTTTTGTGGAATGATAAGATTGGAAATGTGTAGCACATTATCAGCAAGTGGTCAACAACATCAAACAAGTAGATTTACAAGAAATGCGAAATGAACTCAACTTCTTGTTTATATAATAGGTCTCCTTCCCATCCAGTTGTATGCATTCCCATTTCATAATATATTTTAAGATGGTTTTGCTTTCTGTCAATGGAATCCTATCCTTCCAAAATGAACCATGGTACAGAAAGTAATGAGAAAAAAGACGATAGGGCTGATTCAGAAACCCATATCAAATACAAAGAGATCGTTGCAACCCTCCGAAGAAGTAATAGACGTAATTGGATAGTTGATCTCTACCAGTATGAAGGTTTTTGGTTCCCTTTATGACTTTTGGAAGGACTCTTGTTAGCTCAAGACTATTTCAAGCCTCAGCCCAACGATGTGATTCTGAGTAGCCTTCTAAAATCTGGCATAACTTGACTTAAGGCTCTGAGTTTTGCCATTTTGACAAGATCTTCTTTTGATGAGTCTACAAGCCCTTTACTCTCTACATTGTCACATGACTATGTACCCTTCTTGGAGTTGGAAATTTGGTCAAACCTTCTGTTAGGGTCATATTTTATATGTAATTGGCTAATTCTTTGTCAAAACGCACTTTACTTGTAAATTGGATAGATCTAAGTTGTGTTTGATTTACAATAAGTGGTTGTATTAAAGACATGAAGATTGATCCAAGAAACAAGTGAAAAAAAAGTTGTTTTACTGATGCCATAGGGTTTTGTAACCAAGTATTTCCTGATCTTCATTGTTGATGAAGTGAAGAACTTTGCAGCCAACAACATTATTCAAGTTGCTGGAGTTAGTCATGTACTGTGATCCGTGCAAAAGGTTAGTTATAGATTGGAGATTTGTGCATCAAGGGAAAGAATGCTACTATAAGATCAAGTCTAATTGGGTATGGGAGCAAGGGTTTAACTGTAGGTTGGTATTTTAGAATAGGCTAGGGTAGTGATAAGATTCCTTATACTTGTAACCACTTAATTATTGATTAGTGAATTATTGGAAGTGGTGACCCTAAATTCACTTGGTGAAGGTTTTTGCCTTGCGAGAGGTTTTCCCAATTTGTCAACAAATCACCATGTAAATTTAATTTCCGCTGCATTTAGTTTAATTGGTGATTTGTTGGTGCCTCCAAGATTTGCATGCAATTGAACCTAATTAATTAACTTGGGTAATTGAATTAATTAACCGGGGTCAAGCTATCTTAACCCAACACCCCCATATTAAATTTCAATCTTAATATTACACTTGTGGTTACACATATTTCTTACACTTCCTTACCCAAACCTATAATAAATTCTGGTTGTAAAATTATTTACTTATGTAGGGATCCAAAGGATATGATTGTGTTTCTATGGCATTTTTCTCAAATCATGGAAGATCATGATTTGAAGGATGCATTTGAGTTGTTTTGCAAAGGAGTATCTATGGGTGGACCATATTGGAATCATGTATTAGGGTGCTGGAGAACAAGTTTAGAATCATCTAAAAGGATATTGTTTACAAAGTACAAAGATCTAAAGAATGAGACTATATACTATGTAAAGAAAATGGCTGAGTTCATCAGTTACCCTTTCCTCCTTAAAGGAAGAAGTTAATGGTGTGGTGCAAAATATTATAAACCTGTGTAGGTTTGAGAATTTGTCTAGTTTGGAATTAAGTTGGGGACTAGAAGGATTATCTTACACCTGAAATGGCAATACAACTCGATCAAATAACCAAACAAAAGCTAAATAGTTCTGGTTTGACTTGGCATGTCTCATCTATTGCATGAAGGGGGAATCAACACTCTTTTCATGCCTTGTATATTTCATTCTCAAAATTGTTGAGTATGGAAACTAAATAAAGTGTGGCATTAGCAGTAGTACAATCGTTTGAGAGTTACGGGGAATCTACACACTTTTTTTTTTTTTTTTTTTTTTTTCAATTTAAAAATGAGTTGTCTAAGCCTTTAAAATGGCACCTAAGTTAAAAAATAAAGATCATAAATCTATTATCAATAAAATTTTACTCAATTAACTTTCTCTTGTCTGGTGGATTGCACCGTTTTTCATTATACATTCAAGGAAGCTGTGGGGAGTAATGTAACCGACATCTTGACATGCATGGGTCGTGGACCATAGGCCCACGGAGGAAATGGTGAATAGGGAAAGAGCGGGTTTGGCTCAAAATGTATGAAAAGGAGGTTGAACCTGTACATGTGACAGGGCCATCACAAGAAGCCCCTTTCCCGTAGCCCAATGCCTGACAGACAAAATCATCAACCTCGGTGCTCATTAACCAAAAAAATTGCCAAGGCGACGTTGAGGAACACTCGCAAGAATCACTACCGAGGAACCATAGGATAGGAGGTAGGCCTAAATTTAACAACAGTAGCTTTTGTATTAATTAGATGTTCCCATCTAATAGAAGATGCATTTATTACTAAATGATCAACTTGAACAGTGTCCCACCCTTAATAACCTCTCAACCACATTCTTGGTGCAATGGTCACTTCACAAGTATAAGTGCTTGTGGAGTGTGAGGGGTAAGGGTTGGGGTTCAAGTCTCCAGGAGGGAACTTCACACATACATATATACTTAGATTAGGTTAAAGTAGAATTTTTACCTTGTATAAAAAAAAATAACCCCTCAATCTTCCCAACAGGAGAGAAAAAACGCCTGATGAGACAAGTATCTTTTAAATCCCCTCGTCACTATCTACTACTAAAGGAGGGAGAAACTAGTATAAATAGAACCCCTTGGGGTTCAGAAAATTAGGAGAGAAAATATTGTGGGAATTGTAAGATAGATTCTTGTATTTGTTCGTGGTAATACTTATCCTCGGAGGCATTCAGTCTTAATCCAACTTTTTGTATTTTTCAATCCTTAGTGTCTTTTTTTCCTTATATAGCTCTCCCATTGTAAATTGTTAAACTGTATTTATTAAATTAATTGTGATGACCGAGGATTCGTGAGTTTACACACCACGGAATATTTGACCCACACAGAAGTATTTGTGGATTTAAGGGTTTTTATCTAGCTAGAACAATATGTAGCTTACAATTCCATCCTACATCAATTAATATTAGAGCCTTTTATTTTTCTCTTCTAATTGCTAACAAACAGGACTGTAGCATTTTGGTGACTAAGATTATGAAGAATCGAGTTCCTTAAAAGAAACTAATTACTTCAATCCTAATTTCGTTCTTTGATGGAGATTTTACTGTTTGGATTCTTGATTTGGAAGAGCTTATTTTGAATATTGGAAGACAGATGTGTAAGAAATCTAGAATAGCGATAGAAAATAATATAACCTAGGGGGTTGGCAGAGTTGGTTGGGCTCTCGGTCTCAAGGTGCTTGTACTGGGCTCGACTGAGTGTGCTCCCCAGTTCGAGTCTTGCTACTTGTACTTTGAAAAGAATTTCTTGGGTCAGCGCTTTACCCCTTTGTGGGTCCACCCGGCATGAACAGTGATTAATCTCTGGTTGAAAGTTTTGAGGAAACACTGTGCAAAAAAAAAAAAAAAAATGGATAGAAAATAATCATTGCTCCAACCATTGTTGTTCAACTGATGTTTAAAGAAAAGCCCAATGCAAAGTAATTAATTTATGGGAACTGCTTTTAGCTACATCGATATCTAGCATATTAAGTATTCAATTTTGTGCCAATGCAAGTGTGATTATGTAGGAAGAGTTAGTACATAATTAGACCCTGCCCCCTGGAACAACTTGAATCCATAAAGTTGAGATACTGACAAAATGTGGGAGGTTTCTTATTAGGCCGAAAGCACCTTTGTTAATTATACTAACAAAATTTGAAACTTTTTCATTAGATTGTTATGACTTGTAAATTTTGGGATTTAAATTGTTAGGTTCATATATAGTAGATAGATTAGCAAACAATATATGAATAAAAAGTTAATTTTTGTGTGTTTTAAGAGTGAATTTCAAGTTCAAGACTCGTGTCCTAAATATCTCAAGAATAAAAAAGTTACTATAATCTTAACACATAGTTTGACACTTTTCATTTGATCAAGACAATTTTGACATCAATCGAGAATTGTAGATCTTGATTCTCAATCAGGCTCAATAACTCGTCCAAAGTCTATAATCAATTACCTCCAATATTCATGAAAGATGGAGGCTGACTGATGTGAAGTGGAACTGACCTTGGTGGAGGTTGATTGGCGTTTTGTTAAAATAATCTTTCCTCTATTTGTCTTTTTCTTACCTCCAAACTGTTAGGCATAAATAATCAAAGATTATTTTATTGCAGACTTACTTTTGTTTACATCTTACCTTCTAGAAGGATTTTTCTATGTATTTTATTTTTCGTTTACTGGTATGGTGGTGGGGGATGTGGAATATTGTGGGAATCTCACAACATGTGAAACCTACAACTGAGATCCACATGAGAGGTATCTTTGGCTCTTTGCAACCACCATTCTTCATCAGAGAAACTTGGGAATGCTATCATATATGTATGGCATATGAAACCGGGTTGGAGTGGTGTCTATGTATTGTCAAGCGAGAACTTGCATAGCTGATTTTGCATGTGTTAAAGAAGGTAAAGAATATGTAATCTAATAATAAAATTTTTATAATATTAATTTAATAAAAAGTTATTAAGTAGTGTAACTTCGATTAAAAGTACACTACCTATAACACATGCATACCGACCACCACGAAAACACACGTGTTCTCCATTTATCGTGGTGTCTGTGTCTCATATGCTGCATATATGTTAAGAATGGTCAGTTGATATATATAAAAGCTCCTGTGTATTCTTGTCCTTATCTCTTTGTTTTTTCCATTAGAAGGGTTGGTGGAGCAGAAGAGAGATTGCATAGGATTCTTTGGTTACCTATATTTATTTATTATTTTTTTAAATAAGAATCATATAACCAAAGAGATTCAATAAGCAAAACATGGATATGTATATGTCCTTGTGTCTGTATTTATAAATAGATTACATAATTCTTTAGATTTGCATAGCATTTGCCAGTAATTCTCCCTCAATATTGAGTTTTTAAAATACTTGATATACAAGGGTTGCCAACATTCAACTTCCAAAAGCAAATATTTGCAGCGTAACATCTAATTGATTTGGTTTCTATAGAATCTGGAGAGGAAGAAACTCAATTTTTGTTACTGTTGAACTTTCACTTCCTAGTTCCTAGTTATTCATAATTTCATATAGCTCCCAGGTGGGCTTCAAATATTAAAGATTGACTCATAAAAAAAAAAGATTGATATTGTTAAGGGCTTTATAAATATTAATTATTCTATTAATTTAAAGTCATTGTTGGGATCATGCAGCTATATATGCATAAATATATACTTACATGTATGTATTTGTACGTATATTTCACTTTCTTTTGAATTTGGTATAATATTGTTTCGTTCTAATACATTGACTAGCTAATAGGTTCTTTAATAAAAAGGAAGCCTTTGGTTTTTATTGACTTATATTAGTGTCTGTTTGGTTGGGAGATGGAATAGTGGAAGTCGATGAAAAAATGAGAAAATAGAAAAGATTTTAATTTTTTATTTTATTAATATCATAAATTAATAGTGTAATAATATAAATGGAATAGCGTAAGTAATATTTTTATTAATTTAATAAAATAACGTTTTATAACAATTTACACATCATAAATATTACTATATTATATTACTCTTACTTATTATTGTATTATATGAGATATTTTTTTGTATATTAAAAAAACACCATGGACAAGTAAAAAGGGAAAAAAGAAGAAGGAGAAAAACAAAATAAGTAAGATTTGAATGGGCAAAGACTCTAGACTCTAGAGAGAGCTGTGGAATGCGAGAAATTATAGAGTCTTCTAATGGATCATGTCACTTGTCCATCATTTTACTAAAAAACTTCTACTTATTTAAAATTGTTGAGTTAATAATTAATTTCTGTTTAAATTTTTTTTCTAACTAACAATTTAAAACATATGGAAGTTTTTTAATGGAAGGGTAGACCACATCATTTATCTACCACGTGAATTTTATAATTTCTCGTGGAATGCAGTGAAAAAATAGAGAATAATAAAAAAGAAAGATGTGCGGCTAGTGGAGCGTATTTGCTGTTTTATAGAGGGGTAAAAACGTAAATGTACCGGCTGAAGCAGCATTCCACAAAATCAATCAAGTTTTTTTTCCCAAATTGGGGAGAAATGACCTTTTGGCTCGCTGAGAGAAAATATCTGCTCCCACCAACTTTTCACCTACAAATCTACAATCATTCTAACCAAATACTCAAAAAATTCATTTTCTCTTTCTTTCAAATCACCCCAACTAAAGAGGTCTTAATACTGCAACATAAGCTTTTGAAAGTCAACGTATTCATCACAATCACTGCTCTAATGAAAGAAGAGCTACATGTAAAGCATTTGAAAAGTTCATATTTTTGTCAAATCATTATTCTAATGACAAAGTGCTAATTTTACAATATTTTTCGTAACAAATTAATTGTGGTAAATAGTTATTGTTATTAATTTAAATTTATTATTAAAATTACATTTTTTAATTCGTCAATTACAGTTAGTAACAACTTAACACTTAAAATTTGTTGTGAAAATCGTAGCATTTATCTATTCTAATAAGTATTATTAATTTTGTTTGTACTTTGTAGAGAGAGTTACAAGTAGGATTTAAGTAAATGTGGTTCATTTGAGAGAGTGGAGGAGGAACCTTTTCTGGTTTTTTTTTTTACAAAATAGAAATTCTACCATAACCTAATTTAAGTGTATATGTGTGAGAAACTCATACCTGAAGACTTAAATCACGCCCTCACTTCTCACGCTTTATAAGCACTTATACTTGTAAAGTGACCATCATACTAAGGGTGTGTAGTGGTTTCTGTTTGTTGAAACATCTCTTGACTAGATGCACCTGAATCTGAAGATAACAAAACGAAGTTCATGGAACCAGGGTACATTGACAGCTACCATGAAGCATTTTCTTAATCACCTTTGGAATTTACAACAATACCCCTTGTCCCCCCCCCCCCCCCCCCCACTCTCTCCTTCTCTCTATATATACATACTTCCAACACTGGCTTCGCAATCCAGTTCCACTCAGCTCTCTCTGACTCTCTCTCCGTTTTTCAAAGGAGAAAGCCTGCCTGAGAGAGAGAGAATAATGGGGTGGGCCATAGCTCTACACGGCGGCGCCGGGGATATCCCAGTTTCACTAGCGGCAGAGCGACGCCAGCCACGTGAAGCAGCGTTGCGCCACTGCCTAAGGGTCGGCGTCGATGCTCTCAAAGCCCAAAAGTCTCCCCTCGACGTTGTCGAACTTGTGGTACGTAAACCACTGACCCAACCCAACATGCCCAAATGTCTCTAGTCCTCTATATATTATCAAATATCATATAATTATAATATATATGATGATATTTTGTACATAGAGAAATTGTCGAACCAAGTAATTTTTTGTGTCGTGTGATTGCCTTTTATGTGTGGGTGTTATTTTCTCTACGTGAATTCGTGTATATTCTTAACAGCTCTTAGTGAAGGTGTTGTTCAATAAAAAAAAATTGAACTAATATTTAATTAATGTTATGCATATTCTTATTCCTTTTGTTGGAAATTGACTCATAGATGTTTCTTAGTCCTAATTGGCTAGCCACAAAGTTAAAAAATTCATTTTACATTAGTCCTAACTCCTAATGGGTCAAATATATTATCATCTTTGAGAAACTGCCTCTGCTCAGTGGAACTTTTTCTTTTCAAAATAAGCAAATTCTCAGCACATTTAGTACTTTTAGTATTAGATACAGTTGAAATAGTGAATCTCTGGCTAAATATGGTCCTTGGTATTTTCTTTCTCACTGAAGGATTTTAAACTTTGTTCTTGATTTTATTCACATTCTGATGCTCCCATTGATGATTTGCCATATATAGGTTCGTGAACTAGAAAACAATCCACATTATAATGCGGGTAGGGGATCTGTCTTAACTAGAGAAGGCACAATTGAAATGGAAGCTTCTATTATGGATGGCAACACTAAAAGATGTGGAGCTGTTTCTGGGCTTACTACCGTAGTTAATCCCATATCCTTGGCACGACTTGTCATGGAGAAAACTCCTCATATATATCTTGCTTTTGATGGAGCAGAAAGATTTGCAAGGGAACAAGTGAGTGAAAATCTTCCCGTGTACTTTTGCTAGCCTTGAACTTATTTCTGTTGCATCCTAAATTTTCTGTTTCCAATTGAAGTCAATCACATGATTTTCCTTATTCATAAAAAAGTAATAATTTTTTGATGGCAAAAGGATAGCAGTTCCAAAAATTTAGAATCTTCTGTTGTAATGCTGACAAGGTTTGCTGCCTAGAGGTCAGCTGTCAGCATCTCTATTCCGTTCTTGGTCACAATATTAGAATTGCTACGCTAGCATGCTACTGAATCAATACTTAATTTTAATGTTCCCTTTTCAGTTTCTCCTTTTTCTTTGTCAGAACAATTGGGTGAGATAGGCATTTAACTGAGTCTCTTGTTTCCAGTCATTCTGAAAACCCAATTTTGTAGCTGAGCAGTCATTATAACGGACATCCTTCAATCTTTTCAGAACTTGAATTTAAGGAATGGGTAAAAAAAAGGTTAACATAATCTAACTTTTTTGTGAACTCAACAGCTTGGTTCAATTTGGTTTGTCACTTCACAAATTTAATAGTTGCTTAAGTAAGATGAGTAATTTTGAATTTTGGCTAACTCTGATATTAAATTGAACTATTTTTGGAAAAATCCCTCTGTTGCATCCCCTACCCCTCGTCTCTTGTGCTACTGTCTGTCTTAAGTCATTTTTAGCCTTGAGATGTATCCCAAATTATTTATTGAGCTGTTTGGAAAATTCTTTGGATCTTTTGTGATATTTGTTTATAATGGCCATGTCCTAAACTATTGTAGGCGCAATATTTTCCTCAAATTGGGAAGTTGTAATCAACTGCAGACTTTTTAAAATCTATGTCTTTTATGTCATGTGACTACTATTTAAGCACGTTGAGCTGAGGAAAAAGAAATCAACATTGGGATCAGTGTCTAGCACATATTTTCAGCAACCATGTTGATGCCTTAGAACATGGTTAATTAATTATTTCCCGAATGTAGCCTTATATATCTCATTAAGTTCAGTAATGTAGTCTCCTTGTGAGGTTCATTCTGTGAAATAATTGCTACCAAAGGCCAACCTTCAAAACATGGTTATATAGATAACACATTTTGAATTTAAGTAAAATAAAACTGGTATTGCTTTTGATTTTTTGTCTAGATTGGAACAGAGCAAGTGATATATAGGAATTATGTTTGGTTCATTGATGCTTTCACTCTGATCACCCCCTAGTTGTAATAATAATGATGATGATGAAGTGTTGTTGTTACTTATCCATACATACATGTATGTATTCTAGTTGTTATAATCATTATTATTTTAATTGCATTTACCTAGATGTGTGATTTGTCTTCATCAAATTTCTTGTGACTGTTCTTAAATTGTCCAGGATATTGAAACTGTAGATTCAAGCCATTATAACTGCAGAAACTGTATTGTTGTTGTTATAATCATTGTTATTTGAATTGCGTTTACCTATGTGTGTAGGTTATCTTCATCAAATTTTCTTTTAACTGTGACTTCTTAAATTGTCCAGGGTATTGAAACTGTAGATTCAAGCCATTTTATAACTCAAGAAAATATTGAGAGGCTAAAGCAGGCAAAGGAAGCGAATAGAGTTCAGGTACTTTCTTCTCTCTCTTTTCTTTGGAAGAGTAGATAACTATGCTGAATTTGCTCTTTGAGTTGATATTGGCTTGTGAAATTGTGTTTCCTCTTTTACTTGCATGGTGCATATCTCTACCATTTTGGTTTCCCAACTGCTAGCAATTTCTTTTTCTTGGCTACAACCTAAAGCTCTTTAGAAATTTTCAGTACATTGAGCAAGCTAACAAATCATTTGACATGAGTCATTGCTCAAGTTTCTAATGTCTGCGTGTCTAAAACCTGTTTCCAACCATTAGTGTGCTGTGATAGTTTTTTTTTTTTGACTTTAAGCTGGTAACTTCTTCTGTAAATCGGCAGATTGATTATACACAACCGATTCAAAAAGATGAGAAGAAAGAGACACCAACAGCTAATGGTGATAGCCAAATTGGGACGGTTGGATGTGTGGCTGTTGATAGTCATGGGAATCTAGCTTCTGCAACTTCTACTGGTGGATTAGTGAACAAGATGGTTGGTCGGATTGGGGACACGCCCATCATAGGGTCAGGGACATATGCCAACAATCTCTGTGCAGTTTCAGCTACAGGAAAAGGTGAAGCAATAATGCGTGGCACTGTTGCAAGAGATGTGGCTGCTCTTATGGAATTCAAAGGTCTTTCTCTCAAGGAGGCTGCAGCTTATGTTGTAGAGGAGTGTGTTCCAAGAGGCAATGTTGGCTTGGTTGCTGTCTCAGCCAAAGGAGAAGTCACAATGTCTTATAATACAACAGGCATGTTTCGAGCTTGTGCTACTGAAGATGGGTATTCAGAGATTGCAATATGGCCTACTGTGCAAAACTGAGTGCTTTAGGTGAGTTTCAGTTACTTGAGTCCAGGAAGTTGCTTCAGATGACTCACTGTGAGTCACTCACACTCTTAGTATTTGGCAAATGACTAGTATTTATATCTTGCTGTATTATCCAAAATAAAGGCAAATGTTTGTTATTATGTGGTCGGACCAACAAGTAGGATTAACTTTTCAATAAATTAACATCACTGCACCACATTTACCACTTTACAATGCTTTTACCACTAGTGTATATATGGATCTCGAATCGAACAATCAAGATTTTCTGTCTGAGTAACTATTTTCTAGAACACTCTCTCACTCTCACAATATCACTTTCAATTTTGAAATTTATTTCTCTTTCTGTACCCGTCATTTTTTCTTCTTCCTCCTCTTCTTTCACCAAAAAACTCCATAAACAAACCTCCAAACTTCACTTCGACACAAACCCATATCAATCCGAGTCCATTTTCAACATCTGTAGACAAATCCGAGGCAAACCCAACCCTTGAACCAACTATCACAGACCTGATTCGGGTCCTTTACGTTAAGGTCCGAATCTTCACTTTCTCTCTCAAAGGCAATAGTGAGTACTCCACCCGAGCCTCCATAGCAGTGGTGACAATAGCGTCGGCTTGAGTTTTGGGTTGATTGGGATTTTTTGAATGGCTTTTCTGTTAGGTTGATTTTGAGTTGGATTTGTGATGAATTTTCAGATTTGTTTGAGTTGGTTTGTTTTGGGTTGATTTCTTCTTCTTCTTCTTCCTCTTCTTCCTCCTACTTATTTTTGTGGATTGAATGGAGACAAGGGAAGAGAGAGAGAGAGAGAGAGAGAGTTTGACGAGAGTGAGAGAGGAGAGAAAAAAAATCATATAGAGAGCTACAATAACTGTGGAAATATACATGGTTACTGTAGCAATTTTTGTATTTATACAATGTTATAGACTCGCTAATGCAGGTAGTTTTTGAGCAAAAATGTGTAAAATTGACAATTTTTTCTATATTACAATGACTAAGGTGAGTGCTCTAAGTATGTTAGTGATAATTTTTTTTTTCAATCTCAAAATTAAATCTTGCCTTTGGCATTGCTCTTATAAATGTCCATATCATGGATAATTAGTTAATTACTATGTCATTAGACTTTTTACTCCTAGTTTCACCATCAAATTATATTGAGAATACCTTGTATATAGAATACATCTTCTTGGCCGTCATTTCCTTGTGTAATCATTTATCTCCTTTGATGTGCAAGCCTTGGCATTTACCTTTTTTTTTTTCTTTTTTTTTTTTTTTTTTTGGACAAAGGATAGGTTTTATACGTGCAAACACACACACATCTCCTGATAAGTGGTTTCCATAATTTTTTTTTTTTAAGTTTAAATTTTTAAGGAAATAAAATTACATAATTTTTAGGGAAAATTATTTATTGTATAATACAATAAATAATAAAATTAAATAAATCATTAACAAATACTTTCTCGTGACACGGTGGTCAATAGAAGGTTTGTGGAATGATGGAAATGGAAATGGAAATGTCTAGCACATTATCAGCAACCATATTGATACCTTAGAAAATGGTAAAGTTATACTTGGAAAATTCATAGTTTGCATTATACTTGCAGTGTAAATTTTACATTGTTGTACAACTACAATGTAAAATTTATATTGCTAGTACAAATATAAAATTTACCCTTAATATTTCCCAAATGTAAATATTTATTTATTTATTTTGTTATTTTTTAATAGAAGAAAGAGATAAAAGTGAGAATTTTTTAATAAAGAAGAGGAAGACAATAGAATGAAATGAAGTTTCTGAAGTATCACTTGTAGCTACAGTAAATTGCTAGAGATAACAATTTCCTGTAGCTAGTTGATAAAAAATTATAGATTTAGCATTTGGGATGTAGTATGGATTTTGGTTGTTTGAGAACTAAAATAGCTTTTTTGCAAAAAATAAAGTCTCCAATGTGAATACTCTTATATGTGTACCTCATAAATCAATATTTTGGTCTAGTTATGAGATTCCATCTGCGAAATAAATGCTCACAAAGGACAGGCTTCAAAACATAACATGATATATATGAATTAATCATGTGTGGTTCATTGATGGATATACCACAATAAAATAAAGGGTCATGCTAACGGGTGTCCTTAGAGTAATGGTTAACAATCTATTTTAAGAAAATTTTGATACTACTTTTATGAGAAATGAAAAAAGTTGTCAAAACATTAATTTTTTTTTTTTTTTCCATAAAAATTTTCTTTTTAAATAGGACATTAATCATTACCCTAAGAGTATCCGTTAGCATTTTCCCTAAAAACAAATACTTTCTTGTGGCATAGTGGGTAATAGAAGTTTCATGGAATAATGGAATGATAAATATGCAAATGCGTAACGCATTATCAGAAGTGGTTGGTGTAGCAACTTGCAACATTATTAAAATGAAAGCCTCTTGAAAACGTGGTAACAAGGCTTCATTATAGAAAAAAAGTAGACAGACATCGCGGGCCATGCATGTATATATTAATGGCATCAAGTTTTGCACAATGGTTGAACTCAATACATTCCCATTTTCCCAATTTATTTGAAGCTGGTTTTGCTTTCTGTCAATGGAATCCTATCCTTCCAAAATGAACCATGGTACAGAAAGTAATGAGAAAAGAGATGATGGGGCTGATCCAGAAACCCATAACAAATACAAAGAGATCATTGCAACCCTCCCAAGAAGTAATAGACGTCATTGGATAGTTAATCTCTACCAGTATGAAGGTTTTTGGTTCCCTTTACGACCTTTGGAAGGACTCTTGTTAGCTCAAGACTATTTTAAGCCTCAGCCCAACGATGTGATTCTGAGTAGCCTCCCAAAATCTGGCACAACTTGGCTTAAGGCTCTGACTTTTGCCATTTTGACACGATCCTCTTTTGGTGAGTCTACAAACCCTTTACTCTCTAGATTGTCACATGACTGCGTACCATTTTTAGAGCTGGAAATTGGGTCAAACCCCCAAAATTTCAATTCAAATATTTCACTTGTGGCTACACATTCCTTACACTTCCTTACCAAAATCTATTATAAGTTCTGGCTGTAAAATTATTTACATATTTAGGGATCCAAAGGATGTGATTGTGTCTTTATGGCATTTTTCTCAAAAATTGAGTCCTGAAGGTGTACAAACCTCCACCACGGAAGATCTTGATTTGAAAGAGGCATTTGAGTTGTTTTGTGAAGGAGTATCTATTGCTGGACCATATTGGAATCATGTATTAGGGTACTGGAGGGCAAGTTTAGAATCACCCGAAAGGATATTGTTTATAAAGTATGAAGATCTAAAGAATGAGACCATATACTATGTAAAGAAAATGGCTGAGTTCATGGGTTACCCTTTCTCTTTAGAGGAAGAAGTTAATGGTGTGGTGCAAAATATTATAAACTTTATGTAGTTTTGAGAATTTGTCTAGTTTAGAGGTCAATCAAAGTGGACCTATGCAGTTTTTATTGGGCATGGTGGGTGAAAATAATGCTTTTTTTAGGAAAGGTAAAGTTGGAGACTGGAAGAATCATCTTACACCTGAAATGGCGATACGACTTGATCAAATAACTGAGCAAAAGCTAAGTAGTTCGGACTTGACTTTGCATATCTCAGCTAATGCATGAGGGGGGACTCTATACTCTTTTCATGCCTGGCATATTTCAGTCTCAAAATTGTTAAGTATGGAGACTAAATAAAGTGCGACATTAGCCCAAGCTGGTACAATCGTTTGCGAGTTATGGAGGTCATTGGTTTGAATCTACCAGTGCTTGTTTCAGGATTTCAAACATCATGACTAATGGTTTTCAGTGCAAGAACCACCAGTAAGTTACTTGATAAGGTTTGGTTGCTCCTTGTTTTTTCGATGAATTGGCTGATTCCTGTTAGTTTGTTATGTGAAGTGTCCATGTATTTTCTAGCGTATTGTTGAAATTGTAAGCTTGTACATAAAGTGGAATCGCAGTCCTACTTTTCTCTCTCTTTCTTTTCCCGAGGTGTTTGCAATCCTACCTTTCCTTTTCACTTGCCATTTCAAAAGACCACGACCACAGGATATAGTCAATAAAAAATACATTGCAAACTTGGGATCTTTTTGTGCCAATTTCAGCTAGCGACCCATGAAAAAACACATTTGGTTGTTTATAATTAAGCTAAAGTATTAAAGGGAAGCACGAAGTCGTTATTTTCTCCAATTCCCTTTTATATTTTTACATTATTTTTCTCAATTCTTTCCAATTAGACGTAGATATGTTAATAAGGTTATTGATGAAGAGTTTGAGAAATTGATTATACAAATGGGCGTGCGCATGTGCTACTTAAAAACTTAATGTCGGACCGTGACACTCCCTCACAATGACACTCCTATGACTTGAACCTGTAACCTTGGCTTTGATATCATTTGTCAGCCCTTGAGCTGTGTCATTACACCTCAAAACTAATTGGTAATGAGAAAGACACATTGAAATCTTTTATAATATTTGATATCGTGTCTGTGGGACCGTTGTTAGAGTATTTGTAGGGAGTCGAATTGTGGTTCCCACATTAATTTTGTGTATGTGTGTTCTTAACACGCATATCAAATTTTACTTACTATTTGATTTAGAGACCCATTTTTTATGCACAATTTTAAATACAAAAAACTTGAAATTTAATATTTAATGGATGACATAGATAATGATCTCAGACCATCTTGAAATGTTACATCCATGTAGAGTATAAGAAGAAGGTCTAATCTAACACTGATTTTTAAAAAAAAAAAAAATTGCATCTAATAATGAAATATTGAGTAGTGTAACATAGCTTAGAATTAATCTAATTATAACTTGAACCCAATCTTACTTTAAAATTATAGGGTTTAACTTGGACTACCCTTAAACTTTAGGGTTTAAAATGAAAATATTCCTAATCCTTAATTTCATGCAGCTAGCGAGTTCTTGTTCTGTGCTGGAAGGAACAAAAAGCTAGTTTGGTGATTAATGCTAGATGGAATAAGCTTGGTGGCAGGTGGTTCAAACTCAATTTGGATGGCTCATTGTTGGGTAATCCTGGAAGAGCTAGCGCTGGGGGCTGAATTCGTGATTCGAATGAACTTTGGGTTAAAGGCTTCACCCGTATTATTGGGATATCTTCTAGTGTGGGTGCGAAATTATAGGCTCTAAGGGATGGGCTACCCTTATGCATTTCTCTTAAATTTTGGTTGTGGAGATTGTAATTGATGTTAAAGTTGTTCTTGATTGGGTTTCTAGTGAGTACAATTGTAATTTACATAATTCCTTTTTTAGTATGGATTGCAGGATTCTTATTAGTCAAATTTCTCAAATAAAGATGAATCACTAGTCACTACTACCATAAAACTAACAAGTGCAGGGATGCCTTAGCTAGGAAATAATTGACACTTCGTCAAAACCTTATTATTTTTTATAGTTCTTGTGGACATTTGCATGCATTTATTGTATGAAAATATGGGCTTGTACCTTGAGAGGTTGAGAAAAACCTCTATTTTCTCTAGATAGTTCAATGAAAGTCGAATTTCTACCCAAAAATAAAAATAAAAATAAAAATTCTATGACTTGTAATTTGTAAATGTCTCTCACGATTCATGGTTTTATTTCTGAAATGACTTAAAGCTGTTCTACCGACAGTGACTAGTGCTCTCTCTCTCTCTCTCTCTCTGTTTTCTTTTTGCCTTTTCCTTTGGTGATCCGTAGTAGTTGTTCTTCATGCCGGTAGCTGAACATGTAGGGGTGACTCCAGGAATTTTGTTCAGGGTGTTCCAATTTTACTTTGAAAAAATTTCGGGTAATTTCGGTCTATTTCGGGTATTTCTGGAAATACCAGTCGAAATTCAAGATTTGGCCGGCATGAAATTTGTGCTTAAAAAAAAAAAAAATGTTCTTAAAACCAAAACAAATTTGCATTCTGTACACCGAAAACCTCAAAAGGAAAAAAAAAGAAAAGAAAAGAAATGAACAAAGTTACCTATACAATAAACTATAAGTTCATTTGAAATATTAATAAAATTATTAATTATTGTTGTTTAGTTGTTTCATTAATTTGTTTGTCTTTTATAAACTATAATTTGTTATATTGTTGTTTCATTAATTATAAAATTATTAATTGTTGTTTAGCCTAATATAATTTAATTTGTTTATCTTTTATAATGTATTAGTTAATTAAATTATTAATTATTGTTTATTAGTTGTTTCATTATTTTTCTTTACTAATTATTAGCACACACCCCATGTGCATAATCCACTGCCTGCCTCTCATGCCTTTACTTCCCACCCGGTCCTATGCCCCATTCACCCCTCCCCCCACTCAACAGACAACCCCCAATCACAAGAGCCAATCAGAAATTCACAATCACCGATCACAATAGACAATACACTAAAAGACAAAAAAGAGAATCAGCCAATCACAAATATTAATAAAGTTACAATAAAACTAAGCAATTACAGTTTAATAAAGCTAAGCAAGCCTGTATCAAAAAAATAAAATAAAATAAAGCTAAGCAATTTCACCAAAAAAAAAAAAAAAAAAAAAAGAGAATCAGCCAATCAGATTAAGTCTTTAGTCTTAAAAAGAGAGAGACTCTCATTTCACTTTCATACTTTCAGTCTTTAGATAAAAGAGAGAAAGAGACAGAGAGAAGTAAGAGAGTAGAGAGTAAACCCATTAGAGAAAAAAGAGAGAGTCAGAGAGAAGAAAAGTGTAAAGTAAAGATGAAATACCTTAAGGTTGAGGGAGCAGGGAGGCTGAGGCTGAGGGGTGGCGCCGTCGGACTGGGCAGCACGTCGAGGCAACTGGCGAGGAAGGAATCTCCGATCCGATTTGTGCTATTCCGATCTCCGATCCGATTGGCGAGGCCAAGGCAATGACCGATCTCCGATTCGACTGGTGATGATCGATGATCGATGGCGATGAGCTCTGTTGCTCAAGTTTGAGGCGGAGGTGATGAGCTCTATTTCTCCGTTTTTGATTTCAGTTTTTGCTACCATCCGTGGGTTAGGTTTGCTACCATCTGTCTTTAGGTTGGGTTTTGGTTTTTTTTTTTTTTTTTTTTCTTTTGAGAATTTGTGGCCCGTGGGTTTGCTACCATCTATTAGGCTTGCCATATGTTGTTTTTTTCTTTAGATTGGGTTTGCTTTCCCATCTGTTGTTTAGGATTGATGTTGGGCTTTCGGCAGTGGGCTTGCTCTGTTACATTTTTTTTTTTGCTTGAAAGTAGAACATATAATTTTTATTTGAGGGTGTTCTTGATTTTGCTTGAGGGTGTTCCTATTTTTTTTTTTTTTTAAGGGTAAACAAATAAAAAAATTTAAATTATTATATATAAATTTTTTTTTTTTAATTTTCGGGTCAGGGTGTTCTTGGGAACACCCTGCCCTCAATGTGGCGTCGCCACTGTGAACATGTGTGTATTTATGAAATGACAGCTAAATTCCCAAGAATGAGAGGTCTCCACTCGAGTCCACTTGTCCAGTGAAGTGATTAGTGAGGCCTTAAATGCACCATATGATGATCTCAACCAGCCATCCAAAAACCCATCCAATTCCAGACATACCATCTCCAATATCTTTCAAGCTAGTTTTGCTTTTTACAGTACTTCTACCAATGGAATCCTGTCCTTCCAAAATAAACTTTGGTCCAAAAAGTAATCAGAAAGAAGACTATAGGTTTGATATAAGAACCCACTTACTTGGTTTAAGGCCCTATGTTTTACTATTATGGCACGATCCCGTTTTGGTGTGTCTTCAAACTCCTTAAAGACCTTGGGAAGCAGTAGAAAGATAATGGCTACTATATATATATCCCATGCATATCTATATGCTCCCTGCTGTTAAGTATTAATGCACTTTCCATCGTCTTTTATCAATGGTACATCAACGCTCTGTTTGTTACCAACATTTCTAAACCCAACAACATCATTTTATCCTGTTTTTTACCATCGTAACATGATCCAGTTTTGATGATTCTACAAATTCTTTACGCACAACAATGCCACCTGATTGCGTACTCTCCTTGGAGAGTAATCTAGTCCATAACTACTCATTACACCGGAATATAGACACCGCATTTGTAGATGCATATGTTCCCTCTATAATAGATTCTAGGTGTAAAATTATTTATATATGTAGAGATCTTAAGGATGAATTTGTATATTTATGGCACTTTCTTCACTAGGGAAGATTGCCAATAATCTGGCACAACATGGCTTAAGGATTATGACGAGATCTTGAAAGTAGAAATTCTCTCACTCAGCCCTCCAAATTTGAATCTAGACAATCCACTTTGTGGCTACAAATATTCCCTCTTTACCAAAATCCAGTATAAAGTATTTGTTTCTCTATAGCTTTATTCTCGCAAGGTCAGCCACAAATACACAGAACCTTCAATCATGGAAGATCTTGATTTGGAATAGGGGTTTGAGTTCTTTTGTGAAGGAGTATATCTATTAGAGTTAAAAACTCCACCACACGCAATGTAGAGACCAAAGATTCGTTAGTGAGAGAAAAGGCAAGCTAAATGGCGAAACGGGGTAAAAGAAAATGGCTGGGATTTGATTAGTTTGTAAGGAATTAGTAGCGGTTCTAGGAATTTTTTTTAGGGTGATTACTGAAAGTTCAATTAGTGTATAAAACACCTTGAACGTTTAGACCCCCAATTTACAAATTATCAATTCAAGCTTAATATCAAACAATTAATGTGCGGAATATGAACATAAGCATATAACGGAATTGATAAAGAATCTAAACCAAATAAAATCACATCCACAACAGAAATTAAATGGCAAAGATTAAGGGAAGAGAGATGCAAACACAAGGACAACACAACGATGTGTTATCGAAGAGGAAATCGAAACCCTTGGCGTAAAACCTCTCCGCCGCCCTCCAAGCGGTAAATAATTCACTAAAGAATGTAGTTGGGATACATGAACAGCAGAAGACCTTTCAAGCCTAATCTACCTAATGTACTTAAGCCCTCCAAGCTCCTACTCCAACGAAGTTACGCTGAACCTATTTCTTCTTTAGCTTACTGGATTCCGCTATAAACCATAGCATCAACCAATATGAAATTGGTCACTTCTTAACTGCTTCCTAAGCACCAAATGGCCTTCTCACAGATGTGGGTATGGTGAGAAAAAGTTTTGGTAATGTACCTCTCAAGGATGTAACAATGGAGAGGAAGAGAGTAGAGGAATTTGAAGAGTCTCTATGTGAAAATTGTGGATGAGTCAATCTTATTTTTCTCTAGGATTTCTCTCTCAAAATTCTCTCTGGAAGCTCTCTACATTTCGTGGGTATAAAGGGTATATATACTAGGGTGAGAGTGGAATGCGAAGAGTCAGTTTTTCAAAATAGAGCTGGCTGGCAGCTTGGCCTCGCGACTTGACTGAGCCGCGAGTTCCAGCCGCGAGGTAACTGAATGGCCAGTCTGTACTTTTTGTCCTGTAGTGCTCCAGCTAGCATGACGCTTCAACTTCTGGCGTGCTTGGCACGTGTGCAACTTCTAGCGGCTTGCAAGCCGCGAGCCACCCGAGAGATCCAGTCGCGAGTTCTTGCTTTTTTGCACAATCTTGAGCATTTCTTCACACTCTCTTACACACTACCCTTACATGATTCCCACCTAAATACAGGGTTACTAATTGCTAAAATACAAGCAAATTTGGCATGGAATAAAGCCAACAAGATGGTTGATAAAATTCAACCTTACAATCACTAAGAAATTTAAATTATACAAAATTTAATAAAGTGATAACTTAAATATTTATTACAATTGTGAGTCGAGTTACTAAGGAGAGTAAAATTGTTGTGACTTCAAAGCCAAAAAGAATATAATTGCCATCACCATTAAGGAAAACTGATAACCACAATATTTTTCTTGTTACCATTTTTTAGGGAAAAATGAAATTAGAGATTATTATTATTATTATATAGATTAAATGAACTATAAATTTGAATGTTTAACGATTTTTATCTTTTTGTTTTATAGTAGCTTTTGGTTGAATAATTAGATCACTTGTTGTTCTTTGGTCTTATCTTGTTTTTGTTTGGTTTATGTTTGTTGTTATTTGGGCTAATATTTATTGTTGTTATTTATTTATTTATTAATTTAATAAAAGAGATTAAGGATTATGTTTGGAGGGTAGAATTAATTTTGGATTAATACTACGTCCACAATATTTTTATAATAAGGGTCTATTTGGGAACAACTTATTTAGTTGAAACTGAAAACTTTTTGCTGAAAGTACTGTAGATAAAAGTAAAAACTGGCTAAAATAGTATAGTGAGACATATAAATAGTACTAAAGAGTGCAATGAGACCCATGAATAGTAGAAAAAATAAGCTAAATAATAAAATAAATTGTCTTTATAATCTGATCCCAAATGCAACCTAAATCTTATGCAAAAAGCTGTTATTGGTGGGTAAAAAAATAATATCAGTATTGAGCCCAAATTAGAATCAGTAATAGCTTACCACATAGGATTTGTTGTAAAATTATTGTGAAAATGTTGTAAATGTAGTATTATTCTTATTTTTATTGAATCCAACTTTTTGTAATTCTCAAGTCAGGGTGTTCAACATTTTTATTAGGGTGGTCACAATAGGTTAGTTTAACATATAATTTTTTTTTTTTGGCAACTGTATATATGCTTTTTTTTGCAAGTCAGGGTGGTCTTGTGACCACCTTGTCTTGCATGTAGAGCTGCCAGTGTAAGGAACTAGAGTCAGTAGACACGCCAAAGTAACTGAGTGATGAAATGAGATCTGGATTCGATTTTAATGGGGTAGTCTCTTTACTCTTGTAGGCCCTCCATTCCAAATTTAGTAATTTTTACATTGGGTTGCTTTCCAAATGGCTAAACCCACCACGTTGAGAAATTATTAGGTTTATCAGGAGGATTGTTGAAATGGTTTTTCCAATCGTTCTAACCAATAAAACGTTGCCATTTATGTAAATGTGACATTATCTATAAGAGATTATAGTTATAAAATTATTTATATATGTAGAGATCCAAAGGATGCATTTGTATCTCTGTGGCACTATTTGCAAGTTGAGTCCTAAGGTCGTGGTTTCTTGTTGCAAGGAACAATGTGGCAAAGAACAATTTTGCTTTGAGGATGCATTTGAGTTGTTTTGTGAAGGAGTCTCTCCTTTTGGACCATATTGGGATCATTTATTAGGGTATTGGAAAGCAAGTATGAATTCTCCTGAAAAAGTACTATTTTTGAAATATGAAGAATTGAAGATTAACACCCTATTTTACGTAAAGAAAATGGCTGAATTTATGGGTTACTCTTTCTCCTTAGATGAAGAAGTTAAGAGCATGGTCCAAAAGATTGTAGACCTAGCTAGTTTGAGAGTTTGAGCAATTTGGTGGTGAATAAAAATGGAAGGCTTTGTCTTCCTCTTGTTGTAATTCAAAATAATTCTTTTTTCCAGGAAAGGTGAGGTCAGAGATTGGAAGAATTATCTTACACTTATAATGGCATCATGTCTTGACCAAATAACGAAGCAAAAATTAAGAGGTTCTAGTTTGAATGAGTGTATATGAGTTTACACTCGTTTCATGGCCTATGTGCACAAAGCGTTTTACTATTCATATTGTAATTTTAGACAAGAAAACAAATATTAAGTATTTTTTCCCTCATAAGAACATTCTATTTTCTAGTAAATAAGGTGTGGCTGCTACACACCACATGAGTGCTCCCTCCTCATGTGTTTTTTTTGAGTTCCCCCTCACCTATAATGTCCAATAATTATGATATGATAAAGCACTATGTACCTTCAATTATCATTATCTAATGTCAATGTTGTTTTTTGTCCCCCTCTTTTTTGTTTAGTGAAATATGAGCGATAATGCATCTGATAACTTAAAAAAAAAAAAATTTGATAAAAAAGTTATTAGGTGGTGTAACACTAACTCTAGGCAAAGTTACACCACCTAATAACTTTTTTATCAAATTAATTTTTAAAAAAATTCCACTTTTGGATTACACATTCTCTATATTCTTAACATGCGTTCCAATTTACATGTTAATCGGATGTTATTTACGATTCAAACCTTAAACTTATCTTTTATGCATTATTTTGAACTACAAAAACTTGAATTTAAACAATTGATTGATGACATGTCTATTAATTTTTGACCACCTTAAATTTTTTCAAGCACAGATAATATAATCTAATAGTGAATTTGTTAAAATTCACATTCAATTAAAAAATATTGAACTGGTATAACATTGCTTTATAGGTATATTGAATCGGTCTAGCCCACAATTCATTTCACCAGAATCAAAACACCCTACTTATAGGTACACCGTACACATGTTCCCTACCCTTGCCAAAATCTATAATAGATTCTAGGTGCAAAATAATTTATATATATAGAACTCCTAAGGATACGTTTGTATCTCTATGGCAGTTTCTTCGTAATGCAAGTTTTAAGGGTATGGATTCCTCAACCAACGACGATACTGACTTTGAGAAGGCATATGAGTTCTTTTGTAATGGAGTGTCTTATTAGGGACTGTTAGGTTCATATTTTTATGTAATTAACATATCTTATGACAAAACACAATTTACTTATATTTGGATAAATCTATGTAGGTTTTAGATGATCATTACAAGTGGTTACATTAAAGACATGGAGATTACTCAAGAGCTGCTTAAGAAAAGCTGAAAATGCAGGTCCTGATACCTCCTCGATATTTGTTGATCTATCGAGATTTATTAAAGCTCAATACCTGTCTTGATACCTCTCGATCTATCGAGCTTACGGGATTTCTGATATAGCCTGCAATATTTTGATTCCTAAAAACTATTTGTTTATGGGTTTGCATAATTCTTATAGGACTAGGAAAGTCAAGGTTTGTGTAAACCTAATTGGAATAGGAGAGCCTATTTAAAAGGTCCATTAAGCTCCTATTTAAATAAGGAGGTGGAGAAAGAAAACCCAAATCCTAGAAAGCTTCATAAGGTTTTCCTTTTGAAACCCTAGCCTCCCTCAACAGAAGAAAGAGATATTGTTGCATTTCTTGTATGCCTTTGGGTTCTATAATCAAACAAAGTCTCTAGCACCAACATTGAAGAACTTATTGGTTTTTCTTTGTGAAACTGTTGCAAATCAACTACAACAATCTAAGGGTTGCTATGGAGTTAGTCACGTACTGGGATCCGTGCAAAAGAGTTAGTCACAGATTGAAGATTTGTCCAACAAAGGAAATAAGGCTACTTCAATTAGGTATTGAAGTGAAGGTTTAACTGTAGGTTGATATATTGGGATAGGCCAGGGTAGTGGTAAGATTCCTCATACTTGTAACCGCTTGATCATTGATTAGTAGATTCTTAGGAGTGGTAACCTTAAATTCACTTGGTGGAATTTTTGCCTTGCGAGTGGTTTTTCCCATTTGTCAACAAATCACCGTGCCAATTTATTTTCTGTTGCATTTTAGTTATTTAGTGATTTGTTGGTGTCTCCACGATTTGCATGTAATTTGACCTAATTAATCAATTTGGATAATTGAATTAATCAACTGAGGTTAATCTATCTTAACCTAACAGGGATCGTTTTGGAATTATGTATTAGGGTATTGGAAAGCAAGCTTAGAATCTCCTGAGAGGGTATTATTTTTAAAATATGAAGATTTAAAAAACAAAACCTTTTGTTTATGTAAAGAAAATGGTTGAATTTATGGATTACCCTTTCTCTTTTGAGGAAGAAGACAAAGGAATGGTCCAAAGTTCGTAGAACTGTGTAGTTTTCAGAATTTGTATGATTTGCAGGTGAATAAAGGTGGACACCTTCATGGACACGCTTGATTGAAAAAAAAATGCATTTTTCTAGAAGGTGAGACCGGAGATTGGAATAGAGTTGAATTGATGAATGTGAACAAAGCTTGTTCACGATTCCTCTAATAGATAAATTTTGGATTAGCTTTAGTGGTGTAATTTTCTGAACTATGTTTCAGGAAATTAGGATTTGGAGCTCCAGTGGTATCTTTAATGAAGTTGATCATAGAATAGACTTCCAAGATAACTTCGATCTGGTGCCTCTAAAATAAGTAATTGTTGTAATCCAATTTCAGTTTCATCATGCTCGTCATGTTAGAAAAGAGAAAGAGTGAAGGATTAACTCCGTGGCTAGTAGCATTGGTGATTGTGTTAAAGATTGTAGTAGAAGAAGTTGAATTTTGCAGAGGAAGCCATTGAAGAAGACCTTGGTACCATGAAAGGAAAAGCAATTCTAGAGAGAAAAGTAAGAGATTCCAATATAATAATGGGAAATGTATTAAAACTATAATAAGATTACAAAGAGACTTTAGGCTATATATTTATACAACCAAAATAAGCTAACAAACTCTAGCAAAAGATTACAAAGAGAGTTTATGCTATTTATACAACCAAAATAAGCTAACAAATTCTAGCAAAAACCGGTTGGTGTCTTGATCTGATGATAAAAAGCTATTATAAAGAGTAGACGTCATTGATTGAAACTTTCTATGTGGGTTATAGTTAGCTCAACTGGTAAAATCTCTGATGGTTGAATAAGAGATCTGAAGTTCAATCCCTGCCTATATTAAAAATCAATTAATGTTTTGATATGATAATAAAGAGTTATCATCGAATATGAATGCCATAGGTTGAAACTCTCTCTCAAAAAAAAAAAAAAAAAAAAAAAACTCCGGCAAACTTTAGCACCATCAGCTCTAATAGACATTTTAATGAACCAATACATACAATACACGTGGCTTTCCACTAACAAAATTTGTCACTGACAGATTTCTCTTAAACTAAACACAGCTTTGGGTTTTACTTAAAGGCTACATGTCGTATTGGTCACAGCTGCATTAGCTTGAGATGCATCAGTATTAGTTAGCTTTACACCAGTTGCCTAAAGCATTTTTTATTTTAATTTCCTTTATTGCATCCTAGTTGGCAAAGTTGGTATTTGAGTGTCTATAAAGCTGGTATTTAAGTGAATTTTAGTAATGGTAGGGGACAATTTGTCTATTTCAAATTTGTTTATTTTAGTTTAGGGACATTACTTAGTTTTATAGTTTAATGAGGAAATGAACTTGACCCAATGGTTTAGAGGGACAAAGTAAAATTAACCGAAATTTCTAAATCACCACTGCCAGTCTGCCCTACAGACATTATAATTTATAATATCATAGCATTATATATGAAGTTATGAACAGCTGTCCTCCACCAAAACTTAATAATTTCGCATCACATTGCAAGCTTTTGTCAGTTTAATACTGGACTTTAATTTATTCTTTCTAGAGTATTGCAAAGTTGGTTGATCTTAAAGATTTGATCGCACTCAACTAAGCATCTCCGTAGTAGAATTATTAAAGTTATAGAACTCCACTAGACGCAATATTGAAATGAAAGTGTTAGGGACATATTTATGTAATTGGCTAATTCTTTGATAAAATGCATTTTACTTGTAATTGGGTAGATCTAGAATGAGTTTAGTACTTTAAGAAACAAGTATTCAAGTTAAGTATTGAAGCCATGCAAGTTTGACTAAGAAACAAGTGAATGAAGTACTGTTCATTAAAGTTCGACAAAAGTCTCGATGGAATCCTTTCTATCAAGATTTAATGTTGAAACTTGACAGAAGTTCGACACAAGCTGTATCTGTTAATAATTATGAAATCAGACTTTTCAGATTTGATTACACGCATATTCCTATGTATTTGTGTAGGGTTTCTTTTCTCACAACCCTAGACATATATAAGGATTATTTTAAAGGCCGTCACAAGAGATTGGGTGACAGAATGCAAAAAGTGGCCTAGTTCATTATTCTCTCTGTAGAAGCTACCGTGTCTTTATGCCAAGGATTTTGTGACCAAGGAGCTTCTTGATCTTCATTGTTGATGAACTGAAGAACTTTGCAACCAACAATCTTCTTCAAGTTGGTGGAGTTAGTCACGTACTGTGATCCGTGCATCATTGGTTAGTCACGTACTGGGATTCGTGCATTGAACGGAGAGATTGCCATTACAATACAAGTCCAATTGGGTATTAGAGTAAGGGTTTAATTGTAGGTTGGTATTTCGGGATAGGCCAAAGGGTTTGGTAAAATTTCTTATACTTGTAATCGCTTGAGATTGATAATAGTGGATTCACGGAAGTGGTGACCTTAAATTCACCCGGTAGGGTTTTGCTTCGGAGATTTTCCCCATTCGTAAACAAATCACTGTGTCAAATTTATTTTTCACTGCATTTAGTATAATTGGTGATTTGTTTGTGCTACCACGCTATTGCATGTAATTTGACTAATTAATTAACTTGGGTAATTAATTAATTTGCAAGGGGTCAATTCATTTTAACCCAACAGAAAGATTCTCAAGTGAGAGGCAAGCTAAAACCTAGGAAAGAAACAACATAAAATGGTTGTCATTTGATTATTTGGTCCCAATAATTTGCCACAGATGGACCGGATGCACAAAACTCTTACCGTTAGGTTTTAAAGATTTAAGATTAAATGTTTAGAGTCCTAATTTGTATATGTTGGCAAACCAAAAACAAAAACATGCTGCAGGAGAAAGAATTAATTTTCGGTGAAGCTCGATTGATCGAAGGTCAGGCTCAATCGATTGAAAATCATAGAAAAATAATTTCTGTAGATTTTAAATCAGGCCCAAGCTCACGAAAATGTTTAGAGTTTCAGTCCAACATTCCTAAGTATAAAAGAAAAACCCTAACTACGTTTTAAAGACTCTTGGAAGACTTGTGAGTTATTCCTGTGAGATTTGAGAGGTTTTGTGCCCTCTAACTCTACAAGTGTCTATTGGAATAAGATCTATAATCAAGTGTTGGTGGAATCTAATTGCTGCAAGATCAACAAGTGGTGATCTGAAACCTTTGAGTGAGATCTCAAAGTCGTAAGTGTGGGAGCTTGTGTGCTGCAAATCCAAGAGAGAAGAGTCCGTGAATTCGGAGCTTGTATGTGGTCGTGTCAATAAGTTACTACTGGAGGTAGTAATAGATTTAGGGTTAAATCTTTTGTAAAAACTTCAGTACTCTATTAGTAGATTTGTTTACCTTAAGGATAGTTAGATCAAATCCTCCCCAGATTTTTACCTTGAAACAGTTCGTTTCATTGGTTTACCTGGGTGATCATATTTGTGTGTTATTTATTTTTTCGCTGTTTTTATGATATGGTCTTTCGCTGTTTAACCTAGATATCATAATTAGCTTAAGTAACTACTTGGCTAATTCATTAGGTTAAACTAATCTGTTTTAAGGGGTCTAAACAAACAAACACTTACTTTTCTTGAGAAGAACAAACACTTACTTTTGTGGAAATGAAGAGACGTCATAATAGATAGTCTTACTCCTAATAATATGAGGATTGATTATGTTGTTGGGGGTGCACCGATGGAGGGAACTGGGAAAAAAAAATACTGAAACTTGGGGGTTAAATTATACTGACGCCAAGTTGGGAGAGCGAGTAAAAAATTTGCCAAACCAACAAAGATTATGTTCCAGCAAAATGTTAGGATTATTCTAAAAATTTTGGAACTCACAACCTGGTTGGATTTGTTAGATAAGTGGACTAACCTTTGATTAATATCGTCACTGTTCTTGGGATATTGCTTATTTGGGATCTCAAATTTCAAATCTCAATCCAATTTGCATTCGTTATTTTTGAGAAGATAGGCAATTGAATTTTTTCACGTAGTGCCATGCTATTTCATCCAAATTAACAGCCCAAATGACGGTGAGATGCAGAGTATCAATAGTATAATTTAGGATAGTAAAATATAATTTTTCCAATTTCACTCCATATTTCATGCTTATACATTTTATGGTAGATTCATCACCATTAAATGCTCACAACATAATCCCCCAAATTCAGTAGCTTCATTAGCCTCATCATATTTTATCTAATGAAGACTGTGTTTGTTCATTAGGTTCATCACAGCACCAAATTGAAATAGACCGTGTTTGTTACTACTTTGTTTCCCTCAATAAAAAAAAACCTCACCGAACCCAAATGGTTTCTTCAGCCACTCTGACTAATTAGTCTAATTCAAACGGACACTTGCAAGCAAACCAAGCAATATATATATATATATATATATATATATATATATATATATATATATTTATATAAATACACACACATATACATATATTATAGGCTGAGAATCGATTATCTAGATTTTTCGCACTCCTTACAAAAGCATCTCTTCTAAAATAATCAGATTATGAAAAAGTTCACAGAAACAAATTGTGCCACAACTATTGATGGTCCCTATGTAATGATGTAATTAGAATAATGCTAAATTTGAGACGAGATCTAAATTTGATTGCAGTGGGGTAGCCTTGTTGGTCCCCCTGTGTACCATGCTATGCATGAACTCAACTTGCTCTATATAATATTTGTAATAGTTATCTCTTTGGTGTAGCATTCAATGATGCAAAGAGCTACTTGCCTAACATTTTCCTTGTGATTGTCGTCTCCCTTCAGCCTTCTGGCACTAGATATACGTACATTCTCAAAATATTTCGAGCAAGTTTTGCTTTCTGTCCATGGATTACTCTTCTTCCAAAATGAATCTTAGTCCCAAAAGTAATGAAAAAGAAGAATATAGTTCTGATCCAAAAGCTTTTGAGGAATACAAACCGTTAATCTCGTCCCTCCCTAGAAGAAAAGGATGGGTTTTAAATCAGTTCTACCATTACCAAGGTTTTTGGCACAATCCCTTCTACTTAGAAGGACTCTTGTCAGCTCAAGAACATTTCAAGCCTCAACCTAACGACATCTTTTTGAGTAGCGTTCCAAAATCCGGCACAACATGGCTTAAGGCCCTATCTTTTGCCATCATGACTCGTTCCAGTTTTGATGCTTCTACAAACCCTTTGCTCACAACGACGCCACACGAGTGTGTACACTCCCTAGAGGGTGATCTAGCCCATAACTTGTTTCATCGGAATCTAGACAATCCACTTATAGGTACGCATGTTCCCTACACTTACCAAAACCTGTTATAGATTATGGGTGTAAAATTATATATATATGTAGAGAACCCAAGGATGCTTTTGTATCTTTATGGCACTTTCTTTTGTTGTAAGGCAAGTCCTAAGGGTGTGGAACTCTCGGCCAGAGAAAATCTTGACTTTGAGGAGGCATTTAAGTTGTTTTGTGAAGGAATTTCTGTTTTTGGACCATATTGGGATCATGTATTAGGGTATTGGAGAGCAAGCTTAGAATTTCCTGAAAGGATACTATTTTTGAAATATGAAAATTTAAAGAATGAGCCTGTGTTTTATGTAAAAAAAACGGCCAAATTTATGGGTTATCCATTCTCTTTAGAGGAAGAAACTAAAGGAATGATTGAAAATATTGTTGATCTATGTAGCTTTGAAAATTTGTCCAAATTGGAGGTCAATAAAAGTGGGTGGCTCCATGGTCGACCTTACTTGGTAGAAAAAAATGCATTTTTTAGGAAAGGTGAGATTGGAGATTGGAAAAATTATCTTAAACCTATGATGGTTGCACGTCTTAACGAGATAACTGAACACAAGTTTAGAAGTTCTGGCTTGACATTTAATGTCTCATCTGATGCATGAATTGTTACGAGAAATTTCGATTAATCCCGATCTTGTCGTGGCAAATTGGAACCAATTGTGTTTTAGTACGCATAGAGTTTTATTGAACTAAGAACAACTGTTACCTACTAGTAGATGGTTGTAAGTGTGGGTACTACACACTCGTGCGTGCTTCCTGTTATTTTTTTTTATTTTTTTAATTCCCTGTTCGAAATATGATGTACTGCCCACTATTGATCGAAATTGTATCTTTATTTGAACCTCAATGTTGTTACTTGTTTTTCCTTTTTTGTTTATTGAAAATACATGACATTAATGCATGTAATTGACTAATTTCGCCTTCATTTTTCAAATAAAAGAAATATCTAATGGATATATGGTGGCAATTCCAATTGTAAAAGGAATTGATAAATCGAAAGCACAATACTACTAGCAAAACATATGCATAAATACATCATACAAATCCTCTATACTATATTTTGTGTTCCACAGATTGTGGGATGACATCTGTTTAATTTTTTTATTTTCATTATAAACTTCAATTATTTTAAAAAGAAGGTAAAAATAACACACAGTAAATTATAATTAGTGAAAGATAAATGAAATACAAAATGTAATATAGAGGATTTGTATTCCATCATGCGAGCTGGGCCAAAATATAAGCTAACATGCATATCAATTTCCTGGGCCTCTACGTTAATTTACATAACCCCTCAGAAGAATGTGAAGAAGCCTGCTGTTTGTGGTTAGGAAAAGGAGACCAAGTTTATATTTCTCCTCACCGTTTATATACACACTAAAGACAGTTCTAGTGTAAGCCACCTTGCAACAGCCAAGGAAGGTCAATCTCTCTACTTTTACTGGATTGGACATTAAACATATTGTCCTGTTTGAGTTCTTCACTTCTTTGGCAATATTGAAATTCGTACATTTATAAACAAGTTACTCTAAAAACGGTACATTGTATAAAGTTCTCTTTAGATAGCTAGTCCAAATTTAACAATTGCGCTTCTGTCTATGGATTGCTTTCTAGAAATAACAAGTTATAGAGTTGCCAATATCTGCTTTCTAAAAATAAAATTATATAGTTGTGCCATGTTTGCTTTCTAGAAACAAAATAGTGACTGAAAGAAACTGATTTAGAACCAACTTTTATGGCTTAGTCAATTTTAAGCTATTTAGAGACATTATCCCTAATAGTTCAAGGTTTTTTTTTTTTTTTTTTTTTTTTTTTTTTTTTTTTTTTTTTGAGAAGGTAATGGTTCAAGTTATTATTCACCAGTTGACATAAGCATGGATAGATAAACATAAAAACAATCCAAATCACAAAATAAAACAAGTTCTCACAAGAATACTGTAGTGTTTACGGAGAGAAAAACTCGAGAAGTGGGCAGAAAAAAACTCTCCAAATCCTCTAGCACCAAATTATCCACTAATCAAGAATAGTTGTGGTACATATCACTTACAATACCCTTTAAGCTTAGGAATGACTATGTACTCGAGCCTCCAGCTCCTTCTAACAATCAATTCCTCAAATCCTTTCTTCTTGATAGTCTTTGGATCCACAATCAAGCCTCCAATTGCAATGACCAAGTCTCATTGGCAATTAAGGATTATTGCTCCAATGATTCTCCAACACCAATCAACAACAAGAACTTTGAGTATTTAAATGTGCGTGATGGTATGAATCTCCTCTCATAGAATTTAGTAATTTGAGAGGGAGAACTTAGAGAGATGGAATGGATTTTTGCACCAGGGTTTTAGGACTTTCTCTAGCTTTTTAATATGGGGAATAGGTCTAGAAAATTCATGAAAAATGGTGCTTATAAAGAGAAGTTGAGGTTTAGTATTGAAGATAAGTTCGTAATTGAATTGCCAAGGTTTGCGAATTTTCACTCGAAAGTGGGGCAAAATTGTTTCCTCAATTGTTTTTGTGAATCCTCCTGATACTTCACCTGACTCTCCAAGTTTGCTCTTGCAAATTCCTTTAGATTGCAATTCCAACTTTCAACTTCAACCATCTTCAACTGATTACAAAATTATACTCACAACATTACATTAATTACATTGTAAAATTGAAATTCAAAATTACATCCAAACTTGCCATGGAATTGGCTAAAAACCTAAATGTCCTAACAATCTCCCCCTTTAAACGAAAGAACTAAATTGAATAAAGCTACAAGTTAGAAGACTGAAATTGTACAAAATTGAAGTTACAAGATTAAGTTGAATTTGAATTATGTTAGAGAGTGTAATTGTAATTTAGCTATTATTTTATGAATATATATTTTTCTCTGTATGTAAATGTGTACTTGTATGTATTTTAAATTTCTCTACATATATATATCAATGTTATAATTCTTGTTAGGACATATGTGTTTCACATGTTAGGAACATATGTCACTATTTTATGTAATTGGCTAATCCTTTGACAAAACGCATTTTACTTGTAATTGGGTAGATCTAGGATGTGTTTAATGCTTCAAGAAACAAGGTTTCAAGTTCAAGTGTTAAAGCCATTCAAGTTTGTTCAAGAATCAAGTGTGAAAAGTGCTGTTCATTAAAGCTCGACAGCTAGCATCTATCGAGACTTAGAGTTGTCTGAATCCTGTGGCTCGACAGCAGCTCAACAGATAGGGTATTTGTCGAGGTTTATGAAACTCAGATTTTCGAGTCTGTTTTTCATCCAATCCTTGATTATATGTTTGGGCTTTCTTTTCTCACAACTCTAAACATATATAAGGATTATTTTAAGGGCCGTAAAAGGTTATGCACAGTTGCACAAGAGCACAATTGCACAAGTGTGAAGAAGAGTGTAACCGGAAACCTAGTTTGCCTTAGTTCTTCATTCTTTTCAAGAAGTTGCTGTGTTTTGTACACCGTAGGGTTTTGTGACCAAGCAACTTCATGATCTACATCGAGTGATGAACAGAAAAACTTTGCAGCCAACAACCTTCTCTAGTTGGTGATTGAAGTCGCGTACTAGGATTCGCGCAATTGGTTAGTCACATACTGGGAGTCGTGCATTGAAAGGAGAGATTGTCACTACAGAACAAGTCCAATTGGGTATTGGGGTAAGGGTTCAACTGTAGGTTGGTATAAGGTACTGAGATTCCTTTACTTGTAACTGCTTGTTGTGATAATAGTGAATTCTCGGGAGTGGTGACCTTAAAATCACCCAGTGGGGTTTTTGCCATGTAGGTTTTCCCCATTTGTAAACAAATCACCGTGTCAATTTAATTTCTGCTACATACTTAGCTTAATTTGTGATTTGTTTGCTACCACGTACATTGCATGTTAATTTGATTAATTAATAAATTTGGCTAATTAATCAATTAATTTATCACAAGGGATCAATACATTTTTGGCCTATCAAGTGGTATCAGAGTAGGCACACTCTGATTAGGGTTAATCTTTGCTGTGTGATCCATTGACCCCTGTTTGTCATGGATAGAAGACAGTTTCTCGTTATACCTCCTTTATTTGATGGCACTAACTATGCATACTAGAAAGTATGCATGAGAGTTTTCTTGCAGTCTTTAGATAAGAAAGTGTGGCAAGCTGTTGAGATAGACTGGACCAAGCCGAAGGAAGCGTCAGCCGTTTGGGATGATGCTAAGATCAAGGTAGCAAACTTCAATAGCAGGGCATTGAATGCCTTATTCAGTGCCGTCACAAATGAGGAGTTCAAGAAGATATCCTCCATTGAAACTGCAAAGGAAGCATGGACCATTCTCCAGACAACCTATAAAGGAACAAAGGCTGTCAAGGACTCGAAACTTCAAAGGCTCACTACTGGCTTCGAAGAGATTAAGATGGAGGAGGATGAATCGTTTGATGACTTCTATGCCAAGCTCAAGGACATAGTGAACTCAGTTTTTAATCTTAGAGAAACCATTCTTGAACCCAAGATTGTGAGAAAGGTGCTTAGGTCTCTACCTGAGAGATTCCATGCCAAGATCATCGCCATTGAGGAATCAAAGGACATCGACAAAATTCCTTTGATTGAGCTAGTTGGAAATTTGCAGAACTATGAGTTGGGTTTGACAAGGATTGGGAAATCGAGCAAGAGTAAGAGCATGGCATTGAAGGCCAAGAGCAGTGATACTGATGATGAAGTTTCTAAAATGAAGTCCTACATCACTAGGCAATTCAAAAAGTTTATGAAGAATGCCAATACAAAGGGCTTCGATAAGGACCGTAGACAGTCGAGCTCTTCTCAGTCTAAGAGCCAAGACAAAGGGAAGAAGGATGCTAAGGATGGTGGTCAGTACACTATTCTCTCAAGACCAAAGTGCTTCGGGTGTCAAGGTTTTGGTCACTGGAAACAAGAGTGCCCCACATATCTCAAGACAATTGGGAAGAACAAGGCACTTGCTGCTACATTGAGCGACACCGAGCCTGAGGACGATTCCGACAATGAGGATAACAGGATCTTGAATGCCTTCACTGCCATTGTAAATCCTACAAAGGGGATTGTTGAAGATGTGGATGAGGAAGAAGAATTGTTGGAGTCTAAGTTTGAGAAGATGGATGAACAAGATGACATCCACACAGCTTATGCAAAGTTATACAAGGTCTCAGAAAAGCATGAGAAGATGTATAAGTTGTCCACCAAGAAGCTTAGTGATGTGGAGATTGAGCGAGAAGAAATCTCTACAAAGTTTGATGAAGCAAATTAGACTATTGGAGCATTGAGGTTTAAGAGTAACTTCTTGGCTGAGATGACCAAGAAGCTTGAGGCAGAATTGTTCCAAGTCAGAGCTCAGTTGGAAAGAACTTCAAGCACTAAGCTCAATGAGATGCTCAGTCTTCAGAAATCTGCTTTCAATTGAACTGTCTAGGGTATGATTTCTCTTCTCCTAATATTGCTTCTACTAGTACTATTGTTTTTGTTCCTCTTGCTAATAATGTTGAAACTAAGAATAATGATGTAAAAAATGTATTAGCTAGTAAGAACATAGACAAGGGGAAATCTATCTTAGGAGTACCCCCTAAGCTTGATAAGAAAGAGATTAGAAACCCTAGGGCTAAGAAGGCTAACTCTCAAAAGCCAAAACAGAAAAAGCAACATTTCTGTCATCACTGTGGAGCAGCTGGACATATTCGACCTAATTGCTATAAGTGGTTAGCCACTCAAAAGAGCAATAGCATGACCACGTAGGGAGATCATAATCAACTTCCATCCTCTTTTGCTCATCTTAGAGATCTTCTCAAAGCCCTCATGTTCTTTTCGAATTTGAATGGTTTTAACTCTTCCACTTCACCTCCGGATCAAGGGTTTGCTAAACAGAAAGGTTCTTCCAAGGTGTGGAAGGAAAAGGGCTCCAAGTGATTTTGTCATTTTTTTTTCTCTCTCCCCTTCTTGTTTTTTTCGTTTTGCATTACTTGTGTGCTTTGCTTTATTGTTTTGAGTTAGTCTAGCTTTATGCATTGCTTTGTCTAATTTGTTTTTGTTTGTTTTTCTTTTCAGTTTTGGTTTATTTTGTTTTTCATATGAAAATAAAAAAAAATTGAAAAATTGAAAAATACAAAAACAGCGTGTATGTGTACATTGGTACTTGTGTACCTTGGATGGCCATTGAAACAAAGTTTTCTAAACTTTGTATCTTTTGTAGCTTAGATGAGCATCTCTATGCACAACTAAGCAAATGAGATTTGTGGCTCATGTTTGTGATGAGTAATATTAAGTGATCTCTTATACTTAACACTCATATCACTCTTTTTGATGGAAAGGACTAGAAAATCCTAAGAGAAAAGCATAAATAACCATCTCACCACTGCTGATCGCCAATCATGAAATGACATTTGTATGCTTCGGCATAGCAAAATTCTTAACATAATTGGGTATTTCTTTTCTCTCTCTTATATGCCCATGCATGATTTGCTTAAAAAGAAAAATATGCAAAGAAAAATAAAAGCAAAAAGATCAAAATGTTTTATATATGATTGCAAGCATGTATTCTAGGAGACGTGGGAGTTATAGGATGTACCTCAAAGGTGATAGTCCCCATCAAACAGTTATGATTGTGTGTGAGTTAAAGTGATTTTCACATATCTCAAATCATCATAACATGTAGACACTTATGCAATCTTGCGATGTTTTTCACACACAGCACGCAATATTTTTTGCTACTTTTGATACATGTGCAGGTACAATGTTATTTGGCCATCACAAGGTTTACATGTGTTAATGTATGCTCACTAAATTGTCTTAACTTATTTTTGAAAAATAAAATTGGTTAGACGTGTTTAGTGTGTGTGTGTGTGTGTTTTGAGATCTATGTGCTTAACATTTTTATTGTTGAGAGATGATTTTGAGAGTTCAAAATGTTGTTTTGGATCCATGGTTGAGTTTCATGTTTAATTGCATTCATGTTTGTGTTTTTCTCTCCTTTGAAAAACTGTTTTTAAGCAATCTTGACAGCTTCTTGACACCTCTTATCTATCGAGCTCTTCTGTTGCTTTTTATTGCAATCTCTACACCTCTCGATAGTTAGGTCGATCGATCAAGAAACTTTATGTCCCCTCGATAGCTCCTCAACAGATCCTCGATCCATCGAGCTTCGTTTTTGCCTTGGACACCTGCTCAATAGATGCATCTGTCGACCCTATTAGATCTTGACGCCTCTCGACACCTCTTGATTTGTCGAGAATTAGTGAGGTTCTATAAATAGGGTCAGTGCGATTCAGCTCTCATTTCACTCGATCTCTCTAGATTCTTCACTTTCCAAAACCTCTCTCTTTCACTCCCAACCTCTTTCTCAAGGATTTTTCGGCCTTAATCAAGTTTTCTTCACTTGTTAAGTGTCCAAATCCTTCTTTTTCATGCATTTTCATATCTTTTGACCTAAAAATTGGGGTTTTTGGAAAATGTTTAGGATTTTTCAAAAATTGATGAGGTTTTTGCAAACTTTTTGGGATGGGTTTTAAAGATTTGATCTTAAAACTTCATGCATTGCATCTCATTTGCATTACAACTATATTTTCATGCATTTAGATGTGTGTTATATATGTGCAACTGATTGTGTGCTGGTAGGATTGGATTGGGCTGAGCCCATGATTCAATTTTCTTTGCTTGTCACATGTTCATGCATTCCCATGCATACGTACTTTCTATTCAATTGTTTTTGATATATTTTGCTGCTTGGGACTTTTCTGATTGTCTCTTTCTCCCTCTCTCTCTCTTCTGTTTGCGTTAGTCTGCTTCTATGTCACCCAAACGCAAATCTACTCCGTCTTGGAACCCTCTTCATTCCGGGGCATCCACTTCTTCTGATCCTACACCTTTTTTTGTCTGGTTCTGTGATGAGAAGGCCAAATCAGACTTCTTGGAGAACTTTTCCTAACGAGGCATTCATTTTGAACGCCAAGTCATCTTGTCAAACTTCTTCGACATTGACCTTCCCACTGTCATCCACAGTAAGGAATGGGAGTCACTGTGTGACGTCCTAGTCACTTGTCCATCCGTGCTGATCTAGGAGTTTTACTCCAACATGCATGGATTTGATTTTTCAGTACCTCTTTTTATTACTCGCGTTCGAGGTACACGCATTGTTGTCACATCGGATATTGTATCCAATGTGCTCCATGTCCCTAGGGTAGAGCATCCTGACTACCTTGGTTGTGATCATCTTAAGACTGTGTTTAAAGACGAGCTTATTTCTTCTTTTTGTGAGCACCCTTCTGATTGGGGTGAGCATCAGTTCACTTACTGTTGGGGTTTTGCTAAAGGTCCTCGGTTTCTGAACATGGTCATGACTTTTGTTCTTCATCCCTTATCTCATTATAACTTTATTACAGAGTCCCGTGCTTGGTTTTTGCTTTCACTTTTAGAGCATCTTAGTATAGATTTTACCTCTCATTTCATTCTTTCTATCATAGATGTGTATAGGGATTCGGTGACTTGTGATAAGCTCATCTTCACTATCACACGGATTTTACGCCATTTTTCTGTTCCTTTTCCCATGTCCGACCACTTCTTTGTTATGGGTGCTATAGATGCCGCTATTGTTAAACGGAGTGAGGCATAGTTTTGGTTGAAGCGGTCCAGGTTAGCAGCTCCTCCCACTCTTTCAGCTCCATCCATATCCGCTCCCTCTTCTTCTACGAGCGGTGTGACTCTCGAGGACATCATAGCACAGCTTCAGCACATGGATGCTCACCTCGACACTCTCAATGATGAGTTATGTCAGGTGAACACCCGTGTTGGTCGTATTGCACGACGCCAGGCGGTTTGGGTGGCTTTGTTCCTTCTCCTCCACCTACTTTAAAGGCTTCTAAGGATGAGGATGATAATGATGATGCTATTGCTTCCGATGATGAGGATGATGGAGATGCTAGCTCTTCCAGTGCTAATGAGATGTCTACTTGATACTTTTACCCCTTGTCACTCGTGACAGAAAGGGGAAGTAGTTTTGGGGTTATGAGAGTAGTTATATTTAGGGAGAGAGTTAGTATAGGAGATTTTTGTTAGGGGGAGTGTTGATATTGAGGGATGTAGTGAGGATTTTATGTATCTTTTTCTTTTCTCTCCTTTTTAGATACATATATCTCTTGTACATGGGTTTTGTGACCATTTTGACATACATTGTACTTATATTCTTTATATATTGATGTATGTTTTTTCACCTACCCTTACATGTGTTGTTTCTTTTCTCTCTTTATGCACATGCTTCTTATAACTTGTATGCAATTTATTATTTTTGTTTCATACTAAGTTGCCTTGATGAGTTTTATTTAAAGTGTTTCAGTAATACAGGTTGTCAAAGTCTACTTATCATAAACTCTCTTCTTGCAAAGTTTTTCAAGAGTTTATGTTAGGATAGATTTTATTGTATTCAACAAGTGAGTATGAGTTGAATGATTTATGACTTCTCTCATATGTCCATTTGTTTGTTGTGGTTTTGTCACGGATTGCCAAAGGGGAAGATTGTTAGGACATATGTGTTTCACATGTTAGAAACATATGTCACTATTTTATGTAATTGGCTAATCTTTTGACAAAATGCACTTTACTTGTAATTGGGTAGATCTAGGATGTGTTGAATGCTTTAAGAAACAAGGTTTCAAGTTTAAGTGTTAAAGCCATGCAAGTCTATCTAAGAATCAAGTGTGAAAAATGCTGTTCATTAAAGCTCGATAGTTAGCATCTATCGAGACTTAGAGCTGTTTGAATCCCGTGGCTCGACAGCAGCTCGATAGATAGGGTATCTGTCGAGGTTTATGAAACTCAGATTTTTGAGTCTGTTTTTCATCTAATCCGTGATTATATGTTTGGACTTTCTTTTCTCACAACCCTAAACATATATAAGGATTATTTTAAGAGCCGTAAAAGGTTACGCACAGTTGCACAAGAGCACAATTGCACAAGTTTGAAGAAGAGTGTAATCGGAAACCTAGTTTGCCCTAGTTCTTCATTCTCTTCAAAAAGCTGCTCTGTTTTGTACATCGTAGGGTTTTGTGACCAAGCAACTTCATGATCTTCATCGAGTGATGAACAGAAGAACTTTGCAGCCAACAACCTTCTTTAGTTGGTGATTGAAGTCGCGTACTAGGATCCGCGCAATTGGTTAGTCACGTATTGGGAGCCGTGCATTGAAATGAGAGATTGTCACTACAGAACAAGTCCAATTGGGTATTGGGGTAAGGGTTCAGCTGTAGGTTGGTATAAGGTACTGAAATTCCTTTACTTGTAACTGCTTGTTGTGATAATAGTGAATTCTCGGGAGTGGTGACCTTAAAATCACTCAGTAGGGTTTTTGCTGTGTAGGTTTCCCCATTCGTAAACAAATCATTGTATCAATTTAATTTCTGCTGCATACTTAGTTTAATTAGTGATTTGCTTATGCTACCACGTACATTGCATGTTAATTTGATTAATTAATAAACTTTGCTAATTAATCAATTAATTTATCATAAGGGATCAATACGTTTTTAGCCTATCAATTCTGATGGCCGAAACCAAATTTTATAGTTTCGCTCTGGCTAGCTTAGTATGAATGCAAGGTACCACCACATTCTGTAGTGAATATGAATGGACAACACCAAAGTGCAATTATTTTTTGACAGGAGGTACTTGATGACTAAATATTTCTGAAATGAATGACTGTTTCTATTTGAATTTGATTCATATATTGTACCATTCTTTTAAAAAAATTTATTGTACCAATTCACCCGAAAAAGAAGGGTCCGGGACAAGCTAGTTTTGGAATTTAGCTCTCTGGAATTCAGGTCCATAGTCTTCAAAAGTGTAATGAACTGAACTGTGTGCCATCCAAAAAACCCATCTAGTATACGTTTCAAGCTAGTTTTGCTTTCTACTAATATGGAATCCTCTCTCTTGAAAATGAATCATTGCCCAAAATGTAACGAGGAAGAAGACTATTAGTCTGATCCAAAATCCCTCACATACAAGGAAATCATTTTAACCCTCCCAAGAAGAAAGGGTTATAATTGGGTAGCTTATCTGTACCAGTACAAAGGTTTTTGGTATGGTCCATACCACTTAGAAGGAATCTTGTCAACTCAAGACCATTTCAAGTCTCAGCCGAATGAAGTGATCATTAGTAGTGCTCCCAAATCTGGCACAACTTGGCTTAAGTCCCTAAGTTTTGCCATTATGACACGATCCTGTTACAATGAGTCTACCAGTCCTTTACTCACCCAGCAGTCACATGATCTGTTACCCTTCTTTGAGCTTGAAATTCTCTCAAACCCTCCAAATTTTAATGTAGACATACCACTTGTGGCTACACATATTCCCTACACTTCTTTACCAAAATCCATTATGAAATCTAGTTGCAAAATTGTTTACATATGCAGGGATCCAAAGGATGTATTTGTTTCTCTATGGCACTATTCTTGCAAGGTCAGTCACAAGGTTGCAGAACCTTCTATCATGGAAGATCTTGATTTGGGGAAGGGGTTTGAGTTCCTTTGTGAAGGAGAATCTATTTGTGGACCATATTGGGATCATGTATTAGGATATTGGAGAGCAAATCTAGAATCACCTAAGAGAATATTGTTTTTAAAGTATGAAGACTTGAAAAAAGATATCCAATATTACGTAAAGAAAATGGCTGCATTCATGGGTTGTCCTTTCTCCTTAGAGGAAGAAGATAAAGGAATGGTACAAAATATCATTAATATGTGTAGTTTTGAGAATTCGAGCAATTTGGATGTGAATAAAAGTGGAATTAAGCCGAAGGGGCCTTTCATGATTCAAAAGAATGCTTATTTTAGGAAAGGTATAGTTGGAGATTGGAAGAATCATCTTATACTAGAAATGGAAATGAGGTTCAATGATATCATGGGGCAAAAGTTAAGTGGTTCTGGCTTAACATGAAACACCTCTTCTAATGCATGAATGGTAGTCGATGCTCATTTCAGGGCATATTTCCATCAAAATAGTTTTAGTGTGGCAACAAAATACAATGTATGAAATGCTTGTTTTAGTTTGTCATTCTTAAGTTACTTATTTAGTGTGGCTGCACCGACTTACTGTGTTATGTATTAATGTATTTTCTGTTGATTTTTATCTATTGAACTTCATGTGGAATGATTCTTGTAGGGGCTTGGGCCTGGGTGACCAAGAACGGTCCATATGGCCAAGGCTGAACACTATGGGGGATAGGATCAGCTCACTGAAAAATGGGCAAGAGTCTAAGGATTAGCGTTCAGGGGGAACCATATTGTGTTCGGGCTAGGTTGGGCCCAATACTAACTAATAAACTAGAGGGAAGCTTGTGAGGGGATGGTCAGATTAAGGTTCGTAACCGAACACTATCAATGCCTTTGGGAAATTCGCTACTAAACACTATTTGCTGTCTGGAACAAGTTCCAAGAGAATCCTCAAAAGGCGTGATGATTCCTTGGGATTCTGGTGGAAGTGGAAATGCATGTGAAGTGGGAAAATGGTAATGATGATTACCCCACTAAAGAGAGACTATAAAAGGAATGAGAAGGCAAACAAGAGGGTGGTGCAAAAATATTGGGAAACACAGGGAAAAAAGGGTAGATAGAAGTAAAGGGGAAAATACAATTGAAGGGGAAGAGAGTGTAAGAGAGGAAAGAGGGAGAAGGATATAGCTTGGACTATCCAAGCGAAGCTTAAAGCTCTACTTGTAGGATTGCAAGAAAGCCCACAAATAAATAAATTGGGGCCTAAATACTTTGTGTACTATTATAGCTTAAAGAGGTTTAGGGACCACAATTGGCACTGTTTGTGGGGATCTTACTCATCTTGAGCATTTGAGCTGGCTTGATACTGTCCAATTATGGAGGGCCCACATGTTGGAGAGGGTTCTGTTGGAGGAAATCATTCAAGGGCTTCCTCAAGATGTCATAGGAGGTTGGAAAGGGAGTGTAGAAAGGAACAGCAGCACATGCAAGACGGGCATGAGACAAGGGTAGACTCTGACGAGGGATCTTCATAGGAGGAACGAATTGTGTCTTATATCCCCAAGCAGTCTCATCGCGGCAATTGGTTATGAGAGTTGGAGAATTTACGGAAGCAAGTTAATGACCTGGAGGTTGAGCTGAGGGGCCGACACCGTAGAAAAGATCGGGAGGATTCCTCTGACAACCCCGACTACATTGCTGGAGAATCATTTCGAGGTAACAGTTCACGATAGTCGAGAGACTGATCTTATGAAACCATGGGGCATCATCGCGAATCTCCCCATCGTGAAAGGTACGGGTACCATAATGTCGCTACGGATGCCATGAGCCGGGTGCTGAGGAGAGCTGCCCATTCAAATTTTCTGTTGAGATTGAGCATACTGAAATGCCGAGATGATTCATCTAACCACCGTTCACCATTTATGATGGAAAAATTGATCTGGTGGAGCATGTAAGTCACTATATTCAAATGATGTTGCTCTATTATCATAATGATGGTTTGATGTGTAAGGTGTTCCCGTCCAGTCTTGGGCCGACAGCTATGAGGTTGTTTAACGTTTTAAGGAAAGGGTTTGTCCGAAACTTCAAGGAGTTGATGCAAGCGTTCGGGGCCCGATTTATAACGTGCAGTAAAGTTCCTTAGTCGATAAATGCTTTGTTATCCATGAGGACAAGAAGTGGGGAAACCTTTCAATCTTATGCAAACAGGTATTGGGAGCTATACAATGAGATAGGAAGGGGAAATGAACATGTAGTAGCCAACACCTTCCGACTGGTTCTCCTCGAGGAGTTAGAGTTGAGAGATTCTTTGATCATGCGGCCTCTTGAGAGTATGCATCGGTTTATGAGAAGGATTGAGGAGTATAAGAGATTAGAGGACGATTGATTACAGGGCAAAGGTAAAGCCTCGGCTTCTTTGCAATATCATAAAGAGTATCGTCTCGAGAAGTTTCATCAAAGAGCTAGGAGAGAGCTAAGGGCCCCCGGGGCGGCCTCAGCACAGCGTACCGAGGAAGTCAATGTGACATTCAAGGAGCCTGTTTATAAGATCTTTGAGCGCATTAAGAATGAGCCTTATTTCTGGCGATTGGGAAAGATGGGTGGGGACTCGGCGAGAAGGAATCAGAGCATATATTGTACTTATCACAGAGAAAAAGGTTATACCACTAAGCAGTGCCATGTGTTTAAGGATCATCTGGAGCAGCTAGTAAAAGCAGGGCATCTCAAGGAGTTTTTGGTCGGCCAAGAAGGAGCAAGTGTAGGCCAAGAATCGGGAAATTGATATGACCGTGCCCTTCCCCCTCCCTTGGGAGTTATTGAGGTTATTCATGCAACCTCTTGGGGAGTAAGTTTGAAGAGTTGGAGGGGCATATTGAGTGTAGTGACTCTGACTGAAGCAGATGTTATAGATCGACTTGAGAAAAGGCCTAGGAGGATTTCAGTGTCAATCACTTTTAGTGAAGCAGATTTGGAAGGAACATCCCAGCCACATTCTTTGGTAGTGACTTCTCGGATTGGCGGATTCTTGGTAAAGAGGGTCATGGTAGATCAAGGGAGTGGAGCTAAGATCATATACCCTGATCTCTATAAAGGGATGGGGCTAAAGCCTGAGGATTTGAGTAGATATGACACCCCGCTTGTAGGGTTTGATGGGAGAATCGTGACTCCTGAGGGGCAAATAAAGCTCTCGGTGGTGATCAAAGGAAAAGAAGTGGAAGTAAATTTTTTTCTAGTAGACACGTTCTCACCATACACAACGATTTTAGGGCGTCCTTGGATCTATGCCATGGGGGCAATACCATTAACACTACATCAGAAGATCAAATTCCCTACGGAAGATGGGGTCGCGATAGTCCGGGCCGATTTAAAAGTAGTAAGGCAGTGCTTGGTGGCAGCAATAAACCACAAGATTAAGCAGAAGGACCAAGTTGATTGAGACCAGTTATAGCAATTACTGATAACCGAGTGTCTGACAGGGGTAGACAGTGTAGAAGAGTTGGTCCAAGTACGAATTATGCCGTATTCTGACAGGTTTTTTCGAATAGGAAAGAGCATGTCAGTAGAAAACTAAGTGGAAATTTTGTTATCGTTGGTGCAAAATTTGGATGTGTTCGCATGGAATCCGTACGAAGTGCTCGGGGTCGACCCGGCTTTTATTATGCACAAGTTAAATGTAGACCCTTTGGTCCCACCATCGAAGCTAAGATCGAGGAGGTCTGCGAAACCTCATGTGGAGGTAGTGAAGAAGGAAGTGGAGAAGCTAAAGTAGTCGGGGGCCATTAAGGAAGTGTTTTTTCTCGAATGGTTAGCTAATACGGTGGTGGTGAAAAAGAAGAACGGTAAGTGGAGAGTTTATGTTGACTTTATCGACCTAAATTGTTGTGTGGGTTCTTTTTTTTGGAAATTACCCAAGTCCATTGATGACAAGGGATATTGGGCCTCCAAAGATGGATGGTTGGACTGGGTTCGGTTCTTCGCGGCCTATTGGGGTCGTTATATGAACCGGCTTGTCCTTGAGTCACATAAAGCTCCTCGCGATTCCTCCTAAGTAATAAAATACCATTATAAGTGTTTTAGTGTCATAAAATGACCCTTTACTCTTACGAAATAAGTAAAATAAGTATTCATAATATTCACAATGAGAGTGAGATTGAAATAGAGTGTTTGAGGCTTATCTTTTATTGTGTGAACATTTAAAAGAGTTCCTTCACTTGGTACCCTAAGCATGATGTCGTGGCTCCTATATCCATGGAACCTAGAAGCTTTGGTTCCTTGAACTGAAGGATCTTTGTCCATGCTTATTATGCAATGAAGTTTTGTCTTTTCCTTTTACCCTTATAGGTCCTGCATAACTGCACACTATACAATACACATATCTTTAAATAATTGTTAGTTTCTTAAATTAGGATATACATTTTAATACATATACATATATGTAAATGAATTTCATGAGAATGAGTCAGCCATGAGGATCCTAGCCTTAATTCTCACAGACTTTGTGCTTTTGCACGACTGGTGGGATTTAGAACTCAAGTCCAAGTAGCTTTGCTTGGGCATTGCCTTCCAAGATAGTTAGGTGAGGAGGATTTTGTGGAAGAGAGTGATATCTGATGTGTGCATGTGTTGGCATATGTTTCTTTGGAGGCTAAGTGATATTTTGAATAATCTCAAAGATATGGGACGAATTCTCTCTCTTGTTTTGTCCCTTTTTTCTTTCCCTTCCCTTGCTGTGCTCTTAAAGCTCTAAGAATATATCTTTTGAACCTCTGAACTCTCCCTCTTTTCCTCCCTCTGAATCCCATTTCTTCCTCCCCTTTTCTACTATGCCTTAGTGTTCCTTTTATAGTGGACATGGTTTGGTACCCCGGGCGAGGACGCCTTTAGTCTGTTGGGTAAAACCGTGTCCTCTGGAACCTGAAAAAGTGCATTGGGCAGAGGTTTAGCTTAATTAGGAAATTATAACTCAAAAGGGGCATTTGAATTTAGCTATAAACGAAAGATTCTTTCTTGGAAAGTCAAAGGAGTGGGTGGGCTGCTCAATGTACTAGATGACAGTTTTAGTTGAAAATGAAAATTGAGAGGAAATTATGGGGAGGTGTCACGCACATGGGGGAATTGAGTTTTCCATTGGTTCATTCATTCCAAGCAAATATATAAACCAAGGGAAACCTTCAAGATCCTCATTTTACTAGAAATCACTCTCCTACTGACCAAACCATTTCTCCTTTGCTATCCACTTGGGATCCCACGGGCTTGGACTATGGGTTACAAAGATAATACTTGGTTTTGCTGGATTTTTAATGGCTTTTTTGCTGGAAATCTGAACACACACCTTGGCTTTCCCATATGTTAGCCAAGGTCCTTTTCTCAAGACTTTGAAAGGACACATCAAAGTCCTAGGGCCTTGATGTTCATCTTGTTGCATATCCTTTAGCCTGACCGAGATCCTTGCTGCATGTCCTCTGGCCTAACCAAGTCTAGGTCCTTTTTTTTTTTATATAATTATTATTTCTTTCCTTTTCCTTCTTTTTGGGACTTTGAGCCTTTATGGTCCTTCTTAACTTCATGAATTGGGCCTTCTTTTGTTAAGGCCCATGGCCTTTCCTTACAACCGTGCATGTCTGAAGGACCCATTCTTAGTATCGAAGATAGATAAATTGGTGGATGCTACAGTCGGACACTAGAGAGTGTGCTTTTTGGATGCCTTTCAAGGTTATCATTACGCCCGAGGGAAATTACCATTACATAGTGATGCCTTTTAGGCTAAAGAATGCGGGGGCTACGTATCAGCAGATGGCTACCCGCATGTTCAAGGATTTGATCAGGAAAACGATGGAGGTTTACATTGATGACATGGTGGTGAAGACTAAGAAGAGTGGAGGGCATGCACGTGACTTGATTGAGGTATTTGATATATTGAGGCAGCACAAGTTACACCTTAATTCAGAAAAATGTGCCTTTGGAGTGGGATCAGGCAAGTTCTTGGATTATATGATAACCAGATGAGGCATAGAGGTGAACCCCAACCAGATTACAGCTATTTAACAGTTGCGCCTGCCCAACAATCCTAAAGAAGTGCAAAGACTTACTGGGATGATTGCGGCCCTGAATAGGTTCATATCAAGATTGGCAGATAGATGCAGACCGTTCTATCAGTTGTTAAAGAAGTGGAAGGGTTTTCAATGGACGGAGGAATGTGATTTGGTATTTAAAGACTTAATGTCTTACCTAGCTAGCCCATCCATTTTATCCTGACCTGAGCTCAAAGAGGATTTATACATGTATTTGGCAGTGTCCGACCATGCCGTTAGCTCAGTGCTGATTAGGCAACAGGAGGGGATCCAGAGACTAATATATTACCTTAGCAAAATGTTAGTGGATGTAGAGACTTGGTATTTGCCACTGGAGAAAATGGCACTGGCACTGGTGCATGCTACGAGGAAACTATCGCATTATTTCCAAGGTCATACGATATGGGTATTGATTGAGTACCCCTTACAATCACTTTTGGGGAGGTCAGATTTGACTAGGAGGATAGCAAAATGGGGGACAAGATTGGGAACGTTTAACATATGGTACAAGCCGAGAAATTCTATCAAGGGCCAGGTGTTGGCAGATTTTGTGGTTGAATTTACTTCTTTTCCAAAGGGCTTCTGTTGGAATATGTCAAGTCACGGTTCAATGGTGGTGAGTGTATGTGGATGGTGCATCTAACGTAAGGGGGTTGGGGGTCAGGATTGTAATGGTGTCTCCCGAGGGTTTGAGATTGGAAAAGTCACTTAGATTGGGCTTTCGTGCTTTGAATAATGAAGCCGAATATGAAGCCAAATATGAAGCCCTCATTGCTGGACTATGTGCGGTACAAAAGCTCGGTAGTGAAGAGGTGGAAGTGTTCTTAGATTCAAGATTAGTAGTGAGTCAGATAGATGAGAACTTTGGGGTAAGGGACTACCACATGTCACAATATTTAAAGTTGTACGGGTCTTTATAGGCGAACTTCCAAAAAGTTAGTGCAGTCATAGTGTCGAGAAGTAAGAATAGTCATGTCGATTCCTTAGCCACATTGGCTTTGTCTTCAGGTGATTGCATTCCCCGAATGATTTTTGTGAAGCTATTGGAGCAACCGAGCATTGAGCAACAGATGGTGGTGGCGGTTACATTGGTAAAGGAGCTAAGTTGGTTGGATCGTTATGTTGCGTTTTTATTTGATGGGTCTTTGCCGATAGATGGGAAGAAGGCAGACAAGGTGTGGAGAACGTCGGCTCATTTTTGGTTATCCAAGGATAAATAGTTGTATTGACATTTGTTTGGAGGTCCATACTTATTGTATCTTCACCCGAGCAAGACCGTCGAGCTACTGGCCGAGCTTCACGAAGGGATATGTGAGGGCACTTGGGGGGAAGATCATTGGCCCACCAAGCTATGACTCAAGGATTCTGATGGCCAAATATGTAACGAGAAGCAGCTGACTATGTAAAAAAAATGTAATCAGTGCCAAAGACATGCTTCTATCCTGCACCAACCTAGGGGAAATCTGAACCCAATTATCAGTCCATGGCCCTTTGCCCAATAGAGGCTAGATATAATTAGACCATTCCCTCATGCGCTAGGGAATAGGAGATATGTAGTGGTAGCAACGGACTATTTCACCAAATGGGTGGAAGCCGAGGCCTTGGAAAATATTAGGGACTTGGATGTGAAGAAATTCGTATGGAAAAACATCATTACAAGATTTGGGGTTCCCTGGTTACTGATATCTGATAATGGGCTTCAGTTTGATAGTAAGACTTTCCGAGAGTATTGTGGTAGTCTCAGGATAACCAATAGGTACTCATCACCTACATATCCTTAAAGCAACAGGCAGGCAGAGGCAACGAACAAGACAATTGTTAATGGCTTGAAGAAGAGATTGGAATGGGTGAAAGGAAATTGGGTCGAAGAGCTGCCAAACGTCTTGTGGGCCTACTGAACAACTCCTAGAAGATTAATGAGTGAAACCCCCTTCTCTATAACGTATGGTACAAAGGCAGTCATACCAATAGAGGTCGGCTTGTCAAGCATAAAGGTGGTTGATTTTACATGAAGCAATAATGACGAGCGTATGATAGGGAATTTAGATGCCTTGGAAGAGAGGCAAGAAATGGTATTTGTTTGGCTTGCAAACTATTAGCAAAAGTTGGCTTTAGGATATAACAGGAAGGTGAGGCCTCAGGGATTCGTGGCAGGAGACCTCGTTTTGAGGAAAGCTGTTGGAAGTATGAAAGAACAGAATGCAGGTAAGTTGGCTCCGAACTGGGAAGGACCCTACCGAGTAACAGCAACAGCTGGAGCAGGAGCTTATTACTTGGAAGACATGGAAGAAACACCTTTACCTCAACCATGGAATGTTTGTAATTTAAAAAAAGTACTACCTATGAGTGTAATGAAAAGTTTGGGATGTATGTCTGAGGTTGTGGATAAATTTGAACAGTGAAACTAGAAGGAATTTAGTTATTTTTTGTTGTGTTAATTACAAGAAAAAAGAAAAACATATATATACCTTAACAAAATGTTTCTAAGGACAGAAACCTGGCTTTGGCCTGACCTTAGTCATTGATCAGGTGGAAACCTTAACAAAATGTTTCTAAGGACAGAAACCTGGCCTCGGCCTGACCTTAGTCACCGACCAGGTGGAAACCTTAACAAAATGTTTCTAAGGATAGAAACCTAGCTTCAGCTTGACCTTAGTCACCGACCAGGTGGAAACCTTAAACAAATCTTTCAATCAAGGACTATCTTTACAAGGAGTGCCTCGGTTGAAAGGATTCATTGTTTGAATTCGTGGTTCACAGGATGGTAGTAAATAAACCTACCGAATAGGAAATGAGAAATCTTGCAAGTGTGATACCGACTGTTCGTAGTTAGGATTCCTTTTGTGGTAAGATTACATGATTTTGCTTTCAATTAGTGAATCCATTGTGTGAAAGGAGTTCGACCTTACCGAGCTTCCCCTACAGCTCCTCGGCACTCTTTTCAGCCAACTCCCGAGCCCCCTCTGTTGTGGTGGCTCGACATTGCACTGAGTTTAGCTCTAAGGTCTTTTCGTTTAGGCTAGCCTCAGCTACCTGCTTCAATGCCTTTTCTTTGTCAGCCTCCTCCATTACACCCTTAAACTAACCTTCCACCATATGAGTCAGTTCGACGGCTTGGAACAACGGCAAAAATAATAAAGGAGAGGGTTGGTATGATCCGAGTGTTAACACTTAGAAAAATTGATGTTAGATTGAAAGAAATTAAGGCTTAATAACAAAGAGATAAATGGGAAATAAATGTTCTTACAACTATGGTGTGCCACTTTAGCTTTGAGATGATGTCCTCATCCCGACGGTCTGTGTAGTGGTTTATGTCGGCAGGCAGCAATAAGTCTGTTAGAGACTTATCCACCAAGGCCATTCCGCCAAGTCTAAATAGAAGAATCGGTGGGAAGAACTTTATCTCCCAATTGGAAGGTACACTTCCATCCAGAAGAAGAGGGGGAAGAGGTGGAAGCCACGTGGGACCCGATCACCATCGGTTGACCAGCAGGACTGGTCCCTTGAGTCGCTTCCCTAGATTAGGGGGTCGGGGTAGTTATGGCAGTGTTGGTAGGGGGCTGGTCAGTCATAGGGGTACCGGATTCAAGTAGGGGGTCTTCGGCTACCCTTTTCCTGCGTTGCTGTGACGTGGGAGGGGAATTGGCTCGTTGAGGAACTGTCTGAGGCGCAACCTGTCCCTCGATAGGTTGTGCTATTAGGAACCAACATTCTAAAGCCATGTTGCACCGTTGAACCATTCCCTCGATTGGATTTGGGGCGATTGGAGCGTTTACGACGGGGGCTTCTACTGGGATGTGCACTGCCCGACCTTGGAACACCGTATCCCTGAATCATCCTGAGTCAGTTCAAGGGAGCCTTGCCGAACTATTCTGGGTCCTTGGTGCCTAGCTTCCCCACTGGTAAGCCCATTTGGTAGGAATCCTGATAGCCGAACGTCAAGATAGGACAATAAGGAGCTTCCGACTATCAGAGCTCTCGACAAATCTTGGTAGCTTGTGTATGAGGGAACGCACACGAGATTCAAATGGGAAGCTCTTAGCTGCCTGTCGTAGTGCATGAAAATTTCTGAACACAAAACGAAGTTTAACTCCCGAGCTCGTACAACGCTCAGGTCGGGATGGAATCTTTTGGAATCCACAATAAAGAGCAATGAAATAGATTAGAAATACACTAAAATAAATATTATATGTGATAGGGTACTGACCTATCTGACGGGGAGAGGTCGGGCAGGTCAGTTCACCATTCAACCAATTCCCGCTCACTTTCACAAATTCCCCCGCAGAGTTCCTATTGGAGTCGAGGAGGCAAGAAATCAATCTAACCTTAGTGTTTTGGGTTTGAAGATAATACCCATTCTTCAGACTCCCCCGAATGGCATATAGAAAGTTAATATCATGATGGGTAACGTTGAGGTCGTATAGTTTGTTAAGACGCCCCACACAACTAACTACCTTATAAAAGTTGGGCAAACATTGGTTAGGGCTAGGCCTGTAAAAACCAAGGGTCCTAAGCAACAAAGGCTTTACTGAAAACCTAACTCCACCCTCTAATATTGACATTAAAGGAAAAAAGACTACATGGGGTAACCTTTGGTCTTCTATGTTAGCCTTGTGACAATATGATATGTTCACATCACAAGGGACGTTGAACCTAGCTTTGAAAGACTCTACATCTTCGTTATTTCTTAAAAGATATGAAAAACCCATTTTCTTTTCCTACCTAACCTTCTAGGAGATAGATAGAGGGAAGAAGACTTATTGTGTGACTTCTTGATGATAAGGATGGGCTCGGTAGGAATATAAGGGCTTAGGAGGAAGGAAGAAACAAGACTCTGAACTTGGAAAGAACTAAAGAAAATAATAACGTAAACTATATTAGTATTTATAGAGGAAAATGTCATTTAATGTAACTACAAAAAACCAATCAATACTTATCATTGTGTCTTTTCATGTGTGCCTCGATAATCGAAGCGTCAGATCATCTTGATCGTCCAATATCATAGATATTGCCACGTGCACGTAAAAAGTGAGCAGTCGTGTTCGCTGCATTAATTGAATGACAGTTGATCTTCCTGAGATGTAACCATCGTTTTTAAAAAAGAAAAAGAAGGAAGAAAAGGAGAGAGAAAACCTAGCCGACCACTGAATAGAAGAACCTTGATCCCATCTCCATTTCATGAAAATGGGATCGTGGGGGGCTATTGTAGGGGCTTCGGTCCGGGTGACCAAGAATGGCCCATGTGGCCAATGCCCAACACTGTGGGGACAGGATCAGCCTACTGAAAAAATGGGCAAGAGTCTAAGGATTAGTGTTCGGGGGGAACCATATTGTGTTTGGGCCAGGTTGGGGCCAATACTAACTAATAAACTAGAAGGAAGCTGGCGAGGGGACAGTCAGATTAAGGTCGGTAACCGAGCATTGTCAATACCTTTGGGAAATTCACTACCGAACACTATTTGGTGTCTGGAACAAGTTCCAAGAGAATCCTCAGAAGGCATGATGATTCATTGGGATTCTGGTGGAAGTGGAATGCGTGTGAAGTGGGAAAATGGTAATGATGATTACCCCATTAAAGAGAGACTATAAAAGGAATGGGAAGGAAAACAAGAGGGTGGTGGAAAAAACACTGGGAAACACAGAGAAACACTGGGAAAAATGGGTAGATAGAAGAAAAAGGGAAATTACAGTCGAAGGGGAAGGGAGTGTAAGAGAGAAAAGAGGGAGAAGGATACAGCTTGGACTATCTAGGTGAAGCTTGGAGCTCTACTTGTAGGATTGCAAGAAAGCCTACAAATAAATAAATTGGGGCCCAAATATTTCGTGTAGTATTACAGCTTAAGGAGGTTTGGGGACCACAATTCTCAATGCTACTTATTTTCCTTTTTTTTTTTTGTTGTTCTATGGCTAGTTTTGATGATTGATATGATTTGTAACTAAGAATCTCCTGTAATTAAACACAGGTGTTTAGTATTGGCATTCGGCTATTAAAAAAAATGCTAAAATATGGCTTCTTGTCCTTAAAATTTAGCTTGTTTTTGTTTTGGCCTTTTGACATTTCAAAACTTTTATTTTGGCTCTTTATATCTGATTCCATTTTAATATTAGTCATTCTAGTGTTGTTCATCTTCGATAGTACTTTGATCATTAATGCTAGACGAGTGTTGGTAATTTGGCCATTAATGTAGCACTTAACAGCTAAATTACTAAGGAAATGAACAACAATGCTAATATGAACGCTAAATCACACATGAAATAGTGAAATGAAAATTTTAAAACACAAAGGGCCGAAAACAACCTCAAATTTAAAAACCAAAGATGTACTTTAGTTAAGATATACATTCGATAAAAGTCAATAAAATCTTTTTAATAGAAGCCATCTGATTTTTTTTTTTTTTTTTTTAAAAAAAAACTTTTATTTATTTTGCTTTAGGAGAATTAGGGATGTGATCGAACCCTAGGTTTTCATTTTCTTTTTAATTTTTAGAAAAATAGAAAATTATGGATTTCATAGTTAGGAGTGATACTTTTTTTTTTTTTTTTGCATTTTTCATCTACGAAAAATAATGATTTTCTTTAGTTTTTATCATTGTTTTATTTTTTCTTATACTAACTTGTTTAAGTTTAGGCATGCAAGGTGACATTTTTTTTTTTTTTTTGAAAATGTAAAGTGACATTAAATATTTAAATTATTTAAAATTGATTAATTTTTTGTATGTTATATACGTTTTAAAACTATTAATATACTTTAGCTGTGTAATCTCTTAATTATTTAGTAAAAGATCCCAATGTTAAATATTTAAAGAATATTAATTTTGAACAATATGATTTAAAAGATAGTTGACAGTATACAAATGATGAGAAAAAATTTGTTGAGTTATGCGAAAACTAATATTTTTGTAATATATGAGAAAATAATATGTATTAAATCATCTTACTTAGTTTCCCCCCTTAAAGATATTTTTAGGGTTAATTTCCCTCTGCCTTTCTAACTATTGGGTCAAGTTCAGTTCAATCTCCCCACTAAGCTATATATTAAATCCAACAATGTCCTCACTCACTAAAAAAAACAAGGACTATAGTCGCATTTCAAAAACACAGCTATAGACCCTAAAAACACAGCTATAGGCTATAGCTGCGTTTACAAACGTAGCTTTTACTGCATGACAATAGCCCCCTGCAGGTCTATAGCCGCATTTTTTTAACCACAACTACAGGTCTGACCCTATAGCTGCATTTTTCCACCCACGGCTTTAGGCTGAGACGTAAAGTTGCGTTTTTACAAGATGTACCTTTAGGAATTGCTCTTCTCTCATCATTATAATGAACAAAAGTTGCTAGTCCTGCAAATCCAAGTAAAGCAGCTGGCTGCAGGAAAATAAATAAATATAAATGAATCATTAACTTCCAATACGGGGTCTTAATCTTGTTCGTTATTCATATATTTCAAGGACACATCTTCATTAAAATAAGAAGTGGCACATATTAACATAAGAGAAAACAAGGGTAAGGCAGCATACAACTACGTAAATAGCCCAAGAGCGACAAGCCTGTGTTTCGACAGACATCACAGAATGAGCACGTGTCTTTCCATTACTGAACCCTCTTGATGATTTGGTATGGTTACAAGATTGCGATAATCAGAATCTTAATTCAACAAAAGTACACAATCGAACATATATATAGAAACTTTAATTTTATACTTTCTTAGAAATAAAAAAAGTTGACGTGAAAATAGACCCAGCCTTCTACTTAAATTTCTACTCTCTGTCCATGTGAAAGGTGAACACTGAACAATACTAAGAGAACTATAGAAGCAAAACCAACAAAGTGAAGAGAGAAACAACATAGAGAAAAAAGTGAAAGAAAAAAAGGTGAGAGAGAGAGAGAGTTCTGACCAATGGCTGAGAGAGAGAGAGAGAGCTATGAGAATGAGGTTCTCGACGGTGGAGCGAAGATGGAGAAGGGAAAATGGTGGAGAGGTTTGCAGCGGCAGTGGTGGCAATTGCTTCTTGGAGGCGACGGTGATGTAGATTAGAGGCAACGGTGGCGACGTGGTGTTGAGAGTGATAGAGAGCGAGGGTTTGTTTGAGAATACTGATAGAGATTGATCTGAGTTTGTTTGGTGGTGAGTTTTTTTTTTTTTTTTTTTTTTTTTTCAATTTATACCAAGTCTGTTAGGACATATGTGATTCAATGTTAGGAACATATGTTAACATTTTATGTAATTGGCTAATCCTTTGAGAAAATGCATTTTACTTGTAATTGGGTAGATCTAGGATGTGTTTAATGCTTTAAGAAACAAGGTTTCAAGTTCAAGTGTTAAAGCCATGCAAGTCTGTCCAAGAATCAAGTGAGAAAGTGTAGGATTTTAAAGCTCAACAACTAGCATCTATCGAGGTTTAAAAGCTGCTGAAGCCCGTGGCTCGACAGCTAGCTCGATAGATGGCTATCTATCGAGGTTTATGAAATTCAGTTTTTCAGAACTGATTTCAATCCAATCCGTGAATGTATGTTTGGAATTTCTTTTCTCACAACCCTAAACATATATAAAGATTATTTTGAGGGTTGTAAAAGGTTAGACAAGTTACACAAGAGCACAATTCCACAAGTGTGAAGAAAAGTGTGACCGGAAACCTAGTTTGCCCTAGTTCTTCTTTCTCTTGAAGAAATTGTTGTGTTTGTACGCCATAGGGTTTTGTGACCAAGTAACTTCATGATCTTCATCGTGTGATGAACTGAAAAACTTTGCAGCCAACATCCTTCTTAAGTTGGTGATCAAGTCGCGTACTGAGATCTACGTAATTGGTTAGTCACGTACTGGGAGCCGTGCATTGAAAATGATAGATTGTCACTACAATACAAGTCCAATTGGGTATTGGGGTAAGGGTTCAACTGTAGGTTGGTATAAGGTATTGAGATTCCTTTACTTGTAACCACTTGTTTTAATAATAGTGGATTTTCGGGAGTGGTGACCTTAAAATCACCCGATGAGATTTTTGCCGTGTAGGTTTTCTCCATTTGTAAACAAATCACCATGACAAATTGTTTTCTGCTGCATACTTAATTTAATTGGTGATTTGTTTGTGCTACCATGCATATTGTGTGTTAATTTGATTAATTAATAAACTTGGCTAATTAATCAATTAATTCATCATAAGGGGTTAATACATTCTTAACCTATCAAGTGGTATCAGAGCGGACACACTCTGATTAGGGTTAATCTTTGCTGTGTGATCTATTAACCCCTGTTTGTCATGGATCGAGGACAGTCTCTTATTATACCTCCTTTATTTGATGGCACTAACTATGCATATTGTAAAGTACGCATGAGACCTTTCTTGTAGTCATTAGATGAAAAGGTGTGGTAAGCTGTGGAGATAGGCTGGACCAAGCCTACAGAAGTGTCGGCTGATTGGGATGATGCTAAGATCAAGGCGGCAAACTTCAACAGCAGGGCATTGAATGCTCTATTTAGTGCAGTCACTAATGAGGAATTCAGGAAGATATCCTCCACTGAAACTGCTAAGGAAGCATGGACCATTCTCCAGACAACCTATGAAAGAACCAAGGCTATCAAGGATTCAAAGTTTTAGAGGCTCACTACAAGTTTTGAAGAGATCAAGATGGAGGAGGATGAGTCATTCGATGAGTTCTATGCCAAGCTCAAGGACATAGTGAACTCAGCCTTTAATCTTGGGGAAACCATTCCTGAACCCAAGATTGTGAGAAAGGTGCTCAGATCTCTACTTGAGAGATTCCATGCCAAGATCACCGCGATTGAGGAATCAAAGGATATTAACAAAATTCCTTTGACAGAGTTGGTTGGCAATCTACAGACTTATGAGTTGGGTTTGACAAAGATCGGGAAATTGAGCAAGAGTAAGAGCAAGAGCATGGCATTGAAGGCCAAAAGCAGTGATACTGATGAGTCTTCAGATGATGAAAATTCTAAAATGAAGTCCTACATTACAAGGCAATTCAACAAGTTCATGAAGAATGCCAATGGTTAGGGCTTCGACAAGGATCATAGGCAATCCAGTTCCTTACAGTTCAAGAGTTAAGATAAAGGGAAGAAGGATGCTAGGGATGGCGGTCAGTACACTGTTCCCTCAGGACCAAAGTGCTTTGGGTGTCAAGGTTTTAGTCATATGAAACAAGAGTGTCCTACTTATCTTAAGACCATCGGAAAAAGCAAGTTACTTGCTGCTACCTTGAGCGACATTGAGCCTGAGGATGAATCTGATAATGAGGATGATGGAATCCTAAATGCCTTCACTGCCACCATAAATCCGACTAAGGGGATTGTTGAAGATGTAGTTGAAGAAGAGGAATTGGTGAAGTCTAAATTTGAAAAGATGGATGAGCAAGATGACATCCACACAGCCTATGCAAAGTTATACAAAGTCTCAAAAAAGCATGAGAAGCTGTATAGGTTGGCCACCAAGAAGCTTAGTGATGTGGAGCTTGAACGAGAAGAAATCTCCATAAAGTTTGATGAAGCCAATCAGACTATTGGAGCATTGAGATTTGAGAATAATTTCTTGGTTGAGAAGACCAAGAAGCTTGAGGCAGAACTGTTCCAAGTCAGAGCTTAGTTGGAAAGGGCTTCAAATGCTAAGCTCGATGAGATGCTAAGTCTTCAAAAATCTGCTTCCGATCTATCCGATTTAGGATATGGTTTCTCTTCTCCTAGTATTACTTCTACTAGTACTGCTGTTTTTGTTCCTCTTGTTAATAATATTGAAACTGAGAACAATGATGTTAAAAATGAATTAGCTAGTGAGAACATAGATAAGGGTAAATTTATCTTAGGAGCACTCCTTAAGCTTGATAAGAATGAGATTAAAAACCCTAGGGCTAAGAAGAGAAACTCTCAAAAGCCTAAGCAGAAAAAGCAACATTTCTGTCATCACTATGGCACAGCTGGACATACTCGACCTAATTGCTACAAGTGATTAGCCACTCAAAAGAGCAACAACATGATCGCGTCGGGAGACTAGAGTCGGTTTCCATCCTCTCTTTCTCCTTTTGGAGATCTTCTCAAAGCCCTCATGTTCCTTTCGAACTTGAACGGTTTTAACTCTTACCCGAGTTTGCTAAACAGAAAGGTTCTTCCAAGGTGTGGAAGGAAAAATGGCTCCAAGTGATTCTATCACTTCTTCTCTCTCTCTCCCCTTCTTGTTTTTGTGTGTGCATTACTTGTGTATTTTGCTTTATTATTTTGAGTTAGTCTAGTTTTATGTATTGCTTTGTTTTTGTTTGTTTATTTTTTAGTTTTGCTTTATTTTTTTTTTCATATAAAAATTTAAAAAAATTGAAAAATCAGAAAAATACAAATGCAGTGTGTGTTTGTATACATTGGTACTTGTGTACCTTGGATGGCCATTGAAACAAAGTTTTCTAAACTTTGTATCTTTTGTAACTTAGATGAGCATCTCTATGCACAACTAAACAAGTGAGCTTTGTGGCTCGTGTTTTTTGATGAGTAAAATTAAGTGATATCTTGTACTTAACACTCGTATCACTCTTTTTGACGGGAAGGACTAGAAAATTCTAAGAGAAAGGCATAAATAACCATTTCACCACTGTTGTCTTCCAATCATGATATGACATTTGTATGCTCTGGCATAGCAAAATTGGAATGTCAAATGCTTAACCTAATTGGGTATTTCTTTTCTCTCTCTTATATGCCCATGCATGGTTTGCTTAAAAAGAAAAATATGCAAAGAAAAATAAAAGTAAAAAGATCAAAATGCTTTATATATGATTGAAAGTGTGTATTTTAGGAGATGTGGGAGTTATAGGATGTACCTCGAAGGTGATAGTCCCCATCAAACAGTTATGATTGTGTGTGAGTTAAAGTGATTATCTCATATCTCAAATTGTCATAACATGTAGACACTTATGCAATCTTACAATATTTTTCACACACAACACGCAATATTCTTTGCTACTTTTGATACATGTGTAGGTACAATGTGATTTGGCCATCACAAGGAATACTTGTGTTAATGTATGCTCACTAAACTGTCTTGACTTGTTTTTAAAAATATAAAATTGGTTAGACTTGTTTAGTATGTGTGTGTTTGTGTTTTGGATCTAAATGCCCATCATTTTTATTGTTGAGAGATGTTCTTGAGAGCTTAAAATGTTGTTTGGATCTATGTTTGAGGAGCATGTTTGATTGCATTCATATTTGTGTTTTTCTCTTCTTTGAAAAAACTATTTTTGAGCAATCTCAATAGCTTCTCGATAGCTCTCGACAGATAAGCTACCTATCGAGAACCTTCAGCTTCTTTTTATCGCATTCTCGATAGCTCTCGATAGCTAGTTCGATCAATCGAGAAACTTTCTGTCTCCTCGATAGCTACCTCGATCCATCGAGCTTCTTTGTGTTGAAAACCTCCTTTTTGATCGTTGATAGCAGGTTCGACAGCTAGAACACGTGTTTTAAACTTCGATAGCTTCTCAACAACTCTCGATCGATTGAGATTTATGAGATTTCTATATAAGGAGGCATCGCGATTTCTGATCTCACTCCCTCGATCTCTCTCGACAGATTTCAAGCTTTTCATCTCCCAAACTCACTTTTCTCTCTCTAAACCTTCACTCCACATGATTTTCGGCCTGTTCTTGCCTCTAATCACTTGGTATGATCTCTCTATCTCTCATTCTTCATGCATTTCATGCATGTAGATCTAGGTTTTAGGTTGTTTAAAAAATTTTGGGGTTTTTCAAAATTGATGAAGGTTTTGTGAAATTTTTGGGATGGGTGTTGCTTAAATGAGTTTAAAACCTCATGCATTGCATCACACTCGCATTATAACAATGTTTCATGCTTTGTGCTATGTTGTGTGCTAGTAGGTTTGGATTGGGCTGAGCCCATGTTGAATTTATATTTGCATGTCACATGTTCATGCATTCTCATGCATACATACCTTCAATTCTATATATTTTGATATATCTGTTGTTTGGTACTCTTCTGATTGTCTCCCTCTCTTTCTTTCTTTCTCTCCCTCTTATGTTAGCTGCGTCATGGCACCTAAACGTAAGTCTACTCCGTCTCGGAACCCTCTTCGTTCCGAGGCATCTTCTTCTTCTTCTCCATCTAACCCTACTCCCTCTCACGTCCAGTTCCGTGATGAGAAGGCCAAATCGGACTTCTTTGAGAACTTCTCACGACGTGGCATTCATTCAGAACGCCAAGTCATTCTGTCAGACTTCTTTGACATTGACTTGCCCATTGTCATCTACAGTAGGGGTTAGGAGTCACTATGTGGCGCCCCGGTCATGTGTCCTTCCATGATCATACAGAAGTTCTACTCCAATATGCATAGATTTGATTACTCTATACCCCAGTTTTCTACTCGTGTTCATGGTATATGCATTGTAGTTACTCTGGATATTGTATCCGAGGTACTACAAGTGCCTAGGGTAGCGCATACTGACTATCCTAGCTGTGAGTATCTGTGGACAATGTCCAAAGACGAAATCTCATCTCTATTTTGTGAGACACCTTCTTCATGGGGTGACCGTCAAAACACCTCATACTCGGACTTTGATAAAGGTCCGAGAATCCTTAATATGGTGATGACATTTTTTCTTCATCCTTTGTCTCACTATAACACTATCACAGAGCCTCGTGCTTGGTTTTTTCTATCCCTCATTGAGGGTTTCACTATTGAATTCCCTTCACACTTTATACTCTCTCTCATAGATGTATTTAAGGATAAGGTGACTCGTGATAAGCTCATTTTTCCTTCCGCTATCACGAGACTCCTTCGCCACTTTTCTGTTTCCTTTCCCATGTCTCCCCATTTCTCATATATGTGTGCCATTGATGCCGCTACCATTAAGCGGAGTCTTGCACAGCTTCGTTTGAGACAACCCCAGACGCAGACGGCAGCTCCTTCGGCTTCTACCGCTCCATCCACCTCTGCTCCTTCTTCTTCAACGGGTGGAGTGACATTTGAGGCTATCATGGCGCAGCTTGTGTGCATGGATGCTCTCCTTGACACTCTTAGCGATGAGTTATGTCAAGTGAACACCTATGTCGGTTGTATCGCGTGACAACAGGCGGTGATGGGTGGTTACACAGTGGCCTCCTCTCCCGAGGCATTTGAGGATGAGAGTGATGGCTTTGGCAGTGTTGATGATGCTGAGGATGATGATGATGGCTCGCTGAGTGATGATGAGATGTCTACTTGATGTACTTACCCCTTTGTCACTTGTGACAAAAAGGGGAAGTAGTTTTGAGATGAGAGTAGTTATACTCATAAGGGCAGGGTTAGTTTAAGAGATAGGGGGAGTGTATATTGAGGGATGTAGTGAGGACTTGTATGTATCTTTTTCTTTTCTCTCTATTTCAGATACATTACATCTTTTATATTGGTCTTGTGACCATTTTGACATACATTGTACTTATATTTGTTTTATATATATTGATGTATGTTCTTTAACCTATCTCTCCATGTGTTGTTTCTTTTCTATCTTTATACACATGTTTCTTATAAAATATATGCAATCTACTATTTCCGTTTCACACTAAGATGCCTTCATGAGATTTGTTTAAAGTGTTTTAGAAATACAGGTTGTCAAAGTATAATTACCATAAACTCTCTTCATGTGAAGTTTTTCAAGAGTTTGTGTTAGGATAGATTTTATTGTATTCAACAAGTGAATATGAGTTGAGTGATTTATGACTTCTCTTATATCTCATTTGTTTGTTATGATTTTGTCACAGATTGCCAAAGGGGGAGATTGTTAGGACATATGTGATTCAATGTTAGGAACATATGTCAACATTTTATGTAATTGGCTAATCCTTTGACAAAACGCACTTGTAATTGGGTAGATCTAGGATGTGTTTAATGCTTCAAGAAACAAGGTTTCAAGTTCAAGTGTTAAAGCCATGCAAGTCTGTCTAAGAATCAAGTGAGAAAGTGCAAGATTTTAAAGCTTGATAGTTAGCATCTATCGAAGTTTAAAAGCTGTTGAAGCCTGTGGCTCGACAGCTAGCTCAATAGATGGCTATCTATCGAGGTTTATGAAATTCAGTTTTTCAGAGCTGATTTCAATCCAATCCATGAATGTATGTTTGAGCTTTCTTTTCTCACAACCCTAAACATATATAAGGATTATTTTGATGGCCGTAAAAGGTTAGACAAGTTGCACAAGAGTACAATTTCATAAGTGTGAAGAAAAGTGTGACCAGAAACCTAGTTTGCCTTAGTTCTTCTTTCTCTTGAAGAAGCTGCTGTGTTTGTACACCATAGGGTTTTGTGACCAAGCAACTTCATGATCTTCATCGTGTAATGAACTGAAGAACTTTGTAGCCAACATCCTTCTCAAGTTGGTGATCAAGTCGCATACTGGGATCCGCGCAATTGGTTAGTCAAGTACTGGAGCCATGCATTGAAAATGAGAGATTGTAATTATAGAACTAGTCCAATTGGGTATTGGGGTAAGGGTTCAACTTTAGGTTGGTATAAGGTACTGGGATTCCTTTACTTGTAACCGCTTGTTTTGATAATAGTGGATTCTCAGGAGTGGTGACTTTAAAATTACTCGGTGAGGTTTTTGCCATGTAGGTTTTCTCCATGCTTAAACAAATCACTGTGTCAATTTGTTTTCCACTGCATACTTAGTTTAATTGGTGATTTGTTTGTTCTACCACACATATTGTACGTTAATTTGATTAATTAATAAATTTGGCTAATTAATCAATTAATTCATCACAAGGGGTCAATACATTATTAGCTTATCAAAGTCTATAGCTGCGTTTACCTAAATGCAACTACAGACATTCTTTAAGCCTCGGTTAAGAGAACGCAGCTGCAGGAAGGATAGAGCCGCGATGTATAGCCACGGCTATAGGTCCTTTTCAAAAAAAAAAAAAATGTTCAACCTAGAGCCACGCTTAAAACATGCAGTTACAGAAAATAATATAGCCGTGTTTCTCATAAACATAGCTCTAGGTATGTCTATGGCCGCGTTTTTTAAACGCGGCTTTAGGACATATTTATTAAAAAAAAAAAAAAAAAAACTCAGATGGGTTACTATCAATTATATTACTATCATCTAAATCAATTTCAAGCACATGGCTAAATATATATTAATATCTCATTTCTAGCATTAAAATGCTTTCCTTACTCTCCAAGATTTGGTTAAGATACAAAAAGACCATAATTACATCTCTAAAACTTCATCAACTATCAACCAACTAGTCTATTACTTACCAAAATTATATATGGACTAAGCATATAATTTTCCAAAAGAGAAAACTTAGCTGAAAACACCAAAAACGGCTCCAGCAAAACTGCAACAGCTTCTGCACAAGCTGTAACAGCTCTAGCGGAAGCTGCAAACAGCTTCTATAGAAGCTGTGACAACCCCAGCAGAAGCTGCAGAAGCACCAACAGGTTGACACATGTCCTAAAATGATGTCATTTGCCCATTAATGCCTAATCCCAGAAGCTGTGGTACCAGAAACAAGAGGATCCCATAAAGATTATCTTATCATCTTTAGCCAAATCATGAATTTAATGCCAAGTATTGTCCTAAAAGATGTCATCAACCAGTTGTGACAGCTGTGACAGCAGCTCCTTTAGCCTTAAGGTCCCTAGCTTTCTTCTTTTGGCAAAAAAACAAAAGACCACTTACTTTGTCAAAGATTTTTCCTAATTTGCTAAGTTTCCCTTCAACTAGTTCTGATCTAGTTACATAGCTTGGCTCTATATAAATAGGACCAAGCTACACACTAAAGGCCCCCCCCCCCCCCCCTCTTTGCTCTCTCTCTCTGAATCCCCAATGTTCTGAAACTGGATTCACCTTGCTGCATATCTCTCTTACAAATATATCTCTTCCTAGATAGCACCATTACATCACACCTCTTACACCACACCATTACACACTATCCATCTCTCTCACACTTCAATACTCTAAAACTTCATCATTTTACTGCTCAAAAACACATCTCCATCTCATTCTTTATTTCTCATACAAAATCTCATTTCTTAGAAAGCAACATAACCCATGACATAACACAAAAACCACTTTAGCAACAGCTATAATCTCATTTATTTACTATATTTAACCTTCATATCATCTATTTCACACTTCCATATATTTTACAAATACATTCCTTACAAAATACCCGTACATACTCCTTATATATCTTTAAACTCTATGTCTCACATAGTATACATATACAAGATCCATGTCCAACAAAGTATCTACATATAATTCCTATACATATTACAAACGCCATATCTCACAAAATATATATGTTTCTTATCATCCCCACACATCTTAAAACATTATCAAACACTCTTCCAAGAACACATTACAAAAGCCCTTTCTTATGGGAGATATATATTTATAATGCCCAAAGACCTTTTTATGAAAGGCAAAAACTCATAAAATTAAAAGCCCTTCTTATGGAAGGCAATATCACTCATACTTGGCTAAAAAACTAAAAGAGCATTACATGGGAAAAATCATTTAAGTGCACGATAAAGAGGATGAACTTAACCAACCTATGCACACGGCTGGACATATTCTCTCTCCCTCCAGTTACACCCATTTTTCCCTTTCAAACATGAAATCACCATGAAAGGATTCACTTCATCATGCTGCTGAAACATTAAGTCCACTGATGTGATACGGCTGGAGCTGCAAAACATGAAGATAAGTCATTATATTTTTGTCTTCAAATTTATATTATTAAGTATATTTTATTCATCATTATTATACCACTCGACTAATGTTATTATGCTATTGGACTCCTTTTCTCATGTTGTTGAAATGTTAAAGCCCACTGATGTTATACGGCTGGAGTTACAAAATATGAAGAATATGAAAGTTATCAGCTCATTAATGCTAAACGGCTAGAGCCACAAATCATATAAAGAATGAAGTGCTGCTATACAACTGGAGTCAGAAACATAAAAGATAAGTCAATGTTTTCTCCATTTTTGAAATTACATTATTAAGTATATGGTAATTCATTATCATTTTACCGCTGGATGCGAATTACTTTAATATTATCTCACCATCTAATAATCATGGATTCACTAATACTTCATTAATGAACATACATATTAATAAATCGATTTACCACCCTTGGACACATATTATTTGGAGATGAATCACCCTTGGATATATATTATTTGGACATGGACCATTGCTAGACATACCTTATTATGTTGAACATGAACCATGAATCGCAACTAGACATGGACTATTGGACTCATCCCATTGTTGGGCATTGGACACCTAATTAAACACTTTCTAATATTGGACATCACTTAATAAACATAATAATAACGTATCAACTTACCATTTAATCAAAGCTATCATAGCATATTATTTATTCATTTCAACCATTATCATGATTCTAAGACTTTGAGTTTTATCTATTTTGTAGGCTTAAAAATAAACTGGTAGCCATTAGTCTATGCGGCCCAATGTCGAGTTCCGGGTTGACCTCCCCAAAACAAATCCGGGCCTAGCAAAGTCACACCTCCAAAGGCACGTGGCTACGCGCAAAAAAAAACCGCCCCCAACATTCTAGCGACTCCACTGGGGAGTCATAAAGTATAGCCTTATCATTACTCCAAAAGTTGAGAATCACATATCATGAAGGAGATCTCAACTCCAACATACACATGCTCAATATCCCTTGATCCAGCGGCTCATGGAGCTGAGTCAACATCATTATGTTCAAGATATTTCATGAGATACCAAGCTACCTATCTCTCAACTATTTGAGCTACTTCAACTAAGGCTTGCAACATACTTATTACAAGCTTATAGCCCCCATATAAGTAAAATAAAATAAAAAAAGCTTTTATGCGTCAAAGGAAAAGGTTTATCCAGCGGTAGCAGCAAAGAAAAAAAGATGGTCAAAAGTTCAACAATAGAGGGCTGCATCAGTAGAAACCTCTCTTATTGCTAGACATATTTATCTCTCTAGTGACAAATAGCCTTGTCAGCAATAAGCCCTTATGTTGCTAGACAAACACATTGTTATCCATCACTTCGGTATAAAAAGTGGGACCTTATCAATAGAAACCATTCCTATCACTGGACAATTAATTTTTCTTCTCCAGCAGTTCAATCAGATAAGTTTTCAACAAAAACATTTAAATCCCTTTGCAAATCATTCCTATCCAATAGCATAAAAATATACACATGCCTATTTGATCCTATTTATGCACTCACCAAAATACTCAAATAGCCCCTATGAATATTTCTCATCCCCTCACCGAATTAGTCCACAAGTATTTACTATCTCATTACCAAATTGGGTCACGATATAAACCATTACCATAAAGCCCAAAAACCACATATTTGGCCCTATTTTTTTCTTCAACGCTTGGCGAAACCCAAAATTAGCCCTATGAGCCCATTGAACATATCTCATTCCTCCAAAGCCCAATTTTTCATTGGCAACATCAAAGCACAATTTTTTATTGGCAACATCCAAAGCCCAATTCTCATTGGCAACATCAAAAAGCCCAATTCTCATTGGCAACATCAAAGCCCAATTTTTCATTGGCAACATCCAAAGCCCAATTTTTCATTGGCAACATCAAAAAGCCCAATTCTTATTGGCAACATCAAAAGCCCAAGCTAACTACTTGGCATTATTTCATCAAAGCCCAAGCTAACTACTTGGCATTATTTTGTCAAAAAACCGAAGCTCACTACTTAGCACTATTTTATCAAAAAGCCCAAGGTTATTAATTGGCAAAAAATCATATTATAAATATTTTACTAAGAGCCCAAGTACTATTTTTGGCAAACCATCCTTTCAAAAAAAAATCCAAAATCACTTTACAAAAATATTATATCTTGCTCAAAAGCCCAAAGTTAATAATCTTTGGCAAAACAGATTTTTTTTTAACAAATGCATTATACTTGAAGCCTAAAGCTAATAACCTTTGGCAAATTAGTTTTCCTAAACAAGTATATAAGCTAATGAATCATGGCAAATATTTATACCATATTATCTATCTTATGAAATAACACCATTCATTTTTCCAAAACCCATGGCAAACATATATCAAGCCCATGGAGAAATGTGAGTGTGTGTCATTAATAATTAAGGCCATAGAAATTATATTCAAGACCTATGGCAATTTTATTTATCCGGCAAACCCATGGAAAATATTCATAAAAAATCCATGGAAAATTATATTATCAAAGTAATTACTTATTCGATGATTATAAAGCCCATGGTAATTATCTTAAACCCCATGGCAATTATTATTTACCTTGCTATTTCACAAAAACACATAAAAGATTCAAATAAAATTACATTATCATAATTACTTATCTTATATTACTAACATTTAAAGCCCAAGACTAATAATACTTGGCAATATCTTAAGCCTAAGGCTAATAATACTTGGCAAATACTATATTACAAATATTTGAAACCCAATAATAAACATTTTATTTTATTTATTTTTTTTATAAATATAAGCTCTTAAACGCATAGCTATAATTTATGCCATATTATAAACCCATTGAATCTATTTTGTAAAACCCATGGTAACTATTTATGTTATGTAACACTATTCATTTTTCCAAAACCCATGGCAAACATACATCAAGCCCATGGAGAATTATGAATTTGTGTTACTAATATATAAGCCCATGGAAATTATATTTAAAACCTAAGGCAATTAAATTTAACTATTTATTTTATTTAACACTATTCATCTTTCCAAAACCCATGGCAAACATATATCAAGCCCATGTAGAATTATGAATATGTGTTGCTAATATCTAAGACCATAAAATTTTTTACCTTAAAATCTATAGCCATTATATTAAAAACTTATGACACTTATTTACTTCGTACTTTATTATAAATTCATGGAACTTACCTTAATAAAACTCATGGTAATCATTTATCTTATATCACATTATTTATCTCTCTACTATTCAAAATTCCATGTAACTTTCTTAAACCCCATGGCAATTAATATTTACCTTACTATTTTACAAAACCCATGGCTAACATACTTCAAGCCCATAGAGAAACATGAACTTGAGTTAGTAATGTTCAAAACTCATAGAAGTCATATTTGAAACCTACAACAATTACATTTATTTTACAAACCCATGGCACACATTTGTCAAAAGCCCATGGAAAACTATATTACTAAAGTAATTCTTTATTCTATAGTTACACTAAATAATAAAAGCCCATGATTCAAGTCCATGGCAAAACTATTTTATCAATGGAATTCAATCCCATAATCAAAGCCCATGGTTCAAGCCCGTGGCAAATTATTCATCAAAGCCTAAGCCCAATAATACTCAGCAATATCTTATCAAAAGCCCAATACAACTTGGCAATATTTTGAAAAGCCCATGATTCAAGTCCATGGCAAAGTTATTTTATCAATGGAATTCAATCCCATAATCAAAGCCCATGGTTCAAGCCCATGGCAAATTAATTAACAAAGCTCATGCAGTTAAGAAGAAATAGCCAGCGGTTCAGCGGTGATACCTGCAGCATTCTAGCTCATACTATTTTACCGCTGGAACTCATACCAACTATACCTTCCTAAGAGCTTCCAACAAAGAGATGAAGATCCGATGCTCTCAATTATCATCATCTACTCAACGACCATTAATACATTCAGCAAGTCACAAAGTCGCCAAGGAATGAGGAACCATTTATTCAAAATCAAGAAAAAATTACTCCAGCGGTGTAACTGAACACATATCCAGCAGCCTGCCTGGACAAACAAAACAAGCTCCTTATGGCTGGAAGGTCTCAACTATCTCTTTGCTACAAAAAATTGATCATCTTAAATACTGGATATGCCATGTTCTATTTCACAAAGGAATCTAGTGGTTACATCCAAATCCGAATTCTCGTTGCTCATGTTCAGAATACCAGCGGTATTGCAGTCTATACATACACCTCCAGCAGTTAGACTTCTACTAATCAAGCATATTCAAGCAAAACATCATTATACAAGATCATTACCACAAGTGTTTGAGTTGTTTCAAACATCAAAGTGCCAAGATTCCATCGTTGAACTTGTCAAGGTGCTTCCCACGTCACCCATCCATGCTTATCCAACACCTCTACACACTTGGGGGCTTGATTAATTAATTCAATGGTTCTGCTTCTGGAGGCTACAATTGGGTATTGATAAAAAAAGTATCAAATGTGTCAATAGAGGCACTTCCACTACATAACTCCATTGGTCTAGCAGTGGCCAATCTCTTTCAAGAACATTTTAATTGGCATTCATCACAAAGTTACAAGCACTAAATAAAGCTCTATTTATCAACAAAGATGTATGTTGGAGTCCTATTATATCAAGCCATGGCAGCCCCCACACATATTCGAAGTCATGATAATCATATCCATCACTTCGCTAGAATCCTTAAAATCTCATTCATCACCAAAATTGCGGTGATATTACACTTGGGGGCTTGGTCTTTTACTATTACAGCAGCTCATTCAAGAAAGCTACACATGGATCTAGATAAAGATCAATCAATCTACCAAAAAGAAAATGAAGTTCAACAAAACTACTACTCCATCTATGGAAGTTTCAGCTACATCAATCTATTATCGCTGCACCTATGAGATAGCCAATGCAACCTACATGTCCAACAGCACCTATTTTATTACTCCAGTTGTACTATCAGTATGTTCTTATCGAATCTAGCACATCATCTTCAATGGCCAACAACCTGAAATTCGCTCATTTACAAATTCTTCAAGTAACATCTTCACTCGTGCACGCCCTTGCAAAACAAGCCCTTGCAAAGCAAGTCCATGCACTCGGGCGGTTGAATGTTGACGACAAATTTTTCACACCACATGGCTTTATTTCATTGGCAACTCGCGCCACGTCAACACTATCATGGATTTTGGGAAAATCTCTTCTAAAGTCCAAAAGAGCCCATATTTACATGAAAAAGGCGTCAAAGCTCATAGTTCAAGCTCATAGCACATCATCTCATTTTTTGTCTCATGATCCAAGCTCATGAGTCTTATCGGGGGAATTTTGGGAGTCGTGGTTTGGAGGGCCAAGAATTATGTTCAGTAAAGCTCTAGTGGTTCAAAGTTGATAAAGGAAAGTATGTTGCTTGGCATGTCTTCCCCAATTCCCTGAACTCTGACGGGTCAGTGTGCAATAGGTAACATTTGGTAAGCCTCTCATATCACATAACACTTAAAATGATAAAACTCCCCATGCTCTTTACATAAAAATTAATGTTCATCATATTATATAAGTTTAAAGATGTAATTATAGTATTTCATATCAATTATATTATTATCATCTAAATCAATTTCAAGCACATGGCTAAATATATATTAATATCTCATATCTAGCATTAAAATGCTCTCCTTACTATCCAAGATTTGGTTAAGATACAAAAAGACCATAATTACATCTCTAAAACTTCATCAACTATCAACCAACTAGTCTATTACTTACCAAAATTATATATGGACTAAGCATATAATTTTCCAAAAGAGAAAACTTAGCCGAAAACACCAAAAATGGCTCCAGCAGAAGCTGCAACAACTTCTGCACAAGCTGTAACAGCTCCAGCGGAAGCTACAAACAGCTTCTGCAGAAGCTGTGATAGCCCCAGCAGAAGCTGCAGAAGCACCAACAGGTTGACGCATTTCCTAAAATGATGTCATTTGCCCATTAATGCCTAATCCCAACAGCTATGGTACCAAAAACAAGAGGATCCCATAAAGATTATTTTACCATCTTTAGCCAAATCATGAATTTAATGCCAAGTATTGTCCTCCAAGCAAAAGATGTCATCAGCCAGCTGTGACAGCTGTGATTGATAGTTGTGACAGCAGCTCCATCAGCCTTAAGGTTCCTAGCTTTCTTCTTTTGGCCAAAAAAAAAAAAGCCACTTTCTTTGTCAAAGATTTTTCCTGATTTGCTAAGTTTCCCTTCAACTAGTTCTGATCTAGTTACATAGCTTGGCTCTATATAAAGAGGACCAAGCTACACACTAAAGGACCCCCCCCCCTCTTTGCTCTCTCTCTCTGAATCCCCAATATTCTGAAACTGGAGTTACCTTGCTGCATATCTCCCTTACAAAAATATCTCTTCCTAGATAGCACCATTACATCACACCTCTTACACCACACCATTACACACTATCCATCTCTTCCACACTTCAATACTCTGAAACTTCGTCATTTTGCTGCCCAAAAACACATCTCCATCTCATTCTTTATTTCTCATACAAAATCTCCTTTCTTAGAAAGCAACATAACCCATGACATAACATAAAAACCACTTCAGCAACAGCTATAATCTCATTTATTTACTATATTTAACCTTCATATCATCTATCTCACTCTTTCATATATTTTACAAACACATTCCTTACAAAATACCCATACATACTCCTCATATATCTTTAAACTCCATGTCTCACATAGTATACATATACAAGATCCATGTCCAACAAAGTATCTACATATAATTCCTATATATATTACAAACACCATATCTCACAAAATATATATGTTTCTTATCATCCCCACACATCTTAAAACATTATCAAACACTCTTCCAAGAACACATTACAAAAGCCCCTTCTTATGGGAGATATATATTTATAATGCTAAAAGCCCTTCTTATGAAAGGCAAAAACTCATAAAATTAAAGCCCTTCTTATGGAAGGCAATATCACTCATACTTGGCTAAAAAACCAAAAGAGCATTACATGGGGAAAATCATTTAAGTGCACGATAAAGAGGATGAACGTAACCAACCTATGCACACGGCTGAACATATTCTCTCTCCCTCCAGTTACACCCATTTTTCCCTTTTAAACATGAAATCACCATGAAAGGATTCACTTCATCATGCTGCTGAAATATTAAGGCCATTGATGTGATACGGCTGGAGTTGCAAAACATGAAGTGATGTTACGGCTGGAGCTGCAAAACATGAAGATAAGTCATAATATTTTTGTCTTCAAATTTATATTATTAAGTATATTTTATTCATCATCATTATACTACTCGACTAATGTTATTATGCTATTGGACTCATTTTCTCATGTTGCTGAAATGTTAAAGCCCACTGATGTTATACGGCTGGAGTTACAAAATATGAAGAATATGAAAGTTATCAACTCATTAATGCTAAACGGCCAGAGCCACAAATCATATAAAGAATGAAGTGCTGCTATACAGTTGGAGTCAGAAACATAAAAGATAAGTCAATGTTTTCTCCGTCTTTGAAATTACATTATTAAAGTATATGGTAATTCATTATCATTTTACCGCTGGATGCGAATTACTTTAATATTATCTCACCATCTAATAATCATGGATTCACTAATACTTCATTAATGAACATACATATTAATAAATCGATTTACCACCCTTGGACTCATATTATTTGGACATGAATCACCCTTGGACATATATTATTTGGACATGGACCATTGCTAGACATACTTTATTATGTTGAACATGAACCATGAACTGCAACTAGACATGGACTATTGGACTCATCCCATTGTTGGACATTGGACACCTAATTAAACACTTTCTAATATTGGACATCACTTAATAAACATAATAATAACGTATCAACTCACCATTTAATCAAAGCTATCATGCTAAGCATATTATTTATTCATTTTAACCATTATCATGATTCTAAGACTTTGAGTTTTATCTATTTTGTTGGCTTAAAAATAAACTAGTAGCCATTGGTCTATGCGGCCCAATGTCGAGTTCCGGGTTGACCTCCCTAAAACAAATCCGTGCCTAGCAAAGTCACACCTCCAAAGGCACGTAGTTATGCGCAAAAAAAACCGCCCCGACAACTATTAATCCCTTTATATATATATATATATATATATATATATATATATATATATATATATATATATATATATATATGTATAAACCATATATTCACCTTTGCCCGAAACTATGTTTGGTTAGCAAGAAAGAAAATAAAAAGAATCAATTTTCCTTTAAACCAAATGAACGGAAAGAGAGTAATTTATTATTAAAAAAATAGATACAAGGTTAGGATTATTTTCCCTCCCTACTTGTGAGATACCTCAAAAACTTACAAAAAGTAAAACTTGTGGTGGACAAAACTTGGGAGCTTAGGATTTATGGCACGTTATTTAAGTCTATTGCACCTACGAAGGATTGAGATCATGTAGGCATAGTATAAAACCAAGTGCAATTATTCTTAATGACTGAGATTAAGAGTTAAAAAAAATTAAAAAAAAAAAAAAGCTTTCAATTTTTAACATTGAATAGAAATAGTTAAAAAAGTTAAAAATAATAATTGTTTTAAAAATTTTTTTGAAGAAAAAGATATCAAACTCCGCAAAGGGATAATTCTTATTATGTAATGAATCTAGTAAAGTTTTTATACTATTTTTATGAAAAATATAAATTTTTTTAAAAAAATCAGTTAATTTTTTTCTATTCCAAACAAAAAGTTTTTAAAAATATTTTTTAAACCGTTATCCTCTGATAATCGTTAACTTTTCCCTTCTTATTTGTTTCCATTAATTTGTGTGGTGGAGGAACCAGAGTGACCAGACACGCCTAAGTAACCGACAGAAATGAGATCTCAATTTGATTTTGATGGATTTTTCTTTACTCTCGTAGGCCCTCCAATCCAAGTTGAATAGTTTTATTTTTCACATTGGGTTTCTTCCCAAGCTCACCATGTGAGGGAGAGCTCAAGGCAGACTCCCAGACAAAAAAACCAAAATTTATTGCTTCCCAATGTAGAGAAAGTGGGAGACAGGGACAAATGAAAATGGCAGGGATTTAATTATTTTGGTCCCATTAATTTGTGGTTGAGGAAGGACCAGACCAGAGTCACCAGACATGCCAATAGTAACCGACTGAAATGATATCACAATTTGATTCTAATGGGGTTGTCTCATTAGTGTTCAGCATTTGTAGGTCCCGCTGCTTTGCAATTGCAAAACGTGAAATTCGTGTTGAATGGGTTGGCTAAACCAATTTTACCCAGTTTTTCTCAATAACCCAATTTTACCCCTTGACAAAATAAACTGGTGATTCATTTCTCGAAAAATCCAATTTCACAGTTGCACCTTTCATCTAAAAAATTTGAGAATCTCTCCTTGCTGATAGAGTTTTGGGTCAGTGAGGTGTCAACTGCCTATTGGTAGGGTGGATTTTTATTGATAAGGTTTATGGGATTAATATTATTTTTGTGATCGAGTAAGTTGATTTATTTTTTTAAGAATACTTTTATTTTTAAAAATGAGTTTATTAGATTTTAAGTAAAACTTAGATACTATACTTAGATTTTTCAATTGAATTTACAAACTTGGTCGTATTAATCAATAAAAAATAAGTCAAACCATAATAATAATAATAATAATAATTATTATTATTATAAATAAGGCCGTGAAACTATAATTATGAAAAAAAATTACTTTATATATATGAGAAATTATTGTATACTCTCGGAGTACCATAAATGTGTACTCCTTCTCTTATATGAATGGTGGGTCTCAGAACATTGATAAGTGGTATTTACACACTCAACCTATTCAAAAAGTATTTTTTTAATAACTTTTATCAAATGTTTTGGTTAAAAAAAAAAAAAAAATCCAATTTCATATCGCCTTTATAAAAGTTGCTTTTTTTTTTTTTTTTTTTTTAAGCATTATTTCAAAGATGAATCAAACTTACCACGTGAGAGAGCCGAATCAAAGGCAAGTAATTTTCACATTTGCATCATAATAAATTTATATATATATATATATTTATTTAGGAGGGGGTGGAGCGTGGGGGTGGGGGTGGGGGTGGGGTTGCATTTTTGGAGCAATTAAAAAATTTTGCTTTCCAGCCCCCTCACTTTTTCGTTTTGCTAAAATTTCTATCCACTCTCATGTTTTAAGTAAGATTTGCATAGCATTTTCCTTGTTATAGTTTTCCTCCAAGATATTCTAACAATGGAATTCTCTTCTTCCAAAAGTAATGAGAAAGAAGACCATAGGTCTGATCTAAAAACTCTCAACTTATACAACGAGATAATATCAACCCTCCCAAAAAGAAACGGATGGAAATCAGATGAAGTCTACCAGTATCAGGGATTTTGGCACACTTTCTTCTACTTGGAAGGGCTCTTGTCAGCTCAACAACATTTCAAGCCACAAACCAACGACATTATTTTGAGCAGCTTTCCAAAATCCGGCACAACATGGCTTAAGGCATTGTCTTTTGCCATCGTGACAAGATCCAGTTTCGACATCTCTGCAAACCCTTTACTCACAACAATGCCACATGAGTGTGTACTCTCCTTGGAGAGTGATCTAGCCCATAATTCATTTCATCGGAATCAAGACACGCCCCTTATAGGTACGCATGTTCCCTACACTTCCTTACCAAAATCTATAATAGATTCTAGGTGCAAAATAATTTATATATGTAGAGATCCTAAGGATACATTTGTATCTCTATGGCACTTTCTTTACAATGCAAGTTTTAAGGGTGTGGATTCCTCAGCCAAAGAAGATGCTGACTTTGAGAAAGCATTTGAGTTATTTTGTGATGGAGTATCTTATTATGGACCATATTGGAATCATGTATTAGGGTATTGGAAAGCAAGCTTAGAATCTCCTGAGAGGATATTATTTTTAAAATATGAAGATTTAAAAAATGAAACCTTCTTTTATGTAAAGAAAATGGCTGAATTTATGGGTTACCCTTTCTCTTTGGAGGAAGAAGACAAAAGAATGGTTCAAAAGATTGTAGACCTGTGTAGTTTTCAAAATTTGTCCAGATTGGAGGTGAATAAAAGTGGACAGCTTCATGGACGCGCTTACTTGATTGAAAAAAATGCATTTTTCCGAAAAGGTGAGGCTGGAGATTGGAAGAATTATCTTACACCCATGATGGCTGCACGTCTTGATCAGATAACAGAGCAAAAACTAAGAAGTTCTGGCTTGACATTTAATGTTGGATCTAACGTTTGAATTGGTAGATGCATGGGAGGTTTACACTCTTGTAGTGGAACTTTTGCACCAAGTGTTTTGATGAGCGTACCTTCATTTTCATTTAGCTAGGAACTAGGCCATAATGGTCATATATCACTGTTTGGTAAAATATTTAGTAATATACCACTTTTTGTGAAATATTTAGCAATCTAACACTTTTTTGAAACTTGATTTTGTGAAACTTAAGTTTGTCGTGTAACTCGAATTCTAGAAGTTTGAGTTCTTTGAAAACATATCCTTTAAATTTTCAGTATTATTTTTTATGAAACTCGAGTTACATCCAAAAAATTTCATGAAACTCTTGCTTGTGAAACTCGAGTTATATGGCAAATTTGAGTTTAACTCGAGTTTTATAAACTAGAGTTTTAAAAAAGTGATAAATCCCTAATTATTTCGCATATAGTGGTAGATTTATACATATTTTACCAAACAATGGTACTTGGCCATTTTGGCCCTACGAACCACTTGTTGTTTATTATATTAGTAGTTAATAAGGTGTGTAGGAACAAACCCACGAGTGATTCCTGTTCACGTGTGTGTGCACTTTTATTTATTTATTATTTTTTATGATCCATTGTTCGAAGTATTTGTTATGTTTATTTTTTGGCTGAATGAAGTATTTGTGAAGTTTTTTCTCCCTGTTTTGTTTTATGAAATAAGCTAAAGATCTAACATATTTATGGTGCTTCTTTCATTTTAATTTCTGTGATGAGAAACTACCCACACCTGGGTCTCGATATATCCTAAAAGCACAATACCACTAGCAAAACATATGCATCAAGTGTTTTAAATTCAAATCTAACCACTCCTTTTCTTTTTTCTTTTTTTTTTTTTTTTTTTGGAGCAAAATCTAACCACTCGTATGATGACTATTATGCAGACTTTTTTTTTTTTTGCGGTTAGGAATGGGGACCGAGTTTATATTTTACCAACAGATTCATTATTGTCTTCTAAGTTTTTGGAAAGCCTTTTAAAGCTTATAATTTGGGTGTAACAAATTAAGTAATCTAATTTCAAGAGAACCAAATTAAACTCTACATGCTCTACGTTGAGAGGATAGAAAAGTAAGTAAATGGAAAATGTTGGGAGGATAGAAGGGATTTCAAGCTTATCAACTTTTTACCATGCATGTTTGTTACATATGATGGAAAAATGAAGGAATGGAAAATAAGTATAAATTTATTTTTTTGGTTGAAAAGGAAAATGAGATGATTAGAAAAAGGTACTTTGTCTGAATTTAGAGAATGTTTGGTACACTATAATTGTGATTTTAGTGTAATAGGAATTGAAATATGCTATATTAATCCTAGCAAGTATTTAGAACCCTAAAACAAGCTTTTACGGCTAAGTTAATTTTAACACTAAACTAATCAATATAGTCCAAGTGTAAAAGAATTAACCAATTCCCATACAAACCAACTACACTACACAAAACATGGCAATATAGTAAAGGAAAGGAAATAAAGGGAAAGCAAGCAAACCACACTAAACACCAAGACATGTTTAGGACACTAAGAACCCTCCAAGCCCAAAAGCCTACATGTACTTGAGCCTTTCAAGCTCCAGCTAGCAATCGGAGACCTGTTATTGAAGCACAAATGGAAACACCACCAATGAGGATTGGATTTGTATGTGGTTTCTCAAGTTTTCATAAACTTTCTCTCACTCACAAGGTCTGTGTTTATGGTTGAGGAAAGTGTTTACAATATTTTAATCAAAACAATGAAGGAGATGGAAAAGAGAGATTAGATTGGTTTTTCTCAAAGCAAAATGCTCTCTCTCTCTGCACACACTCAAAGAGGCTTCTCTTGGATATCTCTCTTCTAGTTTTTAGGGTTTGTATCACCCTTATCTGAAACCTTTGCCACGCCTCACAGCTTTGTGTGTGTGTGTGTGTGCGCGCGCGCGCATTGGACAAGTGCATTCCAGAATGCAGAGTACAAAGATCGTGCATCTCGCGACCTAGTTACGCCCTAAGGCCGTGTGGTGGTCGCGAGATGCATGTCTGCACTCTTAGCCAGACCACCTACCATGTGGAGCTCACGGGCAAGCTAGGTCGTTTCCTGGTCACCTCTAGGCCGCGAGATCCCTAGTTGATGCAGCATTTCAAAGTTGAGTAAGAGGCTCAAGTACATCTACTCCAAATTACATTAAAACTCAGGAAATATATATCAAACATAAAATGCAATACAAAAAACTTGTGTTACTGAATAAAGCCAACAATAAAAATAATTCTGAGGAATAAATATTACATGGACTAAAGAAGCCAAGAATTGAATAAAAATTATTCTCATTCATTTGTTTGGTGATTAACATAGGAATAGAATCTTGAATTTGCATTCCACAATTTGGTACCTTACAAAAAGCCAGTGAAATGGTATCATATATTTGTCAAATTTCATAAAATATCATTTTAATATATATATATATATATATATATATTTATTTATTTATTTATTTACACTTTTTTTTTAGTAGTGCTGAACATTCTATTAGGTATAAATTGTATAACAAATATATTTAAGTGTTGATTTTTAATTGTTGAACTTCATGTTGTCCTGTGGAATCTCAGTGCTACCTATTTTCCATTTTTGTTCTGTGGCTAATTTTGATGATTGATATTATGGTACCCAAACCTAATGGTACTCCCTATGAGGGGGAGGAATTTGGGCTCCCAATTTATTTGTTGGTGGGTTTCCTTGCACTCCTACTAGGTATAGCTTCAAACGCTGCCTTGACAACCCAATCCTCTAACCTTTGCTCCTCCCGCGCCTAGTCCTTACACTTCCCTGATTCCTCTTCTCTCTCTTTCCCTCTAGTTTTGTTACCTCCTTGTGTTTTCCAACCCCTTTTCATTCATCCTCTCTTTATTTTTATAGTCTCCCCTTGTGGGGATCCCAATAATTACCTTTTCGTTAATTCCCACATTGCCCTCACTTCTACCCAAAATCCCTCGAAATTAGTCGATTCTGAGAATTCTCTTGAAACTTGCACTTGATACCGAATAGCGCTCGGTAGCGGATTTCCCCTAGGCACTGACAGTGCTCAGGGACTGACCTGAGTATTGACTGCACCCCCCTTCGGCCATCCTCAACTTACTCGTTGATACTAGGCCAAGCCCAGCCCAATTACAGTAGGCCACCTCCGAGTGGCGATCCTATGTCCTTGTACTATTGTCATTGGGTTGGGCCTACCCTAACAACGCTGGGCCAGCACTAGTCACCGACCCCCAGTCCCTATAGATATGATTTGGCTAGCCAAAGAATCTGTTCTGGTTAAACACAATTGGTTAGTATTAGTACCAAAGAATCTGCTGTGGTTAAACACAATTGCTTAGTATTAGTATTCTCCTTCGGTACCCTTTGTATCCTCTATCTTCATCTTTAGAGTCATTCTCATAGACTGGTGGCCCTTAGTGACTAACAGGAACCTGCTGACCACGACTTGGACCATGAGCATTGTACCTAGCACCATTGTTCCAGTTGCCTTCTTGATTCCAATTGGCATTAAACCCTATAGCTGCTATCATATCGTGAATCTCTTAGATACTCTATTATTAAAAGATAGTTTACAGTATACAAATGATGAGAAATAGTTTTTTGAGTTATGCAAAAACTAATATTTTTGTAATATATGAGAAAATAATATGTATTAAATCATCTTACTTAGTTTCCCCCCTTAAATAAAATTTTAAGGTTAATTTCCCTTTCCTTTCTAACTATTGCGTCAAGTTCAATCTCTCCCACTAAATTATTAAATCGAGCAATGTCTCCCTGATTGATTGGTAACAGGTAAATTGCTCTCTGCTATTAAAATATTTTGTTAAATTTAAGAGAAAGTGTTTTTTTTTTTTTTTATTATTATTATTATTATTATTTTTTATTTCATGTCATGACCACATTAAATGTCTATTAATCCCTTTATATATATATATAAACCATATATTCACCTCTGCCCGAAACTATGTTTGGTTAGCGAGGAAGAAAATAAAATGAATCAATTTTCCTCTACAACAAATGAACACAAAGACAGCAATTTATTATTTTAAAAAAAAATAGAGACAAGATTAGGATTATTTCACTCTTATATACCTCGAAGACTTACAAAAAGTAATAGTTGTGGTGGACCACCACAACTTCGGAGCTTAGGATTTACAGCACGCTATTTTAGTCCATTGAACCCTCCAAGGATTGAGATCATGTTGTTCTAGGGTATTACACCAAGTTCAATTGTTCTCAATAATTGAGATTAAGTGTTTAAAAAAATGAAAAAAAAATTTAATTTTAACCATTGAATAAAAAAATTAGAAAAACTTAAAAATAATAATAGTTTTAAAAAAATTGTGAAGAAAAACGATAGCAATCTCCGTAGAAGGATAATTTTTATTGTGTAATGGATCATTTTAGTAAAGTTTTGATATCATTTTTATGAGAAATATAAAAATTATTATAAAAATAAGTTATTTTTTTTCTTTTCTAACACACAATTTTTAAAAATGTTTTCTAAATCGATACACCTAGATAATTGTTAACTATTTTATTCTTATTTGTTCCCATTAATTTGTGGTGGAGGAACCAGAGTGACCAGACACGCCAAAGTAACCGACAGAAATGAGATTTCAATTTGATTTTAATGGGTTAGTTTCTTTACTCTCGTAGTTCCTCCAATCCAAGTTGAGTAGTTTCAATTTTCACATTGGGTTTCTTCCCAAGCCCACCACCTGAGAGGGAGCTCAAAGCAGACTTTCAGAAAAAACCAAAATTTATTGCTTCCCAATGTAGAGAAAGTGATAGAAAGGGATAAATGAAAATGGCTGGGATTTAATTATTTTGGTCCCATTAATTTGTGGTTGAAGAAGGACCAAACCAGAGTCACCAGATATGCCTATAGTAACTGACTGAAATTAGGGATGACAATTTTGCCTCGTCCTGCTTGACTCACCCCTCCTTGCTTCACCCCGCAAGGGGTTTTCCTACCCTGCAAAGGTGGTGGAGTGGGAATGGGGCGAGATTTTAGCCCCACACTAAGGGGCGGGGTGGGGCGGAGCGGAGATGGGTTTAGACTTTTGAGACCCACTTCGCCCCGCCCTGCATTGATAAGGGTTAAATTATAATTTTTTCATACCTTAAAACCCTACTATTCAAATAAAGATATTATCAGCTTATTTTATTCTACCCAATGTGGCTCTTTGCCTCTTTTTTCTCTCTAGCAAGCCTGGAAATAAGGTACCAATTTTAACGTTTTCTTTTGTCTTTATTAGAAACAAATTTATATTCTATTGAATTATTGATTTTGTATTATAAGATTTTTGTTTCTGCTATATAATATTTTCTTGTTAAAACTTGGATAATATTATTCAGTTTTTGCTAAAAATTAGTTTGATTTTATAATAGTTGTGGGAAAATTAATGAAACAGATTTTATTAAAATAATTGTAATAGTTGTGGGCAAATTAACAAAAAGTAGAGTTTTACGGGGTGGGACGGGGCTTCGTTGGGCCCCAAGGAGTGGGATTGGGCAAGAAAATTTTCCCTATCATATGGGACAAGGCGGGAATAGGGTAAGATAAAACCATGCGGGGCAGGGGTGAAGACCCCATCCTCTGACCATACCCCGCCCCATTGCCATCCCTAATAGAAATTATATCACAATTTGATTCTAATGGGGTTGTCTCATTAGTGTTCAGCATTTATTGGCCCAAAAAGTAAGTAATATGTCCAAAACGTGATTTTTATGTGGAGAAGGTTTGTCTTTAGAGATAAAATTTTCAAATTCTTCCTCTGTCTTTTTATTGGATGTGAATTTTGAAAATCTAACCATTAAATTACATATTTTTATTATATCCTCCTTGCTTGCAAAGTTTCAAGAGGATCAAAGATCAATAGCTATGTCATCAATTAAATGTTTAAATTTCAAACTTTTGTAGTATAAATTTATGCATAAAAAATAAGTTTGTTGATCGAATAGTTAATAACATTCAATTTGAACAAAATTTTGATGTGTGTGTTAAGAACATAAAGAACATGTAATATAATGATTTAGATTTTTAAAATTCACATATAATAGAAAGATATAGAATTAGTTTGAAGGGTTTGTCCTTTTTATGTGTTCAGTAAAAGTTTACTGTCTTGCGTTTTTGTCTCTAGGATATGATTTTTTGCAATTTCGCATGACACCCATTCTGTTGCAATTGCAAAATGTGAAAAGTCGTGTTGAATGGGTTAGTTGAAAGTTAAAATATTATGGAAAAGCATCCCCTTCTTCTTAAATTTGTTAAATTTCTGATTTTTCCAAAAACTTAAACTATTGAGAAATGGTAAATTTAATCATTTAACCACATACTACAAACATTCTCCTTTATGTGTGAGTCGAAACTACCTTTTAATAGGTGATGCCCAACACGTGAGAATTTAAATAAGAGATAGAGTAGAGGAGACAAGGATCGAACTCAAGATCTCCCGCTCTGATACCATGTTAAATCAGCAAGATATTATCTCTTCTCCTTATTATCCTCACTAGAGTAACAGTGGTAGAATTTCAAATAAATTCAAACATGCCCAACAAGGATAGGCATGATCTCCTCCATATTTTATTTACTTTTTCCTAATATATCTTTTATTACATTTACATCAATGATGTTGTACAGATCCCATCTAAATGGGTCAGTACATCTTGTAATATTTTTCAATATAAGTCAATACAAGAAATCTATTTGACTCAATCGTGAGATAGAGTTCTTAAAATTCTTTATGGTATCAAAGGTAGTAGTGAGATAGAGAGAACCTTTTTTTTTTTTTTTTTTCCTGGCAGTCCTTTCCTTCAATCATGTCATCCTCATCAAATTCATCTCAAGTTGATAAGTACCCTTATTTAGTGACACAAAATGTTTCTAATCTTGTATCACTTCATCTCTCTTCCATAAACTTTCTTCTTTGGAAAACACAAATGCTAAACATCCTTGAGAGTTATGATCTTCAAGGATGTGGGCGCAAGCACTCATAACAAGTGGTTTTCTCATGAGAAATATGCCTCAGCCTAGGGTGGACTAGGCAGAGGGTGAAAATGGAGTCAACACCTAGATTAGGTCTACGAATGATATATATAGCGCCCTTATGGAAGGACTGATCTTTACCAGAGCACGTTTTCGGACTTTAGGTATGGAGATGAGAAGGTGTTAGGCACCTAACCCTACTCGACTTGTAGGTCGTCCTCCACTCATTATGTTCCAAATCCTAGTCCCATCAAAGGGTTCTCTAACATGTTATTCTAGACTCAACATACTCTATCATGCATCTAAAGCAATCAAAATGGCATATCATCCCTTTGCATTACATGGTATAAAATCCTACCATTCATCTAGCACGTGTATATCCAAGGGCTGCAAGTATATCACAAGGCAGTAGCATCAAGAAAAACTCATCATGTTTATCAAGAAAGCCTATTCCTTATGTTTATCAAACAAACATTTTCATTATGTTCATCAAGCATGCTCATCATCCAAATCAAATGCATGTTCATACGATAATGCATGTCTTACCTTACTTACCTTACTGCATCCCAACACCTATGCATTAATGCATGTTCATGTAATAATACATGCTCATACTATTCATCCAAGACAATATGCTCATAATACAAAGACTAAACAACCTAAACTAATGACAAAGATATTAAAGTAGTAAAACACAAAAGAAAAAAAAAACAAACAAGCAAAGATGATAGAGACAAAGTTTGAACATTTACCTCAAACACTAAAACTCTTTAGAGCATTGATTTTACCATTCCCCTTAGTCAATTTATTCAAGAACAAAACCAAGAAGATTAGTTAGCTTAAAACTCGAAGGTTAAGAAAAAAAAAGGTCCCAACCAAGTAAACTTTAACTTGAGGATGTTTTAGTATAAAAACTCCCTCTTCGATTCATTGTTTTCTAGCGAATTTGGTTATTTTATAGTGATCATAGAGGGGTGTAGGGAGGTTCCCAAATGATGTGGGATTCACTCTACACGAATTTATGTCTAAACACTTTCCTTCCAGATATTCTAAAACCTTACATTCGTGTGCATACTTGGGGCATGCATGTGCATGCTTTGTGTATGCGTGCACAAACTTAAAGGTGTGCGTGCACAAATGCGTGTATGCGTATGCATGCTTTGAGTTTTCCTGCACATTTTCTTTACCAAAATCATCCTTCAAGTCAAAGTTTTAGTAGGTTGGGCCCCAAATTAATCCTGGGCCTTCAAGTGATGTTGTCATTGGGGAATGGGGGCTCTGGTTACAAGGAGTACAAAATGAGGTATCTACAAAAGATTTATTGCTGGTGAAACTAAACCACATCACAAATGATCATGGATGTTAAGTCTAATCCACATCCAAACGCTGCATTTGTGAAGTGGCAAAAAATATGACTGTCTCGTCAAAGGATGTTTAACAGCCACTTTTGTCTGAAGAAGTCCTTGGTATTGTTGTCGATCTCAACATTTTAGATGAGGTCTGGAATGCATTTGTACATGCCTTTGCTCGAGTTTCATTTGATCATAGCCTTGCACTAAAGCAGTGGCTTACTTCTATGACTCAGAGTACTAACACTTTGGCTGTGTATTTACACTGATTCAAAGTTGTCTGTGATGATCTTGCTGCCATTGGCAAACCAGTTACAAATCAAAAGAAGTCATGGTGGCTCCTAAATGGTATGACAATGTCTAATTTATCTTAACCTGTACCTTGTTAGGTCATACCCTTTGGATGTAGGCAATGTCTGATTTATCTTTCTTGTACCTTAGGGTGAGATTAGTGTTTTGCGTGCTATGATGCACTTGAGGAGAAATGCTACCAAATTTTCATCATGGAAATTTAGCAACAATTCCAAATGTGCTAACGAAGCATTAGTAAAGGCCACATCCCTTTCCAAAATCAAACCTCAAAGCCAATTCTTCTAAGACCCGAAAACTAACGCCAATAGCTTATTTTTTACTACCAATGTTCGAAAATTAAGATTTTACTAAAACAAAGGACTATCTCTAGACATGCGTTGTAGGGTGCCTAACACCTTCCCTACACGTAACTAGACTTCCAAACTTAAGAATCAAGATTTTTTTACTGTCTGTATTAGATTAATGAAAAACGACAATTTTTCTTAGCCTAGGATTGGTAATAAAATTAAAGTTAGGTGACCAATCACACCTTAGAAAATATCCAATGATTTGTGGTGACTTCACTACCTTTGGTAATAATAGATTAAAATTAACTCAATTTAGTCACACACTAGAGGTTCACCCTTCTTTCATAGCACCCGAGCTCTGTAGCCTAATTAGAAGGGCGTGAGCATCATCGCAATGGGTGGTCGACTGCCACAAGGCATCGACAGCTCCCAATTTGAAACGGTGCACAACTCCCCCTCAATTGAATTATTGTCATAGAGTTTAGTGGGCTCATTGTAAGGTAGGACCACTTCATCAAACACAAAATGTCAAGAGATATACACATGTCTAGTTGATGGATATAGACATTTGTTGCCTTTATGCTTTGTGTTGTAACCAATAAACACATAAGGAAGAGATTTTGGCTGCAATTTGTTAGTCTAATAATCACCATGTTAAGGAAATCATTTGGAATCCAACACACGGAAAGTAGAGTAATTAGGATGCTTTCCGATGATGCAAAAAATCAGCAGTTGAGCTCCTCGTCGTAGCGAATGGATGAAGCCGTGATTGGCATTGTCTTTGTTGGAGGAGAAACCTGCAAAATGAACTGGGTGGAAGAGTAACACACCTGTGTGGTGTTAGCCAAACCGCCTACAATGCTTAAGTCCGTAAAGGAGAAAGATTTTAGAGAGAAACAGACTGGAAAGTGATTTCGTAGAGTATTTTGCATGTACCTTTAACTTCTGTTACCTTCTCTTTTATAGTTGAGTGCCTAATCAATGGGCAATGAATTGTTCTATTTATGTTCAACGACTAGTGTGTTACAAAATCTTTGTCTGAAGTTCACAACTCATTTTGTGATCATTGCTATGTCTGTTATGTGTTGTCATCAATGAGTGTAATAAATGCCTGACATCGTCTCTTGGTTAATGATGGTATCATCTTAATGACGATCATAAATTTCTAATTTATCAGCTACCCCTTGTTTGAATCTTAGTCTGTTGGACGAGATGAGAACATATTTGTCTGACGCTTCGTATTCCATGTACTGTGCATTTATGATGAGTTGATTTTTGAGCAGTTGAGTGCCACGTGTACGGTCAGGATGCGTTCGACGTGCAGACGTTTCTCGGTATTCCTGCTAGTGCTTTGGCCACTTATTCTCATTTTTCCCCCCTGTTTCCTTTCTTCTACAATCTTTCCTTGTTCAGTTTTTATTTTAGGGTTCGTCTCTCCTTCAACCTTCCTTTCTCTGTCCTGCGTTCCCTAGTAAGTTCTTTGCACTCTTGCTTCTTTTCTTGTTCTTCCATGGTAGATTACTCTATTGTTAGGGTTGATTGTCATTCAATAGCTTTTATTTTTGCTTACCTAGGATGTTTACTTGAGTTTGTAGAGGGAGAATGCCTCAAGTGGGTCAATCACTTCGTGGGGGAGGGCTGTCCATACAAATTTGTCCTTTCTTCATTATTCCCTCTAGTTTCCCATTCTGCTAAGGTAGCTAGGTTGTTAAAGATGTCTAAGGTTAGGTCTAGTGACCTAGAGATGGGGTTATCCTCGTTTGATGACCATGTGATTTCGGAGGCTACTTCTCCTTCCACCCCCTATAAAGCCTGGACAATTTCATGTTCCCACATGGGAAAGGACAAAAAACGGATCAAGGATAGGTTTCAGTTCCCTGATTCTGTAAAGATTAGGATTCCGAGTGACGAAGAGAGAGCCTGTCACTCTTATTCTGACGAGGTTTGTTTTTACGAGGTCAATTTTACTAGTGGACTTCGTTTCCCTGTTCATCCCTTTGTTAGGGAACTTTTTTCTTATTTGCATCTTACTCCGGCACAATTAGTGCCCAACTCTTGGCGAATCATTGTCTCTTGCATGGTAGTGTGCATGTCTGCCAATGATGGTGATGTCATCAGGAAGGACAAATTCCTTCATTTTTATCATTTGAGAAAGTCAAAGGACCCCGACTATTATGAGTTTAAGTCGTGGGATAGGGCTTTTAGGTTGATACTCGATTACTCGTTGTCTCTCTGAAATTGGAAGCCAAACTTCTTTTTTGTTTCTAGAAGTGGTTGGGAGTTCGTCCCTAGTGAGGACCTGGACGAACCCCCAAGTTTTTTCGTAGTTAGGGAGTTCCTGTGTCTGGTGCATTTTTCTCATCCTTCTGTTGTTTTTCTTTTCTTTTATGAGTGACAATGGTATGTGACATACTTGTGTTTTTGTTTCCAGTTTCCCAACGTCCCATCTGAAGAAGAGGTATCAGTGTCATGCTGAGAAAGTAAAGGAATATTTGGAGTCCGTCAAGGATTTTGACGAGCTTGTCTCTCCTCAATCTTTATTTTTTCATTTTTTGGGTCTGGAACCGTCTACTAAGGTTCAAAAGAATTTGGAAGTTGTGAAAAAAGAGTAAGTGCTTCTTTCCCTTTCTCTCTTGAAATCCTGAGCTTTTGTTTTCCTTTTTTTATTTTTATATATTTTCTTCTTCCTTTCAAGAATGACGACTAGGTTTAGCAAGCAAAAGTTAGCTAAGGCTTAAGAGAAGAAGGCCAAGGGTGGCCTCGTCAGTGGTCTCTTGTCCAAGAAATGTTCAAAGATGGGTGATGTTTCTAAGGAAGATCCTATTATAATCCCTTCTCCTGCCCATTCGCCTGCCAAGCGCCTTGCCTCTCCCACTTCGTCTATGGAGGTAATTGCCTCCGCTGGAGAGGAGGCTAGGAAGAAGAAGAAGGTTGGTGGTAAATCTTTTCTTCCTACCTTCTGGGAAGATGCTGACGCGGCTGCTCTGAAGGCTCATGAGAGCTCTTCATGGATGACCTAAGTCCTCTGATGGCAAAGTTGTCTAGTGAGGTGATGTCGTCTCACATTCAAAAGCTTGTGCAAGTATGTGTTGTAGGTTGTATTTACTTCTTCTTTTCCCTTGCTTTACTTCTACTAAGGGAGATTTTTTGTAGGCTTTGAAGGAGTCTTTGTTCGTTTTTGGAAAACTCTTGGACTTGGAAAAAAGGGTGGCTACGTCCAAGCCTATGATCAAGTCCCTCTCTGTTGAAAATGAGACATTCAAGAGCAAGGTTGCCATTCTTACTGTTGAGGCTGAGAACAATAGAGAACGTGTGGCAGCCTTGGAAAAGAGCCTAGAAATGGAAAAGGATTTTTGCAAGCTAAAGGACAAGCAAATTGGTGACATAGAGCTGAAATTGCAGACAGCTAGTGCCATGGTGGTGAAGGACTTCAAAGACTCCAATGAGTATTCCGATGAGTTGTGCGGGTACTACGTGGAAGGCTTTGACCTTTTCAGGAAGTGGATGGCAAAGCATCACCCCGACTCGGACCTTTCTGGTCTGGTTATGGATGATGTTGAGAAAGAGCTCTTGGTTGATTGTCCTTCTGAGACAACGGCAGAGAATGTGACGAAGGAGACCACAACTGTTGCTGATGTAATGGAAGAGGCTGCGACTACGACCCCTGCAGATCTTGTCCCTGATGAGCAGTAACTTATATGTTTTTTTTTTTTTCAATTCTTCTTTCTTTTCTCCTTCTTTTTTTGTAAGATAAGAACAATATTTCTTTTTGGGCTCGTTGCTTTGGGCAATTAAACAATCTCTTTGACAATGACAGATAGGTTTAGCGACCTTGTGCTTTTAGTCGTAGCAAACACTCCTTTTACGCTAGGTTCGGACAACCTTTTATGACGATGCTAGTTGTGCTGAAACAACTCTTTATACTTAGCTTGAATTAGAACAACTCTTCTTCTTTAGTTGTGTTCAAACAATCATGTTTGAATGGCAAATCTGGTTGCTTTTGGAACAATCTAGTATTTTAGCTGTGTTTGAACAACTTTTTGTTTAGTCATGTTTGTATGAGGATGTTGGTTGTGTTTGAACAACTTAACACCTTTTTTTTTTTAGCTGTGTTTGAACAGCTTTTTATTGAGTCATGTTTGAATGATGATCTTAGTTATGTTTGAACAACTTAGCATTTTTTAGCTGTGTTTTAACAGTTTTTTATTGAGTCATGTTTGAATGACGAGGTTGGTTGTGTTTGAACAACTTAACGTTTTTTAGCTGTGTTTGAATAGCTTATTATTGAGTCATGTTTGAATGATGATCATAATTGTGTTTGAACAACTTAGTATTTTTTCATTGTGTTTGAACAGCTTTTTATTGAGTCATTTTTAAATGACGATATTACGTTGTACTTGTGACTTAAAGTCGTGGTATTGCAGCGTCTTTAGGTTAACCATTTTTTTTTTTTTGGTTTATTCGTGCTTGAATGACGATCGTATTAGCTGGATTTAAACAGCTTTGATTTAGTCGACTTTGGTAGTTGTGTATTACCAATGTTGATGGCTATGACGCTGTTGGTTGTGTGTGGACAGCTTTTGATTTGGAATTTTAATGACCGAGATCCTTGGGACATCTCCCAAGGATAACTCCTAGGTGTTGTACACATTTTCATTGATAAATAACTCATGGATAATCAATGATAAATACGTATGGATAATGCTTTCATGTATTATTGATCTTATGAATGATGAAAGTAATAACTGTCGTACATACTGGTATGAAGAGTAGGCAACTTAAAATGTAAAGCATTCCTTACTGGTAGTATTTCTTCAAGTGTTCTATGTTCCATGGTTGAGGCAATTCCTGGCCGTCTAAAGACTTTAGATAGTAGGAGCCTTCTCTGGAATGATGGATTACTTAGTAAGGGCCTTCCCAGGCAGGTCCTAGTTTTCCTTGGGATGGATCCTTTGTTGCCTGTGATATCTTCCTAAGGACGAGGTCTCCTATGACGGATTACCTTAACCTTTCTGTTGTAGTATCTGGCCATGGCTTCCTTGTGTTTGGCCATTCGCTTCATAGCTTCTTCTCTAACTTCAACAATTAGGTCCAGGTTGCCGTTGAGCTCCTGCTGGTTCTTTTAGTCTTCATAAGTTTTGACTCGAAAGCTCGTCAGTCCCACTTCCACTAGTATGACAGCCATAGTGCCAAATGTCAATCTGAATGGTGTTTCTCCTGTTGGAACTCTTGTGGTCATCCTATATGCCCAAAGGACATTTTGTTGTTCCTCAGGCGATGCCCCTTTGCCCCCTCAAGCCGAGTTTTGATAATTTCGAGCAAGCTTCTGTTCGTTACTTCTGTCTGGTCGTTGGCCTGAGGGTGTCTTAGAGAAGAATAGTGGTTCTTAACTCCTAAGTCTTGACAAAATTTTCAAAACATGGGATTGTCTAACTGCAGATGATGTTTTTCCATACAAAGCTTGTGACTTTAGCCTCTGTTATTGTCGTCACTGGTTCTGCTTCTACCTATTTTGTGAAGTAATCATTTGCGACGATTAGAAATTTGAGTTGCTTCTTCCCTAGAGGGAATGGGCCTATTATGTCAATTCCCCATTGGGCGAAAGGCCATGGCAAAGATATGGGTGTCATTGTCTCTCTTAGTCTTGTCTGGACATTTGCGAAGAATTGACACTTATCACATGCTCTGATGATGTCGTATGCGTCCTTCTATAAAGTTGGCCAGTAATATCCTGCTTTGAGTGTCTTTCCTGCTAAAGATCTTGCTCCAGCATGAATTCCACAAATTCCCTCGTGAATCTCGCAGAGCACATAATCTGCTTCTTCTGAGCTGGCACATCTTAGATAGGGGAGTGAATATCCTCGTTTGTACAGCACGTCGTCAATGATGATGAAGCGGGCTGCCCTAATCTGTATCTTCCTTACTTCCACCTTATCTTCAGGGAGCCATCCATCTTTCAAGTAACGGACGATGGGAGTCATCCACTTGTCTTGTTCTTTTATCTTCAGAACCTGCTCACCTTCTGTGCTTGGTTGCCCCCTTATCACTATACATATTTCGAAGGTCACATTGTAGTCGTTTGACGAGGCCAATCTTGCTAGGAAGTCAACTTCTGCGTTTTTGGCCCGAGAGATTTGCACAAAGTCTAGGTTGTCAAAATGTTGTGATAGTCGTTGGACGATCTTCAAGTACTTCTGCATTCTTTCTTCTTTGGTTTCGTAATCTCCCTTCACTTGTCCAATTATTAGCTGAGAATCAGCTTGGACGATAAGACTCTTTGCTCCTAAAGCTTTTGCTAGACTTAGCCCTGTTAGTAGTGCTTCGTATTCTGCCTCGTTATTTGTTGCTGGGAATTGCAATCTGACTGCATATTTCAACGTTTCTCCTTCTGGAGATATGAGAACTACTCCTGCTTCTCCCACTTTCTTCGTGGCTAACCCATTTGTTTAGACCATCCATGTTTCCATGAGGGGTTCTTCTTCCTTACAGGGGTAAGTGAATTTTGCAATGAAGTCCGCTAGCACTTGGGCTTTGATTGCTGCTCAAGGCCGATATTCGATGTCAAATTAGCCTAATTCAATTGCCCATTGAATGAGTCGTCTTGCTGCATCTATCTTGTTCATCGTCTTTCTTATAGGTTGGTCTGTCATGACAACCATAAAGTGTGCTTAGAAGTAAGGACGGAGTTTTTTGGAGGGGACCAATAATGCGAAAACTATCTTTTCCATCCTTGGGTAGCTTGCTTCTGCTCCCTAGAAAGCCTGGCTGGTATAATAGACTGGCTTCTAGACATTCCCTTCTTCTCTGATCAGTGCTGAACTTACTGCTGTGTTGGATACTGCTAAGTAGAGGTATAACTTCTCTCCCATCATCGAGGGGCTTACCAGAGGTGGCTTCGTCAAATACTCTTTTAACTTGGCAAGGGCTTCCTCGAATTCGTCAGTTCACTAAAAGGCTTTTTTCAATACCTTGAAGAATGGCATGCACTTGTCTATTGCCCTAGAGACGAATCTATTTAGGGCTGTAACTTTTCCTCTCAAGCTTTGCACCTCCTTCACTGTTTTTGGTAATTTAACTTTGATTATTGCTTTCACTTTGTCTGGATTTGCCTTTATACCTCATTGGGACACCATGAATCCCAAGAACTTTCCTGAAGCAACAGCAAATACACATTTTGCAGGGTTTAATTTCATATTATACTTACGTAGTGTGCTAAAGGTTTCTTTTAGATTGCCCAACAACACTGAAAGGAGTAGCCATGGTGTGGTTCAATAAGATTCCCCCAGGAACTATTGCAGATTTTGAACAACTCAGTAAGGGTTTTGTTTGTCATTTCATTGGGCGGCAAAGTCACAAAAAGCAATTGGCCATCTTCTTAACATTCAACAAGCAAAAGGTGAATCACTAAGACAGTACATCACCCAACTCAATAAGGAGTTGCTGCAGGTAGATAAAGTTGAAGATCAAGTTATCTTAACAACCTTCCAAGTAGGGTTGTTGCCAGGAGATTTCTTCTTCTCAATCACTAAAAGTCCACCAAAAACAGTCGTGGCGTTGTTCCATAAAGCTCAGAAGTACATGAATGCAGAAGATGCGGTGCTCGTAAAAGAAATGAAAGGAAAAAGGAAGAGAGACGAAGGAACAAGCAGCAATCACGATAAGAAGAAGAAGACACAAAGTGTTAGGCAGACCACAGGGAAAAAGAAGGAACTTCCAGATTGGAAACCCAAGTTCACTAACTTCACTCCTCTAATAATGCCAATTGAGTAGGTCCTTATGAAAATAAGAGACGACCCCCCCTGCGATGGCCGAAGCCAGTTAGCATTCCAATAGAAAGAAGAGACAAGAGCAAGTATTGTAGGTTCCACCAGGATCATAGGCATCGTACTGATGAGTGAAAGCATTTAAAAGACCAGGTGGAGACTTTAATCCGGCAAGGGAAGTTACAGAAGTACATCAGAAAGATAAAGCCCCACAGGTACCAATAAAAGGACGATCAGGATAGAACTCCGAAGGTAGGAGATAGCAAACCCCCTACAGGAGAGATAAAAACGATCTCGAAAGGACTAATAGCGAGCGGAACACTGTAATCCCTGAAAAAAGCACATGGGAAAGAAATAAATAGCGTCCATTTGTGGCTCCCTCCAATGAAGATGCCAAAGAATGACGAGCCTGATATTGTCTTCTTAGAGAAAGACGGTCGTGGCATCAAGTAACCTTATGATGATCCATTGGTGATCATGCTCAAGGTAGAAGAGTTCAACAGAATGGAAGCTTAGCAGATATCATTTACTTGCCTGCGTTTCAGCAGATGAAATTGGATAAGAAAAGGATTAGGCCTTTCACCTCGCCTCTTGTTAGCTTCATAGGAGATAGAGTTGTCCCTAGGGGCATCGTCACCCTAACCGTAATTGTAGGAACTTATCCAGGATAGGTCACCAAGGAAATTGATTTCCTCATGGTTAGTTGCCCTTCAATATACAACATCATCTTAGGAAGACCTGCACTCAACAGACTAAGAGCAGTAACGTCAACGTATTACTTGAAGGTGAAGTTTCCAACAGCCTATAAGGTAGGAGAAATCAGGGGAGACCAAGTACTAGCAAGAGAATGCTACGAAGCTGCCTTAGCATCTGAAGAGAACCACACCTGGGTGATCAATGAACCAGAGCCCATTCCCGAACCATCAGAAATACCCCAAGAAGTTGAGATCGTCCTAAGAGATTTGACAAAGGTATTGAAGATCGGAACAACACTTCCAACTTCAGAGAAAGACAAGATGATTTCCTTTTTACGAGCAAACCAAGATGTTTTCGCCTGGAAACACAAGGATATGCCTAGGATTGATAGGAAGATCATACAACATTGTCTCAATGTCAACCTAGAATGCAAACTTGTATAGCAGAAGCAGAGAATATTTGCTCCAGAATGCAACAAAGCTGTAATTGAAGAAGTAGAGAAGCTATTAGAAGCTAATTTCATTAGGGAGGTCTTCTATCCAGATTGGCTAGTAAAAGTGGTAATGGTCAAGAAGAGTAATGACAAATGGAGAATGTGTGTCGACTTTATAAACCTGAACTAGGCCTGCCTAAAAGATAGCTTCCCTTTGCCAAGGATTGACCAGCTGGTAGACTCAACTGCTGGACATAAGCCCTTAAGTTTCATGGATGCATTTTCTGGATTCTTATGGATGAAAATGATCAAGAGAAGACCCCGTTCGTTACCAGCCAAGGGTTGTATTGCTACAAAGTTATGCCATTTGGACTGAAGAATGCAGGAGCCACTTACCAAAGATTGGTGAACCGTATGTTCTCTCACCAAATTGGAAGGAATGTGGAGATGTACATAGACGATATGCTGGTGAAAAGCAAGGACGAAGCCAACCACTTAGACGATCTAAAAGAAACCTTCAACACACTACATAAGTACAATATGAAATTAAACCCTGCAAAGTGTGTTTTTGCTGTTGCTTCAGGAAAGTTCTTGGGATTCATGGTGTCCCAACGAGGTAAAAAGGCAAATCCAGACAAAGTGAAAGCAATAATAGAGGTAAAATCACCAAAAACAGTGAAGGAGGTGTAGAGTTTGACAGGAAAAGTTGCAGCCCTAAACATATTCATTTTTAGGGCAATGGACAAGTGCATGCCATTCTTCAAGGTATTGAAAAAAGCCATTCAGTGGACTAACGAATGCAAGGAAGCCCTTGCCAAGTTAAAGGAGTATTTGACGAAGCCACCTCTGTTAAGCCCCTTGGTGATAGGAGAGAAGTTGTACCTCTACTTAGCAGTATCCAACATAGTAGTAAGTTCGGCACTGATCAGAGAAAAAGGGAACGTCCAGAAGCCAGTCTGTTATACAAGCCAGGCATTCCAGGGAGCAGAAGCAAGCTACCCAAGGATGGAAAAGATAGCTTTTGCTTTATTGGTCACCTCCAGAAAACTTCGTTCTTACTTCCAAGCACACCCCATTATCGTCATGACAGACCAATCCATAAGAAAGATGAAGAACAAGATAGATGCAGCAGGATGACTGATTCAATGGGCAATTGAATTAGGCCAATTTGACATCGAATATCGGCCTTGAGCAGCAATCAAAGCCCAAGTGCTAGCGGACTTTGCAGAATTCACTTACCCCTGTAAGGAAGAAGAACCCCCCATGGAAATATGGATGGTCCAAATGGATAGGTCAGCCACGAAGAAAGTGGAAGGAGCAGGAGTAGTTCTCATATCTCCAGAAAGAGAAACGTTGAAATATGTAGTCAAATTGCAACTCCCAACAACAAATAACGAGGTAGAATACGAAGCACTTCTAACAGGGCTAAGTCTAGCAAAAGCTCTAGGAGCAAAGAGTCTTATCGTCCAAGTTGATTCTCAGCTAATAATTGGACAAGTGAAGGCAGATTACGAAGCCAAAGAAGAAAGAATGCAGAAGTATTTGAAGATCATCCAATGACTATCACAGCATTTTAACAACCTAGACTTTGTGCAAATCCCTCGGGCCAAAAATGCAAAAGCTGACTTCCTAGCAAGATTGGCTTCGTCAGACGACTACAATGCAACCTCCAAACTATGTATAGAGATAAGGGGGCAACCAAACACAGAAGGTGAGCAGGTTCTGAAGATAAAAGAACAAGACGATTGGATGACTCCCATTGTCCATTACTTGAAAGAATGACGGCTCCTTGAAGATAAGGCGAAAGCAAGGAAGATATAGATCAGGGCAGCTCGCTTCATCATCATCGATGACGTGCTGTACAGACGAGGATATTCACTTCCCTATATAAAATGTGCCAGCTTAGAAGAAGCGAATTATGTGTTCCACGAGATACACGAGGGAATCTATGGAAATCACGCTAGAGCAAGCACTTTAGCAGAAAAGGTGCTTAGAGCAAGATATTACTGGACAACTTTACAGAATGACGCAATAAGTGTCAACGCTTTGCAAATGTCCGGACGAGACTAGGAGAGACGATGACACCCATATCTTCACCATGGCCCTTCACCCAATGGGGAATTGACATTATGGGCCCATTCCTTCTAGGGAAGAAGCAACTCAGATTTCTGATTGTCGCAATTGATTACTTCACAAAACGGGTAGAAGCAGAACCAGTGACGATGATAACGGAGGCTAAAGTCACAAGCTTTATATGGAAAAACATCATCTGCAGGTTTAAAGTCCCACATGTCATAATATCAAACAATGGAAAGTAGTTTGACAATCCCAAGTTTCGAAAATTTGGTCAAAACTTAGGAGTCAAGAACCACTATTCTTCTCCAAGACACCTTCAGGCCAACGGCCAGACAGAAGTAACGAACAGAAACTTGCTCAAAATTATCAAAACTCGGCTTGAGGGGGCAAAGGGGCAGGGCGTGAGGAACTACAAAATGTCCTTTGGGCATATAGGATGGCCACAAGAGTTCCAACAGGAGAAACACCATTCAAACTGACATTTGGCACTGAGGCCGTCATACTAGTGGAAGTGGGACTGACGAGCTTCTAAGTCAAAACTTATGAAGATCAAAAGAACTAGTAGGAGCTCAACGGCAACCTGGACCTAATTGATGAAGTCAGAGAAGAAGCTATGAAGCGAATGGCCAAACACAAGGAAGTAATGGCTAGATACTACAATAGAAAGGTTAAGGTAAGAAGGTTCAATACAGGAGACCTTGTCCTTAGGAAGGTATCATAGGCAACAAAGGATCCATCCCAAGGAAAACTAGGACCAGCCTGGGAAGGCCCCTATGAAGTAATATGTCACTCTAGAGAAGGCTCCTACTACCTAAAGTCTTTAGACGGCCAGGAATTGCCTCAACCATGGAACATAGAACACTTGAAGAAATACTGCCAGTAAGGAATGCTTTACATTTTAAGTTGCCTACTCTTCATATTAGTATGTACAACAGTTATTACTTTCGTCATTCATACGATCAATAATACATGAAAGCATTATCCATGCGTATTTATCATTGATTATCCATGAGTTATTTATCAATGAAAATGTGTACAACATCTAGGAGTTATCCTTGGGAGACATCCCAAGGATCTTCGTCATTAAAATTTCAAATCAAAAGCTGTCCACACACAGCCAACGTGATAGGCCAAAAACGAATTGACCCCTTGTGATAAATTAATTGATTAATTAGCCAAGTTAATTAATTAATTAAATTAACATGCAAACGCGTGGTAGCACAAATAAATCACCAATAAACTAAGTATGTAGTGGAAAATAAATTAACACGGTGATTTGTTTATGAATGGGGAAAACCAACACGGCAAAAACCTCACCGGGTGATTTTAAGGTCACCACTCTCGAGAATCCACTATTATTATAACAAGCGGTTACAAATAATGGAATCCCAGTACCTTATACCAACCTACAGTTGAACCCTTACCCCAATACCCAATTGGACTTGTTCTGTAGTGACAATCTCTCCTTGTAATGCACGGCTCCCAGTACGTGACTAACTAATTGCGTAGATTCCAGTACGCGACTTCCATCACCAACTAGAGAAGATTGTTGGCTGCAAAGTTCTTCAGTTCATCACACGATGAAGATCGAGAAGCTCCTTGGTTACAAAACCCTACGGTGCACAAACACAGCAGCTTTTTCACAAGAAAGATGAACTAAAGAAAATTTTGTTTCCGGTCACAATTTGCTTGAACAAACTTTGCTCAACACTTATGCAACTTGTGTCACCTATGACGGCCCTTAAAATAATCCTTTTATATGTCTAGGGTTGTGAGAAAAGAAAGCCTAAACATACAATCACGGATTGAATGAAAAACAGTTCTAAAAAACTAAACTTCATAAACCTCGACAGATACCCTATCTGTCGAGCTGCTGTTGAGCCACGGGCTAAAACAGCTCTTTAAGGCTCAATAGATGGCTAGCTGTCGAGCTTTAATGACAGGCACTTTTCAGACTTGAATCTTGGACAGACTTGCATGGTTTTAACACTTGAACTTGAAACAAGGTTTCTTGAAGCATTAAACATATCCTAGATTTACCCAATTACAAGTAAAGTGCGTTTTGTCAAAGGATTAGCTAATTACATAAAATAATGACATATGTTCCTAACAAGTGAATCACATATGTCCTAACAATTTGCCCCTTTAGCAATCCGTGACAAAACAACAACAAACAAATGAACATATAAGAGAAGTCATAAATCACTTAACTCATATTCAATTGTTGAATACAATAAAGTCTATCCTAACACAAACTTTGGAAAAACTTCGCACGAAGAGAGTTTACGGCAAGAAGACTTTGACAACCTGTATTTCTAAAACACTTTAAACAAAACTCATGAAGACATCTTTGTGTGAAACAGAAATAATAGATTGCACACAAGTATAAGAAACATGTGTATAAAGATAGAAAAGAAACAACACATGTAAGGATAGGTAAAAGAAAAACATAAATCAATATAAAAGGAATATAAGTACAATGTATGTCAAAACGGTCACAAGACCAATATACAAGATGTGATGTATCTCAAATAGAAAGAAAAGAAAAAAAATACATCAAAGCCTCACTACATCCCTCAATGTGCACACTCCCCCTAACAAAAATCTCCTATACTAACTCTCCCCCTAACGATGACTACTCTCATAACCAAAACTACCCCCCCTTTTTGTCACGAGTGACAAAGGGTAAGAGTGTCAAGAAAACATCTCGTCATCGTTGGGTAAGTTAGCATCTCCATCATCCTCATCATTGGAAGCAGTAGCATCATCATCATCACCATCATCAGCACTACCGGAGCCATCACTCTCATCTGTAGAGGCCACAGGAGTGGAAGGCACTGTGTAACTACCCATCTCAGCTTGGTGTCAAGCAATACGTCCAACACAAGTGTTCACCTGACACAACTCATCACTGAGAGTGTCAAGGTGAGCATCCATGCGCTAAAGCTGCGCCATGATGTCCTCGAGTGTCACATGGCCCATAGAAGAGGAGGGACCGGATGTGGATGGAGCAAAAGGAGTGGGAGGAGCTGCCGGACCGGACTGCCTGGAACGAAATTGTGCCTCGCTCCATTTAACTGTAGCGACATCAATGGCACACATCACGTGAAAGTGGTCGGAAGTAGGAAAGGGGACAGAAAAATGACGTATGACTCTCGTGATAGCGGAAGGAAAGATGAGCTTATCACGGGACGCCGTATCCCTATAGACATCTATGATGGAAAGAATGAAATGTGAGGGAAAATCTATAGTGAGATGCTCTAACAAAGAAAGCAAAAATCGAGTACAGGGCTTGGTAATAGAGTTATAATGAGAAAGAGGATGTAAAACAAAAGTCATAACCATGTTCATGAATCCAGGACCTTTAGCAAAGGTCGAACATGGAGTAAACTGACGATCACCTTAATCAGAAGGGCACTTGCAAAAAGCAGAAATCAACTCATCTTTGGACATAGTCCTCAGACGCTCACAACTGGGGTAGTCAGGAAACTCCACCTTCGGGACACGGAGCACATCGGAGACAATCTCTGGTGTGACAACAATGCGCGTATCTTGAATGCGAGTAATGAAATGAGGTACTGAATAATCAAATCCATGTATGTTGGAGTAAAACTCCTGGATCATCATAGATGGACAAGTGATTAACCCCGACTGTGAATGACAGTGGGTAGGTTAGTGTCAGAGAAGTCCGACAAAATGACTCGGCGTTCCGAATGAACACCTCGTCAAGAAAAGTTCTCTAAGAAGTCCTTTCGAGCATCCTCATCACGGAACCGAACAAAAGAGGGGGTAGGATCAGAAGACAAAGATGCCCCGGAACGAAGAGGGTTCTGAGACGGAGCAGACTTACATTTTGGTGCCATGACGCACTAACGTAAACTAAAGAGTGAAGGGGGGAAGAAAGAAACACTCAGAAAAGTCCCAAAGCAATTCAAATATACAAAAATATATTGAATGTAAACCTATCGGCACATAAACAGTTTAACATATATAACATACATCTAAATGCATGAAAATATGGTGATAATGCACAAGGGATGCAATGCATGAAGAGATTAAAGCATTTTCACAAAAACCAACCCAAAAATTTCACAATAAATTCATCAATTTTGAAAAATCCCAAAATTTTTTCAAAAACCCAAAAACTTAGGTTAAAAATCATGAAATGCATGAATATGAGAGATTTAGATACTTACCAAGTGAATAAGAACTTGAATAAGGCCCCAAAATCTCTTTGAGATGAAGTTTGGAGTGTGAGAGAGAAGTTTGGAAGGTGAAAAGGCACGGACAGATCGAGAGAGATCGAGAAAATGAAGACCGGATCGCACTGAACAAATATATAGGTGTTCAATAATTCTCGAAAGATAAAGGTGTCGAGAGAGGTGTCCACAGCAAAACAAGCTCGATGGATCGAGGAGGTATTGAAGGGATATGAACTTTCTCGATCGATCCACCTAGCTATCGAGAGGTGTCGAGATTGCAGTAAAAAACAACTGAAGAGCTCGATAGATAAGCTAGGTATTGAGAGGTGTTGAGATTGCTTAAAAACAGTTTTTCAAGAAGAGAAAAACACAGATATGAATGCAATCAAGCATACAACTCAACTAATGATCCAAACAGCATTTTGGGATCTATATAGCACATAGATCCTAAAAACACACACATACACTAAACAAGTCTAACTAATTTTATATTTCAAAAACAAGTTAAGACAGTTTAGTGAGCATACATTAACACATGTAAACCTTGTGATGGCCAAATCACATTGTACTTGCACATGTATCAAGAATAACAAAGAATATTGCGTGTTGTGTGTGAAAAACATCACAAGATTGCATAAGTGTATACATGTTATGACAATTTGAGATACGAAAAAATCACTTTAACTCACACACAATCATAATTATTTGATGGGGACTATCACCTTCGAGGTACATCCTATAACTCCCACATCTCCTATAATACACGCTTGCAATCATATATAAAGCATTTTGATCTTTTTGCCTTTTTTATTTTTCTTTGCATATTTTTCTTTTAATAAGCATATCATGCATGGGTATATAAGGGATAGAAAAGAAATACCCAATGATGTTAAGCATTTTGACATTCCACTTTTGCTATGCTGAAGCATACAAATGTCATTTCATGATTAGCGGGCAACAGTGGTGAGATAGTTATTTATGCCCTTCTCTTAGGATTTTCTAGTCCTTCTCATCAAAAAGAGTGATACGAGTGTTAAGTACAAGAGATTACTTGATCTTACTCATCACAAACACCACAAAGCTCACTTGCTTAGTTGTGTATAGAGATGCTCATCTAAGTTACAAAAGATACAAAGTTTAGAAAACTTTGTTTCATTGGCCATCCAAAGTACACAAGTACCAATGTCCACAAAATACACACTGTTTTTGTATTTTTCTGATTTTTCAAATTTTTTATTTTTATTTTTATATGAAAAACAAAATAAACAAAACTGAAAACAAACAAAAACATGTTAAACAAAGCAAAGCATAAAAACTAGATGCAAATGCATAAGGAGAAAATAGGAGAGAAGGAGATCAATCCATAGAGATGACACCAATGTTTTGGCGAAGGAATTCAAACCGTTTGCTGTCAAAAGGTTTGGTAAAAAAAATCAGCCTTCTGATCATCAGTGTGAATAAACTCAAGAGTAAGAGTACCATCTTCGACAAGTTCCCTAATGAAGTGATGTCGAATCTCTATGTGTTTAGTTCGAGAATGTTGAACCAAATTTTTAGAGATGTTAATGACACTGGTATTGTCACAATAGATGGTAAGATGTTCTTGACAAATACCATAATCATGGAGGAGTTTTTGCATCCATAGAAGCTGGGTGCAACAACTATCGGCAACGATGTACTCAGCTTCTACAGTAGATAAAGAGATGAAATTCTGTTTTTTGCTCATCCAGGAGATAAGATTATTACCCACATAAAAACAACCTCCTGATGTACTCTTTCTATCATCAGCATTCCCAGCCCAATCAGCGTCAGAAAACCCATCTAAGACATCATTGTGTTCTTGCTATACCACACACCAAAGTCGGCAGTGGTTTTAACATTCTTTATGATTCTTTTTAAAGCAGTCATATGAGATTCTTTGGGATTAGCCTGATATCTAGCACACACACCCACACTGTAACTAATGTCAGGTCCATTAACAGTAAGGTAGAGAAGACTACCTATCATGTTTCTATAGAGAGATGGATCAACACATTTTCCTAACAAGTCAACAGTGAGTTTAACATTTGGGCTCATAGGGGTTCTAATAGAACTAGCAAATTCCAAACCAAACATTTTCACAAGGTTCTTAACATATTTAGACTGAGCAAGTTCATCCTTCGTAGAGCCAAAGATGATATCATCAACATAGACTTGAGCCATAATTAACTCACCATCTTCCCTTTTGATGAAAAGAGTCTGATCAGTCTTTCCTCTTGTGACATCAAGTATTATGTGAGCCTATCATACCAAGCTCTAAGGGCTTGTTTAAGCCCATAAAGTGCCTTCTTGAGGTACAACACATGATCTGGGAAGTGTGGATCAATGAATCCTTTTGGTTGAGCCACATAGATATCTTCTTTAAGTAGCCTATTCAAGAAAGCAGTCTTTACATCCATCTGGTAAAACTTGAATTTTAGGTGACAGGCTAGGGCTAGGAAAATTCTGATGGACTCCATACGGGCAACTGGGAAAAATGTTTCATCATAGTCTACTCTTCCATTTGTGAGTATCCTTGAGCTACAAGACAAGCCTTGTTGCAGATCACATTGCCCTCCTCATCAGTCTTATTGCAGAATATCCACTTTGTGCCGATGATGTGCTCACCCTCCGGTTTAGGTACTAGAGTCCAGACATCATTCCTCTAAAATTGAAGCAGTTCATCGTGCATTGCTTCAACCCAGCTTTCATCCTGAAGAGTTTCCTCAACTTTAGTGGGTTCAACCTGTGACAAATAACAAGAATAAGACACAAAGTTAGCAACATATTTATCTATTGTACGCTTCCTTAATGTGAGTTCATTCATGTTTCCCATAATAACTTCAGGAGGATGATTTAATTTAATCCTAGAAGAAGATCCTTTCTCTTCATGGGATTCAGAATCTGGTCAAGTGGATATATCTGCAGAATCTTCCACAACACAAGGAGTACCAGGAGATGCGGGCTCTTGTTCAACAATTTCTGGAACTTCCTTTGGCTCAGGAGGAAGAATTTCTTTGGGGAATTCCTCACTAACTTTCTTAGAACTAGAATCTGAAGATTCATCAATAATAACATTCACTATTTCCATTACCTTCATGGTTCTTTTGTTGTATACCCGATAAGCCTTGCTTGTAGAGGAGTATCCTAGAAATATTCCTTCATCGCTTCAAGAGTCAAATTTTCCCACATTCTCTCTATCCTTGAGAATGAAACAAGTACTTCCAAAGATTATGAAATACTTCACATTTGGCTTTCTTCCTTTCCATAACTCATATGGAGTCTTCTTGGTGCTGGGTCTAAAGTACACCCTATTAACCGTATGACATGTAGTGTTAATGGCTTCTCCCCACAAGTTTCTAGCCACATCCTTATTGTGCAACATGGCTTTAGCCATCTCCTAAATAACTCTGTTCTTTCTTTCTACTACACCATTCTATTGAGGATTAATAGGAGCAGAGAATTCTTGAGATATACCTGATCTTGTGCAAAAAGACTCCATATATGAGTTCTCGAATTCTTTACCATGATCACTTCAAATTTGATCAATCTTCAAGCTCTTTTCATTCTGCAATCTTGTACACAAGGCTTCAATGTGCTCAGAAGCATCTAACTTGGATCGTAGGAGGATAAACTAAGTGTATCTAGTGAAGTCGTCTACCACAACCATGATGTATCTCTTGCCACCAAAAGACTTGGTTCTAGTTGGACCCATAAGATCCAGATGTAGAAGCTCCAATGGTCTAGATGTAGTAGATGTTTAAGTGCCTGGATGCTTAGCTTTCGTCTGTTTTCCAAGCTGACATGGTCCACACACCACATTGCTCATTCTACTAAGCTTTGGTATCCCCAAGACTAATTCATGCTTAGATACAATAGAGAGATGTTTGTAACTAGCATGTCCCATCCGTTGGTGCCATAGATCTTCATTTGGTAAACGAATGCTATTGCACACAATATTAGCATCAGGAACCAATCCATAACAATTGTCTAGAGTGCGAACACCACTTATGAGTTTCTTTCCTAACTCATCCATGACAAGACATTTTCCCTTTGAGAATAGCACCATGAAGTCTTGATCACATATCTGACTTATGCTTAACAGGTTCACTCTCAAACCTTCTACATATAGAACATTTGCAATGTCTGGCAGTCCAGGTAGAAAGATGATTCCCTTTCCTTTAATTTGTGATTTGTTACCATCACTAAAAGTGACATTGCCACCTTTCTTAGACTCGAAAACCTTAAAGATAGATCGCTCTCCAGTCATGTGTCTTGAGCAACCGCTATCAAGGTACCACAAACATGTGTCCATAACCTTAAATGCAGACTTCATCATAAAACACACTTTGTGCTTAGATGACAGATCAGTGGGAATGGTGCTTTCTCTCATCCGCCTTTTACAAGCTAAACCTTTAATTTTCACTCTTCTCAGACGAACTCCTTTGCACATTTTCATTCTGAGACAGTCTAGTTTCTTCTTGGTCAACCTGAGATCTTTTCCAATAGTCATCATAATAGAATTCAAATAACTTTTAAACTCGTATTTTTTGATACACTCAAACAAGCAGAGATTAGAAAAACAAAATGTATTTGAAAAAAAAGATCTCTTCAAGCCGGTTGCAGCCATGACAACAGGGTTCAATGGATCACACAACAAGAATTAACCCTAATCAGAGTGTGTCTGCTTTGATACCACTTGATAGGCCAAAAACGAATTGACCCCATGTGATAAATTAATTGATTAATTAGCCAAGTTTATTAATTAATCAAATTAACATGCAAACGCGTGGTAGCACAAACAAATCACCAATAAACTAAGTATGCAGCGGAAAATAAATTAACATAGTGATTTGTTTACGAATGGGGAAAACCAACACGGCAAAAACCCCATTGGGTGATTTTAAGGTCACCTCTCTCGAGAATCCACTATTATCACAACAAGCGATTACAAGTAAATGTATCCCAGTACCTTATACCAACCTATAGTTGAACCCTTACCCCAATACCCAATTGGACTTGTTCTGTAGTGATAATCTCTCCTTGTAATGCACAGCTCCCAGTCCGTGACTAACTAATTGCATGGATCCCAGTACACGACTTCAATCATCAACTAGAGAAGATTGTTGGCTACAAAGTTCTTCAATTCATCACACGATGAAGATCGAAAAACTCCTTAGTTACAAAACCCTACGGTGCACAAATACAGCAGCTTCTTCACAAGAAAGATGGACTAGAACAAATTCTGTCTTCGGTCACAATTTGCTTGAACAAACTTTGCTCAACACTTGTGTAACTTGTGTTACCTTTGACAGCTCTTAAAATAATCCTTTTATATGTCTAGGATTGTGAGAAAAGAAAACCCAAACATACAATCATGGATTGAATGAAAAACAGTCCTAAAAAACTGAACTTTATAAATCTCGACAAATACCCTATCTGTCGAGTTGCTGTCAAGCCACGGGCTAGAACAGCTCTTGAAGGCTCGATAGATGACTAGCTATCGAGCTTTAATGACAGGCACTTTTCAGACTTGAATCTTGGACAGACTTGTATGGCTTTAACACTTGAACTTGTAACAAGGTTTCTTTAAGCATTAAACACATCCTAGATCTACCCAATTACAAGTAAAGCGTATTTTGTCAAAAGATTAGCCAATTATATAAAATAGTGACATATGTTCCTAACAAGTGAATCACATATGTCCTAACACAACGGCGTCATAGCCATCAATGTTTTTAATACACAACTACCAAAGTCAACTAAATTAGAGCTGTTTAAACACAGCTAATACGATCGTCATTCAAGCACGAATAAAAAAAAACAAAGAAAATGATTAACCAAAAGACGCTCCAATACCACGACTTTAAGTCACTAGTACAGCGCAATATCGTCATTCAAACATGACTTAATAAAAAGCCGTTCAAACACAGCTAAAAAATACTAAGTTGTTCAAACACAACTAAGATCGTCATTCAAACATGACTTAATAAAAAGCTGTTCAAACACAGCTAAAAAATACTAAGGGCCCGTTTGGTAGAGGAGTTTGAGTAATGTTGTTTGTAGTTTTTTGAAATATGTATGGGTGAAAAAGTGTGTGAAAATGTGTGTAATATTGTTTAAAAACTGAAAATGAGTTGTTTAATAACTCTACCAAACACACCCTAAATTGTTCAAACACAACTAAAATCGTTATTCAAACATGACTCAATAAAAAGCTATTCAAACACAGCTAAAAAATACTAAGTTGTTCAAACATAACTAAGATCGTCATTCAAACATGACTCAATAAAAAGTTGTTCAAATATAGCTAAAAAATACTAAGTTGTTCAAACACAACTAAGATTGTCATTCAAACACAGCTAAAAAACGTTAAGTTGTTCAAACATAACCAACATTGTCATTCAAACATGACTCAATAAAAAGCTATTCAAACACAGCTAAAAAATGCTAAGTTGTTCAGACACAACTAAGATCGTCATTCAAACATGACTCAATAAAAAACTGTTCAAACACAGCTAAAAAAAAAAAAAATTAAGTTGTTCAAACACAGCTAAAATACTAGATTTTTCCAAACGCAACCAGAATTGCCATTCAAACATGACTATTCCAACACAACTAAAGAGGAAGAGTTGTTCTAATACAAGCTAACTATAAAGAGTTGTTTCAGCATAACTAGCATCGTCATAAAAGGTTGTCCGAACATAACCTAGCATTAAAGGAGTTTTTTGCTATGACTAAAAGCACAAGGTCCCTAAACCTATCTATCATTGTCAAAGAGATTACTCAATTGCCCAAAACAACAGGCCCTAAGAAATTGTTCAATTGCCCAAAACAATGGGCCCAAAAAGAAATATTGTTTTTGCCTTACAAAAAAGGAAGGAGAAAAGAAAGAAGAACTGGAAAAAAGAAAAACATATAAGTTACTGCTCATCAGGGACAGGATCTGCAAGGGTCGTAGTTGCAGCCTCTTCCATTACATCAGCAACAGTTTTGGTCTCCTCCGTCACCTTCTTTGTCATTGCCTCGGAAGGACGATCAGCCAAGAGCTCCTTCTTAACATCATCCATAACCAAACTAGAATGGTCCAAGTCAAGGTGATGCTTTGCCATCCACTTCTTGAGAAGGTCAAAGCCTTCCACGTAGTACCCGTACAACTCATCGGAGTACTCGTCGGAGTCTTTGAAGTCCTTCACCGCCATGGCTTTAACTATCAGCAATTTCAGCTCTAGGTCACCAATTTACTTGTCCTTTAGCTTGCAAAAATCTTTTCCACTTGTAGGCTCTTTTCCAAGGATGCCACACGTTCTTTATCGTTCTTAGCCTCAACAATAAGAATGGCAACCTTGCCTTTGAATGAATCATTTTCAGTAGAGAGGGACTTGATCATAGGCTCAGACGTAGCCATCCTCTTCTCCAAGTCCAAGAGTTTTCCAAAAACGAACAAAGGCTCCCCCAAACCTACAAAAAATCTCCCTTAGCAGAAATAAAGCAAGGGAAAAGAAGAAGTAAATACAACCTACAACATATACCTGCACAAGCTTTTGAATGTGAGATGACATCACCTCACTGGACAACTTTACCATCAGAGGACTTAGGTCATCCATGGAGAGCGCCTCATGAGCCTTTAGAACAGCCACGTCAGCATCGTCCCAAAAGGTAGGAAGAAAATATTTACCACCAACCTTCTTCTTCTTCCTAGCTTCCTCTCCAGCAAAGGCAATTACCTCCAAAGACGAAGTGGGAGAGGTAGGGCGCTCGGCAGGCGAATGGGCAGGAGAAGGAGTTATCACAAGATCTTCCTTAGAAATGTCACCCGTCTTTGAACGTTTCTTGGACAAAAGACCACTGACGAGGCCACCCTTGACCTTCTTCTCTTAAGCCTCAGCTAACTTCTGCTTGCTAAACCTAGTCATCATTCCTGAAAGGAAGAAGAAAATATATTAAAATAAAAATAAAAAAAGGAAGACAAAAAATGAAGAAATAAAGATTGAGGAGAGACGATCTCAGCAAAATGCTTGACGGATTCCAAATATTCCTTTACTTTCTCATCACGACGCTGATACCTCTTCTTCAGACGAGGACGTTGAGAAACTGCAAACGAAAACACAAGTATCTCACATACCATCGTCACTCATAAAAGAAAAGGAAAACAACAGAAAGAAGAGAAAGATACACCAGACATGAGAACTCCCCAACTACGAAAAAACTTAGGGGCTTTGTCTAAGTCCTCTCCAGGGATGAACTCCCAACCACTTCCAGAAACAAAAAAGAAGTTTGGCTTCCAATTTCGGAGAGGCAATGGGTAATCCAGTATCAACCTAAAAGCCTTATCCCACGGCTTAAACTCATAATAGTTGGGGTCCTTTAACTTTCTCAGACGATAAAACTGAAGGAATTTTTCCTTCCTGATGACATCACCATCATTGGTAGACATCCACACTACCATGCAAGATGATCTACCAAGAATTGGGCACTAATTGTGCCGGAGCAAGATGCAAATAAGAAAAATGTTCCCTAACAAAGGGATGAATAGGGAAACGAAGGCCACTAGTAAAATCGGCCTCGTAAAAACAAACCTCGTCAACATAAGAGTGACAGGCTCTCTCTTCGTTACTCAAGATCCTAATTTTTACGGAATCAGGGAACTAAAACCTATCCCTGATCCATTTTTCATCCTTTTCCGTGAGGGAACACGAAATTGTCCAAGGCCTTATAGGGGGTGGAAGGAGAAGTAGCCTCCGAAATCACACGGTCATCAGACGAGGATAACCCCGTCTCTAGGTCACTAGACCTAACCTCAGACATCTTTAACAACCTAGCTACCTTAGTAGAATGGGAAACCAGAGGGAATAATGAAGAAAGGACAAATTTGTATGGACAACCCTCCCTCTTGAAGAGACTGACCCACTTGAGGCACTCTTCCTCTATAGACTCGAGCAAACAACCTTGGCGAGCAAAAAAAAAAAAAAGCTATTAAAGGACAATCAACCCTAATAGCAGAGTAATCTACCATGGAAGAATAGGAAAAGAAGCAAGAGCGCGAAGAACTTACTAAGGAATGTAGGACAGAGAAAGGAAGCTTGAAGGAGAGACAAACCCTAGAATAAAAACTGAACAAGGAAAGATTGAAGAAGAAAGGAAATAGGAGGGAAAAATGCAAAATAAGTGGCCAAAGCACGCGCAGGAAATAGGTCGAATGCATCCTGACCGTACACGTGGCACTCAACTGCTCAAAAATCAACTCGTCATAAATGTGCAGTACACAGAATATGAAGCGTCAGACGAATATGTTCTCATCTTGTCCAACAGAAAAAGATTCGAACAAGGGGGCAGCTGATGAGTCAGAAATTTACTATCGTCATTAAGATGATACCGTCATAAACCAAGAGACGATGTTAGGAATTTATTACGCTCATTAATGACAATACGTAACAGATGGAGCAATGGTCACAAAAGGAGCTGTGAACTTCAGACAAAGATTTTGTAACGCACTAGCCGTTGAACATAAATACAGTAATTCATTGCCCATTGATTAGACACTCAACTATAAAAGAAAAGGTGATAGAAGTTAAAGGTACACACAAAATACTCTACGAAATCACTCTCCAGTCTGTTTCTCTCTAAAATCTTTCTCCCTTACAGACTTAAGCATCATAGGTGGTTTGGCTAACGCCACACAGGTGTGTTACTCTTCCACCCAGTTCATTTTGCAGGTTTTTCCTTCAATATAGACAATGTCAATCACAGCTTCGTCCATCCGCTACGACAAGGAGCTCAACTGCTGATTTTTTGCATCATTAGAAAGCATCTTGATTACTCTACTTTCCATGTGTTGGATTCCAAATGATTTCCTTATCATGGTGATAATTGGACTAACAAATTGCAGCCAAAATCTCTTCCGTGTGTGTTTAATGGTTACAACACAAAGTATAAAGGCTACAAATGTCTATATCCACCAACTAGACGTGTGTATATCTCTTGACATATTGTGTTTGATGAGGTAGTCCTACCTTACAATGAGCCCACTAAACTCTATAACAATAATTCAATTGAGAGGGAGATGTGCACCTTTTCAGATTGGGAGTTGTCGATGCCTTGTGGCAGTCAACCACCCATTACAGTGATGCTCACCACAAGTCATTGGATATTTTCTAAAGTGTGATTGGTCACCTGACTTTAATTTTATTACCAGTCCTAGGCTAAGAAAATTTGTCATTTTTCTTTAATCTAATACGGAGGGTAAAAAAAAATTGATTCTTGAGTTTTGAAGTCTAGTTACGTGTGAGGAAGGTGTTAGGCACCCCACAACACATGTCCAGAGATAGTCCTTTGTTTTGGGAAAATCTTAATTTTCAAACATTAGTAGTAAAAAATAAGCTATTGGCGTTAGTTTTCAGGGCTTAGAAGAATTGGGCTTTAAGGTTTGATTTTGGAAAGGGATGTGGCCTTTATCAATGCTTCGTTAGCACATTTGGAATTGTTGCTAAATTTCTACGACGAAAATTTGGCAACATTTCATCTTATTTTCGTGGTGAAAATTTGGTAGCATTTCGCCACAAGTGCGTCATAGCATACAAAACACTATTCTCACCTTAAGGTACAAGAAAGATAAATCAGACATTGCCTACATCCAAAGGGTATGACCTAACAAGGTACATGTTAAGATAAATTAGACATTGTCATACCCTAAGAATATGGCCCAAGCAAGATACAAGGAAAGAAATTCCTAATCTAGAGACAAAATTCTAAAGAAAAGGCTAAGAGAGAGAGAGAGAGAGAGAGAGAGAGAGAGAGAGAGAGAGCCACTCGAAGAGGCTAAGCCTCCTAATCTATTGAACATTTCCCTTTTTGGGCATGCGCCTTCTTGCTTGCATCTTACCCCTTTTAGCTTGTGTTTTGGAAGTTGTGCCCTCGGTCCAAGCGTGTACATGCAACAACAAAGGAAACACAAAGCCAGCAAACAAGCATAAGAAAAAAAATAAAGAAACAGGTAAAGCACTAGGCAAACATGCAAGAAAGCACATGAAAGATTAAGACAAGCATAGCAAGCATAAAGGAAGCAAAGCATGTTATCTCACAAATGAGAAGGGAAAACATGTTATAAGGCACATACAAGGCTAACATGAGAAACCCTAACATGCAAAGACAAAAAAAAAAAAAAAAAAAAAAAAAAAAAAAAGGGAGAAAGGCAAGCTGCAAGCAAGCCAACATCACAAAGATGTACTCTCACACATGGTTGCATCCAAACAAGCCACAAAACGGAGAGAATACAACCAAACAAACAAAGAGGCCCCAAAGACCAATAAGCACAAATCCATAGAGGAGAAACTAGCATGTGAAGGATGGCGAGGATGCAAGAAACAAGATCTAAGCACACAAGCATGGATCCAAGCATAAACACATGAAAAAGGGCAAACAAAGCAAAAAGGAACTAATCCAAACCCTTTATAAAGACTTGGGCATATGGATGTAGGCCTAGATCACTAGATCTAGATTTGCACCCTACCCAAAAGCCAAACACAAGAAAAAGGCATAAACAAGATGTATAAAGCTATAAAAAGCACAAGGCATAGCATCCATACGAAGCTTTAAGCACATAAACATGGTAAGAAGCTCATAAACATGACAAGAAGCACAAACAAGGAATTTAGACATATCCTAACCCAAGAAGACTAGGCCAACAACATAAAAGCAATAAAACATGTTAAGAAAGCAAATAGACATGCTAGGAAAACAATAAAACATGTTAGAAAGTAAGATAAAGCAAGAAACATGCTAGGAAAAAAAAGGAAGCAAGAAACATGCATAAAATTAAATAGGTGTAGATAGTAGCTGAAAAGCTACATCTACACCCCTAAACCTCAAATCCAAGCTACAAAGACCAAGGAGAGGAAGGTGAGAGCAAGAACATTTCCTCATGATTGATGGGAAAAGTGAGAAATCAAAATTTGCCCAAAAAAATGCCCCAAAGATGTTCTTTTTTAAATTTGGGGGGCCTGGGGGTATTTATAGTATTTTTGTGAATGTTCAGCTTTAGGGGCCATCGGCTAGCTCTGGTGGCCCTTGAAGGTACGCGGGGTTTATTGCTGATGTTAGCAATCTCGTCTTTTCCCAGTTTTGACTTCGATCGCATATTTGAAGACCTTCCTAGACTCCAATTGAGCTGATCTTGGTATCCCAGGAAAGGCATGGATGTCTAGTTTCCAGAACACTTAACAAAATGAAGATCCAACAATCGAATAAAAAGTTATGGCCTCGAGAAGTGAGCTGACATGCTCAGCATGGTTTTCAAGTCATCTCAACCTTTTTAACTCCAATTTTGACCCATGAATAGTTATTGGAAATGAATTCAATAATCCATGAATAGTTATTGGAAATGAATTCAATAATCTTTGCAATGACATTAGTTCCAACCCATTCTGATAATCGGATTAAAATTAGGTTTTCTGGCGTTCCTAGGAGTCAACCTTAGGTCAAACTTGGTTGAAGTAGGTCAAAGTTGACAAAAATCTTCAACCAACTTGGTTTTGATGTAAAAGCATGAAAAATGTTGTTTTGGGGTGGTTTTGACCAACTTTAACTAAGGGCATTTTGGTCAATTTGACCTAAAAAGGAATTTCGAGTGCTCCAATACTCGAACGAATCACCATGTCAATCTAGATGTTCCCATGGTCTTTTGGCGAAAAATTAATATTTTTGGAATTTTTGGGGTCTGGCACACAGATCGAGGACGGACAAAATATGGTATCTACAGGAGCTAAATACCCCTAATGCATCTTCAGATAGCAATTCTCCTTCCTATCAAAAAAAAAAAAAGATAGCAATTCTCCTACAAATCTATCTACATTACCATCTTTGTCTACACTAGCACTACTAACTCTCTCATGGCCTTCAATTTCAAATTCTATCATGGAGCCCACACTTGAGTTATTTGCCTCACCTTTCTCATCTTGGGCTAACTATTCCCCAAGCTTATCTAATGTTGCATAAGTCTCTAACCCATCAGATGTTATATGGAGCCCATTTCTCAAGATGTGCCCCTTTTTCCACTTCGTCACTTGCCCCTATTAATCAAACAACCATACTATGGTCACTCAGTCAAAGGCTGGAATCACTCAACCTAATCCAAAACATCATGGTTTTCATGTTGCACAAGCTTCACCTGACATCCCTCAAGAACCACAATCCATCACAGCTACAAAATGCCATCCCAGTTGGGCGATTGCCATGTATGAGTAACTTGTTGCTCTTGCAACCAGCCACACTTGGACTCTTGTTCCTTATCAACCTGATATGAATGTAGCGGGTTGCAAGTGAGTTTACAAAGCTAAGCTTAATCCTGATGGCTCTCTTGAACGTCTCAAGACTTACTTAGTAGCCAAGGGCTTCAACCAAGTAGATGGTGTTGATTTTTCAGAAACCTTCTCTCTAGTTGTCAAACCTGCAAGTATTTGACTTGCTCTTACAATTGTTGTTGTGAAAGGCTAGGAAATACGTCAACTTGAAGTCAAGAATGCATTTCTTCATGGGTATTTTTCTCAACCTGTGTATATGCAACAACCACGTGGATATGTTAATCCGACTTCCAACACATGTCTGCTAACTAAGTATTGCTTTATATGGTCTTAAACAAGCTCCTAGAGCTTGGTTTGATAGACTTAGTGAGTTTCTTCATGCTCTTGGGTTCTACTGCAGCACAACTGACCCAAGCTTGTTCATTTGTCACTCCCAAGGTGGTATCCTTGTTTTACTTCTCTACGTGGATGACATGGTGGTCACTAGTGATGATCCATCTCAAATCACATGGCTTATCTCTCAATTAGCATGTGAGTTCTCCATTAAAGACCTTGGATTTCTTGATCATTTTCTTGGTATCAAAATCTAGTGACTTCCTACAGGCCTCTTTCTCTCTCAACACCGCTATGCACTAGATCTCTTACAACGTGCCTCAATGAGTTCTTGTAAACCAATCTCCACACCCATGCCATCCAAAGGTCGACATTTGCCAAAATGTAATGAATTGTACCTTAATCCTACTCATTATAGGGGCATTGTTGGTGGTCTTCAGTATCTCACCTTCACAAGACCTTTCATCTCCTATAGTGTTAACTTTGTATGTCAATTCATGCATGCTCCTACCTTGGCCCATTACATGCTTGTTAAACGTATCTTGCGCTATGTTCGTGGTAATACTCACCTTGGTATGCGTATTTTAGCCTCTAGCACCCTTGATCTTTACTCATTTTTCGATGTAGATTGGGCGGGTTGCCCTACTAATCGTCATTCTACAACTGGATTTTGCATTTTCCTTGGTGGTAATTGTATATCTTGGAGTGCTAAGAAACAATCAACAGTTGCTAGGTCCGGTGCTAAAGCTGAGTACCGCTCCGTGGCATCTACTACAGCTGAACTCACATAGCTTTGCTTTCTCCTGCAAGACCTTGTCATACCTCTCCCGTTCCCTCCAATTTTGCAACTTCCTTGCACATGACAGTCAATCTAGTCTTTTATGGTCATACCAAACACGGATGCTTTGTATCTTCTACCAATTAGTTCATTGACTTTTTTACAAAGTTGCTGTCCAAGCTTCCATTCTTGTCATTACGAATGGAACTTGGCCTTTGTCCTAACCCACAGCCTAATTTAAGGGGGAGTGGTGACAACAGAGATTCAAGACCACAGCTGGCACCATTAGTTTCGGCAGACCAACAAGGATGGCATGATCTCCTCCATATTTTCCTCCCTTGCTTTTAGCAGAACAACAAGATATTAGCTCTTTTCCTTATTATCCTCTCTAGAGTAACAGTGGTAGAATTTCAAATAAATTTAAACATGCCTAGCAAGAATAGGCATGATCTCCTCCATATTTTCTTTACTCTTTCCTCATATATCGCTTATTACATTTACATCAATTATGTTGTAGAGATCCCACCTAAATGGGTCAATACATCTTGTAATAGTTTCTATATAAGTGAGAGTTTGGATACAACTGAATTTGGGTTTGTATTTGTGTTTGTGATTAAAACAGTGGGTCTCGTGCACTATTCACAGGACTTGCAAGTACTTTTTTCACCAAAAACAACTTTAAAACTGGGTCCTACGACACTATTCACACATATAAAAATTATTTTGCTACAGTATTTTCAGTTTTCAACAATAAGTGGTATCTAAACAGACTCTAAGTAAATACAAGAAATATCTCTGAATCAACTATAAGATAGAGTTCTCAAAATTCTTTTAAATTACCCTCAGTTTTTCTCAATAACCAAATTTTACCCCTAGACAAAATAAGCTGGTGATTCATTTCTCAAAAAACCCAATCTCACAGTTGTACCTTTCATCACAAAAATTTGAGAATCTCTCGTGATGATAGAGTTTTTGGGTGAGTGAGGTGTCACCTACCTATTGGTGGAGTGGATTTCTTATTGATAAGGTTTATGGGATTAATAATATTTTTGTGCTTAGTGAGTAAGTGGATTTATTTTTTTAAGAATACTTTTAATTTTCAAAAATGAGTTTATTAGATTTTAAGTAAAATTAAATACTGTACATTAGATTTCTCAATTGAATTTACAAACTTGGTTGCATTAATCAATAAAAATATTTGAAAGTCAAACCAAAATAATAATAACTAGTCGCTAACCCATGCGATGCATGGGAAAATATTGAAAAATAAATTTAATCCGTCTTTTTGTTCTATTAAATTTAATCTTTCTTTTATTTTTTTCAAATAAGAGTTCAAGTCTAATGATAAAAAGCAATCATCGTGTAACAGATGTAATAGATTAACATTTTAAATAATAAATCTATAGTTTTATGACATCTTAAACTTTTTTTTCCTTAATGGCATAATGTGTTAGGATCACAAAAGAGTGTGTGTAAAATCTAACCCGTGCTATGCACGAGAATGCTAGCAATTTTTTTAAATAAAAATAAATAAAAATTAAGATGAACCTCCAAATGATGTGACATTAGAATTGTAACAGCCATCAAATAATAACAAAATATACATTTTTCTAGATTAAAAAAATGACACAAATAGCTCAATCATTTGCTTGTGTGACACTGTTGCACCACTCCCAAATGACACATACACCACAGAATCATTTGGTTGCTTGTTTAGCCAATCAAACAGCAAGCCATTCTTGGAGGAGTTACCTAATTGTGTTACTATTAGACCAATTGGGTACACTAGTCTTTTTAATACATAACCAAATAGTTTATCATCTCTCAAAGCCGTAACTGTTTTAGGCTGAAGCTCCTCCCAATAGTTTTTTATTTGCACATATTGGGCAAATGTCCCAATACCATGTCTTTTTGCTATGGCTTTTTTTTTATTTTTCAATTTCATTTATTTCATGTCTTCCACTAAATATTCAATGTATTCATTATATTTAAAAAAACCTTGAAGTAAAGCTGTATCCTCAAATAACTAAATATAAGAGTTTAATTCCTCTCTGTTTCAATTTAAAACCAAATTATGCATAAAAGCAAAAAAAATTTCCTTTGTTCCAATACGTCTTTAGTACCAAAATCACAAATCCATTAAAATCAAATTATGTATAGAAAATCTTAGAGATTGAAAGACAACTTTAAAGTATTTTTTGTATCTTCTTCCTTTGATGCTTTGTAGTAGTCCTTGAATATGCAATTTTGTTTTCCTTGAATACAGATGTTGGTGTGAGTTGCACATTGCTTTGAGCATCAAGTTTTTGAAATTTTGTACAATCACCATCTTCTTCAGTTGATAAGTTGTTGCTACATTCATTTGAAGTATCACTGATGTAAGCCTGGCAATAAAACAGGTTGAGGAATGTATTACAACATATACCATGCATCAGTTTTCACAATTCGGCTTGCATTGATGCTTTAAGCAGTATTGTAGAGATTGTAAATAAATTAAAAATGTGAATCCAAAACAAAGCACTTACTGATCTTTGAATTTAGCAGTCTTAGGAATGTCCAAATCAATATAAACTCTTGTTCCATTTGTTGACGATAAGTTATACTCTCCTGCAATGCACAAGATTCATTAGAAAAAAAAAAAGTACAATTATCTATATATAAACTTATATTTGTGGTAAAAAGGCCATTCCATTGAGGCCCATTATTTGTACACTATTGAATATTGAAGTTTCAATGGAATCATCACAGTAACAGAGAGAGGTCTACATCAGAGGGCATAGTATCTTGTAGACATGTACAATATAGAGGTAAATAATCCAACTTTGCTGTGCTAGATATAGATGCTAAAGATAATGACATTTGAGTAAAGGAAAGGGAAGGAATGGGGTCTCTCAAAGCCAGGGAAAAAAGCAATAAAGTAACTGGGAAGAAAAATCAAAATGCCTCAAAATTTGAAATGACATCCCACCCATCTACAATAGGTTATTCCAGCTTCTTAGTGAGTCCATCCCTCACTCGAAGGTTAACTATCTCTACAAAACCTAATGAATATATCAAAAATTCTAACCTTGACACTCATTGACACGTCCCTTAACACACAACCATCATAACTGATAGTAAAGAATTATTTTTTCAGTTCTTATCTGGCATTGCCTGGGCCTATTAGTTTCTTGTCTAAACAATGCAGGTAACAGGAAAGCTCTTTTATTAACCCCAAAAGAAGCATATTTACTATCAGACAACTGCAGGATGGATGGTTCAACTTTGAAGTTTCCACAGTTTCACCTTAATAAAAAAGTTGGAAGTTTTGAAAACTTAAGTAAAAAAATATATATCAAAGTTTCAAAGGTAACTCAAGTTTAAAAAGTGGTTAAGAGAATCTACAAATTGTAAGTCTGACACATAGTTTAGAAAAATGCTTATATGGTTAAGATCGTATTGAATATTTATCAGCTGTTTTAATTGGCAGTTGATGTTTGCTATGAAATTTTTTAGATCGTGGTTCTGACTCCTTTTTTATAAGACAAATTCTACACATTCAGATGATGTTGTATATATATGCCATGTAATTTAAGGGTAGATTAACATCTTTTAGTATCCCAGCTTGCTAGGTAGTGCTGTTTTTATTTTTCTTCCTTTTTAAATTAGATCATGTTTCCAATATATTTCAATTGCCCCTTTTCCATTATAGTTTTCAAAAAACTTCTTCACTATACACAATTTATTAGCATTGTTGTCTACCATTCTAGAAAGCAGAAGTTTCTTCAAAAAAATTTTTTAGAAAGCAGAAGAATGGATTAGAAGGGGGGAATCTCACACTCATTGAGACATCCCTTAACACTCATTGAATATATCAAAAATTGTAAAACCAAAAAACAACAATACACAGTTTAGTTGCAAACAGAATGTGATAAACCATTTAAAAACAAAAATTTGTATTTAAAGCAACGCAATAGACAATTCAAGTTAAGTGAAACAGTCAAGACTAACACAGTATCTGATCTGATTCAGATAATAAGGATAGTTTTCTGAGAACTTTACATAATAATTCAGCAGAAATACTTTGTATTCCAAACAATATCTTATACAAATTAAGAAACTCCAACCAAGGCTACTAATAATAACAAAAAATAAAGAAAAGTACAAATCTCCAACCAAATAGAAAAAGGAATTAAAATACAAAATAAGAAAATGTGAGAACCTGAGAGGAGGATATGGTATATATACTCATGGATTGTCACACCATCTCAACCATCATGGGGCAGCATTGAAGTTTTATAGGTCAAACCACGTACTGAGTGACCCTTCCTGAATTTGATATATATTAGAACCACACGCAAAGCCAAACTACAAGTTTACAAATATCCTCATACTCAACAGCTTTAAATTTCAAATTCACAAATAATAATAATAATTTCCAACCAAATTCAAAATTATAAAACTACAAAATACAATCAACTCTAGAATACAAACCAAATTCAAAATTATAAAGCAAGAAATAAAAATTTCATCAACACATTTTTAATTCCCTATTTCTCTATAATGAAGAGGCAGAAGGCTGGCATTTTAGGTAGCCAAATAATTATTCAACCAAACAGCAATTAAGCTAAGGTAACTCGGATATGCTAAAAAAACCTAAATAGCAAATAAAGCAGAACTTGAAGATAAAGCAAAACCTATAGGATTGTTGTCAGATTTTAAGGGTTGGGAGGCTCTTCAATACTATCTCCACTACAAAACCCATTCATATCCACAATATTTTCTTACAAAACCTGTAGAATTTGATTTTCTATTAGTGTTTCCCTGACTTCAACAAAAAATAAATAAATAAATAAATAAAAAATAGAGAGGAAAAAAGGGTTAGGAATTGAAATCCCTAAATTGACAGAAAACCTAATTGAAGACAGTAGGAAAAGAGATTAGTTATAGATTAATTGAGAAATACCCAGAGAGAATGATCTGATATGGTGGTCGGGTTGGAGATTGAAAACGTTGGCACCCATGGTCGAGCTTGGGTCTACGTTTGAGAGAGGAACACCCATGGTCGTGCTTGGGTCAGTGTTTGAGAGAAGATAGATAACAATCTTTTGCTTGATTTGTTGTTTCTTCGTTGATTCGTTAGTCTGCTAGCAAAATAGGTTTGTTTTTATCGGGTTTGCTTTTGGGGAAGAAAGAGACTTTTTTTTTTTAATTTTATTTTATGTGGAGAGGTTTTTTAATTAGTTTATGCGGAGAAGTTCTTTAGTCTACGGCTCACTATTAGATAGTTAATAATTAATAGTTTATTAATTAGTTCTTTTATAATATAAATAAAAAATGCTGATGTGGAAAATTGTGGAGAGAGCAAAAGCTTCAGTTATATATATATATATATATATATATATATATATATATAGATTATTATTAATAAGGAGGTGAAACCATAATTATGAAGAAAAAAAATACCTAATATATATAGTTTGTCATTTTTAATTATTTACATCTTAGAGCACTGATAAGTGGTATTTAAACACTCGATTTTTCAAAAATTACTTTTTAATAACTTTTACTAAATGATGTGCTTTATAAAAATTAAAAAAAAAAAAAAAAAAAAAAAAAAAAAAAAAAAAAAACCAATTCCATATCGCAATTTTATATTAAAATTGCTATTTTTTTAAAAAGCATCATTTCAAAATGATGAGTCAAACATACCACGTGAGAGAGCAGAATCCAAGGAGAGTAATTTGCTAATTTTCAAATTTGGGTAATTCCCAGCCGACCACGTAAGAAAGCATAATCCAAGAGAAGTCAAAATTTGTTACTTCCCAATCCCAACAAAAAAAAATTAATCGCTAATAATAGATTTCTTATTATTGTATATATTTTTTTGGCGGGTGGGGTTGCTAAGCAATTAAAAATTATTGTTTTTGACGGTCAATATCAGAGGGAATTTGTAGACTAGCCGTGTGAGAGGAAAAAATACCATAAGTTAGCAAGCAAACTCGAGGATTAAAGACTCGATTCCCACTTGGTGAGTTGGAAGTTTGATGCCAGATAGATCTCGAGTCTTATTAACTCAAGTTCTAAAAAGCAAAACCGAGTCTCTAAGACTCAATTTTGGAACTTGAAGAACAACAGACCTAAAGAAGAACAGATCTAATGATGAAGAACAGAGGGAGGAACAATTTGATGACGAAGAACAAAGAGAGGAACGATCTGACGATGAAGAACAGATGAACGATCTGACGATGAAGAACAGAGACGAAGTGGTGAGGAAGAATGCTAGATGATTGGAGTCTTTAGATCTTGGAACTTGAAGAACAATAGACCTGAAGAAGAATAGATCTAATGACGAAGAACAGAGGGAGGAATGATCAAACGACGAAGAACATAGGGATAAAGAATTTGATGACGAAGAACAGAGACGAAGTGGAGAGGAAGAACGCTGGACGATTGGAGTCTTCAGGTCTGCACGAAGAAGAACACTGGACGAACTCAGAAGATTGCAAGAAAGAAGAAGTGAAACTCGAGACTTAAAAGTGAAACTCGAGTTCCATGTGGATTTTCTTCCATATCAGCTTCCACCACTTACAAATTGAGACTTAAAAACACAAGTTTTATCTTGGAACTTGAGTTTTAGACACTCGAGATACTAGTTTACAATATTGTTTTAAAATGTGACAACTAACTAAATTTTTTAATATTTAATGTTATTTGGAAAAAAAATTCGTCAATATCACTTTTTCATTTCTTCAGCCACTCTGACTAATTAGTCTAATTCAGACGGACACTTGCAAGCAAACCAAGCAAAAAATATATATATATATATATATATATATATATATATATATATACACACACATATATGTATATTATAGGCTGAGAATCGATTATCTAGATTTTTGGCACTCCTTAGAAAAGCATCTCTTCTAAAATAATCAGATTATCAAAAAGTTTACAGAAACAAATTGTGCCACAAACTAGTGATGGTCCCCATGTAATGATGTAAGAATAATGCTAAATTTGAGACGAGATCTAATTTTGATTGCAGTGGGGGTAGCCTTGTTGGTCCCCCTGTGTACCATGCTATGCATGAACTCAACTTGCTCTATATAATATTTGTAATAGTTATCTCTTTGGTGTAGCATTCAATGATGCAAAGAGCTACTTGCCTAACATTTTCCTTGTGATTGTCGTCTCCCTTCGGCCTTCTGGTACTAGATATACGTACTTTCTCAAAATATTTCGAGCAAGTTTTGCTTTCTGTCCATGGATTACTCTTCTTCCAAAATGAATCTTAGTCCCAAAAGTAATGAAAAAGAAGAATATAGTTCTGATCCAAAAGCTTTTGAGGAATACAAACCGTTAATCTCGTCCCTCCCTAGAAGAAAAGGATGGGTTTTAAATCAATTCTACCATTACCAAGGTTTTTGGCACAATCTCTTCTACTTAGAAGGACTCTTGTCAGCTCAAGAACATTTCAAGCCTCAACCCAACGACATCTTTTTGAGTAGCGTTCCAAAATCCGGCACAACATGGCTTAAGGCCCTATCTTTTGCCATCTTGACTCGTTCCAGTTTTGATGCTTCTACAAACCCTTTGCTCACAACGACGCCACACGAGTGTGTACACTCCCTTGAGGGTGATCTAGCCCATAACTTGTTTCATCGGAATCTAGACACTCCACTTATAGGTACGCATGTTCCCTACACTTCCTTACCAAAACCTGTTATAGATTATGGGTGTAAAATTATTTATATATGTAGAGAACCCAAGGATGCTTTTGTATCTTTATGGCATTTTTGCTGTAAGGCAAGTCCTAAGGGTGTGGAACTCTCGGCCAGAGAAGATCTTGACTTTGAGGAGGCATTTAAGTTGTTTTGTGAAGGAATTTCTGTTTTTGGACCATATTGGGATCATGTATTAGGGTATTGGAGAGCAAGCTTAGAATTTCCTGAAAGGATACTATTTTTGAAATATGAAAATTTAAAGAATGAGCCTGTGTTTTATGTAAAAGAAATGGCCAAATTTATGGGTTATCCATTCTCTTTAGAGGAAGAAACTAGAGGAATGATTGAAAATATTGTTGATCTATGTAGCTTTGAGAATTTGTCCAAATTGGAGGTCAATAAAAGTGGTTGGCTCCATGGTCGACCTTACTTGGTAGAAAAAAATGCATTTTTTAGGAAAGGTGAGATTGGAGATTGGAAAAATTATCTTAAACCTACTATGGTTGCACGTCTTGACGAGATAACTGAACACAAGTTTAGAAGTTCTGGCTTGACATTTAATGTCTCATCTGATGCATGAATTGTTATGGGAATTTTCGATTAATCCCGATCTTGTCGTGGCAAATTGGAACCAATTGTGTTTTAGTACGCATAGAGTTTTATTGAACTAAGAACAACCGTTACCTACTAGTAGATGGTTGTAAGTGTGGGTACTACACACTCGTGCGTGCTTCCTGTTATTTTTTTATTTTATTTTATTTTTATTTTTTCAATTCCCTGTTCGAAATATGATGTACTGCCCACTATTGATCGAAATTGTATCTTTATTTGAACCTCAATGTTGTTACTTGTTTTCCCTTTTTTGTTTATTGAAAATACATGACATTAATGCATGTAATTGACTAATTTCGCCTTCATTTTTCAAATAAAAGAAATATCTAATGGATATATGGTGGCAATTCCAATTGTAAAAGGAATTGATAAATTGAAAGCACAATACTACTAGCAAAGCATATGCATAAATACATTATACAAATCCTCTAGGCTATATTTTGTGTTCCACAGATTGTGGGATGACATCTGTTTAATTTTTTATTTTCATTATAAACTTCAATTATTTTAAAAAGAAAGTAAAAATAACACATAGTTAGTTATAATTAGTGAAAAATAAATGAAATACAAAATGTAATATAGAGGATTTGTATTCCATCATGCGAGTTGGGCCAAAATATAAGCTAACATGCATATCAATTTCCTGGGCCTCTACGTTAATTTACATAACCCCTCAGAAGCATGTGAAGAAGCCTGCTGTTTGTGGTTAGGAAAAGGAGACCAAGTTTATATTTCATCTCACCGTTTATATACACACTAAAGACAGTTCTAGTGTAAGCCACCTTGCAACAGCCAAGGAAGGTCAATCTCTCTACTTTTACTGGATTGGACAGTAAACATATTGCCCTGTTTGAGTTCTTCACTTCTTTGGCAATATTGAAATTCGTACATTTATAAACAAGTTACTCTAAAAATGGTACATTGTATAAAATTCTCTTAAGATAGCTAGTCCAAATTTAACAATTGCGCTTCTGTCTACGGATTGCTTTCTAGAAATAACAATTTATAGAGTTGCCAATATCTGCTTTCTGGAAATAAAATTATACAGTTGTGCCATGTTTGCTTTCTAGAAACAAAATAGTGACTGAAAGAAATTGATTTAGAACCAACTTTTATGGCTTAGTTAATTTTAAGCTATTTAGAGACATTATCCCTAGTAGTTCAAGTTTTTTTTTTTTTTTTTTTTGAGAAGGTAATAGTTCAAGTTATTATTAACCAATTGACATAAGCGTGGATAGATAAACATAAAAACAATCCAAATCACAAAACAAAACAAGCTCTCACAAGAATACTGAAGTGTGTATGGAGAGAAAAACTCGAGAAGTGGGCAGAAAAAAAGACTCCAAATCCTCTAGCACCAAATTATCCACTAATCAAGAATAGTTGTGGTACATATCATTTACAATACCCTTTAAGCTTAGGAATGACTATGTACTCGAGCCTCCAGCTCCTTCTAACAATCAATTCCTCAAATCCTTTCTTCTTACTAGTCTTTGGATCCACAATCGAGCCTCCAATTGCAATGACCAAGTCTCATTGGCAATTATGGGATTATTGCTCCAATGATTCTCCAACACCAATCAACAACAAGAACTTTGAGTATTTAAATGTGCATGATGGTATGAATCTCCTCTCATAGAATTTAGTAATCTGAGAGGGAGAACTTAGAGAGATGGAATGGATTTTAATTTGCACCAGGGTTTTAGGACTTTCTCTAGCTTTTTAATATGGGGAATAGGTCTAGAAAATTCATGAAAAATGGTGCTTATAAAGAGAAGTTGAGGTCTAGTATTGTAGATAAGTTCGTAATTGAATTGCCAAGGTTCGCGCATTTTCACTTGAAAGTGGGGCAAAATTGTTTCCTCAACTATTTTTGTGAATTCTCCCGATACTTCACCTGACTCTCCAAGTTTGCTCTTACAAATTCCTTTAGATTGCAATTCCAACTTTCAACTTCAACCATCTTCAGCTGATTACAAAATTATACTCACAACATTACATTAATTACATTGTAAAATTGAAATTCAAAATTACATCCAAACTTGCCATGGAATTGGCTAAAAACCTAAGGCCCTGTTTGGTTTTTTTTTTTTTTTTTTTTCGCCACTCATCACTCATCACTTAAAATACCCCAATTTCCTATACCCACCCGTTTGGCACATGTTTTCAACTTCTCATCACTCTCAATTTTTTCTACTTTTTGTGGGACCATACCTGAGCACCATGTCAGGCATTCTTGATAGCCTACCCGCCTCACACCATTTCATCATTTCATATCACTCATTGTTCATTTCCTTTTCCCTTCAGCCCCCAATACTCTCCCAAAACCAGAGACTTCAACCTAGGCATTCCTTTTTCTTTTTTTTTCCTTCAACCCCTAATACCCGCAACAACCACTTCGGTTCTGAGCTTGAAGCACAAACCCAGAAAATTCACAAACCCACAACAACCAATTCGTTGCCCCAATCGTTGATTTTTTTTTTTTTTTTTTTTTTTTTATGGGTCTGAGATGAGAAAGGCGAAAAGGAAGAAAAAAAAGAAAAGAAAAGTAAGAAAGATTGGACCTACAACGATCTCCCAAAACCAGGCATTCCATTTTTTTTTTTTCCTTCAACCCCCAATACCCATAACAACCACTTCGGTTTTGAGCTTGAAGCACAAACCCAGAAAATTCATTAGCATCCTTGAAGCACCTAGAAAATTCACAAACCCACAACAACCAATTCGTTGCCCCAATCGTTGATTTTTATTTTTTGTGGGTCTAAGATGAGATAGGCGAAAAGGAAGAAAAAAAAAAGAAAAAGAAAAAAAAAAAAAAAAAAAAAAAGAGAGCCCAGAAGCCCAATGAAAAGGAATGGAAAAAAGAAAAAGAAAAAAAAATGCAACCAAACCCAGAAACCCAATGTGAAAAGGAAAAAAAAGAAGAAAAAAAGAAAAGAAAAAAGAAGAAGATGAAGAAGACCAGACCAGACCAAGCATGAAAGGGAAAAGAAAAAAAGAAGAAGAAGAAGACCAGTGTGAAAGGGAAAAGAGATGAAGAAGAAGAAGAAGAAGACCAATGTGAAAGGAAAACTCACCGAACCCAGTGAACAAAAAAAAAAAAAAAAAAAAGGGTCAAAAGTTGCGGCTGTGCTCTGACAGTGGGTCCCTCTATGTGTGTTTAATTACAAAAATGCCATTGGAAACAAAAATGTGTTTTCAGTTTCCATAACTCATCACTCAAAAATCAGAGAATTGATTGATGAAAACAAAAACTAGAAACAAAAACCAAACAAATTTCTCAGCCGTGGGTCCCACTATTTTTGAGTTATGGGTGATGGAAACAGAGTTATGAGCAATGAAAACAACAAATCCAAACAGCCCCTAAATGTCCTAACAATCTCCCCCTTTAAATGGAAGAACTAAATTGAATAAAGCTACAAGTTAGAAGACTGAAATTGTACAAAATTGAAGTTACAAGATTAAGTTGAATTTGAATTATGTTAGAGAGTGTAATTTGTAATTTAGCTATTATTTTATGAATATATATTTTTCTCTGTGTGTAAATGTTGTAAGGTTGAATTTATTCAACCATGTGTTAGATTTATTTCGTGCCAAATTTGCTTGTAATTCAGTAATTAGAAACTCGGCATTTAGGTGGGAATTATGTAAGGGTTGTGTGTGAGAGAGTGTGAAGAATTGATCAAGTGTGTGCATTCAAGAGCATTCTCGCGACTGGAACTCGCAACTGACTCATGAGTGGTGACTCGCCAGAAGTGTCACACGTGTGAAACATGCAAGAAGTTGAAGGGTCATGACAGCTGAATCACTATAGGACAAAAGTACAGTCTGGCCATTATGTTAGTTGGCGACTGGAACTCGCGACTCATCCCAGTCGCGAGTCACTCGCCAAAGCCCCCTGTTTTGCAGAAAAATGATTTTTCACATTCCTTGTCATACCCTACTATAAATACCCTTATACTCACGAAATGTAGAGAGCTTCTAGAGAGAATTTTGAGAGATAAACCCTAGAGAACAATAAGATTGATTCATCCACAATCTTATACCTTTGATTCTCAAATTCCTCTACTCTCACCCTCTCCATTGTTATACCCTTGAGAGGATCTTTAGCCAAATCCTTAGATCACCATATTCATATCAGTGAGAAGGTTATTTGGTGCTTGGGAAGCAGTTCAGAGAGGACTAATTGATTTGGTTCATGCAATGGGCTTATTACGGGATCCGGTAAGCTAAAGAAGACAAGGTTAGGCTTAACCCTGTTAAAGCAAGAAGCTTGGAGGGCTTAGGTGCATCGGGTAGATTAGGCTTGGAGGGTCTATTGCTATTCATATATCCCAACTGATTTTCTAATTGATCATTTTACCGCTTAGAGGGCGGCGGAGAGGTTTTTCGCCGAGTTCTTCGGTTTCCTCTTCGATAACATATGTCGGTGTTATCTTGTGTTTGCATCTCTCTAACCCTTACGCTTTGCTTTTAATTACTGCTGTGTTGTGATTAGATTATGGCTTAGAGTTATTTGCTTGTTTGGATATAGCTTGTACTTATCATTCCACACATACATTGTTTGAGTATAAGCTTGTGTTAGTAATTTTGAAATTAGGGGTCTAAACATTCACTAGTGTTTTACACACCAAGTGAACATTCAATTGGTATCAGAGTTGGTACACTTTGTCATATTTCTATATCCTAAGTGTGATCCTTGACCCTAGAATGGATAGGTCTCAATCCCTTAATGCACCTCCCTTCTTTGATGGGAGTAATTATGCCTTTTGGAAACTGCGTATGCGTGCATTTTTGTGCTCTATTGATGAGAGTGTTTGGGATGCTGTTGAGAATGGTTGGACTAGGCCGGAGGCTGCCAAATCTACTTGGGATAAGGCAGCCCTTGTAGCGGCTAATGTTAATAGTAAAGCTTTAAATGCTATATTTTGTGGTGTCTCACCTGATAAATTTCACAGGATCTCTCATGTGACAATTGCCAAGGAGGCATGGGAAATCTTGGAAACCACATATGAAGGCACCAAGAAGGTGAAAGATACAAAGCTACAAATGCTTACTACTCGCTTTGAAGAATTAAAGATGAATGAAGATGAGTCATTTGACTCCTTCTATGGAAAATTGAATGAAGTGGTGATTGGCAAGTTTAACTTGGGTGAGAAGACGGAGGACTCCAAGGTTGTTAGGAAGATCCTATGATCATTGCTGGAGAGCTTCCATGCCAAGGTCACCGCCATCGAGGAGAGCAAAGACCTTGATGAGATAAAGATTCAAGAACTCATCGGTTCTCTTCAAACATATGAGCTATCTCTACCATCACAAAGGAAGAGCAAATCTCTTGCTCTTAAGATGATCAATGAGAGAGTTAAAGCTCAAGATTCCTCAGATGAGGATGAGGTTGAGAAAGAGGTGGCGTACCTTGCAAAGAACTTTCGCAAGTTCTTAAAATTCAAGAAGGATGGGAAGTCTTTTGAGAAAGGTAAATTCTCAAATTTCAAGAAGGATAAGAAAGATTTCAAGAAGAAAGAATCCAAAGACTCATCTCTATCTCAAACAGTCACTTATTATGAGTACAAGGGCATGGCCATGTGAAGAAAGAATGCCCCACTTATTTGAAGGCAAAGGGTAAGTCTTTGCTACAACCCTAAGTGACTCAGATAGCTCTAACTCCGATTTGAAAGAAAGTTGTGACGGTGAAGGAAACTACTCCGTATTTATGACCATTGCACTCGTGGACTCTTCGGAAGATTTGAGCACCCTAGTGGAAGAGCTCGGTGAGCACACTAAAGTCGAGTCTATGGGGTTTGGAGAGGAATTTGATGATGAAGATGAAGAACACATCTATGAAGGAGTAAAGGGATTGCAAGAATCCTACAATTCCCTTCTTGAGAAGACCGGAGAGTATGCTAGAATGGCTAAAGCAGCCATTAGAAAAATGAAGAAAGCAAAATAGGATTACAAGTGCATACTTGTGAGATATAAAGAGACAAAATGTGAAGTTGAAGCAATGAATGAAGAGCTAACGAATGCCTATTCTAAGATCAAGTTTCTTGAGCTTGAGGTTATTCAAGCTAATGCCAAAGTGGAGCGTGTTGCTTCAAAGAAACTTGATGAGGTGTTTGCCTATCAAAAGCCCTCTTCTGATAGAAATAGCTTGGGATATACTGAAGAAAGTAGCTCAAGCACTAATGTGTCCAAGGAGATGAAGTTTGTTAAAGCCAAGGAACATTGGTACCAATTCCACTTGTTGAGAATGTGAAGGTTGAAAAGAAACCAAATGTGGTGATTCAAAAGGTTTTGACAAAGCCTCCAAATCCATTTGTGGCCAAACCCAAGGCAAAAGGGAAGTCTCTTCTGAAGGCACAAAGAGGTCCTCAAACTTAACACTTTTGCCATCATTGTGGAATCCGAGGACACATTAGGCCAAATTGCCACAATCTTCAAGCATTGAAGGAAGCGGGTTCTCAAAGGCCAAGAGGACAAGGAAAGGGCAAGGGGAACCACAAGCAATCAAAAGGGCGAGAAGTAGATCCCAATATTGGTGATGTGATGAAGATGCATCTTCATCACATCACCAATATTGGGATAGACACCATCACTTCATCATATGATAGACACCATCACTTCTTGCTTGGCCAACTTCACCCTAAGGTTTGAGAACCGTCACTCAAGTACCCAATCCTCTAAAAATATAACCCTAAATGCATGTGCTATGTGGGTGAAGAAGGGTACTCATGCATAAACATTATAACATGTCCATGCATTAATTCTTTCGATATGTTGTGACTTTGTTAGTTGTTTGCTTATGTTTTTCATTCTACCATGTTCTTACAGTTTTTGTTGTTTAAAAGCTTTGAATGTTTGTTTGTTTTTTATCAATCTTTACTTGCTTTGTGTCAAAAATTCAAAAACACATAAAAAGTAGAAAATCCAAAAAGTTTGATCGGCATTATTGTGTATTGTCACACGCATGTTTAGTCTTGTACCTCCGTATTAATGGCTTTGTGCATTTACGAGCTTAGCTTGTTCTTTATGCACTCATATCTTTGTGAGAAAAATCTTGACATTTATGTGATTGTTGTAAATCAATCTTCAAACTTGTCATGAATGATTAATTAATAGTTTTGTTAATCTTAAGACATGCATAGACTTGTGCCTATATATCTTCCCACTCTTTTATGTTTTTGCTTATAGCTCAGCCAATGTCAAACCTCGAAAAGAGATAATGAGCTGCAAAAACCGTCACACATACTAATATTTGACTAGGAAAAAGGAAAAACGACTTGTACTAAATGTTGTGCTTTATAAAAATAAAAAAATAAAATCCAATTCTATATCGCAATTTATTAAAATTGCTATTTTTTTAGAAAGCATCATTTCAAAATAATGAGTCAAACATACCACGTGAGAGAGCAGAATCCAAGTAGAGTAATTTGCTAATTTTCACATTTGGGTAATTCCCAGCCCACCACGTGAGAGAGCATAATCCAAGAGAAGTCAATCCTAACAGAAAAACTAATCGCTAATAATAGATTTCTTATTATTGTATATATATTTTTAAAAAAATTATTGAATATTCTGGGAGTTCTATAAATGTGTACTCTCTTCTCTCACATGAATTGTGAGACTCACTATAAATTTAATTAGTGGAACCCACAGTTATGCGAGAGGAGAACAAACATATTTATGATATTCTGGGAGTACTTAATAATTATCTATTTTTTTGGGTGGAATTGCTAAGCAATTAAAAATTATTGCTTTTGACGGTTAGTATCACTTTTTAATTTTGCTAAATTTTCTATCTACTCTCAGGTTATAAGAAAGATTTGCATGGCATTTTCCTTGTTATAGTTTTCCTCCAAGAAATTCTGACAATGGAATTCTCTTCTTCCAAAAGTAATGAGAAAGAAGACCATAGGTCTGATCTAAAAACTCTCAACTTATACAACGAGATGATGTCAACCCTCCCAAAAAGAAAAGGATGGAAATCAGGTGAACTCTACCATTATCAGGGATTTTGGCACAATTTCTTCTACTTGGAAGGGCTCTTGTCAGCTCAACAACATTTCAAGCCACAAACCAACGACATTATTTTGAGCAGCTTTCCGAAAACCGGCACAACATGGCTTAAGGCATTGTCTTTTGCCATCATGACAAGATCCTCTTTTGACATTTCTGCAAGCCCTTTGCTCACAACAATGCCACATGAGTGTGTACTCTCCTTAGAGGGTGCCCTTGCCCACAATTCATTTCACAGGAATCAAGAGACTCCACTTATAGGTACACATGTTCCCTACACTTCCTTGCCAAAATCTATAATAGATTCTGGGTGCAAAATAATTTATATATGTAGAGATCCTAAGGATACATTTGTATCTCTATGGCAATTTGCTCGTAATGCAAGTTTGAAGGGTGTGGATTCCTCAACCAGCGAAGTTGTTGACTTAGAGAAAGCATTTGAGTTATTTTGTGATGGGGTAACTTATTATGGACCATATTGGGATCATGTATTAGGGTATTGGAAAGCAAGCTTAGAATCTCCTGAGAGGATATTATTTTTAAAATTTGAAGATTTAAAAAAAGAAGCCTTGTTTTATGTAAAGAAAATGGCTGAATTTATGGGTTATCCGTTCTCTTTGGAAGAAGAAGAAAAAGGAATGGTCCAAAAGATTGTAGACCTTTGTAGTTTTCAGAATTTGTCCGAACTAGAGGTGAATAAAACTGGACATCTTCATGGAAACTTGTTTGAAAAAAGATTATTTTTCCGAAAAGGTGAGACTGGAGATTGGAAGAATTATCTTACACCAATGATGGCTACACGTCTTGACCAGATAACAGAGCAAAAACTAAGAAGTTCTGGCTTGACATTTAATGCCTAATCTAACGTTTGAATTGGTAGATGCATGGGAGGTTTGTACTCTTGTAGGAACATCTGCTCCATTGTCATCTAGCTAGGAACTACTTCTTGTTAATTAGTAGTTAATAAGGTGTACAGGAATAAACCCACGAGTGATTCCTGTTCACGTGTGTGTGCACTTTTTATTTTTTATGATCCTTTGTTCGAAGTATTTGTTATGTTTTTTCTCCCTGTTTTGTTTTATCAAATAAGTCCTGCAATAGATCAGTCATTTAGCGACGCTTTTGGTCTATTGCGGCGGGCTAAAAACCGCCGCCATATGAGGTTATTATTCAGGGTCAAGTGGCCTTTTAGCGGCGGTCAATAAGCGCCACTATGGGACTTCATGTACAATATACCCTATGTACCTTTTAGCGGCAGTTTCTCCCGCCGCTATATGTTTGAAGCTTTAGCGGCGGGCGATAAACGCCACTATAGGTCTTCAATTATTTCATAGTCCTTCAGCAGCGGCAAAACCGCCGCTATAGGTTTTTTTTTTTTTTTTTTTTTTTTTTTCCTTCTCAATCCTAAAACCACATTTCTATTACAAATAACCTATAATAATTTTAGCTCCACTAAGACATTACCACAAATGTAACTAGATAACACCACAAATGTCTCCAAACTAACATTATATTAACATAGAAATATATTATCAAATACATAACATTGTCTTTAACCATTATCATAAGATTAACAAAAAAAAAGATGTGGTCCTTTGAATCAAAGAATTATTCAGAGAAATATTTCAGTCATTACTTAATGCAGGGATTCTAAAGGGCTGCTGTTTAGGCTTAGAATTGATTGAGGGAAATGGTGTGACAAAACCTTCTTAAAAGAAATCCATCTCTTGAAAATAGCACTAGGCTAATCTATGTAATTGCATTCAAAACTGAATAATTTGTACAGCTTAGGGATATTTATACATGCCATGCTTAAAAAAAACTTCTAAACAAAGAAAGTTTCTACAACTACCAACTAAAATCCTAGAAATTCGAATCTCTAACCAAAATACAAAAATCTAAAACAAAACAAAAGCTAGAATTGAACTGGAAATTGAACCTTTCAATTAACATGATCCACGAGATTTGGCGAATTAACATCACCGAGTGATCAATCAGCAACGAATTCCTCAATCTGGTAAGTGAAGAACCAGTACGCAACGATGACAAAGACTGAGGCGGCCACCATGACCTTGATCTCCCACCACGACGGTACCAGAAACTCCATTGCCGTTTCAATCATCATCGTCACAATCACCATCACCATCACCACCACCACCACCACCACCAAGCTCAACAACCACGAAAATCAGCAACAACACAAAAATCGAAATACCAGAACAAAAACAAAAAAAATCATATATACGTCAAACAAACAAAACGGTCCATGGCTGCTTCGCTCTTTGAATTTTCTAGGGTTTCGAATTTTTCAAAACCATGAAATTTCGCAATAACGAAGCACAAAAAATTTCTCAAAGAGAGAGAAAGAGAGTCAAGGACTCAAAGGCTTTGGGACCAAGAATCCCAGAAAGAGATGAGTGAAGAGAGAGAGAGAGGGGATGGAGAATGAGGAGGGCGGCTGAATAAGAAAGAGACGTGTAGGGTTTTTTATTTTTAGCTTGTTAAATACAGTTTGACAACATAGCTTCTGTTTTAACTTATAGAATTTTATTTCGAACTAGTGATAGGGATCATTTTTGTTTTCTATATTTCTACAACCAACCAGGCAAGCCCATGTATTGACATAGTAATCCTTAGAATATAAATATGTTGAGAAAAAGGACATGTATTTACATATATATATATATATATATATATATATATATATATATATACATACCAGGTGAACCAGAATTATGAGCCCTTTATATTTAAAATCAATAAAACAACTTCAAACCAAAACAACAAACACCATACAAACATTACCAGTAAGCACTAAGCACCCCCATTGTTAACCCTTAGGCAATGTGATAGACAGTGCTACCATGGTAGCCTACACCTAATACCTAAAATCAGTTAACATAAACCAATAAAACAACCTGGTTTATTCCAGATCATGGCAAAAACCTGGTTTATTCAAGATCATAGCAACAAACAAAGAATTCTCTAGCATCTTGAGATGCTAAAAAATTCGAAGGAAATGAATGTGACTACTCAGGGCTCCCTAATCAGCATACATAAAATTCCTTGAGATCCTAAGAATTCTAAGACAAACAAAACAAATTTCTATAATTGATGAGTAAATACCATAACCAAAACAAAATGCAACCAGAAACGAATCTATCAAGCTGCACAATTGAGACCACAAATACCTTAATTTACCAGGCAATGTATCCATTCAATTCAAATGATAAGCCTTTCCACAATGTAATATATAGTTCACCTTGTTTACTAATCTCTCCTTTATCATTTTCCAGGAGAAGACTTCTCAATAAGTAAGACAAGCCAAAAACAAAAATAAACACCCAACTCCTCAAAACTTGAATAGCTAAAATGAAACTAACATCATTCTTCAAGTTTTTGAAAATCCCAGACTTGGGCTGTTTCTCATTCCTCCATTTCCTCAAATACACTTTAAGGGGTAGTTTTTTCATTACATGTGGCTGGTTCTTTGAAATCTCAAAATATAGTTCACCATCAAAACATGAAACTTTTTTATTGGTAAGACACACCTAGTGAGATTTAATGGGAATTTTACCTCATGTTCATGATGATCAAAACAAAGAATCTTAAAAAATTACAAAGAATCAAAGAGAGCCTTGAAAATCAAAAATAGAATTACAATGTGTAAAGCCCCATGCGTGAGACCAATAAAACAAGGTTTGAATCAACAAGAATTTCAGCTGATCAAGAGATCTCTCAATATCCTCAAAAGTGAAATTGAGCCTAGTGAGTCTTGAACCCACAACACCAGCCTCTATCCATTATCATGGCAAGTCAAAGTGCCATTTGAGCTAGAGCTCATTGGCCATCAAATGTGAAACTGAGACCATGTTTAATAGAGTAGAATAAGAAATTTATAGACAAAATGCTAAGGAGTCCAAATATCCATAAAAGAAACTCACCAAAGCAGCAAGCTCTGTTGCTAAGCATTTCCTAGCTCTCTCAACACATTCACGTGCTTCATCATACTAGAGGGAAAATTATAAATGATTCTCAATAGTTGCTAAAAACATAATCAGGAGTAAAACATATTTGGCGGATATAAGCGTACCTTTCCTCTACGAACTAATAAAACAGCCCTGAAAAATGTTCCATTACTACTTCCATCACCACCCCCAACAGTGTTCCCCAAACCCCGAAGTTTGGTTTCATCACCATCATCTAATTGAGACATATTCAGCCATTTGATCCCACTCTCCCATGTTCCAAGCAACACTTGCAGCCTGAGATGACCACATAAGGAAAGTCAGCATGAGCACTAAGGGTATTAGTAACAACCATTTAAACACCACAAGCCAACCATTGGGGCCATTTCCAGTTGAGCAGCTGGCTCAGCTGGGGTCCAATATTCTTTGCACAAGCTGTTAAGCTCCTCCCATCGAGCCAATGCAGCAAGGCATCGCATCCGTCCTACAGAAGACCACTCATATGAAGCATTTTCAAAAACTAATACAACAAAGAATTACCTCCAAAAGTTTGAGATTCTTAAACATAGGAAGGCAGAATCACAAAAACCTTAAAATTTAACCAGAAAAGGAACAAAAAAAACAATAATAATAATAACAAAAATGCATACAAATATGGAAGAGGAAATTCCAGGAATGGTGTAACAATAATAATAAAAGAATTGTATCTCTGATGCATTTACATACTCAAAGCAAACAACCACAACTATAAGTGATTGATGTAGGATACCATATGAGATATTACCAACAAATTATCTTCTGATCTTTTAGCTTGATACGTTTTGGTAATGCCATCTAAAACTGGCATAGGAAACAAAGATCACCATTCCAACATCACTGTGGACCACAAGTACTTGTTTCTTATTCTCATCAATTCCTAGAAGCCAACCAACTACCTCTTTTCACACAATTCACTGTTAAATTTAGACTTTGCTGTTTAACTTTTATTTCCAATAGGACCAATACTAGATCAATCTACATTTGATAACAGCCAGTAGATCTTCTTTGGTCAAAACTACTAGTTAAATTTGTTACTTCACATGTGTAGCTAAAAATATCAACACAGTTCATTTGTGATAACTCGCACATTCTTCTTGGCTAGTAAAAAGTATTGATTATTTATACATGGGCCAGCCATTTTTTAATCTTTCAAAATGGGAGGAAAAGAGGAGGGAAAATGTAATTTATAAGTGATTTGAAAATTTTATCCCCTCAAATCTATGAAAAATAATTTAATACAACTATGTAATAATAATTTCTTATATATATATAAAAGTGCCAATGCCCCTACAGTGTTTTGCTACTGTGCATCCAACGTTTTTCACTGTTCATCAGTGCAATTTTGGTGAGTCCCTCTATTTTGTCTTTTTGTGAAGCCAAAACGGTTCGTTTGGCTGAAATATGAAAACCAAATAAAAAAGAAAAGAAAAGGAAGGCAGAGATAGAGAGTGAGAGGGCTAGAGAGTTCTGGAATTTGGAACTCTCTCTGCCTCTCAACCTGTATTTTTCTCTCTTTCTCAAAACTCAGCCACAAACCCCAATTTGTCACCACCACAATTACCCCAAAACAAAATTGCCACCATGGGTTGCATGGAGATGGACTCTCAAAAGGGATTTTTTTTTTTTTTTTTACATTGATCGGATTGATAATCCATATACAAGATCAAACAGCAAAGGTTACCAGTGTTAATAACCAAACAAGTGATTCATTTTAAGGATCTAATAAACGAATTATTGTGTCTTGATTCAAAAAACTGTTTATTGCAGTCATTACTAACACAATGGAGATTAATCTAGCATTTTTATCATTTACAAGGGAAAAAATGTTATTTCTTATTTTATTAATTTTTGAATGGGTGTCAGGTGTTTGCTTGACTTTTGAATTAATCAAATATGCTATTACTCTTAACCTTTAAAGCTTCAACTCTCTAATTCTTTCCCCCTTTCTAGGCTGTCGCTTTGGTTAAAACCAATCTAGGAGCTGGAACAGGTAGCAAAGAGGTTGAAGTATGAAGCATACCAAAGAGGTTGTGCAGGATCAAGGAGATTTCTCTCACATTAGATGTGGAAGCACCCTTCCTTGGCTTGATACTACAAGAGTAGAAGATGGAGTGCAATAAAATCAAGTGATTCACAATGATAGAAAATCATAGTGTTGTGCTATTGAAGGTTAGAGATGTAAACAAACTCATTAGAATGTGAATGTGTACTACATACTATCACCTTCTAGCATAGAGCTATATCTAAAAGCTTAGTTTATATGGTGGTTGAATTTAGCTAGAAAACATGCCTTATTTTTTGATTTTGTAAAAAACCATTGGCTAAAGTCAACTATGATTACAAGGTAGACATAGTGCTTGGTAGTGGATGTGTCTAACTATATTTGGTAGTTAGACGATACTCCTGGTTACATTTTTATTTCATATATATACTTATAAAAAAAAAAAATTTTAAAAAACTATATTTGGTAGTGATACTTTGTCAAGCTGTTTTAAATTTCATCAATGATCAGCTTTCTTCTTCTTTTATGGGGTCTTATGGATTTACAACATAGACTATTATAGGATTTTAAGGACTTGTTTTTACTAAATGTATTGCTACTTTTGGGTTTACAACATAGATTAATATCGGATTTTAAGGATTGGTTAGTTGTCCATTACACTTTTAAATTTTTACTCTAATATAGACAATGGGATGGAAATTGAAAATTTAACACTAAAATAAGTTGTCAACTTTAAATTTTAAAACTCGGGATATATTTACAAATACCCAATGCATAGGCAAGCACGTGCAGCCAACACTAGTAATAGGAAAAGAGGTCAGGCCTTGGGATGGCACATGCCTCCACCAAAAAGTGATAGATTTTCAGGTTTGAGTCTGGCAATCAGCCTCTTAAAAAATAAAATGGAGATATGGTAGCATACAAATCACCTCCCAGACCCCACAAAAATAAACTTTCATTGTGGGTTAATACTTTTTTATATAATTAGAATTTAATTCAATAAATAAAATTTCTAATCTATTTTTTCATGCCTTCCAGCAAAAGTTGTCAATTGAAAATATTTATTTGTTTCTTTGTTTATCTAGCAAGATACTTTCCTTATGGGATAAGTTTGAGCTACATTGTTGATAGGCAGCTCTAGTTTCAATTCTTTTAAAAAAATTATATGAAAGTTTTAATAGAATATCCATGAATCATAAGGGAGCATATGTGTTTATATGGGTTAGCATCCATCTTCTTGGAGAGAGCTCCTTCAAATTCCATTTCTTTGTAGTGCAGGGCCTTCGCAAATGCACGACACTACCATGTCGTATTAACAATTATAAAAAATAAAATATAAAATATATTAAAAAAAAAAAAAAACTGAACAAGCAATATACTTTTATAGATGAAAATCCTTCAGGTTTTTTCAAATAGAACCACTCAGGTTTACAGAGAAACTAAATCGAAGTAAAATTTATCATTCAGATCAAGTTTTTCAAAGCAAATAAAATCTCCGATTATGAAAAAACTTGGATTATCGATGAGATTAATTCCTAAAATATATATATACACGCACACACTAATTACAGCTTCTTCTAATCAGAGTGAACAAAACGATTTGTATTACCTGGAAATAGTCTCTTCGTTATTCTTTTGGCCGTCCTTCTGAGCCTTCTCTCAGATCTGATGCAGCGATGACATAATGCCTTTGATATCATTGCGATTCCACCATCTTTTTTTTATTTTTTTTCAGTCTCAGATCTCAATCAAAAAAACGCACAAAGTAAGGCACTTGCAATAAGTAATTTCATATATTTTTATGTTTGACGTATGTATGATTTCGAGTGAATCCTAGAGAGAGATGAGTGAAGAGGGAGAGAGGGGATGGGGAATGAGGAGGGTGGCTGAATGAGAAAGAGATGTGTAGGGGTTTTTTTATGTTTAGTTTTAAATAGAACCAAAACGACGTAGTTTTGATAATAGTAACTTTAAAAATGAAAAGGGAAAAAAAAAAAAAAAAGGCCTGTCATGGAGGTTAGAACCATGGACGGGGGACCTTGAAAAATATATATGTCACGCGAGTTAACCACTAAGGCAACTTACGTTTTCGTTCTTCATTATTATTATTTATATATAATATAAAACTGAAATTTTTGACTTACTTTAGAATTAGGATTAAAAAAATAATTATAATTTTTTTTAATTAGACCTCACATTAGATTTTTTTTTTATATATATATAAAAGGACTCACTTTAGGTTTCAATACAAATAAAAAGAAAAAAGAAAGACTCACATTAAAAAAAAAAAAAAAAAACTTTAGGATGAAGGAAAAAAAAAAAGAGAAAGACTCCTTTTAGGACTCTCTCACTATTTAGTTCTTATTAAATTCAAATTTTGAAAATCCAACCGTTGGATTACATTTTCTATATGTTCTTAACATGTATGCCAATTTTTATTCCGATCAGATGTAATTTACCATTTGATCTTTAAACTCATCATTTATGCATTATTTTACACTACAAAAACTTGAATTTAAACAATTGATTGATGAGATGACTATTAATCTTTGATCACATTGAAATTTTGTAAGCATGAAAAATATATGAAGATAATGTAATCTAAGGCAACATACATTTTATAAATGTGCTTTACCTATAATAATATATATAGTTGTAAGGACTGAATTTGGATTAGACCCAATATGGAGTTGGGTTTTGGCCCAAGAAGCCCGAACAATAAATTTATAGAGTGTGGATGAAAGAGCTAGATCTGCTCCAAAAGAAAAATGATAAAATTTGGTAACTTAAGACTATTAAACCTTGTTAAGATGAAAAAGTCCTTCCTCGGAATGGATAAAGGAGTTTATGTTATATTGTTTAGCTTAACCACCCAAATTCCAAGAGTTCATCCTCTTTTGTATGAAAAATTGCCCGATCCTCTTTTTTGGCGTATTTTCCCATGTTATATACTACAGTTTTGGTATCATCCCTACCACACACGCGTAGATTAGATTCAAGGTATTACCTTCTGTCCCATTCAGCACCTCCCAGAACTATCAACTAATAGTTGTAAGGTTGTTTGATCACTGTTCAGGCATCACTTCCACATTAATGCGGCCAGGAAGTTGGTTGGGAGCCATTTAATGCGGAGGTAGCAGCTTTTTGAAGATATTTGTTGCCCTTCTTCTTTCTTATCCCTTGCCCAACATTTAACTCTTAGCATTGGTGTGGCTTCGAAGAGAGCCCATGATGATATGGCAGTCTTACTAACTTCGGTCACTCGTTGCCGGGATGAATTTTATCCTCGGACATTTGTTGGATTTATTTCATATTATCTCTACCCTTTCCTTTACTCCGTTCTCCTTATAGTCTTATCTGGTTCTCCTTGGATGGTCTAATGTCCTCGGATTAGGTTTTAGGCTCAGCTGACATGGCCTTAATAGTACCTCCTGATTAATTGGCCCCCACAATAGTCCATATAATAATAATAATCATAATAATAGGCGTTTTTGGTCTTTTTTTTAGTCATCGAAGGTATTTGGTATTTTTTCAGGCATGGGGTATTTTGGTCATTTCTAGGTTTTGGGAGTGTTTCGATTGTTATAAATTGCTAATTAATAACAATATAATTAATACTTCCAATTATGTAAATATATTTTAATACTACAAATTAATGAGTATAATTTAATAATTAATAAGAGTTAATATAATACTTCAAATTAATAAAATATAATTTAACACTACAAATTAATAAAATGAAATATATTATTTAATAAAAATATATTTTAATAATTCAATATGTTCTTAACATGTATGTCAATTTTCATGCCAATTGCATGTAATTTACCACTTGATCTTTAAACTCATCTTTTATGCATTATTTTAAACTACAAAAACTTGAATTTAAACAATTGATTGATGACATGGCTATTAATCTTTCATCACCTTGAAATTTTTTAAGCATGAAAAATATATGAAGATAATGTAATCTAACGGTAGATTTGTCAAAATTCACATCGAATTAAGAAATATAAGGTTAGGTTCAAATTACACTTGATTTAACTCTAAAAAATGTTACACTAACCAATAACTTATTATTGAATTCATATTTTGAAAATCCAACCGTTGGATCACATTTTCTATATGTTCTTAACATGCATGCCAATTTTCATGCCAATCGGATGTAATTTACCGTTTGATCTTTAAACTCATCTTTTATGCGTTATTTTAAACTACAAGAACTTGAATTTAAACAATTGATTGATGACATGACTATTAATTTTTGATCACCTTGAAATTTTTTAAGAATGAAAAATATATGAAGATAATGTAATCTAACGGTAGATTTGTCAAAATTCACATCGAATTAAGAAATATAGGGTTGGGTTCAAGTTACAGGTGATATAACTCTAAAAAATGTTACACCAACCAATAACTTATTGTTGAATTCATATTTTGAAAATCCAACCATTGGATCACATTTTCTATATGTTCTTAACATGCATGGCAATTTTCATGCCAATCGGATGTAATTTACCATTTGATCTTTAAACTCATCTTTTATGCGTTATTTTAAACTACAAAAACTTGAATTTAAACAATTGATTGATGATATGGCTATTAATTTTTTATCACCTTGAAATTTTTTAAGCATGAAAAATATATGAAGATAATGTAATCTAACGATAGATTTGTCAAAATTCACATCGAATTAAGAAATGTGGGGTTGGGTTCAAGTTACACTTGATGTAACTCTAAAAAATGTTACACTAACCAATAACTTATTGTTGAATTCATATTTTGAAAATCCAACCGTTGGATCACATTTTTTATATATTCTTAACATGCATGCCAATTTTCATGCCAATCGAATGTAATTTACCATTTGATCTTTAAACTCATCTTTTATGCGTTATTTTAATATACAAGAGCTTGAATTTAAACAATTGATCGATGACGTGACTATTAATCTTTGATCACCTTGAAATTTTGTAAGCATGAAAAATATATGACGATAATGTAATCTAACGGTAGATTTGTCAAAATTCACATCGAATTAAGAAATATAGGGTTAGGTTCAAATTACACTTAATGTAACTCTAAAAAATGTTACACCAACCAATAACTTATTGTTGAATTCATATTTTGAAAATCCAACCGTTGGATCACATTTTCTATATATTCTTAACATGCATGCCAATTTTCATGCCAATCGGATGTAATTTACCATTTGATCTTTAAACTCATCTTTTATGCGTTATTTTAAACTACAAAAACTTGAATTTAAACAATCGATTGATGACATGGCTATTAATCTTTCATCACCTTGAAATTTTTAAGCATGAAAAATATAAAAAGATAATGTAATCTAACGGTAGATTTGTCAAAATTCACATCGAATTAAGAAATGTGGGGTTGGGTTCAAGTTACACTTGATGTAACTCTAAAAAATGTTACACTAACTAATAACTTATTGTCGAATTCATATTTTGAAAATCCAACCATTGGATCACATTTTTTATATGTTCTTAACATGCATGCCAATTTTCATGCCAATCGAATGTAATTTACCATTTGATCTTTAAACTCATCTTTTATGCGTTATTTTAAATGACAAGAACTTGAATTTAAATAATTGATTGATGACATGACTTTTAATATTTGATCACTTTGAAATTTTGTAAGCATGAAAAATATATGAAGATAATGTAATCTAACGGTAGATTTGTCAAAATTCACATCGAATTAAGAAATATAGGGTTGGGTTTAAGTTACACTTGATGTAACTCTAAAAAATGTTGCACTAACCAATAACTTATTGTTGAATTCATATTTTGAAAATCCAACCGTTGGATCACATTTTCTATATATTCTTAACATGCATGCCAATTTTCATGCCAATCGGATATAATTTACCATTTGATCTTTAAACTCATCTTTTATGCATTATTTTAAACTACAAGAACTTGAATTTAAACAATTGATTGATGACATGATTATTAATCTTTGATCACCTTGAAATTTTGTAAACATGAAAAATATATGAAGATAATGTAATTTAACGGTAGATTTGTCAAAATTCACATTGAACTAAGAAATATAGGGTTAGGTTCAAGTTACACTTGATGTAACTTTAAAAAATGTTACACCAACCAATAACTTATTGTTGAATTCATATTTTGAAAATCCAACCGTTGGATCACATCTTCTATATATTCTTAACATGCATGCCAATTTTCATGCCAATCGGATGTAATTTACCATTTGATCTTTAAGTAGAAAGGTGAAAAAAAAGAGAAAAATTTTGTGGCTGGGAAATTTGAAGGTTTGTTGCGGCGGTCCAACCCGCCGCAAAAAGGATCCCTATTGCGGCGGGGTTTTTGGAGTGCTGCTATAGCTCTATTACCGCCGCTAAACCATGTCTATTGCGGCGGTTTTATGTCCCGCCGCTGTAGGACGCCGCAAAAAATCCTACCTACAGCGGCGGTCACAAAAAACGCCACAATAGATCTCATGTATAGCGGCGGGCCAAAAATGCGCCGCAATAGGCGACATATAGCGGCAGTTTTCCCACGCGCCGCAATAGGTGCGCCGCAACTGCTTGTTTTTCTTGTATATGCATCAAGTGTTTTGGATTCAAATCTAACCACTCCTATTAAGCAGACCTCTTTTTTTTTCTTTTTTTTTTCTTTTTTTTTTTTTTTTTTGGGTTAGGAATAGGGATCGAGTTTATATTTTACCGACAGCTTCATTATTGTTTTCTTAGTTTTTGGAAATCCTTTTAAATCTTATAATTTGGGGTGTAGCAAATTAAGTAATCTAATTTCAAAAGTACCAAATTAAACTCTACATGCTCTATGTTGAGAGGACAGAAAAGTGAGTAATTGGAAAATGTTGGGAGGATATATAGAAAGGATTTCAAGCTTTTCAGCTTTTCACCATGCGTGTTTATTACATATGATGAAAAAAATGATAGGATAGAAAATAAATATAAATTTATTTTGTTTGGTTGAGAAGAAAAATGAGTTGATTAGAAAAAGGTAATTTTTCTAAATTTAGGGAACGTTTGGTACACTATGATTGTGATTTTAGTGTAATAGGAATAAGTATTACACGGAATAAAGAAAGCTAGAATTGAATAACAATTATTCCTATTCATTCGCTTGGTGACTAACACAGGAATAGAATCTTGAATTTGCATTCCACAATTTGGTACCGTCAGTGAAATGGTATCATATTTTTGTTAAATTTCATAAAGTATCATTTAAAAAAAAAAAAATGTATTTTACACTTTTTTTAGTAGTGTTGAACGTTCTATTAGGTATAAATTGTATAACAAATATATGTGTTGATTTTTAACTGTTGAACTTCATGTAGTCCTGTTGAATCTCAATGCATAATTATTTAGATCCGTTGTATAATTAATCTAATTAATTGTTTTGTTAATATTTGATTAAATTTGACACAACTGGGGTCTAAAACCTTAACAATTGCTAATTTGGGATCTCAATTCAATCTGCATTCTTTATTTTATAGTTGAAGGAAATGATATATGGCATTCAAATGGGAATGGGATCAAACTTTGGGAGGGACTAAAATCTGACTTTTTCTTATTAAAAGGGGATGGAGGCCCGAAAGTGCGAACTTGTGACAACTTGAAAAGGTAATGCTTGAAATGTACAATTATAAACTTGGCTTTCTATAATCAGATTGCTAATGATGATGCCAAAAATCGTCAGTGAGCCACACGGTCCTCATGTGCTCTAGACAAAATCTGCGAAACAGAAACAAAGAAGACCTTGCAGAGAGTACCGATGTGGTGCCAGCCAAATACCCTCTGAAGGTTAAGTTAGAGAACTTTCACAACTTTAGAGTGTCAAAACTGGGGTAAATTATGTGTACCTTGGTTTGTGAGGGCTTTGGGGCTTTTATGGTAGCGTAGAGCTGACAGTCGTTTCTTGGTGGAGAAGGTCTTTCCTTGTAGGGAAGATCCTCATAAATACATGTATCTTGTGGGATCCTTTCCTTATAGGGATTCCCGTGATTAGGGTTAATTGTGGGGTACAAGATATTTCCTTGTATAGACATTCGTGGAGGCCAAGTAAGGCCACGCTGGACCCGTTATAGGCTTCTTTCTTCTCGTCGGCTTCTTTCCGTTGGCCTCGTTTAAGTATACCTGTCGCCTCATATAGATGTCGTCAAGTATTGAGATGAACTCGTCGGCCTATGGTATCGTCATTTTCATCCCTCCGTATGCGCAAGTGAAGCTGATGGGCTTATTGGGGCCCATCGGCTTCCTCGTATGTAAATGAGTTTACTCTCTTCTAGAATTGCCCTTATCAGCTGCCCCCTACTCCATGGCTCCGTCGGCTTTAGCTGACGGGTCATGGAGTTTAATTTGTAGCTTTTCCATTATTTTTTATTCATTGGGAAAAGGGGTGTTCATTAATGGCTCTTCGAGCAGTTGTCATTAAATGCTAGGACACGTGGCACAGGCTGATTGGCCTCATTTCTTAACAAAGGCGTTGCTTCGTTTCCCGCACTCTTTTGTCCTATAAATAGCTGATTTCCTCCTCTCATTTTTCTTTTATTTCATCTTTGCAAGTCTTTAAAAGGGAGAGTTGTCGTTCCATCATCTTTGTTGCTGTCAACTTGCAAATCCTGTCACCTTTACAGAGTCGTCAACTAATCCTGTAAGTCCTCTTCTTTCATTTCTTTTTCACTTCCGTTTTTCTAATCAATTGTCACTTCTATAGAGAGACCCGTCAAATAGGTTCTTAAAATATCTCCGTCGCTTGTAGGTGAATAGATGTCAGGTGATAGAGAAACGACGAGTGAGCAGTCGTCGTTAGTCCGTGAGGGAGTGGGCTACGATGAAGTCTACCCGTCAAGTCATGGGCCTGAGGAGGGCTTATCCTGGTCATCAGAGAGGGAACCGTCAACCCATTCTCCTGCTGACGAAGAGGAAAATTATGACAGAGAGGAAGTAGAGGAAGTAGAGGGAGGAGAGGATAGGGACGAATACGAGGAGGAAGAAGGGGATGGAGAGGAAAGGGAGAGCGAGGAGGATTACGAGGGAGAGGATGGCGAGGATGAGGGTGAGGACAATGAGAGAGCTCCTATGGGAGGAAATTTAGGAAGCCCAAGGGATGGTCATACCCATCCCTTCATCCTTCCCACGATATGGACTGTCAATTTTTTGAAGCCAATGATGACGACCAACATTTTTAAGAACTTACGAGATTGTTACCAAATCCCAAATAATGTCCCAATCTGTCTGCCCAAGAAGTTTGAAAAGTGCTACTCTGGGAAGATCGCTGACATTGGCATGTATGACGCCATGTTCGCAGCAGGATTGAGATTGCCATTAACAAAACTACACCGTCAGTTGGCCAATTTCTTAGGTTTGTTCGTCAGCCAAATAGCTCCAAATGCTGGGAGAATATTCACAGGAGCTGAAGTTATCTAAAGTCGTCTTAGCGGTGGGAACCGTCGACTTACTCTTAACGAGTTCTTCTGGTGTTACAGACCCCAACATATCTCCTCGTCTAAAGGGATATATCACTTTGCAGTAAGGAAGAAGTCACTTAGGCTGGTGTCGGACATGCCTAACTCCAATAGAAATTGGAAAAGTAGGTACTTTTTCGTCCAAAGGACAGTCTAGGTATGCCGACGGGAGGAGTGGGTTACTATGCCTCATGGCTTCGACAATACTTGGAGTATTGTCAAGGATTCAGGTTTAGTACCGTCTGCCTCCTCACTTTTTCTTTGTTTATTTGTTAAGTGTTTAACGTCGTCCATTTCTTTCTTTTTTCAGCTAGTGTTCATCCGTGGATAACTAACGAGCAGGAGGTTTTATCTATTGGGTGCTTGACATCCCTTTCGATGGACGAAGGTCTAAGGAACTCATTACCCTCGACACACTGCACGCCTACTGTGGTGGTCCTGAGCTGACGCCTGCAACTTGGAGATTGAACGCCTATTCCCATCGGTGTAAGTTCTTACTTCTTGGCTCTTTCCTTCCGTCTGCTTCATACTTATGCTAGCTTATCTAACGTTCGTCTTTTACCCTTTGCAGAAATGGAGGTAGCGAAACAAAGAGTTTTGGTAAAGGCGTTAGCCGCAGCATGCAAGCAGAAGGAGAAGGAGGGAGCCTTAACGTCAGCTCCCAAGGTCGTCGGCAAGGGAACATCCAAGCGAAAGAGTGAAGGGAAGGATGACCATTCGCTCAAGAAAGGACTGGGCACTCTTGCTAGTGACAAATAGTCAAAGCAGCCATCGCCTCCCAAACCCGGCCATGGAGCTGGTAAAGGTCTAATGACGGCGACTGGTCCCATCACCCAGGTAATCGTTAGTCATCTTCTTACGCATAAGGAACATGTCATTGAGATGGTTGAGTCAATCATCAAGGAGACGGACTTGGACCCTTGTGCCGAGCAGACGACGGAAGACTTAGGGGCATCGAGTCTCTTCGACCTAGCTAGGGTATGTTTTTCTCATACTTTGTTCCATTTCATGTTTTATTCTCTTGCTGACAGTTGTTTTTGATTTTAGGCGTCGGTGCACATGAAGGCGCTCTAGGACAAATGTGTTGCCCAAGAGGGAGTGATCCGTTGGTTCTGAAAGTGTCAAGATATTCACAACAAGGAGATGGATCAGTACAAGGAGGCCATCTGCACCTTCATCAAGGAACTAACGACTGTTACTAAAAAGCTAAAGGAGGAATCCCGTCTTCGAGAAAAGGCGTAGAAGGCCAAGGAAAGCTTGGAGACGGAGCTAACAACCTTTCGTGAGCAAACGGAGAAGGCCAAAGCTGACATTGTGGTGGAGTTTAGGGCCTCGCAGTCTTTTATTGATGCGTGCGCCGTCTACTACGATGAAGGTTTTGATGATTGCCTGAAGCAGGTTGGGTTCGTCTATCCAGACCTTGACTTATCCACGATCTCCATGGATGACCCAGTGCCGGCGACTCCTGTAGGTGATGACACCGTCAGTGAAGAGACCGACGACTTTACTCATATAGAACACGACCCGAAAGATGACGGTGTGGTCCTTGCTCAACCTGCTCTTAAGAGACCCATCATTCCCTTGGTCCCATCTGCTGAAGATCCTCCCACCAATGATGCTTCCTTCTACCCCAGATGCCCAGAATCCTTCTACCAGAGATGCTGAGAACCCTTCTCCCTAGGACGCCTAGAATTCTTCGACCTAGTTTTAATTTTTTAACTTTTTATGTATCCCATCTTATCCTTAGACAATATTTAAGTTCCCTTTTGTTTTTGGGCCTTGTTGTAAACACTTCCTTTTATTTATGGCATCTGTTTAATACTATGTTATCTCATCCGTCGCTTTTGGTATGCTTTTGTTATGTGTTGATTCTTATTTTGAGATTTGCGTATGCCCGTCCACCTTAGGACTAGCATACATGTTAGGATACACCCACTTATTTGGGTGTGCCCGTCCTTTAAGGACTTGGTATCTTTTGGGTATCTTTGGATGAGTCTGTCTGCCCACGGGCCCAGCATCGAACCCGTCAGCTATTTAATAATTTTACCACATCCCTTGGGATGTAAACTCGTCCACTTTAAGGACTTAATATATCTGTCCACTTATGGACTTTATAATTTCTAAGCATCCCTTGGGATGATCCGTCCACTTGTGGACGTAGCAATGAACTCGTCCACTTGTGGTCTTTAGCGAATTCGTCCACTTGTGGACTTAATAATTTCTAAGCATCCCTTAGGATGATCGGTCCACTTGTGGACGTAGTAATAAACTCGTCCACTTGTGGACTTAATACATCTGTCCACTTATGGACTTTATAATTTCTAAGCATTCCTTGGGATGAGTCCACTTGTGGATGTAGTAATGAACTCATCCACTTGTGGACTTAATTATTTCTAAGCATCCCTTGGGATGAGTCCACTTGTGGATGTAGTAATGAACTTGTCCACTTGTGAACTTAATAATTTGTAAGCATCCCTTGGGATGAGTCCACTTGTGGATGTAGTAATGAACTCGTCCACTTGTGGACTTAATAATTTCTAAGCATCCTTTGGGATGAGTCCACTTGTGGATGTAGTAGTGAACTCGTCCACTTGTGGACTTAATAATTTCTAGGCATTCCTTGGGACGAACCTATCCACTTATAGACTTAATCACAGATGTAGTTTTGTAGAGATATATACATACACAGGTCATATCTGAATATCTCCTCTTATTGTGATAAATCCGTGCATAAGTATAAAATTGTTCTTGAAAGAATAAAAAGCTGCCCTTTGGGTTTAAAAAGTACTCTAGATAGTAAAAATTAACTAAAATGAAGTAAACTGGAAATGAGGAGTGTTGTTCTTTGTGCCGTCGTCTACTGGTAGTATCTTTTCAGGTGCCCCGTGTTCCATGGGTGGTGCAACTTCTATCCGTCTAGCGTCTCTAGGTGGTAGGTGCCTTTCCTTTACCGTGAAGTGATTCTGTAGGGTCCTTCCCAATTAGGCCCTAGCTTTCCCTGGAAGGGATCTCTCGTGGCGCCCATGACCTTCTTTAGGACGAGGTCTCCAACTTGGAAATCTCTGCATCTGACTTTAGAGTTGTAATGCTTGGCCATGAGATCCTGGTACCGCGCTGACCTTTGTTCGACTGTTGCCTTCATCTATTAGGTAGAGCTATAGGCACATGGCTTCGTCGTTCCTATTCTCATCATGGCTCTCCACTCTGTAGCCTTTAAGTCCGACCTCAGCTAGGATGACAACCTTGCTCCCGTACGCTAGTCGAAACGGTGTCTCTCCTGTAGGTGTCCTGGCCGTCATCCTATACACCCATAGTACGCTTGGCAACTCTTCTAGCCATATACCCTTTACCCCTTCAAGCCAAGCCTTGATGATCTTGAGTAAGGATCGGTTCGTGACCTCAACTTATCCGTTGGCCTGAGAGTTGGCAGGTGAGGAGTAGTGATTCTTGATTCCCAGTTATGAGCAAAAATCTTTGAACGAGTCATTGTCAAATTGTTTTCTGCTATCTGAGACCAAGACTCTAGGGATCTCGTACCTACAGATGATGTTCCTCCAGACGAAGCTTCGTATGTTCTTCTCTGTGATGGTGGCCAAGGCTTCAGCTTCCACCCATTTGGTAAAGTAATCTTTACTGACCATTAGGAACTTCAGTTGTCTCATCGCTATTGGGAATGGGCCTATGATGTCCAACCCCCATTGAGCAAAAGGCCATAAGGCCATCATTGGAGTGAGCTCTTCTGTTGGCTGTCTGATGACGTGGTCGAACCTTTGACATTTGTCCCAGGCATTGACATAGGCTTGGGCATCCTTTTGCATGGTAAGCCAATAGTATCCAGCCCAAATCAGCTTGCGCACCAACGATCGTGACCCAGAATGGTTCCCATAGATCCCCTCATGGACTTCTCTCATGACATAGTCTGCTTCCTCGGGGCCTAAGCAACTTAGGTACGGGTAGGAGAAATCTCTTTTGTACAAGACATCCTTTATCAAGAGAAATCATGCTACTTGGACCTTCAGCTTTCTTACGGCCTCCTTACCATCAGGTAGTGTGCCATTTTTCAAATAAGAAACTATCGATGCGGTCCAGTTGCTTCCTGAGTCTATTTCCTACACACCAACGCCGTCTATCAAAGGTAAGAGCTGAACAAAAGAAAGTACCTTACTGGGGATGAGCATGTGTTCTGCTGATGTGGCTTTCGCAAGATGGTCGGCTTGCTCATTCTCTTCCCTAGGGATTTGAACAAACTTGGCCTGAAACTTGCCCACCTATTTCCTTACTTGCTCAAGGTATTTCTTCATTCTTTCCCTTTTGCATTTGTAGTCACCGTTCACCTGACTCGTGACCACTTGAGAATCGTAGTACACAACCATGCCCATGGCCCCTACGGCTTTGGCAATATCCAGTCTTGCAACTAGAGCCTCGTACTCCACTTCATTGTTAATTGTAGGGAAGTCGAGACGAATCATACACTCAATCTTGTATCCTTCTAGAGAACGAAGCACTATACCTACTCCACTAGCCAACCTATTAGATGATCCTTCCACGTGAATACTCCATTGGGTATGCTCTTCTGCCCCCTGGCCTTCCATGTTGGTGAATTTCGCAATGAAGTCAACGACCACCTGTCCCTTTATGGTAGTACGCGGGCGATATTGTACGTTAGACTCACTTAATTATATTGCCTATAGCGCCATCTGTCCAGTCGCTTCAATGTTACTCATTGCCTACCGTAGAGGCTTGTCTATCAGAATGACCATAATGTGGGCCTGGAAGTATGGCTTGAGCTTATAGGCCACGGTAACTAAAGCGAAGGTGAGCTTCTCCATCGATAAGTACCTCTCCTCTGCACCATGAAGTGCTCGGCTAGTGTAGTACATGGGCAGCTAGGGAGGCGGCCAGATAGAGAAATAGCTCTTCCCCTGGTTGGGAAGGACTTAGCAATGGTGGGGAAGAGAGGTATGCTTTTAGATCATCAAAAGCTTGTTGGCATTTGGCCGTCCACTCGAAGGACTTCTTCAGCGTGCGAAAGAAAGGTAGACACTTGTCTATCGCCCTCGAAACGAACCTATTCAGCACAGCCACCTTGCCGTTGAGGCATTGCACTTCTTTTGTGTTCCTTGGTGGTGCCATCTCCATTATGGCCTGGATCTTGTCTGGGTTAACTTCGATACCTCTCTATGACACCATGAACTTTAAGAATTTTCTAGCCGTCACCTCAAATGTGCATTTGCTTGGATTGAGCTTCATGTTGTAAGAGCAAAGGGTGTCAAAGGTCTCCTTAAGGTCGTCTAAATGATCGTCCTCCCTTCGGCTTTTCACTAGCATGTCGTCCACGTAAACTTGGATGTTTCTTCCAATCTGATGTGCAAACATTTTGTTTATGAGCCTCTGATACGTTGCGCCCATGTTCTTGAGATTAAACGAGATCACTTTATATCAGAAAAGGCCTTGACTGGTGATGAACAAAGTTTTCTCCTGGTCAGCTTCACCCAATTTAATCTGGTAGTAACTAGAAAATGCGTTGATGAAGCTCAATAACTGGTGTCTTGTTGTCAAGTCTACCAGGATGTCAACCTGCAGGAGGGGGTAGCTATCCTTGGGGCATGCCTTGTTCAAGTCTATGAAGTCTACACACATCATCCATTTCCCATTGGCTTTTTTAACCATCACTACATTGGCCAACTAGTCGAGGTAGTACACGTCCCTAATGAATTCTGCATCTTGCAGTTTGCGGACTTCTTCCGCTATAGCCTGGTCTCATTCTTGGGCGAACATTTGCTTCTTTTAACGGATAGGGGGAAAAAAGGGTGACACATTCAACCTATGCATCATGATTGAAGGGTTGATCCTAGGCATGTCTTCATGACTCCAAGCAAAGACGTCTTGGTTTTCTTTTAGGAATGTCGTGAGCGCTTGACAGACTGGCGGACTGGTGAAGGTGCCGATCCTAGTCGTTCGCTTGGGCCTAGAGTTATTGAGAAGTATTTCCTCCAATCCTTCAATGGGCTCTACGACCGCCCTCTGTTCTTCAATGCTCATGGTCTGCAAGTAGTCGTCCATCTCCAACATTGCTATGTAGTACTCGCATGCTGTGACTTGGTCCCCACGTACCTCTCCTACTTTGTACTCGGTGGGGAATTTGTTCATCAGGTGATAGGTTGAAGTCACGGCCTTCCATGAGTTGAGGGTTAGTTGGCCCAGTATGGCATTATAGGTAGATGAGCAGTCAACAACAAGAAATGTAATATCCTTAGTAATTTGCTAAGGGTCGTCACTGACCATCACGGATAATGTGACCACGCCGAGGGGGTATGCCCTCGTTCCTCCGAACCCAACGAGTGGCATGTTGGCTCGTACGAGTCGCTCTTTCTCGATGCTCATCTGTTGGAATGTCAGGTAGTAGAGGATATCTGCAGAGCTTCCATTATCAACTAGGACCCAGTGAGTGTTGTAATCCCCTACCCGAATACTAACAACGAGTGCATCGTTGTGTGGGTGGTGGAGACGTTGAGCGTCTTCTTTCGAGAATCCAATTATAGGCTTGTTAACCCGTGCCATCTTTGGGACGAAACCTGTCAGTTGGACGTTCTGAACCATCTTAAGGTAAGTCTTACGGGCCTTCTTGGATGAACCATAAGTCGTGGTGCCCCCTACAATCATCCTTATGTCCCCTATGGGTGGCCTAGGGTGTTTGTTATCCCTTCTAGCAACCTGCACCTGTGGTGGATCTGCCCTTTCTTTGCTGACGAATCATTGCAGTTTCCCTTGTCTAGTAAGTGCTTCAATCTGCTGCTTCAAGTAATAACATTCAGATGTGTCGTGACCGTGGTCCCGATGAAAACGGCAGTACTTGTCTTTGGACCTCTTGCTGGGACCTCCCTTCAACTTGTCGGGCCACGTCAAGGCTACATCATCCTTAATCTGCATTAGGACCTGATAGATAGGGGCGGTCAGCAGGGTGAAGTTCACAAATCTTCCAACGGGGGGCTTGGAGCGCCTATCCTCGAGTCGATCTCCGGTTCTGGTCGTCTTTCGTCCCCTGTCCTGTCGTGTATCTTCTTGCCTTTCCCTCTTCTTGGGTTTCTCCTCTCGAGCTAGTAACGCGTCTTTGGCATTCATGTACTTAGTAGCTCGATAAACCACATCTGACATGGTTTTCGGGTCATTTTTGTATAAAGAGAACAGAAACTTCCCTTCTGCAATCCATTGGTGAATGCAGCAACAAGTATCTTGTCATCAGCTTCGTCTATCGAAAGGGCTTCCTTATTGAAGTGGGTTATGTAGGATCTCAACGTCTCATCCTCCCATTGCTTGATGCTCATCAGGCATACAGTGGACTTCTTATACTTGTGCACCCCGATAAACTGCGAGGCAAACTGCGTGCTCAGTTCCTTGAAGGTATTGATGGAGTTGGGCATCAACCTGTTGAACCATACCCTTGTAGGATCCTTCAGCATAGTCAAGAAGGCTTGACACATGATCTCGTCTGCCACACCTTGTAAGTGCATAAGGGTTTTGAATGACTCTAGGTGATCTAAGGGATCCTTTGACCCGTTGTAGGCTTCTACCTACGACATACAGAACTTCAGTAGAAGGGGGAACGAAGTGACGAGTGCAGTAAAAGGCGAGTCCATCTAGTGGACTAACTCGTCGAGGTCACTTGACACCCGTCCTTTGAGGGCATTCATCATGAAGTCCATTCGCTCCTTCATCATTTGCATCTCCACGACTATGTGTGGTGGTGCTGTTTCTACGATGAATGGACAGCTGATATCTTGTCACTCTTGTTTGCTCGGAGCATTGCTACCTTCTGGTCCTTCTCGATCCCTTCTTTCGGGGCTAGTGCCCTCTTGCTCTTCTTCGTGACTGTTGGGCCCAGCATCCTTTTGGCACAGTTGTTCATCCAGGTCATGGTTTTGCTTAGTAAGGTGTTCCATAGTCGCAGCTAGGGTCTGTACCTGTCTTTCAAGGGCAATGGTGCGTGGTTCTTCTCCGGTATGGTTATTGGTTGCCATCAAGCGAGTGAGTACCATACAACTTTTTGTCTGGGAAGTGGTAATATGGCTGTTACTATTTTCGTTTCCACAAACGACGCCAATTGATGATGCCAAAAATCGTTAGTGAGCCACACGGTCCTCACGTGCTCTAGACAGAACCTGCGAAATAAAAACAAAGAAGACCTTGCAGAGAGTATCGGTGTAGTGCCGGCTAAATACCTTCCGAAGGTTAAGTTAAAGAACTTTCATAACTTTAGAGTGCCAAAACTGGGGTAAATTATGTGTACCTTGGTGTGTGAGGGCTTTGGGACTTTTATAGTAGCATAGAGCTGACATTCGTTTCTTAGCAAATAAGGTCTTTCCTTGTAGGGAAGATCCTTATAAATACACATATCTTGCGGGATCCTTTCCTTATAGGAATTCCTGTGATTAGAGTTAATCATGGGGTACAAGATATTTCCTTGTATAGATATTCGTGGAGGCTAAGTAAGGCCACGTTGGACCTGTCATAGTCTTCTTTCTTCCCGTCGGCTTCTTTCCGTTGGCCTCGTTCGAGTATACCTGTCGCCTCATACAGATGCCATCAGGTATTGAGATGAAGTTGTTGACCTATGGTATCGTCATTTTTGTCCCTCCGTATGTGCAAGTGAAGCTGACGGGCTTATTGGGGCCCGTCGGCTTCCTTTTACGTAAATGAGTTTACTCTCTTCCAGAATCACCCTTATCAGCTAATGAATAAACGTTATGTGAGAGAGAAATTTGATTTGGGAACTGAATTTTTCTAAAATAAATTGCAAAGGGACTTGCCTTATGCGATTTGTTTCCCCACCGCTGAACCCATTTTTATTTAATTTTCCTTTATAAAAGAAAAAAAAAAAAATCAAGTTTGGAATAAAGACACCATTTTTTTTATTTTTAAAAAAAATTATTCTGCAATGAAAAATTAGCGTGAAATTTGATTTTTTTTTCTTTTTTTTGAGAGAGTTTCAACTTATGGCGTCCATTCCTGATGATAGCTCTTTATCATCAAACCAAAACACCTATCGGTTTTTTATGTAAGTGGGAATTAAACTTTAGATCTCTTATTCAACCATTAGAGACTTTACCAATTAAGCTAACTAGAACCCACAACATGACATTTGATTAATTAAGCATAATCACATTCTAACCCATTTTAAAGCATTTTTTAGAGATAAACGGTAAACCAATCTTGCTTCTTGTAAAACAGTATGGTAATTAATCCTTACTTTTGATCTCTACTAAAATACAATGAAGAAAAAGGAAATAGATGCAAAGAAACAATGGGTTGAAGAAAATACCCTACTTGAACTCGATTTTTTTTATCCAAAGTAGAAACAGGTTGATTATGACTTGACTTATTTTATCTTATGTTGAGTTGGGTCAACCATCAACCCAGCTGATCCATGACCTGTTCAGTTTTTTAAAACTATCTTTTTGTAAATAATAAAATTTAGACCTAGTTAGTTTACTTGTTTGTTCTCATTTGTTAAGACATATGCGATTCACTTGTTAGGAACATATGCCACTAATTTATGTAGTTGGCTAATCCTTTGACAAAACACACTTTACTTATAATTGGATAGATCTAGGATGTGTTTAATACTTCAAGAAACTTTGTTTCAAGATGTAGTGTTGAAGCCATGCAAGTCTGTCCAAGATTCAAGCTAAAGCCTATCATTAAAGCTCGACAGCTAGCCCTCTATCAAGCTTAAAGAGCTGTTCAGCCTCGTGGCTCGACAACAGCTCAACAAATAGGGTATCTGTCGAGGTTTATGAAAAACAGATTTTCAGTTCTGTTTTTACTCTAATCCGTGATTATGTGTTTGGGCTTTCTTTTCTCACAACCCTAGACATATAAAAGGATTATTTTAAGGGCCGTCAAAGAGTTCACAAGTTGCACAAATATTGAGCAAAGTTTGTTCAAGCAAATTGTGACTAGAGACAGAATTTGCCCTAGTTCATCGTTCTTGCGAAGAAGTTGCTGTGTTTGTGCACTGTAAGGTTTTGTGACCAAGCATTTTCTGGATCTTCATCGTTGGGATGAACTGAAGAATTTTGCAGCTAACAACCTTTTCTAGTTAGTGTTTGAAGTTGCATACTGGGATCCACGCAATTGGTTAGTCACGTACTGGGAGTCGTGCATCAAAAGGAGAAATTGTCACTATCGAACAAGTCCAATTGGGTATTGGGGTAAGGGTTCAACTGTAAGTTGGTATAAGGTACTAGGATTCCTTTACTTGTAACCGCTTGTTGTGATAATAGTAGAATTTTGGGAGTGGTGACCTTAAAATCACCCGGTGGGGTTTTTGTCGTGTTGGTTTTCCCCATTCGTAAACAAATCACCGTGTCAATTTATTTTTTGTTGCATACTTAGTTATTGGTGATTTGTTTGTGCTACCACGTGTTTGCATGTCAATTTGATTAATTAATAAACTTAACTAATTAATCAGTTAATTTATCACAAGGGGTCAATTCGTTTTTTGGCCTATCATCGTTTTTACAATTCACAACTCAAACTCAATTGACAATTATAATCTCAATGCCATACAATTTTTTTTAACATTTTTGGATAGCATCCTTTAAATACATATTTTGTTAACGCCAGTCAAATACATTGGCCTCAACAAAGCAAGGGAGGTCTTTATCTCATTGCATGCAAGCAAAACTGAAAGATGAATGATTGATGCCTTCATCTCACTTGAATAACACAAGAAGCAAATATTTTTATATATCAAATGACAAAGTGCATGCCGAGAAAATTTGGTTGAGTCAAAAACAAATATTTGAAATTATAACATGTATTAGAAGCATTTACAAGTCTAAAGAAAATAGTGAAGCAAACTATATCAACGAAATTGACATAAATTATGAATGTTTAGGCCTATTTTTTAACATTTCATAGTCCTAATAAACGACTTTTTGAAATAAAAGATGATGTTCTCTAGAGTGTGTGTTACTTATAAATAATGACATAATATTCATAAAAAAGACCATATATGAATAAGTAAACAATCAAATTTTGATTTATATTTCCAAATTGAAACAGAGTGCCAACCAGTGCAAGGGCGGCGCTACCTTATGTTCAAGGGGTTCAATTGAACTTGTGGGCTTGATTTTTTTAATATATATAATTTTTTTAATAGTTTAATTTACCTTAAAATGTATTTTTGCACGCTCTGATCATATATCAACCCAACTAAAAACCAAACAATAACTCAAATCAACCTATCTCAAAATCAAATAACAACGTAGATCACAGATCTCTCTCTTTGATTTGATCTCTGACCTCTGACCTCATTTTCATGAATCTCATCTCGTCTCTCTTCTTTATTAGACTATCTCAACATCTCTGACTCTAATTGTAAAAAGTGAGTGTTTATAAGTTGTAAGTGTTTCTCTCTTTATAATAAACTAACTTGTAACCCATGCATATGCAAAGATATACTTAAAAGATATACATTAAGATACATAGTATCATTCTTACATATATAATTCAAATATTATCAATAGTCATTCTTATAATTTTTTTAACTCTTTAAAAAGTCTTGTAAGAATATTATTAAGTAGAAAATGTAAATTATCCTTTAAAAAAAAAATTATGTTCATTAATTGTAAACTCTTTGATTTTTGTATGCAATAACTCACTTGGATAGATATTTATGATGTGGTCCTACATTTGACTCCAAAATTAATAAAAAAAACTCTCTCTAAAAATAAATAATTTAGGACATATGACACAAAATTGGACCTTAATTGTAAAATCTAATTATATTTTCTCTAAGTTTTGCCTATTAATATATATATACTAGTATGTAGCCCGTGTTTACACAAGGAAATGGCAAATTGTAATAATGCTATTAATGTTAGTTTGGGTTATTAAACATATAGGACATTAGTTCGACAAGGACATTTGGAAGTACTAAAATGATTTTTCCTTGCAATTTTCATGATATTGGTAATGCTAAGTTTCTCATTACACTGCTATTACATATATAATTTTGAAAATTACTATTGGATATTAAATATGAAAGAATCGAAGTTTTACAATAGTGACTTAGACCACTAACATCCTATTGCTACCTACCAGTAGAAAACTTACTGACACAACCACGTGACAACTCTGAGACCACGGACTCCTTCTTTCTTGGATTCTCTAGCAAGTACAAGCACTCCTGCTTGTGTATCTTTAAGCTTTTATTGCAGCAACTGAATGATCATCAAGCTCTTAATCAAATCTCCTTCTTGATAATCCTAAGCATATGTGAAGGCAACCACCTCTTCGATCTCACAAGAGATTCACACACACAGCAAATAGAGCAACATAAAATGTGGCTAGGGTTTTCCCTTTTATACTTAGGGAAAAACATAAAATCCTATAGGTCATATGGGCTTAGGGCTGAGTTGGAAAAATCTGCAAAAAAACGTTCTGCTCGAATTTTGATCGGTCGAGTCTAATTCTCGATCGATCGAGCCAAGCAGAATCATACTATAACTTCTGCAGCAACTCGATTCCAACTTTACATAAAACGCATACACTTTGAGCAAGTCTAAACAAGACTAAAAACCTGTTTTGATCATGGTTTGCCAACAATACAAATTTGAGTTCTAATACATTAGTTTCTAAGTACTTAGAACCTAACAAAATATATAACATCAATTCACAAAACAAAAAAAAAAAAATCTCTCATAAATATAAAATCATTCCAACTCTCTCTTCCTCTAATTTTATATATAGAGTTAGATATATGATTAGGTTTTCTATGGTTTATTTATATTGAACTCCTCATTTTCTACACTGAATTAACTTACTTAGCACAAAAATTTAAAAATTTAGATTAGATGGGACATGTGGGAGCAAAATTAGACTCTAATTGAAATTCAATATGAAATCTAATTGAATTTTCTCTTAGCTTTAGGTTTTCATATATTTATTAATTTATATTATATGTGTGTGAGTGTGTGTTTGTTATTGAATGTGTACATGTATAGTATAAAATATAATATAACTTTATATAATTTAATAATTAGGAAATATAGAGAGTTTGTTATGTATGTGTGTATTTTTATCATGTTATAATAACTTTTTGTTATAAATTTAGTGATTTAAGAAAAAAATATGGTAGAGTTAGTGATTGTTCAAGCATTTGATTGGTTTTATTTATTTATTTTTAATTGAAAAAATTTGATTAGTTAAGTAGACACTTAGTTATTATGTGTGGATGAGTGTGGCGGTGTGGATCAATTTAATACATTGTCAATGGGTTGAGTTTCTTCATTTAGTTTAAAATATTTTTATAAAATAAATAATGATAGCCGCATAAAAATAAAAATATTATACAAACATAACAAAATAAAATGATCACACCTATCTACATTGACAATAAATAATGAACTATCTTGTAATGATTTCAAAAGATAAAAACTTGTAGAAGAAAAATATAAAACTTCATGTATTTGGTTTTTTTTTTTTTTTTTTTTTTTTTTTTTTTTTTTATAGCTTGATATATTTAAGTTCTTTTTATTAAAATTTGATTAGTTTAAAATTCCTAATAACCCCCTAAAAACAATTCCTAGAGCCACCACTGAACCATCAGGCATATAAAATTAAACAGAACTATTAAATTATTTTTCAAAATATTAGATTTTGAAATAAGTTTTCAAGATTGTAAACTTCTAATCTATTTTTATTATTTGTCAATTAGTTATCGAGTGGTGCATTTGTAATTTTATTCTCTATTTTGAGATGTTGATATTGTGTGGAAATGGAACTTGCATGTGATTGTTTTAATTAAAATTTCAAAGTATATACTAGATTCCTTTGCGTTTGTGTTATTTTGTTTTTGTTAACAATGTTAGGATTTGTATAATTTTATTATTAATTAACAAATTTTGATCTGAGCTCTTTCTTGACATTAGAAATTTCAAATTAATGCACTTTACACCAGGTTATTTGCTACTACTTACCAATTGGCAAATACTTGTTTTCATTTTATTTTTATTTTATTTTTTTTATGTAGAAAATATGGGTCAATTGGAACCCAACCCAATTTGTTTTTAACCCATTTAAGATGACACTTATTTCTTTTTACTAAAACTTAGATTTGACCTGACTTGAACTTAGCCCTACCCGTTTGCAATGGCTATAGAGAATGCCCAAAAAAGAATAATAAATATTTGATTTATTTAGTTAGTTTTGCTAAATATTATTACATAATTGATGATTAAATTGGTTATTAGTTGAATATATTCTAATTTTATAATGAATATACCATTCATATATGTGTATATATATAATTTTTTTTTTATATAATTTTATTAAGTATTTGTGTATCTTATGATACATGATACAAAAAAATAAAAAATTGATTCACGAAATCCAGTAGTCTCGAGACTATTTATTAAGTTTGACCGAGTTTGACCAACTTTAACTAAACTTTGACCGCACTTTTCTCTAAATCCAACTATCTGATTGTGACCATAATTTACCATAATTAACATTTCATTACACTCTTCAAATCCGACGGTTGGATTCCAGATCTAAGTATGGCGCATGATGGACATGCATGTGTCATGTACTTGCATGGTAAACAATTTTGATTAGCTCTGTTCTCTCAATTTGACCATCCAATTATTCTCAAATTTTGACAACACCAATATTTGACCATTCTCTTCCAATCAAATGATCAAGATTTAAATATGAATTGGAGCATGATGATCACATGCCATGTGACCTCATGAAGATTTGGTTAGCCTTGTTCTCGTAATCTGACCATCCCATTAAAATTATATCGCCTAAAGTACTCCTTTAAAGCTATGTTTTCCCCTAGATCACACATGGGAGTGATAAGAGTAGTTCAAAGTACTACCTTTAAAATTATAAATTTCCACAAGGAATACTGATTTTCAAAATTTAATGTTTAAAGGGAAGATACTGGTAGGTGCTCCCCTAGATCAAACATTAGATTTTTAGTTTATCTTAACATTAACTCTTACTAATCATGGGTTTTTCAAATGGCTTTCAAACTAAAGCTACTTTTGTTTTTCCTCTAAAATTAAAGCCATCAATATCTAAACATGTATTCTTGATGCATGCAAGATATCATGTGACATATGCCCCCAAGGCTAGGCAAGTATGTTCTAAAATGACCAAAATACTCCCAAAAAAACTAGAATGACCAAAATATTGTCGAAACCTGTAGAATGAAGCAAATACCCCCAAACATCTAAAATGACCCAAACCCTCGAAATCTCTAAAATAACTAAAAATACCCCGAACCCTCTAAAATGATAAAAAAATACTCCTAAAACCTCTAAAATTACCAAAACTACTTCCGAAATTTCTAAAATGACCAAAAATACTCTTGAAATCTCTAAAATAACCAAAATACCCCGAAACCCCTAAAATGAACCCCCTTCAAATATCTAAAATAACCAAAATATACTGAAATTTCTAAAATAACCAAAATACTCCTTAACTTCTTAAATGACCAAAATTGTCATTTTAGAGATCTTGGGGGGTATTTGGCTCATTTTATCGATTTCAAGGTATTTTTGGTCATTTTTTAGGTTTCAGTATATTTTTTGTCATTTTAGGGGTTTTGGGAGTATTTTGGTCATTTTAGAGGTTCCAAGGTACTTTTGCTCATTTTTGAGGTTTTGAGAGTATTTCTATCTTTCTAGAGATTTTAGGGGTAATTTTTTTGTCATTTTAGAGGTTTCAAGGTATTTTTGGCCATTTGAGAGGTTTTAGGGTATTTTGGTCATTTTATTGATTTCGAGGTATTTTTGTCATTTTAGAGGTTTTAGAGTTTTTTTTTTCTCATTCTAAAGGATTTGAGGGCTTTTTTGTTGTTGTCATTTTAGCGATTTTAGGGGTATATTAATTATTTTAGAGTTTTTTTGGGGTATTTTGGTCATTTTGTGGTTTCGTGATATTTTTGCTAATTCTAGTGGCTTTAGAGGTATTTTGGTCATTTTAGAAGTTTCGGGAGTATCTTGGTTATTATACTAGTTAAGGGGTGTTTTTTTTTGTTATTTTAGAGATTCCGGGAGTATTTTGGTCATTTTAGAGTATTCAATGGTATTTTGGTCATTTTTTAGGTTTATGGGGTATTTTAGTCATTTTTAAGGTTTAGGGATATTTTGGTCATTCTCATGAATAAAATCAATTTTTCAGATACACTTTCCAACAGACTCTCTATTATTTCTCTATTTCATTTTAATATTATTTCTTCATTCTTTTTTTATTCTTTCTTTATTATTTTCAAATAACATGTAACTATATTTTTTAAATCTCCAATGGTGTAATTTTCATGCAGTATTTATTTATTTTTATTTTTTATTTATCAAATCTATGCTAGTCTTGTGCAAATTCTTTGGAATTTTTATTTAATTTAAAATTTATCAAATTTACCTATATTTTATGAATGAGTTTATCCATTAATTATTCCCTAAAAAACTCAGTAGTTTTTAAATTTTTATCTAATAATTATGAATATTCATTAACTTATCATTATCTCTTTCTATTTATTTTAATAAAAATACACTATCTAATCTTAATTTAAGATATTATTATTCTAATTTATCAAATTCGAATTAATTTTCCTTTTAAAAATACTTACTGTAATTACTCCAATAGTGATTTTTTATTTTTGTTTTGACTTTTGAGTAACATTTCCAATCATCCCTTTGACGTTTTTCTTAAAGTACCCATTTTTTTTTTTAAATTTTATTAATTTTTTTCTTAATGTAAACAGGCCCTTTTTTTTGGAACCTGTAAACAAATCCAAATACTCAGTTTTTTTTCACACACTCTCTCTCCTCTCCTCAGGCCTTAGCCTCCACAAATCGGTAAGCTCTCTCTCTCTTATCGCTAGTCTCTCTCTAGATCTCATCGTCACTCTTTGTTTCTTCTCCATTCCCTAATTCTATTTTTCCTCTTTCTTGTGTAGTTCTAGGGTTCCTAACTTCATAATGAAAATTGTGATTGATTTTTTTTTTCCAATTCTAAATGTTCATCTATAACGAAAGCTTTTCTTTTCAACTCTGAAAGTTTAATTGGATCTATACTTTCATTGTTCCCTCTTTGTTGTTCTCTCTCAAAGGTAGTTTTAGAGATTTTAACTTTTTTTTTTTTTCAATTTTAAATTTTGAATGATTTTCCTACATGTTAAGAAAGCATGAACTAACCCTGTGATTAAAAGCTTTTTCTTTTCTTTTCTTTTTTTTTTTTTTCCTTTTTTTCCCCTAGTCTTAATTTTGATATTGTGGGTTTTTGGTTTTGAAGCCATGGGCACCGTAAGCTATTCATTCACTCTGTTATTTGGATTTGAAAGAACATGGGCACTGATGATGCCGAAAATCATCAGTAAACTGCACAGTCCTCACGTGCTCTAGACAAAACCTGCGCAATAAAGAAGAAGAAAACCTTACAGAGAGTACCGGTGTGGTACCGGCTAAATACCCTCCGAAGGTTAAGTTAGAGAATGTTCACAGCTCTAGAGTGCCAAAGCTAGGGTAAATTATGCGTATCTTGATTTCTAAGGGTTTTTGGGTTTTTATAGTAGTGTAGAAACGATCTTTGTTTCTTGGTGAAGAAGATGTTTCCTTGTAGGGAATTGGCCTTGCATGTAAACTACTTCCCTTTATGGGCCCTTCTTATATAATGTTTTGATATCCGTCGCTTGCATTTTGATTGTATGTTTGAAAATATATGTTTGTAAATCCACCTGTTTACTTTGATGTTCCCATCCACTTTGGACTTAGCATTTTGATGGTATCCTTTGTAACTAATTTATCCTTTCTAAGCACTTAATAATGAATCTGTCCACTTGTGGACTTAATAAATTCAAATCATCCCTTGGGATGAACTTGTCCACTTATGGACAATAATTACAAATCATCCCTTGGGATGAACCTGTCCTTTTATGGACTTAATAAATTCAAATCATCCCTTAGGATGAACCCATCCATTTATGGACAATAATTACAAATCATCCCTTGGGATGAACCCGTCCTCTTATGGACTTAATAAATTCAAATCATCCCTTAAGATGAACCCGTCCACTTGTGGACTTAATAAATTCAAATCATCCCTTGGGATGAACTCATCCACTTATAGACTTCATAAATTCAAATCATCCCTTGGGACCCTTCCACTTATGGACTCAATAATTATAGACGTAATTTTGTAGACATACACATGACATATTTGAATAACTCCTCTTATTGTGATAAATACGCGTGTAGAAATTTGTTCTTGAAAATGAAAAACTGCCTTTTGAAGTTAAAAAGTACTGTAGATAGTAAAAATTAACCAAAAGGAAATAAACTGGAAATGAGGAGTGTCGTTGTCTGTGCCGTTGTCTACTGGTAGTACTTCTTCAGGTGCTCCATGTTCCATGGGTGGTGCAACTTTTACCCATCTAGCGTCTTCAGGTGGTAGGTCCCTTTTGTCTGCCATGAAGCGATCCTATAGGGTCCTTCCCAATTAGATCCTAGCTTTCCTTGAGAGGGAGCTCTTATGGCGCCTGTCACCTTTCTCAAGACAAGATCTCCAACTTGGAAGTCTCTGTGTCTGACTCTTGAGTTGTAGTGTTTGGCCATGAGGTTTTGGTATTGTGTTAATCTTTGTTCAGCCGTTGCTCTGACTTCATCCACTAAGTCAAGCTGCAAGCGCATAGCTTCATTGTTCCTACTTTCGTGGGATGACGACCATGCTTCCGTATGCTAGTCGAAACGGTGTCTCTCTTGTAGGTGTCCTTGTCGTCATCCTATATGCCCATAAAATGCTTGGCAATTCTTCCGGCCATATACCCTTTGCCCCCTCGAGTGGGTCTTGATGATTTTGAGCAAGGATTGGTTCGTGAGCTCGACTTTTCTGTTGGCCTGAGGGTGGGCGGGTGAGGAGTAGTGATTCTTGATCTCTAACTACAAGCAAAAATCTTTGAACAAGTCATTGTCGAATTGCTTCCCGTTGTCTGAGACAAGTACTCTAGGTATACTGTACCCGTAAATAATATTCCTCTATACAAAGCTTCGTATGTTCTTCTCTGTGATGGTGGCCTAGGCTTCGGCTTCCACCCATTTGGTGAAGTAATCTATGCTAACTACTAGGAATTTAAACTGTCTGATTGCTGTTGGGAAAAGGCCCATGATATCTAACCCCCATTGAGCAAAAGGCCATGGGGCCGTCATTGGAATGAGCTCCTCTGTTGGTTGTTTGATGAGGTTGCCATACCTCTGACACTTGTCGCAAGTTTTAACATATGCATGGGCATCCTTCTACATGGTAGGCCAATAATACCCTGCCTGTACCAGCTTGTGCACTAAAGATCATGATCCGGAATGGTTCCCACAAATTCCTTCGTGGACTTCTCTCATGACATAGTTTGCTTCCTCGGAACTAAGACACCTTAGGTATAGGCGGGAGAAGCCTCTTTTATACAAGATGTCTTTAATTAGCACGAACTGTGCTGCCTGAACCTTTAACTTCCTTGCAGCCTTCTTACCGTCAGGTAGCATGCCATTTTTCAGGTAGGAGATTAATGATATAGTCCAATTGTTCTCGGAACCTATCTCCTGCACATTAACGCCGTCTATTAATGGTGAGATCTGAATAAAGGATAGTACCTGACTGGGGATAAGCATATGCTCTACTAATGCAGTCTTGGCAAGACGATCGGCTTGCTCGTTCTCCACCCTTGGGATTTGAACAAACTTCACTTGAAGGTTGTTTGTTCGTTTCTTCACTTACTCCAGATACTTCTTCATCCGTTCACCCTTGCACTCATAGTTGCCGTTTACTTGACTCGTGACTACCTGAGAGTCGCAGTATACGACCACATTTATGCCTCCTACTGCTTTGGCGAGATCTAGCCCTACTACTAAAGTTTCATACTCCGCTTCATTATTGGTTGTAGGGAAATCGAGTCAGACCATGCATTCAATCTCGTCCCCTTCTAGGGAATGGAGTACTATACTAGCTCCGTCTGCCTGTCTGTTGGACGACCTGTCTGTGTGGATACTCTATTGAGGACACGCTTCTACCCCCTAGCCTTCCATGTTGGTGAATTCCGCGATGAAGTTAGCAATCACCTGCCCCTTCATGGCCGAATGTGGGCAATACTGTGCGTCTAATTCACTTAACTCAATTGCCCATAGTGCCATCCATCCAGCGGCTTTAGGGTTGCTCATTGCTTTTTGTAGAGGCTTGTCTGCTAGGATGTCCACAGTGTGGGCCTGGAAGTATGGCTTAAGCTTACGAGCCGCAGTTACTAATGCGAAGGCGAGCTTCTCTATTGGGGGGTACCTCCCTTTTGCGCCTCGGAGCGCCCGACTTATGTAGTATATAGGCTTTTGTACCTTGTCCTCTTCTCTGACTAAAGTTGTGCTGACAGCTGCCGGGGAGACAACCAGATAGAGAAACAATTCTTCCCTCAGTTTGGAGGGACTCAGCAACGATGGGGAGGACAGGTATGATTTCAAGTCTTCAAATGCCTACTGACATTCAGCCGTCCACTCGAAGGACTTCTTCAATGTGTAGAAGAAAGGCAGGCATTTGTCCATTGCTCTTGAGACAAACCTATTTAGTGCGGCTACTTTGCCGTTGAGGCTTTGTACTTCCTTGATGTTTGTTGGTGGCGTCATCTCCATTATTGCCCGTATCTTGTCTGGGTTGACCTCAACACCTCTCTAGGATACCATGAACCCTAGGAATTTTCCGGCCGTCACCTCAAATGCGCATTTGTTCGGATTTAGCTTCATGTTGTAAGAGCGAAGGGTTTCAAAGGTTTCCTTGAGGTCGTCCAAATGGTCATCTTCCTGTTGGCTTTTTACCAACATGTCGTCCACGTAGACTTGAACATTCCTCACAATCTGATGTGCAAACATCTTGTTCATTAGCCTTTGATACGTGGCGCCCGCATTCTTGAGTCCGAATGGCATTACTTTGTAGTAGAAGAGACCCTAGCTGATGACAAATGAAGTCTTCTCTTAATCAGCCTCGTCCAGCTTGATCTGGTTGTAACCAGAAAACGCGTCCATAAAACTCAGCAATTGGTGTCTTGCTGTCGAATCCTCTAAGATATCAATCCACAGAAGTGGGTAGCTATCCTTGGGGCATGCCCTGTTTAAGTCTGTAAAGTCCACGCACATCCTCCACTTCCCATCGGCCTTTTTTACCATCACTACGTTGGCCAGCTAGTCGGGGTAGTATACTTCTCGTATGAACTCTACTTCCTATAATTTGTGAACCTCTTTTGCTATGGCCTTGTCTTGCTGCTGCGCGAACATCCGTTTCTTCTAACGAATGGGAGGAAAAGTAGGCGATACATTTAACTTGTGGACTATGAACGAAGGATCAATTTGGGCATGTCTTCGTGGCTTCAGGTGAAAACGTCCTAGTTCTTCCTTAGAAATGCTATGAGCGCTTGACGGACTAGTGGGCTAGCAAGAGTGCCATTCCTGGTCATTCGCTCAGGCCTAGAATCATCAAGGAGTACCTCTTCCAACCCCTCCACGGGTTCTGCCACCGTCTGCTGTTCTTCTACACACATGGTTTGTAAACAATTGTTCATCTCCAGCATGGCAATGTAGCACTCGCGCACCGCTACTTGATCTTCTCGTACCTCTCCCACTCTATACTCGGTGGGGAACTTAATCATCAGGCGATAAGTTGAAATTACGGCCTTCCATTAGTTAAGGGTAAGACGGCCTAGGATGGCATTGTAAGCGAACAAACAATTAACAACTAGGAATGTGACATCCTTGGTAATTTGTTGAGGGTAATCACCGATTGTTACGATTAAGGTAACCGCATCGAGGGGGTATACTCTTATTCCTCTGAATCCAACAAGTGGCGCGTTAGTTGGAACCAGCCGTTCTCTCTCAATCCTCAAATGCTAGAACACCAAGTAGTAGAGGATATCAGCAGAGTTTCCATTGTCTCCAAGGACTCGGTGAGTGTTGTAGTCCCCAACCCATACACTAACTACAAGCGCATCGTTGTGTGGGTGGTGGAGATGTCGAGTATCCTCTTCTGTGAACCCAATTACAGGGTTGTCGATGTGTGCCATCTTTGGGACTAAACCTATCAGTTAGACATTTTGGACCATCCTGAGGTAGGTCTTACGTGCCTTCCAAGTTGAACTGGAGGTTGTGGTGCCCCCTACGATGGTCCTTATGTCTCCTAGGGGTGGCCTAGGTCGCTCGTTTTCCATTCAAAAGGCATGCTCATGTGGTGGGTCCATCCTTTCCTTGCTGACGAATCTTTGCAATTTTCCTTGTCTGATAAGGGCTTCTATCTGCTACTTCAAATCATAACATTTAGATGTGTTGTGACCGTGGTCACAGTAGAAACGACAGTACTTGTCTCTAAACCTCTTGTTGGGGTCTCCTTTCAACTTGCCAGGCCATGTCAAGGCTGCCTCGTCCTTGATCTGTATCAGGACTTGATCAATAGGGGCCGTCAACAGGGTGAAGCTTGTGAAACTCCCAATGGGGGGCTTGGAACGCCTATCCTCTTGTCAGTCTCCTGCCCTTGTTGTCTTCCGTCCCCTATCCTGCCATACATCTTTTTGCCTTTCTCGCTTTTTAGGCTTCTCTTCTTGGGCAAGCAACGCGTCTTCCGTGTTCATGTACTTAGTAGCTCGATCAAGTACATCCGACATGGTTTTTGTGTCGTTTTTGTATAAGGAAAACAGAAACTTCCCCTTTTGTAATCCATTGGTGAACGCAGCAACGAGTGTTTTGTCGTCAGCTTCATCTATCGAAAGGGCTTCCTTATTGAAGCAGGTTATGTAGGATCTCAGCGTCTCCACCTCCCGTTGCTTGATGTTCATCAGGCATGCAGTGGACTTCTTATACCTGTGCCCCCCTATAAAGTGCGAGGCAAACTGCGCGCCTAACTCCTTGAAGGTACTGATGGAGTTGGGCGTCAACCTGCTGAACCATACCCTTGCAAGACCCTTCAGCGTGGTCGAGAAGGCTTGACACATGATTTCGTTCACCACACCTTGCAAATGCATGAGGGTTTTGAATAACTCTAGGTGATCTAAGGGATCCTTTTACCCGTCGTAGGCTTCTACCTGTGGCATATGGAACTTCAGCGGAAGGGGGAACGAAGTGACGGGTGTGGTAAAAGGCAAGTCCATCCGGTGGACTAACTCATCGAGGTCGCTTGACACCCGTCCTCTGAGGGCATTCATCATGAAGTCCATCTACTCCTTCATCGTCTGCATCTCTGCGACTATGTGTGGTGGTGCTGTTTTTGTGACGGATGGACGACTGGTATCTTGTCGCTCTTGTCTACTTGGAGCATTGTTGCCTTCTAGTCCTTCTCGGTCCCTTCTTTCAGCGCTGATGCCCTTTTGTTCTTCTTCGTGACTGTTAGGCCTAGCATCCCTTTGGCGCAGCTGTTCCTCCAGGTCGTGCTTTTGCTTAGTAAGGCGTTCCATTGCCGCAGCTAAGGTCTATACCTGTCTTTTAGGGGCAGTAGTGTGTGGCTCCTCTTCGTTATTGTTGTTGGTTTCCATCGAGTGAGTGAGTACCATACAACTTTTTGTCTGGGAAATGGTAATATGGCTGTTACTGTTTTCGTTTCCCACAGACGACACCAACTGATGATGTCGAAAATCGTTAGTAAGCTGCACAGTCCTCACGTACTCTAGACAGAACCTACGCAACAAAGAAGAAAAAAACCTTGTAGAGAGTATTAGTGTGGTACCAGCTAAATACCCTCCGAAGGTTAAGTTAGAGAATGTTCACAACTCTAGAGTGTCAGAGCTGGGATAAATTATGCGTACCTTAATTTCTGGGGGTTTTGGGTTTTTATGGTGGTGTAAAACCAACCTTTGTTTCTTGGTGAAGAAGATGTTTCCTTGTAGGGAAGATTCTCATAAATACACGTATTTTACGAAATCCTTTCCATGTACAGATTTTGTTGATTAGGGTTAATCATAGGGCACAAGACATTTCCATTTGAAGTTTCTTGGAGACCACTTAGGCCACGTGGCTTTGCTACCCGTCTACCTTGTGTCCGTCTACTTGGAATCCGGCCACCATGGAGAGTCCATCCATCTTCTCTTCCTCTCCGTCTGGGGTGCGATCTTTATTCCGTCCGTTGTTTGTCAGTACGTTTAGACTGTCCTTCTCCTTAGCATCGTTGCTTTTGGTTGGCTTTTTTGAACGGATCCATCTATCTCAAATTCTATCCCCTTCAGGCACCATAGTTTTAGTTTTGATATTGAGGGTCTCCTTGTAATATTATATGATATTCTATAATATTATTATTATTACAGAACATGGTGAGGAAGATGAATTTTGTTACTTATTATATTAGATATGAATTTAGCAAAATAATGGGAAGTGTTGTGTTCTTACGGAATCTTTACTTCTTTAAAATAAAAGTGAGTGAAATTTTTTGAGTGTCATTTAGTAGCTAGCCACAAGGCATTGCAATAGTAGGACTAATGGACTGTAAGTAACAAATCATATGAAGAATCTCCAATAATGGTAGATTTTGACTTTCAAACATTCAACTTAGGGGCAAAGAAGCTCTAATAGTGAAATGGCTTTGTGAGTTAGCTTGTATACATAACTGATATATTGTGAATCTATTATGTTTCTCCATAAGCTAATTGAAGCTGTCCAAGTTGCAAAACTTCCACCACAAAACAAGTTTAAGGTGCTTGGTCTAGATAACTATGTTTCTTGCATATGGTGGGAATATGTTTCATCACCATAGTCCACTTCTGTTGTAGTTAGTATAATCTTTTATGTAGCTATCTTTATCATTGTATAGACTTTGAATAAATTACTTTACCAAAATGTTGCTGACCATACTATCATATTTTGCCTAATATCTTTTGAATGTTCTTTGTTATGATTGTTAATTTGGACTTATTTCTTTTGGAGAATGAGTCTTAAAGTAGATTAAGTTTTGTTAAATACATAAAGCTTTCATAACTTTTCACCTATGGTATTTTTGAAAAATATAAATGTTAAACTTTTATTTGAATGTTAAAACTATTTAGTAAGTATTTTTGTCATCTATTTTAGTTGACCTTGACATTGATTTATGCTCTTTATTTCAAGTTAAAATGTCGTGTGCCTTGGATTATAGTCTTACATATGATGTCAAGGGGAGATACATTTCATTGCAACAAGTTTTAGCTTGGCAGCATATCTTCATCATGAATATGTTATTATTTGATTAGTATTTGAGAGAATAGATTGGAACTTAAATTATGTATATGATATTGAACTTGGGTATTATTTTTCCTTATTATTAGTTATTGATTGAACAGTTGGTATGCTTATATGAGTATTTGTGATTGAAAATATGTGATGTGTGGGATTGTGGTTTATTATTTTCCATCAAGTACCCATGTAAAATTAAAAATGTAAATTTTATAGAAAAATCCAAAAAATTGTAAAATGTTATTAGCGACGACAACATCGTCGCTAATATTTTATCGTATCATTAGTGACAACAAACAATATCATCGCTAATATGCAAATTTTAGTGATGACATGTTTGTCGTCACTAATATATTATTATTTGTGATGACAACAAGCGTCGTCGCTAATAATGACATATTAGCAACAACAAAAATGTCATAAAACACGAAAGAAACGAAAGTGAAAGAATGCAAACTAAACTGTGAAAGTAATACCATAAATTAGCAGGGATTTGAATTTGATTATTCAGTTTTGTCCAAGCTGACCAGACCAACTCTGCAACACCTCCTCTTTGACTCGGAGCAAAGAATAGGTCATATAACTCTAGTCACTTTTGCCCACCTACTAATAATGCTAACTCTGGACTCTTTCTAGCCAAATAAGGATCACTACCTGCTGAGATGGTTCTCTTTCTAACTCTCCTCCTTGTAGAGTTGGCCTTAGTAACTTCCACTTATGCGTACCAATTGAGATAGGGTTATTATTTATTACACCATACAATTACCACTTTTATTTGAGATGTAAAACTTAACCAGGCAAAAAAGTAAAATGGTTAAAAAGTTTGAAGTTTAAAATTTTTACTCCATTAACTTTTACAACTCACATGGAAGTAATAATTGCACGATCCAAATCCTAGATTTACACCTCCTACCGGACTTATATGAACAATTTAATGTAAGCCAATATTTTTCTTTGGTTAAGGTGCACCCCTAAAATTTGGGGTTATTTTGAAAAACAAACCTATTGTTTTGGAATTTGGATTTTGATACTTAAGGTCGATCATATACCACTTTGAGCATTAACTCTTTTGTCCATTTTTTGCTAATGTGTTCATTAAGTGCCACATCAACTGTAACACATGTTTTGTTGGCCCAACCAACTTGTGACATGTGGATTTATCAATTTATGATCATGATGATTGTTATTCACAAAATCTCCAATCCAAATCAAACTATTTTTATTGGGGTTTGTAATATTTTATAGGGAACCAAGGAGGGAGTAATTCACAAAATCCCTAGAAAATTTCTCTAGAAAATTTTGAGAGAAAGTGAGAAATAGTCTTATCAATCAAAACAAACCTAGAAATCCTCTTAAGAACCAAAACAAACCCAAAATCCCCACAGAGAGAGAGAGAGAGAGAGAGAGAGAGAGAGAGAGAGAGAGAGAGAGAGAGAGAGAGAGAGAGAGAGAGAGAGAGAGAGAGAGAGAGAGAGAGAGAGAGCCTTTCAAGAACCACAATGAACCTAGAAATCCCTAATCAAGTCACACCTTCATACCCTATGGACTAATGGAGTCGCCGCCTAGATTAGGTCTAGGAACCATATTGGACCCTTTGGGCTAATCACTTACACACATGAATCCACGTACCAGATTATAGGTCTGGAGTTTGGGTATGGCTTGAGAAGGTGTTAGGCACCTAAGACCGCCAGGCTTGTGGGCCGGCCTCCATTATGTGTTGCTAGGCCATATTTAATTAAAGAGTTTATTAAGAGAGCCCTAATCCTTAACCTAAACATACATCATGCATTTTAAATAAAAGTAACACATACAACATGTTAAAAACATATCACAATATAAAAGGAAATAAATAAAACACAATCAAACAAAATAAATTAAACATGGCAAGTTGACAATTAAATAAAATACACAAGGAAATAATATCAAATAGACTAAACATGGCAAAAATACTAAAGCAAACATGGAAAATAATTAAACATAGACATATTAACCTAAACAAAGTCAAACAGAATCAAATAACATGTAAAAAGTGATTAAAATAATTAAAAAAAAAGATTTTGCCCTAATCTGGGTTCGGGGTGCGTGCGCATGGCCTTTAGCCCAAATTCAAAAAATTACATTTTTACAAATTTAATCATTCAAAGATATTAAAACGGAAATCAAACAAGCATGTTAGAACCCTAAACACTAAACTAACATAAAGAAAATAAAACAAACATCAATATAAACAAATAAACATGAAACAAAACAAACAATTATACTAAACTAACATTAACTCAATTAACATGTCAAACTTTATATGGAACTAAAATAATAAAACAAGAACAACTAAAACATATTATAAACAATCTAAAATCAGATTAAAACATATCAAACATAGTCATGAACATCAAACAAACAAATATAGCGAATATAAAAACTATGTTAAGAAACTCATGTGAATCCTATTAAACAAAGGAAAAGTTCATGGAAAGAACACTCTCCTTGCTTTAGATTATAAGTTTAGAGTTTGTTTAACTGACCCCTCAATGCCTACAACACAAAGATTAGATTGATAGGACAAGAATAATCAAAAGAGCACAATAGTTTAGGTAATCACAACTCAAGAACAAACTTTAATTGAAAAAGGTTTTGAGAAATCAATTTTGGAAAATAGTTTCTGCCTTAGAACTAACTAAAGAGAGGTTTTAATTTTGTAAAAACCGTTCTAAGGTGCTGCCCTAGGGTTTTGAAAAGAGAAAAAATGTTTTAGAGAAGATGGAGGCCAAAAAATAACTCTCTCTAGCTAGGGTTTTGATTGGAGGCATAAGATGAGTATATATAAGTTAAAATTAGGGTTTTTAGACTTTTTTAATGATCTTTGGATGTTCTCAAGCGCCCATGCCCACATCAAAGCATTATGTTTTGGGTCCTTAAATGAAGTTTTAAAACCCAGAAAATCGGACTGCCCAGTTAGCCCAACTTCAAACAGTCATAACTCACTCAAAATAAGTCCAAATTAGGCACAATTTGTGTTTAAATTGAAGCCCAGGATGTCAACTTTCCAATGAAACAAACTTCACTCAAAATTTCTTTGTGGATCAAAAGTTATGGTCAAAACAGTGAGCAAAAGTCATTTTTCAATATCGATTTCAAAGCAATTTGAACACTTTTGAGTTGTGATTACTTTCAAACTATTGTGAATTCTTTAATTACTCTTGGTTGACATATGTCAAGCTCATCATTGGGGCCAGGGAGCAAAATTTATTAACAAATACAAAATGCGGTTTCTACACACCCAACCAAAACTCACTAATGAAACCCAAAAATCGAAGAACCCAAATCACGAATAATCAAGAGAGTGTGTGTTGAGAGATTGACACTGGAAATATCTGACCCCATTGTCGCTTGCATTTCAAATTTGGCCTTCAAATTTGCTAGTTTAATTGAATCACCCATGCCAAACTAACCCTGATTGGAAGAGGTCGACACTATAGCTTGATCCAAACCTAGCATCTATCCATGCCGACACTATCGCTCAAGTTTCAGCCATGGAGGTTGAGCTTAGGGATTGGTGACATTTGGTGGTTGTGGAGGTGCCAATTGACGTTTGGTAACTCATCCACCTCAACTTTGCTTGGCCACCCACAACATGGCTCACTGCATCTCCTACAACGTTCTCCACCGCGATCTTAAGATGAGGGCTTGTTAGTTTTGCTAGGTGTTCTTTGCGTCTCATATGGTTCTTTGCTGGGTGTTCTATGTGAGGGATTGTGGGTTTTAGTTGGGTGCTATGTTCTTTGTTGGGTGTTGGCTAGGTGTTATGTTCTTTGACAGATTCAAATGTTCTTTGCTAGGTGTTATTTTTGCAAATATTATGTTGATTTGGACACAGACTTACTTTGGGAAAGAACAATAAGAAAGTGTACATCTTGTTCATCTAATAGATCTACTGATAGTGTTAGATGATGAGAGTGTTGACCTGTGTTGGATGATGATAGTGTTAGATCCGTTTTTGTTTGTTTTATTTTTTATTTTTTAGTGGGTGTACAACAAAAAAATGTGTAAAATTTATGCAATTTTTTTTCTAAAATTAACCCACACCAATTAATGTATAATTATGTAAATTTACAAATTTGCTACGGAAACCATGTACATTTATAATAACACTATTCATTTTGCATCTAGTTTTTTATTATTTCTTTATGTATCCGGAGGATAAAGGAAGAGAGTGGATAGTAGTTATTGTGTGTGAAGAAAGAGAAATAATTATAAAAATTAAAAAGAATTGATATTTTAATGAAATGTAGTGTAAAATAGATAATCCAATGTGGAGTGTTTTGAAAAGTATGTAAAATAGAAAAAGTATATTCTTCTGCTAAAATAAACATAAATTTTTGTAAGAGTTGATGTGAAATTGTAAAAAAAAAATAAAAAAAAGGGTTCTAGTTACCTACATCAAACTTATTTTTGTGGGTATTTCATGAAACTATTAACGGCCACACCCACAACCACAAGTACAAGGTAAAGCTAGTATGTGACCGGACGTTTTTACCAATTTGAGGAGGAGCAAAAAAGAAGCATCAGCGCTACCATTGGGGAATGGGGACAATTCCAACCAAGCTCATTGCACAATAATGATTCTTTGCTTTCTAACGCTTAACCCATGCCCACTTTCATTAGCCATACTGCCATAGCATAATAATAATAATAATAATAATAATTAAAAATTAAAAACTCATAATGCTTCGTGTCTCCTCTTGCCTAATTCCCAGTGTCATCATTGGAGAGTTGATCAATCATTTGTCTGCATAACGTCATCCAGTAGGTGGTGCCTGCAATTATTAGACCATAGCCTTGAGTTTGCTACAGATCTTCCTTATAACATAACAGATATACGACATACTGTACAACTCCACAAGCTGGAGGTGAGAAAAGAAGTCTCTTCCTGCCTCTAAAACGTGTTAACCTGTTTAAGCACAAATTTATATATTGATGGTTTTTATAACGTGATTAAGCATACACCTTTTTTTTTTTTTTTGTTTTTTTTTTGTTTGTTATAACGTGATTAAGCATACCTACCACTACCAGTCCATTATTATTGTATTAGGATTAACCTATAGTGCACATAAAATAAACCAAATTGAATTATATACTCCTGAGTTAAGCTAGGATTAGCCTAGTTTTATACAGAAAGTGTACTAGTAAAAGATGTAACCACAAAGGCTTCACCTTGATGTATGCTTCTATAAACCTACACATGATATCCATGCATTTCTTTCACTTTCAGTCATTAATTACTCTTTGCCTCCTTTACTTTTCTTCTTCTAATTTTTTCATATACTTGAACGGAATATTAAAAATATATCTCACACAGTATTTAACATGATAAATCTGTCTTGCATATAAAGGCATGATATCTTCATATTGAGCTCTGAATATATATATATATAGTTATATTTTTGGTGACCATAGACTTGTAAGAAAATAGTACCTGAACGGCATTCTCCTGACGCTCTTTGAGTAAACAATTTTCAAGATATCTCACTCTGTCATTTCTCTACAAATGAAGGAGCGAAACACCATATGAATAAGGGGATAAAAAACAAGAAGAAATTAAGTGTTTGCTGTTTTCACAAATTAAAAGTTAAGATTAATTGTGTTATTAGTACTGTACCATGTTATATAAGGACTGGATATACTCTTGAAACCCTGCAACTATGTGACAACTTTGCTGGTATTTCTCCCAAATGTCCTATACATCATAATCCAATTAGATTTTTCCAACATGCGAAAAAATATTGATTTCATCAAAGACATACTTACCTCTATATTCGGTGGTAGAGGACGCCCTTGAGCCAAAAGTATCTGATCCACTCCAAGCGCATTTAGCAGATGAACTCTCTTAGTCGTAATGATGATTTTACTTCCCACTCCAAACCAATTGCGACATCCAATTAGTGCATACAATTGTTCCAAATCATCCACATCATCAAGAACAATTAAAACCCGCTTAAAGCATAATTTTTCTTTAATTATATCCATTCCTCTGGTACAATTTGCTATTGCTATATCTCTTTCTGATAGAACATCAGACAGGAGTTTTTCTTGTAGGTTAACTAGACCATTGGGCTGCTTTGAATTTTGTGCAACATCGCTGAGGAAGCTGCTACCTTCGAAAGTATAAAAAATCTGATTATAAATAACTTTTGCAATTGCTGTCTTTCCCATTCTTCTTGGCCCACATATTCCTACAATGATGACATCTTTCGACCCAACTTGCAAGAAGAGTTTGAGGTACTCATGGCATATATCATATCTAAGAGGATAGATGGAAATGATCAGATTTGTCGGAATTCGTTTGTTTATGATGTCTTCAACATATCTACCAACTAGCATAGACTCAATCCTGGATGATATTGTCAATTTGTCATCAACATGAAAATTATGAGCACAAGAAGCATCCATGAGTACCAAATTAGACTTGACAAAGTAAGTGGCAATGAAACTGATTCTACGCTTCTAGCTACTATGAATTAACATAAAAGTCTAATGGGCAATGGCACAACAAATTTGACAATTGTAAAGTCATATAAAAAAAGATGTTACTCTGATCATAGTTTGCTACCTTAACAAATTGTGAGAGAAGTCGTAAAATTCTTATATGTGACATTGCATTGCTGATAAATTAATAGTGAAGAAAGATAATTGAGCAACAAAAAAGATAAAAAAATAAAATAAAATAAAAAAACAGTGAAGAAAGGAAAGCTATCAAATTCTTGAAAAAGTTTGTTTAACTGCAAAAAGAATAAATAACAAAATGCATTAGCATCTTCTTCTTCTCCAATTGAAATTGAATTATTTCACTGTTCAAATCAAATATTAAAAAAAAAATCTAAAGATGTCGAAAGTCATGTTATTTAAAATTTTAAACAAACATATATAGCATTTTCTATACAGCTAGATTATAAGATCAATCTAACTAGAGGAAAAAAGAAAAGAATACCCATTGGAAGCTCGATGATCCCAGCCGCACAAGTTTGCTGCTTCTGTAAGAGCAGCTGTCCACCTTCTTCGCCAAAAGCTTCCAAGCCTTTGTATGCCTACTACCTTAGCAGCAGAGCCTCTTTGTTTTCTAATATCAGAGGGATCCACATCAAAGAAGATGGGCAACACAATTAGCCCCCACTTCTTCCTGCACTCTAAGATCAGCACAAGCTCTTCAAGGCACCAACTTGATGAAACGTACTCTTTAGAGAACAAAACTATGGAAATTCTTGACATCCCAATAGCGTCTTGCAACTCTTTCCCAACTTCTGTTCCCTTTTGCCTTCTTCGAAGTTGCTTGTTGTCTTTGAAAGTGGGGACTCCACGCGTGATCAGAGATTTATCTATCATGTCCGTGATGTACTTTCGGGGATCTTCATGTTGAACACTAACATACACATCATGTAGCCGGCCAGAGGTTGAAGATGACGATGAGGAAACGGCCATGGAAAGTGACCAAGAGAGCTAAGAATGCTATGCTTGCTACTGCTGGCAAAGTCAATAATGGAGATATGGAAAATACTTGATGTTAATTGGAGTAGTTTAGTTGAGTTAATTATTCATTATCTTAGAAAAATGAAAAAGGCCATCCGCTTTTCGTGTTAAATTTTGTCTTCGTCCTCCTCCATTTTTAATTCTCTGTTTCAGTATTTTGTCGGTGTGCAACAATATTTTATTTTACTATTATTAATTTTTGTGAGATATTACAGATTTTAAAACATTTGACATCCCCCTAATGAAATTACATAATAAGCACTAGCAATGATGGAAGTAAAATTTTTAATTTTTAATATCTCAAAAACTTATTTTATCTATTTTAACATACCACTTTATAACAAACCCAACATCCATGGTTCTATTATTTTAGCACTTTATTTAAATATTCTTTCTTTATTATTATTTTTAATTTTTACTTTATTCTTTGTTTCTTTGTCTCTTCCTCCCTGTCTCTCTCTGTTCTATTAGGTAAGAACAACCACCCACAATCACCACGCACAACCCATCACCAAAATCTCATCGTCCCCAAAAAAAAAAAAAAAAAATTCATATCAAACACACCAAAAAACTATAGCAACTCTAATTTCTTTTTAAAAAGCCCAACCTCCGCCAACCCACCTCAACAACCACCACATACTCACCTCAACAACCACTACAAACAACCACAAAATCGCCGCAACCCACCACCCACTACCACAAACACCCACAACCAGCCACCACAAACACCCATAACCTGCTGCAAATTTGATTTTTTTTTTTTTTTTTAAACCATCACAATCTGCCACAACAGATCAATCCCTCTACCATCCCAATAAAACCCAACCCCAAAGAAATCAATGGATCTCTGGTATTTTGGGTTTGGTGGTTTCGCCATCTCCACTGCCATCTCCACCACAAATCTGATTCAAACTTTGGATTTAATGGATTCGTCGATTCAGTCAAGAGGGAGGGAGAAGAGGGCTAGGCAAGAGAAAAAAAGAGAGAGAGAGAATGAGAGAGGGTAGAAAATGGAGAAGACTGAAGGAAAAAAAAAAAAAAAAGAGAGAGAGAGAGAGAGAGAGAAAGCAATTTTTTAATGAGAAAAATGAATAAAAAATAGTCTTTGGAGCTACAATATTCTCTTAAAGATAGGAGTTTACTGTTCACAGATTGCAAAATTTTTTAGATATAGCACCATCATTGCAAAATGCTTTTTAGTATTTGAGGTGTTAAAAATAGCAATTTGGCTTTTTAGCACCATAAATGCTAAAGAGCAGGTAGGTAAAACCCCAAATAAGTTATTTTACCCCTCAATTACCAAATTGAAGCAACAACCGGGTTGCTATTGCTAAATTCTTTTAGAAAATTGCCATAGTAGGTTGCTACATTTAGAGCATTCGCATTTGGGTTCCTAAAAAAAATACCTATTTTAACTCTAAAATGTTATTTTTATATATTTTACCAACTCATTTAACAATACACCCAACATCTCATTTCTTATTTTTACATACGACCCAATAAAATAATATAAAATACCCAATAAAATAAATATAAAACTATCCGATCTCTCTCTCTCTCTCCTTTCTCTTCCTCTTTGATTCAGACTCTTTTCCTCTTTGTCTCTCTCTTTTTCAACCACGCACACCCAAAACCAAACCCAAAATAACCCATCTACCGCCCAATACCCAAACCCAGATCAACCCAATCCTTGAAACTCAGCCACCAACACAACGGAAACTGAAACCACCACCACCACCACCAACCAAAACCAAAGTAACCACCATAATTAGTCATACTGCCAACCATAACAACCATAATTGCCACCACCACACCACACCACAATCAACAACCACCACCAGAACCACAAACCCACCTAAATCCGACACAAACCCAAAACAACAAACCCATCCACCACCTACCACAAACCCATCAACCCAAATCAAAACAATCACATGCACAAATCGAAACAACCACATACCCAAAATGAAGCCAAGCAAAACAATGAACAACCACTACCAGAACCATTGATCTACACCTCGGAGGAAGTGGTGGCAAGGTCTAAGAGAAAGGGCTAGAGAGAGAGAGAGAGGAGAGAACGCAAGAGACAAAGGAGACACAGAGAAAAGGGAGACAGCGAATGAGAAAAGAAGATAGAGGAGAGAGAGAATTCTTGAGAAAAGGAAGAAGAGAGAGAAAATATTTGACAATAAAGAATTTATAACAACTTGCTACAATAATTCTTATAAGTAAAAATTCACTGTAGCATGGTTGTAAAACAATTTGGGTTTACACTCTCGGATAAAGATGGATTTTGACATTTTGGGATTGTAAAATAGTAATCTGAGGGTTTTATAACCCTTAATGCTAATGCTAATGCTCTTATGAATTATTGTAGGAGTGTGGCTAAAAATAAAGAATATTATTTTATTATGTCTCTCTATTTCTTTTAACCAAAATAATTAATCTCTTCCTGGTCTCTCATATCTCATATCTCTCTCTTTCTCTCCCCTCTAATGTTTTCTCTCTCTACCCATTGCTCTCTCTTTCTCTCCCATGCAGCTACCACTACTGTTGCCATTGTTGCTATAGTAGCTACTGCTATTATCGTTGCCGTTGCCACTCAACCCAGTCCTCTAATCCCTTTACCCATTTTTCCCTTCACTTTGTCGCTCTCTTTCTCTCTAAAAAAAAACCAAATTCGCTATCTATCTGTCGACTGAATCTAGCCAAGCTCACTACCCATTTCCCTCCTCTCTGTTCACATCTCAAAACCGAAGGGTATGTTGATTTGAAATATGTAATTTCGTTAACAATGATGAGAATGTTGTTTATAATGATCAACCGTACTTTGAGGAACCCATCAAAGAAAACCAAAATTTTGGTTTTGATGATTGGTGTTTGTGGTGTTGTTTGAAACAGTGTTATTAGTTTTGTGTTGTTTATGTGAGTCATTAGGTACTGACATCGTTATTTGCTTTGAGTTATTTATGTGAGACATTATGTATGCTTTGAGTTGTTTAGCTTAGAACCTGGTATTTGTGAGTTGTAACTTTTGAACTTTGTTTATGCATTTATAATTTGGCACTTTGCCTTTTATTAGTAATTTAACTAATTTGTGTCAAAATTTACCCTTTTTTTCAATGTTTCTTTAATATATATTATGAAGAATCATAATTGTGGGGGAATGGACCTAAATCTGCCCCAAAGACCTTAGACCGAAGAGGAGTCCTGAGAAACCCCATCCGCGGAATGGGCTCGGCCCAAGGGCCAACGAGGGATGAATGGGCCTCCCATTGAGAAAAGATCATTTGGGCCCATTACTGAGGTAATTCGTGAAACCCATCTTCCCGAGGAAACATGGCCCAACCGAGAAGTGGTCATCCTCTTAGCCGATGACACCCTTTTTTCACCTACTTTCCCAAGGAGCACGTCGAAGATAACAAAGAGCCCAATGTAATAGTCACCTCCGCATTTAAGATTTTTCTCACCTAATGTCAACCACAATGAATACTGAATAATTGGCCTGAATAGTGTAAACATTCCCAAAAGTCTATCTTCATAATCAAGAAATGGCAGAAGAAAATGCTAATGGGTTAAGTATCCCCCTAAATCCAGCTAAGAGCAAGATAGCTGGAAGAGGAGGGGGATTGTTATAAAAGAAAGAGGAGAGCAACAAGAAGGGGGATCTAGAAAAAACCAAAGAAAGAACAAGAGAGAGAAAGCAAGTAGAGTCTTCACTTATATTCATCATTTAGAACTCTTATTTGTACCTTAGGAATATTATTTATATACATAAAAAGCCTTCATTCAACTACATTTGTCTCCTATCATCTTTTTTATCTTCCCATTGTGGATTTCTGTCTCCCATCATTAAAAAATAGTTATGCTGGTCTTGAATACTAGACCAACTCTTTGGTTAAAGTGTTTTTCACCCCCACAATAATTATATGTATTTTTTAATATATTTTTTAAATCAAAAAGTAGGATCTTATGATCCTTATGCTGATCATACAATCTGATCCCCAAACCCTCTCATCAATCCCGTGTAGGATTTTAATCCTGATAACTTTGGTTGTATGGAAATATAGAAAATGGGATGCAGAGTAAATTGTTAAATGAGTAGGTAAAATAGATAAAGTAGCTTTTAGGGTTATAAAATAAATAATTAAAAAAAAAAAAAACCCGGACATGAATTCTATAATGAAATCAACATTTCTTTGAATATGCATAAATTATAGACTTGTTAAATAGTTTCGATGAATCATACCTCACTTTAATCTGATCACATGCAATTTAAAATTGGTTGTTTTAAAAATGGGTGTGATTACGCATCGAATTCTAATAATTATTATTTTTAGCTTTTAGCACTTCAAAAAACTTCTTTATATATTTTAACAACCCACTTATCAATACACCCTACATCTCAGCTCTTACTTTTGCACATTACTCATTAAAATAATATAAATACCCATTAAAATAACTAAACACGCCCCCATAAAAATCCAAAACAACCACTAATTGCCCAATCGACCACCATAACAATAGCCACAACAACCACCATAACCCAGCCCAACCAACATCAGGCACAACCATCACCACAACCTAACCAAGCAACAATTGCCATTGCCAGCAACCACCAAACCCACAACCTCATCACCACCACTAGCCAAAAAAATAAAATAAAATAAAATCATGACCTTACAACCCAATGATCAAAATCGAACCCACGAATCACCACCACTGTGACCCACAAATTGCATCTGAACCACCACCATTGAAATCTAGAGAGCGAGAGTGAAAGAGAGAGAGAGAGGGATGAGCAAGTTCGAGTCAGAGAAAGGAGAGAGACGAACAAGAGAATGAGAGTTAGAGTGAGGAGAGAGATAACAAAAACCATTAAAATACAAAATAAAAGTTGCTACTGTAGTTAAATGCTAAATTTTTTTAGATATAGCAATTCAGATGTTGGATGATTTTTATGGTTTGAAGTACAAAAATAGTTTTTTAGTGGTTTTACAATCTCTAATATGAATGCTCTATACTCTTTGTTGCACACCAGTACACACATTATGTGGCATTGTGTCTATGTACATAATGTGTAACTATTATCACTCTTAAAAGAAAAGGAAAAAAACAAAATAACTATAAAGACTAAAAAATTAAAAATAAGTCTAATCTATGTTTGCTTTTGTTTACTGTTTTCCTTAATATGCATGCAGGTGGGATGATAAATTTGTGCAATACTGCTAGGCAAGAAGCAAAGACAACCATGAAATTTCAAAGGATGATTGGAGATGATAATTTAAATTTAAGTGTTAGCTGGATGACATGGCTTAACAATTCCTATTGAGAAAAGTATTTAGTAATGTCATTGGTTTTATTATAGTCACTTTTTTTTTTCTTCTGAATTATGCAACAAGTCATCTATATATCAATAACACTCCATGACTAAGTTTTTAATTATATGTATAGCTTTTCAATTAGCCCGTGCATCGCAATGATTAGCGACTAGTAGTAATAATACATAAAGTTTTTATGATTTTTATGTAAATAACAAGGAAGTGCAATTGGTAGTATGGTTTTAAAAACCAGTATGGTCAAAGAAACGAAAAAGTGACTACTTACCAGTTTTTTGGTTTGACTAGGGTCAAACCAGTGGTCGAACTGATGACATCATAAATAATTTAATTAATAATTTTTAAATTATAAAAACATGAAGCGATGGATATATTTAATTTTAATAATGTTAATCATTTTTCACACAACTTATATAATAAATATCATTTAAATATTAAATGTAATTTACTATATATGTTAACAAATATTGTTTTTTTTGCTAAACATGTTAACAAATATTGTTAAAACCGTAAAAGAGGCACACATAGAGGACTTTCTAAGCTCCACCAAAAAAAAAGAAGAAGAAGGACAACAGATAAAGAATTTAAAATTTAAAAAATAAAAAAATAAAACCCACCCACATCTGTTACCTCTCCCAGGCATTACTAACATTTATCACCCACCCACTTTTTGACTTTTATGACATGTTATTTACTTCTCCCAACCTTTCCACTTTCCTAATACTAATTCATCATAATCCAATGTAGCAATTCCCATAACCTCTTGTTATGTAAAAATAAAAATAAAAGATAAACCATAAATTCATTTGACATATTTTTTTCTAATACAATAACATATTAATTAGGTGTTAAGTGAACTTTAATTATTATTACTTAAAATACTTTAATTTATTAGTTTTTTTTTACTCTTTACCAATTTTTTATTGAATTCACTAGACATTTTGATAAATTATTTTATGTTTTCTTTACAACTCTTTAATTTAATTTGTTAGTTTCTATCCTAATGACTAAATGTTTACTATTATTTAATTGTTTATTAGTTTGCAATTCTTTAATTTATAAGTTTAAGGACCCGTTTGGTAGAGGAGTTTGAGTGATGTTGTTTGTAGTTTTTTGAAATACGTGTAGGTAAAAAAATGTGTGAAAAAAGTGTGTAATGTTGTTTAAAAACTGAAAATGAGTTATTTAACAACTCTACTAAACGGGACCTAAAATTCTTAAAATAAATGATTCATATTTTTATTGTCTTTTAGTTTTAAGGTACTAATCCACCCACGTAGCAACAACCACTCCCACTCACTTTAGTCAAAGACTCAAAAGTGCAAAAGACAAAACTCATAATTATATCAAACACTACAAAAACTTAAAAGTATAAACAAATAGGATGAGACAGTCAACTAGTCAAAGACTCAAAAATAAAAGGAAAAATAAGAGGGTAAAATACTATTTTGGGTTTTAAACTTTATCAATAGTTTGTTCTTCATCCCTAAAATTTAAAAAGTTCTTTTTTCATTCATAAATTTTGTAATGAGTTTTTTCAATAGTTTAGAAACAAAAATAGAGATGAAAAAAGAACTTTTTTTAATAGTTTAGATATGAAAAACAAACTTTTGGTAAAGTTTAAGAATATAAAAAAAATAAAAAAATAAAAACATTTTCAATAGTTTAGGAATGAAATATGAACTTTTCAATAATTTAGAGACAAAATATAAATTTCTTAAAGTTTAAGGATAAAAACAAACTAAAATATCAAAACACTATAACCACACACACACACAGTGATTCAGTGAAAGAAGTTTATCAAAATACTATAAACATACAAAGAAGTCTATCAGAACACTATAAACACACACTCTCATAGTGAAAGAAAGAGAGATGAAAATACTAGATCAAGCAATGGCAAATTTGCGTTAGATGGCGGCAAATTGTTTATGGGTGAAGTTGCTACCTTTTTCGTTTGGGTTTAGAGAGTGAAGAGGGATTGTTTATTGGTTTGGCTCTTTATTTTATTTATGATTTTTTAAAATTTGATTTATGGGCTTTATTTTTTTGAGATTAAAGACCAAAAATTTTCTGCTGGATTTTTTTTTTTTTTTTCTTGGAGTTTAAAGCTGAATTCAAAAACAAATTTATGGGTTTTTTTTTTTTTTTAGTTAAAATTTTTTTTAAAAAAAATATTATATATATATAATTTTTTTAAAAAAAAATATTATATATATATAATTTTTTTTATAAAAAATAGAAATTCTACTCTAGAATAATATAAGTATATATGTGTGTAAAATTTCTTCTTGAAAATTTGAATCTCGGCTTTTACTCTCACACTCTATATGCACTTATACTTGTAGAGTGATTATTACACTAAGGGAATGTGGTGATAAATATTATATATATAATTTTTAAACCCCTGACTACAATGTAGCACTGCCCCCGGGGTCCATCTCTCTGCATCTGCAACATATCAATAGTTCAACTTCAAAGTTCAAAGTTCAAACCAAAATGATCTAAATATTTCCGTGTCCTTATAGCAAAATCTCCAATCAAATTCCATGGAGTTTACAAGGGTATACACGTCGTCCTTCTCCTTCTTATCCACTGTAACAAGGTGCAGGCACGACGTGTTCTTGAGTTTCAGAGGCGAGGACACCCGTCACAACATCACCCAGCAACTACACAGGGCATTAGTGGAGGCAAACATTCCCACCTTCAAAGACGACATCAATCTCCAGAAAGGAGGAGAGATCGCTTCTGAGCTTCTAAAAGCAATCCAAATGTCCAGAATTGCCATCATAGTCTTCTCTAAAAACTATGCCACTTCTGGGTGGTGTTTGGATGAGCTGGTGCAGATCCTAGAATGTAAGAATCAAGCTGGCATGTTGGTTCTTCCTATATTTTATGATGTCGATCCTCTCCATGTTGAGCACCAGACTGGGACTTTTGGTGAAGCTTTTACAGCACAAGAAGAGCGTTTCAGGAATGGGAACTTGACAGAAAACAAGTTGGAAAAGTGGAGGGCAGCGTTGACTGAGGCAGCTAGTTTATCTAAAGGATGGGATTTGCAGAATGTTGCTAGTTGGTAATTCACTCATTCTTTATCCATTTTTTCTGTGGCTAGATCTAGCTTTGGGAATTAACCAGATTAAATTCACCATTTCTTAACGATTTAAGTTTTTGGGACAATCGGTTCTTTAAAAAACTAGATAAAAATAAAATTAATCTATTCTTGCTGGGAAACTTACCCAAGATTTGGGGATTAAAAAAAAAGAGTTGTACTCTAGCATCAAAGGATAAAATCAGCAGCTTAATTTTGTTTTTGTAATGTTAATTATTTTTGCATATAAGATACTATTATGTGAGCAGTTAATCAAACGTTTCACATGCTTTAAATGGTATATAGAATAAATTCCCATTGTTTGATCTTTTTGTGATAGTATAGAAGTGTTTTAATCTGATTTCTTTCTTGACTAGTTATTAGAGAAACAAGGCATTAGCAAAAAACTTAACCATCCTTGTTGATTGACGGCTCTGTTGAGCAGGGTAAATGAAAGCTCGTAAAAATGATTGCACTTCAAATGGAGAGAGTCAATTTCATAGCCAATGGCTCAATTTCACTTTAAATGGAGAGTGTTTCACAGTTAAACTTTTATTTTTTGGATCTAAAAATGTATAAAGCAACATGCCATTTAATTAAATGATTTCATATTAGATGCACCTTTACATTTGTAATATTTAATTTGAATCATAAAATTGATCCATTTCAACTAATGAGCATCCAAATACTCACCCTCCTCAATGCTTGGTTACATATCCAAAATACAAATAAAATCTTCAATTTCATTTGGTTTTACAGATAAATAAACCATTAATAATTGGATCTTATATAGCTTACATGTGGTTTTTCCTTATGGTGGCTGAAGCTTTCATCAATTTTCTTGAGTGGTCGTGATTAATTATTATTATTTTGACTCATTGTAGCTCAATAATGTTTGCAATGTTTTCATTTTGGTCGTTTCTGGCAGGCATCAATCAAAGTTTATAAAGGAAATTGTGAAACATATTATGGATAGACATCAAGATGCACACATGAATGTTTCCATCTTCCCACCAGGAATGGATTCTGGTAAAGAGTACCTGAATCTCTTACTAAGTGTGATATCAGATGATGTACTCATAATAGGCATCTGTGGAATGGGCAAAACAACAATTGCCAAAGCCGTGTATGATCAAAATTTCCAAAGATTTGAGGGCAGTAGTTTCCTTTCCGATGTAAGCAGAATTGCAGAAACACCAGATGGACTACTTGCTTTACAGAAACAGTTGCTTTCTGATATCCTAATAAAAGATAGTTTAAACATAGACAATGTTGAAAGAGGAACTGAAGTAATAAAAAATGAACTTTGCTGCAAGAGAATTTTTGTAGTTCTTGATAATGTGAATAGCTTGGACCAATTAAACGCACTCGCAAGAAAGCGTGATTGGTATGGTTCAGGAAGTAGAATCATCATAACAACAAAAGATGCACAATTGCTTAATGTACTTGAAGTTGATGATGTTTATGGAGCTCAGGGCATACAGGTTAGTGGTTCTTTATGTTATATAGTCTGAAACAGCTTGCATCTTACTCCAATTGATTCATCATATGCAGGTCATAGAGGATAAGTATAGGCAGAACCTTCAAATGATTGAAGATTACAAAGATTTTATCTTGAAGTCCCATGCTCAGGTATAGCAAGCTTTCTTTCTCAAGGCTGTTCCACGAATCAATCACCTCATTTTATTGCTTTGTAATGTAGGCTCTTGAAAAGGAAAGGCTGCTCATTGCCGAAATAAAAAGCGAGCGAATGAAGAGGACCTCTGAGGTATAGTTCTCATTTTCAAAGTCAGAAAGCTTAGAGAGGTATAGACTGGCAAAACATTTTACTTGACTTTGCACTTGATAGGCACAAAATATTGATGACATAGAAGAAAGTCTGGATCAAATGTTCCCTTTAAGTACACTTACCTCCACAATGAATGCCATAATGATTGGAATGGGAGACCAGGGTTGTGGACTTGGTGCTCTTCAAGGGAATGCGCTCGATTTTGAGCTGGAAGAGGAGATTATAAGTAGAAACGCTTTGGTTGGTAATGGAGGGGAAACGAGAATGCCTCTCTGTTATGCATACGGGGGATTTGGTGAGAGAATTAATAGAGATGATACAGCAAAAAAGGACTCAGTTCAGGGAACAATGCATTTGAGTATCTCGGGAATATCAGAGTACGGAGATAGACAACAACAAGAACTTTGAGAGTAGAATGTGTGTGTATAGAATAATTCTAGTGACATACCTAATCCCACACTGAATTTCACATCATACTAATATGTGCAATTGTGATTGATATATATTTTTTGCAAACTCCTGTTTACATGGACCAATAATTTTTGATCAATTACTCATAGTTACACAAGTCAAAAACCAGATGTGAAAATGGGTAGGTTTGTAGTATTGTGGATATTATATATATATATATAGATACACACATCTTAGGTGTATATAATTTCATGTGTTTTAAAAAATAATTTTTTATTTGTGGTTTTATTTATTTATTTATTTCTAGTGTGGAAAGAAGTGTTTGCTTTATCAACCCATTAATCAATAGATTCAATACTGAATAGGTGGGTGATGTGACACAACACATTATAAGTTAGGCCCATCATATCATAGAAACCCCATTTTAATCATAATAGCCTTCAAGAAGTTCCACTCAACTCGTTCATAAGTTTTGACAATGTCTAGTTTTAAGACCATTTCACCTCTCTCTCTCTCTCTCTCTCTCTCTCATATTATAAATGGTATGTAAGGTTTCATATGCAACAATGACATTATCCAATTTATCAAAAAAAAAAAAACAATGACATTATCTATAATTAGCTTGCCTTAGACAAGGGTACTTTCTGAAGATTAGATGATATGGGGAAGGATGCATTTTAGTCTGTTGGCAAGGACTGTAGCAATGATTTTATAAACTACGTGCCGGTTTGGATACACATCTGCGTTTTCAAACGCGCGTTTTCTTTTTTTTTTTTTTTTTTTTTTCAAGCCGCAGTTATTGACTTTCAGAGACAAAAATCACTGTTCACACACTGTGCATACACATTTAAAAATATTAAAAATGGGTCCTACGATACTATTTACACATTTAAAAATTATTTTGCTACAGTGTTTTTAGTTTTCAGTTTCAGCAAAAATAAGTTGTATCCAAACGGACCCTACATTGCACAAATTAATGGGCCTATACTTTGTGATTTTCTCAAGAGACTTCACTTTGGGTAATAAAACAATGTGAATGAAATATATGTCATGGTGCCTGTGACTAGTGTAAAAATTATCTATAATAGCCTTGGTGACATTATTTCCTACAACATTAAAATATTTTGGTAGATCTCTTAACTACCTAAAATTACATTTAAAACCCCTCCATGGGATTATCCATAGTTAAATATAGTCATTAGCATACTATCACTTTACTATCACTACAAGTCCTTGAATACCCATTTTAATCTATTAATCATTCTTATATTTTTCTAGAATCTAAAAGAACAGACAATTCTGGCTTTTTGGGTTGAACATGCATGCACATGCCTAAGCATGCATACATATGTTTGTGGAGATGTGTAGGCATGCACGAGCATGTGTACGCATGCCTACCTTGAAATGCACATCCGGCAATACAATCAAAACTACACCTAAGCTATCCTAGCATGCTTCTATTCTACAAAACGGTAAACCTAAGCTACACAAAAGATTATTAAAGTAATCAAACAACAATATAAACAACATGATTTAGAGGAAGGAAATGAAAGAGACAAAATTAGACCCTTACCTCAAAACAAAAGAGCTCTTGGAGCTTGATTTTGACAGTTCCCCTCAATCAATCTACAAAACAAAATACCTAGAGGGTTAGCAAGTTTAATAAGAGGGCTTAAACCTGAAATAGGTCCTAGCCAAGAAACTTTGACTTTAGAATGCTTTTTGAACTTGAATCACTTTTTTGGAGTAGACTCGATGTATTTTAGGAAAAGATCCGTGAGGCCTTTTTATAGTGTTCAGTGAGAAGGAGTAGATCTTTCCATGTGGTGTGGGATTAGCTCTACCACATTTTTCATTAAAAGCTTTCCTTACATGATTTTTCTAAAACCCTGATGCATATGCATGCTCGAGCATGCATATGCATGCTTAGGGTTCATGTAAGGTTTTTCGCTTCCAAAACATCCTTCAAGTTAAAGAATTCCTTTAGCTTTGCCCTAGATCAATTTTAGACTCTTCTAGTGATATCGTCATTGGAGAACGGAGACTCGAGTTGTAAGAGGTACAAAATGAGATGTCTACACCATTAGTTGGACAGTATCCACCACTATTGATGCATCAGTTGGGCCATTAGATTTAAAAATACTAGCAAAGTATAGACACCCAATTTTGTAAACTTTTTTTTAACGTTAACATGGGCAAAACTATCATTTTAGGACGTAAGGAAAAAATCATAATTTTTACCATAGGATTTACAAATTCTTCACTTTAAAGCAAATATAAAAGTCATAAAAAATCAACTCGGCATATCAGGTGTTTCAATCAAACCAAGGGATTCAAAGTTACAGTTGAATCAAGTTTTATTTAACGATTAGTATGCATTCTTATAATTAGGATTAGACACACGTGATCATGGTTAATTAATTATAATTGGTCCTTTAAATGATTAATTATGATTAATAATGTATCATGATCCCATTGGCTTAGGCATAAAACAATGATTGTTATACATATGTGTTTAATTCTATTGGATAAAGTCTTAGTTTTATATTTTATTTAAATCTCTGAGAGATAAGTGTTTAATTGAAATAAATCACATTGTAAATATCCACTAGCATTGTTGAATCCCTAAATGGCTAAATTTTAAACCCCAAACTTCAATGGAACTCAAAAACTTATTATAAAAACATCAAAATTGCAAAAAAAAAAAAAAAAAAAAAAAAAAAAAAAAAAACGTGTGTATTAGAAAAAATCTATTTCAATGAAAATTCCTTGCCATGGTATAAGAGCCTAATAACCCTGCAGCATAAGTTTCATTGGCATGTTATGGCCAAAGAACCGGGCAAGGTTGTTTCTATTTGCCAAATGTTTCGAAGGGAAAAGGAAGTTTCAATCAATGCTAGGTTGTACCTTTCTTTGCCTACTCCTAAAAAACCATAGGAAAGCATAAGCATGGATTTTATGCTGGGATTACCCCTTACTGCTAGGAGATGTGATTCAGTCTTTGTTGAAGTTGATAGAATCTCTGAGATGTCCCATTTGATTCATTGTAAGAAGGTTACAGATGCTTCCAATGTCTGGTCTCTTCTTTAAGAAGATGTATAGGCTACATGGCCTCCCTAATTCAATCATCTCTATCTAATAGGAACACCAGGTTCTTGTCCCATTCTGAAGGACTCTATGGAAAACGCTTGGTACTACTCTCAACTATTGCACTTCGTTTTCTCCTCAAACAAATGGACAAACTGAGGTCACTAATTGGAGCCTAGACAATTTTCTTAGGTTCCTAACTAGTGAGAATCCTAGAGAATGGGAGACTATACTTCCATTGGCTAAATCTGCTAACAATTCTTCCCTTCACAAGTCCATTCAACCTTGCCCAGATTGTGTATAGCACTAAACCAGCATGCATTACAAACCTAATCTTGTTAAAGTTTAGACCCTTGTAAACTGAGATTGTTTAACCTAATTTAAAACCAAGTTATTACTTAGTTCAATTAAACAGAACTAGGTTAAACAAATATCAATCATATCACATGAAGCAAAAAAGTAAAGAAAACAAGCGATATGATGACCCAGAAAAACCAATCAAACAATTGAGTTTCAAGGTAAAAAACATTGGGAGGATTTAACCTAACAATCCACAAGGCAACAATTCACTAATACAATGGAAGTTTTTACAATAAATTTAACCTTTTTGCACTTATGTGACCACACGTAGCTCTAAATCCATGGACTCTTCTATTATGAATCTGTTGCACACAAATGCTCCAGTTTGTGACTTTAAGATCTCCAATCAAAGGTTTAAATCATCAATAGTAGTTGATCTTATTGCAACAACTTATCGCCATCAGTACATCCAATATCAATCCAATCTCCGGTAGATGCTTGTTGAGTTAGAAGGTTACAGAGTCTCATAGATCTCACAGGAGTAATTCACAAGACTTGAAAATTGTGTATTAGGGTTTCCCTTTTATACCTAGTAGTTTTGGACTCAAACCCTAAATGTTTCTCGGACTTTTAGGCCTTCTTTAAAATCTGCAAAATGCGTGTCTTGATTGGTCAAAGAACACACTCAATCAGTCGAGCTTTGCAGCTTCTAAATTCTTCTTCTTGTAGCTTGTTTGTTCTTGAAACTTAACTTGAATCAACTTGAGCAATGTCTAAAATTTTTCAAAGACACTAAGATCTTATACTAGACTAGTTTTTGTACTCGGATTGCCAACATACACAAATTTAGTTCCTAAACATTTAATGCTAAATATTTAAAACCTAACAATCTCCCCCTTTGGCAATCTATAACAAAACTCTCATACAACATGTATTGCTCAAACTCAAGAACTAACCCAATACAAGTTATTGCCCTAATACAATTCAATCATAATCTACTATCTACAAGTTACAACATTAGGCAGCAGCATCATGAAAGAATTAAGCTGTAAATTCCTAAAACACTGAAGACAGACCATAAACACGTGTGGAAAATACAGTATTAACATAACATAACTTAGTATCACAAAACCAAATAAAACAAGATATCCAAATGAAATCATCATCAATATAATCATCTAGTATGTGAAACAAGTTATAAGAAAAATAATCAACTTTCCAAAATTTCCCAACAAAAAAAAAAATTCCAAAACAAAACAAACTAAGCAAACTCCCCCTAAATACATGCATCAACTCCCCTAAGTACAAAAACTCTCTCTTACTACCACTCCCCCTTTTTGTTACGTATTGCCAAAGGCAAGCAACTCAATCATCTGAGGGTGGAGGTGGTGGAAAAGAGCTCCTATACTCACTAGACTCAACTCTCAAAGCAGCTATATCAAATAACAAGGAGTCCAAAAGCTGTCCATGAGCTGCCTGAGTCGTCATGAAAGTCTCCATCATGGTATAATTTGACGACTACGTCCCAAGAACTCTCTCAAGCATGGAGCGAAGAGATGGAGAAGCTTCAGAAGGACCAGGAGTAGCAACAGTAACATCATCATCATCATCATCAACATCAACAGCAACTATAGGATCAATAGGCACATCCTCATGTAAAGGCTCAACTCGTTGTCTCTTTCCAGTTTCGTCACTTGGTTCTATTGTCTTCTTTTGTGCATTTCGTTGCTTAAGAAAAGTAGCTCCTAAAGGTTCCATCTGATGAACAAGCTCAAAAGAGGAGGGACACTCAAACTCTAGGTAGTCTAAGATCCTAAGTATAGAAACAGGAAAGTAGAGATGTTGTTTCCTAGTATTATTTCTATGAACCCCGACTATAGTTTGAATGACAAGAGAAGGGAGACACATGGAAGCTCCAGTGATAAGAGAATATAGGAATATACAACTATCAATAGGAATTGCATGCACATGAGAAGTTCAGAACTCTCAACCAAAGAAGATGCTAACTTTGAGGAGGCATTTGAATTATTTTATTAAGGAGTATCTAATTTTGGACCATATTGGCATCATGTATTAGGGTATTGGAGAGGAAGCTTAGAATCTCCTAAGAATGTACTATTTCTAAAATATGAGGATTTAAAGAACAAAATAATGTTTTATGTAAAGAGAATGGTTGAATTTATGGGTTACCCTTTCTCCTTAGAGGAAGAAGACAAAGGAATGGTGCAAAAGATCATAGACCTGTGTAGTTTTGAGAATTTATCCAAATTGGAGGTGAATAGAAGTGGACAACTTCACCCTTACCTAATTCAAAAAAATGCATTTTTTTTTTATAGAAAATGTGAGATAGGAGATTGGAAGAATTATTTGACACTTGTGATGGCCGCACATCTTAATGAGATGACTGAGAAAAAACTAAGAAGTTCTAGCTTGACATTTAATGTTCCTTCTAATGAATGCATGAATTGTTATAGGGGAGGTCTGCCCTCATATCATAGCATACTTTTTCAATTGCCTAACCCCCTGTACCCTGGAAAATTATTAGGTACTCTCGGAGTACCATAAATGTGTCATCCCCCCTCTCACATGAACGGTGTGTCCCACCATGAATTTAATTAGCGAGACCTATCATTCATGTGAGAGGAAAGAGTACGCATTTATGGTACTCCGGGAGTACACAATAATTTCCCAGCACCCTATAATTTAGAGATGTAACAAATAAAATTTTGTAGTTTAAAAATAGCAAATTTAAACCTAAAGTTTCAAAAAGTACTAAATTAAACCCTATTACTTCAAAATTAACAAATTAAATTTTCAGTTTTCAAAATGTAACAAAGTAAAATTATAGCCTATGGAAGGGCCAATTTTTTGTTAAAGGCCCACTTAGAAGCCTAGTTAACAAAACAGCCCAAGCAAGATTCAGCCCATTCCTTTTTATTTTATCTATTTCTGATCCCATGTGACCGAAGCCCACTTGAAGGTATCACTTTTTGGGAAACTTTTGGAGGTGTTTGGAGGGCCAAAGAGAGGGTTTTTATTACAGTTTGAGCCCAATGGAAGAGGAGCATGTGGGCTTGGAGCACATGCACTTTCATGAACCCATAGGTGTTTGAAGTGTGAATCGAGAATCAAAGAATGGTATATTGCTGTAAACTTCCTTGTTTCACTCCTTATTTCATGCTTACATTGCCAATTAGAAGTTAATAGCAGATTCATCTCCATTAAATGCTCATTGACTTAATCCAGCCTCGAGATCTTTAAGGAAAATCAACCAAGTAACCTCTATTGGTCAAAGAAATCAACATTAAGCCAAACCAATGCATTTCTCCATCAAACCAAAAAAAAAAAAAAAAAAAATCATTTCTCCATGAAACCCACAACCCAAAACCACCAAAACTCTATCAAATAAGAGCATCACTTGGGGATTTTAGGCATCCTTAAAGACCTTTATTAAAGTCAAGTGAGTGGGAATGTTAATGCAAGCTTCACCAACTTTGAACCACTTCATTTATTATTGCTCCACAAAACGCAACATTTTCATGCCAAATATGAGTGCTTTTGTATAAGGTGTTAAAAAACGACGTTTTGGAGTTTAAAATGAGTGCTTTTTTAAAAAAAGTTATAAGGAATTGTAGTTGCAAAACAAAATTTTGAACTTTAAAAATGATCTTTTATACTCCCAAAATGTGTAACCAAACAGACTCATCCCTAATCATATGTGGAGAATCCTCTCACTCTCTCTCTCATGTATCATTTATGAATGTTCAAATAGTGTGTAAAACACCTTGAACATTTAGACTCCCAAATTACAAATTACCAATTCAAGCTTATTATCAAATAATGTATGTGCGGAATATGAACATAAGCTTAAAACAGAATTGATAAAACAATCTAAACCAAATAAAATCACAACCATAGCAGAAATTAAATGGCAAGGATTAAGGGAAGAGAGATGCAAACACAAAGACAACATAGCGATGTGTTATCGAATAAGAAACCGAAGTTCTCAGCGTAAAACCTCTCTGCCGCCCTCCAAGCGGTCAATAATCTACTAGAGAATGAAGTTGGGATACATGAATAGCAGAAGACCCTCCAAGCCTAATCTACCCAGTGTATCTAAGCCCTCCAAGCTTCTTGCTCCAACGAGGTTACGCTAAACCTTTGTCTTCTCTAGCTTACTAGATTCCGCTATAGCCCATAACATCAACCAATATCAATTGGTCCCTTCCTAACTGCTTCCCAAGCACTAAATAGCCTCCTACAGATATGAGTATGGTGAGAAAAGGTTTTGGCTAATGTACCTCTTAAGGATGTAACAATGGAGAGGGTAAGAGTAGAGGAATCTAGAGAATCAAATGATGAAAATTGTGGATGAGTCAATTTTATTTTTCTCTAGGGTTTCTCTCTCAAAATTCTCTCTAGAAGCTCTCTAAATTTCGTGGGTATAAAAGTCTATATATAGTAGGGTGTGTATGGAATGCAAAGAGTCAGTTTTGTAACAAACAAGGTGTTTTGGCGACTTGGCCTCGCGACTTGCTGGCGTAGTGCAACAACTGGCGTGACCCTTCAGCTCCCCTACATGCTTCACACGTGTGCCTGCTTTGGCAACTTGCCAGCCATGAGCCAGTCGCAAGATCCAGTCACGAGGCCCTGCTGAGTTGCATACTTTTGAGCTTTTCTTCACACTCTCTCACACACTACCCTTACATGATTCCCACCTAAATACAGGGTTTCTAAATGCTGTATTACAAGCAAATTTGGCACAGAATAAAACCAACAAAATGGTTGATTAAATTCAACCTTACAATATCATCCTAAATTTTCCTTTTTCCATATTTTAAGTCTAGTTGCCTTTGTTTGGTGTATTTGTACTCTTAGCTCTTTTTACTTTTATATATTAGTAAGTAAAATGTTTTTTTTTTCAACTCTCAAGGCAACGCTGTTATTCTTCACCAAGATATATACATGTTTATGAGAGCAATAGACTCAACCCCTATTTCGAACCCAGGTCTAAAAGTGAAACTAATCCAAACTTAACATGGTGCAATGCGAGGAAAAAACCCTAACATTTTTGGTGACACCGTTGAGGATTAATTTCAATAACGTTGCCTAAAGGAATTTACCTTTGCTTCAGATCTATTTCACATAGTATTTAAAGGAAACCCTAAGACACTTTTTGTGAGGACTTTGGAGGTGCTCTTGTGAGATCTAAAAGGTATTGTGCTTTCCTCTTTCAAAGTCACTACTGGAAATCATTCTCATACCATTAGAACCGATAAATCTGAAGTTGCTGCAACAAGATCATACATAGTTGATGATTTAAACCTTCAAGGTAGTCTTGGAGTCACAAACTGGAGAGTTTATGTTGCTAAACCTTTGAGTGGGATCTCAAAGTCACAAACATGAGAGTTTGTGTTCTGCAGATCCAAGAGAGAAGAGCCCGTGGATTCGGAGCTTGTACGTGATTGTGTCAATAAGTTACTATTGGAGGTAGCAATAGATTTAGGGTTAAATCTTTTGTAAAAACTTCAATTCTGTATTAGTGGATTTGTTTACCTTGAGGATAGCTATATCAAATCCTCCACAGGTTTTTTACCTTGAAACTGAATAGTTTCATTGGTTTTCCTGGGTAATCATATCGTTGTCTTATTTATTTTTCCGCAATGCATGATATGATATTTTGTCGTTTAACCTAGATCTCATAATTAACCTAAAGAACTACTTGGCTAATTCATTATATTAAACTAATCTTCTTTTCAAGGGGTCTAAACAAACAAACATAATATAAACAGACAATTCATTGTAAAGCTAGAGTTAGTTAAAAATTCTTAGATTTGTGAAAGTTTAAAAAAATTAGTTATGATTTAACTATATATGAGGGAAAAAAAAAAAGCTAATTAAGTAACTCATGAACAAGTTTGAATTTGTTTGACAAGAAATAACAAAACTTGAACATGTAATTTTGACTAGTGATGATCTTGTGATCGACTCCTTTTAGAAATAATTTAAATGAATAAGCCTGAACTCATTGGATAGGTTGGTATTTTACGGTGTTATGTGGTGGATGATATCTCCTTATGAAGGAAGAGAGGTGAAGTTCGGAATTATTTTAAAGCCAGAGGTAGAGACTTTGATTGGCCATGGATTTGCATTGAACATTTTAATCGTGTGCTCAATCAGCAAGACAAAGTTTGATTCTAATGGGGTGGTCTAGACAGGGACGAACCCAAAATTTTAAACTAGCAGAGGTCGGAGAATAAAAAAATAAAAATAAAAACTCCAAATAGACATTTATATAGTATTTAAAAATTATAAATATTCAAAATCGTTGTTTCTAAATACATTAAGATGCAATCATTTACCAACAAAGACAAACAAAAACAAAATAAATATTTTTTTTAATACTAGGCTAGCTAGGATTATTTTTTTATTTATTTTTTTGTTTTTTTGTTTTTTTTGTTGTTGAAGTTAGAACATTCACATTAGTGGTGCTAGCTTTTAGCACCTTGTTGATGCTTATTTTGGGAAGCCCGGTAGAAGGAAGAAGCCCAACAATATGGGCAAAGAAGAGTTAGTGAGTGGATAGAAAAATCATTAAGCCCAAGTGGTAGGAATAATGGATCATAGGCCCATAAAATAAACAAATGGGCCTTGAGGAAGCAAACGGGCCTAAAGGAGCCCAGAGAGAGAAGTAGCAAACCCATGGGCAGTATGTGATGTAGAAAAGAGAGAATGGGCCACAGCAGACTCGAAGTAATGCAAGTAAAGAAAGTAAGGGGTTGATGGAAAGCCCATAAGCCCCAAGGATAAAGGATAAGGTAATTGGGTCAGGGAAGCCCAAAGGAGTTAGTAAAAGCCCATGGGAATACAAAATTAGAAAAAGAGCCAAGGATGCCCAAGGAAAGCAAATGGGCCAAGGATGCCCTAGAAGAAATAAATGGGACAAAGGAGCCTACAAGCAATGTAATAAAAAAAGTCCAAAATAGCATAAGTATGAATCCAATGACCATATTGAGTCATTGAGAGAAGAATAAGCAGTAGGCCCAAAGAGGCCCAGCACGCTTGAGTCAAATAATATCATAGCAGGAATGGCAGAATGGTACGGTAGGAAATGGTAGCAAGACTACGGAAGGAGTAAAAGAGTAGGCTGAAGGAAGAAAAGCCCACAATTAAGCAAAACTCAGCAACTAAAGGGAGCAAGCCATAAAGAATGGGAAATCAGAAAATAGCTCACGCCATAAGAAGTTAAGGATGGGTGGCAGAATATGCAAACGAGCCTCCAGACTATAGCAAACACATGAGCAACGGACAAGTTTTAGACATACACAGAAGTGGAGCATGCGCAAGGTCCAGACATCACCAGCCTGTACTCAGCCAATACAGGTAGTGGTGGGTCATGGGTCAAAGGTAAGAGAGGGTATGGTTTGGCGGTGGGGAGAACGGAAAACCTATTCTGGAATTCCTGCTAAGGTTTTTTTTTGGGGAAATGTCCTACTGGATGACATATCACCCAAAAGAAGCAAGGATGAGTTAGAACCACTAGGTGCATGCCATGAGGGATAGCAAGAGAGAATACCCACACCGTGGTGGATAAGAATGCCACGATGAGCAAGCAAACAAAATGACCTTCTTTGTCTGGTAATGGGGAATGACATGGCCCTTACAGGTAAGTGGTGGTGGCTGGACAGCTAACAAACTAGTGATAGTCGACAAGGACACCCAAACCAGACAAAGGTAGTTAAAGGCTAAAATGGTAAAAACCAGTCACATTAGGCAGTATATAAAGGACCCTTGTCATGCATAGTAGGGAGATCATGAGAATGGTAATAGTAACTACAAAGAGAGAATCACAACCTTACTAGATGGGTAAGCATTAGAAATAACAAAAGCAGTGAGAAAAGAGAGAATCAGTAAGAGAAAACAGAGAGTGTAAAATGGCAAGCATGCACTAATAGATTAATCCCTTCTCTCCCTCTAAAGGCATACTCTCTACCAAAGGCAAAGGATTCTTTTGGGCACAAGTCATTCAGGCCCGTTTCCCTCAAAGTGATTAATTTCTACAGCAGGATCTTCTTGAAAGATTATTCACATTGAGAAAATTGGTTCCCTCCTTGGTCTTAGTCCTGCAACATAACTTGGCATGATGGATTGATCTTTTCTTTCTTTGATAACTCATTTCTTCCCTATTTACTTCTGCCATCTTTCTTTACAAGGTGTTTCTTATTGTTGTGGTTTTCATTTTAACTGGAGATCCTTTAATTATTCTGTCAGATGACAAAAGTGCTTTCTTTTATTACTATTATTACATCTGCTTGCCATAACTTTTCCATAGCAGCTCCGCCTGCCATGGACATGACCAAAGTTTTGGCAAAATGGGCATAATTTGTGCACAAGCCGGACCAAAGTGAGTTACAGTTGGACCAGTCCCAACTCTCTTATCCAGAATATTTGGGCCTTCAGTATGCAGGAGATAATCCAACCCCAAAATCACAAAAAGGCCCACCACATACTTCAAAAAGTTACTTTATCTATTTTACCACCCCACTTTATAATACACCCGGTATCAAATGTTCTATTTTTTTATCACTTCATTTAAAATAATTTAAACAACTTATTAAAATAATAAAAGAAGCAAGAGAATTTAAATTTTTTAATTGAAGGAAGAGATATAATCTTAATAAAATATTGTATTTTATTTTTAACAACTTGCTACAATCAACTGGTATTTATACCAGTTTACTGTATTTGCAAAAAAAATTAGCTTTAGTTTTTCCAATAACACGTGATTTTTTGGTTCTTTGGTGGTAAAATAGTTTTTTTTTTTTTTTTTTGGTTGCTAAAATACAATTACTATTGTGAATGTTTTTATTGTTTTTGTTAAGTTTTTGTGTTGGATAATTTTTATTTGGGTGACGCTAGTTAGGCTTCTTGAGGAGAATGGGGGATCTAAAGTTTTAGAAGGGGGCTCAGCTACAAAAATAAAAAATATTATAACTAAAAAAAAAAAATTTGGACCCAAGGGGGGCCCGGGCCCCCTTGGGCTCCCAGCTAGGTCCATCCTTGGGTCTAGTTGCCCTCATATTAAAAGAGTAATTTGTTGCTTCCCAAACCCATGCCCCTCGTGTGGTGGGGTTGGAAAGCAACCCTTTTCATGGGCCTTGTTTCTTGGTCCATTACTCTAGAAAAGAGAGCTTTGAAAGTACACAATGTATTAAGGTGAGAGGATAGAAAATGGGGAAAAAGATGGAAAAATGGAAAAGTTGAGAGATAGAAAAGTTGAGAGATAGAAGGGAAAAAGAAAGATAGAGAGAATGAAAAAATAATCACAGATATAGATACAGATCTGTTGGTTATAACAGTGGTGTACTTTTTTGTTGATGCTAAAGAAAAGTGTAGGGAAAAACAACTTTATTCTGCTATCAATGGAAAAGTAAGCTAAAGTCCTGGAAAATAAATAAATAAATAACGAATAAGCAAAAATTTGAAACATTTTTTTTGTCTTTCTTATAAAATTAAATATTTTAAAAATAGTGTTATTAATACAATATTTTCACAACAAAACCTATGTGACAAGTTGTTAAAGGTAGGAAAAAAGTGATGTTAGTTGTGGGTCCTAATAAAAACCAATTACAACTTGCCACATAACCTTTATTGTTAAATTATTGTGAAAGTAGCATTAAAATGATCATATTCAACTTATATCAGCTAGGTTTAAACAAAATTTAGAGTCAAGGATTCAAAATTTTATTTTAGAGGCTCAAAAAAAATTTATTAAAAATTATATATATATATATATATATATATTTATATATATATATATATATATATATATATATATATATATATATATATATATTAAAAAAAATGGCCACGTCAGGGGATTGAATTGAACCCCTGGACTTAAGGTAACGCCGCCCCAAGTTGGGGAAAGAAATAGGGCCAGGTATAGGCAGTTGACTTATAATGAACTGAGCTTCAATGGATTCAATAGATTATGTAGATTAAGCCATCTACTAATTAAGAAGGGAAAATTATTGTGTACTCCCGGAGTACTATAAATGCGTACTCCCTCCTCTCACATGAATGACAGGTCCCACTAATTAAATTCATGCCACCATCCATGTGAGAGGAAAGTACACATTTATGGTACTCCGAGAGTACCTAATAATTTTCCATTAAGAAGTATAAGTCAAGCTCATCTAAGACAGCCTTAGCTAGTGATCCATACACAGGATGGGGGACAGGGGTTTGGGACTATTGAAAATGTATTGCTTTCCACTCCCTCTCTTTTTCATTTTGCTTAATTTTCTACCCCCACCTCACATTATAAATATGAGTTGCCTAACATTTTCCTCATCATAGTTGTCCTCTTAGTAGATATACATACAAACTTTCAAAATATTTTGAGCTAGTTCTGCTTTCAATCGATGGAATTCTCTTCTTCCAAAATGAATCATGAACCCAAAAGCAATGAGAAAGTAGGCTATAGGTCTAACGATTACAAAGAGAAAATCTCAACCTTCCCAAAAGGAAAAGGGTGGTTGTCTGATGAAGTCCACCATTACCAAGGTTTTTGGTATAATTTCTTCTACTTAGAAGGACTCTTGTTAGCTCATGAACATTTCAAGCCTCAACCCAACGACATCATTCTGAGCAGCACTCCAAAATCAGGCACAACATGGCTTAAGGCCTTATCTTTTGCCATCGTGACACGATCCAGTTTCGATGCTTCTACGAACCCTTTGCTCACAACAATGCCGCATGAGTGTGTACTCTCTCTAGAGAGTGATCTAGCACATAACTCATTTCACCGGAATCTAGACACTCCGCTTGTAGGTACGCATGTTCCCTACACTTCCTTACCTAAATCTATAATAGATTCTGGGTGTAAAATAATTTATATATGTAGAGATCCTAAGGATGCATTCGTATCTCTATGGCACTTTCTTCGCAAGGCAAGTCATAAGGGTGTCGAACCATCGGCTAGAGAAGATGCTGAGTTTGAAGAGGCATTTAAGCTCTTCTGTGAAGGAGTATCCTATTTTGGACCATATTGGGATCATGTGTTAGGATATTGGAGCGCAAGCTTACAATCTCCGGACAAGGTACTATTTTTAAAATATGAAGATTTAAAGAATGACAGTGTGTTTTATGTAAAGAAAATTGCTGAATTTATGGGTTACCCTTTCTCCTTGGAGGAAGAGGGAAAAGGAATGGTACAAAAGATCGTAGACCTATGTAGTTTCAAGAATTTGTCCACATTGGAGGTGAATAAAAGTGGACGGCTTCATGATCGCCCTTATGCAATTGAAAAAAATGCATTTTTTAGGAAAGGTGAGATTGGAGATTGGAAAAATCACCTTACACCTATGATGGCTGCACATCTTGACCAAATAATTGAGCAAAAACTAAGAAATTCTGGCTTGACATTGAATGCCCCATCTAATGCATGAATTACCATGGCATATTTGCACCAAATGTTTGTAGTGTTTCAGCCAAAAAAAAAATTGTTCTAGTGGGCATTCGCTCATCATGTACAAAGAATAACTTGTTACCTTAATTTTAGTTAATAAGGTGTGGCGGCACACACGCCATGCATGATGTTCGTGTTTTTTTCTTTTTTTGTTTTTGGTTGTAATTTCCTATTGTTAACTTTTGATTGAAATAGTAAAAACCTGGAATCTCAAAAAGGTTTTTTTTTTTTTTTTTTTTTTTTTTTTTTTGGTTTAGAGAAATTGTATAACATTGATACATGTGACTTCGTCCATGTTGGTTTATCATTTAAGGGCAAGGGTTGGATCCATCTGTGCACCGATGCACTGGACCCGTTGAGATGTGTACATGCAGTAATTATTTGACATATGTCCAAATCCCAACAGGTTGTTTCATCATTGAAATGAAATATTTAATGGATGGATATCTTGTTTGCCCAAAAGTTATTTTCTAACTTGAATGAATTCAACTTCGAGGGTTCAGTAATATCTCAAAGGACCTCTTGACAAAAAACACAATAAAAAAATAAAACTAATGCAAGTAGAATCAACCTAAGAAATTGAAGAAACTTGTACTAATCCAACACTAAATTACACTATTTCTACTTGCATTAAGGTAATTAGGTAAATAAACTACATAAGCTACAAGTACTATCATATTCCTAGACATGTTGACAAATCTTTATTAGAATGGGGGGATAATCAAGCAAAGAAAGAGACATGATGTGGGGTGGGCCGGTGGAAGAAAAAGGAGAAAGGAAAGCCCAAAAAGGGCTGGAAAATCCTTAGATAACACCAATGAGGAAATACAAATTTCAACGATTGTTTTGTTTTGTTTTGTTCAAGTGTACTGTCTGGCTTGCATGCTACTACCTGGGTTTGGCTTTTTAAGTTATTTTTGGCGAAGGCATGCATTCTTGAAACCTGCTTGGAAGTCTTTTTCAATTTCTTTTCTAAAGCTTAGGGATACACAACAGGGATCATAAACCCCACAATTTGAAAGAAGCCGATTTAGGGTCTGTTTGAGATCTCTTTATTTTGTCAAAACTGAAAATTTTTTACTAAAAGTACTGTAAATAAAAGTAAAAGTTAACTGAAATAGTATAGTGAGACCTATGAATAGTATCAAAAAGTGATGTGGGACCCATGAATAGTAAAATAAACTAGCTTTTTAAGTTGAAGCCAAACGTACACTTAATGTTATTTGTACCTTTCAAATGTGGCGTTTTTATGTTTAAGTTCTGCAGCCTATAAATCTGAAATATTGATGGCAAAAGATGCTAGACCACTCAAGGGAAAAAAATAATAATAAAAATAAAATCGACGACTTTCTTTCAATTCTAAAACTACAGTGGCAACCAAAAGTCCTGTAATTCAATAACATTACATTCTCTTTTTATATAATTACAGTTCAAAACTCTCCTTCATCATTGTTGTGAACTGTGGTGGGAGCTAACTGAACATGTAACCGCTAGATAGAAAGTTGATAACAATATAGTCCCAAAATTTATATCAATACAATGAACAGAATTTCCTGTAGAAGTTACTGCTAACAAAAATACAAGAACATGAAAGGTTCTTTTTTGTTTAAATATTATTTTGGTTCAGTTACATTATAATTTAAAAAAGATGAAATATTATTACAAGAATTGCTAACAAATAATTCTACAGCTTGTCGAAGGGGAAGAAGCAAAACCCCATTAGCCCAAAAAGAATCCTCCAAACCTGTTCACCTAGTACATTTAAACTTTCTAATGTATAAAATTTGTTCTTTTCCTTTCAAAACACTATGATGGAAAAATGAAAAAAGATAACCTTCTATCAAAGTCAAAATTTCCTACTTCTGACTCTACAATTATGCGATCACAGATTGGAGTTTAAAAATAATGATCATCGCATAAGTAACCAGCAATCAAGAAGTAGCAGATTTTAACTTGTGACACAATCTTGGAGATATGGGTGGCTTTGATTTATGTACCGTTCCCATAGAGGCTTATACCTGCGAATGGCCAACTTTAACCATGGCTTCATATTCCCATTAAAGTGAATCACCGCCGCACTCTCAATTAAACGGTTGTCAATATTTATATCATAACCCAACCCTAACACATGCCATCTCCGATCAAGTGGCTCTGTGAGACCATAGAAAGTTAGAAGACCTGCAGGAAGAGTGCCCAGCTTCCAAAGTGTCCCGTCAGCATTCTGCTCCTGCCATTGATGATACCGTGCAGTCACATTTTCTTTCCTCCATGCAATCAAATCAAAAACATTCATACCAAATGCCCATCCACACGTTTGTGGATCAAACTTTGAACTGATAATTGAGTTTGAGAAATTGAGATATTTGTAATAACGATGAAACGCTTCCAGACAAGTTTCCACTGCTCCATTCACATTTCCATGCAAATCCAACGAAAAAAGTGGTGTCAGATCCTTTTGGACAACAACATCATCATCAAGAAAAACTACCTTCTCAAGCTGCGGATAGATCTCTGGAATGTAAAACCGAAGGTGATTCAGCAAAGACAGGTACTTTGGGTTCCGCAGTTTTGGCTCAATCTTCAAATCTTGATCTCCCCCAAAATAGTAGGCCCGTGAATCTGGATCAAGGAGTTGTTTCACAATGGGAGCATAAGATGCATTTAACCAAGAAAATTCCTCAATGTTCCGCACTTCTATGGTGGACCCTTTGAAGTCATTATTAAGGAACCAAGCCTGTATTGCTCCATAGTTAACTCCATTTGTGACAATGTGGAAGACCAACTGCTTTGGATGATCAGCATTGGAGACAGTAGAGTTGACAACTACAGAGGTAGCCAGCACATTATCTGAAAAGATACAGAAATGGTAGAGATTGTTGTCTGTAAGGCGAGGAGAGTTTCTCTTGTCATCTGCAAGTTCTTGCAGAACTCGCTTAATAAGCCAATCAGCTGTGAGTTTAACATTAACACAATGAAGGCTCTTAGGTAGTGCTTCAGCTGCCAATTGACCAAACACTGTGCTTTGGACTGTTGCTGCATTTGCACGCTCTTCAAGTGCCTGAATGTGGGATTTCATTGTCATTATTGTGGTTGCAATGTCATAATGGGCGCTTTGTGCCTTAAATATGAGAAATGATAAGCTTTTAATTATTGGCTCTGCTTCCTCTAATGTGATGGGCTCCCCTCTCATGGCAGCTTTCGAAAGCAAAAGCTGGCAAGTTCTGATCTTTGAGCTCAGCTCCCACGCAAGGTGAAGGTTATTGTGCTCTTTGGCAATAATGACATAAGCCTTGGCAAGTATCATTTGCTGCGCTAGTTGCCGGGAAAACGAGGTAGGACTCAATATTTCTTCAGTAAAATTCAACTCCCTGTGGGCAACCCGTTCAATTCTTGCATTTCTCTCCTAGTAAAGGGAGCTAAGTTAGTCAAACAACAAATTCAAAAGTGATAAGCCATATTATATAACAACTTTGCCGTAATAGAAGTCAATTCAGAATATGAAACAATGATTTGAAAATAATTTACCTTTTGTAGAGTAATAATATACTGAAAAGGGAAGGGAACCAAAAAAAAAGTCTGGCTTGTCCACAAGCAAATCAAGATACTATATACCACACAACAATATATATGATTTTATCACTAATAGAAACTAAAAAAATACATCTTAGGAAGACCCTCAATGTCCATCAAGGTTAGAAAAAGCAGAGATGAAATCTACGTTTGAAGTGTCTATCTTCATAAATGATGATCATGGACAGCCCATGCAAAATTGTGTCAGCCATTCATCTTTTTATCTTTCCTTTTCTGGTAGAGGTCCCTCCCAATTCATCCCGAAGATCCTTTTTCGTTATCTTTCAATTCACAAATTATTAAATTTCTGTTACAACTTGATTCAAAATCTCTATTTGCATAGTTGTTTTGGCTTGGCCTAAATGAAAAGCCACAATATCAATAAAGGAAATTCTAGAAATAAAATATACTTAAATAAAAATAAATCCTAGAAATTGGAATTGACTCATACAATATCCACCTTAAAGTTGAAGATTTTTTTACATTCATGATTAATTGAGGTGAAGATTACTGGTAGCGGTAACAATTATATTGTAGTGACTCAGATTTTCTCCAATAGCAGTGACAATGGTTGTCACAACCCAAAGAACTACCAATCACATCTACGCTATACCCCAAAAATATTAGTTAAGTTACAATTAGAGTTCCTCATAATCGCTTATATAGCCCTGATTAACCTAGTAAATAATGTGAGACTCGATATATGTCTGCACAACACAATCAAATAATCAAATCTATAATATGATCCACATAATACAGAGGGCACCACAATCTCCCCCCTTAAAATTCTAACATCTTTGTCAAAGCCCACGTTACACTGCATTGCCTCAAGCCATATGATGTTATCCGGTTAAATATAATACCATTTAGCACAACAGGATAAAAGTGCCAACCAAAACTACACAATACCCCAAAAGAATTAGTCAAGTTACAGTAAGGGTTTCTCATAATCATGTATATAGCCCAAATCAACCTAGTAAACAAGGTAAGACTCAACACACACACACACACACGTGCAACCCACAATCAAACAGTCTCATCCAATCTAATCCACATAATGTCAGGCACCACAGTGGTGGTGACAGTTCATTGATATTGCTAGGATATTTAAATAGGTGGTGGTAGCAGTTGTAAAGGCAGTCACAAAATAGAGGCACTAGTGAATGGCTGCCAAAATATAGATGGGTGGCCGGGTGGCCGTGTTAGTGACAAACATGTATTTTGATTTTTCTCCCCACATCATTTTTTCTTCTCCAATTACTATCATTAGGTTTCTTATTAGAACAGGAAATGCCTTCACTCAAAGCACCACTTCAGTTCCAGGGCTTCCCTATAAAGCAAACACTATCAAACAAATGCACATAACATATGAAACAACATCTTTAGTTTTTGTTTGCATTGGCAGATAGAGCAATGTCCTTACCAGCAAAATAGCTATGTGCTGGCACTAAGCATATACGTGTCCCTCAGCTCCCATTCTCACTTGTAAATTAAAGAGGTTTTATGTAAATAATAATGAACAGTAGAAACCAGGTCAGATGGCGTACATAACACCACACAAAATAAATGTCTCCAACGAGCAGAAAATGGCATGTAGCACAATCCAAACAGTTGGTTCTAGTTGAGAACAGCTTTTTATTTATTTAAGTGACATTACAAACCTATATTCAGAATGATACATCCAGAAGCTTCATGTCTATATTTTGACAATCTATTGTTAAATTTTGTAAGTCTGAAAGTAACTGGGAACATTTTACAACTGATTGTTGTATTTGGAAACATCAGTTTTTGGAATTGGATAGAAAATGAGCCACAAATTGGGACATGCAATCTGAATTAATCGCCCAGGGCCCAGGGTAATCAAGTATATAAGAAAAATCATAATTAAATAGGCATTAGATTTGTTATTTTTTCAACATGGGAATAAGTTATGACTAACAGTATAAAGAGTTCTGAATGGAGAGTTTTATGAGCAAAATGAGGATCATCAACTGTCTTCCTAAAACACCAACATACTAGAAATCAATACTTGAGAATATAATGTGAAACATATAACACCAGAGAGTTGGGAAATTCTTGGACATAAAAATCTTAGCTCTATGAGTCTAAGGTTTATGTCAGTATAGCCATTCATATGACCTTGTTTAAGGGTTCTTCTACAAAGAGACATAGGACTGTTTTTAGGATAACAATAACTACTTTAAATCTATTGTCAATAAAACTGCTGAAGAGCTCTAAAAGCTTAGTCATTTTGCAAACACATACATGTAACAGAGAATTATTACCAATGTAGGTTTCATCAGAGCTTTGACTTTTATTTTTTATTGGTAACTTACTCATGCCTGTTGGGTCTTGAACCCATAAATGCAAATTTAACCTCACAGAATGCACTTCGCCATCATCTAAGATTGTTACTGGATTGCATCGAAGAAAGCCCACTGATTAGATTAAATTGCCTCCAAGTGCAAGATCAAGTGCTGAAGTTGAAACCTTTGCTAGTTATTAAGGGAGATTCATGATGACTTGCAAAGAAAGATTGTACTTAGTAAATAGCAATACAAAACTCAAGCTAATATTCAAAGATGTTTGGCTGAATTTCAAGGAGATACGGTTATGGTTCATATACAACATGAGCAGTTTCCTAAGGTGCTTACAAGAAGCTTCATTCCAAGAATGTTGGTCTGTACAAGATTGTGAAGAAGATTTTTTGATAGGCATGTCCTTGAGTTACCATTAGACATGGGCATCAGTAATGTGTTCAATGTTGAAGATTTAATATTGTATCTGGGACATTATGTCGATGAGAATGAGGCATAGGCTGTTGTTCGATTGCCAACAACCCCTAACATAAAGGAAGAAATCAAAGATGTCCTTGATGATCAAATTGTGTCAACAAGAGGTGGTGGCCTGGTGGGTACCTAAAGCATATGGCTAAATGGAAGAATCGTCCTCTTTTGGAGTGTACTTGGATTACTGCTTTTCATGCATAGAGTAGCCTTTCGTATATATATCATTCTTACTCATCAAAAAAAAAAAAAAAAAAAAAAACCGCAACTTTTATGGGCGCCATCATTCTTTTTTTCTCACCAACATCGAGATTTTCCAAGCCAGGCAGAGATGATGGGGAACATAACATGCAACCGGGTTTGAAGCCTTACAAGAGGCAAGGAAAAGCTGGTTCTAGTGCTCAAGAATTAATTTGTGATGTTTTCAGATGGAGAGCTCTCTTGGGACCTTGCTTAGTTAGTCTAAGTTAAATGGAGTCTTATTTTATTCTTTATTTGATGTTGGATCAGTTTTAGTTCAATGATGGAAGTTTGGTAATTTTCAAATTCTGGAATGAGCTTCCAGGTTTCTGGAATGGGCTGTTCTTGGCTATACCAAAGGCCACAAGTCTTGTTTTGTGTTTTGAGTTCTTTTCCTATTTGGTTCAGAAGTTCTAAGATACTTTTTTATTTGTCATTAGTAATCCTAGTCTTTCTAGGAAGGGGTTATTTAGGAGTACTAGTACTATGAAAATATAACAAGAGCCTATATATTTTTTTTGATAGGTAATCAGAAATTTATTAACAAAGAGAAAAAAGAAAAGAAAAGTACAAGTTGTTCATGATGATGAACAACAAGAAAAAAAAACAAACAACACAGCAAAACAAGAAATCAGGAAACTAAGCTAAGTGAAGACATAAACTCCGAGAGAGAAGAACATTCAGTAAAACCCCAACATCGAGACCACTCCCAAAGACTACGTTGGTATAAAACTTTTAACTCGTCCAATGTCTTCTCATTATCCTCAAAGGAATGACGATTTCGTTCCAACCACACAATCCACATTAAGCACCCTAGAACCAAATTCCAGATGTCTGAATTATGTTTCCCGAGCCACTGATGCCAACAAGATAACAAACCCGCCACTGATCCTGGCATAACCCAATAAATACCAAAGGCCTGAAGCATAAAAGTCCAAAGGGAATGAGTAAGAGGGCAATGAAGAAGAAGATGGTCTACCGACTCCCCATCACAACAACACATACAACACCAAGTAGCCAACGGGCGACCCCTAAGCATTAGATTGTCCAAAGTGAGGATCCGACCATGAGTAGCTGTCCACAAAAAGAACGCCACTCGCCTAGGAATCTTTGGTTTCCAAACACCCTTCCAAGGAAACAAAAAATTCGAAGCACCCCAAATCGCATGGTAATAAGACCGGGTGTCAAAATTACCATCACCCTTCAACTGCCAACAAAGAGCATCACTCCTATCACCCCGAGGAATGCGAGTTTGGATAAGCTACAGTAGAGCCTATATAAAGGCTTTATTGTATGACTAATATAAAAGTGAGATTGATTTTAATAAAATTACAGCAGCTTATTTTAAGATTTGAGGGTGTGATTGTCTTATTCTACCTAAGTGTGATTGCTTGGGGTAACATAGGTATGATTGCCTAGTATTTTATCTTTCTTTATTTCATGTTTTATTCAGTCATCAACACATTTAAGATTTCATCAAGAATCTAATTTAGCATTGAATTCCTAAAGATCCTACAACATAGCGGCACTACTTGTAAAAAGCATACAAAAAATTAATGTAATGCATATTATTGGCTAAGAAGCATGGACATGAATGCAACACGTGACAAGGTGAAATAGAAATTCCTACAAAATTAGGATATGATAGGTGGAGATACGATAAGAAATCCTAGTTCAACTAGGATTAGGTATTAGTCTTCTATTTAAAGAGTTGTAGTACTTTCTATTGGGTTGATTATTAATGAATGTTTTCAGAATTTAAGAGCTATGCTTTCTTTTATGGTTTCTGTGATGCAATCTTCTCCGAGGTGTGATGCCAAGGAACCCTAGGTGTGATGCTTAGAAAGTCTAGGTGTGACTCCTAGAATTTATCTATTTTCTTTAATTTTACTATTCACGGTTACTATTCACAGCACTGTTCACAGCAACCCAATCTTGACTTTCTCATTTGTTTTCATTCCAAAACCCTATTAATCCTTGTCCCCTTTGAAAACCCTATAATCCCTATTACTTTCTAGCCTATTCCCCACCAAAACCTAACCCTAGTTCTTCAAAACCCAAGCTATACCAGATCTGCCCCTGGTGTTCTAAATCAGATTTTGTGGTTCCCCATTGTCCTACGTCACTCCACCGCATCTTAACAGTCCAAAATTAATCAGATCCATAAAGAGGCAACCAACTCTAATTCCTAGTCTTAGACCGGTTAGACAAAACTGACATCCCAATGGTAAATTTCCCCTGTAAAAGACAAAAGGTCCTCCACTGAGGTATCCCTGTCATGTGCTATACGAAAAATTTCAGAGAAACTCTCTCGGAGAGGTAGCCCCACACACCAAGAATCATGCCAAAGTTTAATACTAATAAAACGCTTAAAAGTTTCCCACCCCTTCCTAATATTCTTCCATAGGCAAACCCCATACAGGCCGTGAACACTGTTATAGTAACCAACCCCCCCCCCCCCACATACTGACATACTTATTAGTTTCCACTACCCTTCTCCACAAAGTGTTGTGTTCTGCCACAGCCATTTCCCCAGCAGAGCCTAATAAAGAATTATTTGATGCTTCTTATTGTGAAACACAGCATTGAAAAAAACAACCAGGTTACATTGACACACCATGGGATCAGTATCATAACAAGCTCAATACAAGAGACATATACACAGGAAAATTAAGCTAATAACAATCTAAAACAACTCAAAGAATGATATTTCCCGTTTGGCTTGGTAGAGCTTATTCTTTCAGCTTTTTGAAAACAGTTGTACCTAGAAAAAAATTAAGGTTTAAAAAAGCTGTACTTTGAAAATGTGGAGTAATGGGGAGATAGTTGATCATCTGTTGTTACACTGCTCTGTTACTCTGAATTGTGAAGTTTTGCATTAAAAGATATTTTGGGATTCAATTAGTGTTACCAGAAAAGGTCATTGACCTATTGTTTGGTTGGAGGAATTGGTTTGGCAAGCATTTGTCAAACATTTGGAATTTGGTCCAGAGCAAGGGGATTCAATACCACTAGTTTGTACATAATTCTATTCTTGTGTATTCTTTAGCCTACTCTATGTCCTTCCTACATGGCATAGTCTTTTTGCAATAAAACAAATCTTACCTATCCCCCAAAAAAAAAAAAAAAAATTGTACTTTGAAAAAGTGTGGTTTCAAAACAACATACCAAACAGGTTAATCACATTGACTACATTCGAACATATAAACCAACTTCTATGCACTTCAAATTAGATGCCTAAATATTGGTTTCAACATCCAATTCAAAATTATTGAAAGGCTTAGATCATATCAAATCCTATTAATTGCACAGTCCATCTTAACCACAGCACCAAAAGTCAGAAACCAATTCAAATCACATACAAGCTGCAAAATCAAAAGGGTATCCTCAAAATCAAATCCATTAACCAAAGAAGCAAAGAAAATGAAAGACATAGCATAGCAACATAAAAAGGGGTCAATACTCAATAGTATCCTTACCAAAGCTGTGTTTTCCACCCGATCTTCATGTTGATTATGATGAAGTACAAACAAAACGAGGCCTGCAATGGAGAACAAGCCAAGCAGCGCCCAGATCCAATGCGAAAACTTCCTTCGAACCGGGCGCCGGTACTCGGCTGCCCGCCGCCGCATCTTCCGCCGATTCCTTCCACAATTCACCACCGAATCAAAGATTCCACGCCAACACCGACACCCATATCGCAAATTCAATCCAAAAAAACTCCGCCGCCAAAAATCAAGTTTTGAAACTGACCCACATCCCAGATTCAATCAATAACCCCAAACAAAACAGGGCCTATGCCTATGCCTATCTCTCTCACCTTATCAAAACTTTTCAACTTCTGGGTCACACCCAAATACGCATACAATCAAGGATTGGAGAGAGTGAAAAACACTCGGAAAATCATGTGTGTTTGCTTGAGAAATGGGTGATGAAAATGAATCGAGCAGGGAGTGACGGTGAATCTGTAAGTGTGTATGTGTGAGTGTTTGGAAAAAACAGAGGAATTGAATTTTCATTTTAGTATAGAATTTAACCGAAGCTTTTATGTACGTGACAGGAAACATGGTAAAAGCCTTAGCACATGAAACCATGTGTGATGTATTTTTACTATTTTAGCAACCTAGTAAACTTTCTTTTTTTTCTTTTTCTTTTTTATTTTTTTGAGATATTAGCAACCTAGTAAACTAAACTATGACAGTGTTTGCTCAAAAAAAAAAAAAAAAAAAAACTATGACAGTGTGGCACTTTCTTTTTCTGTTTTGGAAATTAAATATCAGAACTTACCAACTTAATTGGAATTTCATTTATAAATAATAAAGAGTAATGTTAAGTTTATAATATTTTCACAATAATTTTATAACAAATCTTGAATGACAAGTTTTTTTTTTTTGGTCATGAATGACAAGTTATTACTGATGAGTAAAAAAATTATGTCAATAGAGTATACCACAATTTAGATGTCTAAAATCTTTCTAGTGAAATGCATACTTTTTTTTTTTTTACAGTAGTGATATGTATACTTAATAAAAAGATTGTTTGTGTGTGTTTCACTTAGCTTAATCACTAAAGTTTCTTGAGTTCGAATCTCACCAACACTAATTGATATATTAAGTTATTAAATTAATAATAAAGAATTATTATTATAAAACAGACATTATAGATTCAAATTCTATCATATCTGCTTTAAAAATAAAGAATCGGATTGAGTATGGGAGAACATTTAGTCTTGGAGAAGCAAATTATAACAAGTGAGATTACTTCTTTTTCTTTTTTTCTTTTTTCTTTTTTTTTTTTTGAGAATGAAGTGAGATTACTTTAATGTTTCATTTTTCTGTTGTGATATAATAGTTTTTTTTTATTTTTGGGTAGAATGATATAATAATTCAGTCCATGGAAAATAGTATCCTAAGTCTAACCACTCTGCCCATACAAGGAAGTGTTGTAACTTGCAAGATTATGCAGATGCAATATATTTGGTCAACTTAAAATTTTTGAAATGTCGCAAATTTGATATTACAAATCAACGAAGTGTAAAAAACACTGATTTGTACATTTAGTGAACAAAAAAATATATTGATTTGTAATCTTAATCTATTAGTATTTTATAGTTATGTACTTAATCTATTAGTATTTTATCGTTATTTTGTAAGTGAAAGCCTAGAATTCAACGTTTTATCAAGGCATGATACTAACAAACAAAGATGGTCCCAAGAATCTAGATAATAGTTCCATAAACAATCCTTTGTGCTTTCCCCAAGCAAGGATAGAGAATCTATCATGCCTTGAGACACTAGCAATGGATCTCACGATCTAAAAACAGTAGGAATAAGTGTTCTTTACCATTTAACAAAAGGAAAATGTCAAAATTACTATTAAGACTTGTCACCCATGTTACTTCAATTTCTCATTTTTCAATAGTTAGTTCATTTATAAAATCTTTTATAGTTGAATAATGAAATGATTGGATTCGAATCATGCCTATACCAAAAAGAAAATCCAATAAGACGTTAAATTAATGGTAAAGAGCAATTATTATAAAATGGATATAAGTTTCAAATCCTATCATATCTATTATAAAAAAATAAAAAATAAAAAACCCACATTTTAAACATGTTTAACCCAAATTTTATTTTGTGAAAAATGGAATTTCCATAGTTACAAAAAAAAAAAAAAAATTACCACATATAAAATTTAAGCCATGTTCAATAAAAACAAGCATTGAGACTTGCTTGATCAAAAGACCAGCCTAATAACCCATATCCCATATCTACAAAACCGTGTATTTAAACTTGCTAATGTATTTCAACATAGCAGTTGATTTGGTCATAAGATTAAGATATTGGACTTGACTTGTTACTTAAATTATTCATTGGGACCCTATGGTACTATAAAATTCAGATCATTGTTGTGGGACATGTCATTTACTGGTTATCCAGGCTCTGACTACATATCACATGTAATTGTTATATGATGCTCCCAATTTGTTCCCATATGCTTCACTCATGATTGGGCAGTGAACACGTATATGGATATATATTATAGTCCACCCACTTGGTTGAATGCACATATATGAGTATGACTCGGACTTGACCTATAAAAGGACAAATATCAAACTTTCAAGGTTAAACTAAGTTTGATTTATTTAACAATTTCTAGTCTAAGTTTCTTGACCCCATTAAACAGTGCAGCCTGTAATCAAACATATAGGTCCATATTCAAAGTTGTATATCTGTACAGTTCGGTGCTTGGTCCCCTACGGAATCTTCCATTTTCTTGACAACTTCAATCTTTCACTAAATTGTAGTAAATACTTCACTCCTCGTCGGGGGTAGTCACTCTCTTGGGTTAATGTCAAACTCTATTCAGTCTATTAAGTGTTTTTAATTGCTCATTCTCAAAAAAAAAAAGTGTTTTTAATTGCTTGTCATGTAGCATTTTATTTGTCCAGCCAAGAAACAAGAAACCAAACAAAAAAAAAAAAATGGTCATCATCAGCCGGATATGCCAAATAAGGTTCGGTATAAAGGTTTAATTTTGACGACTCTTAATATTATTGTTTGAGCCTTTAATAATCATTTAATGCAATTATTATTATTATTATCATCCTCCAAATATGTTTTATGAACTCCACCAGGACAATTGATTGGGGCTTGTGTTTTCTTTCTTTCTTTTTTATATAATTCAATAATTGGTGTTAGTTTTAGATCCCTGAACAGTATTTAACCAATTTTCAGGCCAAGTTGTAAATTAAATCAATTATGAAAGCTTTAGGTTAAATAATTAAGCATAAATATCAAGTATAGCAGAAAAGTAAATATGATAAAAGATATGGTGACCCAAGAAACCTTATGAAACAACTTTTTCCAAAGGAAAAACTTAGGGAGACTTGACTTAATCAATCCCGAAGTAAACAATTTCACTATAAGTTGGAGATTTACAAAATTAGCTTGGTCCAAAGGAAAAACCTGGGGGGACTTGACCTAATTAATCCTGAGGTAAACAGTTTCACTATAAATTGGAAATTTACAATAAAAAATAACAATTCATAGTAAATCTAACTTCAATTACCGAACTAAGCTCTAAATCCCACAGACTTCCTTTACAGTGAATTGCTGTAACTTGAACCTCTAATCCACGCATTTCTAAATCCCATTGAAGCTTTTCTCCAACATAGACCTCCAGTCTACAACTCCAAGACCACATTTGAAGATTTAGATTCAACACCTTTAATGACTGGTTTGAGGCAACAACTTCTACAATACCGGATCTTAAACACCCTAAAATGAGCAACATAACTCAAATACTTTGGTAAAAAACACCCTTACCAAACGCGTTTTTTCTTTTTTGAGCCCACAGTTGTCGGTGTTTAAACACTAAAAACTGTTGTTCAAACAACCTAACCAAATAGGCCCTAAGTTTCTTCAAAGAATATCACTAGCAGAAGATATGAGAGAGTTTTGGATACAAAAACCATAGATCTAGAATAGAAGGCACAAGAGCCACTTCTTTGAATTGCAAAACTTTACAACAATTTTGTCTTCAAAAATAAACTTCAAAAAACACTTAAAACTTATGTTTTGATCATGAATTGCCAACATACATAAGATTTAACAGTTGGAAATGGAATATTTGAACTTTAAATGTTTCCGTTAAAAATACTAAAAGATGTCAAACCAATCGAGTTACAAGTTTCTTGATAATTGGAATGTTTTACTTTGTTTCTATATATATATATATATATATATATATATATATATATATATATATTTGGTGCAATAAAGTCTTTTTATGGAGAAAGGCGACACAAAAAATAACTTTAATAAGTAAACAAGTTAGCTTCAAATTCTCTCAAAAAAATAAAATAAAATAAAATAAAAAAGAGTTAGATTCAAACAAGCAAGTCAGCTTATTGTTTATTTATTTACTTTTTATATAACATGATATATTATTGGTTGAAAATTTAATCTTATCCCTTTGTGCTCACTGCTCGTGTCATATAACTCTGTTTTGTTGTTAATGAAGTCCTTTTTTATCATTAAAAAAATTGTAATGTGTTTTCGTTGTGACTCATGATAAATATATTAAAATTAAAATAACTTTCGTTTTAAGTGAAGAGCATGCAAGAAGGAAACAACTTACTTACTTCCTAAACTTTGGAAGAACTAATGGGATTGGTTAGAGGCATTCTGAAGATCAAGTTAACACAATAATTTTCAGAATCTTGGAGTGAAAAATCACAGTGATAGTTATCTTAAATGCATACCTTTTGTAATGATTTGAGGGGGAATGAGGTATTTTGGAGTTTCGTTGGTAGAGTTGGTCATGGTACTAAAAATCGGACCATTCAAAGAATTGTAAAAGAGAGAGATTCAAAATTTTCAAGATTAGATCGATGTCCAAACGAAGTTAGACCATGATAATGTCATAATTAATTTAATAAATAAAAAATGGAACAAATTTGTAAAAATGAGCAGTCATGATTAAAAAAAAGATATAGAGAAATTAAATAATTTTCAAGCACATTTTCACAACTTTTATATAAAAAAAAAAAAATACTACACAAAAAAAGGATAATTACACTTAATCCTTCAAATATAAAAAATAATTACTAAACAAGCAAATAATTTTGATATTTCACATATAATAATGTTAAGTATATTAGTCACAATAAAGATTTATGATTTTAATTATATATTGTATAATGAGAGCATTTTATTTTTATTTTTAATATATCTAAGTTTTTGAAACTTACTCTAAAACCAATTTGTTTTCACTTTAGAGCATCAGAAGCCTCGCGCACAAGTTCTAATCCTACCGTTTGAAACTTTAACCCATTTGTATAAATAATGAGCATGGTCTAAACTGTATTTGAATCCTGTCCGGTTCTAGAAATCAGCCGATTCAACTACGGTTTGAACAGTTCATGGACTTTTAGAGTAATTTTGGTTCTTGGTGCTTAAAACCAACCCTCGAGCAAGTTCCCAATTAACTTAATTGGACAAGGTAATTTGGTCTGGGTTTCAAAACAATGGAATTGGTCATCAATTCCTTATAAAGTGGGAGAGGTCCTAACAACATTCCATCCTCTCAAGTCTCAAGTCGATTAAGGAGACATGTTCTTAAGTTCTTAATGTATTCCCTAATGCTGTAAAATGGTAGTCTCCATCTTGTTGCATTTAATATAAAAGGATGGCGATTGGTGAAAGACAATAAATGCAGATGTGATGGTGAGGTGACCTCTCACAGATGCTCCTTTGAGGTGGGGGTAGGGAGGAGGGGTTTCAACCATGAGTCTAAAGTCTTATTGGTGAGAGTGAGCCTAAGGTAGGCTTTCTATTGTCGTTGTATAGACCTTGAGAGATACTTCTCGTCCACATTTCAGTATTCTAATTAATGAACTATGTGTGAGTTCCTAATCATCATACAAGCCTTGTGTTGACAAAGGATGTCACAGGTACACTTGAGAATTTTAGCCTTTTGTCTAAGGATGGAAATTTTGCTCTGCTTTACTTGATTTGCCCCTCATCACTTTGCCTCGCACAGGTGTACTCCACCCCGCAAAGGAGGATGGGGCGAGATTTTAACCTCACACCATGGAGAGGGGCAGGAATGAGTTTAGACTTTTTAGACCCATCCCGTCCCACCCTGCCCCGCGTTGACAAGAGTTATAATTGAAAATTTGTCATACTCTAAAAACCTACTATTTAAACAAACATATCAATATTAATTTATTTTATTCTACCCAATGTGTCTCTCTATCTTTCTTTTCTCTCTAGCAAGGTTAGAAATAAGGTACCAAATTTGTTATGCATTAGGAGTTTTGATTATTTTGTTATGTGCTATACTATGAGATTTTTGTTTTTGTTATGATATTATTTTGTTAAACATTTGGATTATATTATTCAGTTTTTGTTAAAAATTAGTTTGATTTGATGGGATAAATTTAGTTGTAATTTTAAGTATAATTTTATTAATAAACAAGTTTTATTAAAAAAAATTGTAATAATTGCGGGGTAGGGCTAGGAATGGCAACGGGTCAGGTTCAGGGCAGGTTTCTTTATGCTCGAACCTGCCCCGAAACCCGAACTCGCCCTATTTAATAAACGAGGTTTTTTTAACCCCCAAACCCGCCCTCGTGGGCCCCACCCAGCCATGTGACTTCAGGGCGCAATCCATGGCCCAAACGGTGGCCGAATAAAAAAAAAAAATATATATATATATATATATATATATATTGTAAGGACTAGATTTGGATTGGACCCAATTTAGGATTGAGTTTTAGCCCAACGAGCCCAAATAATGAATTTGTAGAGCGTGGGTAAAAGAACTAGTTCTATTTAGTAAGAAAGACAATAACAACTGTTTATTTAAGAGAATCAAACACAAATATATTAAGAAAATATGTGCTCGGCACAGTCCGAGGAGCTATGTTATAATGTCAAGCTTATGATCAAGGTTACAAGAGTTCAAAGGAGTATTACAAAGATTTCTTGGTTTTTTCCTCTCCTATTTATTGTGGGCTACTTTTTTGTCTTCGATGTGGGACTGCAAAAAGTTTCCCAGGGAGTACGCAAATAGTTTCCCTGGGAGTACAAAAAAGTAGCCCACACACACACACACACACATATATATATATATATATATATATATGTTTTGCATGAATCTTTAAGCCCTGTACCTTATATATATATATATATATATATATATGTGTGTGTGTGTGTGTGTGTTTTGATAACTGATGGTACACTACTCCTTCGACTTCACGCTTATAAGGCAGCAAGTGGGGGGAGTTGTCTTCGATGTGGAACTGCAAAAAGTTTCCCAGGGAGTACGCAAATAGTTTCCCTGGGAGTACAAAAAAGTAGCCCACATATATATAAATATATATATATATATATATTTATATATATGTTTTGCATGAATCTTTAAGCCCTGTACCTTGGCCCAAATGAATCATAAACTCAAATCAAACATAAATAAGCAAAAAATAAAACATAAAATTTGGATTCTTGGTCCTAATAGGCCCAATTCGAAATCCATTGTTTTCAATCAATCACATGATAAACATTAAAAAAAAAATTAATGAAAAAAAAAAGCTACAAAATAAATCTAGCACCATTACAACAAGTTCAAAAAACTACAACATCGTAAAACTAACATCTTAAAAAACCAACATCATAAGAAACAAAAGCCAAAACTTCAAACTAATCTTTCATCCTCTTCATTAGGATCCACATCATCAAGAATTTGCACCTAGTGCTTGGTTACAATTCTAACTAATTTGACTCTAACTATTTGTTATAGCATACACTTCTAGCCTCCCATGCTCCCTCCAATTGCTTGCAATTGACTTGGAAATTGCTTGGAGACTTAATTAGCCTCCTCAACAGAAGCTAGCATAGTTGAAGAACCTACACACACAAAAAAAAAAAAAAAAAAAAAAAAAAAAGAATTAAAAAATGGAATAAACTTCATCAAATTATAACCAACAAATATAAAAATACAAATTTTCAAGATGAAATAATACACAGAAATCCTAATATTTTTCAAGATGAAATAAAATAAAAAAAAACTGTAAAACACCAAATAATATCACACAAATTTACAATAATTTTAGATTTCTCATTTTCCCTTTCAAAATCACAAACACAAACACAAAAATCCTAAATCTTTTTCAAGATGAAATAATAATAAAAAAATGTAAAACACTAAAACAAGAAATTTAACACAAATAATGCATGAAGCCACCATAAATTTAACACAATCCATGTGAATATATGTTCAAGACTTTTATCAAAGCCAGTTATTTGTGTTCAGAATCATTAGATATGGAAACAAAACCAGAAAAATAAAAAAGGTGGAGAATGAACTCGTGAGATAGAGGGGTAGATGGCGTCAACACAGGGAGGAGGGAGGGCTTGGGGGGGGCGGTGGGCTGAGAGAGTGAGAGTGAGGGCGTGAGGGTGGGTTGCGTTGGTGTCTTGGTGAGAGTGACAGCTTGAAGGGAGGGGGCAGCTGAGAAAGAATGAGAATTGAGAATGTGAGATTAGGGTAGTTTAGTAATTTTAATATATACGGGTCGGGTTCGGGGTGGGTTTGCATAATACCTGCACCCAACCTGAACCCATTACGGGTTGGTTTATTAAAACCTAAACCCACCCCTAATGTTTCACGGGTCGGGTAAAACCCGCCTCATTAGGGTCAGGTCGAGTCAGGTAAATATTGCCATCCCTAAGCGGGATAGGGATGGGGCAAGACAAAACCACGTGAGACAAGGGCGAAGACCCCATCCTTCAACCTTGCCCTATCACATTGTCATCCCTACTTTTGTCAAGCTCATTTGGGCTAGTCTAGGTTGAGTGAGCTTTCACAATGGCCCATGTACTTTGGGCCTATGTATTTTCCCCCTTCCACTAAACAATGTAGAAGATAAGACTGGATTGCATTTTATTAGTTCCAATAACAAAAGAGTAAATATGATGTTAATGCACAATTGGCCTAGGTCCAAATAAAATAAAGTTACAAGTACAACCATTTTATAACAAAGCTAGGTGGTATGTTATTAATGGTAGATAAAAAAGTTGTGTTAGCAACGGGTCCAGGTGAGAACCAATAACAGTTTGTCATTTAAATTTTGTTGTGAAATTATTGTGTTCATATCACTACACATATCCATGTTTATATTACCCACACCAGAAAGTTGAACCATAGAAGCCCATAATAATAATAGGTTTTTTGTTAACAGTATCCTTAGAGTATTTTTTATTGACAATTTTAGAAAGGTTTTAATACAATTTTTATAAAAAAAATATAAAAAAAACTGTAAAAAAATTAATTACTTTTATCTTTTTGCATAAAAAAATTTAAAATTTTTTTTTCTAAATCAATACATTCTTTTTATCTTTTCCTACAGCAATAATCTATTCCGATTCTTGAAAGTTGTTTCCTTTTCATGTATCCAAATTCCAAATTCCTACCGCTAAAAAAATGATTTAGCACAACCGCACAAACAAAAACAATGAAACGTAACAATATGACATGACAACTAAAAATTTTGGAATCCACTTTTGGTGTGAATATTCCAATCCTCGTCCATACGATACATTAGTGTCGGGTGAGGTGCGATTTGTGAGCCGCGAGAGGAGAGTCCCACTAATAAACATCCCATTTATCTCAATAACCCAACCAGCCAAGCCAAGCCAAGCCTCACCCACTTCGCCATTTTCCTATCTCTCAAACATTTTCCAGGTTCCTCTCTCTCTCTCTCTCTTTAATATTATATTTCATTGTTACAACATTTGATGTCATGCCCGTTTGGTTGCTGAGAATATCTTGGATTTATAGATGAAAGTCTAGTTTTTGTACTCTTTGGATTTTCCAATGTTTTGGGACCCGACAACCTTAAAAACCATAACATTAACTGAGAATTAGAGATATATGTCCTTTTTTTTTGGCTTCTTCTTATCCTTTTGAATTTCTTGGGGATGCGTTGGGATTGGCTGTGTGTCAGCCTTGTTCAGTCACATTTACCAATTATAGAAAAATAAAATTCTCATTCTCAGGCCCAAAAGTTTTGGAGCTAAAGTTCTCAAGCCTAAAACTTGTGAACTTGTTAGGTAGCATTAAGCTGAGAGGTTGAACTTGCTATTGGGATTATATGTTTTCTTTGCTAAATTGGGCATTTGGGCTAGTGATAGAAACTAGAGAGTGTTGGTTCTGGGGTTTGACGTGACTAGGAGTGTTCAATTAGGATAATGGAATGGATATTTTTGGATAGCTCATAGCTATATGTGAATGTAAAGTAGGTGTGTAACAAACATTTCGTTTTTTGTTTCCATTTTTTTTAGATTAACTAATTTAATTTTTGTGATAATTCAATTGTTATCACAAGTGGGGGATGGAGAGTTTGAACTTGTTCTTCTTATAAAGGAGACTAGACAATGCCACTGATGAATGAATGAGATTAGCATAGAGATTCTCTGCATTGAATTTATTGTTTAGAGACTGGTATGGTTTTGAAATTTTGTTGTTAATGGAAGGTTTCGTTTTGAACCGGTTGATGATTTCACAGAAGGGGCTCTTTGAAGTGGGATTTTAGAAGAATATTGGTGTAAGAATATTGCTTTCCTGAAGGAGGGTTTCTATCTTTTCTGACAATTTTTTGATAAAGAGGATTATTTGAGGTGGTTAGTGCAGAGATTTTATCTAAGTCCTACAGTTCTAAGATGTTGTTGTGATTGGGATATTATTAGTGTTGATTGGACAGTCACGTCAGATTAATTTCATAGGAAATTCGATTATGTGTTGACTGGAGAGAGAAAAAAAAAATGTCATGCTTCAGTAATAATCTTGTATGTGACTCTAATGGGCTGCAGACTGGAAGTGCTTCTAATTATGAGGAATGTTTTTTTGTTACTCTTACTCAATGCATCTTCTTATAATGGGTAGCTGTAAGATATAATTTAAGGATGGTAGACATTTTTTAAGTAGAAAGTTTATGATCTATAGTACTAGTTGTATATGTAACATACTGGCAGAATTTTTAGCATATCTTTGCATGAGAGTCTTGATTGTTCCTGTTTTATTTGTTTGTGGTGCATTGGGTAATGCCAAGTAGGTTTTAGAAGATCCAAGAGGAAATTATTCACTGATTAAAAGATTCTTCTTTTAATTAACTTCCTCAATCCGCAGGTTGTACTAAGATGATAGAAGTCCTTTGCCAATGGCCTTTGGGCTAAATGGCACTTTTAGCCCCATTAGCATGGGGTGGTGGGTGAGGATGGGGTTTCGAATCCCCTTGGGAGTGCAAGTATTTACCTAGCACATGAAGAAGAAGTCCTTTACTTTAAATTCTTTGACATAATAATTCTGTAACTCTTGAATCATTGTCGAACTATTACCAGTAACCCTGACATCGTTCACATATCAATAAGAGCTATAAAGTACAATCTAACAAGCTTAAGGGAGAGAACATGATAAGCCTGACTATGTTCATGTTGACCTTTCTTATAGAACCAACAAGCCTTTAAGGTTTAACCACGCTTAAGTTGATTCTTGAAGAGTATATGGAGCTTTTTTAAGTTTAAAAATCCTGTTGGAACTTGGAAGCACTTTAGATAAAACTTAGGTGATGTCTTCATCTTGACTCCATCAATTTTAGAGGAAATTCTTGAGGAACTACAATTTACACCATCCGGTTAAGCTACCGTGATTGATTCTTTGCAAGTGAGAGAGTCCCATGTTGAAGAGTAGATGGAGCTTTCTTAAGTTTAAAAATCGTTTTGGAGGCACTTTATATAAAATTCTGGTGATGTCTTCATATTGACTCCCACAATATTAGATAAAAACCTTGAGGAAGTACATATTATGTGATCTGGTTAAGCTACCATGATTGATTCTTTGCAAGTGGGAGAATTCAATGCATAAATCTGAAATGAGAATCTAATAGTAGTCTATACCTTTGTAACAGAAAAATGTGAGCTTGGCAAAGTTTGGTTTTATTGTGGGATAAAGGATCTGCTTAGCGTTTTGAATAGTGTTAACAAAAGTACACATGAATACCCACATACACAACATTAACTATGTACATAATTTATACCCTAGCAATTATTGGTCTTCTTTCACTAGCTTACATTGTTATGCCAGATTCTCAAAACCTTCATCTTTTAGTAATTATCATTTCCAGTAATTCTTGTACTTGCTTTCCCCCCTCTTTTGGTTTACTGCTGCAGAGCTAAAGAGACAAATTGAGAGATAACAGGAATGAAGACACAATCTGAGAAATTTTCTCTAGATTTTGTATTGGGAGGCGTAGCAGCAGTGATATCAAGGAGTGCAGCTGCTCCAATGGAAAGAGTGAAACTTTTGTTACAAAATCAAGGAGAGATGATAAAGAGAGGACAGCTCACGAGACCTTATATGGGTGTTGGTGATTGCTTCAAAAGGGTCTTGAGAGAGGAAGGCCTGTTGTCTTTTTGGAGAGGCAACCAGGCAAATGTCATACGATATTTCCCTACTCAGGTATTTTTCTTTTCCTCTCAACATCTTGTTTGCCCTTTAAGATTTTGGGCTGGATATTTTTATTTTTAACAGTATGGTTTTATGTGTATTTTTATTATGGATAAATTTATAGTATTGCTCCCTGTAATGCGAGAATCTTATGGTTACTCTTTTTGTTTGTGAGCTTGTTTTTACAATTATTCTTAGAACAGAGCTGATCCTGACATTGTTGTCTTAAGTTTTTTTTTATGTGATTAGTTTTTCCCTTTTCACAAAGACAAGTAATACAAAAATTGGAATTTGTAAATATAATTTCTGCAAAAGTATGTTGAAAACTGCCCACAGGATTTATTAACATGCAGAATTCTTTATTTCATGAACTGTTTGCATTCTTTGTTTCCCATTCTGTGGAGCTTACATTTGGGGTTTATATTATTAATTCGTATATAATCCTGGCTTAGATTTGTTAATAATAGTGTTTCAAATTTCAGTTCAGAGTATAAAATGAATTTCCTGTTATTTTCCCCCTCCTTGGGGTTATGTGCTGGTAATCTCTTTAGGAATATGCACAAATATTCAATTTTATTATTCTTGAAAAGATCAGTTAAGTCCTACTTCAGACCAGCTTTTCTGTAGAAACGTACATTGGGTGCTTGGGATGGCTTGTTAGAAATGGCTTTTTACTCTCTATCATAAAGAACTTCAGCTATTTTCCTACCTAATCACTTGAAGGTGTTGCATTACTTAACTACATAATTATTTAAAATGTGATATTGACTAGGAAGCATGGACACTTCATTAAGGGTAACTCTATTATGTTACAATTTTTCAAAAATTGCTCATGTTGTTGTGTCATACTCATGTCTATGTCTGTGCTTCCTAGGATATTGATGTCCAATTTTGTAAATTTCTAGCATAGAGAATCAATAATGAGCAGATAGTAAATTTCTGCGTCATTGTATCCATGCAAGGCCTGTGCTTATTAGATTGCAAAAACCTTACCATATATATGCAACATTCTTCTTAGAAAAGGATATTCAAAGCTGTATACAAAAAGGATTGTTTTTCTGCTATATCTTTTGAAAGTTGCACATTTGTTTGCATGCTTAATGCCATTTGACAGTACACTTTAAAAATTATTAATAAAATTTATCTGCAAATTACAATCCTGTCAAATGTTTTCACCAAACAGATGTTAAATTGTCCATAGGCTTTCAACTTTGCGTTCAGAGGTTACTTCAAAAGCATTTTTGGACACTCAAAAGAGAAGGATGGATACATAAAGTGGTTTGCTGGTAATGTGGCTTCAGGAAGTGCTGCTGGAGCAACTACTTCATTGTTTCTATACCATTTGGATTATGCACGTACTCGTCTAGGCACTGATGGAAGGCAGTGCCAAGGTAATGGTCAACGCCAGTTTAAAGGGATAATAGATGTATACAGAAAAACCTTGTCAAGCGATGGAATTATTGGCCTGTACCGGGGTTTTGGGGCTTCAATCATGGGAATTACTCTGTATAGAGGCATGTATTTTGGGATCTATGATACGATGAAGCCTATTGTTTTGGTTGGGCCTTTTGAGGTAAGCCTCTATATTTAAAAATAATTTTGAGATCTTTGTTTGAATATAGTACTATGATTGCAGCCCCAGTGAAGGGGAAGTCACATGGCTTCATTGTTAGTTTTTCGGATCATATGTGTCTGCTTGTAATTCTTTGAGCAGACTACTTTCTTCTAATAAATTATCTTATAAAAAGAAAATCCTGTGGCTGAGAATCTATTTAAGAGCGAGTGAATTAGCATCTTGACCTCTAACTGTATTCTGGAAGCATGATCCTTGACTACTCTGGGGGTGTTTTGGGGGGGGGGGGGGGGGGTGGGGATGTCATTGACCATTGTTTATTTTTTGGATCATGTGAGTGTCCTCTTGTAATTCTTTGAGAACACTACTTCTAATAAATTATCTTATAAAAAAAAAAACCATGTGCTTGAGAATCTACTCGAGAGTGAGTCTTGACTGCTAACTGTATTCTGGAAGCATGATTCTTGACAAAGTTGACTGACATTTAAATGGTTGGCTATAGTTGTGATAACAGTAACTCATGGTCCCCACGTAGAAGATAGTCAATTGGTCCAATGAATTTGAACAGCTGATATAAGGGAAGTTGAAACTTTACGAAATTATTTCATGATTATTTTCATTTCCAAATTTATCTGATCCTTGATCCTTCTATGTTCTGTTGAAATCACATGAATGACATTGTGCTTTACAAAACTATTTCAAGTTCTTTCATGCTATTCAAAATAAAGAATTGCTGCCCGTTTTTAGACTTTGTTTTCAACCCTCCAGAGTAAAACATCTACCTTTCTGCAGGGAAATTTCTTTGCTAGTTTCCTACTGGGTTGGAGCGTCACAACAGTCTCTGGCGTCTGTGCCTACCCCTTCGACACAGTGAGACGGAGAATGATGATGACCTCTGGACAACCTGTAAAGTACCGAAATGCCATGCATGCTTTTAGAGAGATCGTTCACCAAGAGGGTTTTGCAGCATTGTTTCGTGGAGTCACTGCAAATATGCTTCTTGGTGTGGCAGGGGCTGGGGTACTTGCGGGATATGATCAGCTTCACAAAATTGCATACAAACATGGTCAATCTTTTGAGCCACATCAAGGAGTTCTTAAGTGAATCATGGTCATAGGATTTGTATATTATTATGGATTATAAATTTTTTACCCAAGAAGGGTCCATTGAAAATTTTCATATAGTAAAGAGGGGAAAAGAAAAGGGAAAGAAAGAAGAGGCTAGGAAGGAAGTAAACATGGATCTTTTGGGTCAGCTTCCTCCTTGAATGCAATGTCTTTGTACAGTTAATAATTCTGCTGTTTTATTTTTGATACACTTTGTACGATAATAGTTTTTATTAGTAGAAGTAGGTTTTTTGGTAGTAGTACCATTCTTTCTTATTTTGGAACTCTTTCAAAGACACGAAGTGAAAATTTTGCCCAATGTCAAATCACATAACAGGTGGTGGTTTTGTCAGTTATCTTTTTTGGACTCACTAAATGTTCATGTATTTTCTTCTTTTGTTGTTTCATATCTTCTTCGAAATGATTGTGTAGAGAACCTAAATCTTCTTGTATCATCATATTCCGCAATCAGGCCATCAATTGTGCTTCACATCCAAATTTTAGCATCGGAGGAGTGAAGAAGTCATGCCCTCAAAAATCTTCTTTCCTGTGCTGCCTAAATTCAATGCGTATGATTATGAGGCATTATATTACCTCGAGCAATATTTATTTTACACCTGTTATTGTACACAACCACACACACACTTTGGATCTGTTTAAATACCGCTTATTTTGTTGAAAACTAAAAATTTATTGCTAAAAACACTATAGCAAAATAATTTTTAAGTTATGAATAGTGCCGTGAGACCCAGGATTTACCTAGAAATCTGCGTTTTGCTGAGTTTGGCTGAGTCGTGAATAATGCCGTGGGACCTAGCCAAAAACGCACAATAATTCTTAGGCAAACGCACGTTTTGCACTAAAATCGTGACTTGAAATCATTATTTTAGTACAAAGTCACAATTTCAGTGCAAAGTGTATGTGTATATGGTTATGTGCAATAATGAAGTGTGCACTAGTATTTAGTTAAATCTTTCAATTTTCAACCAGAAAATTCTTCTTTTTTTAATGCTTCAAGGACTAGCCCAAAATGAAGGCTAATTATGTAAAAATTCCTAGAGTCCCATAGGGGTTTCATAATAGAACTTACCTTCCCCCAAAAAGATTTTTTTTTTCAAAATAAAATAATTAGGGTTTTAAGAATTTTATTACAAAGAAATTATAAATTGATTAGTTGCTGAGCATGGGCCCGCTTACCCTGGTCTATTAGATTTTACAATTGTTGGGTTAGATTTGTGTTTTATTCTTGAGAAATATTGAAGCTACTTAACAAGGAAGAGCGAAATTTCATATTATTCCCCGTTTGCTGTGACATAAGATGAATGACTAGAAACCTCATTATGAGGCAAAGTGAAAGAGAAGTTCTTGACCCTATGCTTTCAAGTAGAAAAATTAATTATATTTATGCTTCCCATATTCTTAGACATGGCAAAACGGGTCAGACCCGTTTGACCCGACCCGTTTGACCTGCAACCCGTTTGATCCATAACCCGATTGACCCGTTTAAAAATGACCCGTTTTGACCCGCGACCCGATTGACCCGACCCGACCCAAACCCGACCCACCCGTTTTGCCACGTCTACCAACGTTGAGAAGATTGAGGTGTAATTTTTATAAAATATTTACTTATTCTTTTTTGCTTAATATGTTATGTACTCCATTATAGTTTGTCATTCTTTACTTGCCACCTTCATTTTCTCTTCCTACTTTAAATAGATCGAAAATTATACCAAGATTAGTTTCGAGAAAGCTGGAACAAGAGTTGCACCAAATTTGGGTATCAATTCAAGTGTTTAGTGGTAACTGGTAATAATATCACTAGTGAGAATCTAATCACAATTAAGGAATTCATAAACAATTGACAGATTGCATCTATTTCAAAAAAAAAAAAAAAAAAATTGTTTGAAAAATATGGGTCAACTCGACCCGACTCGCGACCCAACTCAACCCGCGACCCGTTTGACCCGCAACCCGATTGACCCGTTTTAAAAATGACCCGTTTCGACCCGTGACCCGTTTGACTTGCAGACCCGCCCGTTTTGCCACGTTTACATATTCTATCTTGGGATTGTGCAAGTGAAGAAAAACCTAGAAGGAGCGTGTGGGACCCCATTCCCCTTTTATGAAAGTAAACTTTGATGCACCGACAATGATGAGAGAGCATACTTAGTAGTGGTGGGTAGAAATCATTAAAAAAAAAAAAAAAAAAAAAAAAGTACCCTTTGCTTGGGCAGAATTGACAATAGACTAAGACCCTCTAAAAGTAGAAGCTAAGGTGGCCTAATTAGTTGTAGGAAAAGTAACAAAGTTGGGTTACAACTTACAAGCATGTTATTTGCAAAAGAGATGTTCTAATAAATGTTATTTTCCTACTTCAGAAACTTCAGCCCATGAAAGTGCATTCCCTTAATATAATGCAAACTACAAAGATCTATAGCATAATGAGTAGATATGGGAGTGACATAAATTGATTGATCAAGTGAACAACATAGAATATGATAGGTCAAGTAATAGTGAAATAGGTAAGGCTACCAACCAGTATGCAGTAGAGTGTGGCATTTGAGAGAGGTTAGCTATCAAAGGCGGTGAGCTTCACATAACCTCCAAAGAAATAGAAATAGTCTTGCTATCAGTTCATCAAACATAACTTTTTGCCAAAAGGTTTCAATACTAGCCTTGCAATAAGTATGGGGTTCATGAAGAGTGGCAATGATAAAGAAGCAATGGCAATCAATGAGATGAGATGGAGGAACTCTTTCCTAACTAGAGCGAATAAATGTAAGGCTAATGGAGGCTCAAAATAGTGTGATGGAGCAGGATCCAACGTGCATTAAGAGGGGTCGAAGTTGAAGCATTTGTTGAGTTAGATTCCATGACAAAAGTATTTGAGGGCTTGTGTTAAAGGGCAATAGAAGGATATGTGAATATAAGAGACATGACAAAGAATCAAGATACTAGAGAATGTTTGGTGCTTCCAAATTCCTCATGTCAGGAGATATGTACGTGTGGCAATAGGGTCATAGCAAAGATAACCCTTGAAAGCTCAATAGTGCAAAACACTATAGCTTGTTTAAACCCTCAATTTAAACTAACGGCTAAATTGTTTTTACCCTACTTAACTAAGTGCAAAATAAGGGTAAATGAAATGCAATAAACTGGAACTACTCTATAGTGCATAAACATAAATGATAAGCAATAAATGTAAAGCACAAAGAGTAAGGGAAGAGAGATGCAAACACAAGATAACACTGAGACATGTTATTGAAGTGGAAACTGAAGTACTCAGCGAAAAACCTCTTTGCAGCCCTTCAAGCCGAAATGATCCATTAGTGAATAAAGTTGGATTACAAGGATATCAAAAAGACCTTCCAAGCCTAATTTATCCACTATACTTGAACCCTCTGAGTTCTAGCTACCAATGGACTTCATCAAGTCATTTCTTCACTAGTTATCTGGATCCCACAATTAGCTTCAAATTGCATCTGTCAATCGATGGCTTCTTCCAATGCTTTCCACATGCACCATAACAACTTTCATTGGGCTAAGAACCTCTCAAGGTTAGTATTTTGAGATAGGACAATGGGGTAAGATTCATTATTCTTGTAACCGCTTGTTTCTTGATTAGTGGATTCTTCGAGAGTAGTGAACTAAAATTCACTTGGTGGGGTTTTTTTCTGCGAAGATTTTCCCTATCGTTATCAAATCGTCATGTCAAATTTATTTTCCGTTGTATTTAATTTAGTATGGTGATTTGATTGTACCTCCATGTAATTTACATATAATTTGAATAATTAATCAACTTGGGTAATTGAATTAATTAATATGAGTCAATCTCTTTTAACCTAACACCTAGTGAGAAGGGGCTCGAAATTGGTTATTAAGTTGTAACTTGCAACACTTTGAGGTGAGGGGACCATACTGTCGACAATACTTGTAAAAGGCATTTTCTACTTTGGTTGTGAAAACTCACTTAGTGTGTAAAACACTTGTGAATGTTTAGACCCTCAAATACAAATTATCCAATACAAGTTTACATTCAAACAATGTATGTGCTGAATATGAACTATAAGCAATACCCAAATATGCAAACTACTCTAAGCCATATTTTAATCACAACTTAGCAGTAATTAAAAGCAAAGAGTAAGGGATAGAGAGAAGCAAACACAAGTTAACAACGGCATGTGTTATCGAAGAGGAAACTAAAGAACTCGACAAAAAACCTCTCCACCGCCCTCTAAGAGATAAAATGATCCACTAGAAAATCAATTGGGATACATGAATAGCAAAAGACCCTTCAAGCCTAATCTACCCGATGCACCTAAGCCTTCCAAGCTTCTTGCTTCAACAAGGTTACGCCTAACCGTGTCTTCTCTAGTTTATTGGATCCCGCAATTAGCCCATTGCATCAACCAATATAAATTGGTTCTCTCTTAAACTGCTTCCCAAACACCAAGAACCTTCTCACTGCTATGAATTGGGTGAGGTTAGGATTTGGCTTAAGGTCCTCTCATGGGTATGATAATGGAGAGGATGAGGGTAGAGGAATTTGGAGAATCAAATGTATAAGATCTCTGGAAGCTCTCTACATTTCGTGGGTATATGGGTATTTATAGTAGGGTATGAGATGGAATGTGAAAAGTTAGTTTTCAGTAAAACAGAGTGTACTAGCGACTCACTTCGCAACTGGGATGAGTCGCGAGTTCCAGTCGCCAGTTACCAAACTATACTTTTTGTCCTGTAGTGATCCAGCTATCCTGACCCTTCAACTTCTTGCATACTTCACACATGTGCTACATTTTGGCAAGTCACTACTCGCGAGTCAGTCGCGAGTTCCAATTATGAGTCACTTCTTGTTGCACACTCTTGATTAAATCTTCACACTCTCTCACACACAACCCTTACGTTATTCCCACCTAAATATAAGGTTTCTAAATGCTGAATTACAAGTAAATTTGGCACGGAATAAAACCAACACATAGTTGAATAAATTCAACTTTATAGGTTGAGAGGAGGAACACCTTGAGGTTGGTTTAGATGAAGTTGGATGAGCACTAAATATGGCAATATTGGAGGATAGCATGTGCCTTGGCATCCAAAGAACAAAACGTTGGAAAGATTTTTTAGGCCAGGTGGAGATTATTGAAGGCCACACAAACGTGGCTCTATGGTTCTAATACCATGTATAAATAAAATGGACAGAAAAATGTTAACATAGTGTTCTAATTAGAATCTCTATATGCCTGATTATATAAAAAAAAAAAAATGGAATCTCTATATGCCTCTACATAACTTGTTTACAATACTAAAAACATGAAAAATGTGCGAAATATGCTAACAAAAGGGTAATCAAATGGCACAAATAGTGTAGCTGTATAACACAAAAGAGAAGATCACTATTTGACACAACCACGAATTCCAACTTAAACGTTTATTATATAACATATGATATCTATATTTAGGAATTGTATCACGTATAAGTTAAGAACCCCCAAAATTTTAGAATCGTTAGGGGGTGTGAGAACAATGATAAGTTGGAGTTATATATATTATTTATTTAAAAAAGTAGGATTTGACACATTTGATTTTGTAGCCATGTACTGATGTGCATAAGGACATTTTGAACATTAGTTTGATATGTTAAACTTTTTATTAATATATCCTTTTTTTTCTTCTTTTTAAAAAAAAAAAAAAAATCAATTCCATTTTTCGGAAACAAACTTTACATTTACAGACAGAACTCCCAAGCAGAGCTAGCATATATCATATATATATATGCCAATTCTCAGACGTTCCACAGCCAAATTATCTCACACATTATCAACAATTATATATTAAGCTAAAAGCCAAAAATTCTTATGTCGCTTAGTTGTAATCAAAAACCCTCCAAGCTTCTTGCTCTTCCTCCTCACTGCAATTGTCATGCATGAAGCATTTTGAATACAGTATTCCACAACTTCGCTGCTGCGATCCCTCTTTCCTGCCCATCTCTTCACTAGGCACCATAATATAGATGATTTCTTTCTTTGTCCAATGACCAATAGTGACACTCTTTGTTGCTTTGCTTCTTCCACTATTATTGGACCCTTTTCCTTTCCTTCAAGCAATGCTATCTCAACTTGCACCTATGCGAAACAAAGCATCACACAGAACAAACTTCAGTAACTAATATGTTAATGTTTCAAGGAGAAACTTGTCATTCTTTTACGTAAAATATTCTTCTCAGAAAGCTTGTCTATGTTTAATTAATGAACTATGACAATCATTGCAAAATTGCAATTATATATGTATCTCAGCACCTTACACCTAGTTGAGTCTTCATATACACAGGCACACATTGAGAGGATCAGCAACGTTAGATGTACCTCACCCAAAAGAGACAAGATATAGACAACTCTTCTTATTATTTTTCTTCTTCTTTTTTCATTTATTATGCTAGAAGATGTGCACTCACATTTTAGAATACTATTATATTAATCATGAAATTCAACTTTCTGTGCCACTGAATATAATAAGCTTTCTTCACTGATAAAATACTAAAAAGAAATTAAAAAACATAAACAAATTAAGTTAACCTCTCTCCGATCGATATACACGACCAACATTGTAAGTAGAAAGATCAAAATTGAATACAAGTATACAACTTACCCCAGGCCTCCTCGTTTGACACGTATTTTTCATGGAGTGAAGAAATTCATACGCCCTTAGGTTACCCTTCCCATTAGACCCTGCACCAATAACCAAATCCAATCTATTAAGAATACTACAAATTTTACTATATATATATACACCTTATAAATTAACGTGTCACCAATAACAAACAAAAAAATAATAATAATAATCTCACCTCGTCTGGAGGGCTTGGCTACGTGAAGAAGAATAATGGTATCTTGGGTTTGAATTGTGTTAGAGAGTGCCCATTCAAGAGCCCCCTTAGCTTCAAGGCTGGAATCAACAACAACCATTATCTTGTTGCCAATCTCCGATCCAGCTTTAAACCGTTCTGCAGGGTCATCGTGGCTAAAGTCATCCCTGCTATTGCTCGAAAACTCGGTTTTCTGATTACCAATAATGGAACCAGAGGTGGGTTTGGTTCGAAAAAATAAGGAACATATTCGAGAACAAGCAGGAGCACGGCCAAGACACACACTCTGCACTCTAACTCTTTTCCTGCCCATGTGAATTCTTGACAATGAGAAAGGTCTTGGTGGGAAAATAGAGCTAGCTAGGTGTGTATGTATATATATATGATTAGGCCGCAACTACTGTTTCATCTTTGTGGCACTCGTTTTCATAACTCTTCTCTTCAAAGTCAATACAAATTTGTCTCTGTTTGTTTGTTTTTTTTACCGTATTGTCGGGTTCTCCATGACCATAAACGTGCAAACCATGAAGTTTTATAATATGTGAATTCTTTTATTGGTTCTACACGTTTGATAGATCAATTATTAATGAGAATATTAGAGTTTTTCTTCTCTTGTATCAGAATCTAATATATGTAAATAATTTGTAATTAAGGAGACAAAGACAGCTTGGCAATTAGAGTGTTTTATTAATATTGAACAAGATATACAAATTTCTAATAGATTAGATATTAGATAAACTCAAAGACTCCACGATTCAGTGTATTATTCGTTAAAAACATTTATACCATATTATAATTGTTAATTTTCAATCGCATATATTGTTGTATTTTATTATAGTATGTCTGAATCCCAAGAGCAAGGCAGGCATGACACGTTGCAATCTGCTTTATAGTTTGAATTAGGCTCACGGCAGCTGTTTCCAGAAGTTCGGCAAAATTCCATGAATAAGAAATTACTCCAAACTCGAAAGTGACTTGCTTGCATTCTTCGCCACTTTCTTCAATCCTCTCGTTGACTTGCATACAAATTACAATTAATGCATGGCACTGTATTGGAATAATCTCTCACTTTCAAAGGGTACAGAGGAGTAATTATTTATATTATTCTATTATCTCACACATAAAAGTACATATTATTAATAGTGAAATCTATCACATTTATCTCAGTGAAAGAAATATCAGCGTCACTATCTTCTAAAAGTACATAATAATTTTTCATTACGCACCCCACACAAAATTATTGACAAATTTAAAAATTATAAAAAAATAAAACCCCTCCTCCCATGTTCTCTTAAAACTCAAAAAAGAAAAGAAAAAAACCCATTTCTTTTTGGCTTCATAATCATACAATATTTTCAATCATTAACATTTAATTTGCAAAAAGGATTATCTTAATTTACTTTCAATTCTCTTAAAAGCTTTGTGATAATATTTGGTAAAACGTATTGTTGTTAAGATTAATTATATTATTCCTACTACTTCTACTCATTATTATTATTATTAAAAAAGAGAATCCTAATTTTTAAAAGGAATCGTCTTGTCTCTAGTGCACAGAACACCTAACTCAATTTTTTTTTTTTTTTTCAATTCCAAGAAATGGCTTGGGGTTGGGGCACCACCACAAGAAATTTTAGACTGCCGACTTCTAGAACATTGGTGTGTGTTTTATGATTGACACGGATTAATCCAACTGTTCAATTAATGGTCCTGACAGTTTGATTTTTTGATGACTGACGGCCATTTCTCATCATGGTGACAGGAAATTGGACACATCTTTGTGTGAAAACAATGAACAAAAGTTAGACTTTCGTAAGAGCCTCACATGCGATGCACTAGACTTCGCAAGTGTATGGTCATCATGAACTCAAGCTGAAGCAGACATATTATGCATTTGTGCCTAAAAAACCCATTTTGATAGCACTTGCAAATCTCCAGAGCCGTAATCTCATGCAATTACTTGGTGGGCTACTTATGAGTTCTTGTTTGCTTGCTGGCTCTAATGAGTGCATAAAACGATGAATGTAATTACTGTGATTTGCATAAGCCATTAAATGATTACATGGGGCTAACAATATATATCATAACTTTTTTTGTCTTTTGGGTTCTCATTTTTGCTTTCATACATTAAATTTGAAACCTTAAGTTGCCAATAATTGAAAGAGTTCAGACACTACCAAAATGTCTGGTATCTCATAAATAAAAAAGCAATTTTTACTCTCACTCTTACAAGAATAATGGAACTCGGATTTTAGCCATTTTACTACTTGCACTCACTTGTATACAAGGACGGACCCACTTAGAAGGGTGGAGCCATGGACCCAAACTTTTCTAATTTTATAAAATTACCCTTAAAGTTTTTTTAAATTTTTCAAAAAAATATATGATTGGCTCCCAAAACTTCTCAAAAATTAGATTTTAACCCCCAAATTCACCTATAATTTTCAAAATAAATATAAGTAGCCCCCAAACTTTTCATATTTTCTATATAACACTACCAAATTGGTTCAATTTTATATTTATTATTATTTTAGCCCCCATTCATAAAATTTTAGTTCTACCCCTGCTTTTATAAGAGGATGCCAATAATGCATAGTTACTTGTCTCATGGTAATTCAGTAACTCTTATGAACTTTATCTAATTTTTCCTTTTGTTATGATGAAAACAGCACATGCACCATGTAGTAAAACTTACATAATTTCTGATGTTCCATAGAGGATATGCATGCATGTATGTATTATATATACATTAATGGGTCTATATAGTCTGACTATATAGGCGTAACACCTATAGGCTATATTCATATAACACAAACTAAAACATGATAAAGTAATAATATAAAAGAAAAGAATTTCCACAATTTTAACTAGCTCATGACATAGATGTCTATGCAAGTTCTTGAGATGAAATTTTAGGTTTGATTCTCGTTTGAGATCTGCTATCTAAGATAATAGCATGATCAACAAGGAAGTGGAGAGTTCACGTACGATAGCTATATAATATGAGAGCACTCTCAAATATAAAAAATTAGCATGCACTCTTTTGCTCACATCTCTTCAAAATCTGAAACTGATCAATTCCCAATACACTTATCACCCTCCATCCCCATAGCTAATTATTACAATCTCATAATCTACATTTGCAATAACATTAGTGTCCAAAGAAAGTGAGGATTAGACCCAAAACTATTATTCTTTGACGATAACAAGACTTACTGTTGGTGTATTTTAATAAAATAGATAAATAATAAATAATAATTTTCATACTTTTGGGCTTACAGAATTTATTTTAAACGAGAATTTTTTTGAAACTTAATTAGACCATGTGAAAAATTTTGGCCCTGTTTTTGGCCCCATTGTTTGAGACATTTATTTGTCACTTCAGATTAGAGTTTGTTGTATTGAAAAACCGTATTGTAATTATCTCTGTAATTTTTCCTAACATAGTGAGATCGCTACAACTCTGTAGACAAAGACACACTGTCGAACCACATATCATGTAATTATTTTCTTTACACAAATTTTCTCTATTTTCTTCATCTCACAAGTTCTAAGAATTAGGGTAAATTCCTAACAATACACAATATAATGCCGGACTACTCTCACCAAACAGCATACACCTACCATATACAAAAACTCAGGAAGCCAAAGTATGTCCCATATTCATAAGAATATGCTTCACTTTTCTCAAGTTAAACATTAAATCCCGGAAATTATGCAGCTTTTTAGACATGGACACAGGTTTGTCATCCTTCCAGCACCCCATCAATGGTTGCTTTCTATTAAATTAAAGATATTTACCATCATTTTCCTCAAGAATCTCTTTAAGATCCCTACAATAGTTTTGAGCATTTTAGTTCAGATGTACAGTGAAAGCAAAACCCAACTCCACGGGCTAGTAAGGAAAAATAAATTTGAAAGAGGGAGATGCAGATCAGCAACTCCATGCCAAGGGGACAATTAAACATTTCAAAGTTCAAACACAGCACTTATCAATACATAATGATAAAAGAGTCTCTCTCTCTCTCTCTCTTGGGAGGGTGGGGGGGAGGGGGTTAATAACGGTTATTACCAAGTTACTTCGCAAGTCTCCATCTATATCTATGTACACAAAGCCATGCATGGTAACAAACATTTTGAGACTGTTCTATCAAGCATCAATATTCAATACAACACAGTTTACAATGTTAAAGATTCAGGATCACATCCATATCTAAGCACACAAAGAGACATAAAAATTTGCATAGATAGGAGCTCGAGCCTTGAGGGTATATATATATATATATATATGTCATTCTATTGATTAAGATGACGAAGCATCCAAGGGGGTAGGAGTGTATTGGCTTGATTTTGAGATGGAGTTGTTTCTTCCTCTCTTCCATTGCCGCTTGCTTGGTAAGACCTGCTGCATTGCATATAGTTTCACCTTCTTTAGTTTTCATATGTAATAAATCTTGAATAAGAATCAAAGTTCTGGTTCAATGCTTTGATGCTACAAAGTATTTAATAAGCGATGCTCTTTGATCTTTTTTCTTATGGTGTTTTAGGCTTCCAAATTTTATCTGATTAGGCATACCATGTATGACAAGAATATGCACAAAGACAACCAACCACTCACATTAGTAGCAAACACATATACATGAAATGTTGTTAGGTACAATGGGTATATATAATGCTCCCTCACATGGGAGCAGACTACAAGCGTGAGACTCAACCCTATGTAAGAGGGTCAGATACCGACTCCATATGCACATGTTAGATGCACACGTGCACACATAAGACAATGCATGCATATATGCACATTGCAAATGAGAGAGAGAGAGAGAGAGAGAGAGAGAGAGAGAGAGACCCAATGTTCCAAGGCTGCAACGGTTGGGGAAGGACGGAGGATGATTCCAAGGTATGATTCTGCTGCTCCCATTGTTCCTGTTGGGCTATTTCTTTCTCCTTCTCCTTAACCTAATGATTGCTCAAAATGTATCATGTAACATATATTTTTTAAAATTTGAAGCCATTGCTGCTGAGAAGAATTCACATTTGTTACCATAAAAAGTTTACCTTTTTTGCAAGCGAGTTGTTTTGCTCCTGTAATGCCTTATCCTGTCATGTAATACGTTAGGCAACCCATCAAACAACATGAATTTCAAGGTCACTCGTTAAAGTTGCGTTTGGTAAGCCTATATATTAATGTAAAAATACATTATGACCTAATACGTTCTTTTAACACATTGTGTTTGGTATTATTCTAAAACTTTTATTGAAAAGTAATTATATTCAACATAAACCGTATTTGGTTATGTCATTATAGAAAATATCTTTTATTTTAAATAATGATTTATTATAAAAATGTTATGCAATTAATTTTTTTTTTTAAATAATAAGCTTAATACAAAAATAAAATATTACTTTATTCCAAACATAAGTCCAATATAATTACAGTCTATTTAAAAACAATTACCCTAAAAAAAAAAAAAAAAAACTCATTCACAATGAGAACAAAAAAAATTCTCATTTCCAGTGGGATCCCACCACAAAAAAGATGTGATGAATAAAATAATCTCAATACAAGACCCAAATGCATCAACTACCCAACAAAAAGAGAGGAAGAGCCAGCATATATGATGAATTTACAAAAGCAACAGAAAATAGAAAAGTTTACAATAATTATATTTATAAAATTGAACAAATCAGATATTCAACGTTTCTGTGAGCAATATGGGCATAGATGTAGAATTCATAAAAAATGCATAGGATGACTCGGAGACTAGGACCTTGGCTTAGCATGAATGTGTCCACCAAGCGGGACAGAGTGTGAACCCTATGCAAATGGAGGTTCTGGCTCATTTTAGGGTTCATATCATTTGAAAATTTTTCTTGTTATATTAGTACAACTAAATTTGAATAGGATTAAATGAGCCCGTTCTCTTTGGTCTACTCGGGTAGATTAATGAATTTACAAAAATATGATCATTGGTAAACAAAATTAACTAATTCGATCATAAAAATTTACAAAAACTTAATTAAGGTAGCAAGTTAAAGGGGGGGGGGGGGGGGAGGGGGGATTACTAGGAAGCATAGATACGGACATAGATACAAGAAACAGCTGGTATGACATGGGTACGACATTGGTATAACACAAATACGGCATTCTAAGTGAAGTGTCTATACTTCCTAACAAAGTTATTATAAAAACCCATTTTATAACTTAGATTGATGTAGAAAACCCAACATCGGCAGAAATCAACGAAGGAAAATCAATTGGTAGAAAAATTGTAGTTGATTTCACTGTGGGCCACAGCCGTCAATTTTGCTAACAAAAATTGATAATATATCGATTAAATATTTTGTTTATTTTGTTGGGAGTCAGAGCTAGCATTGTTTACTTCATCGTGACCACGAAACCCTTGAAAAAGCCATGAAACAACATCATCGAAAAAAACACACACACACATTGAAGCTAAAGGAGAAAATTAAGAAAGAGGGAAAAAGAAAAGAAAATAATAATAATAAAATAAGAGAAATACATTTTTTTAATAGAGAAGGAGAAGTAAAAAGAAATAAAAATAAGAATCCTCAATTTTCAAAAAATATCATTTTGGATCTAGAAAATTAGAAATGAAAAAAAAAAAAAATGAAGGACAAAATTTGGTTACAAACTTGGCTGTAGTTTAAGGCTATAACTTCACTAAATATCTTTTTATTAAATGTAAAATTTGACAAATCTATCATTAAATTACATTTTCTTGATAAATAACTATATCATCAATCAAATGTTTAGATTGTATGTTTTTGTAGTTTAAAATTACACATAAAAAAATAAGTTTATGGATCATATAGTAAATAACATCTGATTGACATAAAATTGACATGTATGTTAAAAGCATAAAGAACATGCAATCCAATAATTAAATTTTCAAAATGATAAATTTTAGCTACAATCGTTAGATTGCATATTTTCAAAATTCTAACCGTTAGATTGCATATTTTCAAAATTCTAACCGTTAGATTGCATGTTCTCTACGCTTTTAATATACATGTAAAATTGTGTTAATTGGATATTAGTTACTATATGATCTATAAGATTATATTTTATGCATAATTTTAAACTATAAAAACTTGCAACTTAAATAACCTATTGATAACATAGCTATTGATCTTTAATTTTTTAGAAGTTTGCAAGCATAAAGGATATAAGAAGAAAATGTAATCTAATGGTAGATTTGTCAAAATTTACCTTTAATAAAAAAATATTGAGTAAGATTGTAACCTTAAGCTATAACCAATTTTGTAGCTAAATTTTGTCATTTTCAAAATATGTAGCAATGTTAATTTTTTTTTAAATAAAGTTGTAGCCTAAGTTTACAACTAAGTTTGTAGCCAAACTTTGTTCAAAAATGAATTTCCTAGAAATTAATAAACTTGCCCAAACACTACCAAAAATTGCATGAATTGAGAAAAAGAGCAAGAAATAGAGAGCAAAAATAAAAATTAGCATGTTTCAACTTTCAACTTGAAGGCCTGTCCACAGTTGAAAATTACAACGGATGGAGTATGTGATATATATAGGAAATATAAGGTAATATATAAATTATAATTGCATGTTGAATTGCAAAACTACTATAATCCATAGTAGTATACAACCATGGTTTTTAAGTATTTATAGTATTAACTTATTGTATTTTATTATTTTCTTTTTGGATATACACCTTTCTTTAAGATCTTCTCCCTCCTCCCTAAGTGTGTGTTAAAATACTTAATATTCTAAAAAACAAAAAAAAAAAGTAAAAGCTTGAAGACACCTCAAAATGGAGGATCAGGCCTGATATGGAATATAGAAAATGCGAGATAGTTGGCAACAACAAACGACATATGGAGACCAAAGAATGTGGTGAAGTACAAGACAAAATGACAAGAAAATAGTGACCGAAGGACATGAGCTAGCTGGTGGCCTTTGGGGGAACCATACAGGAGCTTCATCTTGTTACCATGTTAAAATCATTTAAGTGAATGAGAAAGTAAGAGGGATAAATAGACTGGTACCAAAGCGTGACTTGGTTTGGCTTAATAACCTACTTCCAAACAAGTTATACCTTTATTATATTGTATTTTTTAGAATCACAACTCAATATCTTTGTTATATGTAATAGTTATTCATTAGGATTTTCAGTTCCTTAAATTGAGCAATAACACTCCTCTTTAGAAGGTGTGTAATAGTTGTTGCGAAATTGCCTCAAATTCCAAATGTGGCTTAGAAAGTTAATTGGATTTTCTAGTTGAAGAAGAAAAAATTAGTTTAGTTATTTTTGGATATCTTTTGACATGGAAAAAAAAAATCTTTTGAGTGAAAGAAAAACCTATTCCTTTTCATAGACGTATTGTAGTCCTTGTCCACCAAGGAATAGAAATTGAAGTATTATAAATAGATTGTGCTATAAAGAATTTAATGACTTTAGCCCAAGGATCCTCCCCTATGGGGTGAGAGAAAAATAATAGAATTGGACATGAAACCAAGAGAAGAAAATGAATTTTTGCTTGGTAGGTAGCACATTGAGAGATACAAAAAGGTTTGGGTTTTGTTGATATTTTTTTTTTTTTTTTTTTTTTTTTTGTAAAAGCGCACAAATCAAGTAGAATTTGTGGGGGTTTTGTTCAATGATGCAAAGTGAAGAAAGACGAGTATATCACAGTGCACAGTGAGTATACGTGAAAAGAAGAAGAAACCGCAATGAGCACAACGAGTGTGAGTGTGACCAAAGAAGATTTTTTTCTTTACACAAGGAATATAAATTTGAGATTTCTTGAAAAATATATTGCAATTGATTTTATAATTGTGGATTTATTCAAAGTTTGATTGATTGAAATTGTTAGTTAATTTTGTTAATTCATACGGAACTAGATTGGGACTCAACAATATCTATTCTTTTTTTTTTTTTTCTCCTGAGATATAAATCTTATTCCAGTGGGACCCAACACAGGAGATTTTTAACATTTTAAATGGAAGGTAGAGTAAAGTAAAGGAGACAAAATTTAGCTACAAACTTGGTTGTAACCTTTTTTTTTTTTTTTTTTCCCAATAAAATAATTAACATAGCTATATATTTTGAAAATCTAATTGTTAGATTGCATGATCTTTATGTCCTTGACACATATATCAAATTTTATGTCAATCAAATATTATTTACTATTTGACCCATAAACTTATTTTTTATGCATAATTTTAAACTACGTAAACTTGAAATCTAAACATTTGATTGATGATATTGCTATTGATATTTAATATTCTGAAAATTTTGCAAGAATGGAGGATATATGAAGAAATGTAATCTAATAGTGGATTTATCAAAATTCACATCTAACAAAAGATATTAAATAGAGTTGTAGCCTTAGATTACGACCAAGTTTATAGCCAAATTTTGCCAAAGTTAGGGATCGAACTCATGATTTTTTCTCTAATTTCATACTAAAATTACTAATTCTCCAAATACCTATCAATCCTCCCAAAAATTTAAGCTATTAAGAAACAGTAATTTAACGTCTATATTCATGGACATCATCAATAAGGCATGGCTTTAGGGCCATAAGGTTTTCAGCTTTATAATAGAGGACCATACAAAGTTAATAATTGTAAGGACCACATCTATGATTACTCGTGAATAACAATCAAAATTGTCTGCCACTTATCAGTTAGATAAACTATACTCATGAGTTTATCCAAAAAAAAAAAAAAAAAAAAAAAAAAAGATAACTATACTCATGAATAACAATGAAAATTGTTTGACATTTATTAGTTAGGTGGTTCTCCGCTACATCAGTTATAAAACATGAGGGTGAGGCAGCTGGGGCTTACCTTTTTCTGAAGATCTGAAATGGATTCGTGCATAAGCTGGTTCTGCAAGTGAAAGATTATTTTATTAACCATAAAAGCTTTGGCTCACACCATATCACCAAAAACTCAAACATTTACTATTACAATGATTTTTACCTTTCTTGTCCTTATATGTTTGAGAGCAGAATCAAGCTGTTGCTCCAAACTCTGAAGCTCTTTAAGACTCAAGGAATCAAGATCTTCTCCCCTGAAATGCCTGCAAAGAAGAGGAAGTAAGTAAACTTCCCTGCTGTTTCTTTCATTATAACAAAGTACATAACTGCCTGTATTCAAGTTTGTACTTTTGATTTCTTTGTAAAACCTCCATCCTTGCTTTAAGCTTTGCATGTTCAAGGTTCCAGCTTCCCTAGAAAAAATTAATGGGTTCAGTCAACAAAAGTACCATTCTTTGTACTAACTCTTTATACTCCCTGTCCAACTGGTGTGGCAGTTGCAATCTGTAATCAATGCCAAATTGATTGCCATTTTGGTTTTGAAATAGAAATATAAGAAAACTGGTAAGCCACATCAGTCAGAAGCTAGAGTTAGATGGTATCTAACAAGATTCTTGAATTTGAAATTTATTCAATGGATTGGAAATCACACGTTTGGTTCAAGATCATTTGCAAGAAGCTGCCTCTCTGCATATGAATATCTCTCATATCGTTCAAGGATCCTTTCCATACTGTTATCAAAGGAAATAGCATGATAATCTATTAGTCAGTTGATGAACCAAAACTTCAAGCACATAAAAAGGAATTTGTAGTTATAACAAATTTAATTTTAATGAATAATTATTCTCAAAATGCCATAACATGATAATCTATTTCGCGTAATGTTACAGACACAAACTATTTTACAACATTTTTACAAACTAATGTCGTGGCCAACTTTTTATTGTTTTTCATCTAGGCTCACCATTAACATCACTTTTTTATTTATCAATAATCACTCACCACATCGGCAATTTATAAATTTTTTTATAAAATAATTTTTGTATCTCTAGTATTACTCATCTATTTTTAATAATCCAAACAATCCTCGTAATGTGATTACTCTTTTGTATTCGTTAAGAATAGATTTCCCAATAATTTAGATGATGAGATTTTTTAATCTATAATTAGATTTTAAATTAAATGAGAAACTAAATAATATTAATTTTCTTTATTAGTTTGCTTGAAAATAGGATAAATAATTGAACAAATACATAATTACTTTATTAAATTACTTAAATAATACCCTAAATTAGTTTTTTTTTTCTCACTTTTTATAATTCTGACATAATTAGTTTTTATACAAAGAGTTTTTTTATATGAACTTATTTTTATTGGCTTATTTTGTTTAAAAGATATGTTGCGTAAAAGTTCAACTATACCTTTTAAAAAGTAGTTTTTTAAAAAGATGCACCCAAGATGGTGGTGAAAGGAACTAGTATTTTAAGCTAAAACAAACAGATCCTAAGATAGAATAGATATACTATTAAATTGAAATATAACAAGAAAATGATCTAATCTATAAATTTGTTCTTTGTGTCCTGAATTTTTCATTCAAACGGTAATGCACTTGTACATACTTTTATTCACGTTTTATTTTTATTCATGCTTTCTGCCTTAGGTTAATTGAAATATGTAAATATTATATGTTGTACATATTTCATTCTGGACATTATTAAGAATAATAATTATATATAATAACCCTGTATAAAAAAAAAAATTATATATAATAATCCCTAGATTATTTGATTGAGATTTGAGACGTGAACGAAGCATTATAATCAAAGAAGAATACAAGAAAGACTGAAAGAGAGAAATATAAAGTACAGGACTAAGATGCAACGTATGTCCCACGCGCATGTAATTTCTATTAAGAACTTTTGTAACTTTGTAATTTCAACGAAGTACAAAATTTGGCTATAAATTTAGTAGTAGTCTGAGAGCATTTGTATCCGTCAATGCAAAATAGAAAAAGTGCTCAATTTTACACATCCAAACCCAAAAATCACCCACATCAATTAAACTAAAAATATGTAAATTTGCAAAGTTGTTATAGTTTTTATGTAAATTTATATCGACACTATTCATTTTGCATTTATTTTTTACTTCTTTCTTTACATATTTTAAGGATGAAGAAAGAAAGTAAATGGTAGTTGTTATCTGTGAAGAAAGAAAAACAATTAAGAAATTAAGAAAATTGATATTTTAAAGCAATAAAGTATAGAATAGATAATCTGATGTCGGTGTTTTTGAAAAGTGGTTGTGTAAACTAGAAAAAGTAAGATCTTATCCTAAAATAAACAGAAATTTTTGTACGAGCTAATGAGAATGCTCTAAGGCTATAACAACCTACAAAAAATTAACATGGCTACAAATTTTGAAAATCTAATCATTAGATTGCATGTTCTTTATATTCTTAACACATATGTCCAATTTCGTGCCAATCAGATATTATTTACTATTCAATTCATAAACTTATTTTTTATGTATTAAGCAACAAATTTTTGAAATTTAAACATTTGATTGATAACATAACTATTGATTTTTTATTTTCTGGAAATTTCCCAAGCATAGAGGATATAAGAAGAAAATGTAATCTAATAGTGGATTTGTCAAAAGTCACATTAAATAAAAATATTTTGAGTGGAGTTGTAGTCTTAGGCTACAACTAAGTTTATTGCCAAACTTTGTCTTTCATCCATTATAAACAATATATTGTAATAAAAAAAAAGGGGGTGGTATTACATGTTTCGACTACATGTATTCACACTCTCACATAGAGGTGGACACCACCCTTGTGGGAGCATTCCATATGAAAGGGTGGATACATATAGCCAAAACATGATAGATTTTCCCGGGGTAAGGGTGAGGGTGTGGCTATTTCCCTAGACTATCTCAGACACACTCCACTGTGTGAGACATGGGATATGGTGGTGCAGAATAATCAAAAATAAAAATGGAAAATATCATTTTCCTAAACAAAAGTGGAGCATTTTCTAACTAAAAATCGCCACTCATGATGATGATAAGTTAAAAGAAATTCTTGACTATGAGAGGAAAGTATTTTATTAATCCAATATATGCATCTTTTTCTTATACTATATGAGTCTTACACAAGTATGGAGTCTACACGCCATAAAAAGAAATATGTATACCAAATATATATATAAAATAATTATTGGATTATGAAGGAGGTGGCCATGGTAAATATTGTGATAAGTAATGTATAGCACTTTTATGAAAGAGGTTTTGGGGGAGGGGGAGGGGGAGGGGATGTGGGTTCCAGCTAACTCAACTATAAATTTCTGATAGTTAAATAAGAGATTTAGGGGTTGGCCGTAAGATATAAACCGATTAGTATCTTGGTCTGATGATAATGAGCTATCATAGAAGCAGTTGCTATAGGTTAAAACTCTCTCAAAAAAAAAAATTGGAGAGGGGGGGTTATTGGCCAGTAAGGTATTAAAAAACATTTAAAAGTTTGGCATAAAAATGAAAAATAAAATAAAATAAAATAAAATATTATACATTGATTTTACTAACAATGTTACGAGTATAATTATTTACTAACTCTTGATTCTCAAAAAAGGAAAAAAAAAATACCAACTATTGGAATAATTATGTACACAATTGTAGGTTTCATTAGAGAAGCAATTAGTTCTAAAAATTTATTACAATTTGAATATTTTATGAATATATATTAACCAAAATAACACAAGTTTATTTATTTATTTACACAAATTTATATAAATAAATAAAAAATAAACACAATACAAATTTTCTATTTATTTTTTAGATTTCATGCATTAAAATATCACTCAGTGTGGTTGGCTTTTTATTTTCCAAGTTGCCTCAAACATTTGTGTGTGGATAATAAATTTTGCCTCCCTAAAATCAAATTTGAGGCTCAACCACTAAGTACAACTCATGTGAATTTGTTGTTTTGGTTAAACCTTACATGTGGATTCTATACATGGTACCCATATTCATGACAAAAATTTCTGTTGGGATATTCTACTATTCATGTGGGTGGAGCGATTATCACTCCCAAAATCTTGAATAATTTTATTATCTATATAATAATTTATATAAAACCAAACAATTTTACTTTTGTCAGACCTTTAAAATTGTGCCACAAAAGGTTTGTAGGCCTCACAATTTTAAACTCAAGGGTCTGTTTGGATATCGCTTATTGCTGAAAACTGAAAACACTGTAACAAAATAATTTTTAAATGTGTGAATAGTGCCGTGAGACCCAATTTTAAAGTTGTTTTTGTTGAAAAAAGTACTTACAGGCCTCGTGAACAGTGCGCGAGACCCACAGAAAAACAACGCAAATGCGCAATGCAAGCTCAAAAACGCTATCCAAACTCCACCTAATTATACAATACTTTTTTAGTGCAATAATGGCATATTCTTTCCTAGCACATAATAGTGGATCCCATTGCTGAAAACTGAAAACTGAAAACACTGTAGTAAAATAATTTTTAAATGTATGAATAGTGTCGTGGGACCCAGTTTTAAAGTTGTTTTTGTTGAAAAAAATACTTGCAGGTCTTGTGAACAGTACACGGGACCCACAAAACCACTCCTCTCTATCTCTAAAACTGTCCCTCGCAATCTTCCATAGCCAAAGCTCGCCTTGAGCTCCGTCCAAGGTCGAGAGCCCCAAAGCCTTCGCCAACACCGGTGGCAGCGAAGATCAACAGCACCACCACAAACAGTGGTCAAAACCTAATCCTTGAACCATCATAGACCCGTTTCGGGTGGATATGGTCTGATCTTCACTCTCTCTCTTGGCAGTGACGAACACTCCACCCAAGCTTCCATGGTAGCGGCGATTCGAGATGGGTTTTGGGTTGATATGGTTTTTTAATGGGTTTTCTGTTGGATTTTGTTTTGGGTTGATTTTGTGTTGGATTTGTGATGGGTTTTTAGATTTGTTTGAGTTGATTTCTTGTTCTTTCTCCTTTTTTTTTTTTGGATTGAAGAGAGCAAGGGAATAGAGAGACTAAAAGAGTTAAGGAAGCTAGAGAACAAAGAGAGGATACAGAAAAAATTGATTTAATAATCAAGTACAAAACTATAGTAACCGTGTAAATATGTACGATTACTGTAGTATTTTTGGATATGTACAGTGTTATAGACCCATTTATGTGAGTAGTTTTTGAGCAAAAATGTGTAAATTTCACCACTTTTTCTATTTTCCATGGACTGGTGCAATTACTCTTATTGGTTCTAATTTAAATCCATAACTTAAATTACTTTTTTTCCCACCCATAACAGTCAATAACAACTTGAAAATGTTGTTGACATAACATTTCTCATAAAGAATAAACGTAAAAAAGAGCAATATGGAATTCTATCTAACTTACTATTGGACTTAGAAGCTAGATATTCCACGTGCATGCTATTGTAATTTCTATTAAAATTTACAATACAAAAATGGTAATTTGGGCAAATTACAACTTATCTACTTGTAGTTTGGCCAAAATTTAAGTTGCTTACCTATGGTTTGAAATTTGACACTTTACCCACCTGAAGTTAGCTCAGTTAGAGTTTTGTTACCCACTTCTGTTAAAAATAGGGCTAAATATATCATTTTGCTTCATTTTTATGTCTCTCCTACAAAAACACAAGATAAAATAACATCAAAAAGATGTTGATAAAGAAAAACGAAGAAGCTTCCTTTGCCTAAACTAAAGTCATCATCCAACTCAACTAATTATGGACTCCCATTCTTCAATTCAGTCCACAAACAAACTTCCTACACGCAAATCAAAAGCTATTGACTCGTGATGGTCTATGTATCAAAAGCTATATATGGGTAAGAAATCCTTATTAAGTTGGGTAAGAAATCCTTATTAAGATGACTATGATAGGTTTGGCTTTCTTATGAACAAGAAGTTGCTGGGTTTTGGCAAATCTGGTTGTAAGTTGTGTGTTGATGGTACTTGGATCTAAGGTTGAGCCTCTTCCTTCAGGACTTGAAAGTTGTTACATTCGAGATGGTCAAGGAAGAACACCAAAAATAAATTGCTGCTTTTAACTTTCTTTCATGACCTGGAATTTGGAGGAAGCTCATCAGATGCAAATTTGCTAAAAAAGAGGAGCCTCGTTGGGCTGGATGTCAACAGCCTTGGTTGACACCCTTTAACCCATGTAACTGTACACTACTACCCTTTGTATAATGTGTATTCCTCTTGTACTCAGGTCTGGCATTTTCTTTTTCTTTAGTCTGACCTCGTCTCGTCATTTTTAGGATTTTTGTGGATTAGATGCTATGGCTTCATTGGTTGCTTTAGAAATTGATGAAGCAATTTGTTTCTTTTATGGTATTTGTTTGAATATGTGTATTTGAAGCAATGAATGTAAGAGCAAGTTTGAAATGCTAAGATCATGAATAAAAAATTTATTTTTACCAACCGGCTTTTGATCTTATGTTCTTTTATATTTTTATATTTTTTGTGTTTTTGGAGAAGAGAGACATAAAAGTAGAACAAAATTACATATTTAGCACTATTTTTAACGGAGGTGAATAATAGAACTCTAATTGAGTTAATTTCAAATGAGTAAAGTATCAAATTTAAAACCACAGGTAGGCAACTTAAATTTTGGCCAAACCACATGTGGATAACACACTATACACATAATTTGATTTTTAAGTTATGATTGCTGTCCAAAAACTAAAATATATGTATGTTACATGTAATGGGCAACCTATATGTAAAAGGGTCCAAAAGAGGTATCAACATTTTCCTTTTATTTATTTTTTTCTTTTTTATTACATTGGTACGAGAGATGTTGGGCATATGGTGGGATCCACTGCACACTAGGATATGAGACATGGTGGCGCTGAAGAACAAAAAAAACACAAAAGAAAACTAGTGCTTTTTCTTCTTAGAACACACACATTACTTGATTACAAAGGAGGGTGGTAATAAGGTGATCTTTGTGATAAGTAAGACATTAATCCTTCCCAAAGATCAGCTCCTAGCCAACCAAACCAACCCTTAACCAAAATCACAAGTTCCCCCTTTCTATCTAGAACTGATCATCATTATATTGGTGAAATAATCCCGTGAACTCTTTTTTTTTTTTAAATAATCCCGTGAACTCAACTCTGTTAAAAAGTAGCTCAGGCGAGGGAGAGGCTTATTTTCTAGTAAGCATGGATAATCTATTTTTGTTCAAGCACCCAAATATGATCATATGTATCAAATTGGATATCTTTAGGATTTCCAATTCGCATCATATGGCTCGCATACTGTTGTAACCCAACTTCCGGATAGTAAGAGATAGCCCAACAACTTGTAAGGATTTTTATTTATATTTTTTATATATTTATTTCAAGAGTCCGAATTTGGTAAAGATAGGGTATAAAACTCATATTTTACACCATCTAATTAGAGATATCCACATCAATTATTTACTTAAAACTTTATACATCCTATTACACCTAATAATAGTTCAATAAACTCTCACTTGAGTTGAATTTTCAGATAGGTATTAGAATTGATTGTGTGTGGTTGTGCCTACTCTTTAATATGTGATAAGATGGTGTAACATGTTGGGATTGGAAGGTGTAAAACTTGGGTTTTACACCACATCTTTATAGAATTTAATCTCTAATTTCAATGTTGAACACTTATCTAATTATCTTTTATTTACTCTTTTGGATATTAGTTTGTATTCTAAACATCATTTAATGACCATGAATTCACTTTATTAAGCATTATTATTCTTAAATTGATACTCCTATATGTTTAACAATATATGAACAACAAAATGCTTAACAATATATAAAATAAAATAAAAAACATATTTAATAATTAATCAATACACATATCTCCATCATACCCTAGTTTTTCATAAATCACCATATCTCGTATCGTAGTGTACCCATACCTTTGCTTCTTAGTTTATTTTAGGAAGAAGCAAACTTCAAACCATATCTCCTCCTATTAATCCACTACGTGACGGTTTATAAAATTATCCATGTGTATTATTTCAACAAATCACATGATTCTTTTAAAAAGTCATGCGACAAAAACTAAACATAAATAGTCTTTTCAATAGCTTCAAATTGGTTTAAAGTAAACTTTTTCCTTTATTTTTTTCAATGGGTTTTCATAATTGTACTGTTTTTTGGCTGAATGAGTTAAAAAAAATGCACCATTTTTTTTGGATGTATGCATTATTTTTTTTCTCAGCAGGTTTCAAAAGTGTACTATTTTTTGGCTGAATGGGTTTCAAAAGGGTAATGTGGACACCACTTTTGGCACAATTTTGTGCCACAACTCGTCACATGGCGAGTTGTGATTGGTAAGAGCATGTCCCTACATGGCCCATTAACACACATTTACCAATCATAATCTGTTATGTGGCGAGTTATGGTACAAAGTTGCACCAAAAGTGGTGTCCCTATCATTACTTCTCAAAATTATACTCTTTGTCAGATGGGTTTCAAAACTGTACTCATGTCACGGGAAAGCTAGATGATTCAATTGTGTAATTTTGGCTCATAAGCTCATGATAGTATTACTAATTGTATGTGCCTACGTGCTTTTGTCTTCCGGTTACAATGAATTACAATCTCTTTTCTTTTCTTTTTTTCTTTTTTTAGTTACATGTTTTGCTAGGGAGGAGCTTTAAGAATGCATTTTGTTCTTGAACTTCCCCTAGAAATCGGTGCCAAGTTACAAAACCAGGCTCCTATGTGTGTACACTCTCTCCGTATGTAGGTGTCAACTTTATGTCCAGTCATGGAGACAAATCAAAGTTACGGAGTGGTTCATTTTTTTTAGAGAAGATTTACTGTTTTCTATCTTCAATTTAAGAAAAATAAAACATTGAATAAAAGTTTGTTTGTAACATTTTATTGTGTAAATAAGGAAAAAAAAATTAAATCTATTTTCTTAAAACACAACTAAACAAACCCCCTAATCTCCTTTAGAGAGAACAAAGAAGAGAGGAATAAGAATTTCTATGTCAATCCCATGTACAGCAAGAAACACCTGAAATAATGTGGAATGCTACGTTTAAACCTAACAAATCTGCCATAGATTCTTTCTCTCTCTCTCTCTCCGTAGAAAACTTAGGATAATTGGACGGAAAAGAATCTGTATGTATTGTATGTATCATGTATATATGTCTAAAAGTATCTGTTACACAAAAAGGGTTGTTTTCACCCAAAAATCAAGAATGAAAACAAAAATCCTAAAACAACAATGGAATTATAGTTTCTCTAAATCTTGAACATTTCATCCAGCACATCAAAAAGAATATAATTTGCAGCAAGAAATGAGGGTATATCAATCAAAAAATAACAAGAGTAGAGACCATATAGTATTGACCAAAAAAAAACAAAAAAAGATGGTCTTTTTGTCAAGAAAGGAGGCTTCAAAGAAGACTAAAAGAGAGACTTCTATATACATTGGACCAATAAGACCAAACAAAACCAAAAATTAAAAAAGCTAAGACTGTATGATATGATATTCTATATTGAACACAAAAGAAGAACAAAAAAATGAAAGCAGCAATAATAAATATTTCTCTTACCAAGAATCCGTAGAGTACTCAAAGAGCTTCCCTTTGGTAGAGAACACAATCAAGGCGACCTCAGCATCACAAAGCACAGAGATCTCATGGGCTTTCTTCAACAAACCTGACCTTCTCTTTGAGAAAGTGACTTGCCTGTTGATCTTGTTCTCGATCCTCCTCAACTGAACTCTTCCTCGCCCCATAATTTTTTAGTTTCTTGACCCCAAACAAAAACCCAATAACACAAATATGGAAGAGACAAACACGGAGAAAAAAGAGAGAGAGAGAAAGAGAGAGAGTTTTTGTTTTTGTTTTTCTTATTATTTCTCTCTCTCTCTCTCTGTGTGTGGGTATATTTAGGAGTGAAATTTAGTTAACACAGTGCAAATATGAAAGAGGAAGGTCTGAGTTCCTATGCGTATATTTATAGAAAGTCGAAAAACCAGTTGGACCAGTGGAGGATGGGTTTGATGAGAATGATAAGTGGGATTGGAAAAACTAGGTGGTTTCATCAAAAACGTTGTCGATTTTTGATTGGTTTGACGTACTAAACAACAGTGTTGTACCTGATTTGTAACACTTTCTCTCCCTCTGTCTCTCTCTCTCTCTCTCTCTCTCTCTATATATATATATATATATTTATATGTATGTATATGTATATGGGGATCGAAGCCACATGTATCATCAACAACAACAATGGTGGTCCATATGGCTTTTGGTACGTGTTATATGTTCATGCCTCCAGGGAGTTTTGTACGATATTTACACCTTTCTTTTGCTCTGATTGTGTTTTGTTTGTTCCATCTTACACTTTAATTGCTGACGGCGCTTTAACCATTGTGTATTTGAGCCTTTTTTTTTCCCTTTTTTAAGCTATGTATATATTCTTTTTTTTTTTGAGAAAGATGTATATATTCTTTTGGGGGACCAAAGTTTATGTTGTTGGGTTGTGTTGCTTTCTGTTTCTTTAATCATTTTACTTACTGGAAATAGGGTTTTTTTTTTTTTTTAATCATTTTTTTTTCCTCTGACTGAATGGTCCAGGGAAAAAATACTTATGCCCTCCAACGTGGAATTGTGTGGCAACTGGGAACTAGGGATCTAGCTGGCTTGCTGAGTTGTGGGACCCATTTACAAGTTACAAGGGTTTATGGACTTTTAGGGTCTGTTTGGATTGAACTTATTTTGTTGAAACTTAAAACTGAAAACTGAAAATACTGTAGCAAAATAATTTTTAAATGTGTGAATAGTACTGTAGGACCCATTTTTAATGAAAAAGTTGATAAAAGTGGAGTTTGTGGGACCCGTGAACAGTGCACAAGAGCACTGTTCACAGAAGACCGGTCAACCATTGTAGGCTGAACCAAAAAAAAGAAGAAGAGAAAACGCAACATTAAAAACGCAGACTTGAGATAATCCGAATCCAAACTCCCTCTTAGAGCATCTTATCAGGAAATGCTATCTCATTCCATTTTATCATTCTAAAAAACTACTTTATTTATTATACCATATAATTTTACAATACACCCAACGTCCCAAATTTCTATTTTTTTCCCATTTTATTTAAATATTCTATTTTATTCCTTTTTTTACTATTTCTCTTTTTCTATTCCTTTTCCTCTCTTTCTCTATCAACCTCTAGCACCGATTTCAACACACAAAGCCACACACACAAACAGACCCATTATGCACCGATCCACCTATCCAAACCCATCACCACAACACACACAGAGCCACACACTCAAAAACACAAACCATCAAACCATCAACAGAGCCTCACACACACATAAACACAAACCATCAAACCATCAACTGAGCCATACACACACAAACCATTAAACCAATCGGAGCCAGCAACAGCCACCACACCCACCAATTGGAGCTAGCAACAGCCACCACACCTCCAAAGAAACCCACCACCGATGCCTCGTTGGAATCACTATCGGAGCCATCAGAGCTCCAATTCAAACCCATTCAAACCCATCGAAGCCCTCACGTCGATCCAAACCCAGCCCACCGACCCACCGTCGTCAAAACCCACGATCTCCACCATTGTCAAAACCCACGCTGACCCTGATCTCAGCTTCTTGGAAGCATTTGATCGGATAGCCTTTCAGATTTTAAACATGCAAGCATCTAACTTATCGGAGAGAGAGGGTCATCGGAGAGAGCACGGGGTCTTGGGTCTGAAGAGAGCAGAGAGTAGATGAGAAAGAGAGAAGGAAGAGAGAGAAAAGAAGAGAAATAATGAGAGAGGAGAGAGAAATTTCAGGGTTAAAAAGGAGGAGAGAGAGTATTAAAAAAAATTTATCCCATTCAGCTACAGTACCATCTTACATTTAAGATGGTACTGTAGCACTATGCCAAAAAAATTTAGCCTTTCCCAATTTTGGCCTTCTAGTTGCTGAGCATGTTTTGGGCCCGAATGCCAAATGTACCTTACATTTGGCATATGGCAGGTCCATTGCTGATGCTCTTATGGGCCATGTCATATATATGACTTCCCATCTCATATATGCATGGTTGTGTGCCTTGAGATTTTTTGTATTCTTTTGTTTGTCTCAATAAAAATAACATTTTTTTTTTATATGGCAATAAAAATGACTTGATTTAGAAAAGACTCATCCCTAGTCCTGCCATGAATTTCATTGACATTGTTGAACTCTAAAATATTCTGTTTTCGTATTTAAACTATTGAACATGTTACATTTTTTGTCTTTAAATTAGGGGTGTCCATGGATCAGTCCAGGTTAAGTTTGTGCCCAACCCACAATCGACCCAACCAAATCAGGTGAGAAATTTCCAACCCTGTCGCCGATCGATAAAGGACTTGGGTCGGATTGGTCAAGTTCGTGTCGGGTGGCGATCGGTCTTAGTTGGAGTCAAGAAGGAGGAGATTTAGCCGAAACTCGTCGAATCCGGAAAATATTCTATCGAATTTGGCCAAAATCCTCTAAATCTAAAGAGAACTCGTCAAGATCTCGCCAAATCTACACGAAATCTCAATGAGATTTTGCCAAATCTGGTGAACTCTGACCTAATAAAGCTTCATACGGTGGAGAACGGTGGCTTTTGGTTGGTGGAAATTGATCGAGTTAGTTGGAGTCGGATTTTGAAGCAACGACTCGACCGATTCCCACCAACCAACCAAGCAAAAACTGATTCCGGCAAGTTGGTTTTTAGAGGTCGGAACCCACCACCAACAGTCACAAGCCTCGGATCAGGCGGTTTTCGAGTTGGCCTGGTCGGTCTGGGCGAGTGGGTTTGACAGCCTTAAACTTTAAACATTTGTTTTCCTCCCTAAAAAGTTGGAAAAAAAAAAAATTGTCCATATATTCATTTCTAAACTTCCAAAATAAGCTATTTCAAAATTTTAGAGATGAAAAATGAAATTCATGCAAATTTTAAGTATGGAAACAATATTTTAGCCATATATTTTTAGTAAAGGTTATGGATGATTATTTCCCATCTAATTTGCACAGAAAAAAATACCAAAACTTTATCCATCTTACAACAAGCTTATAAATTAATAAGCAAGTAACGAAGGCAATTAATGTCACTTTAAACAGTAAAAAAGTGAAGAGTGGGCAAGAGCCTTGTACCTTAAGTGATTGGCACTTCTTGATGTTTATAAATGAGACATTCAACGTTCAAATTTTCCCACTCCTTGTACTAAAATTTGCAACCTGTGTGTTTAAGTCATTTTCACTTTTTTAAGCAATATATTCTTTAGGGGGATTATGTTGATGTTGCATACTTGGATTGTTGTTGGTTTCTTGTTCCTTTCTCATTTATTTTCTTCTATTTTTCTGGGGAAAAAATACGGTTTAATTTTTTAAAATATTTTCATAAGAAAGAAAAGGGTTTGGTCAAACACAATATTATTGTCCATGGAAAAATTTGTATGCCCTCCAATGTGGAACAGCGTGGGATCTAGGATCAAGGACATTGCTCGTTCATGTTGTGGAACCCATTAACAAGTTTCAGATTGTGCCACATTACATGGTTCATGGGTGTCAAAGCTGTCATACCTAACCTGGCCCCTGTCGAATTAAGGAGCGCCACCGTGAAGGAAGAGAGGAGGGAAAATGAAGAGGGGAGAGACAGACGACGGCAACCCAGACCGCCAATTTGCATTGCCCTTACCGCCACATCATCCACACTGACCACCCTTACCACCGCTCATCAGTCGGAGTCCCAAGGGACTGTGCCAGAGAGAAGAGAAAAGAGATGAGGGGCTTTTCGCCAGGAAGAGGGAAGAAGGTGGGGGTGTCGGTTTGTGTGTTAGAGAGATATGGAAAATGTTTTAACGTCGTCTTAAGGCTGTATTTGGATCAAAGAAAATTGATTTCCAAAAAAAATTTCTACATTTATGGGTGTTTAGAGCAATCGAAAATGTTGGTCAACCAAAAGTTGTTTTCCGGTTGACCATAAAATAAAGGCAATTATAACGAAAATTAGTTTACACTTTCATTTTTCATAAACCATTTTCTTCCTATCCCAAAACTTATCAACTGATGAACCTCTCAACCCCCACCACTGTCGGTCACGATATATATATATATACACACACACACACATGATTGTCAAAATCCCGATCTGAATTCTACGATCCTACGATTTTACGATCCCACTTGCCCAAAACAATCCGGATCTTTCAAAGATCTTTTCGATCGTTCAGGATCAGTAGGATTGTACGATTCTGACGATCCCAAATGATCTTGGTTTCTTGTAATCTTCTTTAACTTGATAGAAAGCTCAATTAGACCCATATGAAAAATAAAATCTCAATAGACCAAGTTTTTCCACTCTAATGTAGAAAGAGCATCAGTTGGACCCAAATAAAAAATATCCCAATAGAGTGTCGCATTTTGAGGTTTTTGGCCTCTTTAAATGATGCTTACAAATGGATGTAGTGATGTTTGGTAATTATATTAATGAATGTATAATTTATGTGATTATTAAACATACCAATGTGTATTTTTTGTTTTTTTTCTCAAATAATGTAGGATCTTACGATCCATGATCCGATCCTACGATCCACGATCTCACTTACCTTCCACGATCCTACGTAGGATCCCGATTTTGACAACCTTGTATATATATATATATATATATATATATATATATCTAAAATTTTCATTTTTTTTATTATATGTGCTTGGAAGAAGAAAACATGTGAGAAAGTAGTAGAAAAATAGAAACCATGTTGTGTTTGAAAACTCTGTCCCAAACCCAAGACTTGATAAGGTGTGTCTGAGTCAAGCCAAGGAATTTTATTACTGTGTGAGTAAGGCCAAACAAATAGCACCTAAGATTGCTATTCCAGTTAGATGGTCTAAGCCTCTTCCGGGTTGGTTTAAGCTCAACACGGATGGAGCTTCACTAGGAAACCCAGGCAAGGCAGGCGGTGGAGGGCTGATCAGAGATAGTGAAGGGAGATGGATTAGGGGATTCTCGAGGTCTATTGGGCATGCAACAAATGTAATGGCTGAGTTATGGGCACTGAGGGATGGTTTAAAGCTTGCTGTTTAGTTGGGAATTGGGTGCTTGGAAGTGGAGCTAGATGCCAAGGTTATTGTAGAGATGTTAAACAATTCTGACAGTGCTAACAATGCTGATATAAAATTTTCTTCATTACTTTCTGATTGCAGATTCCTCATAGCAAGAGTCACACAGGTTCGGGTAGCTCATGTATATGGAGAAGTGAACCGGTGTGCTGACTTTTTGGCAAAGAAAGGATGCTGCCTGAGGGAGGATTTTGTTATTTTTGAAACTTCCCCCTCAGATGAATTAGATAAATTACTTGTATCTGATGTTAATGGATTGTACTGTTATAGGCAAATAGCCACTACTTTGGCCTCTGTGGTCAGTTTGTAATTCCCCTTCTATTGTTAATATATCATGCCTTTTAACCAAAAATATATATATATATTTTCTAAAGTATTTTCAAGAACACAACCAAACACTTCAAAATAATTTCTTTTCCAAAAAAAAATTTCATCTAAAAATATTTTACGATCCGAAAATATTTTTCATCAAACCAAACACAGTAATGTAAAATATTTTACGAGCTTTTTACACACAAATTTTTAGTCAACTGAAAATATTTTCGAAGTTTGACTATATTTTACAAGTAAACAAACACCTGAAAATGGGAAACTATTTTCCATAAAATATTTTATATCAAAACAAATGCAACATTAGTTTCACTGTAAAATGTTTTACGAAAAATCTTTTTAGAATTTTACTGTGTTTGTTTCATTGTAAAACTTAGTCAAACTTGAAAAACAAAATTTGTTGACCGTAAAATCTTTTATAAAATGTTTTAAAATATTTTACCTTTAAAAACTTTGTAAAATAATTTACAAAAACACACAGTAGCTTTCCTATTTGGTGGTTGGGTCATCAATTTTGTGGCCTAGGACGCTGACTCTGTTAGCTAGAGCCAGCGGTTCGGCAGCTAGAGTCTGCAATTTGATGGCCGAAGCAGTCATTTTTGGTAATTTGTGCTTGGAAAATTTTACATATCATACCAAACACCTAAAAATGTTTTCAAATATAAAATAAAAACATTTTTATAGTGAATCAAACGAAGCATAAATTAAACTAAAAAATGAGTTGGTGAAATATATAAACCCAATATTTATTCACTTTTAATTGTGACCTTTAAATATACACTTATATGAGTTCTGATTGAAGTTGTATAGAAAACTACTAAAGTTTTTGTCAATCTTAAGGGTGAAGCTTGTGAGTGCTCCCGTGACGATGCAAATGCATGGTTAATTTTGAACTTGTGTCTTATCATATTTGGTCCTGTACACTAGAGTCAAGCCGAATCCAATTATAAAAACTTATACATTGATGTGGTAATAAATATGATTGATATCATTTTAACAACATAAAAATGAAGGGTAATGTAAGGGATATTATAAATTTTATTGCATAACCTTTACAAAGTGATGTGTCACCAATCACATAAAAGTGATTAATTTTGACATATATTTATTAGGTTTTCCAAATCCACCAATCACATTTATAGCCACATCAATTTGTAAATGTAATGTAGTAAAATTTATAATATTTTTAGCATTTTATGAATGGAAGAAGTTTTCCTCCAAACTAGTTCACGTAAAACTCCTTCAACCCACTACGTGGCGATTAATAAAACAATTCATGTGTATTATTTAAACAAACTACATAACTCATTTAAAAAGTCATGTGACTAAGGCTTCGTTTGGGAGTTCATAAGGGAATGGAATGAAATGATCATAAGGGAATGGAAATGAATGGAATATATTTAAGTAAGGGAAATGAATGGAAAAGAATGGAATGGAATGGAATGGAATTAAGTTACCTTGATTGGATGTTTTAAAATAAAGGAATGGAAAGGAATGAAAATGAATGGAATGTAAGTAATCTTGTTTAGGAGTAACATGGAGGGAATGGAATAGAATCATTTTATGACAATATTACTATTAGACCCCTATTTTAAAATAAAGGGTTGAATATATTGGGGTATTCTGGGAGTTTTAGTAAAAAAATCATTAAATCTAATTCTATTCCCTCCCATTCCTCCCAATTTCGAAGGGAATGAAAATTTAAGGTTTGAAGGGAATATAGAGGAACGAGTGTTCCTTCTTACTTTTTCCATTCCCTCCCACTTAAACTCCCAAACAAGGGAATGAACTTTTCATTCCCTCCATTAAAACTACCAAACAAGAGAAGGGAAGAATATTCTAAAATTATTTTTTTCATACATTTTTCATTCCATTCCATTCCCTCCTCCCAAACGAGGCCTAAAAGTATACATGGATAGTCATTTTAATTGTCACATAGTGAATTGGAGGAATTTTCTTACAAATTGAGTTGAATGTAAACTTTTTCTTTTCCAAAAATAAATGTGTGAGTTACATCTTCATGATTTGTAATACCTCAATTTGTAAGATTATATACTAATATTTGTAATTGTCCTAACATCGCTAACGTGCATATATGAGCTATACCATATACTCTCTTTTACACTTACTCGGCCTCCTAAACTATGAGAATGCACATGATACTCCCTTTTACAATTATCTCCCTAAACTAAATCCCAATTTACACCTATCCCCCATAATTATGATAATACACACTTACTTCCCTAGAAAATTACTCATAGGATGAGGTGCAAAATGTTACATGGATAATAATTTTTTTTGTGGGGTGGGGGGGGGGGGGGGGGGGGGGGGGGAGGGGTGTAAGAGCATTTACATCAGTTTCTTCAAATATTTAGCTAAACTAATCCCTAAAACTCTTTTCTTTTTTAGTTTAGCTATCCTTCGTTTTTATACACATACCTCAGCCTCAACACTGTAATACTATTTCATTTAAATATTAATTTTAAATCCTATTCAAATTTCCAAATCTACCCGGCACAACCCAGTGCAAACACAACATAGCAAAGTCTGTACTGGCGATCTTCCTCGCCACCAACATCGGAATCATCACTTGGCCTTTGCCTCTTAGCGCCAACACTTAGCTCAATCTGGGACCGTGAATTGAATCTTAGCCCAACAAATGGGTCTTCTTTAACTCGGTGAATCACATCTAGGTTGTTGATGAGGGTTTTCGAAGTGGGTTTTTGATCTAAAGTGAGTTTTCGAAGTGGGTTTTTTTATGGGTTTCTTCAAGTTGGTGGATCTTTTCGAATCTGATATGAAAGCCAGTTGCTAAGAAAAAGGTAGAACCATAAATACTATCCGAGATACTGAAGGGTGCTTGGGTTTTATGGTTGTTGTTTCTAATAGGTTTGATGTTGGGTTTTGGATCTTGGTCATTGATGATGGTGGTTTGATGTTGGTTCAAATGGTGGTGGCTACATGTGGTGGCGACTAGGTCTAGACATGGCAAAACGGGTCAGAATTTTCTGAGCCGACCTAAAAAATACCCAACCCGAAGCAAAAACGGGTTGACTCGTGAACCGACCCGTGTTTTTTGCGGGTCAACCTGACCCGACCCATTTTTTTAAAACTCTTTTTTTTGGGGGTAAAAAAATAGTAAAATTAAGACAATATTGGTTTAATTGTTTATTGTGAGCTTTAAGGAAACAATTGATACATTTACATAACTGCATGCAAATTAATTGAAAGATAAATGGTTGAGCATTCTGTAATGAATAAAGATTTTTAGATATCAAATAGCAAAGTACTTGCCAAGATAATTTGATTACAGTAGAGTTTGTTAGGTTCTAAAGACTTAGATTTTTACGTATTTAGAACTCTAATGTGTATTGTTGGTAAACCATGATCAAAACAATATGTTTAGTCGTGTTTAGACTTGCTCAAAGTTGATTCATTTATGTAAAGTTGGAATAAGCTGTTGCAGGATTCATTTAAGCTTCTCGGCCTGGTTCAATCGATCGAAACTTAGGCTTGATCAATCGAAAATCGAGTCAGATGCGTTTTCTGCAGAATTCCAACTCAGCCCTAGTTTTGTTTTAAAACGTTTAGGGTTTTCTAATTTGCCCTGGGTATAAAAGGCAAACCCTAGCCACATTTTAGTGTTGCTCATATTGCTGTTTGTGTAAATCTTTTGTGAGATCTGTGAGGAGCTTTCCTTTACACAAGTTTAGGATTATCAAGAAGGAGATTTCGTTCAAGAGCTTGATGATCATTCAGTTGCTGCCATAAGAACTTAAAGAAACACAAGCGGGGGTGCTTGTATCTAGTGGTGAATCCAAGAAAGAAGGAGTTCGTGGTTTCGGAGTTTGTACGTGGTCGTGTCAGTAAGTTCTACTGGTGGGTAGCAATAAGAAGTCGAGCGTGGGGGCTTGTAAGTCTTATTATATGAACTTCGATTCTTTCAAGATAGTGGATTCAAGTTTACCTTGAGGATAGTTAGGTTAAATCCTCCCCAGATTTTTACCAGTTTGGTTTCCTGGGTGATCATATCATTGTGTTATTTATCTTTCCGCTACTATGCATGATATGATTGTTTGATTGTGATAACCTAGACTTGGAATTTAGACTAAGTAACAACTTGGCTAATTAACTAGGTTAATCCAATTGTGTTTTTAAGGGGTCTAAAAACTATCAAGTGGTATCAGAGCTGGTTGCTCTCTTGTTGTTGATCTTTTGATCACTGAGCTGATCCTTGACCCCTGTTGTCATGGAACGCGGACATTCTCTTGTTATCCCTCCTCACTTTGCTGGGAATAACTATGCTTATTGAAAAGTAAGGATGAAAGCATTCCTGAAATCTATTGATGAGAGAGTTTGAAACTCTGTCGAATACGGATGGGAGAAGCCCACTACTCTTGTTAGTGAGTGGCAAACTTCTCAAAAAGAAGTAGCCGCGTTCAATAGCAAGGCTATGAATGCTATCTTTAATGCTGTTTCTATAGAGGAATTTAAGAGAATCTCTAATGTTGAGGTTGCTCATACTGCTTGGAATATCCTCTAGACTGTGCATGAAGGCACAAAGGCTGTCAAAATCAACAAATTGTAGCAGTTAACTTCTAAATTTGAAAGCATTAGGATGTCTGATGATGAATCTTTTGATGAATTCTATGCTAAACTTAATGATATTGTTAATTCTGCATATAACTTGGGTGAAATCTATGATCAACCTAAAATTGTTAGGAAGATTCTTAGATCTTTAACTGAAGACTTTAGACCCAAGGTGACTGTCATCATTGAGGGCAAGGATGTGGACTCTATCCCTGTTGATGAACTTGTAGGATCACTTCAATCCTATGAGTTGGACCTACCCAAAACTAGCAAATCCAAATCAATGGCTCTTAAGTCAATTGATGATGTTGAGGTTGGTGGATTTGATGATGAGCTCTCTGCTACAGAGATTGCTTACCTTGCCAAGAACTTTAGAAACTTTCTCAAGAATAGTAATAGAAAGGCAAGAGGTACGAACACTACTGAACCTAGAAACTTTAGGAAGAATAATCCCACTAAGGTTAACTATAATGATAAACCTAGAGAAAAAGTAGATCAATCTCCAAATAATTCTTTGGGTCCTCAGTGTTTTGGATGTCAAGGGTATGGTCACATGAAATCTGAATGTCCTACCTATATGAAGTCTAAGGGTAAGGCTATGGCTGTAACCCTTAGTGATGGTGAAGTTTCTGATGATGAGTCTAGTTGTGACGAGGAGGGAAACTTCATTACTTTCACTGCTACTGCTGTAGTCAATGAGAGCATATCTCCTGAAGAGAACCCTTCTAATGGGGAACTCTCTGAGGATGCAGATCTTCAAGAGGCCTACAATAAACTTTGCAAAGTTGCTGCAAAGAATGCTATGAATGTTGAACTTGGCCTGAAGAAAATTGAATCTCTTGAGCTTGATAAGAAGAATTTTCTTGTAAAACTGTTTCATGCTAATGAACTTTTGAACAATGTGAAAATTGAGAATATGTTATTGCTTGATAAAGTTAAATCATTGGAACTTGATTTATTGGTTGCTAGATCTGCTAGTTCTAAACTTGATCAAATGCTGAGTGTTCAAAAGTCTCCTTCTGACAAATCTGGATTAGGTTTTGTTGAAAGCATCTCTGTGTCTGCTCCCCATTCCACAAACTTTGTCCCTTCATCTTCTTCTGAACCTTCTGTGAGTGAGATTGTGAGTGAAACTGTCAAACCCCCTGTGAGTGAGGTTGTCAAACCCATAGAAGTTTCACCATCTAGGAAGGTTAGGGTTGATTTGAAAGAGTCTAAACCTAAGCAGCCTACCCTTTCTAAGGACAAGTCACATGATAAGCCTGCATGGGTTTGTCATTTTTGTGGAAAGTCTGGACACATTCGTCCAAACTTTTACAAGCTGCAAACTGCTAAGAGAGCAAACAAACCAAAAGTACTTGTGCCTTAAGCACAAGATCCTATGGTACTCATTGGTGAATTGGTAAAGGTTTTAAACCTTTATTCCAATCCTGGAGTTGGTAATCATTCCCATGTGAATAAGAACTCCAATGCTCGTGGTGCATCTAAAAAGTTTTGGATGCAAAAGACTCGAACTAATTGAGTTTTTCTGACATGGTCCTTGTGTTTCATTGCTCTACCCTTTATGACCATTATTCTTTAGTTTTGTATTTTTTTTTTTTTTTTTGTTTCTAAGATTTGCATTGCATAACATTCATGCATTTCATTCTAAGTTTTTTTTAATCATAATATAAAATAAAAAATAAAAATAAAAAAAAGGGAAGAAAAAGGAAGCATATTGTGTTTTGCACTATTTTTCCTTGGTTTTTGAGAACAAGGTTGGTCAATTTATTTTCACATAACATGTCTTTTGTACCTTGTTTAGCTTTGATGAGCTTACTTATTGCACTTTACTAGTTAAAGCTTTGTAGTGCGTGTTGTGTGGAAAAGATGTTTATGGTTTTGATCATTTTGTCTTAATCTTGAAGTCACTTTTCTTTGATTGTTGGACTTGAACCTTTAGAGAAAGGCATGAATAACCATCTCACCACTGTTCACTAGCCAATCATAAACACCTTAGTGCATATCGTAAGATTTTGTAGTCGAGAAAGTGTAGCACATGCACAAAAAGAACATAAGGTGTAGCCTCGGTTTAAATGCTAAAATTGGTGTGTACATTATTGGACTTAATGTTGAATCTATCAAATAAAATTGGTGTGTACATTATCTTGGCTATTTTAATAAGTTTCTGAATAATTAAAATTTGTGTGTACAATATGAGGCAAAATCAAGAAACTTACATGATTGCAAGCTTATGATCTAGGAGATGTGGGAGTTATATGATGTAACTCTTTAGGTGATAGTCTCTTTCAAATTCTTTGTGATGATTTTTGTAGACTTTGTGTTTAAATTGCCATACACATATCACCTCACATGTAACTCAACCTTTTGCTAGTTGCACACACTACAAAAGTTACTCTTTGCTAAACATTGTACATGTTATTGTGTGTGTCTTTGGTCTGATCAACCAAGTTTGCAAATACTTTGAGTTTTGTGCAAAACTGATTTGATGTTTGAAAATTTATGGAGAATGTAAGAAATTTTAACTTTGGGAAATTTGGGCTTAAATTCTTGTTTTTGAAAATCATATCATCACATACTCATGCATTTTGTTCATCAATTTCAATACTTTGAAATGTTTCTAAAAAATTTTCAAAAACTGTGTTTTTTCCTTAAAATTTCTGTGAGCCTCTGTCTGTTTCGATTGATCCAATTTGTTTTTTGATCAATCGAAACTGTTTTGAAATTTTTTTAATTTTTTTTAATGAGCCTCTGTCCATTTCGATCAATCGAAACTCGTGAATCAGGTTTTAAAAAAAATCAGATTTGACTTGTTTAAACCACTTTTTCAAAACTTTTTTCTCTCTCTCCGACTTGGCAAGGCTCCACAACGATTTTTTTTGTCGTTTTCCTCCAAATTTCTTGCAAGGATTCTCTCTCCCTGAGCCGGTATGTCCTTTTTACCCTTCCTTTTGCATTGTTTTTCAAGTTTCATGCATTTTTTCATGGTTTTTGGGTACAATTTTAGGACTATGCATTATTTGGGATTTTTTTATGAATCAAACCTTATTTTGTGAAATTGATCAATGGGTTTTGTTGCCACAATGATATATTCTTGATCTATGATGGTTAATTTGATCAATTTGGGGTTTTGTGATAATTTGAAAATTCTAGGGCTTGTATTGAACCTGAATTGGGGATTTTGTTCAAATTGGTTTCAATTGATGAAATTGGCTTGTTGAAGTGATGTAATTGATCATTGTTTTATGTAATCTATCTTGTGTAATGATCAATTCGTCAATTTATTACAAATTGATCAAGTGGTTTTTCAAATTTTGGGGTTTTTGTTAGAAACTCTATGTTCAAGCCAATTTTGTAAACTTGAACTTAATTGCACTACATTAGGACATGCATCACTACATTTAATTTGTTCATGCATCATATAGATTTTTGTTCTATATTTTTTTTGTGCTAACTTGCAGTCTGCCCTTGGTTTTTTTTTTTTTTTTTTTTTTTGCTTTGTGTCTTGGTCCTTATCCTAGCACCATGCCTAGGAAGACTAGAGCCCATAGGACCCCCTCCATTTCCTCTGAGTCTCCCTCTAGGTGTGAGGTGTTTAGGAATGACAAAAGCAGAGAGGCCTTTGAGAAACTGAACTATAAGCGTAAGATTTGGGCTGAGCATTCTGTGGTTTTAGATGAGATTGATCCGGCCATTAGGGCAAACCTTGAGTCTAGAGGTTGGTTGTCCTTGTTAGAGATAGATCATCCACCTCCGACCGCCCTGATTAGAGAGTTCTTCTCGAATCTCTCTTTCCACGTCTATGATTCCAACACCCTTGTTAGGAGTTGGATACGAGGTGTTGAGTTCACCATTACTCCTCGGATAGTGGCTGAATCTCTTAGGGTTCCGGTCATTAGGGAGCCTGTTTATCCGTATGAGAAGTCTCCACCCTTAGATGACGTCATGTCATACATCACTGGGTTTTCTATCTAGTGGGGTTCTGATCCTTGGATCACGTCTGCTGAGCTTACTGAGACTGCCTATCTTTTCTTTAGGATAGCGTGTCATTCTTTGTGGCCTATCTCTCATCTCCACACCATCCCTCTAGAGCGATGTGTGTTTTTGTACGCTTTTGTTTCTGGTGCGTCTATCAGCTTCCCACATCTGTTCCTTCGTTCTTTGAACGAGGTTCATAGGAGTTCTGCCGTAGGGCATGCGCTTATCCATCCTATTTTCATTCATAGGATTTTGTTGTTTCTTGGTCTAGATGGTTTCCCTTCTAGTGAGCCCGTTCATGTTGTAGCTCCCTTAGGTGCCACCTTCCTTAGGCAGAGGGCTGCTCACTTGAGAGTTGATCCTTCACGTCCTAGAGGTGCGTCATCTGGCGTTGTTCCCCCTCCTCCCTCTTCTACAGGTGCTGATGCTGCTGAGGCGTCTGGTGCTGCTGCTACTGATGCTAATGTTCCTCCACCGACTACCTCGGATGTTTTAGACATTTGACGTACGTTCGATCATGTCTTGACTGTTCAGGCGACTCATGGACAGATTTTGGTGGACGTGCTCGATGAGATCCGTGCTTTGCGCGCAAAGTTGGCACAGTTTCGACGATCTTCACCGCCACCTCCTTTTGATGATGGATTTTAATTGCCCTTTGGCATTCCGTCACAAAAAGGGGGAGTACATATTTGAGCTTGTAGAGTTTTGTTTTCAGGGGGAGAACATTTTTTGTTGGTTGGAGCTTGTGGGGTTTTAGATTGTATCTAGGTGCTTCACATTGTATTTTACCTTTTTAGCTCTTGCCATAATTTTTGTTGGGCTATTCATGTTAGGGGGAGTTACTTTTATTGTTTTATATGTTTCTTGTTTCAAACTGTTTATTGATTTATATTTATGAGTTTCTTCATTGATATATGTCTTTATTGTGTGTTGTTTGAAATCAAGAATTTATTTTGTTTACTTGTAATTTCCACACATGCGGTTATGCATTTTGTTTAGTATTTCAGGAAATATACAGGTTGATTCAATTGAGCTGCTGTCTACACTTGCAACTGATGGATAGTAGTTAGGATTGAATTTGTTTTTATGAGCATTATTTTTGTAAATGGCTTTTCTTTGTAAACTTTGAGCTTTTAGTTGTGTTTTGTCACGGATTGCCAAAGGGGGAGTTTGTTAGGTTCTAAAGACTTAGATTTTTATGTATTTAGAACTCTAATGTGTATTGTTGGCAAACCATGATCAAAACAATATGTTTAGTCGTGTTTAGACTTGCTCAAAGTTGATTCATTTATGTAAAGTTGGAATAAGCTGTTGCAGGATTCATTTAAGCTTCTCGGCCTGGTTCGATCGATCGAAACTTAGGCTTGATCAATCGAAAATCGGGTCAGATGCGTTTTCTGCAGAATTCCAACTCAGCCCTAGTTTTGTTTTAAAACGTTTAAGGTTTTCTAATTTGCCCTAGGTATAAAAGGCAAACCCTAGCCACGTTTTAGTGTTGCCCATATTGTTGTTTGTGTAAATCTCTTGTGAGATCTGTGAGGAGCTTTCCTTTACACGAGCTTAGGATTATCAAGAAGGAGATTTCGTTCAAGAGCTCGATGATCATTCAGTTGCTGCCATAAGAACTTAAAGAAAAACAAGCGGGGGTGCTTGTATCTGGTGGTGAATCCAAGAAAGAAGGAGTTCGTGGTTTCGGAGCTTGCACGTGGTCGTGTCAGTAAGTTCTACTGGTGGGTTGCAATAAGAAGTCGAGCGTGGGGGCTTGTAAGTCTTATTGTATGAACTTCGATTCTTTCAAGATAGTGGATTCAAGTTTACCTTGAGGATAGTTAGGTTAAATCCTCCCCAGGTTTTTACCAGTTTGGTTTCCTGGGTGATCATATCATTGTGTTATTTATCTTTCCGCTATTATGCATGATATGATTGTTTGATTATGATAACCTAGACTTGGAATTTAGACTAAGTAACAACTTGGCTAATTAACTAGGTTAATCCAATTGTGTTTTTAAGGGGTCTAAAAACTATCAGAGTTAAAAGCATATTTAAAATTGTAGACATGTGTGAGAAACATTCACAAGTGTGAAAATAGTGAAGTCAAAGTATCAAATTAGCATAAATTATGAATGCTTAGACCTATTTTTTAACAATTTATGTTCAAAATAAACGGCTTTTTAAAATAAATTATGATATTTCCTAGAGTGTGTGTTGCTTAACAATGATATGATATTCATAAAAGAGACCATGTATAAATAAGTAAGCAATCAAACTTTAATATATATCTCAAATTAAAATAGAGTGTCAATCACAATTGATAATAGATTATAAAATTATTGTAAATTTCTTATATGTTTTTATTCTTTATCAAATGAGTTATCCAATAAGTCATTTGTAATTTTGTTTTATATTTTGGAATGTTGATATTGTATAAAAATAAAACTTGTGTATTTGTTTTACTTATCTTTGTGTTATTTTGTTTTAGACAGCAATGTTAGGATCTTCTCAAAAAAAAAGAAAAAAAAAAGATAACAATGTTAGGATTTGTATAATTTTAAAATTATTGAATAAGTATTAATAAGTTTAACTGAGTTCATTCTTGATATAAGTGGTGAATTCAAAATAATGCATTTTACATCAAGTAATTTGTTGCATAACTTTCAAAATAGGAAATACATGTTGTTTTCTTTATAAAAATAAAAAAAAAAAAAAAAAATTCATGTGAAAAATACGGGTCAACCTGACTTGACCCGACCTGACTCGACCCGACCCGCAACCCGATTGACCCGAACCCCTTTTTAACCCACCTAAAATGACCCTTTTTGACCAGTGACCCATTTGACCCACAACCCGATTGACCCGACCCGCCCGTTTTGCCATGTCTAACTAGGTCTTTGGGTGGTCTGATGATGGTGGTAGCTGGGTTTGGGTGGTCTGATGGTGGTTGTAGTTGGGTATTTGGCGAGGAGTAGCATCTCACCACAAGTAACAAGGATTGTTTCTTGTCAAAATTTGGGAGTTAGTTTGAAGAGTTTGATGTGTGAGGTTTTTTTTTATATTTTTTTTAGGCAAATTTCTAACCTCAAACAGACTAACGTGAATGCTCTAAGCTCACGTTGAATATTTTAAGTGTGCATTTTTATAATTTAGGAAAATAAATGTAAATAAGTATAGTTTAAGAAGTAAAATGTAATCTTTTTCAATTATTATATAAGGTTTTAATCTAATTTTATGTCAGTATATAATTTTTTAAAAAGTAAACAATGTAATTTTTGTTATACAAAAAAGGAGAGTAAAGCCGTGTAAATGTCACGTCCCAAACTTCATGCACATAAAAATGAGAAGTCAAATTGAGATTAAAAAAAATATTTTGAAAAGTCAAATTGGTATCCCCAAAGTAGCCTGTAATTTCCATTTCGATGTTGAAGTGGCCTATATTTTCCATTTTACTGTTGAGGTTGGGATTCATTCAAGATTCGTAGTCCTTTTATTAGTTTATAGAGCGGAAAACAGTAACACTCACTAGTCATTACGGCGCTTCTCGAAATCCATGTAGTTTGAATCACTTTCATAGATCCTGTAGTGTTTGTTTTCCTCTTTATGGGTAATCAGTGTCTGTTCTTCCGTATCCTGGTGTTTATATTAACTTCTTTTTCCTCTCATCAATGCATTACTATTTCTTGAGAAAACTAAACGAACCTTCTTTTGCTAAGTTAGGACGAAATTTTAATCACAGACATTTTTTGTTGTTGAATTCAATCAAAGTTATTAAATTCTGACTTACAATTGCGAAGCATATTTACAATTTTTTTTTTTATTTAACTGCTGGTAGTAGCTTAGTAATTAAAAATAACCTAACTTCGTACGTATTTTTTTTAAACTTTTTCGATGAGTAATCATATTCGGTGTGAATGTGTTGACCTATCACATTTCCTTGGTATGGTAATAAATGTTGTCGCTGGTGATTTTGGTGATAGCTTGAAGTCGATGGCCCACTCATGCAAGCCATATAACTGTCACAGTTTTACACTTTTACCTGCTAGCTAGTGACTGTGCTATGATGGATTTCATTTCACTTGCTGGTGTCTAAAACACGGCCGGCCCCACTTTAAGTCTTAACTAAAAAGGATTCTCAAAAATAGTAATCAATTTATTAGATGACGGCAAATATTTCTGGTTATGGGGCATAAGAGCATTCAGAGTATGGGAGGTAAAAATGATAGCTCTTGGCAATTTAAAAAATTATTTTATTTATTTTAACAACTCATTTTATAATACACTTAATATCAAAGCATCTAAAACTTTTTGCTTTTCATTTAAATATTCTTTTTTATTACATTTTTATTCTTTCTTTATGTTTTCTTTATTCTTTGTTTCCAAAGGTATTTTCAATCGATCATTTGAACGTAGCAAACACATTTTTTAAAACCCGACTTTTTTTAATAAGATTTTTTTTTAATTGAACAATCATGTGGGCCCCACGCTCAGAGCATTTGAAAAATTTCTCAACAATCTCACACATACTCCAATTGAACTAGCTATTAACCTGTCAACACTATTTACATAAATTACATAAGTCACATAAATCATTTTGCTCCAATTGAACTATCAACCTTCAACCTGGCACATTCTCAAAAAAAAAAAAAAAAAAAAAAAAAAAAAAACTATCAACCAGGCAAACATATTACCATAAATCATATACTCCAAATGAATTATCAACTATCAACCTGGCAAACATATTACTTGAAATAGTTTTAGCAACACTAAACTACCAATATAGTTCACAAAAATATTCACATACACAACTCACATAAAATTACAATAAAAACTCACATGCCATAACTCACACACCCAAGTTCCTATGACTCGCCATGTAATTGCCATTAATGATCAATAAGGTCCGATTGGAGTTGAGAATGAATTTGTTGGTCTCTAATGCGTTCGTGACTTTGGATGAATGCCATAAATCCATTTGCATGCTCACGTGACACTTGTATAGGAGAATTATCCACTTCATCAATTTGTTCATAATCAAAGTCTACCGCTTCATTTTCATCTCGCTCATCTTCAACAATCATGTTATGGAGGATTATGCACACTTTCGTGATCTCATGGAGGATTTCAGAATAGAAAAATCGTGCAGGTTCATGAATAATTGCGAATAGTGCTTGGAGTATTCCAAATGCACGCTCGACATCCTTCATATACGCCTCTTGGGCTTTTGCAAATAATTTTTTTTTTTTTGGTCCTTGTGGAGTTGGGATTGTTTTCACAAATATTGACCACTTTGAATATATGCCATCAACAAGGTAATATCCCATTGTGTAGTCATTACTGTTGATTGAGTAATTAACTGGCAAAGCACGTCCTTAAGCTAGCTTGGAAAATATAGGAGATTGCTGTAACACATTAATATCATTATTTGACCCAGGTAAACCAAAAAACCTTTGCTATATCCAAAGATCATATGATGTCACTGCTTCCAAAATAATAGTGGGCTCACGAATATGACCATAATATTGACCTTTCCATGTAGTTGGACAATTTTTCCATTTCCAATGCATGCAATCAATTGAACCTAACATATCTAGAAATCCACGTCTTTCGCTATAGGCCAACAATCTACCAATGTCTTCATTGTTTGGCTTCCTCAAATATTCCTCAAGGAGAAGATCTATCACCGTTGTAACAAATTTTGTCAAACTCTCCATGGCAGTGATTTCTCCAATCCGCACATATTCATCCATAAAATCACCAGTTACTCCATAGGCAATCATCCTGAGTGCAGCAGTAATCTTTTTGCTACAAGGGAAGACAAACCAAACTTTTTGCTACAATTTCTTTTTTGCTTAAAGCAAGGATCATGAGCTCTACCTTAGATTGAATACGCAGAAAAAAAGAACGGCTCATCTGAAATCACCTCCAAAATAGTTTCTTAGGATATACTAGTGAGTCAGTAATGTAGTCAAGATAAAACCTTTCATGACCTACCAAATGGTTACACCTGATATAGCGGCGATGTTTATGTTGTGATGTCAAATCTATGGCAACTTCTTTGATTATCTCATCCTCATCGGAGTCATCAAAAAGAAGTTTGCGAAACAAAAAGCGACCCATGGATACAACCTTCTAGCCAAAATCTGAAAGCAAAAATTTTATTTGCATAAGTTATAAACTTCAATGAAAATAGATATGAGGACAAAAAGATAAAACAAGGCACGTAGGCAATGTACTAATAAAATTAAACACATGTTAATTTGTTGTACAACCAAACTTAGGTTATAAAAAAATAATATTATGAACACCATACGCTAAAGGTTTTTGAACTCAAAATCCAAATCATTAAAACATTTAATTCTAAATCTGCATAACAAAGGTCATTAAACAAACAAAAGTCATTAAACAACTTGTTATAAAAACTACAGAACATCTTCTAATTAACAAGCTTAGATGCTCTTGTATCGCTAATATGGTTCAAAGTATTCCACCACAAGTTCTAACATAACCCACCATCCAATGGAGATGCAAACAACCTAGAGAGAGAGAGAGAGAGAGAGAGAGAGAGAGAGACCAAACTCATGATAAATAGCATCTCCTTTTTTATATATAGTATAAGATAACAAAATACATCAACTTTTTTCTAACATAAAAAAAGTTGATATTCCCCAACAAAATACATCAACCCTTTTCTAACATAACAAAGTTGATATTCCCCAACAAAATACATCAACCCTTTTTTAATATAATTGAAGTTGATCTACCACAACAAAATAGATCAACTATTTTCTAACATAGAAAATTTCATATTAACATAACAAAATACACCAATGCTTATAAATAAGCTATTACCAAAATAAGGCCTATCGAAGACATCATTTACGTATGGCAAACCAAATTATTTACTTTGAGTTTGTCTTGCAAGGATTCCCTCTTGGCGTTGTTCATAATAAAGTTTTTGTGCTTCGGACATGCCACTTGTATCTTTATTCATTATTCTCTCATCCTTTACTATACTTTGGATACGGAGCTTTCCCATTCAATACTAATTCATTCCTCCTCCATTAGAATTCTTCTCTCCTCCAATCGAACCCTGTCCTTATCCCTCAACTCTTCCAATTGAATTCTCTCCTTATCCCTCAACTCTTTCAAGCGAACCCTTTCTGCTTTGATGTGAAGACTTTCTTTTTCTTGTTCTTGTGACTCCTCAATACATTTCATCTTCTTTGTCATCAAGTATGGACACGTCATCCCCCTCGGCAATAGGTATTGAATCTGGAGTTGGAAGTAACACTATTCTCAATTTTTCCTTAGGTATACTCCATTTTGGTTGGTTCTATACATTGCCTTTGCATTTTCAATCTAAAAGAATCCAAAGAAATAGAACATAATTAGTATCTACATCAACTATTTGTGAATGTCTAACAAGGCACACTATTGCAATATAATTTTTACCTTGTCTTGTTCAGTTGTGCCACTTTGATGCAAACCTTCAAGTGAAGCCAAAAACCCACAAAATCTACTTGTCTCCTTATTAATCATTCCCTATTGACTTGATAGGGAGATAGGAGTGCGTGTGGTGTCGGCTGCACTGTGATTGCAAAAGTATTGCCAAATTTTTTGGCGAAAAGTATATTGTTTCAGCTCATTACCATGCACGGGATCGAGACTAGTATTGAGCCATGCCGATACTAGTAATTTATCTTCATCTACACTAAAGTTGACACCCTGTTTCCCTTTATTAGTGGTGATGGTCTCAACTTCAGGTGAAGAATTAGAAACAAGCATTGGATTATTTTGGGATACACCCAAAAAAGGTGAGTCAATATCAATGTCCCCTTCTATGATACTAGCGTACAACGACAAGGCACCTTGTGAGTCCATAACTAGGTAATGACACAACCTACTTATTAATGACACTCCTACAAAGCACCCAAATCACCAAGAATATGAGATTATAAAACGAGACAAAGAGTTTTCTAGGTACATAAAAAAATCTGATCACTTTGTTATCCATTCCTTCACTTGAAAAAAAAATGCTCATTGAGAGAACTAATGTTCATAAATGTATAAAATAAAATGCTCTTAAACAATTGGTCTATTTCTTAAATGAAAAATTAACAGCAAATCAAATAAACTTCTTAACACAACAAATCAAAATCGGTTTCTTAAATGCAAAATTAACAGCAAATCAAATAAACTTCTTAACACAAGAAATCAAAATTAACAGCTTTGTGTTGCATTATCACCAATCTTTTCCTTCTTTTTTTCTTTTGATAAATTTGATTAGGCATGGAGCTAAAGCATAAAGAACAAGAAGAAACAAACGCAAGTATGCAACTATCTGTGAATTCAAAATGAAAGAAAAGTTAAGAAATGGACCTACCAGTTGATGATCCGAAACGCTTCATAGTCAATCCTGTGAGGAGCACTCCCTTCTCCGATTATGCAATACCCAAAACCAAACCATAACCCAAAACCAAACCTTAACCCAAATCCAAACCTAACCTAAACCAAAACCTTACCTAAAGAAATCCATGGACCCAACGAAAGGAGGCTTCGGTTTGGGTGTAGGGGAGAGAAGAGACAGCGTTGGGCGAAGGGGAGAAACTGGGCGAAGGGAGAGGGGTCTAGGTGGAGGGAGGGCTGGGCGAAGGGGAGAGAGGGCTGGGCTGGGGAAGTGAAATTGATGGTGGCATCCTTGGCTTTGTGAGAGAGAGATAGTGAGATAAGGCTTTGTGTTTGTTTCTGCGTGAAGAGAATAAGATGAGAGATAGGGTTGAAACATAAAGTGAGTCATGTGTGGGAAAGGCTGAGCATGTGTGATTAAAAAAACTATTTGTTGCAAATAACTCTCAGCTACAGTGGGCTGTTATCTCTAGCAGCCCACTGTAGCAACGAGTCAAAATATTAAACCAATTAGATAAATTAACAACCTTGCTGTATAGTGTGTTTTTAGTGTTTGGGTTGCTAAAATGACTATTTAGTCATTTTAGCAATCTCATTGTGATTGCTCTAAAGAGTTTTGGTGTAAAAATCAAGTCACCATTAACTCTATTGAAACTTTGAAATAGTTACATTAAGAGGGGCCCACCTCTCATGTGAGACAATTGCTCTTGAAGGACCCAATAAATTTCCTATACTAAGAGGAGGTTTAAGTTGAATAACAGCTTCTTTTATGCATGACATTGTGTGTTAAAAACTAAACATGAATATTATAACCTGGCGGGAGATTGTTGTATATTTTGATACATATACGTAGGTTGTATTATTAGAAGTTGGACAGCACAAAAATCCAATTGTGAAAGCGAGGAAAAACATTTCTGCAAAATCTCAATGGAGAGAGAGAGAGAGACCTATTTGGTGCACATTATACTATCCTATCTAAATAACGACCAGAGGAACAAGTAAACCCCGGTGAGGGGTTTAGTGGTAAGTCCCCGTCCGCCTCGCCATTAGTGCTTGAGTTTGAGTTGCCTTTTGCACCTGAGGCTGTAAGGCCATCTAATGCAGGATTTATTCCGTCAAGATTCAGGAAGGAAGTTTAAAAATACAGGTTTTTTTGGTTGAATAAATAGTAAAAACATTAATTAGAATGTGTTGCACTATTTTGTGTGTCATTAATACTATGTTTTGGTATCCGTTAATACAACCCTTAATATTATTGATAATTTTTTATTTTTAACATGAGCTGCAGCTCACCTCACCCTAGCCCAAGGACGGAGCCAGAATTTAGAGTTAGAGGAGGCAGTTTTGTTGTTGGCTATGTGCAGCAGTTCTGGCCTCCAGCTCTATTGCTTAATTAATTGCTAAGGGATTTTCTATTTTCTATTTATTAGTGTTTTGTGCTTTTGATGTGTGCATTGTTGCTGGCTAAGAACAAAATTATTTTATTTAAATTTTTTTAAAGGTTTGGTTTGTTTGTTTTGGTTAAAATTGGTTAATTAAACTTAATTGTTTTTAGCTTTATTATTGGTAATTTTTGATGTTCGGCTAATTTTTTTTGGGCTTGTACCTATAAATTTTTTTATGGCCTTTAGAAAGAGGAAAACGCTAGAGTTACAATTTTTATTTTACAAATTATTGATGTGGTGAGTGGTTATTAGTAAGTAAAAAAGTGATGTAATTGACAGGTCTAGATGCAAACCAATAAGAATTTACAACTTCAACAGTTTGTAAAAATATTTTAAAAGAGTTTGTGACTATAGCATAAATTTTAAAAGAATCAATAATATTATTAAGAGGGGAGCAAAGTGTAATTTTATAGAACAAAATTGCTAAAATTAGTAACTATATACATATTAATATTTTTTATAAAAAAAAAAAAAAAAAAATTAGGGGGGGCTATTGTCCCCCAATGCCAAAGTTTACCTACGTCCATGCCCTAGCCCAACTCAATTCAATCCATCCTTCTTTTCTATAGAGACTGTAGGAAAAAACTTATGCACTTCAAGAGCAATGCTTTCTCTTCTCACATAAAGAGTGGGCTATACACATGGGTCCCATCATGATGCTCACCTCTCATGTGAGAGGAGGGAGCATTGCTCCTTGAGCATGTAAAAATTACCCGAGAAAGTAGAGGTATATTGTCTCTTGTTTTCAACCTTCACTTTGTAATTGGCCAATCGAGTATAAAATACGGTTTGAAAAAAAGGGTCTGTACTGACATGGCAGCAACATGCCTTTCTTTATGAAGTCCAATGTTTTCACCATTAAGTGCGTTAGGTCGTCATTGGTTTTTCACGCCTGGCTGTCTTTTTTGTCATAATTATTTTCATTTTTTTTAGTCTATATATATATAGTTATATATATTGTAATTAGTGTAAGAAATAGTTTGTTGAGAGCATGAAATAGGGTAAAGGAACTAAGGCTTTAGTGTTGGTGTAGGATTTGATTTTTTTCGTATTTCAAAAATTCATGCATGACTAAACAATAAAAGAAGTACTGGCCCATAAATATTGCTGGTGCAGCGTAAAACAGTTTTCAGAAATCGTTTTCCTTGTATTTGAGGCCGGCTTGACTTGGCTCGATATAAAATGTTTTTCAAATGTAAAAATATGTATATAATTCGGCAAAGTCTCTCTCTCTCTCTCTCTCTCTGGAGTGATGGTGTAAAATGGTTGTAGGGAAAATGAAAGTGTAAAACAATTTACACTCCCACCCACACTATTTTACAGTCAAAATGAAATTGACCGTATTTTCCAGTTCACCCAAACACCCTGTTAGGTGTAAAATATTTTTCATATATGTTTTTGACTCGAAACAAACACAGCCAAGTGTTTTGGGGTGCCTAAAATTTTGATCAAATTTAAAACATTTTTGGTTAGCCAAGAAAACCCGAAGCAGCATGGCCCGCCTACACTAGAGACACTACCCCAAACACTAGTTGGAAAGAATTTTTTTTAACGAACCTTTTCAATTAATTTGTTGGTTTTTAACATATATACAATAGTTTCATAACAAATTTTATGTGGTAAAATGTTACCCACCAATAACAGCTTTTTGTATAAGATTTATTTTAAAAATGTTGTGGAAGTAGCATTACTCTAAAAATAATTTTGGCTCCTCAAACATAATCCTAAACCCCTTAAACAAACCCAAAAAAAAAAAAAAAAAAAAAACTCTTAAATGACATCAATAAAAATTAGTCCAAATATCCACACACAAAAAATCCAAACAAAAACAAGACTAAACCAAACAACAAGTGAATAAATTATTCAACAAAAAGCCTATTAAAAAAAAAAAAAAGATAAAAATTCCTAATCATTTAAATTTGTAACTTGTTCACCCATTCAATAAAAATAATCATAATTTCATTTGTAATTGGCTTTGCAATCACAACAATTTTTCTCTCTTTAGTGACTTGGATTTTAGTTGTAGCAAATATTATCTCTCTCTCAATTTTTCTATTCTCTATTATTATTTCAGACTCTCTCTCACTCTTTTACTCTTAGTTCCAAGAAATTGTAATACTTCATATATTTGTGTGGTTTTTTTTTTTTTTTTTTGGTAACATTGATATATTCAAGTTATCTCTTTATTAGATTTTATATAATATAAATTTCTTAATCACCATCAAAAAAATTTTCCAATGCCGCCATTGCACCTAGCTAACTTCCCGTCTAATTTATTGATGCCATTATATGGGTATTCTTTAATTATTATTATTATTATTTCAAAACCCCGTACAAGCGTGGTTATATAGGTGAGAAAAATAGGGAGTAAGGACTTAATTCAAGGTTGCTCATGACTCTTAAATATATAATGAGGTTTAATTACGGTACTCAAGCAATGAGTATAGAGATAGAGACAAATCAATATGATGTTTATGTAGAATTTAGTGGCACTTAGTTATGATGTTATATATTGATAATCCAAATAGTTGAACACAGATTGCTGTGCCGCCACCAATACACTAAAGGTATCAAAGCCCGTGATGATTCCAAGCCAATAACTACAATCACTTTACCCATCTAAAATACCCCATGCAATATTAATATTCCGTTCAATTCCAACTAGTTTTCTCATAATGATTAAGTTTGACAAAATCATGCAAAACTTTCAAGGAGTGAAGGAACGAGAGCGAGCATGAATGATAGAAAAAGTTGGGAGTCTTACCACAATACTACAAAGGTAGAGAAGTCGGCAAAATGAGGGATGGAGAGACTACGTGCATTGCGGCACTCAAAGGAAAAGGAAGCAATATGAGCGAGGAAGGAAAAGGATAAATAAATATGTTAAGGCTTTTAGGCTCAATAACAAAGGACGAAACATATATACAGTAATTATGAGTTTTAGTTAGCTCAATTGATAAAGTTTATGATGGTTGAATAAGAGATCTAGAGTTCAATCCCCGTCTACATCAAAAACCAATGGTGTCTTGGTCTGATGATAAAGAACTATCATCAGGAACCGATGTCATAAGTTGAAACTCTCTCCCAAAAAAAAAAAGTGCAATACCTTAATTGCTGTTTTTTAGATTCCCTTCTTAAAATTCAGTCTTGTGGCTACTTTACTAAAAATACACTTTCATTCCATTATAAAAAAAAGAAAAAAGACACATGTCTGAATTTTAAAAAGAAAACCTGAGAAACAGTACCTAAGTACTATATCTAAATTTTCCCATAACAAAATAGCCCAACTCTGTTTTTATTGTTTAACAACCTGCCTAATTAATAAATAAAAGAATTTATTTTATTATTATTTTTGTCAACATACTTTTTATAACTTCTAGGCTCATAAAAATTGACTACTTGAAAATTTGTATTTTGAAAATTTTCCGGTTGTTACAAATCCACTAATGAATGTATCCTAGGCATGCATTCATCATTCACCATTCATCATTCATAACATATCATTACTCATCATACACGGAATCTCATTCATATCCATATCATTGACCATTACATCATACCATGTTCATATGTATATGCATGCTTAGGTTAAAGCACACCATGTTCATATCCCAACCTGTGTGTAAGTCTAGGGTTTTATTGGGTATTTGTCCATTTTTTAAATGTTCCAATTAGATGGTTTGCTTGGTCATGAACTATTAAAAATTGACATTTCTAGGACTTTGTCATTAAGGAGCGAGGGCTTAGGTCATAAGGGGTATAAACTAGGGTGTTTATGATAGTCACCACCTATCTTCGACCTTATCTTGGCCTCATTGGCGTCGGACTCCTCTCAACCTCAATTCTTTTAGCCATAACAACCACAACCTATTTTAGGCCTCATCTCGAGCTCAATTTCCTAGACCTCAGATCTTTTAGCCTCAGTAGCCATGACCTATTTTAGGCCTCTTCTTGGCCTCAACATCTCAACCTTGGTTCTTTTGCTTAATTATTCAAATTACATGCAAATCACGTGGAGGCATAATCAAATCAACAAACTAAATTAGATGCATTGAAAAATAATTTTGACACGGAGATTTGATCACGATAGGGAAAATCTTTGCAGACAAAAACCTTAACGGGTGAATTTTAGGTTACCACTCCCGAAAAATTCACTAATCAAGAAACAGGTGATTATAAGAATAAGGAATCTTTCCCTACTAGTTTATCTCAAAATACCAACCTACAATTAAACATATACTCTAATTCTCAATTAGATTTGTTCTTGTAGAGACTTCTCTTCGCACAAATCCCAGTACATGACTAACAATACAACAACTTGATTGTTATTGTTTGATGCAGAGTTCTTCAATCTATGCTTATAGATCTGAAAGCAGCTTGGTACAAAACCTTAAGGCGCACAAGAAGTCCCAACAGCTCCTATAAAGCATGTATCTCAATATGGGTCTCTATGTGTGCGACGACGGTTATAAAATATTGCTTTTATATATTCACAAAACTTAGAGCACGAAACCCTAGAAAAGCCTAGTCATCATAGGTTGAAAACATATATGAAATTTCAAAATCCACGAAATTAGATAGATTGAGAGGTGTCAAGCTAGGTATCGAGGTTTATTTAATCTCGATAGTTTGAAGGTATCAAGTTAGGTGTCAAGATCTTCTGTTCCATTTCTTCTTTTTTTTTTTTGGTATTGTTTCTTGAATATTCTTCATGTCTTCAATAATATTACTTGTTACCATTTATAAAAGTACTTAGTGATGTTCTTGAACACACTAGAAACTATCCAATTATAAGTAAAATGCATTTTTATCAAATAATATGTCAATTACATAAAATATGACCCTAACACTCTTTTTGAGGGGATGACAAACTAGCAAGTCACGGAGTCCCGCCAAAGCCAATCCCATACTCGTCTATAAAATCCCTCACATTCTGTAGAGTGAGGTAAGCAACCCTGGGCACTGTTATTCTGCCATTTTCATCTATTTTCTTCTTTTGTTGCTGTTTCGTTTCTTCTCTAAAACTTTCACCCACCCTACAATAACCAAAACTAGATGACCACCTGTAAAACTTCTCATATACAGTTATGGGTGGGGGCATCAATCGCCAACAACTCTCCACCAGAAAAAGCACCCATTTCGGATTAGTTAATAAAATAGTAGGACTTTATATGCTAATTCAATGAAAAGCACTGCCAAAGTCTTCGACATTTAGCTTCCATTTATGGAATGGTACTAACATGAATTTAAAAATATATCGTGACCCAATTTCTGAATTTTCTAATCAACATAAAATAACAATAAAGTTATTTACTGCCCTTTTTGGACTAGCGGCATCTCATGTACTTTTCCAGAATTTTTGGATCAGAACTTTTCTAACTGCCTATCATTAAAGATTGGGTTTAGGATTACATTAATTTTACTTGTGCCTAATTCTTTATATGTAATCGAAGGAAATAAATAAAGGGATCAATTTCAGAAACCGATTCACTATTTTCTAGACATTTTATTGTGTAATGAGTATGTTATCACTTTATTTTTGTAAGAAAATTCATAAATGGGGTTACCATTTGTAATGATGGTGTGATTAGTGTCGGTAAGCTTTAAAATAGATAATTACCATTAACTTTCTGGTTAACGTTTCACTAGACAACTTTGTTTATAAGAGGATTTGATTATGTTTATGTTGGAGTCGATTACTTTGCTAAAACAATAGTTTTTTTTTTCTCTCCAAAAGTGTAAAAGCGATAGAGTTAATTATTTTGCTAAAAGATGATTTTATTTTATTTTAATAGATTTGCTTATTGGTTCAAACGTGGATTAAGTTATAATTGTAACTAAAAAAAAAAATGCGATTCAATCAATCGCTTTACAGTCCCTTGCACGCAAACTATGCAAACAATCACAAAAATTGCAAACCATCAAATCAAAGTTGCTAATAATTCAAAAGTCACGAGGATGTGCAAAGATCAGAAATAAGTTACAGGGATTGAAAGCAAATATGAAGGAGATTTTAAAGACATGAAAAACACACTAATTACTGACGGATCAAGAAAGACGGAAGCTTTAGCCACAATGTTGGGTAATTATTGAATTTATTGTTGATTAGACTCTTAGAAAAGAAGACATGAAAAAGTAAAAAAAAAAAGGTCATTCTAAAGGGCACGATAAAAATGGGAATTCAACACCTGTTTTATTATAAATTATTTTTTAAATGCACACTCAATTGGATGAATTCTCTTTGTGAGCCCACCTTACCCCTTGCTTGATTCTTTTCTTCTTTTTTATTTTCACCCTAACATTTTTAGGTTGCCTTTATAGGTTTTCAACCTAATGGGTATTCTTTCTTTTTCTTTTATTTGTCGCATTTTACTTGCCTTAACTTATGCTTGGACCACCTTCGCAGGTGTAGACACCATGTTCTGCAACCTCCATTTAAACTAGCAATATTATCTTACCCCAAAATGGCTTAAAAAAATAATTCTCAAGTTGAATTTATCCTAAAACTTATAAAAAATCGAAAACCCAGTAAGGTTGGAGGCTCTAAGTTGGCATTTTGAGTCTTTGACACCTACACAAAGTGTTGAACGACACTCAATGCCTTAGGCCCAATTTGTTTAATTAACTTTTTTTTTACAAAAGTTTAAGTTGTTAGGAAATAGTAAATTTAATCACTTAACCATGAACTTAGAATCTCCTACTCAGATACTATGTTAAATTATTAATTCTTCCAAAAGCTTAAGTTGTTAGGAAATTGTAATTTTAATCACTTAACTATAATTCTAACACAATTTTCAGCAATTATCTTCAGTTTTTCTTATACCAACACGCTTACCTGATCTTTATTGGAGATAAGTATGAGATTAATCCAGCATTGGAGAGTCTGATATTCATTTAAACACAACGGGTTTTGCGGTTTTTATGTCTAGGAATCAGTTTACATAGGATGTTATGAATAAGAATAAAAGAGTTAACTGTCTGAAGAATAGGTGTATCCCAATGATTATTGAAGAGATTCTAAGAATTGAGTGTCTGTATGTAGGCTACGAACGCATCCTACGTTTGCTTTACTTGATGAGTTTCACCTTTCTTTATTGTCCACTAATTACGATAGGTTTACTTTACTTGACGAGGTTGATGAGTTTGATATTGATGGTTGGTCGGTCGGCAAGATTTATTGGAAGCTAGAGAGGGAACATACGGGTTGAAATTGCTTATCCAAGCATTGGTTGAGAGCTCATCTTGAATGGGTAAATGGTAAGTGAGTGTTTTCAAAGAAAATGGTGTGATGATGCATTCTTTTGCTTTTGAGTACTACTAGGTACTAGCTGATTGGTTCTTTTCAATATTTCATTAATATTTGTAATTCTTTTGCTTGAACATCAATGGTCTTTTTTTTCTTTCATTATGGAAAGTGATTGTCAACTAAGATTCTTGACTTTATGTTTGCATGCCAAGAAAAATCCTAAGAAGTTATTTTATTTTATATTTTTAATTTTTTAAAAGTTTTTTTTTGAGTTATTTAATTGACTTGACATAATTTGGTTTGCCTAACTAAAACACATGATAAGCTTAAGTGGCATATGATGGCCACCTCATGCCCGGATGTGAACGAAAAGTTTAAATTAAACTGCTATATAATGTTAGGCATCACAATTCAAATTTTTAAATTTTAAAGGACAAAATTAAAATCACCTTAAACTTTATTCTTTTCAATAGTACAATGCAAATCTTTCATCTTAGAAATTTATTAGGTAGTCCGGAAGTATACTTTTTTCCTCTCATATGAGGGTGGACCTTATAATAAGTAAGACCTACCCCTATATGAGAGGGAGGAAGTATACTCTCCGAGTACCAATAGTAACCCTTTCATCTTTGTCTTTTTGAACCCCAAATTTGATTCTTACAATTTGGTTAGATTTGGCAATGTTATGCTCAACTTTTTGACAGAAACATCAAAATTACTATACATGGAAAGTTTAAGTGCTCACAATTCTCTATAATCGCAAGCAAATGTCACACTGCTTCCTTGTTTTTATGAAACAGTAATTGTCTTTTTATGTCCTTACAACTTCCAAATATTCACTTATTGTCTTCAATGATAATTACAGGTTGCATTTAACACCACAACCAATTTTTATTTATTATGAAGATCCAAGCTAAAGCATCCACCCAGGAATGAACCCATGGACATTTTGTGCTGGAGCTCCAACATTCATCTCCTCTGAAGCTACTGGATTGTATCTGTTACCAATGAAATTTCAAAACAATATAAGAAGAATAGTATCAAGTATGGAAGGAATAATAATACTTAATGAATTACTGGAAATTAAGAGGGTCAAGGGTACCCAATTTGCAGTGTGGAATTGCCTCCCAAAGGTTGAAAGAACCCCTCTGATTGAGGAAGAAGCTGGCTATATTGAAAGCTCTGGCCTCCAGCTTCCCATGCTTGTCGAAGGGGAACTTGTGCATTATTGCTTTCATCCAACTGTAATGTAGAGAAGATTCATGGCATGCATTTTCTTTGAAAGCCTATCATATATTAGCTAGAGTGGCAAGAGATTAAGGGAGAAGATAAACTGAGAAAAAATGTCAGCAGCATAGCTAGTCATACAAATTTCGAGTAGTTCAAATCGCCTAGTCATGACCTGTTATCTTGAGCTTACTATTTTCATATTTGCAAACAAAATTTAACATTGTATCGATACCTTCTTCCTAAGTGATCTGTTTGCTTCCACTAGCATGTGTTCCTGAACCAAAATGAGGGGCAGTATATATCAAAAGCGGGAGGCAAAGAAGCATATAAAAAATAGACATGTTTTGAGACCCATACCCTATTTTGAAGATCAACAAGCTGATCAAGCATATATTGAGTCTGGAAAACATGTAATAACTAGTCAGAAGATCTCATCAAATGCATTACAGAATTGTAGTATCAGAAAATGTAATTTTAGATTTGAACTGAAGAAAAGACCATTTCATCATGCACCCAATATTACCAATAAGATAAATATCTAATACAAATTACCATTTGTCCCCAAAACATACACACTATCACGAGATGGTAAATTTGATTATATAAACATTATTTTAACACTTCTTTACACATCTGAGTCCAGATTTCCTCTTAAGCGATTCTCCTTTATATATGATACTCAACATATACAATTTTTAACTTTACAATTGGGAGGTAAAATAGAGATAATGTTCGAACTGATAATCACATTAAATTGGGGTAAAATAGAATGGATTCAGAGTTCGAACTCAAGATTACTTGCTTTGATATCATGATAAATTATCACTTATTCCAAAAACTTAAACTATTAGAAAATTGTGACTTTAATCATTTAACAATTATCTAACAAAATATAAAATCTAGTCGTTTAGGTTTACACAATGCTGACAAGAAATAGAAACTGACCAGGGTTACATTGGAGTCTAAACCAAGCTGAACAGGCTGCCATGAGCCAACTATTCAAATCACTCAACCAAGCTGCTCAAACTGAGGTTGGTGAAGAGCAAGTAGTACAGACAAGTTTTGTAATTAACTCTACCTAAAATGTTTTCCTATTGTGGTTCAACAAAAAATTGACAATCAGTTGCTCACTAAAGCAAGTCTTACGTGACCAACGCAACAGAAAAGTAAGTCAAAACAATGTCAGTAAAGGGAAAGATGTCCTTATCGAATTTGGTTTTATAAGGACAAAAACAAGATTGTCAAGGTTTATGGAAAGGATAAACTGGCCTATCACATGACCCTGGCTTGAAGTGAATGGCTGAAAACGATTCTAAAATTACCACAAGTACTACAGCAATATTAGGTTTGATACCAGCTTCAACCTAACTCACTTTTGCCAAAATTCATGGAAACTTTCGGCTAAGAGCCTAAGCCGAAGCTTTGGTGTGTAAATTAATTTAGGACCAAGATTTGCCAGGATAAGCCTTGGTTATTTTTGCAATCTCACTTGCATAAGAGCTTTAAGTTTGATGTATGACAGAATACAAATCAGTTTTTATTATTTGTTAATTTGTTATTATATATTTTTATGTAATTTTCATAAACTTAGATATTATGTGTTTATTTCCTTATCTGTAACAGTATTAGGGTGCATAGGAAGAATTTAATTACAATCAATTTAGAAGTTCTTTTACTTGGTAAAAAAGTTTTATGAAGTCTATATAGTTAGCCTTCACAATGTAATATGAAAATCATTATCAACAAATTAAAAGTCTCCTGAGGCTTTTTCTATTATTCTTCTTTGTGAACTTAAACATTTAAAGATTGTGTCAAGTTAAAATGAGTTTTATCCCTTTCATAGAAATCTGGAAGTGTGCAAATTGCCACATTATTAAAAAATCTAAATAACGTAGCAGACTACATATCTTTAGATTTTTAAAATCTAAATTAAATCATAAGAGTATTCGCATTAACTTGTGTAAAATTTTATGTTTATTTTAGGATAACATACTTTTTCTATTTTACTTAACTACTTTTTAACTATGTTGCACGGACACGGACACGGACACAGGGATACGCCAATTTTTTAAAAATAAGGACACGACATGGCGGGGACACAGCGGTTAAATAATTAATTAAATTTTATATTTAGGCATATTTTTAAATATTTTTAGACATAAAATACGTTTATGTCTAAAATTTAAATTAGGCAACTGACTGAGCTGATTTTTCACTTTCAATATTCATTTTAGTAAAATCACCTATAATATTTAACTTTAATAAATAAATAAATAAAACTATAGCAGGAAACACAAAAACAAAAATCACTAAATTTATAATGGATTTTACTAATGTGTGTCCTAAGGGCACAAAATACTAAACCAATTTTGAAAAAAGTTTATCAGGAATTGAAAAATTTTTGACAACTTTTTTAATTCTTAATAAAAAAATTTCAAAAATAGATTTGTTAACAGGACCCATTTATAATAAACATTATAATTTGAGGCAAAACAAAAGGCTGAGGGGCCGAGTAAAGAAACAGAGTAACGAGACAGTGAGAGTGGGATTAAAAAAAAAAAAACGCGTTATAAGTAACCCACTAACCCATTCAGTCATTCACTCAAACCAAATGGCCGAATATCTGAAAAAAAAGAAAAAACGGAGAGAAGCTTAAAGAGGTAGGACCTGACGCCGAGAGAGAGAGAGATCGGAAGGGACAAGCACGATGTCGACGTCGATGGAGCTCGCCGATCGGCCCGATCTAGCTCCGGCGAGGAACAGAGGGCAGCGGCAGCAGCGGGCAGAGCAGAGGGTGGGTGGGTTGAGAAGTGAGAACTTGAGATGTGGGTTTCGGGACTTCTCAGGCTTGTTGTTTCACAAAATCAATGGTATTGGTAAGTCAAAATTTGTGATTTCCTTTTTTTTTTCACCGCTGGCGTGTCGGAGCCGTGTTGGAGAAGCGAAAAAAAAAAAAAAAAAAAAAAAAAAAAAAAAAAAAAAAAAAAAAAAGAGACTCTCGCCGGACACTGGAATCTGGCGAGTCGTACCCGTTCCGGTGTCCGACACCGACACGATGCCACAAATGGCGTGTCTGTGCAACCTAGCTTTTTAAAAACATTCACATCAAATGATTTATTCTAAACTCTATTTCATTAAAATATCAAATTTTAAATTGAACCATAAGAGCATTCACAATAGACAAAATGGACCATTTTTAAAATGAAGAGTAGCTCTTATGGTGCAATAATGTTATTACTTATTAGTGAAAAATGTTAGGTTCTAAATATTTAGGATTAAATGTTTAGGTTCTAATTTTATGTATATTGGACAATCGAGTACAATAACATGTCTAGTATAAGATATTTATGTCTTAGAATAGGTTTAGACATTACTTAAGTTGATTCAAGTCAAGATTCAAGAACATTCAAGCTGTAGAAAGAAGAATTCAGAAACTGCAAGACTCAACTGATCGTGTCCTTCAACCGATCGAGACACGAATCTGTTGAATTTCAAAGAAGGTCCAAAAGCCCATGAAACGTTTAGAATTTGAGTCCAACATTGCTAGGTATAAACTAAAAACTCTAATATACATTTTCCAAGACTTGTGAGTTACTCCTGTGAGATTCTGTAACCTTCTAACTTAACAAGCATCTACTAGATTGATATTGCCTGAACCAGTGAAGATAAATTGTTGCAACAAGATCAACTACTGCTGATAATCTAAAACTTTGAGTGGAGATCTCAAAGTCACAAACAGGAATGTTTGTGTGCAACAAATTCAGAATAGAAGTGCCTGTAAATTCGGAACTGCGTGTGGTTACGTGAGTAAGTACAACAAGAGGTAGCACTAGATTTAGGGTTAAATCTATCGTAAAAATTTTCATTCTATTTAATGAATTGTTATCTTGCAGATTGTTTATGTTAAATCCTCCCCAAGTTTTATACCTTGAAACTGGGCAATTTCATTAGTTTTCTTAAGTCATCATATCGTTAGTGTTCTTTACTTTTCCGCTGTGTATGATATAATTTATTATTTTTTAACCTAAATTTTCATAATTGACCTAAGTACCAACTGAGCTATTATATTAGGTTAAACAAACTGTGTTTTACAGGGGTCTAAAATCCATAAAAAAAAAGTTGGTGAAAATATATGAAATGACTAATGTTAGGCTTTGTTCTCTTTAGATCCAATTGGTTAAAGATGCACTTCCACTTGTCGTAGCATGTGCCACTCACACGACAACATGATTTTAAATCTTACTAAAACGAATGTCCAAATATGGATTTTTTTTTTTTTGATAAGTTTACATACATATTCTATGGGTCTTGAATCACCACATTACCTTTTACCTAGGATTTACAAGGGTAAAAGATACCAGCTTAGCTAGAGTCCATCAGCCCACTTGTAAGGAAATTTTTTAAACTGAAACTCTTAGTAAATTTGACATATGATGGTGCACTTGTGAGTTGTGACTTCAATATGTGCATCAGCCCATCAGCAACTTTGATAGACAAGATGGTAATTATTTATTAACTGACTGAATACATGAGCTTTATATTGTTACAAAAATTCTTTACCTTAGTTGACCTAATTTGGTTCAAGGATGTCTCCAGTTGACGCTCAAGTTGCTCCAGCTCCTTTGTGTTTAATGGGCCCAAATCTTCCCCAAGGAGATTTCTACAACGTTCAAGATCAAGAATTCAAAATAAATTCTACTCAATCTTGCTGCTTGTACAGATTGTTTGGTAAGCAAATATCAACACATAACTTGCAGCTTAAGTTAAACAAAATTTTTTTCTTTGGGTTAGTAAATTGGGCACACTCAAAAGAATAATATTCAAGTAACACAATAAAAGGCACTAATCAATCTGCACAATTAACGACTGTAGATTACCTCTGAGCTCGCTGTAGAACCTCAACTTTTGCTTTTAGCCTCAAATATTCCTGGTAGCTGCTCTGCTTGGGAACATAATGAACATAATCAAGTTTTGTCATGACAAGCAAAATTGCTCCTAAAGAACATACATATGGGCCAAATTTCACATTGAATATGCATAAAAACTCATGTAAATAGCATGCGTAAAATATGATAATTTTTGGATAAAAATGTCTTATTATGGAAAAATTATTATAAGAGACTGTCTCATGAAACCTTCCTCTCACAACATGTGGGTCTCACAGGTGTGTAGAGTCCACCAAATATAAGTGACATTCTATAAAACAATATCATGTGTATGATCCATATATTGACGATGTCATCTTTGGTATGAGAGGCATGAGAGAAAACTTCAAGCTACCTGAGTCTCATTGATTGGTCGGCTGGCTTCCAATGCACTATAACTGCACTTTTGGTACTTTTCAAGTGTTTTCAACATGCTAAGATGGAAGGAAAAAATAATCAGAATGAGTCCATTTGTTTAACAGCTAGCTAAAATTACAAATCACTACAATATATAAATAAATAAAAATACCATTTAATTACTACATCTTTAAAGCAAGACGCTCAATATGTGTGAGTATATAATAAAATTGGAGTAAGAAGAATGAACTTTGTGAATAGTTATAAAGTAATTAATCAAGATGCAGTATAAACTTTGGTATAAGAAGATGTTATCCTTTACCACGTCCAGTCATCCACACAACTATTACATTATAGGATGTTGAGAACTTATTATGAACCACTAAAAATCCCATTACTAAATCCCCATCACATGTCTTTCATCAGGATTTGTATAAATATGATATGAGGTAAGACAAGGAAATTGTGAGCTTCCAACTGCACGTTGCACTGCAACCAATTGCATGCCACCATGCAATAAATATCTTTCCACAAATATTCTTTTCTACTTTTTGAGGGGATCATCAAGGTTAAGTACTGTTTAAACTAGCTAGCTAGCTGGGATAATAGTGGGTTTAACTATGTATATAGGAGTTGTTCTTCTCTAGTGCTCAAAGTTAAGCCTACAAAAATGAAATAAATTCTCCCAGTGTAGTCTAGTGTACAACTGGGTGGACTCTAGCTAGTACAGTAAACTTTATTAGATACATTTGATTTTTCGAGTAAAAGTTGTTGATAGTGAAAGGTATTGGAAGTTTATACTTTCTATATGATTGAAGACTAAATTAAGGTATTGATTATTGGAGAAAATTGGGAGATTGTAATAAATCAACAAATAAATTGAGAGGAAAATGTGGAATTGAAGCAATCAATTCAAAATTTTATAAGGTTGTAGGCTCCTTTGGGATTATGAATTTTCTTCAAGGGGATGCCAATTGCATATAATGCATATTCAGTAACAAATTAGAAAAGCTAACTGCTAAGTTATGCTTTGAAATGTCTAATTTTCTTATCATTAAAGGACGATGGTGCACCTTACCAGAGAACAGGGATAGATGGCATATATGCAATATAGGAAGGAACAATGTCAAAATGCTTATGGGTTTCTTCAAGGTTGTCTATGATATAAGGTAAGAAGTTGGAACAGATTAGAGGTTTAAATGATGAAATATAGAGTGCAACCCTAACTTCGTGGATAGGTTTATGTACAATTTGGTATCTTAAGTTGACCTTTTGCCAGAAAGATGCATGAAAGACTAACTCATCTTTGGCTGGATGTCATCTAGGCTTCACTTAAGGAGCTTCAACCATGACCTATTAAAAGCAACTTATCTGAGTTATCTCTAAGCACACCTTATGATATATATGTTAATATTTTCATGCATGTATTTTTTTTTTTTTTTTTTTTTGAGATAATATTTTCATGCATGTAGGTTTCTTTACATAGCATTGATATGTTGTCTCTCCTTTTTCCCCCTATATTTTTTGTAATTTTTAATTGGTATATCACCTACACACTTAAAAGGCCTTAAATCAATGAGCTCAGCCTTAATCTCATTCTTATAGGAGGAAGAAGTACTATTTGACTTAGAGCTCATTAGATACCATAATGCCTTTTCTTCTTTTTCCAAGGAATATATATTTTAATGGTGAGGCATTTGGCTTATATTTAATACATATTTAAATATATATATATATATATATATTAATATATACAAAGTCAAATAAAGAATCTGTAAAAAAAAGTAATTAATATATATATATATATATATATATTTTTTTTTTTTTACTGAAGACCAAAAGTGATTTAATAAAAAAAAATTAATATTGTATTGCTTAATTTTAATATAGTAGTGTCTTCTAACTTATTTTAACTAACAAGTAACAAAAACTCCATTGATATATATATATATATATATATATATATGATGAAAAAAATGTAAGCTTTTAAAAATTACATAGCAATATAAAAATGAGTCAATAAAAGATAAATTCTTTTATTTTATTGTAGGCAAAACTTAGGTTGAGTACTTTAGATTTAGGTGTAGTGCATTAAGTGTAGTGAAATATTTGGTTGCATTCAACAATAGAAAACAAATGGTGTTATTATTTTCAAAGACTAACAAGTTCAATTCAACTACCATTTCATTCAAGACTTGGAATTTTAAACCCTTTTTATCTCTTCAATCATTATAAGAACTAATAAATAACTGAAGTTTTATTCACTACAATATAGTCAAAAACACAATTATCAAGTCGGCCATATTTGTGTAACTCAATCCAACACTCATCATTACTTGTTGAGTAGGAAGGGGAAAATAATAAGAAAATGTTTATATGCATGCATATAAACCTAAGTTCTTATTATTCTACTCATAAACCCATTTGATGTTTGGAAATTTTCGATTCATTATCTACATGTGTACATGGAGAAAAGTTTTTAAAAAGTAGACATTGAAACAGTGTGATATAGAAATTTAATTCCTATTTCAATTATTATAAAGAAATGATTGTATCCATGTCCAATTCCAACAACGTAACTACAAGTCTACAACTATATAAAGAAGTTACATACAAGGGGGAAATTAACTATACAGAAGAATCCAAAAAGGAACATAATCATTGTGAAGAAAATAGAAAAGAGATTGAGGTATTTGTGAGGAAAATGTGAAAAAAGAAATTGTAAAGGTAAATAAGTAATGAATGAATGGCTAATAAGTGGAAATAAATAACATACAAACTAAAGGTCAAAATCGTCATGAAAACAAAATAAATTAAAAAGAAACTAAAGAGACTTGTGCAGAAAAGATAGGGAATAATAAAAATAAGACTTTGAATAATGAAGGAACCGCTAAATAAAATAAGGGAAAGAAAGATAACCAAAGATCAAAATCATTGTTTTTTTTTTTTTTTAGAAAAAAAAAAAAAAGAAAAAGAAAAAAGAGAGAGACTAAGAGATTTTTTGAAGAAAATAAAACTATGAAAGATAATATATATATGAGATGAAAGAAAAGATTATCAATATCATCAGTAAACCACAACTCTATTTTTATTTTTAGTTTTTTACAGGAAGATTGTGAATTCTTTATTCATGACAAGTAAGATGGATTACATCATGAGCCAAAGCTTGCTCAATACCTCAACTCTAAATTTGGGAGGAACTTTTACTCCAAAAATAAAGAAAATAAAAATTGAGAGAAAATCTCAGCAAAAAATCCTAGACATCATTTATTATTATACATTTCATTATATTTATCGTCACGAATATAATGTGACCACTGTCTAAATATATATATAGACACACATAAAATAGTACCACTAACAACAAAGTTAGATTATCTAAAGTTCAAAAAGAAAAATTACACCAACCCATCATTCCTTTTTTTTTTTCATTCACTCAAATATTTAGCATAACTCTTGTGCTCATTTAGTTATTATTGAGTTCTTGAATCAGTATAAATAAAATCCTGGCGAAGCTTCCGACAAGTACAACACATGAAAAATCTAAACTTCAATCTTATTATACAAATCTAGCTTCTTGTCAACATATACATTGTTACCTTTGAGGGTGAAGTTTAACTCGTGTAAAATAGATCTATTCTTAAGCTTTAAAGGGATGAGTTAAGAATTTTTAGTTTAGCAAATTGATATCTATCTAGTTTAGCACCAAAATCAAAACTATACATATTATAAAAAAGAAAATTTAAAACTACGACATCAATGGCTAATAAACAAATAAGGGCACGACATCATACTTAATGCATAAGTTGAATAAAACTATCATACATCATTTAAGAAGAAAGAAAATCTGATACTATGAAAGCCACCAACATCTTCTACCATTTATGAAGGAACTCTTAAGAAAAGAAGTAAGATTATTTAAGGTGGTGATTTGTTAGAAATTGTCTCAAATTCCTAATTTAACTTAGTTTGGGTTTTTCTTGAAGTGGAAGGAAAGTCTAATATTTGTTAAAGAACTAACCTGCAGGAATTCCTTGTCCACTAAAAATTGCATTTTTAGTTAACTAAAGAAATAGATATTGAAGTCTTATAAATAGATAAAAATATAAATGTAGTTGGATTTAGCCAAGAGTATTTGCATATAGGGAGATGTGAGGACTCGTAGAAGAGTATGGAGTGAGTTCCTTTGAAAAGTAACAAGTATTTTTCTATTGTTTAAGTAAGAAAAGACCGTTTGTGTATTGATTTTTTAGAGTGCTATTGAATTAGTTTGCGAGAGTTTTAAAGTTATTTTATAACTTGAAAGTGCATTTTGATTAAACACTTTGTAACCTTCTTGATATAGTGAATTCATCCTCTACAACCTGTGAATATTAGCTATTATCGAATCATATAAATCTTTCATGTTCATCTCTTGAGTGAGGTTGTATCTATTTTTCTTTCTACTCATCTTTGTTTCTATTGTTTGCTTGTTAGATACTCTCAAGTTCATTATAGTATTCACAATCAATTGTGTGTGAGAATTCTATTTGTAGGCTCTTTTGTGCAACATGAGATATCTTAACATTAAAGTGTTGAGTGTGTATTAACTTTGTGTATCTTATAAACTGCATTTCACCTCATGCTCCAGGATACCAAACTGTCATCCTGTCTTACGTTCTTTAAAACATTTTCCACTGAACCAGTACCTTCATGGATCTTTGAACAAGTTCAATATATTATGTATATCAATAGCATCACAAAAAGCTCAGCGATATGAATCTTTTATAAGTCATTCTTTTACAAAAATGCTTTTATGAAGTAATATTTAATATTTAAGTTTTATTCTTGTCTACGTTAATATTAATTGAGTCTTTTAGAGTACAATGGACTATATCATAAATCATAAATAAAGTAGATAATAATGAGCTTGAGTTTTTTAGAGTACAATGAGCTTGAGAATGCAATGGGCTATATCATAAATATAGTATAAGAAGAAAATGTTTTTCATGTTTTCAGCTGTTTATAGTGACCTAAACTTCTGGTCCATTGAAAATATCTTTGGTTGGCCAAGAAAATATGAACATTCTTTTTAATTCCATGCAAAAGTAGTATTTTTTAAATAAATAAAAAATCATACGAGCTAAATGCCTAAAAATTCTTTTCAGAGCAAATTCAAGAGTACAACCAAACGCTAGAAAAACAAACAAGACTCAATCCATTGCTATACGACCAACTATGCTTTATGGAACTGAACTATTAAGAAGCAGTGTATTCATAAAACGAGTACATCTGAAATGAGAATGCTAAGATAGATAGGTGGAAATAGTACCGAAAGATAGGGTTCAAAATAATGAAATTTGCCTAAAGATAGGAGTAGTCACTATTCATGAAAAGATAAGGAAAAGTTACTTAAAATGGTTTGGTCATGTGTAGAGGAGAACAACTTATGCACCAATAAAAAAGAAAGAGTTTATCTAAGTTGAGGAAGCGAAAAAAGATAGAGGAAGACCAAAAATCACATTAGTTGATATAATAAAAAATGACATATCAATTAAGGGAGTAACAAAAAATATAACATTAGATAGAGTAGAATGAAGACAAAAAATATATATGACCAACCCTAAATAATATGTTGAGGATCTATAACCAACCCCAAAATTTTAGGACTAAGGCTTCATTTGTTGTTTTTGTTGTTGTTGTTGTTAATTTATTCATATAGTAAAAGAAGTTCATTAAAGCCTGTATTAATTTAACTTTCTAAATCTCCATTTATTTAACTATTTTTTATTTGGCTTTATTCTTCTTAAATGCTAAGGCTTCCTCGAATTTGCAATACAAATTGAAGCTAAAACTGGTGACCCCTTACTCCTTAGACCTTGGAGTTCTTAAGAATTCAAACTAACCAATCATTGGTGAATAAATTTATTCCTATAAAACTAGCAGCATTGCCTCATAGAAAAACTATTTTAATTCTTTTTTAATTCTTTTATGATAAAGATATAAGAATTAACTTCTGTTCTTGTCTAAGTTAATATTAACTGAGTTAGTTCTTGATGTCGTTTCGCAATAGCAGTTGTTATTAATTATCATATAAGAATTTCAACATCCGCAAATTTAACTTGGGTTTGAATTTCTTAAAATCTTTTAAGGTGATATTTTGAACATATTCATAATATCTCACACCTTAAGATTTAGAACTTGTCATGTCAAAGAAGTTAAAAGAACCTTTAATAGGAAATTTCAAATAGAGAGGATCTTAATACTTTCCATTCACATAGTGTGTTATGTTGTCACTTAACTTCTTAAAAAGTTGCCAAAAATCTTATAGTTCAAATAGTTTGCACCTCTTAGTATTTCTAATTGAGACATCCAGGATTCAATCCCCCTCTCCCAACTATCAAATTATAAAATAAAATAAAATAACTTCTTAGAAAGCTTTTCTCATCATTTTTCATTCTTTCTTCAATTTGCTATTACAATAATTTAATAGGATTTATCCAAGAAACTGCTTATAGCAACAAAAAGTGACATTTATTTCAAGACAACCTTTCTCACAAAAAATAAATTCCAAAACTTTACTTTCATTTGAGATTTGAGAAAGAAAAAACTCAAGAAAACTTCTTTTTATTTTTATTTTTACAATTCGATAGTTGGAAGATGAGATATTTGAATCTTGAATATGTTCGTAATAAACATTATGAAGTGACAACAAGTTAAGCTACAAAATGTAGAGTTAGCGGAAGCTCTGACACTAGATTATTGAACAAAATACTGAACAAAGAGCTTTTATTTAAAACTTGACTATTTAAATTACAACACTTAAAACTTATGGGAAGCCTAATGTGTCTCCACGTATGACACAATTACAAGACTCACTAATACCACACAGCAAAGCTACTCTAGCACACTTAGCTTTTACAAGACACACACCAACTCTCTAGACACCTATTTACTTCACGTAACACTTGACTTCTCTTCACCTTACACGTCTTTCACACCTCATTTCACACATGTCACAAGTCTCTCACACATCTCATGCCACAAGTGGGAACCAAAGGTTCTAGCTTCATTTAATTTCTACCACCAGAGTTCTAGTAGTTCTAGGCTTTATTTTATTATTATTTTAATATCTAGCCCATGATAGCCTCTAGACTATTACAACAATTTGTGGCTGAGTTTTACTTCTACATAGAAGTCTCTAGAGATATTTCATAGAAAGATCCGGAAAGTGCATTATGGAGAAATTTCCGGAATGCAAGAGAATTTTCTAGAGAATTCTAGAGAGAAGCAAATTGAGTGAAATTCTAAAAATTTCTAAAGACAAGAGAGTTAGTGTTGATTTTTAATACAAGACTCTTACAATACCCCATAAAACCTTTTTATTTTTTTGAGAAACAATACCCCAGAAAACTCGATACCTAGTTTTAAAGTAGACAAATTTTTTATGACCTTTTCTTCTTAAACCTTTAACAGATTCATTGCCTTATATCTCCAACATACCTGGAAAGCGAGCCTCTTGTGATTTTTTTTTTCCTTTTTTCTATTTTCTTTTTAATTTGAAAAATAAAATATCTTTAGTGACCTCATTACCTATAGCTAGATTCATGCTATACGATCAGATGGAAGGATGACAATAGCATTATAATATGCAAATACATGCATAAAACTCCAAAGTTCAATAGCACAAAAAAGGCAATCTTTATTTTCTCAACCAAAAAAAAAGGGAAAATCGTTAAACACCAAAAATGTAACTTAATAGCTCTTTTGTGTTAGAATGATTACTATTATATCATGAAAATATATGCATACACACACAGCAGCAGTCAAATTCCTCTTTTCTTTTCTTTTTTTAATTGTAATTCTAAGTTGTGGATATGGTTTTTTGAGATTTGGATTTAAGTCTAAAGTTATTTGAAGAGTACAATTAATATTGAAAAAATAAAAACTAAAGTTAGCTTTATCAGCTCCTTAAAAAAATAAAAAATAAAAAAATAAATAATAATAATAATAATATTGCACATCAAATTAAACCATTCTACACTGGTTACAAGGGTTGTTTAATTTGCAACTTAAAAGCAAACAGACAGCCTTGTCTCTCAATAAAAAATTATTTAGCTGCACCACAAAGTGCAGCATACTTACACATCAAACGTCACATCCCTGGCACCGAATCATAACAGTAAACCAGTGCTGTTAATGGTTTCTTATATACTCTAAATAATGATTATTTCAGTTAAGTTACTCCTGCTTTATTCTTCATAATCAATAAGTTAAACAACTTAATAAATTTAAAGGTAGGAAACAACCCTAGTTATTGAACTTGATAAGAACAAGTTCAATCTGAGAATCAACTGATCATTTACATTAGGGCCACTACTGATCCGATTTCATTTTGAGAGAAAGATAACAAAGAGGGATTCACATCTTCACTGAAAAGGGTCTTGTGGATCTGTGAATTATTGAAGTAATCCCCTACTAAAAGCTCAAAAGATGCTTTGCTAGTATATAATTTTTTTTACTAAAATATTATAATACAAGAGAAGATAGTATATGGAACAAAAAAAGCTTAGATCTTCAAGAGAGAAAATCATAAAAAACTCAACTTTCACTTGAATGCAAAATCAATCAAAGCTGACACAGAAAAACAGATCAAAACCTGAGCCAATCAATTCAATAAAATCAAAAAAGAGATAGGGTCTAGGGGAAGAGAAGGACAAGTATCCATAATATCATCAAGCTGCACCATGGCAATATCTAACTTCATATAAACCACAGATCTTGCAAAAAAACAGGTCATATACACCCATTAAGCATACAAAATCCAAAGTTGAGAAATATACACATACAAACATATATATAAACATATATCATATATACATAAACACACACACACATATATATATATATATATTTAGAGAGAGAGAGAGAGAGAGAGTTATACCTAGGACTGCTACAGAACTCATAGAGCTTGCCACGGTTGGAGAAAATGATGAGAGCAACCTCAGCATCACAGAGAACTGAGAGCTCATAAGCCTTCTTGAGCAGCCCATTTCTTCTCTTAGCAAATGTCACCTGCCTGTTGATTTTGTTTTCTATCCTCTTAAGCTCAACTCTTCCTCTCCCCATGATCTCTCTCTTTTTTTTTCTTTTTTTTTGCTTACAAACTAAGACTAAAGAACTCTCTCTCTTTCTTTCTAGTCTTGGTTAAAGGATGAACCAACTTTCATAAAGAGTCTGTTTGTTTAGGGTACCAAATGGGATAAAAAAGGAACAGTGAGAGAAATGGAAACCCTGAGAAAGGTTGTCTAAGTGTTTTTTTTAATGTTTACTTCTGATTTTATCTTTGTACTGTTATGTATACATGAGTATCTACAGGTGGGTTTTGATTCGTTTCACATTATTACATCCCATGTTTCTTACTGTATCATCTAGATACACAACTGACATGTATTTAACCACAAAAAAAATATATATTAAAATTAAATTTTATTATCAATTTACTAGGTAATGACTAGGTTACTTTGTAATGTCTATTGGATGTCAACACCAACCTTAAAAGTCACATACTTTTGGTTCCACACGTGTCGACTTCTCAGTAGTGGATCTTTTATAAGGTCTTAGTTATATATTTTCCCTTTGAAGATACTGAATGCCAACCTTTGTTCTTTCTTTATCTTGTTTTCTTCCTTTTTTTTTTTTTTAATTTCATTTTTAGGGTCAATAATTTAATGACTTTGTTATCTTCTTTTCTTTCTTTTTTTTCATGCCTAAAAAACGTCTCAATAAACCCAAGTGAGGATAAAATTTTCTGGATCCCAAACTCTTTTAGGAATTTCTCTTCAAAATCTGAATATCAAATAATGCAATTCTTAAGAAATTGTGAGGAAACCCCTTAGAAAGGAAAGATTAGAAATGTATGGAAAAATTGACAATTTAATTAAAAAAGATAAATTGGTTGAGAGCTCTCTCTAAAATGGTGGGTGTTGTAGAAACCTCTCTAGAGTTTTCTTCTGAATAGCCTCCTCACAATTTTGTGGGTAATAAGGTTATATGTAATATGGGTAAAGAGTATAAGAGTCACACTTAAAATCTCAATTGTCAAGTCATCTCGCGGGTTGGCCAAGTCGCAAGATACTTGCGAAATGTATTGACTCTTGAATTTTCACATGTGCTTCTCGCATAGCCTTTCGTGGGTGCTACAGTCGCGAGCCAAGTCGCAAAATCAACTTCTTAAACAATTTTTACCAACTTCATACTAAACTCATTACAATTAAATCCCACAAAATACAAGGAAATAAATAATGAAATTACAACACTTTTTGTTAAGGAATAAAGCCAACATAAATGTTATGTGAAAATCATAACTTAACACATTCAACCCCATTAATTATGAGAAAAACCCGAATCTCTATTCACTGAAAGTATAGAAAAACTATCTTGACTTGATTGTCTGAGGATCTTAGAGTCGGCACCACACTAGTGTCACCTAGTTCTTCTATTGTTTCTTTGTAACCTGCATGATCTACCATGCAATCTTCTGTTCCAATAGAAGATTGCAAGGTAGATCATTCTAACAATGTCAAAACTTCAAAAAAGAATACATATATAAGACACATAATGCATCTTGTGTGGAGATAAGGAAGGAACACTTGAGCACCTATTAATATATTTCCCAATAACTAGAATCATATAGGCCTAGTCATCTTGACCTAGTACTAGATTCTTTGAAACAAACTTCAATTCCATTTCAAAAGTGAGTTAGACTGATCATCAACCCAACAAACAGTCAAAGGATGTTGAAAGATGAGACGAAAACTTCATGCTTTTTGAATCAGTCGGTTGCGATCCTTTTTTTAGGACAAGAAACAAAATCAGGGACAAGAACAAAGGGAATTACTAGACCGCATTCATTTAAGCTCCCCAATTAATATAATTTACACTGACCACTTAATTTCTTGAGAATTTGCAGGTGAAGACAAAGCAAGAAGTTGTGATGGGACGAATATGATTGTGGAGCAAAACCCCTTAAAAGCCAAAGCTCAAGCAGCCTTATTTGCAATCTCAAAAGCTAAAGAATTGGGTTATAAATTATTCTTTTGTGAAGGAGGTGAGATGAATGTGATTCACCAACTTCAAAAGTACACTTCCAAACCCCACTAGGCTATTGACATTTCAATTACAAAAGCTAGATCTTTACTAAACTCTTTTTTTTTTTTTCTTTTTTTTTTTCTTTTTCTGATTGGTTTGTAACCCATATACTTTTGAATAAGCTAATTTTTTTACCCATAATATTGCTAAATGGGCTCTTTTGTCAAACTTCAATAGATTGATCCTCATCTCCTCTATCCCCTATTTTTGTTTTTTCCTGTAGGAAAGAGATAGATTAATATCAGTTCCTATATTTTGGATGGTTCTTCCCTTGTAAAATACAATGTAAAGATCGCTATCTTTAAAGTAATATGAATTTATAAGGGGAAATTATACTTTATTCTTCTAAATTATACATCTATTACATATTTCCTCCTAAACTATGAGAATGCATACTTTACTCCCCTAAATTATACCCAATTTTACATTTATCCCTCTAACTATGAGAATGTACATTTTACATTCCTAAAATATGATCCCTTTTACACTTACCCCATAAATTATGTGAATGTACACTTACAGCCCTAAACTAGGGGTGGAGCCAAGAATTTTTGTTTGAGGTGGTCAAGTTGCAGCACTAGTATATTTATCAAGATAGCCCCGCACACATATATATATACACACACACACACGTTATTATATACACACACCCAACAAAAAAAAAAAAAGAGTTTAGTACAAAATAAAATTCATTTTTACCATTTTCATAGTGAAATTCTTATAAGGTTTCATTTTCAATACAAATTATCAAATTTTATACTAAGGTAAGTACAAAAATTTTCAATTGAACTAAAAACATTTTCAAAAACATGAATAATCCAAAACTTTAAGGAATAAGTTATGCTCCAAACATATTTGAAGTTATCTTACTCTAACTCATTATGTGGCAACTAAAGAGACATTTCATGTGTAGTTTTAATGACAAGATTTTTTTAATGAGTCAATGACTTATTAATTGCCACAAATCAGGTTGAAAAAGATAAATCTAAACATGTTTGGTGCCAAACTTTATCAAATATTTAATAGATATAAGATCACATTTTACAATAAAAAATAAAATTGTGAAAAAAAAAAGTTGTCTCTATAACTATTAGCCCAATTATTTTTTTTAAGAGCATCATTGGACTAATTCAAATATTTGAGGGGCCAACTCTTATTTTTGTAGGCTAAATTTTGTAAACATTAAAATAATTATATTAATTTTAAAATAATTTCAAAATTTTGGGTGGCCATGGCAATTCCTGTTAGATACGATTACCCTTGTTCAAAACAAGTTTGCTGTCGGATTACACGCAATTCCTGTTAGATACGATTCATCCACCAACTAAGGACAACAATTGGCACCTTTTGAAATAAGAAATAAATAAATAAAGTTTCCATTTGCACTCTGTAAAATAATTATATTTTAAAAGTTAGTTATTTCTCTATGGAAAAAATAACCTTTTATGGATTATGATTCACTATATCTCATCTTAGTAAAATAAAAAGATCATCGTTTGATTTTGATCACACATGTCCATTATTTCTTTCTCATATTTGTTTTTTAGTGTTTCTTTTATATCATATTCTCACCAAAAAAGTTTTGTAAACTTTCTGATGTCTGACTAGTCTATTTGAAATACAAATACACCTTTCTTCCACTTTCATATCACAATCTACACTGCATTTTTATCGGTTTCTGCAAATTAAACAATTGCTTGGATTGCAAGGTTTCCTATTTGAGTTTTGTTAAAGTCATGCTTGAGTGGAACTGTGGAAGAAGTTTATGAATGGCCACAAAAGATTAGCCAATCAAGCTACTTTTTTGTGCAACCATGTGTCAAATCTGGGGTGGCGATATGACGGGTTTCATGCCTTAAAAAAGCCATATGCACCAATAATTGGTCAATATTTTTGCAAGTTTTGGTAAAAATGAATAAAAACAACAATATGATGAGACTCTATTATTTAACAGTGTTATTAATTTCTTTTCCTACTCACTTAAAAAAAAAAAGTCCAAATCTTGCCATTCTCTTCTCTTTGGGAAGTGTCATTTCATGATAAACACCCGCAAGGTGAAAGTGGCCATTGCTTTTGCAACATAATACCTATAGGATGTAAAACACTGCAAACCAGTTGACCATTCGTGGTATTAGCATTATTTTTAATGGCAAGTATACATTTTATCCATTTTTGGTATTTGTTAGGGACATATTTTTATATAATTGGCATATCCTTTGATAAAACACTCTTTACTTATATTTGGGTAAATCTAAATAGGTTCAAGATGATCATTAGAAGTGATTAAATTGAAGACATGAAGATTACTCAAGAACTGCTCAAGAAAAGTGCAATCTGCAAATTTCGATACCTCCTCAACAGAAGCTCGATCTGTCGAGATTCATTAAAACTCGACAGATGTCTCAATCTATTGAGCTTACGGGATTTAGACTATAGCCAGCAACATTTTTATTCTAAAAGACTATTTGTTTATGGGTTTGTATAATCCTTATAGGACTAGGAAAACCCAAAGTTTGTAGGTTTGTATAATCCTTATTGGACTAGGAAAATCCAAGATTTTTGTAAACCTATTTGGAATAGAAGAGTCCATTAAGCTCCTATTTAAAGGAGGTGGAAAAAGAAAAACCTAACCCTAGAAAGCTTCATAAAGTTTTTTTTTTGAAATCCTAGCCTCCTCCTACAGAAGAAAGAGTTCTTGTTGCGTTTCTTGTATGCATTTGGGTTCTGTAACCAAGTAAAGCCTCTTGCACCAACATTGAAGATCTTATTGGTGTTTCTATGTGAAGCTGCTGCAAATCAACTACAACAATCAAAGGGTTGCTGTGGAGTTAGTCACGTACTAGAATCCGTGCGTCATTGATTAGTCACGTACTGGGAGCCGTGCATTCAAAAGGAGAGATTGTCACTACAGAACAAGTCTAATTGAGTATTGGGGTAAGGGTTCAACTGTAGGTTGGTATAAGGTACTGGAATTCCTTTACTTGTAACCGCTTGTTGTAATAATAGTGGATTCTCGAGAGTGGTGACCTTAAATTCACCCGATGGGGTTTTGTCTCGGTAGTTTTCCCCATTCGTAAATAAATCACCTGTGTCAAATTTATTTTCCGCTGCATTTAACATAGTTGGTGATTTGTTTGTGCTACCACGCATATTGCATGCTAATTTAATTAATTAATTAACTTGGCTAATTAATTGTTTAATTCATCACAAGGGGTCAATACATTCTTGGCCTATCAAATGGTATCAGAGCAGGCACACTCTGATTAGGGTTAATCTTTACTGTGTGATCCATTGACCCCTGTTGTCATGGAAACTCTTGATTGTTTTAATTTGCATGATCTTATGTTGAATGATAATGATGATATTCAAGATGCCTACTGCAAGCTTTATAATTTTTGTATGAAATCTCTTGAATGTTCTACAAAATTAAAAGCTAAATTTAAAAATGTCAAACTTGAAAAAGATTATTTGATTGCAAAATTGGACGAAGCCAATAATTTGAATGAGAATTTTAAAAATCAAATTTCATCTCAGGTGGACAAAATTAAAAGTTTGGAAGAGCAACTAGTTGAATTTAAAACTGAAGTTGAAAATTAACTAGTGTCCAACTTATTGTTGAGCCTAACTCAAAAGAAAGAAAAAAAATTATATTCCTCCATTTAAAAGGAACAATGAAGAGTTAAAGGCTAATTTTGCTAGGATAGACAAGGGTAAAAATTATGATGTTGACGCTGAAGTTTCTAAACCTATGTCTAAAACTCCTCCTAAGTTGAATAAAAATTCTAAATTTGTCTCCACTTGTCATCATTGTCATATTGTTGGTCATATTAGGCCAAATTGTCCTAAATTAAGGTCTTTGTCAACCTCTAAGGTTAGACCTCCTTCTAGGAAGCATAGTAGTTTGAAAACTACTCATGTTTGTCACCATTGTAGTATTTTTGGTCACACTCGTCCTAATTGTTTCAAATTGTTTCCTCATAAGCGAGTATCAAATAGGTCTCATCCTTTGTCTAAAGGCTCTGTACCTATTCTTGGTGAGTTATTAAAACTTTGAGCTTTTTGACTCAATTTCAGGGGAATTCTAATTCCTCTATGTCCTTTAGTAGTCATACTAGGACACGTGCCTTTTCATCTTCACGGCCAATAACTTGTGCTGTGTGGGTGATAAAGGATCCTAAGACTTAATTGTCTTTTTGCTTGTCCTTTACTTTAATTCTTTCTATCTGAAGTTGGACTTTCTTTCTTGATTTCTTATTTGTTTTTGGAATCATGCTTTCATCCATTTGCATCTAGTTTTATGCTTTGCTTTGTTTTGTTTAACATGTTTTTGTTTATTTGTTTTCAGTTTTGCTTTATTTTGTTTCTCTTAAAAATAAAAATAAAAATTGAAAAATCAGAAAAATACAAAAACAGTGTGTGTTATGTGTACATTGGTACTTGTGTACCTTGGATGGCCATTGAAACAAAATTTTCTAAACTTTGTATCATTTGTAACTTAGATGAGCATCTCTATGCACAACTAAGCAAGTGAGTTTTGTGGCTTGTGTTTGTGATGAGTAAGGTTAAGGAATCTCTTATACTTAACACTCGTATCACTCTTTTTGACGGGAAGAACTAAAAAATCCTAAGAGAAAGGCACAAATAATCATCTCACCACTGTTGCCCGCCAATTGTGAAATGACATTTGTATGCTTCGGTATAACAAAAGTGGAACGTCAAATGCTTAACATAATTGGGTATTTCTTTTCTCTCTCTTATATGCCCATGCATGATTTGCTTAAAAGAAAAATATGCAAAGAAAAATAAAAAGTAAAAAGATCAAATTGCTTTATATATGATTGCAAGCATGTATTCTAGGAGATGTGAGAGTTATAGCATGTACCTCGAAAGTAATAATCTCCATCAAACAGTTATGATTGTGTGTGAGTTAAAGTGTTTTTCTCATATTTCAAATCGTCATAACATGTAGACCCTTATGCAATCTTGCGATGTTTTTCACACACAACACGCAATATTCTTTACTACTCTTGATACATGTACAGGTACAATGTGATTTGACCATCACAAGGAATACATGTGTTAATATATACTTACTAAACTGTCTTAACTTGTTTTTGAAATATAAAATTAGTTAGACTTGTTGTGTGTGTGTGTGTGTTTTGGATTTCTATGCTTATCATTTTTCTTGTTGAGAAATGTTTTTGAGAGATTAAAATGTTTTTGGATCCTTGGTTGTATAGCATGCTTGATTGCATTCATATCTGTGTTTTTCTCTTCTTGAAAAATTGTTTTTAAGCAATCTCGACAGCTGTTGGACACCTCTCGACAGCTAGCTATCTATCGAGACTTTTCAGTTGCTTTTTATTGCATTCTTGATAGCTACTTCGATCCATCAAGAAACCTTCTAGTTGCTTGATAGATTCTCAACACCTCCTCGATCGATCGAGATACCATTGCATGCATTTCATTTTTCTTTGTCTTGCATTTTTTTCCTTTGTGTCCATAGCATCTTGTTTTTCTTTTTTCTTGTAGGTGTATGATTCCTTGTTCTCCTCGTTCCCTCTATTTAAATTTTTTGTCTGTCTCAAGTCAAGTCTTTTAGCTTTTTATGCCCTTTGACAATCGTGTCAAAAAGAAGGAGAAATTTGAGAATTGAATGTCGAATTGAATGTCTTTCCTCAGGGGGAGTAATAGACTTATGGGGAGAACTTCATGTTAAAGGGAAGAAAGTTTTTGATGTAACTAACTTAGGGGGAGAATTAGTTTGATACACTTCGATATTGATATATATTTTGTGTTATGTATCTCTTGGTTTTGTAACCATTTACATACATCATGTGTTGTTTCTATATTTGATGATGATGTATGTGTTTTACTCTTTATCTCACATGTGTTGTTTCTTTTCTCTCTTTATACACATGTTTCATATTTATTTAACTTGTCATTATTTTTCACATGGTACCTGGATGTGTTTTGTTTAGTGTCTTTCAGGAAAGACAAGTTAAAGCCAAGTCAAAATTCCGAACCTTCTTCTTGCAGCAACTTCCAAGGTTCAGATCTTTTAGACTAAGCTTATTTATTCTGTAATCTAGAGTAGAATGTATTCTAGGACATTCAATGTACTCTTGTGGTTTTGTCACGAATTTCCAAAGAGGAAGATTGTTAGGAGCATATTTTTATGTACTTGGCATATCTTTTGATAAAACGCACTTTACTTGTATTTAGGTAAATCTAAGTAGGCTCAAGAAAAGTGCAATCTGCAGGTCTCAATACCTCCTCGACAGAAGCTCAATCTGTCGAGATTCATTAAAGCTCAACAGATGTCTCGATCTATTGAGCTTACAGGATCCAGACTATAGCCAGCAACATTTTTATTCTAAAAGGCTATTTGTTTATGAGTTTGTATAATCCTTATAGGATTAGGAAAACTCAAGATTTGTGGGTTTGTATAATCCTTATTGAATTAGGAAAACCCAAGGTTTGTGTAAACCTATTTGGAATAGGAGAGCCCATTAAGCTCCTATTTGAAGGAGGTAGAAAAAGAAAAACCTAACCCTAGAAAGCTTCATAAGATTTTCTTTTTGAAACCCTAGCCTCCTCCTACAGAAGAAAGAGTTCTTGCTGCGTTTCTTGTACGCCTTTGGGTTCTGTAACCAAGCAAAACATCTTGCACCAACATTGAAGATCTTATTAGTGTTTCTATGTGAAGCTACTGCAAATCAACTACAACAATCAAAGGGTTGTTGTGGAGTTAGTCACGTATTGGGAGCCATGTATTCAAAAGGAGAGATTGTCACTATAGAACAAGTCCAATTGGGTATTGGGGTAAGGGTTCAACTGTAGGTTGGTATAAGGTACTGAGATTCCTTTACTTGTAACCGCTTGTTATGATAATAGTGGATTCTCGAGAGTGGTGACCTTAAATTCACCCGGTGGGGTTTTGCCTCGGTGGTTTTCACAATTCGTAAACAAATCACTTGTGTCAAATTTATTTTTCCCTACGTTTAACTTAGTTGGTGATTTGTTTGTACTACCACGCATATTGCATGCTAATTGAATTAATTAATTAACTTGGCTAATTAATTGGTTAATTCATCACAATGGGTCAATACATTCTTGACCTATTAGTATTATTTACCAAAAATTCAAAACTCCATGTGAAAATTAATGGGAATGGGAATATATTTTGTGCAAATCATCATAGACAATGGTAACTAACCGAAGAATTATATCAATGAGAAGTTGGTTTACATGCTCATAAATTTGGATGCATCAGTTAACAAGAGTTTTGTCAAGCTTCGATTTGATGGGTTATCAATAGAGCTGTTCATCGACCCATCAGACCCGACCCATCCATCAGATCCAATCCAACCCAAAGACCCACAGGTGGATCCAAATGACCAAACAGATCAAGTGTGGGTCTATTAGTGTTAAAAGTTTGAGTTTTCAGTTCAAGTTTGAGTTCCACGACTCCTAACTCATAGAAACTGACCCGGCCCATGAGAAGTAAATAAAAAATAAAAAATTCACCCATTCAATTTCAGCCTTTCGGAACAAAATTTTCACTCTCTCTCTCTCTCTTTCTCAAATCCCTAACCCTAACCCTCTTCTTACTACCTCCGTCGTCAAGTTGGCCATATTGTCGCCGCCATCGTCGACTCGCTTGAACCCCACTCTTGAAGCCTCCTCTAATCTGCTTGAAATATCATTTTGATCTGATGGTGTGTTAGTAAAAAAAAGTTTTTTTTTTTTTAAAAAAAAAAAAATTTGAACTAATCTTGTGATGGTTGGGGAGGGGAGTGGTGGTAGTGCCGGTTTAGTGTTATCTCTCTCTTTCAAACTAATCTTGTGATGGCAGGGGAAGGGACTGCAGTCTCATAGATTTGAAGTCTTGTTTGTGCTATTTGATTTATGTAGGTTTTGTTTAGGTTTGTGTCCTTTGGGTTTTGATTTTTGTGTTTTTTGGGTTTTGATTCTCTACTTTCTTTGGATTGATTTCTCCATGTCGCTATTTCCTTTTGGGTTTTGATTTCTATATTATTCTGTGGGTTGATTTCTCAGTTTTCTTCTCTTGCTTTAGACCCTAAATTACACGACAACTCAAACCCACTCAACCGATGACTCAAGCAACCGAGTCTGACCCAAACATTCGGTCAATTGCGGGTTCATTTTCTATTCACTCGATCCAATTGGGTCGGGTGTGGGTCAATCGACAAACCCTATCCGACCCAACCCATGGACAACCCTAGTTATGGATTTGGATGAGTTATATGACGTTGTTTCCAAAATAAGTGTGGTTCAATATTGGCTAATATGCTAGTAATTGTGAACTACGGAAGGAAAGTGAATTAAAATTCTAAGTTAACAAGTTCCAGAATTAAATTCTAAGTGAAATCTAATATCATTAAGTTCCAGTTCCAGGAAGCCAAGTAATTCAAAACTATGTAAGGTTCTTTGCCAACAAAATTGATCAATGCCAAAACAATCGAAGCGTAAACATATTTGTATATGTATACACCTCATTTTGTATTGGTTAAGGTGCCAATGAGGAAATTGACATATGTCAATCAAAGGTAATTGAAGTATTCTCAATAATTCAGAGATACTCACAACTCAAAAGTGCTTTGGAAATGATGTCGAAAAATAATATTTGCTCACTACAATATCTTTTTTAATGAGATTTTTTTTTTCATTGGAAATTATATTTCTAGGGCTTCAACATGGGCATAAATTTTACCCAATTTCAATTTAAAAAGAGTGAATTATATCCACTTGAAATCAATATAACAATGATGTCAATAAAGTAGGGTTCTAGGCGAGGCTGCGTGCACAAGCTCAAAGCTGTGTATACAGGCTTCACCTCAGAGACCCTAAACTTACATATGTGAGTCCCAAACACTTCAATTGTCAATAGGGGTGCCACCTAGATCTTTAGGAAGCTCTATAACCCTCCAAAAGGCCCCAAAAACCTTGAACATATAGAAATTATCACCTGAGTGGCTCATTTCAATATCAACAAAGGATTTTAGTATGCTTTGTGAATGATGAGGTCTTCTCTAGTCATGGGAGTAAAGGGCCTTGGGGATGAGTCATGATGAGTCTGGGACTCTATATGGCTTAATTTTTATGCACATTTGCAGATAGGATTGTGTAATGCAATCTAGAATCGTAAAATTCACTATGAAAAATGAAATCTGGGGGGACTCTGGAAGTACAAGTGCTGATTTAGCACTTGAACTCGATTCCCGCCTCATTTGATACTTTAAGTTTTAATTTGAAGGCTTTGACTTTTTTAGATGAGTTCTTAGAGTTCTTTTTACTTTAAATTCTAAATTTTATCAATTAAAATGCATATTCATTTTGTATAATATTTTTCGCTTTTAAACACTTAATTAATTAGAAATAATTTATCTTTTGTTTAAATCTCATTGGCTTTATCTTATATATAGCATGCATGCAATCAACTAACAATTATTATCATGGAAATCCAATCAACTTACGCCATGTAATTAATTTCTTTAAATTTTTTATAGACCAATCATAATTAATTAGTGATTCTAACATTTCCCTTTAAAAAAAAAAAATAGTGATAACCGCATGTGTCTCTTTATCCAACTATAATGTTTAATTCAATGATCCGATTTAAGCACACAATATATTGCTCTGACAGTTAGAATTTTGATATTTATTTTCAATTATGCATTAATTGGAAGATATAACGGTCAAAATTACAGTTTTGCCCTTATGTTGTGAGATAACTATTTTGCACCTTTTTTTTTAATTATTATTACAGCTATTTTGCACTTAGTAAGAGGTTAAATGAAGGTGAAAAAATGGGGTGTCTACAACCGCATTTCTACTTTAATATTTAATTTGTTTTAAGATCTAATTTTTAACTAACCCTTCCTCCACTTTCACGTTGTGTCTCATATATAAACTCTTTTGATGTTTTATTAGGATAATTTTTAGGTTGTAACACCTTGTGTTTGTTCATATTCTGTACCTTATGTTTGTCGCTTTTTAGTGCTATTGGTTGTAGCTAGCTACGAGAATAAAAGAATAAATCACTCTAATGGATATGAAAGAGAATAAAAATGTCAAAGCAATAATTAAACACCATATGATATGACTTGTGGCATCGATTATATTCTTGTTAAAAGATTGATGGAGCCTTTAAAAGCATTTTGAGTACTCTTTTTCTTTTGAAACAAGGAAATTTAATTGTTTAAATTGAAATAACAGAGTCTAGGGTAGTAATTAAACACCCCATGCATCAGCCAATAATTGACTAACAATAAAAAATAAAAAATAAAAGAAGGGTTCAAATACAATTCAAAAGAATAATCCCTACGTCTACTTCATGACTTCACCAAAAGAATTACGTAAACTTTCCATTCACTAGAAATTTGTTGAAGCTAAGCCACCTCAAAACGCTGGATAAGTGAAATACACTAATGCATGGATATTCTGAGTAATGACTGAGAGGATATCCAGGTTAGTCTCCTGAGAGTTCTAGAGTGCCCAAATTCCTCTAAATGCCTCAACATCGGAGCGGCACACGCAGTCGAGACCTAGGGAGGAGTTAATAGCCACTACACTCTATCCCGCCCCTCTAGTTTCCAAAACCACTACAATAAAGGGTAGTGGCAGTTTTAAGAATTTTTTCTAAGGTAATTAAATATTAAGAAAATTAAATTATACAAAATCTAATAAAAAAAATTTTGATTTATCAACATTACACCAAAAAAAAAAAACACAAATACATGAAACTTTACGATTTCCTTCTATTAACAAAAAGAAAAGGCAAAAAAAAACCGATGAGGAATGAAGTGAGAACTGAAAATGCTGAAATGAAAGTAATAAAGTAAGAGATATAGTATGAAATAATAATAAAGAAAAGAAAAATGGAGAGAGAGTGATAAATATTTACATGATCAAAATGTATATTAAAATTAAATACATCCAACCAAATACATGATTCACTACAAATAATAATAAAAGTTGGTAGTTTAATGTCTTTTATTACCCATTTTAATTGTTTACTGATCACATTGACCATCAACCCACAATGGGATAAGATCTCCCTCCTTTTATACACTCACCTTTCTTAGGATTTGTATTTCTGCAAACTTTAGCAAAAGTTGATAATGTGGTAATTTTCAATATTACATATTAAAAAATAATTAAAGAAATGATCATTCTACCCGATTCTCTCTCTAACTTTTTCATCAGGTTCTCATTTGGGTTTGTTCTTTTCACAAGGCTTAAGTTTTGAGGTAGAAATTTTTTTTTCTTTAATTCTTTTTTACTAGATGTTGTGATCAAATAATGTTAGTAAAAATATCTCGTAAAACAAATAATAGAGGAAAGTATCACGAAATAAAATACAAAATAGTTCTATAACTTTTTTATTTTTTTGAGAGATAATTAAAGGATGGTAATTTTTTTTTTTTTTAATACCACAAGATAGTTCTACGATTTAAGAGTGTACCATAGGATGGTATTATTCAATTTGCCAATAGGAAATAAATTATTCACGTGTGATGTCCTAAGTTCACGGGGTTTTAATCTTGATACTGCTTGTGAACTCTGTGGTTGTAATTCTGAAACTATTATTCATCTATTACATGATTGTGGTGTTGTGAGGAATGTTTGGAGGAATTTGGGTATAAACGATGCTATTCAGGATTTTTACAATTCTCCCCTTAATGAGTGGTTGAGGAAGAATTGCGAATCATCTATCTCTTTTGCTTGACCTCGGATTCCATGGAGTTTCATATTTCCACAAGCTGTCTGGCTTATTTGGCTTCATTGTAATAACTTTGTTTTCAGGAATAAGAGAATCAATGAGTCTATCCATTTGCAGTGTATTAAGAAAGGTGTTGAGTTTTATGCTGTTGTTCCTGATGCTTTAAACAAACCTCCCAGAACCCAGATTCAAGTTAAATGGACTAAACCCAATCCTTGTTGGGTGAAACTGAATACTGATGGGGCAGTTGGTGGCGTTCTCAACAAGGCTGGTGGGGGTGGGGTGTTACGTTGCAGTAGAGGAAATTGGGTCGCTAGTTTTACTCAAAACTTGGTGCGGTGTCTAGCACTATGGCGGAACTCTGGGCACTTAAGGATGGACTTTTACTGGCTAAACAACTAAATCTCCGGAATATTAATATTGAACTGGATGCTGAATTTATTGTTCATTTACTTTCTAACCCAAATACTGTTAATCTAATGCTGGAACCTCTCCTAAATGATTGTAGGACCTTGATCAACTCGATGTCTAACTGCACTGTGACCCACATATTCCGGGAAGCTAACAGATGTGCGGACATTATGGCTAGAATGGGAGCAGATCTAGTTTCTGGTTTCCAAATTTTGTATGAACCATCGCCTATGGTGGATAATGCGCTAACTTTTAACAAAGCTGAGCTATTTTGTAATAAACTGGTTGTTTAATGTTATTTTCATCCCGTTGTTTACCAAAAAAAAAAAAAATTGTGTTGGGAATGTGGATCTAACAATTATGACAACAAGTGCAGTAATCGCTATCTTACTTTTTATCACATTTAATAAAGTGGGGGAAAAAGAAAAAACCATGTCCTCAGCAATATTGTGCATGATTGTACTATTACAAACTAGTCTGATATTTATATTTTTTTACTAGCATTGGGCCCAAACAATGCATAATTTCATATAAGACTTGGATTTGGAATAGACAGTTCAGCTATAACTGCGAAATTAAGTACTGGGGGTCCTATGATAACAAATAATGAAGTGACATCCTCCTATGAGACGAAAGAAAATTAAGTTTTCTACCCAAAAAAAAGAAAGAAAATTAAGTAGCTAATCTGGCATTGGTACATTGAAACAAATATCATTCTCATAGACATGTGTAGTCTGTCCAATAATATGAACTTTCTCTGTGCTAAATGCACTACACAGCGGGCCTTGTGATGTTGACAACTCTTGAAAGTCCATTTCAATAAAAGTTTCTGCAACCCACATCAAAGTACGTCAACCGTGATGGTCCAAGATTGTATCATCTACTTAGCAAATACTAACTTGAATCTCAGAAAAGAAGCAAATACAACTTTGTATATGTATGCATTGCATGGTATATATACAGTTTACAACCTTACATTTTATTTGCATAGTACTTGGCATGGCCCCAAGGAGTACTTACTATTTGCTAATTGCTTATTTGTTAACTTAGGGGAGAGATCACATTAGGGAGACTCTCATCTTTTTTTAATATAATATATAGGAACACTATTTAATTCAAAAATTCAATCTATTGAATTTGGACTCAACTACGTTATGTTAACACTCACTCTTTTTATTATTATTCGGTGTGAAATTTCACTCTTCCCAACGCTTGGCTAAAAGGTTGATTAATGTAGTTTGTTATGATTTGTGAAAGCTCAAATAGTGTAAAACTACTATTACTTGTTTAGACCCCCAATTTTAATTACAGCTTGATTAATTTTATACTTAACACACTTAATGCGGAATATACGTGATTAGCAAATTAATCAATCGAAGTATTCAACAATTGCATGGATAAACAAATAAGTGCAATGCTAAAATGGAAAAGGCAGTGAGTAAAAGAATAGCAAACTCAAGATAATATGACGAAGTGTTTTCGAAAAGGAAACCGAAAAACTCGGCGAAAAACCTCTCTGCGACCCTCCAAGTCGAAATGATCCACTAGTGAATAAGTTGGAGTACTAGGATACCAAAAAAGACCCTTCAAGCCTAATCTACCCAAAGTACTTAAGCCCTCCAAGCTCCAGATACCAACGGACTTCTCGGAGTCTTGTCTTCACTAGTTATCAGGATTCTGCAATACCGCCCGATTGCACCGCCAAGCCTCACCAGCTTCTTTTGGCAAATACCCAATGCTTTCCAAGCTCCAAAACACTCTCTACAGTACTCTGAATAGGTGTGGATTGTGTTTGGATACAAATCTCCTCTTAAGGTATGACAATGGGAAAGGGGAGGAGAAGAGAGTACAAGAATTTCTCTCTTGAGGATGAGTAGCTCTCTCTAACAAGGTGAGTGTTGTAAAAACCTTTCTAGGGTTTTCTTCTGAGTAGCCTCCTTACAATTTTGTGGATAATGAATGTATATATAGTATAGGTAAAGGGTATAAGAGTCACACTTAAAATCCCAGCTATCAGTGCATTTCGCAGGTCATCTTGCAAGTTGGCCATGTCGCGAGAGCAATCGCGAAACACTCTGACTTTTAAGCTTCCGACATGTGCTCCTCATGTGACCTTCAACTATCTTGATCAAATCTTCACCACTTAAGACTAAACCCATTAAAATTAAATCCCACAAAATATAAGGAAATAAATTAATGCAACTACAATTGAAGTAGTAAAGCCAACATAAATGTTGTGTGAAAAACCATAACTTAACATAGTTGATAATTGAAGTAGTAAAATTTTCTGTATTGTTTGGAAAAAAAATTCACTAGAATGATAGACATATTTGATGGAGTAATGCTAGAGATAAAAACTTTTTTACAAAAATTTTTACAAACGGCTAATGTAGGGAATAGTTATTGGTAAATGAAAAAGTGATATTAATGGTAGGTCTAGATGAAAACTAATAAAAAAGCTAGCCACATCAACAGTTTGTAAAAATGTTGTAAAATAGTTTGTAACTATAGCATTACACTATTTGATATATGAATAATCAAAGATTAGAAATTGGTCCAAGAAAAAATGAGAATTGCAATTATGGTAAGAAAAGAATTTTAAAAATGCTAAAGCAGTTGACACATGCAGCATGCTTGTTAAAAATAAAAATAAAAATAAAAATTATCCGCCCATAAATAGAACCTAAAATAAGTTCCTCTTAGGTTGGCTGCTGCACATCAAAATAGCATCATGTTGTATTTTGAGGGCAAGTATTCACAATGAGCTCAATAAGTCTGCCTTTTAAAAAAATTTGGTTAGTCAAATCCCCCTTTTTTTTGGTGTTAGATTTTTAGTTTTGGTTCATTCCATGGCAATTTCCACGTAATCAATTTCAAGATTATTGAAGTATTTATCACATTGTAAAATAAATTTTTTTTTTTCTTGAAGCAGCTCGATGAAGTCATTTATGTGCAAGCCCAACTATCCCTCAATTATATCGATTGATCCTTGATTGATCAAGATTTGTAGACTCTATTTTTTGCGATTCCATATCTGAACAGGATTTGGCTATTAGTTTAAGCCTACTTAAAATTAAAACACCTATGTAAAGACTCATAAATACAACTTCCAAGCTATGAAGCACAGACGCGGCTGGGAGGGTGCCGCACCAAAGTCCGATGCGGGGTGCGGCGTCCGACGCGGCTGCCCGTGCGTCAGTGCTGCGTCTAAGCTTTTTTTCTTTTTCTTTTTCACTAATTCCCGTCGACTCAGCTTGATTCGCGCCAACTCGGCTTCTATTCGCGCCGAACCAGGCTGATTCGGCCAGAATCAAGCCATATCAACCGAATCGGATCGTATCAATCGGCGACCGAAACGATTGAAACAGGCCGAAATCAACCTTGAATCATGTCAGAACAGCTGAAATCGGCTTTGAATGAGACCCAAACATCCTAAATCTATCCTTCCTCAATTTTATTCTAAATATTTGTTACTTCTTTTGTGTTTTCTTTTGTGTTTGGTGTTTTGTTTTGTGTTTCTTGCCTTCTTCTTTCTTAGTTTTTTGAATCAAGGCATAGTAATGTGTTTTTTAAGAATATTTTAATAGTAAAAATATATATATAATATAAATATAAATATTTTTAATAATTTTTTAATCGCCGCACCCGCATTCTCCTTTTTCAAAGATCAAGTCCCGCACCCACACCCGCTCCCGAATCCAGAAATACACCCGTGCTTCATAGCTTCCAAGAGGTAAGAGAGGCAGAAATTTAGTGCTACACAGAGAAAAATACAGCCTCTATCCTATTTAGAAGAGAGAGTTCCTCTTAAAATTACAGAGCTTTCAACCCAATGAGTTCAGTCGTTAATGAAGGGATCCATGTACTAGAAGTTCAAAGTTCTAAAGTTGTTGTGGTTTGTGATAATGAGTTTATCTACTAGGTTGTAGAGTCTAGCTAGGTAACAAAGGTTTGTTCTTGATTGTGAACTCCTTCTCATATAGCGGACTACCTTAGTTGGGGTAGGTTACCCTTGTGATTTTTTCCTACTCCTGATAATTGTTCTTTATCACCAGACCAAGATACCAATTGGTTTTTGTTGTAAGTAAGGATTGAACTCTAAATCTTCTATTCGACTACAAAAGACTTTACTCTCTGAGTTAACTGGAATCCACTCATAATTGAGCTAATTAGTAATTAATTAAGGATTTAGGCTGCATAATAAATTGGGATTTAAACCAAACCTAATAAGAGGTATCAGAGCCTAGGTACACTTAATTAGGAATATTTTCTAAAGTATGATTTTTGACCCATATTGTCATTGATAATTCCATAGTTGTCAGTATCGTACGATACGTGATACGTATCATACGATACGTATCGTATTGTGTGGAAAAATTTTTGTATCGTATCGGCATATCGTAAGTGCTCATGAATTGTACGATACAGTGTGCATATCGTATGAATTGTATCATATCGTAAAATCATACGTATAGTACGATATATAGACAAATGCTTTAAAATGAGTTTTTTTGTTAAAATTTGTACTTTTATTTGAATCTAACAAGTTGTTAGACTTGTTTTTAGCAAAAAATTATTAGTTTACTTAATTTAGCCTACTAAAATAACATATTCATAAGTTTTTTTCTCTCTCCTACAATTGGACTACACAGTACACACTTACCTTTCACTTTAATATTTAAAAATTTATTTAATTTTTTTTTTTATTGTTATTGTTATAAGTCCAAAAAACTAGAATGCCAAAAAAAAATTTATAAAAAAATTATTAAAATAAAAAGAACAATAAGAGATAGTAAATATTAATGACGAATAACGATGAAGAAAATTTTAATAAAGAAATAAATTTGCAAAATTATAAACATGATGATAGTGTTGACTTAGATGGGGTTGATTAGGCAATTTGATGAATATGATGAAAATAAATTATTATTTTTGGGTCATTTATTATATATTATCACTTTTGAATTTAAGTAATTTGAATGTGTATGTAATAAGCACATGCTAGTTTGATTTATTTAGTTAGCTTGTTAAATATTATTACATAAGTGATGAATAAATTAGTCATTAGTTGAATATATTCAAAAGTTATAATGAATATACCCTTTATATATGTATATTTATAATTTTTTATAAATTTTATTAAGTGTTTGTGTATCTTACGATACACGATACGATACATGATACTGAAAAATTAAAAATCGATTCACGATACGATTCACGTTTTGATAACTATGGATAATTCTATAGCTAGAAAAGACTCTAGAAATAAATAAAAAAAGGTAAAGAAAAATGCTTTGGCTATTAAATGCCATGAGTACTCAAATTATAGACCCTTTTGGGTAGATCGTCCCAAACTCCCAATTATAATTAAAAGGTTCAAGTGTAAAATCATTAAGGTAATCCTGTCAAATGAGGTCAAACATTAAAAAGAGGCATTAGTGGTAAAGTTGCTAAGAAGTTATCTGAAAATTATAAAAATCAAAATGCCTCTCTTGTAGATAAGGTTGAATTATTATAGAGTAAGCTTGATAAGCCTAGGACTAAATTGGAGAGCAGTCGGGTGCTAAACTTGATAAACTACTTAATTCTCAAAACCCTAGTTTTAATAAGTCTGGACTAGGATATATTGAGGTAGGATCATCTACCCTATCAACCTCAAAGTTCTCCACTCCTAAAGACATATCCATAGCTAATAGGAGTAAGGAAGTCATGGCTAATCTAGTTAGGATATAAACCGAATTACTTTAAGCTTAGATATCAATTTTAGTGCTCCACTCCTACTTGTCACCATTATAGTGTTAGTAATAATAAACCGAATTACTTTAAGCTTAGATATCAATTACCAGCCCTCTCTAGGACCTCCACCAGGAAGCAAAGTAGTCCTAAGACTACGTAGTTTTCCACCATTGTGGCCGGTGTTGTTGGACACTATTGGAAACTTTTTATACCCCAGTTAAAGTAACCAATTACCCAAATTAATTAATTACATTAATTATGTAAAGGTCCAATTTAGTTTATGATGGCACAATCATATCACAAAAATCTTAGTGCAATAGAAAATAAATTTAACACAATGATATAGTTACGATGGGGAAAACCTTGACGGGAAAAATCTCAACTTGTGGTTTGAAGCTTACCACTAGCTTAATAAATTCACTATGTAGATGGAAGTTGTTATAATACAAGAATATAATTCAATCCTAGTATTGCTGCTTACAGTAATAACTTACTTGTGACCACACGCAACTTCAACCCAGTTTGATTTTTCTACTTCATAAATCTCTTCAATGCACGGATACCCAATTCATGCCTAACACACCACATCAACTCTTTGATGTAGCATTCTTGGTGCAGATGTCTTCATAAGAACACCCTGGATCTTCAATGAAGACTAGAGATGCAACTTGGTGCACAGCCACAGATGCCACAACAACTTCTCCAACTTTCATAGTATTCTCATTTGGGTCATGCTAACGAGTGCTCTTAGGGCACTCGTTAACAATCCATTTTAAGAAAGTTTTGACATCACTTTTATGGGAAATGAAAAAAGTTGTCAAAATATTAATTGTTTTTTTTTTCTTTTCCCATAAAAACTTTCTTTAACTGGATTCTTAACTAGTGTTCTAAGGGCACTCGTTAGCATTTCCCTTCTCATTTATAATACAATGACCTAAATAGGCTTTTTGAATGTTCTAGAACCCTAGTGCACAAATTCCTAGGTCACTAGGTCATCATGGGTAGTAGAATGAAAAGTCCAAAAAATAGAAACTTGACTGGTTGACTAGAGTCAAGGTTCATTAAACCTCAATTGATTGAGCTGCAGTCAAGGCAGTAGATTCAGCAAATCTTGAGTAGTTTCTTGTGTCTTCAATGTTAGTCTTCAAACACATTACACATATTTCCACACACTTTTTCACCCACACATATTTCAAAAAACTCCAAACAACAATTCTCAAACTACTCTACCAAACACCCCCTAAATTTTACAACTCAAATACACAAAAGTAAGGTTTTGGAAACGCAATTGCCAACACTAGATACAAATGACCCTAACAGACACACTCGTCCAAATTTCATCAAGTGAAGTCTAAGAATAGAGTCACTTGACTTAGGGCATGAGATCATGTGCCTCTATTGGGTGAGTGGTTAAAAGCAATTAAAGGTTGTTAACTCAATTTGAAGGAATGCTAATTCATCTTAGTCAGTACGTAGATGCTCTAGGACCAATGCATCCCCACCTTCACAGGCCAAGACCTACACGACCTACGCTAGTTGTTGGAGAGATAAACATCTTGAGAAGCTTCCTTTAATAATTAATATAACATATAGAGATCCACTTTAACCCAAAAAGCCTAAGTTCAATGGGCATGTGCTCAGATATGTTATATTAGCCACTTATTCTTCTTCTCCTAATTTAATGTGGGACTTCACTCACATGTGTACACCCAACACTAGATGGGTGAGGAAAGAGTCCAAAGTATTGAGTATCATTCTTCATGTCCACTATTTTAATACTTCCTATCTAAAGTTGGAAATATTTTCATTGACTCTTTAGGTTGCACTTCATTCTGTATTAATCATCCTTGGAGTCTATGTATATTATTGTATGCTTTAATTTCATTTCATGTTTTCCATTTACCTTAGTTTGGTGTGTGTTTTTGCTTTTGTTAAAACTACATAAACAACAACATAGAAAATGAAAAATCCAAAAAGAGAGTATTTTAGAGAGAAAGAAACCTTGTTTGGCCATACTACGCTAGTCTTTGTTAGTATACATGTTGTGATTTAGACTTGCACTTATATGTTATATCCACAATTAATTTAAGTTGAAGTTGGCCACATGTGTCAAGGTTTGGTAGGCAATTAGCCATGTGACTAAAGTATTTGCAACTCGAGTCAAAACTCATTCACTAGAAACTCTAAAGAGGACTTCGCGTACTCTTATGATTGTAGATAGCATGCTCATTTGCTTGATAGAAAGAGCCGCTATTATTGTACCGAGCAATAGGGTATTTTCTTGTTGATTAAAAAATAAAAAATAAAAAGATAATGATCATGAATTTACAAAAGGTGATCATCAAACACATTGCACTTAACGTGATGTAGTTGAGGGGGGGGGGGGGGGGGGGGGGGGGGGGGGGGGGGTGGAGTGGTGTGTTGGTTATCTGTTAAGTACCTCTTTGGAGGATAGTATCAATTTCGAGGCATTGTGTTCACTAGCTATGCTACTTGCTTGATCGGTTTCATATGTATACATATACCGCCTTCCCCCATCCTAAATTTAAGGTCTTAAACTTTCACACACTGATTTTTTATCACACACAACACAAGTTTTTATGTCGACAATATGCTCATGACAAAGATGTTGTATATGTTTTCAAACTTGGTTGATCAAGTGTACAAATTAAGTGCTGAATTTTTTAGTGGTCTCTAACTAAGAGTTGAAATTTCAAGGATGGGAGTGTCATTTCTTCAAAGGAGGTCAATGTAATCTACCCTAAAATAAGCATCTCTAAATACTTAAAGTTTTATATCCAAAGCGAGTTTTCATTTCTTTTAAGTCTATACTTATATCCAAAGTGAGTTTTCATTTCTTTTAAGTCTATACAAACAAATGGTGACAGTTTTTAGACCCCTTAAACAATTGATTAAATCTAGGTAATTAGCCAAGTTGTTACTTAGTCCAATTAAACAAGTCTAGGTTTTCACAATATAAAAGATCAAATCATGCAAAGCAGCGGAAAATAAATAACACACGATATGATCACCCAGAAAACCAAACCGATAAAAACCTAGGGAGAATTTGACCTAGCTATCCTCAAGGTAAACTTGAATCCACTATCTTGAAAGAATCGAAGTTCATACAAAAGGACTTACAAGCACCCCCGCTTGACTTCCTAATGCTACCAACCAGCAGAACTTACTAACACGACCACGTGCAAGCTCCGAATCCACGGACTCCTTCTTTCTTGGATTCCCACCAGCTACAAGCACCCCCGCTTGTGTATTCTTTAAGCTTCAATGGCAGCAACTAAATTGATCATCAAGGTGTAGAAAATATCTCCTCCTTGAAAACCCTAAGTTTGTATAAAGGAAAGCTCCTCTAGATCTCACAAGAGATTTACACAAACCGCAATATGAGCAACACTAAAACGTGGCTAAGGTTTGCCTTTTATACTTAGGACAAATAAGAAACCCTAAAAACGTTTTAAAACAAATAGGGCTGAGTTGGAAATTCTGCAGAAAAGCGATCTGCCCGAGCTTCGATCGGTCGAGCCTAAGCTTCGATCGATCGAGCCAGGCCGAAAGCCACAGTGCTTCCTGCATTAAACTCGATTCCAATTTTACATTGACATACAACTTTGAGCTAGCTTTAAACACTTCTAAACACATTGTTTTGATCATGGTTTGCCAACAATACAAATTAGAGTTCTAAATACATAAAGTCCTAAACTTTAGAACCTAACAAACTCCCCCTTTGACAATCCATGACAAAACACAACTTAGAAGCTCAAAGTTTACAAAATGAAAAGCCCTTTACAAAATAATGCTCATAAATCAAATTCAATCCTAACTACTATCCATCAGTTGCAAGTGTAGACAGCAGCTCAATTGAATCAACCTGTATATTTCCTGAAACACTAAACAAAATGCATAACCGCATGTGTGGAAATAATACAAGTAAACAAAATAACTTCTTGATTTCAAACAACACACAAATAAAGACATATATTAATGAATAACTCATAAATATAAATCAATAAGCAGTTTGAAACAAGAAACAAATAAAATACCAACAAAAACATAAAACTTCCCCTAACATGAATATCCCATCAAAAACAAGGTAAGAGCAAAAAAAATTGTTAAGTACACAATGAAGCACCTAGATACAATCTAAAACTCCACAAGCTCCAACCAAAAACAAATAAACTCCCCCTGAAAACAAAAACCTACAAGTACTCCCCCTTTTTGTGACGGAATGCCAAAGGGCAAACAAGATATCCATCATCAAAAGGGAGGTGGTCGAAACTGCGCCAACTCCGCACGCAAGGCACGGATCTCATCAAGTACGTCCACCAAAATCTGTCCTTGAGCCGCCTGAACGGTCAAGACATGATCCAACGTGCGACGGATGTCGGAATCATCCGAAGCAGTCGGTGGAGGAACAGCAGCATCAGCATCAGCAGCAGCACCTGAAGTCTTAGCAGCAGCTGTACCTGTAGAAGCGGGAGGAAGGGGAACACTACTAGATGACGCACCTCTAAGATGAGGAGGAGGAACTCTCAACTGAGCAGCCCTCTGACGAAGAAAGGTGGCACCTATGGGAGCTATCACATGAACAGGCTCACCTGACGAAAAACCATCTAGACCTAAGTAGAGCAGAATCCTATGAATGAAAATAAGATGAATAAGCGCATGCCCTACGGCAGAACTCCTATGAACCTCGTTCAAAGAACGAAGGAACAAGTGAGGAAAACTGAAGGACGCTCCAGAAGCAAAGGCGTACAAAAACACACATCGCTCTAAAGGGATGGTGAGGAAGTGAGAGATAGGCCACAAGGAATGACACGCAATCCTAAAGAAGAGATAGGCAGTCTCGGTAAGCTCAATGGACGTGATCCGAGGATCAGAACCCCACTGGATAGATGACCCAATGATGTAAGACATGACAACGTCTAAAGAGGGGGACTCATCATAGGGATAGTCAGCAACTCGAACAACCGGCACCCCAAGAGCCTCAGCCACTACCCGAGGGGTAATGGTGAACTCTACACCTCGTATCCAACTCCTAACAAGGGTGTTGGAATCATAGATGTGGCAAGAGAGGTTCGAGTAGAACTCTCTAATCAGGGCGGTCGGAGGTGGATGATCTATCTCTACAAGAGGCAACCAACCCCTAGACTTAAAATTGGCCCTAATGGCCGGATCAAGCGCATCTAACACAACAGCTCGCTCAGACCAAATCTTACGCCTACAGATCAAGGTGTCATAGGCTTCTCTACACTTATCATTCTTAAACAGCTCAACTCTAGGTGGAGACTCAGAGGAAGTGGAAGTGGTCCTATGAGCTCTAGTTTTCCTAGGCATGGTGCTAAGATAAGGATCAAAACACAGAGCGAAAGAACAAAAAAAACCAAAAAACCAAAACCAAGGGCAGACTGCAAGTTAGCACAAAAACAAAATATAGAAACAAAATCTATATGATGCATGAACAAGTGTAAATGTCATGATGCATGTTCTAATGCAGTGAATTAAGTCAAAAAGGTTCAAATTACAAAATTGGCTTGCACATTAAGGTTTTTAACACAAAAACCCCAAAATATAGAAACCACTTGATCAATTTTAAAAAAATTGACGAATTGATCATTACACATGATATAATAACAAAAATAATGACCAAATACATCAATTGGAGAAGCCAATTTCATCAATTTAAGCCAATTTGACAAAATCCCCAATTCTGATCAAATTCAAAACCCTAGAATTTCCAATTTTTCAAAAACCACAAAATTGATCAAAGTAAACTATAGGGAACATCCATATACCATCATGGCACAAAAACCCATTGATCAATTACACAAGAAAAGGCTTGAATCATCAAAAACCCCAAAAAGTTTGAAGATGCCGAAAATACCCATGATAATGCATGAAAAATGCATGAAAACAAGAAATAAACTTGAAAAAGAAGGGCAAAAGAGTCTTACCGGTTTCTAAGGACAAAAACCTTGCAAAAATCTTGAAGGAAAACGACAAAAATAGACTGGTGGAGCCAAGAGCCAACGCGGAGAGAGAGAAAGGAAAAGAACTATTTGAAAAAGAAGTTGAAAAAGTCCAATTCTGCCTTTTTGAAAAACCTGATTCACGAGTTTCAATCAGTCGAAAATCAGTCTCGACCGGTCGAAACAGACAGAGACTCCCTCTCTCAAATTTAAAAAAATTTAAAAATTTCGATCTGTCGAAAATCAGAATGGACCGATCGAATCAGGCAGAGGCTCACCATATTTTTGAGGAAAAACACAATTTTTGAAAAACAAGTTGATTTAACTCAAAGCATTGAAATTTAAGAACAAAAATGCATGAGTATGAGATGATATGATTTTCCAACAAGAATTTTAAGCCCAATATTCCCAAAAACAAAATTTTGCATTCTCCACAAATTTTCAAGCAACAAATTTAGTTTGCACATAATTCAAAGTGATTGCAAAAACTTGGTTGGTCAGACCATAAACACACACAATAACATGTACAATGTTTAGCAAAGAGTAACTTGTGTAGTGTGTGCGACTAGCAAAGACTTGAGATACATGTGAGGTGATATGTGAATAGCAATCAATCACAGAGTCTACAAAATTCATCACAAAGAATTTAAAAAAGACTATCACCTAAAGAGTTACATCATATAACTCCCACATCTCCTAGATCATAAACTTGCAATCATGTAAGTTTTTTTTTTTTTTTTTTTGTATTTATGCCTCATAATATACATTCCAATTTTAAGTTATGTGAGTTTGGCATCAAGCCTAATAGTACACACCAATTAGATTTTAAGAATTAAGCACTTTTACCGAGGCTTCACCTTATGTTCTTTTTGTGCATGTGCTACACTTTCTCGAGCACAAAATCTTATGATATGCACTAAGGTGTTCATGATTGGCTAGTGAACAGTGGTGAGATGGTTATTTATGCCTTTCTCTAAAAGTTCAAGTCCAACATTTAAAAACATGTGACTTCAAGATTTAAGACATAGTAATCAAAAACCATACACATCTTTCCCACACAACATACACTATAAATCTTCAACTAGTAGAGTGCAATAAATAAGCTCATCAAAGTTAAACAAGGTACAAAAAATATGTTATGTGAAAATAAATTGACCAGCCTTGTTCTCAAAAACCAAGCAGAATAGTGCAAAAACAAAATGTGCTTTCTTTTCCCTTTTTTTTTTTATTATTTTTATTTTATTTTAATAAAAATAAAAAACACCTAGAATGAAATGCATGAATGTTATGCTATGCAAATCCTAGAGACAACAAAAAAAGAAAAAACAAAACTAAAGAACAATGGTCACAAAGGGTAGAGCAATGAAGCACAAGGACCATATCAGAAAAACTCAGTTAGGTTGAGTTTTTTGCATCCAAAACTTTTTAGATGCACCACGAGCATTGGAGTTTTTATTCACTTGAGAATGATTACCAACTCCAGGATTGGAATAAAGGTTTAAAACCTTTACCAAATCACCAATAAGTACCATAGGATCAAGTGCTTGAGGCACAGGTACTTTTGGTTTGTTTGCTCTCTTTGCAGCTTGCAGCTTGTAGCAATTTGGACGTATGTGTCCAGTCTTTCCACAAAAGTGACAAACCCATGCAGGTTTATCATGTGTCTTGTCCTTAGATAGGGTAGGCTTCTTAGGCTTAGATTCTTTCAGATCAACCCTAATCTTCCTAGATGATGAACCTTCTAAGGGTTTAGCAACCTCACTTACAGAGGGTTTGACAGTCTCACTCACTATCTCACTCACTGAAGGTTCAGAAGAAGAAGATGAAGGAACAAACTTAGTGGAATGGGGAGCGGACACACAGATGCTATCAACATAACCTAAACCAGTTTTGTCAGAAGATGACTTTTGAACACTCAGCATTTGATCAAGTTTAGAACTAGCAGATCTAGCAACAGATAAATCAAGTTCCAAAGATTTAACTTTATCAAGCAAAAGCATGTTTTCAGTTTTCACATTGTTCAAAAGATCATTAGCATCAAACAATTTAACAAGCAAATTTTTCTTTTCAAGCTCGAGAGATTCAATTTTCTTTAGGCCAAGTTCAACATTCATAGCATCCTTCGCAGCAACTTTGCAAAGTTTGTTATAGGCCTCTTGAAGATCTGCATCTTCAGAGAGTTCCCCATCAGAAGGGTTCTCTTCAACAGATATACTCTCATCAACTACAGCAGTAGCAGTGAAAGCAATGAAGTTTCCATCCTCATCACAATCAGGCTCATGATCAGAAACTTCACCATCACTAAGGGTTACAGCCATAACCTTACCCATAGACTTCAAATAGGTTGGACATTCAAATTTCATGTGTCTATACCCTTGACATCCAAAACATTGAGAGCCCAAAGAATTATTGGAAGATTGACCTACTCTTTCTCTAGGTTTATCATTGTTATTAACCTTAGTGGGATCATGCTTCCTAAAATTTCTAGGTTCAGCAATGTTTGTGCCTCTTGCCTTTCTATTGTTATTCTTGAGAAAGTTTCTAAAGTTCTTGGCAAGATAGGCAATCTCTGTAGCAGAGAGCTCATCATCAAATCCACCACTATCAACATCATCAACTGACTTAAGAGCCATTGATTTGGATTTGGTAGTTTTGGGTAGATCCAACTCATAGGATCGAAGAGATCCTACAAGCTCATCAACAGGGATGGAGTCCACATCCTTACTTTCAGTAATGGCAGTCACCTTGGGTCTAAAGTCTTCAGTCAAAGATCTAAGAATCTTCCTAACAATTTTAGGTTGATCATAAATTTCACCCAAGTTAAAAGCAGAATTAACAATATCATTCAGTTTAGCATAGAATTCATCAAAAGATTCATCATCAGACATCCTAATGCTTTCAAATTTAGAAGTCAATTGCTGCAATTTATTTATTTTGACAGCCTTTGTGCCTTCATGCACAGTCTGGAGGATATTCCAAGCAGTATGAGCGATCTCAACATTCGAGATTCTCTTAAATTCCTCCATAGAAACAGCGTTAAAAATCGCATTCATAGCCTTGCTATTAAACGAAGCTGCTTCTTTTTGAGAAGTTTCCCACTCACTAACAGGAGCAGTGGGCTTCTCCCATCCGTATTCAACGGAGTACCACACCCTCTCATCAATGGATTTCAGGAATGCTTTCATCCTTACTTTCCAGTAAGCATAATTATTCCCATCAAAGTGAAGAGGAATAACTAGAGAATGTCCGTGTTCCATGACAACAGGGGTCAAGAATCAGCTCAGTGATCAAAGGATCAACAACAAAAGAGCTACCCGCTCTGATACCACTTGACAATTTTTAGACCCCTTAAACAATTGATTAAACCTAGGTAATTAGCCAAGTTGTTACTTAGTCCAATTAAACAAGTCTAGGTTATCACAATATAAAAGATCAAATCATGCAAAGCAGCGGAAAATAAATAACACACGATATGATCACCCAGGAAACCAAACCGGTAAAAACCTGGGGAGGATTTGACCTAGCTATCCTCAAGGTAAACTTGAATCCACTATCTTGAAAGAATCGAAATTCATACAAAAGGACTTACAAGCACCCCCGCTTGACTTCCTAATGCTACCAACTAGTAGAACTTACTGACACGACCACATGCAAGCTCCGAATCCACGGACTCCTTCTTTCTTGGATTCCCACCAGCTACAAGCACCCCCGCTTGTGTATTCTTTAAGTTTCAATGGCAGCAACTGAATTGATCATCAAGGTGTAGAAAATATCTCCTCCTTGAAAACCCTAAGTTTGTGTAAAGGAAAGCTCCTCTAGATCTCACAAGAGATTTACACAAACCGCAATATGAACAACACTAAAACGTGGCTAGGGTTTGCCTTTTATACTTAGAACAAATAAGAAACCCTAAAAACGTTTTAAAACAAATAAGGCTGAGTTGGAAAATTCTACAGAAAAGCGATCTGCCCGAGCTTCGATCGGTCGAGCCTAAGCTTCGATCGGTCGAGCCGAGCTTCGATCGGTCGAGCCTAAGCTTCGATCGATCGAGCCAGGCCGAAAGCCACAGTGCTTCCTGCATTAAACTCGATTCCAACTTTACATTGACATACAACTTTGAGCTAGCTTTAAACACTTCTAAACATATTGTTTTGATCATGGTTTGCCAACAATACAAATTAGAGTTCTAAATACATAAAGTCCTAAACTTTAGAACCTAACAAATGGGAGAGCCAAGATTCAACCTATGTTTGAAGACTTTCATTTTCTAAAATTTTTGAGTACTTTCTTTTCCAATTACTTATAATAATAATAATAATAATAATAATATATAAATTAAAAAAAAAAAAAAAAAAACACGTTTAAGTTTAACACACCAAAAAAAGGACATGTCATCGCCATCCAACTTGCATAAGGGTTACATGTATAATTGTACTAAAGACAAGGGAAAAGGTTGAACAATTTCAAGTTTCTCTATATTTATAATGAGTGTTTTGTAATTGATGTTACTGCTTTTACGTGAAACAACATACAGTGGCCCTCACTCTGCATTGTCTACAATAAATGTAGTACGAAACATGTGAAAATTTTCAATAGAATGACTTCTAACCGTGATATAAAACTATAAATTTTCACCAATGAGAGTATAAATAAATCTAAGATTTAACCTTTAGATAGCCCAGCAAACTTATTAATTAATAATAATTTAATAGCAGTACCGCCCTCTAGTGTAAGATTTTTAATTGGAAGTATCATAAAATTAGTCTAATTAACATAGTTAATTAAGATCATAATAATCACATGCTTGATAAAAATATAGATGAATCAAGCTTAACAAGCACTTGTTTACAAATGCAACGAGAAAGTATCTCCTAAACCCGCTCCATATAAACGGTCTCACATGAATGCAAGTTTGAGAGGGCCGCTCCATGAAACGGGTGCAACATAATTTTTCACAAAGGTACAAAAGTACAATAAACCTTCTAGCCTCAACTTCCTAATGGGATGCATATAACGCACTCACATTACAATGTCTCTTTATAAACTTAACCTGAAAGATATAATTTGATCCCAATATCTATATCCCTTACAAAGTAAAAACCAAAGAGAACTTTAATAAAGAGGAGGAGGAGGTGAGACAAGCTATTTTGCTTCTACAATTGACCTGCAAGATACAATCTAGAATCACCTCCATTCATTAGAAATTACACAGTATTTCTATGATGATATTCGGGACCAAGCTCCAAAGGAGTAAAGCCATTCCTTGGTCAAGAAGAACAAAGCAAAGTAGCTTTTGGAGAGACAAAAGAGGGTTTGAAGTAAACGCCCCTGAAGCGGCTAGGAAGGCCGGGAATGTCCAGATACGAGTAAAGTGCCTTACCAGGGAAAAACTGCACAAACCAATGGTTTGCACCATTTTCGCCATCTTCACGTGACACCTTCAGCAAAAAACTATCCGCATTAGTTTGACAAATCACTGAATAATGGAGATATTTGTTCCACCGCACACAAGTATCGTATGTGCAGTGGAAGAGGAGAGAAAATCCTTCATCCTTCGTTCCTGTTACTTTCCATATTCTCATGAGATGAACATCATGTTCTACTAATGACAAACACCCTCCTAAAACCAGCAAGTCATACTCCGAAGATCCAAACCTGACATGGCAAGAGATAGTGTAAAACTTCTCATCACTTATATTGAAACCAAGGATGCAATTGTCACCACTTTTGTCATTTCTTTCTTGAATTTTCCAGTGGAAGGCCCCATTCCAGTATACTGCCGCACCCAAGCTATATTCAATTGGGACAGGAGGTGCACTCAATTTTCTCCATGAAAGATCTCCAAGTGTAATTATCTCAAAACTGCTGCCTTCATCACGATTCAAACTATTCATATTTCTATATTCTCGTACAACTTTGTATTTACCGGATGAGGGGTCAAGGTGAAAACCAATCTGATGACTCACTAAATACGCTCTTCTTTTTGGTGATGGCAAAATAACACTCTCTCTTGTTATTGGATTCAATATAATCACAGGTTGTATAAGGTAATCTGCAGCTATACAGAGCAAACCATCACAAGAACACATTAGCCGAAGGCAATTTAACCTCTTCGAAGGGCAAGGCATTTTCTTAAAAGGAATTTTGTTAATATTGCATCCCTCAGTGTCCAGTAGAAGTAGGCTCTGCAAATCAACTTTATAATCTGATTTGAGGATGAGTTGAGGAAGTTGATGATTCACTCTACTCAGTTGCAGGTTGATAAATTGAGGGCCTAGAGTCAAGCGACACCATTCCTTACAGACGCTTCTGCATCTTAAGATATATTTTACAGGAAGTCTGGAAAGAATCTCGCATAATATCTCTGGTGGCAGATAAAATGCTCCCTTCTGCATTTTACCATTGTGATTGCTCCCTCGTCTTTGTCTCGAGTTCTCCATCAAAAAAGAATATTCTGATGTGCCCGCTTCAATTCCCTTCTTGTCCTGCATCACAAGCACAATTTAATGTGAAGAGATTTAAATGCACTAATCAAATTTAAGCACCAATTTGGCAAACCATCCTCCTATCCTCATTGATAACATCAACGCAGAAGCAATATTCCAACTTCAATTTGGCAATTTAAAAGTTCTGATCCAAGAGTAAACTTAACATTTTAAGGGAATGATTACAAATCTGTAAGCCTTAAAGTATAAACCATTAGATGAGAACCAAAAAATATTGGAATAAAAGGTTTTTTTAGGTAAACACACACATGGACCCTTACGGGATAGAACCCATAACCTAGTGAATAAAAAGCATTTGGTGCTTAGCAGGAAAGTTGACATCTCTGATTGAACAATTAGTACAGGAGAGATTATGAGTCATATAAGGAATGCAAGCAGCCCAGCGGAGAGAACATACAAATGGGCAAGGATATAAGAGATTGGACTGCCTTAGAGCCTATTTGGCATTAGCTTCAGCTTTTAACATTTAACTTTTAGTTTTTATGTACAGCTTTTTAAAACCTTACTTTTTCCATCTTTTCTCACTTTTTCAATGTACCTCATACTTTAGCACACTTATAGTAAAAAAATTTCAGCAAAAAACTATATAAACTGTTCCCAAACGGACATTAAATGAGAAAATGCGGGAAAAAATAAGGTTTAAAAAACTGTACATAAAAGCTAAAAAAAGCTAAAAGTTAAAAGCTGAGCTTATAAGCTAATGCCAAACACACTCTTAGTGTTCCAGCTCACTCACATCAACCGTTTTATTAAACAGGTATGACTGTGTGACAGAGCAGACGAGTGCAGTAACTGTCACTCCCTCTAGGAAAACAAACATGAAAATTACTTTCTTTTTTTTTTTTGATAGGTAATCAGAAAACTATTATTAATGAGAAAATAAGGAAAAGTACAAGTTGTTCATGATGATGAACAAGAAGAAAAAATAGAACAAGCAGCACAACAAAAAGAGAAATCAGGAAACTAAGCTGAGGGAAAGCATAAACTCAGAGAGAGAGGAACAATCAGTAAAACCCCAACAATGAGACCACTCCAAAAGACTACATTGGCATAAAACCTTTAACTCATCCAACGTCTTCTCAATATCCTCAAAGGAACGATGATTTCATTCCAACCACACAATCCACATTAAGCACCCTGGAAATTACTTAATTACATTCAAAGAAAATTTGGGCTATGGTTCCAGGCCTGAGTTGGAATGAAAGATATATTTCCGAAGGTAGATGAAGAATAAAGAACTATAAAACATTTAAGTTAGAGTCATGGCTCCTTGACAAAGAAGTGATAGAACAACACTGACAAATAAAGCTCCAAAAAAAAAAGTTATACGATCCATAATGAAGTGAGGTCAATGGAGATGGCTGGTGAAAAATGTTAAATTTTGACAGAAGAAAATGCAACAATAAAATATCAATATAACCTACCCATCATTGAACTACTTCAAACCACTAATTAAAAACCAATGATCTCACCCAAATATGGAAACAATATGCAGATTATACAATTTTATTTTGTGACGCAGATTAAAAACCAATGATCTCACCCATCATTGAAAGTAAATTTGAATAAGACCGAATTGGTTCCAATGGCAGATATTGGGAATGTAGAAGATTTGGCATTGCTGTCCTCTTCCAAGATAGATTAATGGTATGACTTTTGATGCCAACAAGAAAGAGTACAAGAAAATACAAGATTAAGTATCAAAAGATTCAAGTTTCTGGTTTAGTTTTAATAAAGTTCATTTTTTTTTTTAAAAAAAATGGAATAGTTTGGTAATTTCCAAATTTTCTGGAATGGGCTGTAATGGGGTGTCTTAGAGGCCCATGAATCTTATTTTATGTTTTTAGTCCTTTTCCGATTGGGTTTAGAAGTTAAGTCCTTTTCTTTTTAATATTAGTAATAATAGTCATTCTAGGGATAGGCTATTTAGAGTCCTAGTCCTTCTAGAAAAGGATTTAACAATAGCCTACATAAAGGCTTTATTGTAGTAAAAAAAAAAATCATAGTGAGGTTGATTCTAACAAAATTCCAGCAGCTTATTTCATGCATTGAGGGTGTAATTGCCCTCTCCTACCTAAGTGTGATTGCCTAGTGTTTAGTTATCCTATTTCTTGTTCTACCCCCTGTTTTAACACCAAACAGCCATCAAAATTCAATCTTTCTCTTACCTAAACCCTTAAATATCAATCCTTATTCAAGAACCCTTCAAGAACTCATCAAGAAGTCTATTGTAGTGCTGAATTCTTAAAGATCCTACATCACCTTTGGGTTCCCCACATAGGGCTGCTACGATCTGGAAAAGTACCCTTTCTACCTTCATTCTCATCCTACCTATATGAGTAATAGACATGTTCACATTTCTTTTCTTTCTTTTATTCTCTTTTGCTTACAGTTCTTTCTTTTTGATAGGTTAGAATAAATTTATTAGAAAAAAGATAACTTCATACTCATGATGGTGAGCATTCCATAACCTAAAGAATTACAAAAAATTATATGCAAAAAAGAAGTGAATCCATAAAATCTGTTAAAATATTTTGGTGGAGGCGTTGACTGTATGAGATGGAGCCCTAATACTAAACTAATGGTAAGTTAGTCTTCAATCAAATTATGTATGTTTGAGAGGTGCTAATGGAAGGCATTTCCTGTAAAATTGTACTTAAAGTAATAAAGTATCCGGGAAAGTGGCTTTCATTGTGTGGACTGCAACATTGGACAAATTTTGACCCTAGGCAACCTTATAAAGAGGAATATGGCCTTGGCAAATCAGTGTTGCATGTGCAAGGAAGCATAGAAAATGCAGATAATCTCTTGCTTCATTTCTCAGTTGCTAATGAATTCTGGTCCTGTGTTTTTTTTTTTTTTTGGGTGCACAGGGGTGTATTGTGTGGTGCCATTCAAAGTGAACGACTCTTTTTTTGTTGGAAAGGTCAGTTTCATTGGCATAGTAATAGTGGGGTCCATGTCCATCATTATGTTTTGGGGGGGAGCAGAATAGCTGCATTTTTTATGGAGTCGAGAGATCTTTGATTGAGCTTAAGTCTATTCTTCCAAGTTCTCTATTTGAACTGTGCATGATGATTGGGAGGATTTCTTCTAATTCCTTATTTGAGTTCATAGATTTTTTTTCTCTCCATTCGCAATTTTTAAGAAGCTCTTCTTTTAGAGCACACCATTTTTATTGAAATTCCTTATTACTTGTCCCAAAAAAAAAAATCTAAGAGGATAAGTTTTTTTGGATTCTATAAACCACTTTATCCATCCAACTGAATCAAATCAATATCAAAAGAATCGTATTAGGTTTCATTTAACCTAATCAAATTACTTTCTACAATTGAAAAACACTTGATTGCAACTTTTACTTTTATAAATGAGTATGTCAGCCATCCCCATTTTAAATCATCAGATGCTAATGAATTCAAAGTTTGAATCATGCTGAATTAATATCCACTCTTCTATTATAAGCTTGAGGTAAAATTCATTTTCAATGTTAGTGGAATGGTAAGGAGCAGATTTAGTGAAAACGCAGAGATTTCAGAATGGTATTAATAAGATAACAAGAAATAGCATTTATTAAGGTAGACAAGCAATATGAAAGCTATCAATACAAAAATATTACGTAATGTCCCTGATAATTTTCAAATATAATTACATCCAGGCTTCTATCACAGTATGCAGCTATATATAATTAGAAATAAAAAGGGAATCATCAATTGTCAAACAATCAAATGTCTATTTAAAGCATTATTTTAAGTGGACGCTCAACACATTTCCCATCCATTATATTAAATGAATCCAAGTAACCAACTGAGCAACAAACAGTGGAAAAGTAATCTATATATAGGTTTTGGATATTTTAATTTTTAAATTTTTTTTTTTAAAAAGTGCTATCTAGGGTACTTCCATCTCCAACCTCTAGATTTAATGGTCTAAAAAATATCTAAGGAAGCCCATATGCTTTGTATATATAAGTAAAAATAATTCTGTTCTTAACAAAAGTTAGTTCAAATACACAGGGAATGTATCAAACACTCCTAGAAAATACCTTGAAGGGATGCTACCCATAGCAGTCATCCAATCATACAAAGAACTCATAAAATTTGTTTGGTAACAAGATTAGGACGTTCCCACTCCATCAAATGTTCTATTGTTCCTCTCTCACTGACACACAACTGAAAAGCCTTCTAGATTTTTTTACTCCAATGGCAATGATATCTTCATTGCCAACAATCTAATATCTGAATCACAGTCTTCAGCACCACAAGAGATATCCCAAATAACGCAGACACAAAAGACCATATATCTATCACCACTAAACAATGAAGCAAAAGGAAATTAACTGACTTCCCACTATTCTTACATATATAACACCAATAAATAACCATATTATTTTATTTCAGAAATTATCCACTGTTAAAATTTTTCTCAGTGCTGCTATCAAGTGAAGATAACAACCTATTGTGGTACCTTAGCACTCCAGGTCTGCCAAAGAAATGGTGCTCCTGTAGACAAAGTTACCAATTCTGTTTTATTCTGGCTGGAATGGTTGACATATTTCGTACCAGTCACTAAACCGACACACTATCCCTAAAAATTCTGACTCATTCCCATCCTTTCCAACCAGTCTTGCAATTATTTTGTATTTCATTAGTGGTAATGTGGTGGGATTTTTAGGTCTCTTTTTTCATGATTATAGTGTGCTTCATTTCTTTTTTCAAATATTCATTTTGGCATGTGAAGAATGTATATTAATAGATTTTTGAAAAATTAAGGCTAAATTGCAATCTACACCCCCTAAAGTTTGGGGGGTATTTGGATTTTACACCCTGTAGTTTCAAAATTTGGATTTTACCCCCTGAAGTTCTATTCCGTTTGCATCAACAACCCCTCCATCCATATTTTCCATTAAGTATCATATAAGCTTGCCACGTGTGTTTAGTTCATCCAATAAAATGATGCCACCTCATTTTTATTTTGCCATGTCATTTTTAATTTTTTAGTTTTTTTAGGCTACAAAAATGATGTGGCATCATTTTATTGGACAAACTAAACACGCATGGAAAGTTTATGTGACACTTAATGGAAAATATGGATGAAGGGGCTGCTAATGCAAACGGAATAAAATTTCAAAGTGTAAAATCCAAATTCTGAAACTTCAAGGTGTAAAATCCAAACACCCCCAAACTTTAGGAGTGTAATTTGCAATTTACCAAAAAATTAAATAGCATAAGTCTATTCTTTTTGAGAATGAAGTAGCATATATATTTAATGTAATGAGAAGCTAAATAAAATATGTATTGCATTTTTATTGATATATGGACTCTTGCTCTCTCTCACACACATACAAACACAGAGTATACAAAAATAATAGTAGCCCCAAAACGATACACTGGAATAGATTGATAAATGGAATTTTCATTCAAAAAGTCAACCGGAACAGTAACTAGAACTGAATTGACATCACTACCAGTAACACCCCCCCCCCCCCCCTCTATCCACCTTCTAAGAGCTTCATAATCCAAACAAACTTCAAGTCTTCCATTTTTTATTACCCTATATGATACTTGATCCTCACCTTGACTAGAAGGTAAATTAGAATACAAGAACTTAATAGAGATTCACCAAAGATTTCAATTCCAAGTCTCGAAAATGCCTAATAAATTGAAGTTTCCAGTACTGTGTTCCCCTATCAGTTGAATTGCCCAAATAACAGGCAACTGATGCATTATTGTCCACTGCAAAAGTGAACAATTCTGTGAAAAGGCTTATGAGATATGAATTTCTGTAAAATAAGTCTCATCAAAATCTAACTCAGGTGCCATCCCCAATGATGAATACAATAGTCTAGAGAATCAGTCCCAACCTTCTCTAATACTTTTTCCACAAACCCACCCCATGCAATCCCCTAACCACCTCAATTGTCCAGCCCCCATTCTTCTCCATATTTTGCATAAATAACCACCACCAATGCTGTTTTAGAGAGCCCATGCTTAACAATACACGGGCAATGCTGTAAAGATATTGTTTTTCCTTCCCCACACCCTCACCCCTGTTTTTTTTCTTATATTCTAGGTGAACTAGTGAAGTTATACACAACACAGGAAAAAAAAGAGCAACCGCGCCAATTGTTGGTTTTACAATTTTTACATTCTCTCCCAATATTGTGAAAGAAAAAGCTTTTGACAACCTGCAAACGACCAATTCGTAGAAACTTTTGGCACTCAAATTTAAGCTACAAATTGTTCAACTTTTTCAATAATATAATATCAAAACTCACTTATCAAAAAAAAAAATAATATCAAAACTTGAAACAAAAATTTGTAAAACATCAACTGCGCTCCATTAGCCCATTCATGTGCATACATGTACGTAATCAAGTATTTGATGTCTGTGGTTTGAACCCCCCCCCCCCCCCCCCTTTTTTTCCCCCATTCACTATTACCTATCAAAAGAGAATTATGGTCCCAAAGAGAAACCTTCAGTTGGTAGACTAATTTTTCTTTGATTCCGATCGTTTATAAATAAGAGAAAAAAGGTTTTTGGGTATTTTTTTTAATATGATTGTTCTCTTGTTTCTTATTCACACTAGAACCCCCAATCTTCTAGGCTACAAACATACATGAGACCATTTCCTGTTAGAAGCATTGGAAAGAAACCATATTTGATTCTGAACCTTTTTTTTTTTAAATCACTTTATGGGTCAGCACTTTTAGCTGCAAATTATTCAACTTAAACTAAGTAAAATTCTTTCTCTGCTTTAAGATTTCTAATACCAAAGCAATATCAAAATTAAATATTTTCAATCCGCTAATTGAGACCCATACTAACAATCAGTTTTTAACCTTAGACTAAAAAGAACAAACTGAATACCCAATAACAAGAACAAAACAAAACCCATAATTCTAGAAAAGGTAATTGTCACAAACATCATATGACACATAAAAAAAAAAAGTCTGATAAAAGTTGCAGAAATGGGATCATAGTAAAAGGGTTTTAAGCTATCACACAGACACATACATATATGTACGAAAAATGAATGAAAGATTGGAACTTTGGTTACCGTTGGTGAGAGATCAACAACTAGGAGCAAAAGCTGAAGGGTCTGTGGGCTTGTTCAATATTCATTAAGAATGAATAGTCTTTAACTTAATCACTTGGTTATCAGCAAGAGTTGCAGCTATACGATGCAATTGTAAGAGTATTGTGATGAGATCTTTTAGATCTGATTTCTTCTGTGTATGAGAAAGTGGAGAAGGGAATAGGAAGAGAGAAGGAATACCCTTTTCCTGTGACCCATCAATCCAAGTGAATTATTGACTTCTGTGAGAGTCTGAGAGAGTGTTTTTATTTATTTATTAAAAGATAGAAAGTGTGTGAGAGAGGTTTGCACAAATAAAATTGCATACTTCTTTTTTTTCCATACTTTACCGAGCACTTTATTCACTCCACAAAATTTAGCTTCAAATTGGTTCGTAATTATCTTTTTCGACTTATTATCTATGTGTTTTGTTTAAAGTTTAAACAAGTCACATAAACGATGATCTCTTCAATCAACACTTAGAAGATTAGTGGAAGAGAGCTACAAACCAATTAAAAACTGAAAGGGTGTTTGGTTTGAGAAAAAATGTTTTGTATTCTGTATTCATTTTCAATTTTTTTTTTTTGCGACTCACCACTAAAAAACTAGTTTAATCATGTTAATTGTCCTCAATTTTCATTTTCAGTATCCAAAAAACAGAGTTTGAATACAAAAATTAAATACATCTTTTGCCCGTCTTCATTTTTAGTGGAAATGGATACAGTGATAATTTCATTAAAAAAAACCAACTTTGTGGGTCCCACTAATAGTGAGTTGTCTCATAAAAAATACTCTCTCTATTCCTATCTTTACTCTTTTTTGTTCTCTCTCTCTCTCTCTCTGTGTGTGTGTGTGTGTGTGTGTGTGTGTGTGTGTGTGTGTGTGTGTGTGTGTGTGTGTGTGTGTGTGTGTGTGTGTGTGTGTGTGTGTGTGTGTGTGTGTGTGTGTGTGTGTGTGTGTGTGTGTGTGTGTGTGTGTGTGTGTGTGTGTGTGTGTGTGTAGCAGATTGGCATATGGAAGGGGAAGATTAGCAACACCAAAGATGTGTGCCTTGCAACAAAGACACCACCATGACCCTTGCCTCTACTTGATATGACCAACTCGGTCCTAACACTTCTCTTTCTCTCTTCGATCTCACTCTTTCTTGAGTGAAATTCGAACAACCCCATGGCCAATTGTCACTGTTAGTGGCCTAATTTTGGGGTGGGCGTTTGCTTTAGGGTTTGTTTATGGAATTGTGGGTTATGTTTTGTTGGCTTCATCTCTCTCTCTCTCTCTCTCTCTCTCTCTCTCTCTCTCTCCCCCCCCCCCCCTTTTCTATTTGATGTTGAGATTTGATGAAATTTGTTTGTATCAATGGTTTTCCAATGGAGATCTGGGTGGGTTTTTATTTTTTCCCATGGATTACGGCTTGCAACATGGTGATCTGGGCTAGGTTTAGCTTTTAACAGTGGTTCTGGTGGGTTTTGGTTTTGGTCTATTTCTAAAATTATGGTTAGGTTTCAGTGATTATGAAGACCTGGAGTTGTGGTTGTGTTTGAAGAAGGAGATGAACGATTTCTAGCAAGTGATAAGTTGATTGTTGGTTTTGTTAGAAAATAGAAGGATTTGAGCAAAACAAAAACTAAACCAAAATTGGTGCCAAACAGAAAATGATTATAGGATTTAAGAAGAGAAATTGTGTACAGAAAATGAAAATTGAAAATGAATAGAAACCCTATAAGGAACCAAACAATGGCTAAGCTTTTTTTTCCAAATAAAAAACATATTGTTGAAATTGGAATCCCCCTCTCTTTGTAATTCAACCCAAAAAAAATTATTTAGGTAAAAGCTAAATTTTAAACCTTATATTTTAGGATTAGTTTTATGTGGTGGAAATTTTTTACGTCTTGGGCTGGATTTCTCCCACTATACCATGGCCCTGTGATGCTGGGATAGGAGAGTCGAGACTAACCTAACTGAGACACACCTTAGGCCAGCTTGTGTTCAAGTTTGGCCTTTCTTGTGTTGACGCGTCTTGGCAGGAATCTTGAGTGTATTCACATGCTCACGGCAGGATAAACTGTTACAAGTGTTATAGCAGGAAAAACACAATACAGCAGGATAACTAAAACACTTTAACTAAAATAATTTCTGCTAACAACAATAATACATGAACAGTTCCACAAAGGAAAAAGTATCACAACATGATTACGACAAGAATAGATTAATGACAAGAAGTCACGTTAGTCCTTAATTAACCATGACAAAAGAAAAGAAGATTAGTCTGCTAGAGGAATGGGCTTGGCTTTTTGGCAGATTTAAGTCCAAAAAAGGGAACCAATCTCTAATGTGAGTAACTTCAGAGGGGAATTTTGCTGTAGAAGTTACTCACTTTGAAAAATAGACCTAAATGGTTTAATCTCAGACTCTTGACTCGTTAAACAGTGGGCTATTAAGAGGGAGAGAAGTGGGTAGCCTATTGATGCATGCTTTTACTCTTATCACTCATATTTTCTTTCGTTACTCTTAGTTTTCTGTTTTTCTTTCTTTCTCTTACTCGTTTTTCTCTGTTTTTCTTTTTCTTTTTTTCTTTTTCCTTCTCCCTTTTTTCCTTCCTTTTTACTATGCACGTCTATGGCCTTTTATACTGCCTGCCGTGACAGGATTTGCCATTTTTACCCCTTAACCACCTTTGGCCTGTTGTGTGTGTCCTTCCAGGACTGCCCACTGGTCTGCCGGCTGCCCAGCTACCACCACTACACTGTGCTAGTCATGCCATGCCTCATTCCCAGACAAAAGTGGTTTTGTTTTGTTTTTTACTCCCCTTGACAGTCCCATCTAGATAAGGGCTAGACTTCTCTCTTACCAAGCTCTATAGCATACACCTAGTGATTCCAGCTCATATTTACCTCTTTTAGGTGAGATGTCATCCCAGCAGGACATTTTTTCTAAAAGAGCTTAAGTAGGAATCTCAAAATAGGGTCCCCCTTCTCCCCACAGCCAGATCACACCCTCTCTTACCTCTAACCCGTGATCCACCTCCCCTGTATTGGCTAAGTACAGGTAGGTGGTGCCTGAGCCTTATATGCATGTTCCACTTCCATATGAGTCCATTACTTTTCTGGCTCTCACGCGTTTGCCATTACCTACAGGTTTGTCTGACTCAACTGCATGCTCTGGTGCCTGTTTAACTCTTGCGGTGTGAATGAGTTCTTGGGTTTTCATTCTCTGCATCTCATTTCTTCTTCGGGTTGGGCATTGCTTAGGTGTGGGCTCTCCTTCCTTCAATTCAACCAATGTCCCCTTTTCATCCTTTGTCCGTGGGCTAGCTGGTGCTCCTGCCACACTATTGCATTATTCCTACAATGATTTCATTCACCCTTGTTTGTCTTGTTGTTACTTTTGGGCTTGCGGGCTAAAGCGTCTGCCATGCCAATTTCTCATATTATTTCTTCTTTTAGTCTTTACTGCTCAGCATTCCTACTGGGCCAGTCCATTTAACACCACAGGCTTCCTCGGCCCTTTTCATTCTTTGGGCCTCCTCGGCCCATTTCATTCTTTGGGCATCCTTGGCCCATTTCATTTTTTCCTACCTCTTTCATTCCCACGGGTTTTTGCTAAATCCTTTGGGCTTCCCTGACCCAATTACCACATCCTTTGCCTTTAGGTTTACTAGCCTACGAACCAATCTCATTTACCAATTCCTTTCTTTGGGCTCCTCCGGCCCCTTTTTGCTTTCTTTCTATTTCTTACGATTCTCATGGGCTTACTACTTCATTCTTTGGGGCTTCCTCGACCCGTTTGCTTTCTTTGGGGCCACTTATCATTTTGTGGGCCTATAGACCATTATTCCTGCCATTCTGGCCCAGTGGCCTTTACTTTGCTGCTTTCTTTCTCCACCTTTTTCATATTGTTGGGCTTCTTCTGCCATTGGACTCTTTTGTCAAAAAATGGGCATCAACATTTTAAAATCAATAGTGTTCACCCAATCGTTTTAATATTTGATTAAGTTGGTTTATGATTGTTAAGTTTTGGAATTTTAGGTTGGCAAACATGTGATCAAAACTGTCTTTTTTTTTTTTTTTTTGAATAAGATCAAAACTATCTTAGATTAGTACTTTAGAGTGTCAAAGTGCTATCAAGATTGTTGCCTAGGTGCTAGAATTTATTGTGTTATCATGTGTTGCTCGACACCTAGTCAACCGATTAAGAAGTCAAGTTTTCAACAGATTGACTTTGCTCGACAGATCGGAAAATCGTATTTACTGTAACGTAAATTTGAACAACCTAAACAACCTAAAGGGTATTTTTAAAAAAATTGATACACATTTATTAAGACTTTGGAGCTGGTCTATTATAGATCTAAAGGTTGTGTATGTTGCTCTCAAAGTTGCTACCAGAAATCAATCTACATTAAATCTGAACTAGTAGATCTGAAATTGTTGCATACCAGTCATCAAAAGTGCTTGATTTAAACCTTTAAGTGGGTTTTTGAAGTAGTAGACTAGAGATTGTGTTGGAGCACATCCATATCAAAGAAATCTATGGATCTTGAAGCTAAGTTTGGTAATTTTAGTTTAAGTTTATGAAGAATAGGGTTATTCGGTCTATTAACTTCTATTTGATAGTGGATATGTTCACCTTAAGATTGATAAGGTCAAGTCCTTCCAAGTTTTTATTATGAGTTTGTTTAACTGCTTTTCATGAGTCATCATATGATTCATATCTTATGTTCATTTATATTTATGTTGTACATGATTAGTGGCGGAGCCAGGAATTTATCTTGGGGGGGGGGGGCATATATAATTTTTTTTTTTTTTTTTTTTTTGAAGAATGACTCAATAGTCCTAAATTTGCCCATGAACCTAGATTTATCAAATTAAATTATCACTCATTAAATAAAATGACTGAGATTTAAAAAAATATACTAAAAAAATACCAATAGTCCAAAGATCGCTAAATGAAAGACAAACAATCATTCAAATGTCAATGCATAAAATATATATATATATAATAAACAAGAATTGAATACATGTTAATATAGTAGTATATAGTATATACTGTATATAATATATTGATTATTATAATAATAATTAATATATTATAAGGAATATAAAAAAGAAAGCAATGAAAAGTAAAGTAAAAAAATCAAAACAAAGCAAATGCAAAGTACCTAACTTGGGAAAGAGTTAAAAACAATGGGTTATGGGTCAGCCGGTCTCAGCTAGGGGCATAGATAGAGCACTATACAGTTAGGGATGAGGGGCCCATGGCACGGAAGGTTCACAAATTGAGGGGCCCATGACACTGACAATGACAAATTGAGTCACTCTTTCTTGTCTAGTTTGAACATAGTACAAAAATTTTACTTTTAAACAAACTATGGTAGCAGTGTGAGGGAGGAAAAGGAAAGAACTAAAAGTCTGGAAAAAAAAAAAAAAAAAAAAAAGATGAAGAAGGCAAAGGCAGTGACAAGAAAAATGCAAAGGCCAAGTCCCCAACGAAGAGAGAGAGAGAGAGAGTCACCTGTGTGAGAAAGATTGTTTCTGCAACTGTGTAGGAGACTTGGTGGTGTTGGAATCCGGATCCTCTCCATTTCTATTTGAAATGGAGTGTCCAGTTAAGGGTTAGGATTTGCCTAAAAACAATCCAAAGGCCTAGAACATTCCACCTCATTTAAAAGCTTTAACCTAATCAAATAGCAAACTCGAAATTTGTAACCAAAGTACTCTTGTCCAAAACCCAAAAAAGCCACCCCAAGATCCCAGCAAGGCAGCAACCATATCCTCAGGTTCAGATCCTTTCAATCTCAACAAGTGTCTTCCCTGTTCTCCAATGTCATAAGTGTGTTGGGTTTGCCTGTTATTCCAGTTCTAGCCGTAATCTTCTTCCATGAAAAAATGAATGGGGTAAAGGCGATTTCCATTTTGTTGGCTATTTGGGGCTTTATTTCATATTTCTATCAGCACTACCTTGATGATTCTGAGTCCAAGGCTGAAAAGAGAGATGTCAAGGATGAAATTTCAATGCTCTCCCTGTTGAAAGAGGTTACGGACGAACAAGATGAGCTAAAGAATATCTATCAAAAAGTTCCACTTTCCATAGAAACAAATTTCCAAAATTATGAGCACTGAAGCTATTCCTGTGTCTTGATTCCTAGAATGGTTTACAAACTCATATTCCCAAACCCCATGCAATTGTTTCTCCACATGAAGTGTAAATCATGGTCTTGTTCATTCCATTTCCAACAATATTTTCAGATTCCAGTAACTATAATTGGGCCCTTTTTTTTTGTCAAAAAATGGAATTAAAAGTAGTGGTTATTCTATCAATGAAAAAGAATAATCAAACTGAAAATTTAGAGCAAACCAAATCAGTGTTTGATCACTTCGGTTGCTGGTGGTTGATGGGCACTCGAGGTTGAGATTGAAAGGATCTGAACCTGAGGATATGGTTGCTGCCTTGTTGGGATCCTGGGGTGGCTTTTTTGGGTTTTGGACGAGAGTTAACTCTGGTTACAAATTTTGAGTTTGCTATTTGGTTAGGTTAAAGCTTTTAAATGAGGTGGAATGTTCTAGGCCTTTGGATTGTTTTTAGGCAGATCCTAACCCTTAACTGGACACTATCCATTTCAAATAGAAATGGAGAGGATCCGGATCCGTGGTGCTGCACATCAACAAAATTTTTGACTTTTCAATTTGTCTACTACTGTGTACAAGTAAGTCCTAGATGTGTTGGAATAAAAATTAGATTTTTTTTTCCCTTTTATTTGTTGAGTTTTTTTTTTTTTTTTTTTGATTGAGTTAAGGTAATTGTTAAAATACTTATGTGTTCATTTTAAAGATGCTGAATGTTTAATTATTGTAATTTATTGATGTATATATTTATGGATTGTATTTTATTTAAATGAAAATTATGTTTATTTTTAGACTTTCTTTTTTTTTTTTGAGAAAGATTTTTAGACTTTCTTTTATATAATATATATGTATGCATGCATGTACGTATGTATGTATATTATCAAGTATGGGGGGCCAAAATGATAAAGTTATTTAAAAATTTTCAAGTTATTTAGGATATTTTCACAATTTTTTTTTTTAATTTTTTCAAAAATTTTGGAGGGACCAAGGCCCCCTCGGTCCTTAAGTGGCTCCGCCATTATACATGATATTGATGTTTACTAGATTAACCAAAGGCTTGCATAATTAATCTAACTCAATCTTAAAACTGGTTAATTAATGTTTTTAACAGGGTCTACAACCAATAACGCTCATCCATCATGTTTAATTATTCACCTTTTATAATCTTAGATTGTACCATAGTCTAAATTGATCAAGGAATACCAAACTCCTCGTTTTTCATTTTTTTTTTTTTTTCGTCTTGAGAGTTGAGAACCCATTCTCGATCTCTAGGAAAAAACTTGAAAATAACAATATTGATTAGTACATCGAAATTGGCTAATACACCCGATTATAATCGATACAGCTATAGGGTTCGTCTATATAAATTTTGTTATCCATTCAAAAACATACCAATTGGTACGAGTCGGATTTTAAAACTCTCATCCATACGAAGACATGGGGTTAGACTTTTCTTGGTGGGATCAAGGAAATATGATAGGCTTTGCCTGTGTGTGCATTTCATCTTCTCACTCAATTTCACTAGAATTTCTTAGAAATTGTGGTGATGGGTCCAAATCACACGTGCAGTTCATTATATAATTTAAAGTTAATAACATTTTTTCTGTCATTTCATCTTCTCACTCAATTTCACTAGAATTTCTTAGAAATTGTGGTGATGGATCCAAATCACACGTGCAGGGTGCAGTTCATTATGTAATTTAAAGTTAATAACATTTATTCTGTCATTTTATTCAAAAAGTTTTATGACATCCTATGAGGAAGTTTGTTTTTTCTTTACCCATTCCTTAGACTTTAGTAGGTTATTATATTTATATGAGTGCAAATTGTGTCCGGATGTGGCGTAAAGCATGAGATTTACGCAATTATGCCCTCCAATAAAAGAGCTCCACAACAGCATTTTTCCTAAAACGTTAATACAACTGGCCACACCCAATGACTACTCATTTAAATCATGTCATTGACACCTCTCTCATCTACACTCCCTTACACGGACCACCAGCACAGCACCACTGCTCCGATTTCCCCCTCATTCTGGCAACGGCAACCCACGGACCAAACGGCGAAACTAGTACAACTTCAGAGATGCATGACTAAGAGGAGACCCACAAAATTCCTTAAAATGTACAGACTTCCAACAACAGTCGCTGCTTCGCTTTCCCCCTCATTCCGGCGACAGCGACTCACGGATCCAACAGATGAGACCCAACAATTTCCTTCCCACGACAACTAAAACTCACAGATCTAAAGATCCTAAATTTCTCTTTTTCCTTTCACATCTTCCACTTCCCACACCCGTCTTCTACTCTCTTAAGTCGACATATAGGAAAAACAACAAACAGTTGTGAAGAAAAATGAGTAATAATATTTCATAGCAAACATAAATTTCTCTTGAATCATCCATCATTACAATAAATCGGATCCACAGTCCACACCAACAAATCTTATAAAAAGAAACCACCAAAACAATCTTAAAAAGTTATTCTTTGTATGTTTTTCTACACTTCGTCAAACGGTGGCTCCGCCTTTTTTCTACACTATAGTGGTATCTCTAGCAGTTAGAGATTGAAGGATTTGGTTCTCAGTTGTGCGTGGAAGCTGGGCTTTTGGATTTTTGTGAAATTGGGTTTTAGGAAGAATGATTGTGTGTGACATATTTATTTCATTGTCCATTGAAATGCTGATATGGCTTTTTATTATTAGAGGGCGTAAAGTATGATATTTACGCCAAGACCGGACAGAATGTTTTCTCTATTTATATAGTCTCATATGTTGCACATACCTGGAATTCAAATTAGTTAGTCAAGTTGGAAAATTAAAGATTGTACCATTGTGTCAGGACTCTTATAACTCAGTGACATTGTCTGCCATTTTCTACAAGGAGAATTAAAATTCGAATTCTCCTCTCCCATCTATAGAATTGTTAACAGCAACAAAAATATATCACTATTTTTTTTTTTTTTTGGGGGAGAAGAAGATATCACTATTGTAATGTGCTTTTAAAAATTAAAACAGATGCCTATAATGTGTTCAGCAAAAAAAATTTGTAACACTTACCTCTGTTGTACTTAGCTCATTGGCCATGGTGGACTTAATATCAGTTTATTTTGGGCTAAGTTTACCTGAAATCTCAGCAACAAAGATTTAAAGTTAAAGAGCACATATGTAAAGGACCGGTCCATTTTACAACCTAATTCAAGCTGTGCTAACCCAATAGTAGATGGCTTCAGCAACTCTTTTGGACTTTTTCGTGGGCTTAATTGTCTCCAAAGATGCTTTTAATAAAAATAAAAATTGTGGCCCAAACTGTGCCCTTTGATTAGCCCAATTTCACTTTCTTACTCAAATGTCTATAACAAAACTACAGTATCCACTGTAGCTATTTCATTTGCTCACCATCATCACCCTAGGCTTTGTTTCACCAAATCATATTGCTTAAAAAAGAAATAGACCAAAACAAAAATGAAAAAAAAAAAAAAAGCATATGGTTGGGTTCACTCCAAATTGCAAATTTGACTAAATATATATCCAAAAATTTAATCGGAACCTTTAAACTTCCTACCATTAGTACCAACTACCAAGGGTACAATTGCCTCCCCACTACCGCAATAAAAAACCATGATGTCAAACTTTTTCTTATAATAATCCAGGCACACAACTTCTTTATGAAATATTTTCCAACTCACATAATGTAGTAAAGAAAAATAAATGTTCTATATATAGCCTTAAATTAAGAAAATGGTATATTATTGCAACATCTCCTAACCAATATGCCAAATTTTATTTATTTTTGTTGTTGTTTTAAAATGTTCTCCTACAATGCTATATATTTGTAGGAGGACGGGAGACCGAGGACAAGAGCATGCAAACCGAGGACAAGAATAAACGGGAAGAGGTCAAGGCAAAAGGGGCACACCTTGTAAGGTTTTGTCAAGGAATCCTCGGAGCAAACATGATAACGCAATCGCAAAACCCAAGAAGATCGGCATGCCTGAGGAACCCAAGGATACTATTACATTCCTGGAAAGGCTGAGGTATGGCCATGAAGACCACCAAACATGTGACCGAGGAAAGGAAGGAAGGTTTGTCATTGAGTGGATGAAGGAAGGGTACAGATAAAACATCCATCATTTCCGCATTCAATACTTTGCATCCACTTAGTTGGCCGCATTAATGGTAGAATGACCCTTGAATAGTGTCATCACAGCTCACAACCTAACAAAGAAACCTTCTAATAAGACCCTGATGGAACAAGCATCTAAAAAAAAAAAAAAAGGCTTTGGTCCTCCAAGTAGAAGTAGAAGGCCAGGATACAATCTGGATAACTATATAAAGGAAAGAGGTCCCTACAAGAAAGGGGATCAAGAATCAAATAAAAAGAAGAGAGAGAGTGAGAATATTGTAGTTCAAGAACAAGTATTAACCTTCACCTCGGCCTAAAACCGAGGAGCATTGTTGTATTAATCCCAAACATATGTTGTTTTGCTTTGCCTGGCTTATATATTTCAAACATCCATTCCAATATCACTTTATAGACTTGTTAAAAATGGTAAATAAGGTTGATTGGCATCCCATCTCTATAAATTAATTGTGCAAGGTTGAAATCTTACTTAGTCAATTTTGGCCCGCCACAATACTTTTTAAGCATTATTTTATTCTTCTTCTTCTTATTTTATAATAGGTACAACTTTTGATAGTTGGAAATGAAAGCTAAGATACAAAGAATAAATAATAGTAATACTTTTAAATTAATTTAAAAATAAAAACATCATACAATCCCTTTGAAAAATCTTGGTACACAATTACACATAGAACATTTTAAAACTTTCATGTATAATTGTATATTATCATACTTTTTATACTTCTAACTTAATTTAGTTTTTTTTTTAAAGTAATCAAATGATGAATTACCTTTAGCATTACAATGATAAGTCTCAACTCCTACTTTGATATTAATTATTATTTTTAAATTAATTTTTATCTTCAATCTTTTCTCCTTGAAATCATGGTTCCGTCACTACATTAACTACATAAATAAAAAACAAAAAATAAAACCTACATGAATACTGTATGCACTTTGTTTCTGAAGTACATATAAGGTTTGGTGCTTCGGTTGTTTAATATATGAAAAATCCAATTGGTTGTTGCGAGTATATACACTTTTGGCTACGGTCATTCCCCTATGGTCCATTATGTGTGTGGTGTTGTGCAATGTACTGTGGGGCCTTTTTTTTTTTTTTTTTTTTTTTTTTTTTTTTAAATTTAGGATATAATGGACCATTTTTAATGCATTATATTGACTAATAAAATGACTTAAATTTTTTTAATTAAAATATATAGATAAATATTATATATACATATATATATATATATATATTTAATACAAATGGGGGCCTTTTTTTTTTATTTAGGGGCCTTAGGCGATTGCATCACTTACTTTTATGCTTTCAACTGGCCCTGACCCCATCCATATCCATAGCCTAATTTTAGCACAGAAAAATATATTTATCCATAGCTTAATTAACCCAAAACCTATCCCACAAATACAATGTTTAGTAGCATTCTTGAGCGAGACACATGCATGAGGAGCCGTGTAATGCATCACTTCATGACTTGCTAAAAAGAGAGTTCATTGTCAAATTGTCATCAACTCATCTTCTTACCACGTGTGGTTTTTGTGAGCGACCGCGACTCCAGCCCGCCAATTTTTTCTTAAACTGGGCCTAACCTGCACGAACGGGTGTGATTGTGATGCTCAAAATGTCAAATTCATTGTAGAATGTACTCCCCACTAGATCGAGGGTTTTACATGGAGTCGCCACTTATTTAATTTAAATGGGAAAAAAAAAAACCTTCTTTATAAAAAATGCTTCTATTGTATTATTACATATGACAATTTACATCAATTATGTAACAAAAATTTACAATGCTTTTTTGGTCCTAGATACTGTAAGGACGCAATTTGAGTCCTCAATGATAAATGAACTTAGGCCCAAAAAGCCCAATACAATGAATTTGTAGAGAGTGGATTGGAAAACTGGGATTTAATGAATCAGTCAACAACTAAAATGGATTCAGATGACAAGAAAATGTAGATAGAATAGTTTATTCTGAAGAAAACTGTTCTCGGCACAGTCCGAGGAGATCAGTTTTTATATATTTCTCTCAAATTTTATTATAGGCTTAGTTCTTGATTGCTACAGTCTTTTTCTCTTAATTTTTTTCTCCCCCTCCCACGTCAGGGGTCTTTTACATTATATATCTCCCTTTGAATGATCTTGACCCTCCACTTGTCAGTCGTCCAAGCCATCACTTAAGTGCTTGTCCCATCGGACACCCTCACAGGCTTTCTGTGAGTTGGGGCGACCAAGGTAGCACTGTTCAAGGATCTTGTCCACATAAATGCAGCCAGAGAGTTAGTTGCAGAGCATTCAATGCAGTGGTAGCAGCTTTTTCGTAGATATTTCTCAGCTCCCATTTTGTCCGGTACGTTCACAGTGCATATCCTTATCAACAGAACTTCCTAAAATGTCACTCTGGATAATAGAACTCACCTTCTGATCCCTTCTTTGTTTAGCTGAGGAGATACTCCTCCTCGACCTACTTCTCCCAGCCTTTATAGCCATAGCTTGCTCGTGAAGTTCTTGGTCTTGCTCCTTCCTCACTGTTGATCTATTTTCGGACCACTGTACCTCCTCGAACAAGGCCTAAGGCCCAATATATACATTTGGGCCTGCGTCCCCACAATAGCCCTTCAAAACTCCGGTTTTCCCTTCCTATCCAAGGAGAAAAGTGGGGTTTTGATGTTTAAAAAATAAATCCCATATGTTCCTTTGATTTCTACACGTGAGAGTGTCGTTTCGTGTGTCCCATAATTGTTCCTGACACTTCGGAGCCCGCGATATCTCATTAAATGCTCCAGGCGGCGCTCTGTTCCCCATATCTTACGGTGAGATGTAGATCCTATAGCTGACATTTCTTCTTGAAATTTGAGCGGGATAACTCCCACTCAATTCCACCTTCTATATAAGGCACCCGGGGGAATCATTTTTCCTCATTTGACAAATCTTCGAGCTCTCAAGAAATTCCTAACTCTCAAACCTTCAAGGCTTCCCAAGTTTCTAAAATCTCCAAGTCTTTTTCTTTAAAAAATTTGAACCTTTAAGAAGTATCAGAAGCAATACACGTGCTCATTCTTGTAAGTTTCTTCTTTTCTAGGTTATTTTCTTCTCGGCCGGTCTCCTCAGCCTTCCATTCTTTATTTCCTTTCCTTGAAAACTTCATCTGTTTCCCTTTGGCTTAACCAAATGGGTAGGTTTAAGCAACTTGTAGACACTCCCACCGGTATGGAGGGTTTCAGGGCTAAGTACCACATTTCGCAGGGACTAGCCTTGCGGTATTGTGCTCCAGATCGGATAGTCACAGATAGAAAAGAAGGGGAGGTTGTCATTCCTATGATCGCTTTCATAGAAGGAGGAATGACATTTCCCATGGGCAGAGTGACTCGAGACTACCTAATCAATCACAAGTTATGTCCACACCTGTGCACTCCTAACCTATTTAGGGTCTTAGGTAGCGTAGATGCTCTCAATGAGCAGATGGGCTTGTGACTTACATGGCACGACGTCGTTCACATGTATGAGTGTCATTCACTTGCCGACGCGGGATATTACCTCAAGTCCCGGTTCACTGTTGTTAGGCTCGTATCGTGTCTTCCCAAGTCCAACAAGGACATGAAGGACGACTACTTAATCGCCTCTAGGGAATGGCACGACGGTCTTCACTGCCCAACTCGGGAAGGAGAGCCAGGTGAGGTACCCTAGGTTTAGGTCCCTTTTTCTCTAAAACATGGGCAATAGCCCTGCGGCTTCACCACCCCTTCATTTTTTGCATTCCATTCACTTCTGATGGTGATTTCATTATACTGAACATAGTTTTGATCCTCTGATGTTTTTGCAGATAAAAGGCACGTTGCTACCAGACTTAGCCTTGTTAATGTCGCAGGTCTCAACAAGGTGCTAAAGTCCGAGATATTCATAAGTGAAGACAGGCAATTGCGAGCTGTCCACTTAATACTTGACTTCGAGCCCTTGTCAAATTTTTTCCAAGACGTGGGCAAGAAATAAGAGCCGGTGATCTCAGACTAGCCCAAATATACGTTTCAGTACCCGGTTTTTTAGCTTGAGAAGACTTGCCACCTGTTGATCTGCCTTTCTACCACTCTCCTCGTGAGGTAGCAGCCTCGAGGGAAGAAACAGCCTTCTCATGCCTGTCCCTGGGGGCTGAGATTGATCAGTTTCACCTCGAAGAAGAAAGAGAGGCGCAAGAAAGGCCCGTAGAGCTTTCGGATTCCGAGGGTGAACTCGACAGATCCTCCGTGGCTCATTCTCCCAAACTCATAATTGCCCGAGTGGATAACAGCTCCGAAGAGGAGGAAGACATGGCCTTGAACCCGAGGAAAGGCCTGAAAGATATCCTTGCCGGGAGGAACAAGGGGTCATCGTCCAAAGAGGCCCCAAAGACTCAACTTTCCCCTAATCTTCCCCTCCTCCTCTTCCTTCCCCGCTCGGCTTGCTCCCCAATCCAAACTTGCAAAGGAAGAAGAGGAAAGAGAAGGACAACGAGGAGGGGGAGATTCCTCCATAGAAGGACTCGAAACAACAGAAAATAACCAAAGATAGAGCGCGAGAATCTTCGGTGAAGAGTAGGGAGGTCGAGCACTCGGCCAATGTACTCCATTCAACTTGGAACCCCAAGTTGGAATTGGATGGCGCGACATTACCTTGGAACTCCTCTATCAGGGAATTCCAGAGAGGCCATGCCTATTATGTGGCCGAGGTTTTGGAGCACCCCCTCTTGCTTCCCAAGGACATGGAGGCCTTGAAGAAAGTAAGGCAGCCTGAGCTTTTCCTGTCCCTAAAGAGGGAATTGGCCATGGTAAGCCCCTAGGCACACTTTACTCGTTTCTTTTCCTACTCTTTTGTTTTGTTTCTAACATACTCCCTTGTTGCTTATGTGCAGGCTATCCAGGAAGTTTCTGTGGCCGAGGAATGGGTCAATGGCACCCGGAACGAAGCCAGGGTCAAGGCCAACCTCCGTGCCGAGGCCAACAGGGCCTTGGGCGAGTCTGAACAAAAAAGCAAGGAGCTTGCTAGCAAGCTGGTTGCTGAGGAAAGGGCACACCTGAGTGCCGAGGCAGGTCTGAAGAACGTTAAGGACCAGGTTGATGACCAGCGTAAGAAGCTTCATCTCACTGAGATAGAGCTGGCCATCCAGAGACAACTGGTCCTGGATCTTAAGGTTGAGCTTCAGAAAGCTAAGGAAGCAGCTCGGGCGGCCAGGGAAGTTTCTGAGGCCGCGGAGACGGCATCCTACGAACGTGGGGTGCAAGAAACGGAGATACGACTGGCAGACGAGCTAGCGAAGGTGTGCAAGGATTATTGCAAGGAGGTATGGGCCAAAGCGCTTAACCGGGCAGGAGTCCCTGCTACCTTCGAGTGGAGGAGTGCTGAGAACATTTTCTATCCAGAGGACATCCGAAAGGTTCCAACGATGCTCCCTCCTCCCGCTGCTCTTTCTCTCCCTCCCCCTGAATAGCTCTCCACCATCCAAGCCCTTTCTCTTGATACTAAAGTCTCAACAGGGGTTGGCAAGACCAATGACCAAAACCAGGGGATTGAGGTGGCCAAGGGTATGGAGGCTGTCAAGTGGGGTCTTCAGCCTGAGGATAAGGGCAAGGGTAAGAAGGTCCAGCCACCGACCAAGGCCAAGCACTCCGAGGATGCTCTCACAATTAAGGATGTGGTCTCCAAGGCTAAGGATGCTGAGTCCAAGTCCAAAGCTGGTGATACCAAGTCTAAGACATCTGATCCTAAGGAGGACCCTTCCCGAGCAAAGGCGCAATTACAGGACCTTTTTACTTCCTTTTTTTGTACCTTTTTCTTCTCTCTCTCTTTTTTTTTTTTTTTTTTTTTTTTTTTTTTGTTGTTGTGGTAGTTCACCACTGTTTATAATGTATGTACCTTCCTTTTGATCAATGAAAAGACTTCACTTTTTATTTCATGAATCTTTCTTTTTCCCTATAACCTTTATTCTTTGATTGATGTAGTTATGGTTTTGCCCTCTGGTGAGACTTAGGACTGATAAGGTTGTTAACAGTAGTGGATTGTTGCCACCCAAACTTCAACAAAAGCTAACAGTGATGCATTATTGCTAATTCAGATACATTAAACACATATAAACAGTAAAGAAAATGATCACATGTTTGCATTGAGCACTGGGCCATTCACAGAGAAGGCTAATCCTCATGGAGATGAGCAAAACACTTAGTAGAAAAAGATCTGAGGGACCTGAAATAGCCCTAGTTTTATTCAATACTTAGGCAAATAATCAAGGATATTAACTTATCTAAGGCAGTGATTCGAGAAGTCCCACATGACTAAAGCTCTGCTTAACACTTAGTGAAATGAACTAAAGTATTAATTTCCCCAAAGTATGTGGTCTGAGAGACCAGGCATGACTGAGGTTCTGTTTAACACTTAGTGAAATGAACTGAAGTATTAATTTACTCAAAGTATATGGTCCGAAAGACCAAGCATGACTGAGGTTCTGTTTAACACTTAGCGAAATGAACTGAAATATTAATTTACCCAAAGTATGTGGTCCGAGGGACTAGGCATGAGCGAGGTTTTGTTTAACACTTAGCGAAAAGAACTGAAGTATTAATTTACCCAAAGTATGTGGTTCGAGGGACCAAGCATGACTGAGGTTCTGTTTAACACTTAGTGAAATGAATTGAAGTATTAATTTACCCAAAGTATGTGGTTCGAGAGACCAGTATTAATTTACCCAAAGTATGTGGTCCGAGGGACCAGGCATGACTGAGGTTCTGTTTAACACTTAGCGAAATGAACTAAAGTATTAATTTACCCAAAGTATGTGGTCCGAAAGACCAGGTATGACTGAGGTTCTGTTTAACACTTAGCGAAATGAGCTGAAGTATTAATTTACCCAAAGTATGTGGTCCGAGAAACCAGGCATGACTGAGGTTCTGTTTAACACTTAGCGAAATGAACTGAAGTATTAATTTACTCAAAGTATGTGGTCCGAGAGACCAGGCATGACTGAGGTTCTGTTTAACACTTAGTGAAATGTATTGAAGTATTAATTTGCCCAAAGTATGTGGTCCGAGAGACCAGGCATGACTGAGGTTCTGTTTAACACTTAGCGAAATGAACTGAAGTATTAATTTACCCAAAGTATGTGGTCTGAGAGACCAGGCATGACTGAGATTCTGTTTAACACTTAGGGAAATGAGCTGAAGTATTAATTTACCCAAAGTATGTTGTCTGAGAGACCAGGCATGACTGAGGTTCTGTTTAACACTTAGCAAAATGAACTGAAGTTTTAATTTACCTAAAGTATGTGGTCCGAGGGACCAGGCATGACTAAGGTTCTGTTTAACACTTAGTGAAATGAGCTAAAGTATTAATTTACCCAAAGTATATGGTCCGAGGGACCAGGCATGACTAAGGTTCTGTTTAACACTTAGTGAAATGAGCTGAAGTATTAATTTATCCAAAGTATGTGGTCCGAGAGACCAGGCATGACTGAGGTTCTATTTAACACTTAGTGAAATGAGCTGAAGTATTAATTTACCCAAAGTATGTAGTCCAAGAGACCAGGCATGACTAAGGTTCTATTTAACACTTGGCGAAATGAATTAAAGTATTAATTTACCCAAAGTTTGTGGTCCGAGGGACCAGGCATGACTGAGGTTCTGTTTAACACTTAGAAATATATCATTAAGTATTAATTTACTCAAAGCATGTGGTCCGGGAAGCCAGGCATGACTATGGTTCTGTTTAATACTTAGAAAAGTAACTTAATATATCAATTTACTCAAGGTATGTGGTCCAGGGAGCCAGACATGATCAAGATTCTGTTTGATATTCGAACAAGTAGTAGAACGTGTGACGCATAATGTGATGAGCCAAAATATGGTAAAGAAATCTTTCATTAATAATAATACCTTCTCAGGTTGCTTACATTCCAGGGGCGTGGTACAACATTTTCCTCTAGATCTTCAAGATAATATGCACCTATTCCAGCCACTGAAGTAATGCGATATGGCCCTTCCCAGTTAGGCCCTAACTTTCCCTAGGCTGGGTTCTTTGCAGTACCTAAAACCTTTCTTAATACCAAGTCCCCAGGTGCTAAAGGACTTAGCTTCACATTGGCATCATATCCTTACTTTAACTTGTGTTAATAGTATGCCAGCTGAACCATAGCATTTTCTCTTCTCTCTTCAATTAGATCTAAACTCTTCTCCAATAGCACATCATTATTGCTTGGAGTGAAAGAACTCGTTCTCAGCGTTAGGAATCTAGTTTCTAGAGGAATAACAGACTCGGCTCCATAAGTCATTGAAAAAGGTGTCTCTCCTATTGATCTGCGAAGTGTGGTCCAATATGTCCAAAGGACGTGTGGCAGCTCTTCCACCCATTTTCCCTTCGCGTCATCCAACCTCTTCTTGAGTCCACCCACTATGACCTTATTAATAGCCTCGGCCTGTCCATTCCCCTATGGGTAAGTAGGGGTGGAATACCTATTCGTAATTCCCAGGTCACAATAATACCTCATAAAGGCTTTACTATCAAATTGAAGTCCATTGTCCGAGATGAGTGTATGAGGGATCCCAAATCTAGTGACAATGTTTTTACAAACAAATCTCTTGGCATATACGTCTATGATATTTGCCAATGGTTCCGCTTTAACCCACTTGGTGAAGTAATCCATGCCAACTAGTAAATATCTCTTATTCCCTGCTGCCTTAGGGAAAAGTCCAACAATATCCAAGCCCCATTCAGCAAAGGGCCAAGGGCTGGATAGAGGATTAAGGACCCCTCCTGGTTGACGGATATTTGGAGCAAATCTTTGGCACTGGTCACACTTCTTCACATATTCTTGTGCTTCCTTCTGCATGTTCGGTCACCAATATCCCTAGGTAAGGGCTCTGTGAGACAAGGATCTGCCTCCTGTGTGGCTTCCACAAATCCCTTCATGTAACTCCTTTAGAAGTAGCTCTGATGCCTCAGGGTGTATGCACAGCAAGTACGGCCCAGAGAAAGAGAGTTTGTATAATTTTTGGTCCTCGGACAGCCAAAACCAAGGAGCTTTTCTTCGCACCTTGTCAGCTTCTGACTTCTCCTCGGGCAAAATATCTTCCTTAAGGAATAGCACTATAAGGTCCATCCAGCTAGGCCCCACCCTAATTTGATGGATGTGGACCATCTCTTTCGTCACCTCAGTAGGCTTGCACAAGTCTTCAACAAGGATGACCCAAGGTAAACCCTGTGCCAAGGAGGTTACAAGAGTAGCCAGAGAGTCAGCATGCGTGTTTCCACCCCTAAGGATATGCAGCAAGTTGAAAGACTCAAATCCTTACTGTAGGTGCCTGACCTGTTTCAAATATTCTTGCATTCTCACATCCCTAGCTTCTAACTCCCCTCTCACTTGGCCTACGACCAATCTTGAATCTGAGAATATCTCCACTGCCTTTACGCATATTTTTTAAACCATAGCCATCCCCACCAATAGAGCTTCATATTCAGCCTCGTTGTTGGTGGCCGAGAAACCCAATCTTAAGGATTTCTCAATAGTGATCTTCTTAGGAGATATTAAAACTAGCCCCACTTTGGATCCTCTTTGATTTGTTGCACCATCAACGTACACCCTCCAAGATAAAGGCTCCGACAGTGAGACCATGCCAACTAATTTTCCATCCATGTTCTGTCTCTTAATTCTTTCTTCAAATGGGGTTTCAGCAAACTCGGCCACCAGATCAACGAGGACCTGACCCTTGACAGAGGTGCAAGGCATGTACTTGATATCAAAAGCCTCTAAGATCATACCCTACTTGGCAATCCTTCCTGTGTAATCAGCACTCCAAAGGAGTGATCTAAGCGGAAGTTGGGTGAGGATAACAATTGTGTGTGATTGGAAGTAGTGGGGGAGCTTACGTGTAGCATGCACCACTGCCAAAATGGCCTTCTCTAGTGGTAAGTAACGGACCTTGACCTCATGTAGTGACTTGTTCACATAATAAACTAGTCTTTGTACATCACTGTCAACCCGTACAAGCACCAGGCTCACTGCATGGGAAGCCACAACAATGTAAGTAAACAAAACTTCGTCTACCTCGGGCCTGGAAATGATGGTGGCCGAGAAAGGTATTCCTTTAACTATTGGAAGGCCAGGAATTGGAAGGCCAGGACGCACTTCTCAGTCCATTCAAATCTCTTCCACTTATTTAACAACTGAAAGAAAGGCCTACACCTGTCTGCTAACCGAGAGATGAATCGGTTTAGGGCAGCAGTCATTCCTGTTAATTTCTGGACCTCTTTAGGATTTCGAGGTGGCTGTAAGTTGTTGATTGCCCTAATTTGGTTGGGATTGACTTCAATTCTGCGGTGGGTAACCATATATCCCAAGAACTTCCCTGATCCGACACCAAAATAGCACTTAGAAGTATTAAGTCGCAGCTTGTGCCTCCTCAGGATCTCAAAGATATTCCTAAGATCGTTAATATGCTTGGTTTCCTGCTTACTCTTAACCACCATGTCATCTATGTAAATCTCAATGTTCTTTTCTAACTGCGACTCGAACATCCTGGTCATCATCCTCTGATAAGTAGACCATGTGTTTTTTAGACCAAAGGGCATCACCTTATAGTGGTAATTCCCGATAGGGGTGACAAAAACTGTCTTCTCCTGATCATCCAGAGCTAAAGGTATCTGGTGGTATCCTTGAAAGGCATCCAGGAGGCTCATCCGAGAATGGCCCACAATGGCATCCACCAACTAGTTTATTTGAGGCATGGGAAAAGGGTCTTTGGGGCAAGCTTTATTCAGATCTGTGAAGTCCACACATACTTGCCACTTCCCGTTCTTCTTCTTCACTACCACTGTATTGGCCAACCACTCAGGGTAGAAAACTTCCTTAATAGCCCCAGCCTGTTTAAGCTTGTTTACCTCCTTCTTGACAACATTAGAATGCTCTGTAGATAAGCGCTGAGGTGGTTACTTTATAGGGAGGAAAGCTGGGTTGAAATTTAGATGATGGCAAATAAAGTTTGGATCCACCCCAGGAGCTTTATAAGCACTCCATGCAAATACATCAATGTTCCTCCTAAGAAACTCTATCAACTTTTCCTTCTCTTGAGGAGGTAGCAGAGCTCCAATCTAAAAAAACTTCTCCGGATCATCACCTATAACAATTTTCTACAAGTCCTCACATTTTGCCCCTTCGGCTGTCTCCTCTGTGGGTAACACCGAAGTCATTGATTGCTATAAGCTCCTTTCAGCAGAGGCTGAGGACTCCACTACTGGCTGGTGTTATCGCAGCGATCAAGCACTGTCTTGCCACAGATTGGCTCCCAACCAGCTCCTTAATCCGATCTCCAGATGAATATTTTACCTTTAAATGCAGAGTGAAGGAAACGGCTCCCAGGGCGTGAAGCCAGGGTCTTGCCACAATGGCCGTGTAAGGAGAATAGGCATCCACTACAATGAAATTCACCTCCACCACCTCTGATCCTGCTTATACGGGCAGTCGAATCTGGCCTTTAGGAATGACAACTTTCCCGTCGAAGCTTACCAGAGACGAATCATAAGCTGTTAAGTCCATAGGTTTCAAGCCCAGCCCATTGTATAAATCGGGGTACATGATTTCTGCCCCACTGCCTTGATCCACCATCACCCTCTTAACATCATACCCCCCTATCCTGAGGGTAACCATCAGGGCATCATCATGTGGCTGTATGGTTCCCATTTTATCCTCCTCAGAGAAACTCATTGCTAGCCGGTTCTCCACTCTGGCCTTTTTCGACTCAGGTTTCGAGTCTTCGGCAGGTAGTCGGGCTACAGACATCACCCTGGAGGGGCGAGAGTTGGTTCTCCCCAAGGCTGCGAAGATAACATTGATGGTGCCCAAAGAGGGTCTTGAAGAAGCATTCCCTTGAGCCCCTAACCCTGCTTGGTCTCCTTACCTATTGGGTCGATACAAAAACTTTTTTAGCCTTCCATCTCTGACCAGCTGCTCTAGATGATTCCACAAAGTTCTACAGTCCTCAGTGGTATGTCCTTGTTCCTGGTGGTACTGGCAATAAAGGTTTTGGTTATGCCTTATGGGGTCTCCTCCCATCTTGTTTGGCTATTTGAAGTATAACTCATTCTTGATCTTCTCCAAGACTTGATGTACTGGTTCTTGGAACACCGTGTTAACCATCTGAGGAGCCGTGGGCCCAGATTGCCGGGCAAAATCCCTTCGGGGTCTATTATTGTTGTATCGGTCCGACCTGAAGTCCCTCCTCTCCTGAGGGACAACCTTAGCCTTTCCCTTCCCTTGTTGTTAGTTTTCTTTGACCCTCTTGTACTTATCAATTCGGTCCATGAGTTGGCATACATTGGTAGCAGGTTTCCCAGTCAAAGACTTCCTCAAACCATGCTCGATAGGTAAGCCGACCTTGAAAGTTCTGATGGCCACATCGTCAAAGTCACCATTTATCTCGTTGAACATCTCCCAGTATCTATCTGAGTACGTTTTCAGGGTCTCCCTTTCTCGCATGACCATAGACAGTGGAGAATCTAAAAGCCGAGGAACCCTACTGCATGTAATGAAGTGGGATCCAAAGGCCTGAGTGAGCTCCTTAAAGGAGTCAATGGAACCTGCACCTAGGTCATCAAACCACCTCATTGCCACAGGCCCTAAATTGGAGGGGAACACTTTGCACATCAAGGCTTCATTCTTGGAGTGCACAACCATTCTCTGGTTGAAGTGGCTTACATGCTCCACAGGGTCTGTTCGACTGTTGTACATGGTAAACGTGGGCTGGGTGAACCGCCAAGAAAGTCTCTCTCCCTTAATTCTGCGCGAGAAGGGTGATCTGGAAATTTGGTTGAGTGCTCTACTCATCGCATCATTTTCCAAGCCTTTGGAAGATGAATTCCTGTTTCTGCGCTCATGGTGGTGGCCTCAACATACGAGAAAGACTTACTAGGAGGAGTTCTTAATCTGTGTCTATAACTACCATCCTCTTCACCATCAGAAAAAAAGTCCGAATTGGAGGGAGTTCGCTTTCGCCGTTCTTGGCGCAGCTTTCTCTTTAAACGATCAATCTCTAGTTGTAGGGCTCTGTTCATGAGAAAGGTGGCTCCCATTTTGGGACTGGCTCCTGTTTGTATGGGTGGTGTGCATGCTAACCTCCCGGTCCCTTCTTCGCTCAAGATTGACAAAATGATCTTCACATTGGGACCCCATAGATTCTGCCTGGTTTGGACCTAAACCTACCATAGTTGAACTTCAAACTCACTAAAACACTTGAATTTCCCACAGACGGCGCCAATTGTAAGGACGCAATTTGAGTTCTTAGCCCAAATGATAAATGAACTTAGGCCCAAAAGGTCCAATACAATGAATTTGTAGAGAGTGGGTTGGAAAACTGGGATTTAATGAATCAGTCAACAACTAAAATGGATTCAGATGACAAGAAATTGTAGATAGAATAGTTTATTTTGAAGAAAAATGTCCTCGGCATAGTCCGAGGAGATCAGTTCTTATATATTTCTCTCAAGTTTGATTACAGGCTTAGTTCTTGATTGCTACAGTCTTTTTCTCTTCATTTTTTCTCCCCTTCCTACATCAGGGGTCTCTTACATTATATATCTCCCTTTGAATGATCTTAGCCCTCCACTTGTCGGTCGTCCAAGCCACTACTTGAGTGCTTGTCCCATCGGACACCCTCACAGGCCCTCTGTGAGTTGGGGCGACCAAGGCAGCATTATTCAGGGGTCTTCTCCACACAAATGTGGCCAGAGAATTAGCTGCAGAGCATTCAATGTGGTGGTGGTAGTTTTTTCTTAGATATTTCTCAGCTCCCATTTTGTCCCGTACGTTCATAATGTATATCCTTATCAACAGAACTTCTTGGAATGTCACTCTGGATAATAGAACTCACCTTCTGACCCCTTCTTTGTTTAGCTGAGGAGATACTCCTCCTCGGCCTACTTCTCCCAGCCTTTATAGCCATAGCTTGCTCGTGAAGTTCTTGGTCTTGCTCCTTCCTCACTGTTAATCTATTCTCAGACCACTATGCCTCCTCGGACAAGGCCCAAGGCCCAATATATACATTTGGGTCTACGTCCCCATAGATACAATCTAAGAAAGTAAATTACATTACTTTGTTTCCTAGTTATATTCTAAAAAATGTAAAATTGTATATACAAAAGCCTAGTCTAGAACCCTTGATCTTGGTTCGGAGGCTAATTTACGAGATGGGAAGGGATTAAGCACCTATCTCGCCCGGTAAAACCGGTCTCCTAGGTTAAGGCGGCCAATATCATGTCATGTCAAACAAATAAAAACAATATATCATATAAACATGTTAATTTGCAAGAATTGTAAACAAATATGTGTTGGGAAAATTTAACGTAAAGAGAAACAAAAAGTGAGGTTTGTTAGACAACAATGTAAATGTAAAGAAAGCATAAAAGTAATGGCATATTCATCCAAGAAATTAATGTAAACAAAGAATTCCTAGCCTAGACATGTTCATCTAAGCATGTGAAGGAAAACAAAATTTTCATGTTATTTGTCGTCAACATAATTGCAAAAAAAAAAAAAAAAAAAAAATTTAGGCCTACCAATCATCCAAGCAATCATGAGAAGAACAAAGAAAATCACCCGGACATGTTCATCCAAGTATTTAAGTGAAAATCAGAATGTTAATTAGACATGTTCGTCTAAGCATTTAAAAAAGAGAGTAAAACAACTACCTAGACATGTTCATCTAAGCATTTAAGTGAAAATTGTGCATTAGCTTAAAAGTGTTCATCTAAGCATGTAAAAGGAATATCATTGAGATATATAGACATGTTCATCTAAGTATATTGCCGAAACTTTAGAAAATTCAAATGTCATGTGTCAAAGGATTAGGGAATGTTATTACATTAATTTCATGTGAAAACGTATTGTATTACAAGAAATCAATTCAGTATGTACATTTATTAAAAATTAGCATGTGTTATGAGAACAATTTCAACATATAGATGTACATTTGTTAAAAATTAGCATGTGTTATGAGAACAATTTCAACATATAGAGTAAAGATCAAAGATCTAGCATGCAAAAGGAATTCAAGAATTTAGCATGTGATGGAAAACAAAAATCCAAGCATGTTGGAGGAAAAACAAAATCAAGCGTGTGACAGAAAACAAAAGTTTAAGCATGTTAGAAGAAAATGAAAATCAAGCATGTGACAGAAAACAAAAGTTTAAACATGTTAGAAGAAAATTAAAATCAAGCATGTAATAGCAAACAAGAGTTTAAGCATGTTGGAGGAAAATGAAACTTACGCACAGGATAACAAACCAAAAGTTTAAGCAAACTCAACATTTAAGCATGAATATCAAACTAAAGGCTGAATATAAAAATATATGAGATCATAAACTCAAGTCAATGCAATACATATAGTTGTTGATGCTCATTTTGGAAGCTCAGTAGTAGGAAGAAGCCCAACAATATGAGCAGAAAAGAGTTGGTGGACTGATAGAAAAACCATTAAGTTCGAATGGCAGGAACAATGGATCATAAGCCTATAAAGTAAATAAATGGGCCAAAAGGAGCCTAGAGAGAGAAGTAGTAAACCCATGGGCATTATGTGATGAAGAAAAGTAAGAATGGGCTACAGCAAACCCGAAGTGATGAAGTAAGAAAGTAAGGGATTGATGGAAAACCCATGAGCCCCAAGAATAAAGGATAAGGTAATTGGACCAGGGAAGCCCAAAAGAGTTAGTAAAAGCCCATGAGAATGCAGAATTAGAAAATGGGCCGAGGATGCCCAAGGAAAGTGAATGGGCCAAGGATGCCCAAGGAGGAAGAAATGGGCCAAAGGAGCCCACAAGCAATGTAATGGGCCGAGAAAGTCCAAAGTAACATGATGTATAAATCCAATGACCATATTGGGTCATTGTAACCAATTGAGAGATGAACATGCAACAGGCCCAAAAGACGCCCAGCAAGCACGGATTAAATAACACCACGGTAGGAACAGAGTGGTATGGCAAGAATGACAGCAAAATTACGGAAGGAGCAAAGAATGGGCTAAAGAAAGGAAAACCCACAATCAAGCAAGGCCCAGCCCTTGAAAGGAGCAAGCCAATAAAGAATGGAGAATCAGAAATAGTTCACGCCATAAGAGGTCAAGGATGAGCGGCAGAACACACAAATGAACCTCTAGACCATGGCAAACACATGAGTAGCAGACAAGCTTTTGGACGGAAGTGGAGCACGCGCAAGGCCCAGGCACCACCAACCTATACCCAGCCAATACAGGGGTGGTGGGTCATGGGTCAGAGGTAAAAGAGGGTATGGTCTGGCGGTAGGGAGAAGGGAAAGCCTATTCTGGGGTTCCCGCTCAGATTCTTTTGGGGTGATGTCCTGCTGGGATGACATACCACCTAAAAGAAGGAATGATGAGTTGGAACCACTAGGTGCATCCATGAGGGATAGCAAGAGAGAATGCCCACACTGTGGTGGCTAAGAATGCACGGTGAACAAGCATACAAAACAGCCTTCTTTGTTTGGTAATGGGGAGTGGCATAACCAGTACATGTAAGTGGTGATGGCTGGGCAGCTGACAAACTAGTAGGTGGTCAAGAAGGACACCCAAATCCAGACAAAAGTAGTTAAAGGATAAAATGGTAAAAATTAGTCACGACAGGCAATATATAAAGGGCCCTCGTCGTGCACAATATTATCATCACAACAATAGCAATCACTAGGAGAGAATCACAACACCACCTTCACCATAACACTACACGAGTAAGCGCTAAGAAAGAAAGAATAGGAGTGGGGAAAGAATCAAAATAACAAAATGGAGAGAAAAGAGAAAGAAGAGAAATAGAGAGTGTAGAATGGCAGGCATGCACCAATAGGCTAATCCTTTCTCTCCCTCCAAAAGCCTACCCTCTGTTGAGGATAAAGAATTTGCTTGGGCATAAACCATTCAGGTCCGTTCCCTCAAAGTGGATAATTTCTACAGCAGGATTCTCCTGCGAGGTTATCCACATTGAGGAAGTGGTTCCCTCCTTGGTATTAGTCCTGTAGCACAGTTGAACACGATAGACTAACCTTTTCCTTTTGATTTCACTATTTATCGAAATTATTTCCTTTCTTGCCTTTGCAATTTCACTTATAACGTGTTTCTTATATCGTTCTTTTCCTACTTTATTTAAGGATTCCTTATTCATTTTGTCTAACGGGAAGCGTATTGCCTTTATTGTCATACTGTATGTGTCTGCCATAACTTTTTTGTAACAACTTCACCTGCCATGGGCATGTGACCAAAGTTTCGGTAAACGGGGCATAGTTTGTGCACAAGCCAAACCAAGGTGAGTTGCGATTGGACCGATCCCAACTCTCTTATCTAGAACACTTGGGCCTTAGTATAGCAAGAGGCAGTCCAGCCCAAAATCATAAAAGGCCCACCACAATAGTTTATATACATGTGATAGTGCAGGTGCGTTTGGGAAGCGCAAAATGCGCTTCCCACGTCTGCATCTGGCTGATTCAGGCTTTTTTTTTTTTTTTTAGTCCAGCGCTTGTTGCATTGTTCATGGGACATGAACAGTGCAATCAGGCCAATGAACAGTAATCAAATTTTTTTTTTTTTCCAGTTTTCAGCAAAATAAACATTATCCAAACGCACACTACATGTAGTTTATTAATATGATACATTATATAAACAAGATTAAAAAGAAAGGAACCAAGTAATGTAAAGAAAGCGTAATCAAAATCTACATATATTTTATGAGAACATGAATGAAAGCAATTTAGTAATTTGAGACAAACTATAATGAATCTTAATATTTTCTGAAAGACTAAAGAGAGAGCAAGAAATATAAGGAATAATAAACTAGTACAGAAATTTAAAGAATATAATTAACTACTTACCAACATAGAACATAAATTAAAGGGGGAAGTGATCACTTAAAGGGTTAAGGAGAAAGTAAGGAAGTACTAAGCTACAACCAAAGTAAGAACAATGGTTGCACAACAACTTTTTTTTTTCTGCTTTCTCACTAGCTCTCTAGAGGGAATTGGGTCCCGAAAATGAAAGAGTTCTTTTCTATTTATAGGGGAAGGGATGGCTTAGCTTTAAAGCTAAGTTATTAGCTTTCTTCTAAAGCTAAGGAAGGAGATAAACCTGTTTAGATAAGCTGGAACGGATTTGGTGTTGATCCCCATTTGAATTTTGAAAGGAAGTTGAAGATGATGTTGAACTTATGTTATCTACTGCACCTGTTTCGTATTTTGGCTCTAACTTTCTGCTCAAAATTCCAATTGATTCTAGATTAGTGTTTTTTGAAATTAAATTCAATTTTCTACAACTTTTCTAGAAATAGAGAAAATCAAATTTCAACATTTTCTAGGCCAAAAATGCGATTCAAGTTGCTGCTGAAAATAGTAAAGTTTTTTGAGTATTTTTCTGTTTTTCTGAAATTTTTCCTAGAATGTATCTGTTTCTCTATCCAACTTGTTTTTCAAAAGCTTTTTTTTGAAATTAAGGGAGGGGATAAGCCTATTAGATAAGCTTGAATAGATTTGGTGTTTGATAAGGATATTTTGGGCATAACGAAGAAGCCAACGGCCTCTCAAGACCCGATGGTTTTGCATTAATAGGCTGGGATCAAGGCAACGGTTCCACATGGCAGACGGACCCATGACATCTGACGAGCATCTCCATGAAGCTGACGAGGGATCTTCAGACGAGTGAAGAGGTCGACGGGAATGAAGAAGCTGACGAGTCCAACATCGCCTAGCTTGACCTCCACGGATATCTATACAAAGATATGTCTTGTACTCCATGATTAACCCTAATCAAGGGAACCCTTATAAGGAAAGGATCTCGCAAAATATGTAAGTTAATGAGGATCTTCGAGGATCTTCCCTACAAGGAAAGACCCTCCCCGCCAAGAAATGAAAGTCCTCTCTACTCTACTATAAAAACCCCCAAAGCCCTCACAGATTAAGGTACGCATAATTTGCCCCAACTGTGGCACTCTAGAGTTGTAAAAGTTCTCTAACTTAACTTTCGAAGGGTATTTGGCCGGTACCACACCGAAACTCTCTGTGAGGTCCTCCTCTTCTTTGTTGCACAGGTTTTGTCTAGATTACATGAGGACTGTGTGATTTACTGACGATTTTTGGTATCATCAGTTAGCGCCGTCTGTGGGGAAGAATGAGAAAGCATTATCAGCCATATTAACACTTCCCAAACAAAGAGTTGTATGGTACTCACTTACTCGATGGCAACCAACAATAATAACGGAGATGAACCTCACACTACTGCCCTTGAAAGACAGGTACAGACCCTAGCTGCGGCTGTGGAATGCCTTACTAAGCAAAACCACGACTTGGAGGAATAGCTGCGCCAAAGGGATGCTGGGCCCAACAGTCACAGAGAGGAGTAAGAGGGCACCAATGTTGAAAGAAGGGACCGAGAAAGACCAGAAGACAGTAATGCCCCTAGCAGACAAGAGCGACAAGATACCAGCCGTCTATCCATCGCAAATATGGCACCACCGCATATGGCAGCAGAGATGCAGATGATGAAGGAGAGGATGGACTTCATGATGAACGCCCTCAAGGGTCGGGTATCAAATGACCTAGACGAGCTGGTCCATCGGACGGATTCGCCATTCACAGCACTCGTCACTTCATTCCCTCTTCCTACAAAGTTCCATATGCCGCAGATAGAAGCCTATGACGGGTTAAAGGATCCCTTGGACCACCTAGAGTCATTCGAAACCCTCATGCACCTACAAGGTGTGGCGGACGAGAACATGTGCCGAGCCTTCCCAACTACGCTGAAGGGTCCCGCAAAGGTGTGGTTCAGTAGGTTAACCAACTCCATCGATACCTTTAAGGAGCTGAGTGCGTAGTTTGCCTCACACTTTATCGGGGGGCACAGGTATAAGAAGTCCACTGCGTGCTTGATGAGCATTAAGTAACGGGAGGACGAGATGCTGAGATCCTACATAACCCGCTTCAACAAAGAAGCCCTTTCGATAGATGAAGCTGATGACAAGATACTTGTTGCTGCATTCACCAATGGATTGCTGAAGGGGAGGTTTTTGTTCTCCTTATACAAAAATGACTCGAAGACCATGTCAAACGTGCTTTATCGAGCTACTAAGTGCATGAACGCCGAAGACGCGTTACTAGCTCGAGAGAAGAAACCCAAGAAGAGGGAAAGGCAAGAAGATGCACGACAGGACAGGGGATGGAAGATAACCAAAACCGGAGATCAAAGGGAGGATAGGCGCTCCAAACTAAGGTTTTTAGACTCGGACTGTTCATTGAACCGTAAAAGGAAGAGGTTTAAGGTTTTTGAGGTCGAATCGGGATCGAACCGTAATGATGTCATAATTAATTTAATAATTATTTAATATATAAATAAATATTTTAAATTAGAAATAATAGAAAATTTGACTAAAATAAGAAAATATGTAGGTACCAAAAACGTAATTTTATAAAAATAAATTATATATATATATTTTTTATGAAACCTACGTCTAAATTAAGCCCATGCCTTAGGCACAAATTAAACCAAGCCCATTTGAATGGTCAACTTTCCAATGAAATTTAAAAGTGAAAAACAAAAAAGATAAAGGACTTAAAAAGAAGAAGCTAGAAGTCTACTCATTAAATAATAGCCTTAATACAAAACAGAGCCCAAGAATAAAGTAGTTAGTCAGTGAGTAGATGACAGCCAAGCATTATTACTTCACCATCTCCATCGTTCTCATCAGTCCAGACACAGAAACTTTTTTTTTTTTTTTGCTGAAAGTCCAGACACAGAAACTGAAACAACAAAAAGGCAAAAAAAGGCAAAAAAATTAGAGTGAAAGCGAGAGTGAGACAGAAAAGAAGAGAGGCGATGCGATCTAAAGGTCTAACAGCATCACATGGCGGTTTGAAGCATCAACAATGGTGGTAAGTTCCAAAAATAAAATTCAGATCTGAACCGCAAGAACCATTAACGGTTTTCAAACCCGGGAGGTTTGACTGCGGTTTGCACGGTTCACTGCTTTTCTTGTATAGGCCGGTTCTTAAGAGTTAAAAACCTTTATTGATGAACGGTTTCCAGTTAATCCGGTCGGACCGTACGGTCCGGTCCGGGTTTCACAACCTTGCTCCAAACCCCTCGCTGGAAGGTTTGTAAACTTCACCCCGCTGACTGCCCCAATCGATCAAGTCCTGATGCAGATCAAGGACGACACGGCCTTGACGTGGCTCGGCAAGTTGAAGGGAGATCCCAATAAGAGGTCTAGAGACAAGTATTTCCGTTTTAATCGGGACCACGGTCACAACACGTTTAAATGCTATGACTTGAAGCAATAGATTAAAGTCCTTATCAGACAAGGAAAACTACAACGATTTGTCAGTAAAGAAAGGAAAGACCCACCACAGGAGTAGGTTGCTAAAAGGGATAACGAGCACCCCAGGCCACCCATAGGGGACATAAGGATGATTATAGGGGGCACCACGACTTCTGGTTCATCTAAGAAGGCCCGTAAGACTTACTTTAGGATGGTTCAGAATGTCCAGCTAACTGGTTTCGTCACAAAGATGGCACGGGTTGACAACCCTATAATTGGATTCTCGGAAGAAGACGCTCGATGTCTCCACCACCCACACAACGATGCACTCGTTGTTAGTATCTAGGTACGGGAATACAACACTCACCGAGTCCTAGTTTATAATAGAAGCTTTGCTGATATCCTCTACTATCCGGCGTTCCAGCAGATAAGGATCGAGAGAGAGTGACTCGTACCAGCCAACACGCTGCTCGTTGGGTCTGGAGGAACGAGAGTATACCCCCTCGGTCTGGTTACATTGCCCGTGACGGTCGGTGACTACCCTCAGCAAATTACTAAGGATGTTACATTCCTTGTTGTCGACTGCTCATCTGCTTACAATGCCATACTGGGTCGATCTACCCTCAACTTATGGAGGGTCGTGACTTCAACCTATCATCCTGATAATTAAAAACGTTATTCTCATTAGCTTTTCAGAGGGAATTGGGTCCCGAAAATGAAAGAGGTCTTCTCTATTTATAGGGGAATGGATGACTTAACTTTAAAGCTAAGTTTAGCTTTCTTCTAAAGCTAAGGGAGGAGATAAACCTGTTTAAATAAGTTGGAACGGATCTAGTGTTGATCCCCATTTGAATTTTGAAAGGAAGTTGAAGATGATGCTGAACTTGTGTTATCTTCTGCACCTGTTTCGTATTTTGGCTCTAACTTTCTGCTCAAAATTCCAATTGTTTCGAGATTAGATTTTTTTTGAAAGGAAATTCAATTCTTTACAAGTTTTTCAGAAATAGAGAAAACCAAATTTCAACGTTTTCCAGGCCAAAAATGCGATTCAAGTTGCTGTTGAAAATAATAACGTTTTTTTTTAGCATTTTTCTGTTTTTTTGAATTTTTTCATGGATCATATCTTTTTCTCTCTCCAAATTGTTTTCTCAAAAGAGCAGATAAGATGCCATAAAGGAAAACATTTTTTATTATTTCTTAAAAATATAATGAAATAAAATGAAATCCAATCAAAATTCATACTTAATTAATTTTAAATTAATTCTTGTTGAAACCAATCAAAATTAAGTGTTTAAAATAGGACGTGATCGGGCCCATTGTGTAGGTGAGCCATGATCATTGAAACTTGTTTGTATGATAACTTTTGATCAGGTGGTCCGATCAAAGCCCATAATATACCATTGTGATCGCTAGAGCATCAAGATTTGTTTTGTATCACAAATATGAAGATTTACCTATTGAAATTACGATCATGCCCTTGGTGTAACATTACTATTTTGCCCTTAATATTGGTTAAATGCAATCTTGATCAATAGATGTACTTTACATACAATCTTGATCAATAGATTTTTTTTTTTTTTTTTTTTTTTTTTTTTTTTTTTTTTTTTTTTTTTTTTTTTTTTTTCTATTGTGGTCTGTGGAATGTTGGTCTCAACGGAAATACAATTGGTGGTTGGTGTCTAATTCCAGTGGGTGATCGTATATATGGCTTAAACTTAATACATAGAAGTTCAAAAAGGGGCCAAAATATTATTTTTAATTAATCCATAAAATATAGCTCAAAGTTCAAATTTCTTCCGAAAAATTATGTACTTCTTTTTTTTTTTTCTTTTTTTTTTTTGAGAAACAAATTATGTACTTCTTAGTCTGTCAAGTTTTAAGAACCGAAAATATATCTCCAAAGTTCAATTTTACCATCGCCCCACATTTCTTAAAATATACTTCCAAATCATATAAACTGTTTATATATTCAAAATGTTTAGTGAAAAGAATAAAGATAAATTAATGTTATGATAACTTCCTAAGGGGATAATTGAATAATATTGTACTATGATTATAATTATTTTGGAAAAAATAAGTAATATTGACAAAAGTGCATATATCATTTAGGCGTAGCCCTCAAAAAGGTAAATAAAAGTTTTATACTCATTCGTTACAAAAAATTAGGTAGTGTTTATTACACACTCATTTTTTGAACAACTCATATCGAGAATTAAAAAAATGATTCGATTCTGTTCAAAAAATGAGTAAAACATTAAAACAAGATTCGATTTTCGATTTTAGTTATAAAAAAAAAAAAGGTGTGTATATGTGTGTGTGTGTATATATATATATATAACAGTTTTTATCTTGAAAAATTAGTGTGATTATAGTGGGAGTTGGGGGCCAAGAGTTAGGAAGAGGACAAACAAGTTTGTACATAGAAATAGGAAGCCAGGTGAGTCACATTGGTTCAGTCATTGGTGAATGGTGACTCAAGCTTTAAGGGCCCCTACCCTGCTCTCCCTAGCTAGACCAGGGCACTACGGTTGTCACATTTTAAATTTTGCGCAAAGAGTAAGTATGAGATCTTTCATATTTGTTTATTTATTTTCCACGTTCTTAAGGTCTGTTTAGATACCGCTTATTTTACTGAAAATTGAAAACTGAAAACTTATTGTTGAAAACACTGTAGTAAAATATTTTTTAAAAGGTAAAACATTGTTCATGAATACTATTCATGCGTTTTTAGGTGTTGGCTGGTCCATGAACATTGCCATGGGACCAGCCAAAAAAAATGCAAACGCAGAAACATTGGTACGCAAACGCATGCTTATTCACTTGGGTTATGCCATTTTGGCCATAATTGATAATAATTCACTCATCGATTGGCAATTATATATGTCCTATTTCAACTAGTGGCTTTCTGATTATGACAAACGCGTGGACTTCATAATTCAAACAAATCTATATTTCATTATTGCGTGGGTTAGAGCATTAGCATTGCAATATACTTCCAAATCATATAAACTGTTTGATCAAAATGTTTGGTGAAAAGAATAAAGATAAATTAATGTTATGATGATAACTTCATAAGTGATTAATAATCAACAATATTGTACTAGAGTAATGTTACGGTCACAAACTACATTATAAAATTTTTACAAATTGTTGATATGATCAACTTTTTATTGATTTTTATCTAGACCCATCATTAACATCACTTTTTCATTTACCAATAACTACTCATTACATCAGCAATTTGTAATAATTTTTGTAAAAAACTTTGTATCTCTACTATTATTCATTGTACTATGATTATAATTATTCTGAAAAAGAAAAAAAAAAAGTAATACAGAATATTATTAGAGGCATACCTCTAGTCATCATTGTTCAATTGCCTGAAAAGAAACCCGTACCTTAATTAAAGCAAGATTTAATACAGAATACTTCTAGAGTTCTAGCCCATGGTCCCCTTTTATGAAAAATATTTTTATGAACAAGTGTTTAAATGTTGGTCTTTATGAATGTTAGAATTGAATTCAACGACTCATAGCCATTCAATAAGCTTTGCTCCCAGCCTGGGAAACATTTTACATTTACCTTTCATATGAAAAGCTTAATGAAATTATGATTTCTCTGCCAGAAGCCACGAGGCAACTACACAATATTGCATCCTAACCTTTTTCACAAATGTGAGATCTTTCTTCTGACAAACTAATTGATGAGCATCAAACTTTCTTGAGTAAAACTGTAACAGTAATTAAACACATAAATAATAAATTATTTTTATTTTTATTTTTAAATAGAATAAAAAAAAAAATCAACAAAGAAGGGCTCTCATGTCATAGATAGATTTTATCTTTTCACACTTCTATATTTTTGTTTAAATTCCAACTTTTATCACTTGATTCGAATAATTAAACAGCTATTTGTTTATATCTTCATAAAGCTATTATCAAAGAATAAGAATCAAAGTAAACATGGTAACGCGACCAAAATAAAATGCCAAAAATAGGAATTTTTTATTTTAAAAATAATTCTAAATTTGAGAATATCTTTTAACACATTTTTAACATTGTTTTTAAGGGATGTTTGGCAAATAATACAGTTAATTTAATCTAGTTATGAATCAATAAATAAATAAATAAATTACCTTAACCTTCCTTGATATTTCACGAAATGACGCTCCATCAAACATCTCAAGAAATAAGAGGTTTGTAATAACAGGTTTGTATAAATGCATTAAATAAGTTCATAATGTTTCAAACTATGAGTTTTCTAATAAAATATTCCATATATTCTTAAAAAATTAAGATTCTTAACCAAAGTATGGATGAAAGTTTGTGTATACGGACACCCTCCTTTTTTAAGGTTTCTATAAACAAGCAAGAATCTTTTTGTTTTTTAAATGAAATATTCCGTTAAGAAAGTTAGGTATGAATGTTGTTATAGAAATCTCAAGGGAGAAATGTCATTTGTACAAGCATTTTTTAGGGAGTGTCTAAACCATATGCTATTGTAAATCAACTTTGAATTATAGTTTTTGTTTATATGCTATTTGTCTAAACCATATACCAATCATATTTTCGTTTATCATAAAAAAAAAAAAAAAGTGTACTATTTTTAATGTAAAAATAACAAACTAAGATTAGTTTTTTGTATTTTACAAAATCGAATAAGCACAAAAATTAAACAACAAATACTATTTATATGGTTGGTTCAACTATATGATTTGCTAAGAAGAATAAGAGCATTCACGTTGGACTTGCTAAAATTTTAGCTAAATTTAACTTTAAAATTAAGCCACTTTTCTACTTTAACTCATTTTTTACTTCACCTGCATCAAACTTCTTCTTCTTCTTTGGTTACTCTATTTAAATATTATTTGTCAATTTATTCTATTTTATTTACAAATAAATTGGACGGTCAAGATCAACCACCATTCTATTTGCCTAGATTAGGGCCACTCGATGCAAAGATTAGTCATCTCACAACCAAATCAGCCACCCAATGACCAACTTGGCTCCTACGTACATGCTCAACGATAGCCACCGCATAGTCAACTTAGCTATCTCATATGCTTATAAATGATAGCCATCCTTAGGTCAACTTCGCCACCATATACCCAACGACAGCCATCACACGCCTAACAACAGTCACCCATGGCTAACGATGACCATCCCATGCTTCAGTTGAGAGAGAGAGAGAGAGAGAGAGAGAGAGAGAGATCAGTTGGAAAAATGGTAAAATATATACTTTGGTAAATTGCTGTGGTAGTAATTAGTTTTGATTATGCACTATAGCTCGAAGTGTTTTTTTAGGACTGGATACGAGCTGAGGTGAGCTAAGCTGAGTATTAAACATTCAGACTTGTTCATTTATGGTTTGTTTGTGATTCGCTTATTTTGCTGAAATTGAAAACTTTTTTTTGAAAGTTCTGTAGATAAAAGTAAAAATTAGTTGAAATAATACAGTGAGACTTATGAATAGTAGCAAAAATAAGCTGAATAGTAAAATAAGTTGGCAACTTTCATCAATGTCAAACGCACACTTAGGGTCCATCTGAATACCGCTTATTTTGCTGAAAACTGAAAACACTGTAGCAAAATAATTTTTAAATGTGTGAATAGTACCGTGGGACCTATTTTTAATGAAAGTTTTGTTGAAAAAAGAGGTTTGTAGGTCCCGTGAACAGTGCACGAGACCCACTGAACAGTGCATAATCACGTGAAAACTAACTTCTCAAAAAAAAAAAAAAAAGCCAAAACGCCAAACGCTGGGGACCAGAAACGCAATCCAAACGGGTACTTAGTGTGCGTTTGTTTTGTGATGATTCTGCGTTTGCGTCTGCGTTTGGCTGGTCCCATGGCACTGTTCATGGACTAGCCAAGCACTAAAAACGCGTGAAGAGTTTTTGCTACAGTGTTTTTGCCAATTAAAAAATATTTTGTTACAGTGTTTTCAGTAAAAAGTTTTCAGTTTTCAACAAATAAGCGGTATCCAAACACACCCTTAGGGTCTGTTTGGGATCCGCTTATTTTGCTGAAACTGAAAACTTTTTCCTGAAAGTACTGTAGATAAAAGTAAAAGTTAGCTGAAATAATATAGTGGGACCTATAAATAGTACCAAAAAGTGCCGTGAGACCCATGAATAGTAGCAAAATAAGCTAAATAGTAAAATAAGTTGGCAAAATTAATGATGCCAAACGGACACTTAGTTTTATTTCGAGCACGGGTCAAAATCGAGATTATCGCCAAATAAGATTACATGTTCAAGTTTGATTTAGTTTCTTATTGAACAAGCTCGAGCTTGTTTACAAGTTACTTGATTAACTTCTTTTTTTCCCCATATATAGTAAAACGATGATTAAAATTTTGTATCCTTTCACAAATTTTTACTATCAATGGTTTGTTCATTTATGTTATCAATAAACTACAAACAATTATTTGATTTCATATAAACCTATTTACAAACTTGTACATTCCAATCTCAAGTCCATATGAGTATATTTTTAGACAAGTAAACAAATAAAAATAATATTATATATAGTTAAATCGAGTCTCATGAGTCTGGCTCGTTTAAAATTTGAGCCTAAACTTAGGCTTCAAATTGACTTGTTTGTTAAACAAACGAACAAAAACAAGCTTTTTTCCTAAGCTAGGTTCAAGCTGTTCAGAAATAATTTGGTTCATTTAAAGTCCTGCCTGTTTGGGCTAGCGTGTAGTCTAACTCAATGGCGATTTTTATTTATTTATTTATTCCTAAGTTAGGTGTAGCTAGCAAAATTTTAAGTGAAATATTACTGGTCCATTGCTACTACTCTCTAAACCATTAAGTGTACGTAAGTTAGGCCATAATTATTCTTAATATAAGGCCAAAAAGTATTAATGCACTGTTGACATATTGATCATTTAAGATAGCAATGGTTTCCCTATCTCCCGGCCTAAAGAGCACAGGCATGCATCCTACATACGTTACTACGTTAGCCAATATAGCTATGATGTCAGAACATTAACGTAATTTGGAATCGAAAATAATTTGTAATGGGTGCCCTAGCAAATTCCAAGTTATCTATGGAGTTGAGCGATAGATGATTTTTTTGATGAAGAGCAATAGATAACTAGGAATTTATGTTGAGTGATTATTCATAGGTCGGAGATATATGAATTTTCAGCTTACTCTCTTGGGTGCTGAGTAATATATAAAAAGTCTGGTTAACAAGTGTGGCATTTGTTATAGACAATTTAAAGATAGTTTTGATACCCATTTTATTAGAAATATAAAAAATTGTAAAAAATTTTAATTACTGTATTTTTTTTTTCATAAAAAATTTATAAAAATAATTTTTAAACTAATATTTTTAAAACATTTGTTAACTTTTCACTTATATAAATTGGTATGATTGGGATCTTTCTAAAATACATTATTTTGATTATAGACAGAATGAATAAATTATAAAAATGATAGTTTTTGTTTAATTGCATCTTTGATTGATAGTTTTTGTTTAATTGCATCTTTGATTGTTAACCACACTATTGCAGGATTTGATTCTTTATTTTTTTTATTAAAAAAAAAAAAGGCCATGGAAGAGAACAATGGGGACAACCATGGACGGAGCTGTTATTGGCCTAATTTTTTTTAAAAAAAATATTACTATATTAATATGTATTAATTTTAGCAATTTTATTTAATAAAATTACACTTTGCCCCCCTTAATAATGCCATCAATTCTTTTGAGAGTAATATTATAGCCACAAATGTTTTTACAATGTTTATACAAACTATTGAGGTAGCAAATTCTTATTGGTTCATATACTTGCATCACTTTTTACTTATCAATAACCACTCACCATATTAGCAATTTGTAAAAATTTTGCAGTTTTAGCATTTTTCACCTTTTAAAAAACATAAAAAAATTAATAGATTAAATCTAAAACAAAATATACAAGCCCAAAAAAATTAGCCCAACAATAAAAATTACCAATAATAAAACTAAAAAAATTAAGCCCAATCAATTTATTTTACCCAAAACAAACAACTTGGCTATTTAAAAAATTTTAAACAAAAATCCTTAGTAGTAAAACAGTAGATTCAAAGGTCGAAATTACTCCACACAACTACAAACAGAGTCGCCCACTAACCGTAAGTTGGCTCTGTCCATGGGGACAACTCTACCTAATCATAGATTATATAGGTATTAGTTTTTGCAAACCTATCAAGAGTACTTTAGATTGATACAATCTGTGTCCTTCTCAAAGTGATGCTTCACAATATGGAAGGTACAGCTGCAAAAGAAAAATGAAATAAAAGATGTACTAGCTAGCTTTGCATAAAATCTGTCCCTAGCTATTTTACTTTATTTCTCTCTACAAGATAGTCAAAGACAGGTACCGTACTTGATCAATAGATCCTTTTTCTGTTGTGGTCTGTGGGATGTCGGTCTCAACGGAAATACAATTGGTGGCTGCAGGTGTCTAATTCCAGTGGGGGATCTTATGGCTTAAACTTTTTTGGTAAACATATGGCTTAAACTTAGTACATACAAGTTCAAAAAGGGAAAAAAATATTATTTTTAATACATAAAATATAGCTCAAAATTCAATTTTCTTCCGAAAAATTATGGACTTCTGAGTCTGTCTAGTTTTAAGAACAGAAAATATATCTCCAAAGTTCAATTTTACCATTGCTCCACATTTCTTAAAATATACTTCCAAATCATATAAACAGTTTATTCAAAATGTTTGGTGAAAAGAATAAAGATAAATTAATGTTATGATAACTTCCTAAGCGAATAATTGAATAATATTGTACTATGATTATAATTATTTTGGGAAAAAAATAGTAATATTGACAAAAGTGCATGCATTGAAAAGCTGTCATTTAGACACAGCCATAAAAAAGGTTAGTAAGTAAAAGTTTTATACTCATTCATTACGAAAAATTAGGTAGTGTTTATTATACATTCATTTTTTGAACAACTAAAATCAAGAATTAAAAACAAGATTCGATTTTGTTCTCGATTTCTGATTTTAGCTATAAAAAAAAAGAAAGAGTGTGTGTAGGTATCTATATAACAGTTTTTATCTTGAAAATATCTTGAAAAATTAGTGTGGGGGTTGGGAAGAGGACAATCAAGTTTGTACATAGAAATAGGAAGCTAGGTGAGTCACATTGGTTTAGTCATTGGAGAAAGGTGACTCAAGCCTTAAAGGCCCCAACCTTGCTCTCTCCCTACACCAGGGCACCAATGTCGGCTCTATATATAAAGCAACTGATGCGGTGGCCTAAGGCCCCAAGTAGAAAAAAGGCCCCCAAATTTTAATCAATAGGGTTTTTTTTTAAATATTATAATAGTATTAATTAAGTCCAAATATTAGCCAATGAATAAAATAATATTTTTTTATCAAATGAAAAATAAGAAAAAAAATTTTTACGTCCACAACATTTTTCACAACACTTTCAAAATAAATTCTAAGAAATAGGTTGTTACAGGGTATTATCGATGATAAAAAATTAATTTCAATGATGAGTTCAAATTAGAACCAGTAACAAATTAACACTTAAGATTTGTTATGAAAATATTATGAATATAGCATTTCTAAAAAAAAGAGCAATACAAAAAAAAAAAAAATCACAACATTTTTCACAAGTTAAGTTGACAAACTTTTATTAGTTTTTATCTAAGTTCACCACGAATATCACTTTTTTACTTACCATTATCAAATTATCAATCTGCCACGTCAATAGGTGTGAAAAGTTTTGTCAAATTTTTTGTATATAGACTTTCAAAAAAAAATCTACATGGTTCATTTTAATTAGTAGTAATTTTGCATCTAAAATAAAATAACTTAATTTAAAATTTTAAAAATCATATTTAAATATATAAAAGGTCTCAATTTCAATTTTTGCCTTAGGCCCCCGTAAACATTAAGCGGGGATTGAACCCTAAATCTCTTATACAACCGTCTGAGACTTTATAAGTTGAGCTAACTGGAACCAACTATTTTCCACGTTCTTATTCACTTATGTTATGCCATTTTGGCCATAATTGACAATAATTCACTCATCGGTCGGCAATTATATATGTCCTATTTCAACTAGTGGCTTTTAGATTATGACAAACGCGTATGTGGACTTCAAACTTCAAACAAATCTATATTGTGTGGGTTACCGACTCAATTTTGTTTACCACTACATACTTTGTCATTTATTTTATCACAATTTATACGTGTGTCCACATATCTTATATTACGTACACATGCAACAGCTATCACCTACAGGTATTTAGTAAAAAATAATTCAATTATTATTTAACACGTTTAAATTAGGGTAAAGTATGTGTCTTTAGACTTTTCTATATATATATATATATATATATATATATATATATATATATATAATAAACCTTATTTGTTAGGAGCGTTTTACAATGTGTACGTGAGTTTATAATACTAATATATATATATATATAATAAACCTTATTTGTTAGGAGTGTTTTACAATGTGTACGTGAGTTTATAATACTAATATATATATATATATATAATAAACCTTATTTGTTAGGAGTGTTTTACAATGTGTACGTGAGTTTATAATACTAATACCTTTACAGCTTGTTCAGCATCTTGCCTAACATTAATTGGAGTGTCACAGAGAGCAGTGGCGGCTTAATGTTTTCAGGGGTTAACGCAAGAATTGAAATGGAGGCTTTTTATATATTTAAATATGGTTTTTAAAAATTTAAATTAAGTTATTTTATTTTAGATGCAAAATTACTATTAATTAATATGAACTATGTAGATTTTTTTTTGAAAGTCTATATACAAAAAAATTTGACAAAACTTTTCACACCTATTGACGTGGCAGATTGATAATTTGATAGTGGTAAGTAAAAAAGTGATGTTCGTGGTGGACTTAGATAAAAACTAATAAAAGTTTGTCAACTCAACTTGTGAAAAATGTTGTGATTTTTTTTTTTGTATTGCTCTTTTTTTTAGAAGTGCTATATTCATAATATTTTCATAACAAATCTTAGGTGTTAATTTGTTACTGGTTTTAATTTGAACTCATCATTGAAATTAATTTTTTATCATCAATAATATCCTATAACAACCTATCTCTTAGAATTTATTTTGAAAGTGTTGTGAAAAATGTTGTGGACGTAAAAAATTTTTTTCTTATTTTTCATTTGATAAAAAAAATTATTTTATTCATTGGCTAATATTTGGACTTAATTAATACTATTGTAATATTTTTTAAAAAACCCTATTGATTAAAATTTGGGGGCCTTTTTTCTACTTGGGGCCTTAAACGACCGCATAAGTTGCTTTATATATAGAGCCGACACTGACAAAGAGAGAGAGAGAGAGATGGAGTTTAATAGTTCTTCGTCCTTAGTCCTGATAATTTTGGTCAGTCACTTAGTTCAAATTTATAGAATATTTATGAGTACAATAAATGTGTACTATGATTTCTCATATAATTGAAGTGTCACAGAGTTGTTAATTAGGAGTGTTTTACAATGTGTACGTGAGTTTATAATACTAATACCTTTACAGCTTGTTCAGCATCTTGCCTAACATTAATTGAAGTGTCACAGAGAGAGAGAGATGGAGTTTAATAGTTCTTCGTCCTTAGTCCTGATAATTTTGGTCAGTCAGTTCAAATTTATAGAATATTTATGAGTACAATAAATGTGTAGTATGATTTCTCATATAATTGTAAGTTTCCGTAATTAAATTTATAATAGAATCTATTATTTAATTTTTGTGAGAAGTGAAAGTACATTATGTTTCCAAACTATTAAATAGTTACCCAACTTGGTTGGTTTGGCAACTTGTAGGTTTTGTTTTTCTTTCCTTTTTTTGATAAAAGGAATGGTCTCTACCTGCTCAATGGCCTCCTATACTTTTCAAAAGGCATGTGGGTGAGGAAGATGGTATCTCTTCTAGGTTTACCGAGTACAACGAGGACCATGATCCAATGAATACAACTACCAGGGCAAAGCACGCAAATATGCAATTCATACAACAAGCATGTGAGTACATGAAACATACACGATGATAATTATTAAATCAATTAACAAATAATTGCAAGAAAATTGAGATTATTGACAATTAAGCCTTAATTGAAGTCTAGTTCTCACCATCCCCAGTAGAATTGTCACTATGAGAACCGCAACCCAATGGGATTGAGATTTTTGTTACAATCCCCTGGATAGCAATCTATATATATATATAGAGAGAGAGAGAGAGGTAAAGCTTAGGAAAAATTCAATTAGATTTTATAATTGAAGTCCAATTTTGTGTCATGTATCCTAAATTATCTATTTTTAGAGAGTTTTATTTCTTAATTTTGGAGCTAAATATGGGACCACATCATAAATATTTATCCAAGTGAGTTATTAAGTACAAAAACCAAAGAGTCTAGAATTAATGAATTGTAAAAAAAAAAAAAAAAAAAAAAAGTGTTTCACAATATCAAAAATTTAGAATTCATAATTTTTTTTAAAAAAATATGGACGATTTACATTTTCTACCTAATAAGATTCTTACTTGATTTTCTAAAGAGTTAACAAAATATAAGAATGACTATATATCAATAGTATTTAAATTATATATATAGAAATTATACTATGCATCTTATAGTATATCTTTTAAGTATATCTATTAATATGCATGGGGTTACAAGCAGGGGCGGAGCCAAATGGGGGCGAGAGGGGGCAATTGCCCACCCTGGCTTGCACAAAAAACACCTTAACTTATACTTACTACAACCTCCTACCTACTTTATTTTTGGGTAAAAAAAACAGTGACTATCCAATTAGATAATTGAACATTAATCAAAACTATATCCCTTAACTATTGAGGAATTTCACCTAAACAAAAGTTTTCTTCCCTCACACTTCATTAAAAATTTAGCCAATTTAAATGCCACTCTGTTTCTTGGTCTTGAAACAGAGCATAGTTTCTAATTTCTAAATGAACCAAGAGTGCTTTCATGCCCCCAATCCTCCACTAGCATGTCTTGCACAAAAGCTTCATGTGTATCATAAGCTATCACTAGAAGATGAAGTATATTATTCAATTACCAGCAACTTTGACGAAGCTTGGACTATGGAGATTTAATAAACCAGGCATAGTGGAGTTATAAATGCCCAGGGATGATTTCTAATGGGTTTATTTTTGGTTTGAGTGCTATAGAGTGTAGCCAATATAAAATTATTGGCTTGACACGGAAGCATAGTGATGTAATATCATGCTTGTAACCAAGTTGCTCGGAATTTGAAGTTAACTATATAATAAATATTATATTATATGTTCACACATTATATTTTGAGCATTTTTTTATATGTAAAAGTTTATTGTTAATAAAATAATTTGAGCATTTTATAAGTCTTCATTAATCAAAATTACATAAAATTGCACATCATTTCATTCATTACTCGATTTTTGACTTTGAAAATTGATGCTCATGTGAGCAAAAGTCTTTCACTTTCACTCTCTCTTGTGTGTATTTGTTTCTCAAAAAAAAGTGAGTAAAAGTTAAATAGATATATACAACAAAATGAATATACTTTCTTTATGTGACAGTTTTTTTTTAAAAAAAAAAAAAACATAATTTCATTAAAATATTATTTAATATTCAAATGAATAAATTTTAATTTTTCAAATTTGTGTCTGTGGGGGTGAGTTAGTTAGGAGGTATTATTAAGGCCGTACGAATTGGGCCTGTGGCCCAATCTGAGGATAGTTAAATAAGGTTATAATGAAAATGGTATAAGAAGAAGAAATAAAGATTGTATGTGATAGTCCAAAATACGTCCGAGGATATAATTCATCTCGAAACGGAGATCCGAGGTCAGTAAGAATGTCTTATCATCCCAAGCATCCCTCAAGGTTGCATCACAACTAAGGGTTAGGCATTGGATAAGGGATGAGTGAAGGGTGGTAACAAATATCTTCAAAGGCTGCTGCCTCCACATTAAATGCCTCTCAACCAACTCTCTGGCCGCATTAATGTGGAGGTGATACCTGAACAGTGATCAAGCAGCCTTACAGCTACTAGATGATGGTTCTGGGAGGTGTTGGATGGGACAAGAAGGAGTTCCTAGAATCCAACCTACACGTGTATGATAGGGATGATACCAGAATTGTGGTACATAACATAGGAAGGTGGCCTAAAGAAAGGGATCGGAAAAAAAGATCAAAAAATCTTTGTAGTAATATTGTGAACTTTTGTAACTTTGTGTAAGAAGAAGGCATTATAATATAAACTCTTCAGGCCATGCCGAGGATAGATTTTCTGACTTCTTGTGTTTAAACGGTCTTGAATCTGCAGTTTCTATTGTCTTTCTTCTAGAGTAGAACTAGTTCTTTCGCCCACGCTCTACAAATTTATTGTTTGGGCTTGTTGGTCTAAAATCCAATCCTATATTAGGTCCAATCCATATCTAGTCCCTACAATTGGCGCCGTCTGTGGGAAGAACTTGATCTATTCTAAGGGTATTTTGAGTGTAATGTCTAAAATGGCAGAAGCATGTCCACACCAGGCAGCAACAGGTCCACACCAGGTGGATGCAGATCTACACCAAGCGGAGTCAAGGGGGTCTCAACATGACAATCAGTTTGTGAATCTCGAACGGCGAAGGGATCATGAGGGAAGTATGCACATAACTCATACCAGTAAAAGCCAGTCTCGAGGGAAGAGCCATGTTTCCCATGTGAAGAACGATAGAAACATGCAACGTGAAATCGACGAGTTAAAGAGAGAATTGCGCCACGCACGGCGAAGACATTTGTCGCCCAACTCCGAGCTGTCCTCTGATGAGACAGATGGTGCTAGTTATAGACGGAGATCCAAAACTCCGCCCAGCGAGACTTTCTCCTACGACGAGGAGTACCACCATAGATGTAGATATAAGAGCCCACCTCGTAAAGGCTTGGGGAACGATGCCATGAACAAAGCACTGAGTCAGGTTTCTAAATCACCCTTCACACGGAACATAGAAGGTGCGAGGCTTCCTCAGCGATTCCATCAACCCACGTTCACCATTTATAATGGTCGAACAGACCCAGTGGAACATGTCAACCATTTCAGTCAAAGGATGGTTGTTCATCCTAAAGATGAGGCCTTGATGTGTAAGGTCTTTTCGTCTAGCTTGGGCCCAGTGGCGATGAGGTGGTTCAATGGTTTAAGGGCGAATTCTATTGATTCCTTTAAGAAACTCACCCGGGCCTTTGGTGCTCGCTTTATCACTTGTAGCAGGGTTCCTCGGCCTTTGGGATCCTTGTTATCTATGTCTATGCGGGAGGGAGAAACTCTGAAGGCTTATTCAGATAGAAACTGGGAGATGTTTAACGAGATAGAAGGGGAGTACGATGATGTGGCCATTAGCACTTTTAAGGCTGGCCTCCTGGCCGAGCATGATTTGAGGAAATCTTTGACTGGTAAGCCTGTTACCAGCGTACGTCAGCTTATGGATCGGATTGACAAGTACAGAAGGGTAGAAGAAGACCAAATTCATGGGAAAGGAAAGGCGAAGGTGATCCCTCAGGAGAGGAGGGATTTCAGGTCGGACCGGTACAACAATAACCGACCTCAGAAAGACTTTGTTGGGTAGCTGGGATCTGCCAACACCCAGGTGGTTAATGCTGTGTTTCGAGAACCAGTACAGCAGGTGCTGGAGAAGATTAAGAATGAGCCGTTCTTCAAATGGCCGAACAAGATGGCAGGAGTTCCTATGAGGCGAAACCAAAACCTTAACTGCCAATATCATCAGGATCATGGACACACTACCGAGGATTGCAGAAACCTGTGGGACCATCTGGATCAACTGGTCCGAGAAGGGAAGTTGAAGCAACTCCTGCATCATTCCAATGATCGGGGAAGCCAAACGGGTTCGGAGCTTCGGGGAGATGCTTCTTCAAGACTCCCTCTTGGTACAATAAATGTCATTTTTGCTGCCCCAGGGAGGACTGGATCTTGCCCTTCCAGAGTAATGTCAGTATCTCGTTATCTTGCTGAGAAATCCAGCTCAATGCCTAAAAGAGTCAAGATGGGCATCCCACTGGTATTGGGTTTTTCAGATGAGGACAAACTCGGAACCATACAGCCTCATGATGATGTTTTGGTGGTTACACTTAGAATTGGTGGGTACGATGTTAAAAGGGTGATGATCGACCAGGGCAGTGGAGCTGAGGTTATGTATCCTAACCTCTACAAGGGACTAAATTTGAAACTTGAGAATTTAACGGCCTACAGTTCTCCTCTGATGAGTTTTGAAGGTAAAATGGTCATTCCGAAGGGTCAGATCAGATTACCCATGCAGACTGGCTCGGATGTGGTGGAGGTGGATTTCATTGTGGTAGATGCTTTCTCTCCATATACGGCAATTATGGGCAGACCCTGGCTCTATACCTTGGGAGCTGTTCCCTCCACTCTTCACCAGAAGGTGAAGTATCCCTCCGGAGACCAGATTTTGGAAATATTGGGAAGCCAGTCTATGGCTAGGCAATGCCTGGTAGCAGCCATCCAACATCGGCCCGAGGCCGAGACCTCGGCCACCGCTGATAATAGCTTATAGCAACTAGAAACTCTGGCGTTGCTTTTCAGTAGACCAGCCGATGAAGCGAAATGTGAAGATCTAGAAAAGGTAATTGTTGGTGATGATCCGGAGAAGTTCTTCCAAGTTGGGGCTCAACTGCCTCTACTGGAGAAGGAACAATTGATTGAATTTCTTAGAAAAAATGTTGATGTGTTCGCATGGAGCACCTATGAAGCCCCGGGTGTAGATCCAAGCTTCATTTGTCATCATCTGAATGTTAACCCTTCCATCACCCCGAAAAGACAGCCACCTCGGCGTCCGTCAAAAGAGCACGCTGAGGCAGTCAGAAACGAAGTAACCAAGCTCAAGCAGGCAGGGGCTATCAAGGAAGTTTTCTACCCTCAATGGTTAGCTAACACGATGGTGGTGAAAAAGAAAACTAGGAAATGGCGTGTGTGTGTGGACTTCACGGACCTCAATAAGGCCTGTCCCAAGGATCCCTTCCTAATGCCTCGGATAGATCAGTTGGTGGATGCAACGGTAGGTCATCCTCGGATGAGTTTTTTGGACGCCTTTCAAGGATATCACTAAATACCATTAGCATTGGACGATTAGGAAAAGACAGCTTTTGTCACTCCCATTGGAAACTATCACTACAAAGTGATGCCATTTGGTTTAAAAAATGCAGGGTCTACTTATCAACGGATGATGACTAAAATGTTCGAACCACTATTAGGCAGGAGCATTGAAGTCTATATCGATGATATGGTTGTTCTGAGCAAGGTGGTGTCTGAGCATGTGGGAGATCTTGCGAACATTTTTGGAATTCTGAGAAAGCACAAGTTACGCTTGAATGCTTCTAAGTGTTCGTTTGGTGTAGGTTCCGGAAAGTTCTTAGGCTACATGGTGACTCATAGGGGAATTGAGGTGAACCCAGATCAGATTAAGGCCATTAATAGCTTGCAAGCACCTCGGAACCCCAAAAAGATCTAGAAATTGATAGGGATGACCGCTGCTTTAAACCAATTTATCTCTAGGTCGGCAGATAGGTGCAGACCCTTTTTCCTTTTACTGCATAAATGGAAAGGATTTGAATGGACCGAGGAGTGTGCTATAGCATTTCAACAGCTAAAAAAGTACCTATCTCGGCCGCCCATCATGTCCAGTCCTGAGGTGGACGAAGTTCTGTTTGCCTACCTGGCGGTAACCTCTCATGCGGTAAGTTTTGTTTTGATACGAGTAGACAGTGGCATCCAAAGACCAGTCTATTACGTAAGTAAGTCACTTCATGAAGCCGAGGTGCGGTATTTATCACTGGAAAAGGCCATCTTGGCAGTAGTGCATGCTACATGAAAACTCCCCCATTATTTCCAGGCGCACACCGTGGTTGTTCTAACTCAATTACCGCTCAAGTCAATACTTCAGAGCGCGGATTATACCGGGAGGATTGCTAAATGGGGCACGATTCTAGGGGCTTTTGACATCAAATATATGCCTCGTACCTCTGTGAAAGGCCAGGTCCTCGCTGATCTAGTAGCCGAGTTTGCTGAACTTCTAGAAGAAGCAGAGGTAAAGCAACATGGCATGGATGAAAAATCGGTTGGCCTAATCTCCGCACAAGGCCCTCCATCCTGGAAAGTATATGTGGACGGGGCGGCAAATCAGTGGTGATCAGGAGTGGGGTTGGTTCTGGTATCTCTTGAAAAAATCACCATTGAAAAATCATTGAGGTTAGGATTCTCGGCCATAAACAATGAAGCAGAATATGAAGCCTTGTTGATGGGAATGGCGATGGTCCAAAAAATGGGCGAGAAGACAGTGGAAATGTTCTCGGATTCAAGATTGGTCGTAGGCTAGATAAAAGGAGAATTGGAAGCTCGGGATACAAGAATGCAGGAATATTTGGGTCGAGTTAGGCGTATTCAAACGAAATTTGAATTCTTCGACTTATCGCATATCCTTAGAAGTGGAAATACCCATGCGGATTCCTTGGCTACCCTTGCCACTTCCTCAGTACAGGACTTGCCTCGAGTGATACTTGTCGAAGACTTATGCACCCCTACCCCCGTAAAGGGAGACTTGGTCCAGGTCCATCAAATCAAGTTAGGGCTGAGCTGGATGAATCCTATACTGCTATTCCTCGAAAGGGATATATTGCCTGGAGATAAGTCAGAAGCTGAGAAAGTACGAAGGAAAGCTCCTCGGTTTTGGCTGTCCGAGGACAAGAAGTTGTACAAACGTTCTTTTTCCGGACCATATCTGCTCTGTGTACATCCTGAGGCCTCCGAATTGCTCCTAGAAGAGCTGCATGAAGGAATTTGTGGAAGTCACACCGGAGGAAGATCTTTATCTCACCGAGCCATCACTCAAGGATACTGGTGGCCAGACATGCAAAAAGAAGCGCAAGAATATGTTAAAAAATGTGATCAATGTCAGAGATTCGCACCGAACATTCATCAACCCGGAGGAGTTCTTAACCCTCTTTCAAGCCCTTGGCCTTTTGCTCAGTGGGGCCTGGACATTGTAGGACCTTTCCCGAAGGCCTTAGGAAATAAGAAGTATCTACTGGTCGGCACAGACTATTTCACCAAATGGGTCGAAGCTGAATCCTTGGCTAATATCAGAGATGTGGATGTCAAAAGGTTTATCTGGAACAATATTGTTACTCGATTCGGGGTTCCACACACCCTCATTTCGGACAATGGCCTTCAATTTGATAGTAAAGCCTTCAGGCAGTACTGCTCTGATCTGGGGATAAAGAATAGATATTCCACTCCAGCCTATCCGCAAGGAAATGGGCAAGCTGAAGCTATCAATAAGGTTATAATAAGTGGACTTAAAAAGAGGTTGGACGATGCAAAGGGAAAATGGGTGGAAGAATTACCACATGTCCTTTGGACGTATCGAACAACGCCTCGACGGTCAATAGGAGAAACCCTTTTCTTAATGACATATGGGGCCAAGGCCGTAATCCCTCTGGAAACAGGTTTCCCAACGTTGAGAACTAATGCATTTACCCTGACAATAATGATGGGTTGTTGGAAAAAAGTCTGGACTTGATCGAAGAGCGAAGGGAGAGTGCAATGGTCCAACTGGCTTACTACCAGCATAAGCTCAAGCAAGGTTATGATACCAATGTAAAGCTAAGACCGTTGGCCCCAGGAGATTTGGTGTTGAGAAAAGTTTTGGGGACTACCAAGAATCCAGCCTGGGGAAAATTGGGGCCGAATTGGGAAGGACCATATCAGATCACTTCAGTGGTAGGAATAGGTACATACTATTTGGAGGATCTAGATGAAAAAACTGTACTTCACCATTGGAATGTAAACAATCTAAAAAGGTATTATTATTAATAAAAATAGTCCTGTTTAGTTTTCCCTTTAATTTATTCCGATCATATATCATGTGTTTTCTAATCTATTGAAGTATTAAACAGAAACTAAGTTATGTCAGGTTCCTCGAACCACAAACTTAGTGGAAATTAATACCCTATGACATCTATGAAGTATTAAACAGAAACTAAGTTATGTCAGGCTCCTCGGACCACAAACTTAGTGGAAATTAATACCCTTTGACATCTATTGAAGTATTAAACAGAAACTAAGTTATGTCAGGCTCCTCGGACCACAAACTTAGTGGAAATTAATACCCTATGACATCTATTGAAGTATTAAACAGAAACTAAGTTATGTCAGGTTCCTCGGACCACAAACTTAGTGGAAATTAATACCCTATGACATCTATTGAAGTATTAAACAGAAACTAAGTTATGTCAGGTTCCTCGGACCACAAACTTAGTGGAAATTAATACCCTTTGTCATCTATTGAAGTATTAAACAGACTCAATAGAAATTAATACCCCTTGGTACTATTAAAATGCTAGTTCAACATGAACTTGAGCATTTAAAGGGAGTAAACCCTTAATTCCCATTCTCGGATCACAAGGTTTGTGATCACCTAATAAAGATGTAAACCTCAATAAGCCTATGAGCATCACTTAAAGCATTCTGAGGTGCCCTAGACTTAACTTTGTTTAATCAAACATTAGGGTATTTTCTTGAGATTAAACTTGTTAGAATAGATATATATTCAAAATATGTCTAGGTAGTGTCATGGATTCAATGGTTATCGTCCATTTTAACTACCAATTAAAAGTATGTGTAAACTTTGTTTTTCTCTTGTGGAAACAAAGGACAGTTAAGATGAAAACTACTCAAAACCAAAATAACAAAACAGATAAAATAAAAATGAAATAAATAATAACTCAAACGAATTTGAGAGGGTAAAAATGCATATTTCATTAAAACATGTCTGGGAAAAACAAAATCCCTTACAAAAATCATAATTATATTACAAAGGAAGGTTCATTTTTTCAATTTAATCTGAAGCTTGGAGGTCTTGTTAGCTGGATTATCTGCTTCTGTAGTAATCGTTCCTTCCTTATCTTTGGAGGCTCCCTCAGCGGGCATGGTAGTTGAAGTCAAGTCCTGCTGAAAGCCCTGGGAAGCTGCTCCTACTTCTGGAACCATTGCAGCCTTGTCCGAGGGTACTTCTTGGGAAGTTCCAGGTTCTTTTGTCGGCCCCTGCTGACTGGGAAGAGAAGGATCCTGAGGCTGTGCTTCTTTAATAGGATCAACGACTGTAGAAGCCACTTCACCTTGAGTAGAAGGGAGGTCCGAGGCTCGTATGGCAGGGGGGTAGAATATATTTTCAGATTTCCTCAGCTCAGAAAAAGCCTCAACCCCAGCTCGGTTAAGGGCTTCATCCCAAGTCTGGGTGCAGTAGATACGACACACAACTGGGACTTCTGCCCTAAGGGTTTCCTCGGTCTCAGCTACTCCAAGGTCGTAACTCTTTTGCTCAGCCTCATCCCTAACCTTCTCGGCCTCAATCTTTGCCTTATCAGCCTCAGCCTTGGATTTTTCAACCTGATCCTTAAGCCTTTGGGCTTCTTCCAGTTGTTTCTTGAGCGCTGTCATCTGTTCCCTGGAAGCAGTCAATTGATCAGTGGTCTCACGCAGGCGCTTCCTCTGGTCCTCGGCTTGCCTTTGCGCGCCCTCCAAGGCTGAGTCAGCACTCCAGCGAGCATGCTCCTCATCGACCAGCTTTTTCTTCAGTTCAGCATTGTTATTTTCAGCAATGGTGAGTGTTTGCACAGCTGCTGTCCGTCTTTTTCTTTCGTCTTCCAGTTGTTGGTAGCTTGGATTGGTTATCTCCTTAAGCCTGAAAGTGGCTTGGACAGCCTGACTGAAAAGGGTCAGTAACATAACAAAAATAAATAAATAATATATATATATATATAGTAATTATAAGTAAAAAAAAAAAAAAAAGGGATTAGTATCATACCATGCCCAAAAATCTCTTGGCATTGAGGAAAACCTTGTTCTTCCTGTAATTCCGTAACTCAATCATGTCCTTTGGAAGTAACAAAGTCTCCTCCAAGGCCGAGGCGACATGGCACCTAATACCCGCGTTGAAGTCCCTGAGTGATGCATCATCCCTTAAGGGCTCACCGCCGAGCATGGGTGCTGGAAGCCAAGCCTGAGACTCCGGAGGTTGATTATCTGCCCTTTCCACGCCTCGTTGTGGCACATGGCTAACTTTTTGCTACTTCGCAGCTCGTTGAGCCTTGTCTTCACGAGTAGGACGAGATCTCCCGGTCTTCACAACATCTTTACCTTTCTGCTCTCTCCTCCTCTTCAGATCAGCAGGTTCAGTTCTTGAAGGCAGAGATGGCTGAGAAGGAGGGAGAGGGGATTTTGGAGGAGGAGGAGGAAGTTTGGGCTGGGTGGACTTCCTTGGTGCACCTCTTCCAGGTTGATCTTCTATTAGTTCCATCAAACTCTTTTGGGGTTTTCTCTGGATACCCATTTCGTCCGATATACTCTTGGGGGATGAAGGCTGGTTGAACACTTCGAATTCGTCCGAGGAGTCTGATACGGCTACGATCCCCTCTGAGTCTTCTTTTTCTTCTTCCTCTCCTTCAAGAGTGAGTTGAGATGAGGATGCTCCTATTGATGGAGTGGCAACAAAGAGTGGTTGATTACGGGGAGTGCCTTCAGGAAGCGGAACACCCTCTGGAACAACGAACCCTTGGTAGGCAACGCTGATGCGGTGGAGCCGGGGATCTCTGGCTTTTATCACGTACTTAGGGGCTTGGAAGGCAAGGGACAGGGGTGTATACCCGAGAATCAGGTGTGCCGCTCGCAGTTGATCGTCGGTCTCGTTTACGTACACCTCGGCTCGTAAAATCCTATCTAAGCTCTCTTTGTTGACTAAGCTGAGATGGGGTTTAGTAGAATGCTTATTTGCAAAATCATTAAAATGGAAGAAAACTTCGTCAGAAATGGGAGTGTTGGAAAGTAAAAATAATAAATAAATATATAAATGAACAAATCAAGATACACAAATCTACGGCTACTCCCCCACCTGGTTTTCCCTCCCTAGTCGGACAGGGTAGGCCATCGTGCCATCCCCCAGAAAAGATTAAGAAGTCTTCCTTCAAGTTTTTGTTTGATGTGGGGAGGCACTGGATAAACCTTATTGCGGGATACCTCGACTTAAGGTAATATCCCTGTCCCTTCAGATGGTGTAAGTTATATACCCAATTCACATCGTGGTGGGTCATATTTAGGTTCATTCTCTCGTTTAGAGCTTCTATACTCCCCAGTACCCTAAACATATTTGGGGCACATTGTGTGGGAGATAGTCTAAAGAACCTGAGATAGCTCCTAGTAATGGAGCCCATGGGGATGGTCATCCCTCCCTCTATGAAAGCGATCATTGGGATGACCACCTCTCCGGTTTTCCTAGCTTCTACCCATTCCCCCTGGGCAGCGTATCTCATGCCTACCGTTGGTGGGATCCTATACTTAGCCCTAAAACTTTCTATACCCTCCTCGGACTCAACTAAACGTTTGAACTTATCCATTTTTCTAAGAGGTTTTTGAAGAAAAATTAACAAGTTTAAAATGAAGACTAAGAGGTTTTAAGAAAACTTACAGGTTTAAAAAATGGGGTCCTCGGACAAATTCCTAGTATTTGTAGACGCACAAGGAGATGAGAGAGAGAAACAGGTTCAATGTATGAGCTCTAGGACTGTGTGATTGTTGAAAGTAGGAAAAAGGATTGATTTGAAAAGCTATTTGTGGGTACACGACTCACACTAAGCAGTTTTTGTCCGCTTTGGGGAGCCAGTCCCTCACGGTTTTGTCACGAAGGGGTGGGAGCCGAGGAGTATTGCCGTGAAGTGATTGACACCTAGGCTCACCCAAGTCCCACATCGCCTAAGTAACCCTCCCACTCATGGTTTATAAGCTTCTGGAGCGACCATGAGTGTACCATGTCTAACACTCTGAGTGTTAGACATGGTACACTCATGGTCGCTCCAGAAGCTTATAAACCATGAGTGGGAGGGTTACTTAGGCGATGTGGGACTTGGGTGAGCCTAGGTGTCAATCACTTCACGGCAATACTCCTCGGCTCCCACCCCTTCGTGACAAAACCGTGAGGGACTGGCTCCCCAAAGCGGACAAAAACTGCTTAGTGTGAGTCGTGTACCCACACTATTTATAGTGGTGCAGAAGTTACAAGCGGGAAAGTTCCCGCTCGTAAAACTAGAAAAATCCTCCACTGTACAATTTGTATCCAACCGTTGAACGTGGGGGACAAAGGTGCCGCCGAAATTTAATGATGGCACGCTCTGGACTCCGAAGCGTCAGGAGCGTGCCCTGAGCAGGTAAAAAGGCATTTGAGAGATCGGGAAGACAGAATAAAACCATAAACAGGATGGGCTGAGGGCATCAAAATCCTCCTTTCCTCCCGAGGAGTCGTAAAGGAAGATTTTTAGGGGCTATTGTAGGGGCCAGTTAGTCAGGAGGTATTATTAAGGCCGTACGAATTGGGCCTGTGGCCCAATCCGAGGATATCAACCAATCCGAGGATAGTTAAATAAGGTTATAATGGGCATGGTATAAGAAGAAGAAATAAAGATTGTATGTGATAGTCCAAAATACGTTCGAGGATATAATTCATCTCGGAACGGAGATCCGAGGTCAGTAAGAATGTCTTATCATCCTAGGCATCCCTCAAGGTTGCATCACAACTAAAGGTCGGGCATTGGATAAGGGATGAGTGAAGGGTGGCAACAAATATCTTCAAAGGCTACTGCCTCCACATTAAATGCCTCTCAACCAACTCTCTAGCCGCATTAATGTGGAGGTGATACCTGAATAGTGATCAAGCAGCCTTACAGCTACTAGATGATGGTTCTGGGAGGTGTTGGATGGGACAAGAAGGAGTTCCTAGAATCCAACCTACACGTGTATGATAGGGATGATACCAGAATTGTGGTATATAACATAGGTAGGTGGCCTAAAGAAATGGATCGGGAAAAAAGATCAAAAAATCTTTGTAGTAATATTGTGAACTTTTGTAACTTTGTGTAAGAAGAATGCATTATAATATAAACTCTTCAAGCCATGCCGAGGATAAATTTTCTGACTTCTTGTGTTTAAACGATCTTGAATCTGCAGTTTTTATTGTCTTTCTTCTAGAGTAGAACTAGTTCTTTCGCCCACGCTCTACAAATTTATTGTTTGGGCTTGTTGGTCTAAAATTCAATCCTATATTGGGTCCAATCCATATCCAGTCCCTACAATGTCACATACTATATATTCACGATGTGCATAATTGTGAGTTATTTATAAATTTTGCCCCCCCTCAACTTAAATCCTAGCTCCGCCACTGGTTACAAGCTAGTTCTTATAATGGAGGAATATTTGACAATACATATAAGTCTGAATTGAGTGATTTACATATGAGATTGCTACTTGAAAGGGAGAAAAAAAAAACCACAGAAAATAAATTTTGCACATAAGGAAATTTACAAGCACATTGGCTTAATGAAAAATAAAAAAATAAAGTGTTTATTCCTCAATTATATTCTAGAAAATTAAAAAAGAAATTACATTGATAGGGCTAATTTACATCCTTTGATTTAAATTTGATGACTATAAGTAATAAGACAAGAATGTGTTAGGCACCCACTCGACTCAATTCGAAGATCAGTCGATTAAGAATTAATGGCTGAAGTAATCTGACTGAATAACAACATTCACAACGATAATAAATCACTTTACTCTTATACCATTAAGTAAAAATAAATGAGAATAAAATTAAAGCAAAAACTAAGAAATGATTTGGAAATTGCATGTCAATTACATTTCCCAACTTCTGCAACCACTAGTAAGTAGTAAATACATTTTATACAAGAAATCAAAATTTGTTATCAGAAACATGCATAGGGTTTAATAGATAAGAACTCCTACAATCACCATTAAGCAAAGTTGTTAAAATCGGGATCCTACGTAGGATTGTAGGAGGTAGGTGGGATCGTGGATCGTAGGATCGGATCATGGATCGTAAGATCCTTAATTATTTGAGAAAAAAAAAAACACATTGGTATGTTAAATAATCATATAAATTATATATTCATTCATAAAAAATTAAAAAAAAATTGCATCCATTTGATGTAATTACCATATATTACTACATCAATTTGTAAGCATCATTTAAAGAAACCAAAAATCTCAAAATGTGACACTCTATTGGATGTTATTTTTTCATTTAGGTCCAACTAACATTCTATCTCTCTACCTTATAATAGCAAAACTAGGTCTATTAGAATATTATTTTTCATTTGGATCCAACTAAATCTTCTGTCAAGTTATAGAAGATTATGAGAAGTCAGGATCATTTGAGATCGTTAGAATCGTACAATCTTACAGATCTTGAACGATCATAGCGATCCTACCAAAGATTCTTGAAAGATCCGAATCGTTTTAAGCAATTGGAATCGTAAAATCATAGGATCGTAGAATCCAGATCGAGATTTTGACAATTATGCCATTAAGTACATTATACAAGAAATCAAAATTTGTTACCAGAACGTGCATAGAGTTTAATAGATAAGAAATGTACTTTGTGATAATACTCAACATATATTCTAAATTGAAAATTATTCGTGTGTAATCAATGGTCAGCAACATAGAGAAGCAAAGCGATTATAAAAATATAAAACAAAAAAAACATAAAGAAGCAAAGCACGTGACCAGATTTTTGTTTTTTGATAATGACCAGAATTGATTCTTGTTGGTTTCATTTGGGCTTGATACGACCAACAATCAAGAATTCCAAAAGTGGTCAAATACTCAAATTGTCTAATTTTGGGCATTTGATATTTCTGAGCCAGGAACATTTTTATGTTTGCTTTGTCATTTAGAGAGCTTCCAGAATTTTGAATGAATAAAAAAGTATATGAAAAAAATTAATTCCAAACATGTTTAGAGCCAATGAATTCAATACCCACTAAAAAAATTAATATGATTACATATTTTGAAAATTTAACTGTTAAATTACATATTTTTTATGTTCTTAACATGCATGTCAAATTTGTTCCAATTGGATGTTATTTACTATTCGATTTACAAATCTTGTAAAAATCCATCAACAATTTTTCTCCATGGGTCAAAAGTCTTGTAACTCAACTTTTTAATGGAGACATTCAAAATTTAAATATCTCCTTCCCATTATAACTATTATCTAAGTTATAAAAAATAAAAACAAAAACAAAACAAAAGAGCTGTCATGTGCTTGTGAATACATTGGTCAAAGTTAAAATTGCTTAATATATTTAATATTCAATTATTTATTTTAAAATATTTTAATATTACACAAACACAATCAAAAGAAAGAAAGAAAAAAAAGGTGCACCCATAAATCATTTTAGTTTTTTGAGAATCCCTATAAATCATAATTGAGAATCTAATATTTGTTCCATCTTGTTTAGCAAGAATATGGTGTTTTACAAGTGTTGGGTGATGGGTTCCACTGCAAACAAACTAAAGTTCACGTGAAATGCAGGAATTGAAAAAAAAAAAAAAAAAAAAGAAAAAAAAAAAAAAGAAAAAAAAAGAAAAAAAAGGAGCAAAACGGAGATAGTCGGTTAGATTATAATTTTGTGGGTAACAGAGCCTCTCTGTTTTTACTTTTTAGCCACAAAACATTATAGATGTAAAATTGTATGGTTGATCCAAATATTTATTTGAACAGGAACAATATTTTCTAGGTGTGGTTAACATATGTATGAATTGCCGGTAATAATTTGTATTTTGAAATAAACCTCTTTTTTGATAAGATGAAATAAACCTCTTATTTATACTTAAGACTTTTCAATCTATTGCATCTGCTTTATGATGATTTTTTTTTATCATCAGGTCAAGATATTAATTAATTTTTGGTGTATGCGGGGTTTGAACCTAGATCTCTTATTTAATAAAAAAAAATGACCAATTAAGCTAACTGTAAAGTCTTTGTCTGATAATAAAGAACACAATTATTAAAAGCAGATGTTATAAGTTGAAATTCTATTATAAAAAAAAAAACTAACTGTAACCCGCTATAACCATCATTTAAGTAACTTAATTGATATAAGGCGTTTAAAAAATAAATTCAATGATACCCAATTTTTTTTTTTAATTTTTTTTTAAATAAAGCTATTCATTTTTCCCCTTAAAGGAAAAACATATTTTAGGAAATAATGTTTATTTTTATTTTTTATACAAGATAGAAATTTTACTTTAGCCTAATCTAAGTGTATATGTGTGTGAAGCTCCCTTCTGAATACTTGAATCCCGACCCTTACTCCCTATACCCTACAAACATTTATATCTGTGAAGTGACCACCACACTAAGAGTGTGTGGTAGAAAATGTTTTACCCATGCTATAAGTTGGATATTTTTGCATGTTATAATAGGGTTCGGCACACATTAGCCCATCTATATTTGGAAATATTTTTTTGGGAATTGAAAAAATATTTACAGTTTTTTCAATTTTCGAAAAAATATTTCCAAAAATGAATAGTTTAATGTGTGCTTTTAGGGTACACATTAGCAAAATCCGTTATAATAAATGTAAAATTTGGTACCATGCTTCTTTAATGACCATTGAGAATTTTTCAACAACTTAATAATATCTTTAATTCAAAATATGTAAATTTTTTTTTTTTTTTTGAAAGAATATAAATTTTAATTTAATCACATAAAACACTCAAATATAAAGAGGAATAGAACTGAACTCTAGCCATGCAGCCATGCACATGGTGTCGGTGTGAGTGTGATATAAATAAGCCTATTAATTACCCATATTATTAACCCAAGTTGAAACCATACACGTGGACAAATTCGAGCCTTTTTACCTAACTATTAATAAAAAGTCAAAAGTACACATAAACAAAAGACTTAAACAATATATTTTAAAAGAAAAAAAAAGCTAATAGTAATTTAGTGATTGACCAAGTCAATAATTATATTAAAAAAAATTGTATTATGAAATTTTTTGTGTGACACTAAAACACATAGTACAAAATACAGTAAATACTACTACAGGGAAGATCATTTTCGGAGTCTTTGTCCTCAAAAGTGAAATATCATATCATATATGCTCTCATTTTCATCTATCAAAGATGCTATCCTATCCCCATGTCGTTTTACTTTTAACCCAACACCACCCCCCCCCCCCCCCCCCAAAAAAAAAAAAGCAGATATGATCCCCACACTACCATGACTTGTCAAAGATTGGTGAGCTACACCATTTTTCTTCTATTTATCTCACGTTGACAACATTTTACAATAAAAGTCCAATTAACGGGATTAACAAGTGCTCTTGGAATATTTGTTAATAGAACATTTAAAAAAAATTTTGATACTAATTTTATGGAAAATATAAAAATTAAAAAGCAGTAAAAAAAATTAGTTTCTTTTTTCTTTTTCTTTAATTTTTTTTAATATTTCATAAATTAATGCCTTTAGAGTATTCATTAACTTTTCCATATTTCATAACAAGTCTTAAGTTGTAAATGATTATTAATTCTAATCTTGGCTCATCAATGACATCATTTTATTTAGAGTAATACTACAGACACAAACTATTTTACAATATTTTTACAAACTACTGATATAGTTTTAGCATTTTTCAAATAGTTATTGTAAGTAAAAGTGTGATGTTAGTGAAGTGCCCATATTAGAACTAGTAAGAATTTGTCACATCAGCAGTTTGTAAAAATATTGTAAAATAGTTTGTGTCTGTAGCATTACTATTTTTTTTATACACCTATAACAGTTTTCCGCTTAAAATTTATTGTGAAATTATTATTGCACTTAATTTAACCCAAAAAAAAAAAATATTATTGCACTTCAAGTTTAGAGAATTCCATCCAAAAAAAAAAAGAAAAAAAAGAGAGTTAAAACGTGAGTGGTGATGCCCAGTTACAATGAGAGAGCGTGTAGACACGCGCGAAATTGACAAGATAGGGAGTGTTAGGTATGGCAAAGGTGGGTGTTGTTGTTGTAGTTCTTAGTTGTGGGGCCTGTCTTCTAGATCCCAACACAAAATGGAGAGTTTGGGTTTGATTGTGCACTAACACAACACTTTACACACTTGGCTTTGGTGGACATCACTCACTCACTCACTCTTCAATTATTCATTGCTAATCTTGCATGCCTATTGGACACTATTGCTTTGTGATGGGGCCTACTTCCCCTCCCCTTCCCCACCCTTTGAGCTTTCAATATCATTTCTTGCTACAAGGGAGTATTCTTTTTTTCTCAATTTCTCACCATCTTCACTAATAAATCCACAATTATCATGTTTTATATTTCTAGAGGGAGGGGAACCCCTACGGACCCTGGACAAACGAAAGGGAGATATGTACCAACACAAATTGAAATCTTGTTAGCCCTTGTCTCCTAAAACTAGGCCATCTACTGCATTCGCATATCACGTTTATATTTCATTTTAACTATAATCAATACTTTGTTTTATAATAAGGATTAGGTGTTTATCAAAATTTTGGCTTTTTTCTTTTTAATAATTCTATAATTAGGGTAAAGAGAATTTAAATCTTGAACATTTCCTTTAATAATACAAAAAAAAAAAAAATTATTAGTTCAATTACAAAATTCTTATTCTTGAATAGATATATTGATTATTGAAGATAGTCATTTTTCTAGGAAAAAGAAAAGAAAAAAGCTTTTTTCTTACATAAAAAAATTTTGAAATTGATAAAAATGAAATTTGTATTGACTAATGCTGGTGTCACAACTTACTCATGTGATTAATGAAGAAGTGATGGTGAATCTATTTAGATAAGTTGTGACACTGACAGTCTGGCATAGCTCATTTGTATTATATTTGTATTATATCGATATCTTGCCAATCTATGAAAAATTTTCACCATTTCTAATGATTTGACATTTGACAAAACCTCTGGAAAGGAAGAAAAAGAAAATTATATGATAATCAAGCAAAAAAAAATTTCGAGTAAGAAGCAAAGAATAAAAGAAAACCCATTGTCTTTTTTCTCCCACACATTTTTTACTTTCTTTAGATTTGGACACGTTGCAAATCCCAATATTCTTGAAACTCAATCAAGAACCAAATTATAAAAGGGCTTTTTTTTTTTTTTTTTTTGGTACTGATTATCAGATTAAGACCAATTAAACCTTCACTAAGTACATAAAAGTTTACAAATTAAATCTTAATCAAAGACAGATTGATAGGTTTAAGGTTTGTTTCTAAAAAAGAAAAAAAGGTTTAAGGTTCAAATCACACCCATAATACGTGAAGGTTACTATGCTATAAAGTGTATAAGCCAAGTTCTGATTCAAATCTGTTAGCTATATTTAAAAGAAAAAGAAAAAAGAAAAAAACTTGTCCTAGACTGTGGAAATTTCAATTCTCTACTTAATAAACAAGGCAGAAACAAGTTAAAAACTCTTTAAATGCTAGTAGTTCAACTCTCTCTCTCTCTCTCTCTCTCTATCTCTCTCTAAAAATAGCAACCACCACAACCTCTTTCATGGAGTTTGGGACACACTAAAATCTCTTTCACAAAGAGTTCTGTCTGCCATAGCCCCCACACTGCAAAACCACTATACCAGTACATTGGTAAAGTAACCTCTCTCTCTCTCTCTCTTTCTTATCAGTTAAGTAACTTCTAGTTTGTTTTGTTTTTGTTTTTTTCAAAGAAAAAAAATTCAGCTCAATGAATAGTTTTCTCATTCTAGTATCTGAAGTGTGTTGTTGCTTCTACTTGTTCCTTGTTTCCACTTATTAAGTATTTGCATTGAGGATCCTTACCTATTTCCTGGTTTTATTCACGTGGGGTTCAGACATTTGTGTAGCCTTTGTACTGTTTAGTTATCTGGGTCTGGGTTTTTGTATTATTGGTTCTTTGTTTTTTTTTGGTCAATCCAATTGGGTTCTCAGGCATTGAGATTTCCTTGACTATGAAGCTTCAAGTATGGGAATTTGTGAGACTTTTCTCTTTGTATTGAGTTTGGCTTTTTGTGCCTTTTTTTTTAAACAGTACTTATCAAGATTTTCCATTTGTCACTCATATTTAGTTTTATGCAAATTTCTGGACTATAGGAGATTGAGATTCTACTTTGTTTATGGCTGAAAGTGCATGAGATTTTTCATTTTTGTTGCGTGAACTGAAGTGGGTTTGTGTGCAGTCTCATAAAACTGTGATTCTGTTGGATGAAAATGGAGTCTTGGAATTGCGTTTCTGAAGGGAAGGAGTTTGAATCCGATGAAACAATTTTACCTACCAATAATTCACTCTCAAGAAGTAGGAATTGCTTGCTGGGCTGGGAATTGAGAACCCCATGTAGTTTTGGCAACGACTTGTTAGTCTCAAGTCAACAAGCTGTTGAGAATCAGCGATTTGGGGAATTGGGTTTTCCAGAGATGATTGGGAGACAACTAAACCACAATTCCACTAGTGAAGTTGTGAGAAGTAGTAAGGTTGGTGGTGAACATGTTGTTAATCCGGTTATGTTTATGCCAAATGGATTTTCTGGCGAAGATGATTCCACTTCCAAGCTCTCAAGCTCTGGGGCGGACTCAAATAGTAGGGATTGTTCGTTCATTGATTTGAACCTTGGGCGCCTTGCTGATATTAGTGATGCTCATAATTCTAAATTTTCTAAAGGAGCTCCCATTTTGTTATCTTCATCTGAATCATCTTCACCTGCAAAGAGAGTTCGAGCATCCGGTATGCATTCCCAAACTTCCTTCTGCCAAGTTTATGGCTGTCATAAAGACCTCAGCTCTTCTAAAGACTACCACAAGAGGCATAAAGTTTGTGAGATTCACTCAAAGACTGCCAAAGTTATCGTGAATGACATTGAACAGAGGTTTTGTCAGCAGTGTAGCAGGTATCTTATGTTTCTTTCTTCAAGTACCTATTTTTCATTATGATTATCAACTGCTGAGTACTAGACTTCAATCTTAGAATGCATTTCCATTTTCATGTTCTTTTGGCTGTCAAAAGGAGCCTTGAGGAACGTTGAGTTTTTCCAATTTTGTTTCTTAGCACAGAATTTTAAAATTGGATTTTCACGCATTGCTTTTCACCATTTGTTTTTCCTGTTATCTTTAGATCATTTAATGTTTCCTTCTTTATTCTTCCATAAAAGGTTAATGTCTCCTAACCTCTTAAGTTCCTACAAAGAATTATTGTTTTAGGTTAATGTGTCCTAATATCTTAAGTTTAGAATAGACCTGATCTCGTTTTCTTATGTTGATGGCTTAGATTTTCAACTCTAGACATGTTTGGAAAAGATAAACCTACACTTTTGGAAGATAGCTCATTTTGGTTATATACATTCAATTGATCATAATTTAGTCCTGTTAGTCTAGAACTTGAATCTAGTTCATAAATTATTGTTGGTGCTATGTATGGTTGCTCTAACTGTTAACCATCCAGGTTTCATTTGCTGGCTGAATTTGATGATGGTAAGCGTAGCTGCCGTAAACGCCTTGCAGGCCACAACGAGCGTCGGAGAAAGCCTCAAGGTATTCACACTGGGAGGGCTGGGAGATATCTGCAGTCATATAATGGTATTGATTAAAAATTCTCTCTAATTAGAAATGATTCATAACCAACCCACCCCCCTCCCCCCCTTTTTCCTTTTGTGCTTAATTGGACAAAAAAAAAAAAAAAAAAATCAACTCATTCTCATGAACTAAATTTCTTGAATCTTCAAAATTTATCGTGGTTTTGTATTGCTTTGAAGATTTTTATTTTTTATTGTTCAAAATTTGAATGGATTTTCTTGGATTAATTAGAAAACCTGCTTGAGGGTATCAATTTCATTACCTGTTAAATGAAAGGAAAAGTAAAGGAAAAAAAGTGGAGAAGAGAAAACAGTCTGTTCCAACTCTAGGTGTTTGACTGTTTGTTATCGCACAATTGGTCTAATAGAGTGCCGAATTTCATTATAGGAGATGGCATTTAGAACTTCCAGCTTTTGCTCCGTCCTCTTTTCTGTCTCTAATTCATGAGTTATATTTGTGAGTTGGTTTATATCATGTGATTTTTTTTTTTTTTTTGGTACTTGATACATCTTAAACTTAAGGGGTGTTTTTTTTCCCCAACTCTTATATACAAGTAGATATATAACTTAGCAATCTCTAATAGTGTATTTACATTATTAATATTATATATTTTATTCATGTTGTCCTTTCCTGGGAAAACTGGAGTGTAAGCTACTGAAATGATGAAGGTTGTTGCTACACTATATTGAGTTTTATGTGAATTAAGCTTTGATATCTGAATTGTGCAACAAACTAACCAGAAGTAGTTTTACTCACAATTCAGTTGATCTAGTCTCTCCAAAGGACTTGAATGTCCGTTGTTAAATTACCGATTGTCCCAAAAGGTTAAGTTAATGAGATATGGTAAATTTAATAATTTAAACAATACTTCTAACACTCCCCCTCACGTGTGGGCCAAAACTACCTTTTAATAGGTAAGGCCCAACACGTGGAAATTTAAATGGGAGGTAAGAGTGGAAGAGACAAGAATCGAACTCAGGATTTTATGCTCTGATATCATATTAAATTACTGATTGTCTCAAAAGCTTAAACTATTGGGATATGGTAAATTTAATCATTTAACCAATACTTCTAACATCCATAAATGACATTTCTATATTGCTAATTCAATTGGATATCCAACAATAACAAATTGATGGAGCATCACATTTACCCCATTGCCTCTCATTGAAATCTAAACATTTTAATAATAAAATGTCCCCTAATTGGGTCTAACAACCTAAGCTTCTTTAAAGCTACTTTCCTCAATGTCTTCCTTTCTTTCTCTAGAGGGTCAATTTCCTGGGCCATGATAACAAAAAATTCTTGTTATGGTTATACATAAACACTTCCGTGCAGCTGAAAGGATTCTGTTATTTACACCCATCCTTCCTTTAAACTCAAGCATACAAGCTGCTTATTAGATGTCAAGACTCCCAAGTAAATGCATCAACTAGTTGTTGGGGACTTAAGGTCGTGGGAACTAGCATCAACAATTGCAACTGGTAGAGTTTTATTCTGTGTTACCTAATTTTAATTTTGCTGATTGCCTGATATGGTTAAATTTAAATTTGTATGTTCCTAGCTCAAAAAAAAGACTTACATTTGTATGTTACCTACTTTTATCATATATAAATCAATATTTAAGGCATCAATGGTGGGCCAAATAATTTCCAGAGCATCTGTAAACACAGGAATCGTTTAGCCGTTTCCATAATGACAGGATAGTCCTCTTGTTCTCTAAAATCTCTCTGGCCCTTGCTTAATTAATTTTGGTTCTGTTCGTTTGACTATGAGGATTTTTTTGTTCAGTTCTGATTGCAAATTTTTTTTCTTGTGAAGATGGATTCCTGAGTCCCCATTTTTATTGTTGCAGTCTTCTTGTATTCTTAAAATTATTCTTTTAATGTTCTAATTTTCTGAAGACATTGCAGGTAGCAGATATCAGGGAGGTCCTTTAACAACGACATCCTTTGTTTGCCAAGAGATCCCCCCTAGTGGTTTTTTTCAACCTGAGAAATATGGAACTAGTGACTGGTGTAGGCATATAAAAATTGAAGGTGGGTCTGATTATAGGCCTATGACAACCTTTCCTATTACCAATGGGAATCAGCATTCAAAATCCCTCTTCCCTACTTATAATATAGAAAAACAGTTTCCCCCTTTTCATGACAGTGGAGCTAATACTACAACAGGAAGCATTTTCAATGAGAATGCTAGTCAATATACACATGATATAGGAGGCCAAAATTCTAGCTCACGTTCTTTTTTCCAGAGCACCTCAGGAAGTGAGGACTTCAGTGTTTTTGATGCAGCATCAACCGCTCAAGGATTATCGGGAATTTCAGACTCTGGTTGTGCTCTCTCTCTTCTGTCATCTCAATCACAGAACTCTTCAAGCCATTCATCTGGAATCCCCATGGCTCGTCCATTGGTCATGCCAGGTAGCCACCCCCATTATGGCATGAGTCGAGTCTCCGAGAAATTCATAGGAGTAAGCTCACAAGCTTCCCCTAGTGGAGCGTCAAATAAGTTCATTTCATCAGAAATGAATTCTGCAGAAGAGAATCACCTTGGTCATGTGTTTATATCTGATAGCAGTGATGCTATCGACCTTGAAATTACAGATGGGATTTTCCAAGGCTCTGATTTTTTACATTCCAGCGATCGCCATTCCTGTGAAAGTGGACCTACCATTGACTTGCTTCAACTGTCATCAGAACTCCACCGAGTGGAGCATCAGAGGCAATCCTTGCAGGTTAAGCAGGAAAATGATGCTCAGCAAGCAAGGTATATGAATATGTACCTTGGAAATTTTAATTTCTATGTTTCCACATGACTCAACAACTTGAGAATTTCCTTAGGAAAATGCTCCTCCTCACTGTTTACCTTTAAAATAATATGTTACTACTTGGGTAGAAAGGGGATTATATGGTCCAATCAGGTTGACTTCAATATCAGTGGTTAAAGCTAATCATGGTAAAATAAAGAATAAGAAAAAAATAAGATGGGTAAATAACCGTTGGAGAATGAATTATAATGCTCAAGCTGATGACCGGACAATCTGATCTATTCATAAAACTAATTACTCTGAATGCATTGCTTGAGTATAATTATTGTATTTGAATGATGTTTGACACAAGTAAGACGGGAAGTTTAAAGAATCCGTATGCTATACTGTGTGTTTAGGCATTGCATGGATAGCATCTTGGCAAACATCACACGCTACTGCTTGGGAGGACTATTAGTTATAGGCAAATTTGTGTTTAGTAAGACCTTTTAAAATTACTATCATGAAATGGTAAATATTTTCAGCAAAAGAAGAAATGTTGCTCTTCTGATTGGCATGACCACACTTATGCCCATCATATACACAATCATCAGCAGAATTGGTGATATACCACCAGACCTCTACTACTACTATCTCAACCCATGACAATAAACACCATTACGTGGGGAAAACAAAAGGATTAGCAGAAGGTAAGTTGATATGTCACTTCCAGAATGTCATGGTGCAACTATAGTTATGAAAAGCACAAGTCTCTCATCAATATACTATAATTTTATATCAGATTATATGTTTGATATTTTTCCTCTTTTGCTTACAAAACACTAATTAAAATCATCAAGATTGTGGGAATCGTTTGAAATTTGAACTCCGTAGTTGTGGTTGCATAAAGGAGCCATGAGATATTTCTATTTGTTTATTTTACACAACTGATGATTATATCACTGTCACTAGTGAACTTGGACCTGTATTAGTGAGAATTGCACCATTTTATTTTTTATGACTCGAATAAGCTGAATTTACTGTTCATTTTTAGTGCACTCATTTAAAACATTCCTAAGTGCAATTTTACCATATTTAGCACTTTTTTTTTTTGGGTCTTAGGGACTGAAAGGTTGCACTTGTATTCAGACAGGGAGAAAGGTATCATAGAATGCTGCAGAACAGAAGGCAACCTAAATTGAAGAAATAACATGGATGGATGTGCTAAAGAGAAGCAAGGGAAAAGTAACAATATTTTAAATCATTCTTTAGAGTGGCTAACAAAGTTGTATAAGCCTGTTAATTCAATTAGGCAGTCATTCTTTAGAGTGCTAATGGCTCCAAAATTGAAAATTTCACCTGTATGAGAAGTGTGAACTGATTAGGCCTCTATAGTCCAATTATTTTTAGTTTTTGAAATCCTCTTAAAAAATGGCATTACAACTCTAGTCTTCCCACTCTCAAGCATTAGTAGTTTATTAAATAATGAATAAAATTCTCATTCCCACACTGAATTGTTCTATTTTATACTCTACCAATTGTAGTAAGTCGTGTTTAAATTTTTATTTTTAGTATTTTTTTTTTTTTACTTATCAAAAAAAAAAAAATTTAGTATTTTTTTTCATTGTAAAGTTCAGATACTTTAAAAGGAAACAAAAAAGGTCATGTTATACTCATCTATTGATAAAGAGTAATGCTATTGATAAAGAGTAATGCTAAAGATGCAAAAAATTTCACAGTACTTTCTCAACTTACTAAGATGAAAAGTTGTGATGGAACATCATTTTCACATGGGTTCATAACAATTAACACAATTTTTATTATGCATCAATCTCAACGATATATATATATATATATATATATATATATATATATATATATATGTTATGAAACTTTTTGTCACTAGATTTATTGATTGCCACAACATTAATAGCATTGCTTATATGTCAATTTTGTACGTACGCTAAAAGGTTCTCACATTGAACTTGTTAATTTACCATATAAAATTTACTATTTTTTTCATAGTTGTTAAGACGGTATGTTATGATTGGTGTACAATAAAAATAATGTCAATAGTAGGCTTATTTAAAGTACTAATTTCAACTCGCTATTTACTTATCTACCACCTAAACAAGATATACTTTATTTTGTTAGGCGATAAATATGATATCTTTGAACATATAGAATATAATTCTTGATAATTCTTTTTTACTATCAAGTTAAGATTTCAGTTGATTTTTTGTATAGAAAAGATTTAAATCCAATTCTCTTATTCAATGACAACAAATTTTAACCATTGAGTTAACTAAACCCATTACCGCCTTAACAAGTTAGTGAAAAAATTGGTATGCTAAAATTATAATTTTGCAACTAAAATAAACAACCATGATATCAAATCTGAAAAATCTGATAGAATAACCCAAAGAGCAAAGACATATAATACTCACTGTGTACTCAAAATTATGACGTGAAAATGAAAATAAAAGCATTTTGGCTCATCACAAAACCACTTGTCAAAAGGTAAATATGAATGAAAATTTGGATTGATAAGAGCCATCTAATCAAGTAAGAAACCATTATCAATCAACATGAAAAATATAGAAAAACCCACCGACATCAAGATCATACGCACAAAATGAAGGAATTGGAGATATAGTGCAATGAAGAGGGAAAATATTGTGTGTTGGGTGTGGTAGTTTTCTTATTTTAAAAATGATCATATCTTATCCAATTGTGATGATAATAGTTTTAAGGTGAAACTACATTGTTGGTCACTAAAGTTTACCTAGTGAGCACTTTTAGTCCTTTAAGTTTCAAGTGAGCGTTATTAGTCCCTGAAGTTTCAATTGAGCGTTAGTGGTCCTTCTATTAACTTTTGTTAGTTTCTTTGTGTATGTGTCTAATAGAATAATGATGTAACAATTTTTTAATGATGTGTCATTTTTTTATTGTGGGGGCTAGTTAGCCAGAAGGTACTATTAAAACTATACGATTTGGGCCTATAGCCCAATCCGAAGATATTAACTAATCCGAGGATGTTCAAATAAGGTTATTATGGGAATGGTATAAGAAGAAGAAATAATGATTGTATATGGTAGTCCAAAATATGTCTGAGGAGAAAAGTCATCTCGGAAACAGAGGTCCGAAGTCAGTAAGAATGTCTTATCATCCTAGACATCCTTCAAGGTTGCATCGTGGTTAGAAGTCGGACATTGGATAAGGGAGGAGTAAAGGGAGGCAACAAATATCTTCAAAAGCTGCTACCTCCACATTAAATGCATCCCAGCTAACTCTCTGGCCGCATTAATGTGGAGGTGATACCTGAACAGTGGTTAAGCAGCCTTACAACTGCTACTTGAAGGTTCTGGGAGGTGTTGGATGGGATAAGAAGGAGTTCCTAGAAATTAACCTACACGTGTATGGTAGGGATAATACAAAAATTATAGTATATAGCATGGAGAGGTGACCTAAAAGAGAAGGATCAGAAAAAAGAAGAAAAACTTTGTAACAATCCTTAGAACTCTTGTAACCTTGATCATAAACTCGACATTATAACATAGCTCCTCGGACTGTGCCGAGTACAGATTTTTCTTATCTTACTTATGTTTGATTCTCTGAAATAAACAGTCGTTATTGTCCTTCTTACAAAATAGAACTAGTTCTTTCACTCACGCTCTATAAATTCATTGTTTGGGCTCGTTGGGCTAAAACCCAATCCTATATTGGGTCCAATCCAAATCTAGTCTTTACAATTGGCGCCGTCTGTGGGAAAAACTTGGTTTATTCTAAAAATATTTCGAGTGCAATGTTTGAAATGGAAGAAGCAGGTCCACACCAGGCAGCGACAGGTCCACATCAGGTGGATGATGCAAATCTACACCAAGCAGAATCAGGCGGGTCTCAACATAGCAATCCGTTTGTGAACCTCGAACGGAGAAGGGATCATGAAGGAAGTGTGCGCACAACGCATACTAGCAAAAGCCAGTCTCGAGGGAAGAGCCATATTTCCCATGTAAAAAATGATAGAGACATGCAACGTGAAATCGATGAATTGAAGAGGGAATTGTGCCATGCACAGCGAAGACATTCATCGCCCAACTCTGAGCTATCCTCCGAGGAGACAGATGGTGCTAGTATAGACGGAGATCCAGAACTCCGCCTAGCGAGTCTTTCTCCTACAACAAGGAGTACCACCATAGACGTATATACAAGAGCCCACCTCGCAAAGGCCTGGGGAATGATGCCATGAACAAAGCATTGAGTCAAATTTCTAAATCACCCTTCACACGAAACATAGAAGGCGCGAGTCTTCCTCAACGATTCCACCAACCCACGTTCACCATTTATAATGGTCAAACAAATCCGGTGGAACATGTCAGTCACTTCAATCAAAGGATGGCCGTTCATTCCAAAGATGAGGCTTTGATGTATAAGGTCTTTCCATCTAGTTTGGGCCCCGTGGCGATGAGGTGGTTCAATGGTTTAAGGGCGAATTCCATTGACTCCTTTAAGAAGCTCACCCGAGCTTTTGGCGCTCGCTTTATCACCTGTAGCAGGGTTCCTCGGCCTTTAGGTTCCTTATTATCTATGTCCATGCGAGAGAAGGAGACTCTGAAGACCTACTCGGATAGATACTGGGAGATGTTTAACGAAATAGACGAAGACTATGACAATGTGGCCATTAGTACTTTTAAGGCTGGCCTCCCAGCCGAGCACGATTTGAGGAAATCTCTGACTGGCAAGCCTGTTACCAGTGTGCGTCAACTTATGGATCAGATTGACAAGTACAGAAGAGTAGAAGAAGACCAACTGTAGGGGAAAGGAAAAGGCTAAGGTGATCCCTCAAGAGATGAGGGATTTCAGGTCGGACTGGTATAATAATAATCGATCTCGGAAGGACTTTATTGGGCAGCCGGGATCTGCCAACACCCAGGTGGTTAATGCTGTGTTCCGAGAACCGGTACAACAAGTTCTGGAAGAAATTAAAAACGAGCCGTTCTTCAAATGGCCGAACAAGATGGCAGGAGATCCTATGAGGCATAATCAAAACCTTTATTGTCAATATCATCAGGACCATGGACACACTACCGAGGATTGCAGAAACTTGTGGGACTATCTAGACCAACTGGTCCGGGAAGGGAAATTGAAGCAATTCTTGCATCATTCAAGCGGCCGAGGAAGCCAAACGGGTTCGGAGTTTCAGGGAGATGCTTCTTCGAGACTCCCTTTAGGCACGATAAATGTCATATTTGTTGCCCTAGGGAGAACCGGATCTTGTCCCTCTAGAGTAATGTCAGTATCTCGTTACCTAATTGAGGAATCCAGTTCTATGCCGAAGAGGGTCAAGATGGGCACCCCACTGGTGCTGGGTTTTTCAGACGAGGACAAGCTTGGAACCATACAGCCCCATGATGATGCTTTGGTGGTTACACTTAGAATCGGTGGGTACGATGTGAAAAGGGTGATGATCGACCAGGGCAATAGAGCTGAGATAATGTATCCTGACCTATATAAGGGGCTAAATTTGAAGCCTGAGAATTTAACAGCCTACAGTTCTCCTCTGGTGAGTTTTGAAGGTAAAATGGTCACTCCAAAGGGTCAGATTAGATTACCCGTACAGACTGGCTCGGATATGGTGGAGGTGAACTTCATTGTGGTAGATGCTTTCTCTCCATATACGACCATCATGGGCAGACCCTGGCTTCATACCCTAGGAGCTGTCTCCTCCACTCTTCACCAGAAGGTGAAGTATCCCTCTAGAGGCCAGGTTTTGAAAATATTAGGAAGTCAGTCTACGGCTAGGCAGTGCCTGATAGTGGCCATCCAACATCGGCCTGAGGCCGAGATCTCGGCCACTGCCGATAATGGATTATAGCAATCAGAAACTCCGGCGTTGCTTTTCAACAGTCCAGCCGATGAAGCGAAATGTGAAGATCTAGAAAAGGTAATTGTTGACGATGATTCGGAGAAATTCTTTCAGGTTGGGGCTCAACTGCCTCTGCAGGAGAAGGAGCAGTTGGGTGAATTTCTTAGAAAAAACGTTGACGTATTCGCGTGGAGCGCATACGAGGCCCCGGGCGTAGATCCAAGCTTTATTTGCCATCATTTGAATGTTAACCCTTCCGTCACTCCGAAGAGACAGCCACCTCGGCGTCCATCTAAAGATCACGCTGAGACTGTCAGAAATGAGGTAACAAAGCTCAAACAGGCAGGGGTTATCAAGGAAGTTTTCTATCCTCAGTGGCTAGGTAATACGGTGGTGGTGAAAAAGAAAACTGGGAAATGGCGTGTGTGTGTGGATTTCACAGATCTCAATAAGGCTTGTCCCAAAGATCCTTTCCCTATGCCCTGGATAGATCAGTTGGTGGATGCGACGGTAGGTCATCCTCGGATGAGTTTTTTGGATGCCTTTCAAGGATATCACCAGATACCGCTAGCACTGGATGATCAGGAAAAGACAGCTTTTGTCACTCCCACTAGAAACTAGCACAACAAAGTGATGCCCTTTGGTTTAAAAAATGCAGGGTCTACTTATCAACGGATAATGACTAAAATGTTCGAACCACAGTTGGGCAGGAGCATTGAAGTCTATATTGATGATATGGTGGTAAAGAGCAAGGTGGTGTCCGAGCATGTGGAAGACCTCACGAATATTTTTGAAATTCTAAGGAAGCATAAGTTGCGTCTGAATGCATCCAAATGTTCGTTTGGTGTAGGCTCGGGTAAGTTTTTGGGCTACATGGTGACTCACAGGGGAATTGAGGTGAACCCTGACCAGATTAAGGCCATCAACGGCTTGCAACCACCTCGGAATCCCAAGGAAGTCCAGAAATTGACCGGGATGACTGCTGTCTTAAATTGATTTATATCCAAGTCAGCTGATAGGTGCAGACCCTTCTTCCTTTTGCTGCATAAATGGAAAGGATTTGAATGGACCGAGGAGTGTGCTGTAGCATTTCAACGGCTTAAAGAGTACCTATCTCGGCCGCCCATCATGTCCAGTCCTGAGGTGGATGAGGTTTTGTTTGCCTACTTGGCAGTAGCCTCTTATGTGGTAAGTTTTGTTCTGATACGGGTAGACAGTGGCATGCAACGGCCAGTCTATTATGTAAGCAAGTCACTTCATGAAGCCGAGGTGCGTTATTTACCACTGGAGAAGGCCATCTTGGCGGTAGTGCATGCTACACAAAAAGGACATATTGATCCTATATCACTGTACCTTGAAAATGACATATTGCCTGAGGAGAAGTCAGAAGCCGAGAAAGTACGAAGGAAGGCTCCTCGGTTTTGGCTGTCCAAGGACAGAAAGTTGTACAAACACTTTTTTTCTAGACCATATCTGCTTTGTGTACATCCCGAGGCATCAGAATTACTCCTGGAAGAACTACATGAAGGAATTTGTGGAAGTCACACAGGAGGAAGATCTTTATCTCACCGAGCCATAACCCAAGGATACTGGTGGCCGGACATTCAAAAGGAAGCACAAGAGTATGTCAAAAAATGTGATCAGTATCAGAGATTCGCGCCAAACATTCATCAGCCCAAAGGAGTTCTTGACCCTCTTTCTAGCCCTTGGCCTTTTGCTCAATGGGGCTTGGATATTGTAGGTCATTTCCCTAAAGCAGTAGGAAATAAAAAGTATCTACTGGTCGGCACAGACTACTACACCAAATGGGTCAAAGCTGAACCTTTGGCTAATATCAGAGATGTGGATGTCAAGAGGTTTATCTGAAAGAATATCATTACTTGATTCGGGGTTCCCCATACTCTTATATCGGACAATGGCCTTCAATTTAATAGCAAAGTTTTCAGGAAGTACTATTGTGATCTGGGGATAAAGAATAGATATTCCACTCCGGCCTATCCACAAGGAAATGGGCAAGCTGAAGCTGTCAATAAGGTCATAGTGAATGGACTTAAAAAGAGGTTGGACAATGCAAAGGGAAGATGGGTGGAGGAATTACCACATGTCCTTTGGACGTATCGAACAACACCTCGCCGGTCAACAGGAGAAACCCCCTTCTCAATGACGTATGGGGCCGAGGCTATGATTCCTCTAGAAACTGGTTTCCCAACACTGAGAACAAATGCATTTACTTCGGACGGCAATGATGAGCTGCTAGGAAAGAGTCTAGATTTGATTGAAGAACGAAGAGAGAATGCAATGGTCCAACTGGCCTACTACTAGCACAAGCTCAAGCAAGGTTATGATACCAATGTAAAGCTAAGGCCGTTAGCCCCGGGAGATTTGGTATTAAGAAAAGTTTTGGGTAACACCAAGAATCCAGCCTGGGAAAAGTTAGGGCCTAATTGGGAAGGACCGTATCACATCACTTCAGTAGCAAGAATATGTGCGTACTATTTAGAGGATCTAGATGAAAAAACTGTACTCCATCCTTGGAATGTAAACAACCTAAAGAGGTATTACTATTAATAAAAACAGTCCTGTTTAGTTCCTTTATAAATTCATTCCAATCATGTATCATGTGTTTCCCTATCTATTGAAGTATTAAACAGAAACTAAGTCATGTCAGGTTCCTCGGACCACAGATTTAGTGGAAATTAATACCCTTTGACATCTATTGAAGTATTAAACAGAAACTAAGTCATGTCAGGTTCCTCGGACCACAGACTTAGTGGAAATTAATACACTATGGTACCTATTAAAGTGTTAGTCAAACATTAACTCAAGCATTTAAAAGAAGTAAACTCCTGATTCTCTCTTTCGGATCCCAAGGTTTGTTATCACCCAGTAAAGATATAAACCGAAGTGAGCCCATGAGCATCACTTAAAGCATTTTAGGGTGTCCTAGACTTGGCTGTTATTTGGTCAAACGTTTAAATATTTTCTTAAACTTATTAGAATTGATAGATTCAAAGTTTGTCTTAATAGTACTACGGATTCAATAGTTTTGATCCACTCTGATTACCAATTAAAAATATGTGTAAACTTTGTTTTCTCTTGTGTAAGCAACCTTGTACTTTTATGACATATGATCATGTTTAAACAAAGAACAGTCAAAATGAAAATTACATAAATGAAGAAAATAACTCATACAAAATTGAGAAAGTAAAATGCATATTTCATTAAAACTTGTCTTAGAAAAAAGAAGTTCCATTATAGAAATTGTAACTACATTACAAAAATGAAGATTCATTATTTCAATTTTATCTGAAGCTTGCCCTTGGAAGTCTTGCTAGCTGGTTCCGCTGCTTCAGTAGGAATCATTTTTTCTTTCTCTTTGGGGGCTTCCTCGGCAGGCATGGTAACTGAATCTAAGGCCTGTTCAAAACCTTAGGTAGCTGCCCCACCTTGTGGAACCTCTGCGGCCTTATCTGAGGATATTTCCTTGGGAATTTCAGGTTCTTTTGTTTGCTCCTGCTAACTGGGAGGAAGAGGATCTTGAGGCTGTGTTTCTTCAATCGGGTCAGCAACCGTAGAGGCTACTTCACCTTGAATGGAAGAAAGGTCCGAGACTCATATGGCTGGTGGGAAGTAGATGTTTTCTGGTCTTCTCAGCTCAGAAGAAGCCTCAACCCCAGCTCAGTTGAGGGCTTCCTCCCAAGTCTGAGCACAGTAGGTTCGACACACGGCAGGGACCTCTGCCCGAAGGGTTTCCTCAGTCTCGGCTACACCGACATCGTAACCATGTTGTTTAGCCTCGTCTCGAGCCTTCTCAGCCTCCATTTTTGCCTTCTCAGCCTTAGATTTCAACCTCTCGGCTTGATCTTTAAGCTTCTGGGCTTCTTCTAATTTCTTCCGGAGGGCGGCTATTTGCTCTTTAGAAGAAGCCAGCTGATCATTGGTATCATGCAGGAGCTGCCTCTGATCCTCAGCCTGCCTTTAAGCGCTCTCCAGAGCCGAGTCAGCACTCCTCCTGACCCTTTCCTCCTCAGTCAGCTTACTCCTTAGATCTTTGTTGGATTGATCGGCAATGTTGAGCGCCTGCACAGCTGCTATGCGCCTAGCCCACTCGTCGTCCAACAGCCAATAACAGGAAGTGGTTATCTCCTCAACCCTGAAAGTGACTTGGACAGCCTGAAAGAAAAGGGTTGGTAACCTTACAAATAATAATAAAGATACAAAAAAAAAAAAAAAAAAAAAAAAATAGCATCATACCATGCCCAAATATCTTTTGAGGTTAAGGAAAACCTCATTCTTTTTGATATTCCGTAGCTCGGCCATATCAGCGGGGAGTAACAGAGCTTCCTCCAAAGCTGAGGCAACATGGTATCCAACGCCCCCATTGAAATCCCTGAGTGATGCATCATCCCTTAAGGGTTCACCATTGAGCATGGGTACTGGATGCCAAGCCTGAGGCTCTGGTGGCTAATTATCTCCCCTCTCCACGCCTCTCTGCGATATCTAGCCAGTCTTTTGCTGCTTCGCAGCTCGCTGGATCTCGTTTTCATGCACGGGGCGAGACCTCCCTGCCTCTACTACATCCTTGCCCTTCTGCTCTCTCTTTCTTTTTGGATCAGCGGGCTCAAGTCTAGATGGCAAGAATGGTTGAGGAGGAGGAAGATGAGATTTGGGAGGAAGAGGGGGAAGTTTGGGCTCAGTAGACTTCCCCGACACATCTTTTCCAGGCTGGGACTCTATTAATTCCATCAAACCTCTTTTGGCTTTCCTCTGGATACCCATCTCGTCCAAAGTGCTGACGTCTACTTGTTGTTGGTAGTCAAGGTCAGCCGATGTACTCTCGGGGGATAGGGGTCGGTTGAACACCTCAAATTCGTCCGAGGAGTCTGACAAATTTACGATCCCCTCTGGATTTTCTTCTTCTTCTTCTTCTTCTTCTTCTTCTTCTTCCTTTTCTTCTTCCTCTTCCTTAAGAATGAGTTGGGATGAGGATGCTCCTACTGAAGGGGTGGCCACAAAGAGCGGTTGAGTAAGGGGTGTACCTTCAGGAATTGGAATACCCTCGAGAACGACGAATCCTTCGTAGGCTACACTAATACGGTGGAGCCGAGGATCGTTGGCTTTTATCACACACTTGGGGGCTTGAAATGCAGAAGAAATGGGTGTGTACCTAAGAATTATATGCGCCACTCGTAATTGACCGTCGGCTTCGTTTACAAACACCTCAAACCGTAGAATTCTACCTAGGCTCTCTCTGTTGACTAAGCTGAGCTGAGGTTTGGTAGAACGTTTGTCTGTAAAATCTTTAAAATGGAAGAAAATTTTGTTAGAAGCAGAGATAGCGGGAAATAAAAGAGAAATATAAGCCAAGATGCATAAATTTACGACTATACCCCCACCTGGTTTTCCCTCCTTAGTCGGACAGGGTAGGCCATCATGCCATTCCCCAGAAAAGATTAAAAAATCTTCCTTTAAGCCTTTGTTTGATGTAGGGAGACATTGAATTAGCCTTACTTCGAGATACCTTGACTTAAGGTAATACCCCTGCCCCGTCAAATGATGTAGGTTGTATACCCAGTTGACATCGTGGTGTGTCAATCCTAGGTTCATTCTCTCATTCAGGGTTTCTATACCCCCTAATACTCTGAACATGTTTGGAGCACATTGTGTGGGGGATAGTCTAAAGAATCTAAGGTAGCTCCTTGTGATATTACCCATGGGAATGGTCATCCCACCCTCTATAAAGGCGATCATTGGGATGACCACCTCTCCTGTTTTCCTATCGTCTACCCATTCCCCTTGGGCAGTGTATCTCATGCCCACTGTTGGTGGGATCCTGTACTTAGCCCTAAATCTCTCTCTATCCTCCTCGGATTCAACTAAACACTTGAACCTACCCATTTTACCAAAAAGCTTTGAAGATAAATTAACAAGTTTGAAACGAAAACTAAGAGGATTCGAGGAGACTTACAGGTTTAAAAAGAAGGTCCTCGAACAAATTTTTAGTATTTGTAGGCGCACAGGGAAGTGAGAGAGAGTGACAGGTTCAGTGTATGAGCTCTAGGACTGTGTGATTGTTGAAAGTAGGAAAGGGAATTGATTTGAAAAGCTATTTATAGTGGCACAGAAGTTATAAGCGGGAAAACTCCCGCTCGTAAACCCAGGAAATCCTCCACCGTTGGATTTGCATCTTGTCGTTGAACGTGGGGGACAAGAGTGCCGCCAAAATTTAACGATGGCACACTCTAGACGCCGAAACGCCAGGAGCGTGCCTTGAGCAGGTGAAAAGGCATTTGGGAGTTCAGGTAAACAGGGTATAACCATAAACGGGATGGGCTGAGGATATCAAAATCTCTCTTTCCTCCCAAGGAGTCGAAAAACAAGATTTTGAGGGATTATTGTGGAGGCCAGTTAGCCAGAAGGTACTATTAAAACTGTATGATTTGGGCCTATGGCCCAATCCGAAGATATTAACTAATCCGAGGATGTTCAAATAAGGTTATTATGGGAATGGTATAAGAAGAAGAAATAAGGATTGTATATGGTAATCCAAAATATGTGCAAGGAGAAAAGTCATATCAGAAACAGAGATTCGAAGTCAGTAAGAATGTCTTATCATCCTGGACATCCTTCAAGGTTGCATCATGGTTAGAAGTCGGACATTGGATAAGGGAGGAGTAAAGGGAGGCAACAAATATCTTCAAAAGCTGCTATCTCCACATTAAATGCATTCCAGCTAACTCTCTGGCCACATTAATGTGGAGGTGATACTTGAACAGTGGTTAAGTAGCCTTACAGCTGCTAGTTGAAGGTTCTGGGAGGTGTTGGATGGGACAAGAAGGAGTTCCTAGAAATTAACTTACACGTGTATGGTAGGGATAATACAAAAATTATAGTATATAGCATGGAGAGGTGGCCTAAAGGAGAGGGATCAGAAAAAAGAAGAAAAACTTTGTAACAATCCTTAGAACTCTTGTAACCTTGATCATAAGCTCGACATTATAACAAAGCTCCTCGGACTGTGCCGAGGACAGATTTTTCTTATCTTACTTGTGTTTGATTCTCTGAAATAAACAGTCGTTATTGTCATTCTTACAAAATAGAACTAGTTCTTTCACCCACGCTCTATAAATTCATTGTTTGGGCTCGTTGGGCTAAAACTCAATCCTATATTGGGTCCAATCCAAATCTAGTCCTTACATTTATTATTAAAAAATTACACAACAAAATACACATCAGCTAGGGTCTCCCAAATTAAACCCAATTCTATTTTGGATCATATTTTGATTTTCTTAGTAACCAAACAGAACTACTACTAATCTTTTTTGGATCTTACATTGATTTTATTTGCAATTTGCATCTTATAATGACCGCTTGGCTTCTCCAAGCTGTAGTACTACCCCCACTCTCTCTAAAACCAAAGGATTTAAAATTAAAACCCCAATTTGAATTAAAAAGAAAAAATAACAAGAATAGGACTATGCGATGAAAGAAAAAGATGGAGATACCCTTTTGATCGTCCACCAATAAAATATATTATATAGAGTAGGGAGATGCCGTCCAAATGTGGGTGTTAGACTGACCGATCTTGAAGATACCCATGTACTTTGGAGAAATATATGAGTTGCGGTTTTTTTTTTTTTTTTTTTTTTTTTTTTTTTTTTTTTTTTTTTTCCATTATCCTAATATGGCTATTATGTTATATCTCCAAACCTTGAGAATGTTTTCAATTTGTATTTGATTTTCGGCTTGTACTACGTACAAATTTCCAAGCAGTGTGAATCTAATAGCTAGTAAGAAGGCAGGCGACGGTAAATTCGGCAAGCCAAGTTTCAGCGATTGGAGAATATTAGTAGTAGTTTTGTTTGGTTAGTAAGAAAATCAATGGAAGATCCAAATAGGATTGGGTTTGATTTGGGAGACTCATTAAAAATTTGCCACATCATTATTTTATTAAACACATAGATAAAGAAACTAAGAGAAATTAATGGAAGGACCACTAACGCACGTTGAAATTTCAGGGACCAATAACACCCACTTGAAACTTCAAGTACTAAAAGCGCTCAGTAGGTAAACTTTAGGGGCCAACATTGTAGTTTTGCCTAGTTTTAAATATGAAGGTTTTTTTATTTTTTATTTTATTATGAGATAAATGTGAAGTTTTTTGAAAGAACGTGGAGTTATTTTTAAAAAAATAATGTTTTAAATGTGATTTTAACTTTTGAATTTGGCATGAGAAAAAAAAAGTTGGAGGGGTGGAGATTAGTGATAATTGTTAAATAGATGAGAAACTGAAATAAAACTCAAATAGATAAGAAGTTTCAAACGGTTTTAATTTTTGAAGTAGATATAGCCAAAATTTTAGTAGTAATAAACTTAAAGAGATTTGAATTTTTGTAGTGGGAGAGTAGAAGTTTATCTAAACTCAAGGATTTTAAAAATTGGTAATATGACTTATTTTCCCTTAATAATTACAATTTGTTAACTTTTAAACTCTTACGTTTGTTTGTAAGGGTAATTTAGTTTGTAAGTAGTATAGATTTGTTGGAGATTAAAATTAAAAAAGAAAAAAAAAAACGTGCTTGATTATTATTTTTTTGGATAGAACCTTCTTCTTCTTCTTCTTCTTCTTCTTCTTCTTCTTTTTCTTTTTTTTTTTTTTAAAGGATAATTCAGAGTATTTGAATTCAAATAGGAAACAAAGTTATCAAATAAAGAACAGATGGATTTGAATTCTAACATGTAGTGAGATGAACATGATTATAGGGTCTTGGATGGTTTGAATAATGTCAAATTACGCTTTTAACCTTTTTGTTGTCTTTTATAACAAATAAAATTAAACTAAAGGGTATGTTATTTTAAAATTTGTATGAAGATATTTTGGTACGCCAAAAATTGAAGACGAATAATAGATAGATATAGATAGATAGAAGATTAAAAATATTTTCTACTCCCTTAACCAATTTGCATCATTAATTTATATATCTTTCCTAGTGGAATTTGAATTTATTTGTTTTTTCAAGTTGAGTTAAGATCATTAGTTGAATTAGGATTTTATTTGTCTTTCTTTTCCTCAATTTTTTTTTCATTTTTAGGTAGAAGTCGGTTTATTATTTATTTTCCAAAAAGGAGTTGGGGAAATTCTATTTCTCTAAAGAGGTGGATTATTATTATGTGATTATTAATAAAAGTTTGTTTGAAGGTTTTCTCTATTATTTAATGGAAAAGTTGTAGTAATTATATATGTTATATATATATATATATATATATATATATATATTCTATTTTTATAAACCTACGCTGTATCAATATAAGTATGTGTGTGCCATCAACCAAAGAACACAAAGACTTGAAAAAAAAAAAGGTGGTTTAGTGAAGTGGGTAAAGCCACCATTGGGATGGTTTAAGCTAAATACAGATGGATCATCTAATCAACATAGTGGACTTGCAAGAGGAGGAGTTATCCGAGATGCTTTTGGAAATTGGGTTGTAGGATTTTCTAGTGTGATTGATTTTACTAGAAGTGTCATGGTGGAATAGTTGGTATTACGTGATGAGTTGGTAATGGCAAAAAATCTTGGGATTGCGAAGATAGTTGTTGAACTAGATGCATTTGTCAACCTCGTCACCATCAGTTCTAAGGCAAAGAAATTAATGAAGAACATTGTGATGGAGTGCAAGAATCCTCTTCAAGATTTTGAAAAATATATTGTACACCATACCTACAAAATAGGTATATTGTACACCATGCCTACAAGATAGGCAGGGGCGGAGCGAGAAATTTTTGTTTGGGGGGACCGATTTGTGTTGCTAATTTATTAGTTTATACAAACTTTTATACACATACACAAACACATGTATCTATACACGCACACACAAAATTAAATGTTTCATAGAATTAAATTAATCTTTCACCATCTTCCATAGTGAAATCTTTACAATTTTCATTTTCAATATAAGTTACCAAATTGTCTATCGTTGTGAGTAAAAAAATTTCAATTGAATTAATAAAGTGTTCAAAGACATAAATAATCCAAAACTTTAAAAAATATGAGAACACATTTTACCATAAAAAATGAATTTGAGAAACAATATGTTCTCTATAACTACTAGACAAATTGGACAATTTTTTTTAAGAACATTATTGGACCAACTCAAATAGTTGGGGGGGGCCAAGTCCCATTTTTGAGGGCTAATTATTAAAATATTAAATATTTCTATATAGTTAAAAAAAAATTCAAAATTTTTGGCACATGTAGCTCCGCCCCTGAAGATAGGTAATAGAGTCGTTGATGTCCAATTTGGGGAATCATCAGGTTGATACATTTGCTATTTGAAATCATTATGCCTTGTCTCATCTTCAGGTCAGTTTTCTTTTAGTTTTGGATAATATGGATGTACTCATTACTCATAGTATTGAGACTTGGTATGGTATCATTAGTAAATTGCCTGCAATCGTAATCAAATTATCCATATCAGAAAGATATTATAATGTAAAGTGTGGGGGTACAAGACCGGGAAGCCCATGTCAGCGTCTACGTTGGGCCAAGGGCCCAGCCCAAGGAAAAGCCTCTCCTCGGCCATGGGAAGGACCCTTCTGGGCCATAAATGTAGCCGAGGACGAAGGGAGCAACCTGCTGCTGGCAATGACACCCCGGGTCATTTCGCGGAACAGGAAAAGTACTAAAACAGCAAAGGACAAGGGAAGGAATGGAAATATCTAAGGGAAAAGCTGCCATTACTGCATTAAGTACTCTGCACCTGGTAGAGCCATACTTTTCAGCTTTTACAACCACTCCCAACCACTTTGGGTATAGGCTGATGGGACAAGTATCAGCCCTATGAATCCAAACCTACACGTGGACGTTCAAGAGGGAGGGGAAGCTAGTATAAAAGGAGGAAGAAGCAATCCGTGAGGGAGGACTCTCTCTCGAGGCCCAAGAACAGGGGCCACCCAAACTGTGCTGAGGAGAAAATCTTCTTGGATAAGCTCAGTTCGCCTCTGTGCGATCGCTACGAACACCATGATTAACGATTATCCGTCCATTAAATCCACCAAGGCCTAGCTTTTCAGCTCATTCTCTACAAATTCATTGTATTGGGCCTGCTAGTCCAAGGTCTCGCTACCATGTGGTACAAGGTGCTGAAAAAACGAGACCCTACATAAAGGATAAAGTTTAACTATAAAATTAGTTATAACCTAAGCCTACAAACTTATCCAATATTTTTTTATTGGAAGTAAATTTTTATAAATCCACCATTGAATTATATTTTCTTTTTATTTCTATACTTGCAAAATTTATAGAAAATTAAATATCAATAGCTATGTCATCAATAAATCGTTTAAATTACAAGTTTTTGTAGTTTAAAATTATTCATAAAATATAAGTTTATAGATCATATAATAAATAATATCCGATTGACATAAATTTTGATATGTCTATTAAGAGTGTAAAGAACATGTAATTTAACGGTCAGATTTTCAAAATATGTAATAATATTTATTTTATTAAGTAAGTTTGTAATTTTAAGTTACAATCAATTTTGTAGCTAAATTTTGTTAAGTATTGGCTTCGGTCTATTTTAGGAAGACAGATTTACATCCAAAAAGTTGGACAATTTTTCTGACTCATGCTTGTGAGTTGTGATCCTGGCGCAAAGGGTGATGCTAGATGTTCCTTTAGGGGGGCTTTAACTACATTATCATATTCACAATATGTTTTATTCGATAGAGCCAGCCACCTTCTTATAAGCTACGTGCCAAAGGGTATATAAATCACAGATTCTCGAGGTCTCTTTCCCAAAGTAGGTGTCCATACTTCTACTTCGATTTGAATACTCTTGGTGGCATTGTAGCGACCAACAAGGTCGTTGTAGTATAGTGGTAAGTATTCCCGCCTGTCACGCGGGTGGCCCGGATTCGATCCCCGGCAACGGCGTTTTTTTTTTTTCCTTCAATCTTTTTCATTTTCTTTTTCCTTTTCCTATTGAAATCTACAAGCACAAAATCTTTATCTCTAGCATTGAAGCCCATTGGTAAACTCCAAATGAGATACTTCCCAATGCCCCTAACACATGACAATCTAAGGAGTAAGTTATAGGCACCAATGATTTGTCTCAATTGTTGACACACCTCTTGTCTCAATTGTTGACATACCTCATGTCTAGCTATATGTATATATACACACACATCTGTCTTCTTTTTCAAATCTCATCCATTCTCTTGTTTGAATATGGCAAATAGCCAATGATACAGTGCAGTCAAGTGTAATTCCAAACCAAACTACACTTGTACTAGTAAAATGCAAGATCATGATCCTTGCCTTCCTGTAGCTAATTTCTAAATTTTATATGTACCTTCAGTATGGAGAATTAAAAATAACCAAAGGTGGGAAAATTAAAAAGAAATCTGACATCCAACTGTATGTGCAGTGTAGGCCTAGTAAATATTTTAGCGACCATACAACTAAATGACAGACAATTGTGATCTGGGAAAATAAAATAAACTAAATTTTCATCCAAACTAGTTCCCATTACGTGATGGTTTATATGATTTTTTTTTTTATTTCATTAAATCACATGATATATCAAATCTTTTAAACAAGTAACATGATTGTTTAAAATAGGTTATGTGACTAAAAGTAACATTTTGCATTTACTAAGTCATGAGAATTATTAAATCTTTTATTCAAGTAACATGAATATTTAAATAGGTAAATTTTATTCAAGATTAGTTTTGAAAAAAAAAAAAAACTGTCCAACTCCCCTAGGGTGGTCACTAGCTAGCTTGAGAATGTAATACACCAAAATGTAACAATATTCGCTCAGTAAAATCCCCAAAAATTCATCTGCTTTCATCGTGCTGTCATATCAAATTATTTTTCCTTATGCTCCATACAATGATGATTAGGGCTTATTGGTAGGAGGATTTTTTTTCTTTTTTTTCAAAATAATATAAAAACAATTTTCAAAAAATTGAGCTTGAAACTAGTTTTCAGATAATAATTTTTATATTTTCTGTGTTTGGCTTCTACTTTTAAGAATAATTTTCAAAATACTAAAAACAAAAAATAATTGTTTGAGAGACCATTTCTATTTTTGAGATTTTAAAAAAAAAATTACAAAAAGTGATGTAGTTTACTTTTTTGTGTGTGGATAATGATAAGTGAATAAAGCTCGTCATGTACTTTTTTTTTTTTTTTTTTTTTAATTTATAATGATAAGTTTCAAATTTGAAGAGTGAAAATTCTTTTTGTAATAAAGATTTGCTCCTTAATTTAAGAGATAAAAGAGTTTGGACAAATATATGGGGTCCACAGTTGTCAATTTATTTACAATTGAGAAATGTTACGTCCATAACATTTTTACAACAAATCACAGGTGGTTAGTTGTTATTAGTTCAAATTTGAACCTAACACTAAGGTTACTTTTTTTTTCCAACAATAACAACCAGTAACAACCTAACACTTAGGATTTGTTGTAAAAATGTTGTGAAAATGTTGTAGACATATCATTTCTCTTTACAATTATGTCGTTAAAAACATTTCTGTATCCTAAAAGCACTCCTTAGCCATTTTCAAAATCTTGTTCTAAAACAGGAAAGCACTCCTTAGCCATTTTCAAAATTTTGTTCTAAATCAAGAAAATATGATACAATTTTTTGAAAACTATATTTAGAAAATATTAGTCAAACAATAAATTCAAATGTAAGACCCACCATTTTTTGGATTGCATAATAAAAAATTATATTTAAATACTCTTACCAAACATCCCTAGTGTTTAAAAGCCAAAAAAAATTATACAAAATGAATAATCGCTTTAGGTTGAAGATCCATACAGTGATGATAAACTTGCCTCAAAACAATATTCTGCCAAATGATTCTAAAATACCGATGTTTATTATAATTTTATCTACTTCAGCGGCAGTAACTGCAGTGCAGTTTCCAGATTATGTTAGCAACTGATACTTGCTGCAACCATAATAAACAATGTTTCAATTAAGATTGCAAAAGCATTTCTGGGGTTAAAAGTTTTTAATCTTCTAATAGAAACTACACCCAAAGACAATAGAGACTCCCCCATTCCTTTCTCTTCCGTCTTTGTTTTCAAAATAATAATAATAGAACCAAAATATAAAAGAAGCTCAGTCAAGATTCATGAATATTTAAGAGAATAATAAGCAGTGACAGATTGCCAAATCCAATAGATCAATTTAGGCACTGGTGCACTGCGAAAAGCCATTTGCCAAGATGTCAAATGCAACTCTTTTTCAAGAAACTTCCCACTACATTTTGACTCAATAGTCAAAGGTTAGGTTTCTTAAACCTTCTCAGTCCAGAAAAACAGACCTCTCGGTCCAAAATTTAAAGCACAAAATATTTAAGAGGTCACCGAAAGAAAAATAAATGAAACCTAATATTAAATCAACCAAATTTGTGACTAACATTTCCGAATACCATGATCTCAATCAATGTCAAATAAATAGCTAAGCTCAATCTATAGAAATACAAAATCCTTGATCTTTTATTGTTCTAAGGTCATATAGATGTATATCCTCCGCCTTGCCAAATGAACACTCATTAGCCTCATCGCAAAAGCTTGGATAAAAAGGGATGATGGTCGAAAATCTATTTTGCCGGACCCTTGGGTATATCAGAAGTCGAGTTCAGCTCATCCCAAGCTTCAATCCATGTGACCATGGCATCAGCCAGCTTGATGAAGTATTCATCCACCTTACCAAGTTTAGCCTTGACTTGCTTGGAGAGCTCAATGTAGCAATTCTGCACAGTGGTGCAATCCTTTGGAAGGGTAGCTGATTGGAAGAATGGGATCAGCTCTTCTTGCCAGTAGATTCCTTTGTATTCCTTCTTGAGGTTCACAAAAGGGTTGCTTGCTTTGCTGTGCCAGATATAAGGCAAACCAGTCTTGACTCCAAGTCCTAAATGATCGCATATCACCTACACATCATTAGATCAACTAGTTGTGAGCTACTGCAGCTTAACAATTGGGCATGAAGTAATTTCTAGAGAAGCAGACTGTAATCATTATATGGAAAAAATGACGAACGAAACCAATGAAAAAAAAGTAGATACCTTGGTACACCAGCCAGCCCACATATCATCGTAGCGTCCAATTGGCTGGCCATCACCCATAAGTCCAAAGTACATTGCAGGGCCGATCAACTCACGGTCAAATGCCAGATTCATACCACACATGGGGAAGAGGGTTCCCTTTGGTATTGTCATAACAGCATCCACATACCTAACAAAGAAAGGCATTTGGATAAAGAGTTTTTATAACATAAGCAACATGCAAATTCTTGCGAGCGAAGGATCTTTCTTACCTTGTGTTTCTTTCACGTGGCTTGACAAGCTGGGTGGGAGCATCATAATCTGGGATGTTGAGCCAGAGGCCATGAGAAACAGCTGTTGGGGCACCTTCACGGAGGCTGAATGGATATCCACGGACAAAATCTGCACCGTCTCTGTATGGGTCATACAGGGTGTTGAAGAAAAATGGAGTTGCTGGACACAGAAGGTTCTTTATGTGCTGCTCAAGAGCATTAATGTCCTTGCCAGATGGATCTTTAGCAACCTGCAAATCATACAAAATCATAGCTTGAGATCCAGGTGAATGACCGAATGACCCCACTCAAATTCAAACTAACAATTGAATCCTAAAAATCTAGAGCAAAAGAAAAAACATAAAAGCTTCTAGAACAACAAGGAACAAGAAATAAGTGCAAAACAAGTTGCTGAGTTGAAACTTGAAATAAACATGCATTGGGAGATCTCAATAGGTAATGCCTCCTGGAAAGGTTAAAACTTTCGGTACCAAGGAGCAACAAAAATATATTAACGCATGCCGAAAGTGGATGAGCATCGATTAGATCTGGATGCACTAAGAACTAAGTACACATAAAACACAATGACATACATCTACAATACCCTGTTCATATTTCAACTTAAATTAAACAATCTTAAACATTCACTAAAATCAAAGATCTTTGAATAAGTTTACAGCAAACATAATTGCCAAAATGCTTAAACATTCTAAAACACTTCTAAGCAAACAGATCTGTATACACATGCCTCACCTATTATGATTCACTGTAAAAAAATAATAAAACAGCAAAGATAATCTTTGATCCTACTGCAAAAAATACCTCATCACAAGAAAAAAAACCAAAATTCAAATAAACAAAATTCCCATCTCTTATTGTTCAAAACCCCCAACAGATCCATACACTCGGACCAAAATAAAATTCAAAAGCAACGACTTACTCTTAGTTGATTTTTAAGCCCACTTACCCCACAAAAACAATATCAAATCAAAACCATACACCAACGAATCAAAATCAAATCCAGCTATTCACAAAAAAGATCCAAAACCCCAAAAACAAACAAAAAATTCACATCAAAATCCGAACTTTCTCACCATAATATCCAAAACCCACATCCAAAACACCACCAAAAAGAAAGAAAGAGAAAAAAAAAAAAAAAAAGTACTACTCACAAAGCAATCATCATCGATGGTGTAGATGTACTTCTTCTTGGAGACCATGTAGCCGAAGCAACGGCAAGCAGAGTCCTTGAAGGAAATGCAAGAGGCTTTGGGGCCGAGAATCCTGTTGATATCGTTGCGATTGTAGAGCTCATAGTCGAAGCCCTCGGGGACCTTGATGACCCTACTGGGGTCACCGTCCTGAACAATGATGAGATGGTATGGCTGGAAGAAAGGCCTCCACATCTCGAGGAAGTCGAGGTTTCGGATCGTGGGGATCACGATGTCCAGTTCATCTTTCAACAGAGGAGTCGGAGCGACTGAGGTTCCGACCATTGTTACCGGATTCTTGTGTTTCAAACTCAGAGAGAGAGAGAGAGAGAGAGAGAGTTGAGCTGTGTTGTGTTGTGTTGGGTTGTGTTTGGATTTGGGTTTGCAACTTTGTATTTATAAAACAAAAAGAGAGTTTTAACTTTTAACACTAGTAAAAGAAGTAATTTCTTATTTTCTTAAAAAAGAAAGAAAATAATTTCTTTTTTTACTCTATATTTATTTTTTTTCTAAATTTGATAATTATGATATTTAAAGTTATTAATAAGAATTTATTATAATTGTGCTTATATATAAAATTACCATATATTCTAGCTAGCCTAATTATTTTATTATAATGTATGTATAAATTATATATTATTATAATATTATGTATTTATTATGATTGTATTTATATATAGAATTATAAATTCTTTTGTTTAAAGAAAATATGATGCTTGTTAATTTTAATGGAAGGTTTAAATATCATTGCACACCCTTGGAGCGATGGTCACTCCACAAGTATAAGTGCTTATGATGTGTGAGGGCAAGAGTCGAGGTTCCAGTCTCCAGAAAGAAACTTCACACACATATACACTTACATTAAGATAGAGCAGAATTTCTATTTTGTTTAAAAGAAAAATGGAATGTTTTAATAGAAAATAGTTTGTACCTCTAGTATTATTCATATAATAATATTATAAAGTCAATTAATTAAAAAGTTAGTTACTTCGAGTTTTAAGGTTTTAGATTAATAAATACGAGTAATTGTGGTTAATTAATATCATTCAATGAGAGAATTTGAGTTTGAATATTATCTTTTTCAAATCCTTTCATAATTCTTTTAACAAATAAAGAATGGAACCTAATTATTATTATTATTTTTTACTCAATTGAGAATCAAATTTCATTTTTGTGTAGTTATCTCCTATACTTTGGGATTCTTGTTTATTGTGTTAATAGATTTTTTTTTTGTTTGTATGTTGCGAAACTAAGACACTAAGGTTGGGTTTGGATCCGCGTTTCCCACTTAGTGTTTTTTTTTTTTTTTTTTAAAGACTAGCGCCTGATGCATTATTCATGGGACCAAGGCATATGAACAGTAAAAAAAAGAGTGAACAGTGTTTTTTTACACATTTGAAAATTATTTTGCTACAGTGTTTTCAGATTTCAGTTTTCAACAAAATAAGTTGTATCCAAACGGATTCTAAGGGCCCGTTTGGTAGAGAAGTTTGAGTAATGTTGTTTGTAGTTTTTTGAAATACGTATGGGTGAAAAAGTGTGTGAAAATGTGTGTAATGTTGTTTAAAATGTGAAAATGTGTGTTAGAACCACTCTACTAAACAGGGCCTAACACTGTAGGGGAAGAGGAAAGCTATGTAAAATAACCCTTCTTATACAAGATAAAGAACTAAATAACCCCCTTTATCCTCCAATTGTATTATTCCCCTAATTAAACATCATTCTCGCCCTTCCACACATATATTAAAATAATGCTTATTTATTTATTTTTTTAAGTGTTGTGTTATAATGTTTAAAAGTAATATATAAATAATCGTTTGTATTTTTTTTTTAAAGAGAGAGGTAAGTTTATATGGAATAATTTTTAAAAATGAGATAAAGAAAATGTCTTAAGTGATATATAAATAGCCGTTTGTATTTTTTTTTTTAAGAAAGAGGTAAGGTAAAGCGGAATAATTTTTTAAAAATGAGATAGAGATAGTATCCTAAATTTTAGGTTTAATGGAGAAGATAAAGGAAAAATACTAAATCTTAGGAATAATAAATCACTTTTTAAACCATTTTGTGTATTTTAATTTAAAATTATTTAACTAAAAGATAAGGGTATTTAAGAGAGTTTCAAAATTTATGTGAGGGTATTTTAGTACGTAAAATGTTGAAACCCAAATAGAGAATCATGTTATTAATAGTATAGACGGTATCTTCTCAAAAAAAAAAAACTAGACTCTAGATATAGATTCTGAATAAAAATTTAACTGGATTACTTGTATATGTACTGTGTAGCATCTTATGTATGATGGAAATTTAATTTTCATAATTTCAAATATTAATAGTCTTACTTTTCTTCCTTTCTTCCTCAAAAAAATAGCGAATTAACATTACCATATTTTTGTTCTTAATACACAATCGATCAATTGACTGTACAAACACTTATCAGGATTTGTTTATGTCATAGTTACCAGATCATTACCAACAATTTCATAAGTATATATTACACCTATATTCTAGGTTTTTTTTTTTTTTTTAATTCTTTATTTTTTACTTTTCAATATCAGAAATAAACAAAATAAGTAATGGCATTGGCGATGAAACCTCCTCCGTTACTCACTTTAATTTATAAGTTATAATTTATAACTCCATTAACCTCTTTAAATGGTATTCAATGATCTAGGTTTTTAACACACACACGGGAAGAGGGAGAAGGTTTTAAAGAAAATTAACAATGGTATATATCCAAAAAGTCTAATTGTGGGTTAATCCCACATTAAAAAATGAGTAAAAAAAAAAAAACCCTATATTTTTTAATCACTTTTGGATATACACCACAATGAGTTAATCACTTTTTTAACCTAGATTTAGTATTCTCAAAACAAAAAAACGGTGGGTTAATCCCCTATGGAAAAATAAGTGTAAGTTAAAGAGGTTTAAAGCTTGTGACGTGTATCCAAGAGTTAGGTCATTTTGGATATACACCATTGTCAGTTTCTTTAAGACATTATCCCTTCTCTTGTATGTGTGTTAAAATACTTAGTATTCTTTAAAAAAAAAATGATCTAGGTTTTTTTTTTTTTTTTTTTTTTACAAGATAGAAATTCTACTCTAGCCTAATCTAAGTGTATATGTGTGTGAAACTCCCTCCTAAAGACTTGAACTCCGGCCCTTACCCCCCCACACCCTACAAGCACTTATACTTATGGAGTAAACAAAAATAAGTAATGGTACCTCTGTTACTTAATTTAATAACCCAAAGAAACCAAAACCTTGTTATTACTTTATAACCTTAAATTGAATAACACAATTAATCTCTTTAAATGATATTAATAGGTCTATAATGAAAGGAAATAAAAGTTTTTTAAATACTATCCATTATATTAACTAATTGAGTTCTCCCTAAAGGAAAAAAAAAAAAATAATAATAATAATAGTTGAGTTCCAGCACGATGTGCGAGGCAACTTATTATTAGTTTTCTTTAACATTTCGATAAGTTTTACCAAAAATCTTATAACTTAACTAATTGACACCTTAATTTCCAATAGAAGCATTCAAGATTTAGATCCCCACCCCAACTATCGAGGTATAAAAATGATATTTCAATAAATTTCATTGTAAAAAATTGTAATCTTTAGTTATTTTATATATAGACAAAATAAAAATACACTAAGAATAGTATAGTGATTTGATCATACTATATATATGTGTTTACAAATTGAAAATTGCATGATATAGTAACTAATATAGATAGGCATGTTTCATGTCTACTAAAAAATGAATATATCCTTCAATTATTTATTTTTACATTCTTGATTGTGTGTTACTAAAAAAAATTTCCCATTTTTTTTGGACATTGTTTCAATTGTTGCAAAAACAACTAAATTTGAGTAAAAATGCCATATTTCAAATTAATTGTTTCTCACATAAAAAATCAATTGTTTCTTATATAAATCTTAGAAAAATGGTATTAAAATTTCATTATGCTTAAAATAATTAAAATAAAAAAATAAACATATTTATTATATTAGTAAATAGTAATCTTTCTAATTACATAGAATATGTATTATAGTGTTGGTTCCACACACACACATGCGTGCGCATACACACACAAAGGAGTTAGGAAATTTAAATGATTAAAATTAAATTTAGTGAATTCACAAATATTTAATTTTTTTTGGCTTTTGTGACAATTGTTGTCAAAGCAACTAACCATGAGTCAGAATGTCATATTCAAAATTTATTATTATTATTCTGACTAAAAATAATTTTCTATATAAAGTTTATAAAAATAATCCTATAAATTCATTTAATATAAATAATTAATGCACAACAATAGATAATTAATATATGCATTTACTCTATTTGTTAATTCAATAAACTAATACTTTAATATAAATGCAAACTTTGTTGAAGTAAAAAACTAAATAAAAAGAATTTTAAGGAATGCGCTACATGACACAATCTTATATTCTCCAACATGGGATCTCTTATTTTATATATAAATATTGATAAGTGCCCTTAAAGTATTTGTTAACAGACTGTTTTAGAAATTTTTTTAAACTACCTTCATAAAAAATATAAAAAAAAAAAAAAAAATCCAAAAAATTAGTTACTTTTTTCATAAATTTTTTTAAAAATTAATTCCTAAACCAATGCTTTGCACATCGGCTAACTTTTCCCTATATTAATTGCTAGAAGAACTCTCTTAAATTATTCTCTCAATAGTCAATAATTGAAAAACATATGTGGAATGTGTATCCAAGTGTCACACATAGCATGCAAGTTGGGAGCACAAGATAAGTTAATATATATATATATATATATACAAGATAAGTTAATATATATATATATATATATATATATATATATGTATATATTTTGGAGGAACAGATAAGTTAGTATATAAGAGAGAGAAGAGAGCGACATGTCTGGACTTTCTTGGTTGTGGCGACTCCTTCAAAGTTTAAAAGTCGTAGGTGGCTTTGGACCCCTTGAGCTAGACGCGTATGTAATTATGTACTGTATGTTCTTTTGTCCAAAACCAATTACAAATGTTTCTTCTCAACACTGTTGTGTGTGAACCTGATCAATGGAAACTCCACCGACACTAAACTACAGGGTCTTCATGTCGATCATGCCGTAGATCTTGAACTTGTTAAAATGGAAGTTTTGCAATTGGGCTTGTTGACTGGGTTAGGCAGCTGGCATGCTTGGTTGGGTTGGTTTCACTTTGAATAGTCAGAGAGGGAAAGGTTACTTACGGAGTAAACAAGTTTTGGACAGTTTCTTTTGTTTTTCGGGGTAACGGGTCCAACCCGCAACGCGTAAATATGAGGCACGATAGTTGTCCCAATAATTGGGTTACAACTTATTATTACAAATGATAACGGAAAAAAAAAAAAAAATTATGTCCATAATATTTTTATTTATAACAGAATTTTATAGTTTAAAATTTGTTATAAAAATATTGTGAATATAATACTTCTCATTATAAAATTTGTTGGTATTTTGGGTCAATTCTAAATTCTAATGCCGTGCTTGTGGAGTTTATGCCTTCATGGAATTTAATAGGATATTGAATGAGAATTTAATGGTAGGAAGGAAGATGGGGAACCTTTAAAAAAAAAAAAAAAACAAAATAGGGTCTTGTTAATCAGCGTTCTAAGGATATATATATTAAAAACTACTGCAAGTTAAAAATAACATGAAACAAATTGATAGATACCAAAATATAAGAACTAAATTAATAATAACTTCAAAATATAAAAACTAAAATGATATTTTTCCTATAAAAAAAATTGTAAGAAAGCATTTTGTTATAAAATACTAAAATAGTACCTGGGAAATTTAAATTAGAATGGTAAGAAAGCAACTTTAGATTATAAAGTGAAAGAAAGGGGCCACCTGTATCCTTTTCGCACCGACGCTGTTTAAAAAAAAAGAGTCGTTGACCAACTTCTCTCCCTGACTTTGCATTACTTTTTTAACTGGCAATTGCAGAATAGAAGCTGAATCTCGCATTGTCCCAGCTGCAAGTTCACGAGGCTTTTGAGCTTTACAGTCACTGCTGCAAGTTCCTACATTTGTAAGATCTCACTTTCACCTATGTCCATCTCTTTTATTTCTTTCTTCTTTTAATACCTACTTCAAATAAAAATCCATATGTTTTTTTCATGTCATGCATCTCATTATTGTGGTTCAATTTTTACCAGCGTACTTTCAAAGGCTTTTATGGGTACCAAAAGTTCGTCTTCATTTACCCCACAATGGAACTACGATGTCTTCCTCAGCTTTAGGGGTGAGGATACTCAAAAGAGTTTTACAGATCATTTATATTTTGCGTTAAAACAAAAGTGTATTTTCACCTTTAAAGACGATGAAAAACTTGAAAGAGGAAAACTTATTTCTTTAGAACTATGGAAAGCAATAGAAGGATCAAAGGTTGCTATTGTCATTCTCTCCAAAAATTATGTATCTTCTACGTGGTGTTTGGATGAGCTACAAAGATCATTGAATGCATGAAAGAGATAGGATTGACTGTTCTACCAGTTTTTTACGATGTGGATCCAGTTGACGTAAGGAAGCAAATATGGCCCTTTGCACAAGCCTTTGTTGAACATAAAGAACGATTCAAGGAAAACATAGAGAAGGTGCAAATATGGAGAGCAGCTTTGAGAGAAGTGGCTGATATCTTTGGTTATCATTTGATGGACAAGTAATTAATTTTACATATTTCTTTCTTTTCAACATTCATACTCACTCTTCTTATATGTTGCCTTGTTTTGAACCTCAAGCATAGCCATATACAAGTTCGCATTATTGGGATCTGGGGGATGGGTGGAATGGGTAAGATATCTCTTGCTAGAGTTGTTTATGATATGGTCTCTAATAAATTTGAAGGTGGTTGTTTTATTGCTAATGTTAGGGAAATTTGTGAAAAAGATGGTTTACTTCCATTACAGCAAAAACTTATTCATTAAATTTTGAAGGAAATGAAGATACAGGATATTGATGGTGGAGTTCTTATAATCAAGAATAGGTTACGTAATACAAGGATTTTCCTTGTTCTTGATGATATAAATCAATTAGACCAATTAAACAATTTAGCTGGGGGACATGACTGGTTTGGTCTAGGTAGTAGAGTTATCATAACAACAAGAGATAAACATTTGCTAAAAACACTTGAAGTAGATGAAATATATGAGGCTGAAGGATTGAATGATGGTGAAGCTCTTCATCTTCTAAGTTTAAAAGCTTTTAAACAAAACCATCCTCCTCAAGATTACTTAGAGTTGTCCAAACAAGTTCATTATGCTAATGGTCTTTCTTTAGCTATTGAGACTCTTGGTTCCTTTTTGTTCAATAGAAGAAATGATGAATGGAAAAGTGCATTGAATAGGCTCAAGGACTATCCTGAAAGAAAAATTCTTGAAATACTTCAAATAAATTTTGATGGATTACATGAAACAGAGAAGGAAATATTCTTGCATATTGCACGTTTCTTTAATTTGCAACACAAGGACTATGTAGTAGAAATACTAGATTGTCTTGGTCTTTGCCCTGATATTGGATTAAGGGTTCTCATTGAAAAATCTCTCTTAAAGATTTATCACAATAAATTGTTTATGCATGATTTATTACAAGACATGGACCAGGATATAGTTCGTCAAGAGTGCCCTAAAATGATAGGAAAGCGTAGCAGGCTATGGCAATATAAGGACATTAACCATGTGTTAATAGAAAATAAGGTAAAAGTTTATTTAACGAATTTTATAGGATATAATATATCAATAATATTCAACATAGTTTGAATTTGAATGGTTATGCTCATCATATGTTGTGATTGCTAATCCATTTTTTTCTTAATTATTAGGGAATAGAAGTAGTTCAGGGACTAGTTTCCAACTTTCCTCTACCAAAAGAGGTACATTGGAACCTAGAAGCCCTATCAAATATGCCTCAACTTAAATTGCTCATAATTCAAAAGGTTTACCTTTTGCGTGGCCCCAAACATCTTTCTAACGAGTTAAGGTTCCTTGATTGGAGTGGGTACCCTTCAAAATCTTTGCCATCAAGTTTCCAACCAATGGAACTTGTTGATCTTCGCATGTGCTATAGTAACATTGAACAACTTTGGAAAGGAATAAAGGTAAGATTGTTACGTAAGTACCCTCATCCCTCATACATAATTGTTTGTATTTATAAATAAATTATAAGGTTTATTGAAGCTAAACCTTTTTTTTTACATAGTGTTTTGACAGTTTGAAGTTCATCAAATTGAATCATTCTCAAAATTTGATTGTAACTCCTGACATCACTGGAGTCCCAAATCTTGAGAAATTGATTGTTGAAGGCTGTACAAGTTTACGTGAGGTTCATTCATCAATTGGAGTTCACAAAAGGCTTATCCTTCTTAATTTGAAAGGTTGCAAAAGCCTTTGTAATCTTCCATGCAAGTTTGAAATGGAGTCTCTTGACATTCTTATTTTTTTTGGATGTTCAAAAATCAAGAATATTCCAACATTTGCGGGAAATATGAAATGCTTATCCAAGCTTTATGTGGATGGAACTGCTATTACAAAACTACCCATGTCAATTGAGCACTTGACTAGCCTTAAATCATTGAGTTTAAGAGATTGCAAAAATCTTGTGTGCATTCCTAGCATCATATGCAATTTTAAGTTGCTCAAAGATCTTGATATTTTAGGATGCTTAGGACTTGAAAAGCTACCAGAAAACTTGGGGAATGCCAAAGGTTTAGAGGAGCTTGATGTGAGTGGAACTGCAATAAAGAAAGCACCTTCTTCGATTGTTCTCTTAGAAAAACTTGAAGTACTATCTTTCCGTGGATGTAAAGGGCCATTGTCTAAATCATGGAATGAAGCCCTTAGTTTTGATTTAAAGTCAAGAAAAGTTCTAGATCTTGCGGGCTTGCCAGTGCCTTCTTTGTCAACTTTGTCTTCTTTGAAAATACTGGATCTAAGCGATTGGAAAGTTCAGGCAATTCCCAACGAGCTTGGCTGCCTATCTTCTTTACAAGTACTAGATCTAAGCAAAAATGATTTTGAGTTCATTCCGGAAAGCATCATTCAACTATTAAATATTAAAGAACTCTACCTGTTGAATTGCACTAGTCTTCGTTCATTGCCAAAGCTTCCCTTGAGTATTCGTTATTATTTGGTAACTGGTTCTTTCTCATTGGAAAGATTACCGGATCGACCAATGCCAAAAGCTTCACTTGAGTTATCTCTTAGTCTTCACGATTGCTTTAAATTGCTTGACATTCAAGCCCACAATGAAGATTCATTTAAAATTCTGGGGAGGGCCAGTCGGGTATCACTCTCTCTCTCTCTCTCTCTCTCTCTCTATATATATATATATATATATATATATATATATATATATATGTCTGAGTTCTAAACACCATGGTTTTTATGTTTCAGGAAATTTGTATTCATGATTCGAATGTAGGTAAAATTGATCTTGTTATTCCTGGAAATGCAATTCCAAAATGGTTTAGGCATCAAACTATGGGGAATAAAATGAATATACAAGCAAATTCTTATTTGAATAATAAGTGGATGGGAATGGCTTTATGTTGTGTTTTAGTACTCAATGAGTATCATGCACCAAACCAAAGTCTTGATGAGGACACGCATTCCTTTGCTTGTGAAATGAGGGCCAATGGACATAAATATCATATTCATTCAAACTTTTCCTTTTCTAAAGCATTTGGTAGAGTTGAATTGTGTTACCGTTCGCTGATCTATTTGTTCCCGCAATACTTTGAAGACTATAGGAATGGATCATGGAGTTCAATTGATGAGAATATGTTAAGCCAGATTGAGATTAGATTTGAAACAGAAGGTACAGACTTGGAGGTGAAGAAATGTGGAGCTATGTTGCACGGACACGGACACGGACATGGACACGACACGGACACGGACACGGGGATACGACAATTTTTGAAAAATAAGGACACGACACGGCGGGGACACAGCGGTTAAATAATTAATTAAATTTTATATTTAGGCATATTTTTTAATATTTTTAGACATAAAATACGTTTATGTCTAGAATTTAAATTATGTAAGAACTACAAATAATTAAACTAACACCCAAAGTAGTACAATAATACACATAAAATGTTTAGAGTACAAACCATAAAAGGATAACAAGTTCAACATCAAACTAAAAACATAAAAGGATAACAAGTTTTAAACTTTCAAGATTATCACAGAACAACAACATCATCGTCATCAACATAGTCATCATTCTCAACAATACTTGTCTCCATCTCTGGCTCATCTAGTGTGAGATAAGCAATCTCAAGCAACCCAGGTCCTCCAAATGGTTCATCCCAATTATCTCCACCAATGTCCCACTTCTTAGATTCTCCTGTAGTGTACTCAGGCCTCTTCCTTGAAAGAAGTCGAAGATTAGAATGAACAAACACTAAATTTTCAGCACGTTTAGGAGTAATTCTATTCCTCCTCATACAATGGATGAAGCCATATGTACTCCAATTCCTCTCAGCACATGATGATGAGCAAGGCTGTCCAAGAAGCTTTAGAGCTAAAGTTTGAAGCACTGGTAAACTGGACCCATAAATTGACCACCAAAGCATTGGATCGTAGGTCCACCTATCCTCCATGTTATCATCATCATAAGCCTTAATTCCTGAAAACAAACCAAACTCCATATTAACATTCTTCCTATTATCAGGATCAGGAAAGATCCTTTTGAGGCACTTGTTTCTCTCCGCTGCAATTTCAGCATCCTTATGTGGCGCAACACGGCCTTTGACTTCTTCAATCCATTGATTAGTATAATACCTAGTTAAAAGCAAATAAATAAGTACAACTAATGAGTTTAGTTTATTTGTTTGGAAATGCCTAAAGAATATAAACGAAAAGATTAAAGAGATAGAAAAATTACTTCGGATTCAAGGAGTGGGCTAGGCAATGAAGTGGTGTGCAATTTTTAGTCCATCGTTCAATGAGTATATTGTGTACCACATCATAGAATGGAGACTCCTCATAGTCTTCCTTGCCTTCATGTCGGTATATTTTTTTCTTCACATTTTCTATCATGGAATCCCACATTTCATACACCTTATGGAGAATAGGTGCATCCGTGTCAGCCACTCGAAGCATCTCATAAATAGGTCCTGTGAATCTCAGAATATATGCAACCTTGTCCCACCACAAATCATTCAAAACATAATCCCTCACAGTTTAAGCTTTTCCTACATCATCTTCTCCATATGACATCCATTCCTCACTAATGACCATATTTCGAAGATTATGTTTTACTTGAAACAATCTTTTAAGCATGATGATTATTGAAGCAAATCATGTTTCAGCAACAGCAAGTAACTTCAAAGGGGAATATGAATTAAAAATTGCTAATCTCATAGAATGATTTGTGATGAAAATACGAATGAAAGTTGCCTCATCTAAAACTTGTGCAATCCAATTACATTCATTATATGCAACCTCATTCTACAAAGAGTTCTTAGGTGCACATATATTCCTCAAGGCCAAATTGAGGGTACGCACAACACAAGGTGACCAAAATATATGAGGATATTCAGCTTCAACAATAGATCCTACAGCCTTCATAACAGATGCATTATCAGTAATAATTTGGACAACATGTTGATGCCCAACCTCACCAATGACCTTTAGAAACAAGTCAGCAATGAAGTGCTTGTCTTTGTACTCTTTGGTACCATCAATGGATTTGATAAAAAGTGGCTCTTTCTCTGATGTAGCCATAAAATTGATAAGTGGCCTTTTTTGTACATCTGTCCACCCATCACTTACAATGCTTAAACCCTTTTCTTTCCAAGTGTCTTTAATTGACCTCAACAACTTCTCAATATGTGCCCTCTCTTTTTGCAACAGAGTTGTTCTTAATTTATTGTAACCCGGAGGAATATAGCCCGCTAAATTATTATTAGCTGCAAATTTGATCATCTCAATCCAATACGGGTTCTTAGCAAAGTGAAAGGGTAAACCAGCAGAATAAAATGTCCTAGCAATAAGAGAATCTAATTGCTCTCGACATTGATTGTTAAAAGCCCTCTCCAAAGGAGAATACCCAACCCTTTCTTTTTTTGAAAAAATGGATGACTTGTAGCTGTACTACTCTCCCTACTGCCCAAATTAGGACTAGTATGAGAATTAGTTGGTAAAGACACTAGCTTAGGCTTCTTCAATCCATGCGAAGATTCCTCATATGCATCTTCTAATTTCTGCATTTCATTCTGATACTCATCTCCAACCTTGGCACATGGTTGTATTCCAAACTTAGACAGTTTTAACAAGTGTGCCTTCACCCTTAAATAAGACCCCTTGAAAGTTTTTTCACAATAGTTACATCTAAAAGCAACATTCCCACCACCAACACTTGCTTTTTCTAACTTAGTAACATATTTCCATAGAGGAGCAGCAGTTGTCTCAGCTGATGATTTTTCACTTTCAGTTTCAGTATTCATTTTAGTAAAATCACCTACAATATTTAACTTTAATAAATAAATAAAACTATAGCAGGACACACAAAAAAAAATTTATTAGTTATAACTTATATATAAAAAAAAAAAAAAAAAAAAAAAAAAAAAAAAGGACAGAAGGCACCCATAGCAGCAATGAAAAAAAAAAAAAAAAAACAAAAAAGAAAACGCGATATAACTTATATAAACGAGTAACAGTACACCCACCCATTCACCAAAATTAATATCTGAAAGAAAGAAAGAAAGAAAAAAAAAAAAAAACAGAGAGAGGAGAGAATCAAGAGATCGGACCTGTTGTCCACATTGAGAGAGAGAGAGAGAGATCATAAGGGACAGAGGACAGAGGGCATGGCGTCGACGTCGGAGCTCGTCGATCGGCTCGATCTAACTCCGGTGAGGGACAGAGGGCAGCGGCAGCGACAGAGGGAGGGTGGGTTGAGAAGAACTTGAGATGTGGTTTCAACTTTCAATCTAAGAGACTCTAAACTTGCTTTATTGTTTTAGGGTTATCACAAAATCAATGGTATTAGTAAGTCCACCTGTCAAAATCTGTGATTTTTTTTTTTTTCATTGCTAGTGTGTCGGATGCGTCGGCGCCGTGTCGGAGAAGCGAGAAAAAAAAAAAAGAAAAAAAAAGTGACACCGCCGGACATCGGAATCCGGCGCGTCGTACCCGTTCCGGTGTCCAACACGTGTCGGACACCAACACGATGCCAAAAATGGCGTGTCCATGCAACCTAGATGTGGAGTCCATTTGGTATATGAGCAAGATATTGAAGATCTTAAACCAAGTATGGCTCAGTGCATTAACAACGTCACTCCTTATGATGATTATGATTGGCTTGGACCTCGTCGAGAATTCATTTTTAAGCCGTGGGTCCTGGTCGGATTCTACAATTATAGAAAATTTTGGACTAGAATTTCATTGTTGTCGTGAGAAAACAAGTTATAGAACATTTATGCTTTGTTGTTGTTGTTATTAGTCATATGGTGTGTAATAATATGATTTTTGTATAAATAAAATACGTATATATAAATATTTTTGTATGCCTCTTGTAAGGAGAATTCTTGGTTTCTTGTTTTGCCATTGCTGCAATATAATTTTTGATTTTGCTAATAATCTTGTAATTTAAAGGACTAGTTTGCTCTTCTTTATTATGAGAACTGAAATTCCAATCTCCAATCCACCATTATTATAATGGGCAAAGATTGCTAGAATTAAACTGATCAATATTATGACATGTGTCCATTTTTGATCATATGTTATAATCTAAATAGGTCCAGTGCATAAATAGGAGCATTGAATCCAAGTCCATTCCTATTAGAACTATTTTATATCTTCAAATTTAAATTATGTCCCCAAGAGAGACGTGAGTTCTTGATAAACCGTGCTTTTCCAATTTAAAATTTGGTAGCCCCAACTCCCAAGTAACATACAAACTCAACTGCAAGCAGATGCATCAAGAATTCTCTTCCATAGTGCCTTTGTTCTAACAAAACCATGGTGGAAGCAAAGTTATGAGAGGCTCTATATTGAGTTTGTACTAACCCTACCTTGGAGGAGAGGAGACCATCGGGAACAAACTCTTCCCTCACTTTGGCTGTGAATTGTGATGATATTTTTCAAACTAATTAGAAGCTTGCTTGCATGCCCTTCAGTAGTGTTGGGTTTTATGGAGCCTAGTTGTGTTTGATCCGAATTATGACCCGATTCAAAATAATATTATTACGGTTTTGATGTTGTTTTTGAGAGAGAAAACTGTATTGCTGCATCTTGTAATTTTTCTCTAAGAATAGTAAAATCTCTGCAACTCCGTGAACGTAAGAAATTTGCTGAACCACATAAATACTGTCTTGTGTGTATGATTATTTTTCTTGGCGTATATTTTTTTCTCTAATTTTTGCATCTTACAGATCTGAAAATTTCGTGTATATTCCCTCAGGTAACTCCAAATTTTCCTTTCCACAATGCAGAGAACATTCCAAATCTTAAGGAGAAAAACTATTTTGGACTTGCTCCACCAAGTCAACGAAGGACCCCCAAGTTGCTCAAATGCCAGTGTACTCTGGGCCCGATACCTTTGGGTTGACCAGCCAACTTGCACGACCGAAGGGCATGCAACTCGATCGGTCTCTTCACCATCCCTGCATTAGGTGGTGATTTCGTGCTTATTAAAGACTGAAACTTCTATTCAATGTGCAAGACTGAAGACTTCGCTCATGTAAAATCTAAAGATTGGTCAAGCAAAAATGAAGATCAAACATAAAGTTTCGTAAGACACTCGATAGTCCCTCAGTTGACTGAACCTCATTTTGGAAGCTACAGATTTTTACTCCCAGCTATTTATGTAACCACCTCAACCCTTAAACCTTACATGTATTAAAACCATATTTTAACCCAAATCTCTATTGAGGAAGATGGCTGTAAAAATTGAGAAAAATCTCGAGAGATAATTCCGTAGTCTTCCAACCTCTCCAATTGAATATCCATGATATGCTTTCTATTCCAACACCTTGATCACCATATTGTGTGTGTTGAACCTTGATCACAAAAACACAAAGAAGATTCCAAATATTCAAGAAGCTCTAGGAGTGGCTGAGGGATCAGTCTACAAGCGGCGATAACTTGCAAAGCGGATTATATAAAAGACAAAAGACAAGAGTTTGTAGTTACTAGAAAGAGCGGGGAGCTTGGATACAGGGTCTATCTACATATACACGCATGGTGTTGTGTGAGTGTTGGATTAATTTTGTGCAAAGTTAACTATGAGATAACTTTAATATATTTATAATATTAATGGATTGGCACCCACCGACCCATGTGCTCTCTTTCTCTCGTAATCATGATTGGTTTAGATCCAACCATTCATTAGACGTTAGACTGCACTGTTTTGAAAGTGCTCCAACTTGATCGAAAGCAAGGAGATCTACCCGGAGAACTAGATAATAATTCCTTGAGTTATATAAGTTGAGACTCCGAATTGCCTGAGTTCACATTTCAATGCTAATTTATTGATGACCCGTGATTTTTTAAAAATACCACCAAAAAAAAAATCTTGTTTTTTTAGTATTTCACACCTTTAATGGTATTACCCTGAAACCAAAACGAATATTTTCTTTTCTTTTCCATTTACATGAGATATTCAAAATGAGGTAATTGTTAAGCCAAAATGAATATTTTAATTTATTTTCCATTTATAGGAGATATTCAAAATGAAGTAATTGTTATATAACAAATATTGTGGGATGCTTAGCACATTTCTCACTTATAACTTAATTTTCATTGTGGGTTCTAATTAGTTTAACTAGTAAAATCTCTGATAATTGAATAAAAGATTCAAGGTTCAATTCCCGCCTACGACAAAAATTGATTGATGTTTTGATTTGATGATAAAAAGAGTAATCATCATAAGCAGACGTCATATAGGTTGAAACTTTATAAAAAAATTATTAAAAAAAAAAAAAAAAACTTAATTTTCAATGATTCGTTTGAAATTTAAGATGCAATTTTAACTTAATACAAATCATTTGCCCCACTCTTAATGTTCTATTTTATGCTCCTCTAATACTTGTCACACAATCTGTTCTTCTTTTTCTTTCTTTCTTTTTGGTAAAGTAACTAAAGTTTAAAATGTAAAAAATTAAAAGTAAAAATAAATAAAAATAAAGATTCATGGTATACTATAACTGATTGAGTATAAGTAGAACAATCAACGTGGGAGAAAGATTTTTATTCCGTAACAGAGAGCCACAAATTAATATGAAAGATTATTAAAAATAATTCATGTTTATACTTCAAATTATTTTCCCTTTTTTTTCCTACTACTTTTGGTTTGAACTGGTGAGCAAGATTAGTTGGGAGAAGTTACATTATCAAAACATACATCTACCGAAAAGACATCAAACGTAGATGGTAGAGAAATCCATGTTTGAATTCGTCATGAAGCTGATGACTTCCCTTAAAATAGAAAAGTAAAACCGATGATTCTTAGAATAATTGCATTAATTTTCCTCAGTCTTCTCCGTGTGATTCATGCTCAAAAGTCAATACGCATTGGAAGAAAAATAGTGAATCAATCGAATTTTCAATTTTTTAATTCACCCATAATTAAAAAACAATATTATTGCATCCTCAGGTGAACATCTCAATAAAGTATATAATGTTTTGGGTGCATGAAGCTAGACACTCACAATAATAATTAACAAAGTATAAGAGTTGATTCACATACCTATGAGAAAGAAAGAGATGTCAGTCTATGTTTTGGAGAGAATTAAAATATATCTATAAGAGTTGATTTGTATACATCTGTATAGTAATTAACAAAGTATACATGATTACAAATTGGTCTAATAATTCTCACACTATAAAATAAAAGAAAACTTTTTTATTGTATTGTGTTTTCATACATATTGTACTATATATAATACCCGACTACTAAATATATTATGTTATACTACAAAAATCTAATTTAAAACATAATTTCAAATAACACATTGACTTCTAAATAATATATAACATAATATATTAATTCAATAATTATCCAATAAAAAATAATCATATCAAATTTTTCTACACATCGCATAAGTCTACGACTAATTAATATTTGTACTAAAATATGAGACCTGCTTCCTCCCTAGCCAGTGCCTCTCCAATTCCTTCTGTGACTAATCACATCACATAGCGTATGAAACGAGTTTCTATCATCACTTGATGAAAAAAAAAGGAAAAAAAAAAAGAAGAAGACAATATCTAATAATATTTCTTGAATAATGTTAGGATCACAATTTTTGTCACAACTTTTATCATATCTTGCTCACATAATAAGTCATGAGTGGTAAAATTATAGACCTACATGAAGTTACTGCCTTTACTCCACCACTTTCCCTGTAGCGTTCACACTTTTTTACCTGGAGCCACCGACTGTAGAGAAAGTGCACCCTTTGTCATATATACTACATTAATTAAAGTTTTGGTAACTGGATTATACTATATATATAATCACAATGGAGATCAACACTTCAACAGTAGTTGCGGTTGCCACCTGTCCACAGCAAAATCCTCCCCCTGTTACCAAATAACAACAATATTAATTAAAAAAAAAACTGATATTCACGTTTCCTGGAAGGTCTTCTTTTGCTTTCTATTTACATATTTCTTATTTCTTTTTCCAATTATAGGACTATAAGTATATATAATATACCATAAACCACATATGGAAAGAAGGTGATACGCACCATGGCATTATCAATGATTACAATAACCCTTCTGATTGAACATAATTAATTCCTGTGTTTTCTAAGTCCTCCCTGCAATTGATTTCACAGGCATGTATAAGCTAACACAAGTATGTATATAATTGCATTCAGCAAAAAAAAAAAAAAAAAAAAGTATGTATATAATTGCAAAAATGACGTGAAAAAAATCATAGACTAGTTCAAACAAATCCAGGTAAGCCTGCTCTAGATGATAATGTTTTGTTCGAACTATATGTATACATAAACACTACTTTCTGCTGCAGGCCTAATCTGGTAACTGGGAATCATGGTTTTCAATACATATGCACATCTTGTATCATCTGTTTTCTTTATTGTCTTGTTTGCTCATGCAGGTATGCGATTCCAGTTCAATGAACCGTATTTTTAAGATTTCATTCTCTTTTACTTACATTTTTCTGCTTTACTTTTTCACCGTTAATTTCAGAGGCATATGACCCTTTGGACCCTACTGGTAATATTACAATCAAATGGGATGTCATATCTTGGACCGCAGATGGTTATGTGGTGAGTGTCATTTGATTTAACTACTGTTTTCTTCCTTTCATATTGCCAGTCATTTTGTAGCTTAAGTATAGCAAAGCACATGCAGATAAAATTCAGCATCTCTATCTTGAAAACAATAACCAATTAAGCTTTAGTCCCAAATGCTTTGGTAGATTAAGGATCTTTAACATTCTAGTACTAGAAAGGGTAGACCATTTTTTTTTTCTTCGGTCATTCTATTCTATTCAAAATCATTCTTAAATGACATATTCTAATTTTTTTGTCTCCCTCTACTTTTTGTTATTCCCTCAACTGGGAGGTATAATGCTTGTATTATATATGCCCTGAACAAAAAAAAAAAAAAAAAATGTTAAGACGACTTTGAATGTTTTGTGGGATCGAGTAGAAAAGAGATAAAAGAATGAAAAGAAAATTTTTAAGTTTACAGTAATCACCAAAACCATTATTTGTCAAAAAAGTTCAAACAAAAAATGTATGTCAATCTCAAAACAATGGGTTTTCAGGCAACAGTGACAATGACCAACTACCAGATGTACCGGCACATTATGAGCCCTGGCTGGACCATGGGATGGGTATGGGCTAAGAAAGAAGTGATATGGTCCATGCTGGGTGCAGAAGCCACAGAGCAAGGAGACTGTTCCAAGTATAAGGGAAACATCCCTTACTGTTGTGAGAAGAAACCTACCATTGTGGACTTGCTCCCAGGTGCCCCTTATAACCAACAAGTTGCCAATTGCTGTAAGGGTGGTGTTGTGCCATCATGGGGACAAGATCCTTCAGCTGCTATCTCATCCTTTCAGCTCTCTGTTGGGAGTTCTGGTACATCTAGTAAGACTGTGAAATTGCCTAAGAATTTCACTTTGAATGGTCCAGGGCCAGGCTACACTTGCAGCCAACCGGTTACCGTGACACCCACACGTTTCCTCACTTCTGATGGTCGTCGACAAACTCAAGCACTCAGTAAGTGGGCATTGATTCTCTCACACTCGTTAGTTTAGCGTATATCTATACGCATCATTCATTTCACGTTTTGAATGTTGACATCATCATGTTGAGCGTATAATAACAAATGTGAAATAATATTTTCCGATTTCGGGTTCATGATACATAGTTTGATGATTTTGTGTGAAAACTAGCACCTCAATTCTTCAAATTCTATATCTTAACATAATTTTATTTCTTATTTGAAGTGACATGGAATGTGGTATGCACCTACTCACAGTTCCTAGCTTCTCCAAGCCCAACCTGCTGTGTCTCGATGTCATCTTTCTATAACTCAGCGATAGTTACGTGTCCAACTTGTGCTTGTGGATGCCAGAACAGAGAAAATTGCATCACGTAAGCCTCCTTTTCCATCTCAAACATACAAATCTACACACATATATAGGTATATATAGTATATATAGTATAAAAGAATTCAACCACTCACTGTTGCCTAATTAACAAGTTGACTGTTTTTTTATTTTCTTTTTGCTAAACAAGTTGACTAATAAATCATATGAATTTTCACATATTATTTTAATATAATTATATAATTAAAATAAAATATGATGCGTGAATCATTTATAATAATAAGATTAAAAATAAATATCACATATGCATAGCTTTGCTGATATATCATTCTCATTAAGGTGTTCACGACATTACATAAGAATATTCAACATACATCTCAATCAATAGAGCAAACACACTAACATGCTGCCCTCAAGATATAATAACTCAACCACATTACACCATAGAGTGAAAGCTACCTAAAAAGACATTCTTCTTTACACACAAAATAACAATGACATTCCATATATTCTATTTCAAGAGTGGAAATGCTTCTTTATATAAAGCTAAAATAATCTAAAGTTATAGAGAAATCATACACAAAATAATGAAGAATAAATCACAAGACAGTGGAGTTATTGGGATATTAGATATTTTGTAACAACTATTTTTATTTTTATTTTTTATGAATCAACTATTTTTATATGTTAATGAGCTATGGTATATTTCATAATAAATTTTACAACAACAATATTATGAACATAATTATATATATAATTATGTTCATAATATTGTTGTTGTATTTTAACACAAATATATATATTTGTATTAAAATACACCAATAACCTCACACTTATTTTAGTATAAATATAAGATTGATCATTGTGCCTCATAAACATGTGGCCTGGATTGAACCTGCTTACTTAGTAAAATATGGTTTTCAAACACCAGCATCATGCTGTAAGCCACTAGCTAATCTCGTCATACTTTAGAATGATTATTATTATCCATAAACTTTCAATTTCATATGATTTGTTAGAATTATAGGGTAATTAAAAAATGGTGATTCGTTAATTAATAAGATATTAAAGAATATCTAACACATTTCCCACGCATAAATGAACACCCTAACCTATTTCAATGGGCCATAGATATTTTATTGCTAGGTTTTAGGATATATAGGAAACCCCTCATGCTCTTAATACCCTAGGCTGTTAACGAATATTTTAATTGGCCTCACCACTAAGATCATCCTTCATTAGCTATGACACCAAGTGCATACATTTTCCCAAGGGTCTTACAACAATTACAGAATGCCCCCATAATAACAATTACAGAATGCCCAATCTATGCTATTGTATCTCACTATTAATTTCTTTGTCTATATTACTATCACATTTTTTCTGTTTATCTAAAGAGACACTCTATATATATACTTCTAAAGAGTGACAAGGCACCTCTATATAGATTTAAAATACTTACATTTTAAAGAAAATTTTAATCACAAAATAATGGAGAATAAATCACAAGATAATGGGATTGGTGGGGTATATATATTAATCACTTGATAGTTGGGAGAGATGAATTTTGATTTTAGATGTTTTTGTTGAAATATCATAAGAAGTCAATTGAGCTACAAAGCTCTTAACAATATATAAATATTTTGTAATAACTATTCTTTTTTTTTTTTTTTTGAGAATCTAATAACTATTCATTTTTTTTTTTGAGAGAATTTCAACCTATGGCGTCCGCTTCTGATGATAGCTCTTTATCATCAGACTAAGACACCAATCAGTTTTTGATGTAGGCGGAGATTGAACCCCAGATCTCTTATACAACCATCAGAGACTTTACCAGTTGAGCTAACTGGAACCCACAATAACTATTCATTTGAATGGCTACAATATAATTGTGGGGGGCAAACTTTGTCAGCCAACAGTGGGCCTTAGGACCAGGATGAAGCCCAGCCATGGCGGGAAGCGAAAACAGGGTCGGGAGACTTTTAGCCCAATCCTGTTGGGCCGGGCCGGGTTTGTCTAAGGGTCGTCCGAGGAGGAGTGTCTCCTCGGACGCACTAAATGGACATCCAGCGCGCGCCCTGTCCATGGTGAGGAATCCTTCTAAATGAGGAAAATGCTAAACGGGCAGGGAGCAACCACTACTGCCGCATTAAATGCAAGGAAACTACTTTTCCAGGCGCATTAATGTGGATTGGACAGAAAAATAGTATTATCTCGGCCATTGCAACTCACAGAAAAAGGAGGAGGATGTCCTTTGGGACAGGCACTCAAGTAGAGGCCTAGATGGTGAACAAGTGTAAGGTCATTATCAATTGAAGGAGGATATATAAGAGCAAAAAGTCCCCATGAGAGGAAAAAAAAAAAAGAAGAAAAGAGAGACTTTCTAAAAAGAGAGCAAGAGGAACACTAAAGCAGCCCCATGGACTGTTATCTCATGAAACTGAACAAAACATTCTCACGTTCCATTTGTTGCATGGTTCACCATTAATCATGTCCACTCTGTCAAGACCTAGCTCTGAGTCCCACTCTCTACAAATTCATTGTCGAGGGTTTTTTGGGCCAGAATCGCTTGCTTGCTGGGCCTGGACCCCAAAAACCGCCCTTACAATAATCATAATAAATTTTGTAACTAAAACACTATGGTCATAATTATTATTATAAACTAGTGTATAACATGTGCATATGTATAGGTACATTTAAAAACAATCACAATTACACACAGGGGCGGAGCCAAGGGGGGTCGAGGGGGGGCAGTTGCCCCCCCTGGCTCGGCAAAAAAATAGTAGGGTGGCTTTTAAATTTTAGTAAGAAGAAGGTTTGTATTTGGTTTGACAATATATCCTTCTCAAAGTTGCATCTCTTTCTTTTTTTTGGTAGAAAAAGGTGCATCTCTTAAGCCTTAGAGAGCAAATAATTGCCACGTAGCTTTGGCTTGGGGCTGGCTTGGCATGCATATAATAGCCAACTAGCTTTGGCTGGGACTTAGTGTCAATTCTCCACTTCACCATGTGGATCCTTACTAAAAAAAAAATTCTTTATGTAATAATTATCCTACTTCATAAAATTTTGTATAATAAACCAAAATTTTGAGATAATTATATAATAACACAAAATTATGTTAGTTGTATTTGGTGTTTATACTTAATTACTAAAAATATTTTCATTTATAAATGGAATTTTTACTATATTAAAAAAGAAAAAACAGAAGATGGCTTATTTATGCAAAAATAAATAAATAAATAAAATAAAAATCCGTTACAACTACCCAACATATGTGTAATATGTGTGTGTTTCAATATACATGCATAGTGTATATAAATTTTGCCCCCCCCTGGAGTCAAATCCTGACTCCGCCACTGATTACACATGGACTTTTTGATTTTTGCACCTAATAATTCATTTGTTACAAAAAATTAAAAATTAGATAGAACGCAAAATTGAACTCCAATTGAAATCCTATTTTGAATTTTATTGAATTTTGACTCTTTGATTTTTTTACTTAATAATTCACTTAACACAAAAATTAAAAAAATATATAGCGCAAAATTATATTCCAATTTAAAATTTAATTAGACTTTCTCTAAACATTGACTTTAACTATATAAGAGATCTGATAGTTGTATAAGAGATCGGGGGTTCAATCCCTGCCTACACCAAAAACTGATTGGTGTTTTGGTCTGATGATAAAGAACTATCATCAGGAGCGGACGTCATAAGTTGAAACTCTCTCAAAAAAAAAAAAACTATATATAGATTTTTATTAAAATGCACCGACACACCAATATATGCGGATATGCCTAGTTGATTCTAATATATTTTTCATTTGTGACAACGTCATTATTTAATCTTCTACGCCTTGTGACAGAGGTTGGAAAAGGTCATATTCTTATTGACACCCCCAAACAGTCAGAGTTTAAGGGTTAGTTTATAGTGTGAAACAGAAAGACTTTCGCTACCCTTTAAATTACTGAAATTTTAAAACTTCATCTGCATTAATAATCATGTCACATCTTTGAGTAAAACATAAAAAACAATAAAATCTTTGAAACTGTTGGACAATCATTCAGAAATGATATGAAATTGGAAACCTTATAATAGTTTGTTTTTTGTTTTCTCTAAAAGTGACTCAAAGATTCAGAGCATTGTGGGAGCAAACACAACAACCAAGGGGCCATTACTACAGTGCACACAGCACATGTGCCCAATAAGGGTGCATTGGCATGTGAAGCTAAACTATGTTTCGTATTGGCGTGTGAAGATGAGCATCACCAACTTCAACTATGGACTTAACTACACACAGTGGACCCTTGTTGTTCAGCATCCAAATCTCAACAATGTCACTCAAGTTTTTAGCTTTAATTACCAGCCGCTCATGCCATACAAATCCACAAGTAAGCCCAACATGACTCTTTAACAATATTGTGAGGTACAGAAAAATAAGTGAAACAAACAAGCAGATTTTGGAAATTGTCTTTTGGTAAAATATGTTGGAAAAACTACCCACCTCTTGGTGAGAGTAAAGTCTCTGGTCAACTAAGTGTGAATTTCTCAGATTCTTAAAAAAAAAAAAAGTTTGAATTTATCAACACAAAGTAAGGGATGTTTAGCCATAACAAATACCATGGTTAAACTAGAAAGATATGTAATGTGGAATCTAAGAAACAAATTATCAAACAGGTAGAGGAGAATATGTGATATATTCTGATTGTGCTAGAATTTCCTATCCCATGGACCCAAAAAAAAAAAAAAAAAAAACCCTTATGGGCCTAGACCAGATAAGGCCCAACAAAATACCCCTTTCAAGATGGGAAAGGATGCCCTCCCTTTTAAATCCTCCAATTTTAATCAAGAAGACACAAGACCCATAAAAATTCATTGGTCTTGAAAAGAAAACCCATGTAAACCACACAATCAATTAAATGGCACTTGTGTCACATATGCGATTGTAATATTTGCCCATTTAAATTTTAGACTAAATTACATATTACACTATCTAATTTTGACGAAAATTTAATTCAGTTCTCTAACTTTGCTTTGTTCAATTAAGTTCTTTAACTTTCAAGTATATTTAATTCAAGCCTCTTGTTAGCCAATGTCAAAAAAGCTTCTTAGGGACCCTATAAATGACAACGTTTTGTTATGCCAAATCCATGGTTTAGATAGTTTCTAACGGAGCTTTTTTGATGGAAACTAATGAGAAGCCCGAATTGAATAAACTTGATAGTTAAGTAATTTAATTGGACAAAAGTGAAGTTAGACGACTGAATTAAATTTTGGTCAAAGTTAGGGGTGCAATTTTTAATTTTGCTTAAATTTTAATGACAGACTTTGTTTTAGTGAGTTATTTCCCATTAACAAATGGAACCTTAGGCTACTCTTACACCATTTTGAAAATGCAGATGACACTGGCATGTTTTATGGCTTAAAATTCTACAATGACCTGCTAATGGAAGATGGGCCAAATGGTAATGTCCAGTCAGAGATGCTTCTTGAGAAAGACATGAATACATTCACTTGGGACAATGGGTGGGCTTTCCCTAGGAAAGTCTACTTCAATGGTGATGAATGTGTGATGCCCCCTCCTGATTCATACCCTATGCCACCCAACTCTGCTAATGCTAATCCCATTGCATCATCAACATTGTCTGCCTTTGTACTTCTAATATTGCTGGTGTTTTGGTGATTATTTGACTAACAGAAGAGGAAAAATAAAGAGTGGCCTAGAGTATTTTCAAGGACAAGTGCAATTTCCGCCAACAGGTATGTTCCCATTTATAGTTGTGCAAAGAATAGAAAGGGCTGAGGTACTGTGTTGACTTAGAAGGGCAATGTTCTAGCAACATGTGAAAGTCTTTGTATACTATGAAAGACAGATTTTGAATCTCAACCAATAATAATAATAATTTTTTTATGTGATATTGGGTATTTGTTTTGCGTAGACCTATTGATAAGTGATGCAATTTTGTCAATAAGTAATTGATGGAGAATATCTGGTGTACTGTAGATAAAAATCTTTATTAAGCAGCATCTTTTCAAAATCATCACCAACCCACCTGATGTTAACCATTTACCAGATTTGATTGTCATCTTGGTGAGATTGTTTTATCACTTCATCGCAATTGAGGGGTTGTTACGCATACTAAACAATAAAAATAAGATAAATAAAAAAATGACAAATAAATACTTGATTTATTTTTAATTTAATGTATTATTTTTTAAATTAAAAAATTAAAAGTTTCCAACACTACTTTTCTTAAGGCAAATAAAAGCAAATAGGAAGAGAGTATTTCACTTTCAATTTTCAAATAAAGTTAAAGAGTAATTTAGAAGATTATGAAAATTGTTTCAATTGGCTTTCAATAGTAGACAGTATATTGGGATATCATAAAAACGGAATCTAGGCAAACAAAAAGGAAGGAGGGAGTACATGAGAACTTTTTTTTTTTTTTTTTAATTATAATTCGATAGTTGGGGGTAGGGATTAAATTTCGATGTCTCTATTGAAAATACTAAAAGATGCCAACTAGTTGAGTTACAAGGCTCTTGGTAAGGAGAGAGTATATGAGAACCTTTTTTTTATTTTTATTTTTTATAATTCGATAGTTGGGGTGGGAGATTAGAACCTGATGTCTCCATTGAAAACACTAAGAGATGTCAATTAGTTGAGCTACAAGGCTCTTGGTAAGTATACGTGAACTTTGATAATGCATGATGCCAAAAGTTAGAATTTGATGGCCCAATGGGACCAAATTGTAAGCTATATAGTCTCAGGTGGATTGGTTAATAACGGGAAGGCAGTGGAAAGAAAAGAAAACGTGCCCTTAAAGCAGTCCAATGCTGACATGTGCTTAAGCTCACATGGACTTGAGCACATCTTGGCTTAAGCACCAGTGACAACCAATGTGAAAGACCTGATGGTTGAGCTGTTGCGTTCAAACCTCTTATAATATCCCGCCAGCTTTTCCATCATTTCCCTCTAAAGTCTTGCTTCAAGATGCAGAAACTTCAACACACAAAAATAAAATGAATAAGGTGTGTATGTGTCTATAGAGAGAGTGAGAGAGAAAAAATACAAATATAAGATGAGATGAGAATATCACATAAAGTACCTAACAACCAGTAGGTGAGAAATTTTCAGGCACTCACTTTCAAGTAGTGCCTCTATTCCTTTTAACAAAGGAGTACCACATACTACTTTGAGTTCTCCAAGGACAGTTTGTGATCTGGTGAACTTCAGGCAATGGAATTCAATAACCATACAGACCCGATTGAGGAAAGTATGTTAGACGCCAGAGATTGTTCTCAAAGGCGGCAATGCTACGTGTTTCCAGAGCTGAAGTTCATGTTCTTGGCTGTTTTATATGTCATGATGTTCTCTCCCACAGGTAAATTCTTGTTACTGAACTTGTAAATTAGAATTATTTTCTATTAATGGTCTGTCTGTATGTTTGATTATTTTGTGCTATTGTTTGTGTAATTTCAGAGGCATATGATCCCTTGGATCCAACTGGAAATATAACAATAAAATGGGATGTAATGTCTTGGACGGCTGATGGTTATGTGGTGAGTGTCACCTCAATGTTCACAATGTTATCATTTTTTTTTTCTCTGGACTTGCAAATGCAAAACCTCTGTAAATAAATATACAAAAACTCCTTATGGTTGCTCATAAAGCATGGTGTTTGATATAAACTTGAGGAAAATTTATCTTCTTTTTCCTGTCCATAATGCAAGTGTATCTGAAATCACTGAATTTTATGAATAATTATAATACTCTGTCTGACTTATCCAACTTATACAGAGTAGTCCAACTCTTTTCAGTCAAAAAAAAAAAGACATCAAATTATTAATACATTTCAAGCAATGGACTTTAGCCACTATGTGAATTTTACTAGCATAGCAGTTTTCACTTAGAAGTAGAAGTAAAAGGTTCACAATCCTAACTTCATATAAATTCAAGTTTCATAACTCCACATGTTTCCATGTTTATTGTCGTATTTTTTGCTAACAACCAGTCTCAATTCCGTAAAAATAAGTGTTGCAATAGGTTGATAGCCAACATAAAATTTAGTTACTTTTTTATGATTGGATCTTTGTACAAATACAAGTTAGGGCATTCCTTAGTGTATGTGATAAATCTTGATTAATCTATTGATAATCTATAACTGCCTCCAAAATTTCTGTGTCTAAAGACTTTGTTATTATTATTATTATTGTTGAATTTCCTTTTCATATGCAAATCAAAGAGGGCTGTAAAGAGAGAATGGAAACAATAGAAAGAGAAAATATCAAGAACATAAATCTCACCTTTTTTTTAGGCAATAAATATCATATATATCCTTCTATTAATGAATTATACAGGCTGCAGTGACAATGAACAACTTTCAAATGTATCGGGGAATCATGAACCCTGGCTGGACTTTAGGATGGTCTTGGGCTAAGAAAGAAGTGATCTGGACAATGATAGGAGCTCAAACCACAGAGCAAGGAGACTGCTCCAAGTTCAAAGGAAATGTACCTCACTGCTGTAAGAGGACTCCCACGGTTGTTGACTTGCTCCCTGGAGTTCCTTACAATCAACAGTACACCAATTGCTGCAAGGGTGGCGTGTTGGGAACTTGGGGGCAGGACCCCTTAAGTGCAGTCTCTGCCTTTCAGGTGAGCGTTGGAGTCGCTGGCACTTCTAATAAGACAGTTAAGCTTCCCAAGAACTTCACTTTGCTTGGTCCAGGACCAGGGTACACTTGTGGCCCTGCAAAGATTGTGCCATCCACAGTCTTCCTCACCCCTGATAAAAGGAGGAAAACTCAAGCACTTAGTGAGTTTCTAGTATCCTTCAGTCTTTTGAATATCTTATTAAACAGATACTTATGCAGGTTTTGTGATCATTTTCATCATATTATTGAATGGTTTTTGTATGCAGTGACATGGAATGTGACATGCACTTATTCTCAGTTTCTTGCCTCTAAGAATCCTAGCTGTTGTGTTTCCTTTTCATCCTTCTACAATCAAACAATCACCCCCTGCCCATCTTGTGCTTGTGGTTGCCAGAACAAGAAAAATTGTATCAAGTAAGCTCCTCATTACTTAATCAGCATGCAATGATTCACACAGATGCATACTTGTAAACATACTGTATTAGTTAAGAATGTTACTGATCTAGGTCATAAAAAAGTGTAACTCTTGTTTTTGAATCCTCGAAATACAGGAGCAATTCAAAGCTACTACGTAGGGCAGGAATAAACACTCCTAAAAAGGATAATACACCATTGTTACAGTGCACACATCATATGTGCCCCATACGTGTACACTGGCATGTAAAGCTCAACTATAAGGACTATTGGCGTGTGAAGGTTGCCATCACTAATTTTAACTACCGGCTGAACTACTCACAATGGACACTTGTGGCACAGCATCCCAATCTCAACAATGTCACCCAAGTCTTTAGCTTTGATTACAAGCCTCTTCTCCCCTATGAATCCATAAGTGAGTGCCTACAAATACAGTGCTTGTTTAGTCTTTGGTGTAGGTGTTCCAGAAATTAAGTTCTAACGTGTATGTCTTATCGACTTGTGTATGCAGATGATACTGGTATGTTCTATGGCATGAAATTCTACAATGACCTATTAATGGAAGCTGGGCCCCAAGGAAATGTCCAATCTGAAGTGCTTCTCCAGAAAGACAAGGACACATTTACATTCAAGCAAGGATGGGCATTTCCTCGGAAAGTTTACTTCAATGGCGACGAATGTATGCTTCCTCCACCCGATACCTATCCATTTCTACCAAACTCCGCTTATGCAAATCCAATTGCAACTCCAGCAGTGGCAGCCTTCCTATTATTACTACTGTCCATGTGGTGATCACACTTCTATGGGAGGTACAAATGCTTTCTTGAAATTTTTGAGATAGATAAAGCTAGATGGCTGTGAGGCTTGGCCATCACTGATAGCAGGTACATACATTGTCAATTCTAGTACTAGAAGATATTGTTTGGTGTGCGATAATTCAGTTGGATGTTTTAGATTGGACGAATGAGCTTATCAATGAGCAAACTACACCTGAAACTCCAAAAAGAAAATCTCCCACGGTTTTGAGTTGGTCCATGGCTCACCAATGTAACTAAAAAGTGTTGCTTTGCCAATTTGTCTCTCTTGCTACTCTAAACCATACAAACATTGTAAGCTCATTTGCTGTTCCTTTTCTTCATGTAGCATAAGAATCATGTATTTGGAGCCCATAACAGATATGAATACATCAAGTGTGATTTCTTCTCCAAATATCTTATTACAATGCTCAGCACATATTTTTGTGGATATTCTACAACAAGACATCAAGTGTATGATATAAAAAAAGCACCAGCTAATCTAAAAAAAAAATGCTAGTAAAGTCTAATCCCCAATAAATAAATAAAACAGATAACAGAGCAGACTTTTGCAGTGAGAAGCCATAGTGCACCTGAACCCCACTTGTATTGCTAGAACTTGTAGTACCAACACATTCAACCCCATCAGCTGGACTGCCATAAGCTTTGTTGCAGTCCAAAATACATGGAAAATTCTAGCATGTTCTAGATCAACAGACAGCATTTGTAAATTTCCCTGGGCATAACTCACTATGCAAAAGCCAATAAGAATACCAAAGATGACAGGATGGTAAATGCTGAATGAAGTAGAGAAGAAATTGGCCGGGAACCAGCATTTGGCAACCATGGGTAGGCATCTGGAGGTGGCATGACACAGTTATCACCATTAAAATAAATCCTTCGTGGGAAAGCCCATCCCTTTTCAAAAGTAAAAGTTGACTGGTCCTTGCGGAATAGGAGCTCTGACTGCACATTCCCATACGGTCCAGCTTGCGTGAGCAAATCATTGTAAAACTTGACTCCCCATAACATTGCAGTGTCGTCTGCAAAACCCCAATAGCCAAATTCCCAAAGATATGAGAAATAGATTATATAAGTATTTAGGGGCTACTTCGCATGACTAAATTTTGGCAAGATATAACTTACTCAGGCCAGCATAAGGAGTCAAGGACTTGTAATGAAAGCTGAAAAGCTGGGTTACATTATCAAAGTTGGGATGTTGTACAACAAGATTCCATAGCGTGTAGTTCATTCTGTAATTGAAATTCGTGATTGTGATCTTCACCCTCCAGTACTCCTTGTAATTGAGTTTGACATGCCAATGGACTCGGATAGGACACATATGGCTGGTGCACTGGACCAGAGGTGCATTACTAGATTTTCCTGAACCCGCTACAGCTGAAGCTAAATATGGAGAGTCAGGACTGCACGCATCACACAAAATGGGAAAAATATCATGTTAAGCAATGCATGAAGAAAATTTTGAAAGAAGAAAAATAAAAAGCAGTTTGAGGAATACAACAAAAAGATAAATAAGAGAACTTACTTCACACAACTCCCTGGGTCTGTTATATTGTTTTGACAGCCACAGGTGCAGGTTGGGCAATTTACTATTGTGTCATTATAGAAGGACGAGAGAGAAACACAACAAGTGGGTGTCTTTTGAGCCAAGAATTGTGAATATGTGCAAGTAATATTCCAGGTCACTGTCACAAGAGATGCAGGGCAAGGTAAGGTAAACAGTGTTTAATATTTTTTCATAGCCAAAAATTGTTTTAAAACACACAAATTTTTTTTAAAAGATGGCATTAATGGCAATTCTGTATCTTAAATCAACTTCCAATCCATTAGTGAAGTGTGAGTTCCCTAAGTATAAACATAATTTCATTACAGACAAGTACTAGAATCATGGAAAGTTCAGGAAAAATGCCTTAGGGACTGCAATTTGAGAATGTATCTCTGTTACTATGTTTCTTGAATTGCACAGAATGCAATTAGCATGCCATTACATCAAAATAGTTTTCTTCAAATGGGATATCATGGTGCTGGCTTCATTACAAGAAAAATATGCATGCAGTTATGCAGCTACAAATTATTCTAAAAGACTTTAGCAAGTAACTTACTCAAAGCTTGAGTGACCCTCCTTTTATCTGCTGTCAAATATTTACTTGGTCTCACAATCTTTGCTGGTCCACAGGTATATCCAGGCCCTGGTGCTCTCAGGGTGAAGTTTTTAGGTAGTTTGACAGTTTTGTTAGTTGTTCCTGCAGCACCCACACTCACCTGGAATGAGCTTGCTGCATTGGCTGGGTCCTGGACCCATGAGCTTAATACTCCCCCTTTGCAGCAATTAGCAATCTGCTGATTGTATGGAGTTCCCGGCAATAAATCCACAACTGTTGGATCCTTCTTACAGCAATGTGGAACATTCCCTTTATATCTTGAACAATCCCCTTGCTCTGTTGTTTGGCCCCCCATCATGCTCCATATTACTTCCTTCTTTGCCCATGTCCACCCCAATGTCCACCCTGGTGTTTGAATATGGCGATATTGCTGGAAGTTATACATTGTAACAGTAGCCTGCCCAATCCAAAAGAGAAGAATATTGGTATAAATTGTTCCAAATTACGATGAATCCCACTTTGTAAAGTAGAAAGGTGATGAATGGATGTGATATCGTTGAGCAGTAGCTTGAATATATCAAATAAACAAGCCCCTTGCCTCCAGTCTTAAAAACAACAAAAAACCCAACAAAAAAAAAGTACTATACACTGCACACTATACTTACAACATAGCCATCTGGTGTCCAGCTTATTACATCCCATTTGATTGTGATATTTCCAGTTGGATCAAGTGCATCATAAGCTTCTGCAGCAACATCAAGAAAACAAAGTTAAGAAATTGAATTCTTAAGAGTCTCCACTCTCCACATAGTAACTTTCATACTCAATACCAATTCAATTTCCTTTCTCTAAAGTATGGCGAAACAAACTTATAACTTCAATATGGGATCACTGCACTTCATTGATTTTCCTAATATTAGATGGAACCATAGCATTATGCAAAAATTGACTTTTGTACCTTTCTTGCTGTACAGATATTAAACACATGTGCTTTTTTGAGACCAATTAATTGATCAAGCACATCAGAAATTTTTTGCTTAATATACAACCGAAATTCCTTAAATAAAATTATCTGTACCCTCTTTAGGTAGTTTAATTTTAACACTAACAAACATTGAAAAAAATTATCAATAACTATCTCCTACGCCTTATACTGCAAACCTCAGTCAAGAAAACCAAGTTTGTAATTACCAATAGCTACCTGATTTATCAACTTAAATGATCAAACAATGAAAGAGAGTTAGAATTCCAATTGACTGTATTTTTTTTGATAAGTCAATTGACTGTATTTTTATCACTTGCTATATATGATAACACCCATTATTCAGTCTAATCAAAATGTTACAATTCCAAGTACTAAGAGCAACATTTGACACTTATTTCTTCACTTCTCTCCAAAAACTATGAACAAAATGAAGAAAGTTTCAAATCCCGTCACAAGTTTCTCTACCAGTCGATCAATTATATGTTAAAACAGCTAAATTTCTGTAAAATGGTACAGATCTCTGGTAGCTAAACAATACCCAGAAACAGAAAACAAGAGAAACACTTCCAAGACACGAAATTTGTAAACATGGGACTGAGAGCAAGCAAGTTTGAAGGCACTGACCTGTTGAAGTAAAACTGGAGCAAAAAAACAACACCACAAGCAGTACAGCAAAACTACTGAGCTTTGTAATGGATCCAGAGGCTGAGAAGGAGAGAGACTCCATGTTTTGGTGCAAATGTTGTTGCTGATGGCGATGGTTAAAGCTATGGCTTAGCCCAAGATCTGCACAGGAAATGAAGAGAGAGAGAGGGAGAGAGATAGAGAGAGAGAGAGAAGTGGCCTTTTCTGTTTCACATGGCAAGTAAGCTATTGTGAGTTAAGTGGACTTTAATAAAGTCACTGTAATCGCTGTTTTCTTGAGAGACATCCAGTTAATGTTTTTGTTTTGTCAATTATTTGTCAATTACATGTAATGTTATAGTACAAGTGTACACCTATACCCTTGGTTAGTTTAGCTGAGATAAATAATTTAGACCAAAGAAAAAAAAATTAATAAATGGGTTTTGGCCATAGATGAGGAGGAGGATTTTTTATTTTTTATTTTTGGTTGAGAAACAGTACTCAGGAAATTTTTGGTTGAAGGTTTTCTTGAATCATCGTGGTTGTAGAATGAATCTAAAGTTTTAATCAATTCATAGGGTCTTAACAAGAGAATTTCTATTAATAATAAAGAAAACAAAAGTAAAACCATGTTATACACAAATAAGAATAACAAGTAAAAAAAATGATAAATAGAGGATTCAAAAGGCTTGTAACAATCAATATAAAGACGAATGAGCCAAGTTGATATTTTTTTAGCATTATAACCACAAAGAATAGCTTTCAAATTTTTGTTCTTTGGTGTCTTTAGAGAAAAAAAAAGAGTGAATCAAGAGGAAAAATTGAATTAACTGTGATATGTAATATTTCTCTTACATAAATCCACCCCATATGAAAAGGTTTTTACATAAAATAAATATTCATACCATAAGGTGTGACACTTTGATTATTAAGAGAGAGAGAAAGAGAAAAAAGAAAAAAAGAAAAAAAAGAAAGAAAGTGAGATTAGAACAAATAGACATGTAACACCGTAAATGATATTATTGTTATTGTGCTATTACTTGAATATTGAATACAGATTGAATTTCCAGATTTTAAATCCCAATAGTATGTAATTATATGATGATGGGTTGGGGATATTTTTGGAACCCCAACATTATGTAGGCCATAGTTCAATGAATGACTATTGAAAAAATAGGCTTGTGAAAGGAGGACAGCAAAGGCTGTGGGCCACAAGGCAATCGGTCTCTTATTCTATCTCTGTCGGTGGGGAGAGAATTCAATGACTTGTACACTGGGAAATACACAGGTTCTTTTGGGTTTTCCTTTCTGCATTGTGACTGTCCAGCTCTTGCACTAGCCACCAAACTGAGATAAATTGATATTTTATATTATATTTTTGTGTTTTTGTATTCTGGACCAATTATTTGATTTGGGCCCATTTTATACACCAAATTGTGGACCATTCTCTTAAAGTCTTTAACTAATTTATTTTAATTATGTTTTACTTTTATTAATCAACCATGTTTTTTCTCCTGTATGAATGAATGGTACCGACAAATCATATGGTTCATATGCGTTGCTTTTAATTAATCAAAGATATTGTGTTTTTGTCAATCTTTGCATTTTAGTGCCATAAATAAAGTATAGTATGAAGTCTGGACCCATCAAATGAGGTTTTGATTGTCAATCTTTAACTACGGATTTCATTATTACATACATTTTTTACGAATAATGTGTACAAAAACTAACATTATTTTGATAAAAAAAAAAAAAAAAAAAAAACTGACATTATTTTGGGATGAAAGTTTGAAGCCATAGCCATTTAGAATTTGCATTTTATTTGCCTAAACAAAGCCATAGGCCATAGCCACTAGTTATGATGCATTTTATTTTCTGATAAGATTTTTTTTTTAAGAATCATTTTTTTGATAAGAAGTTACTTAGTACTTATAATTGCATTTAAACATTTCATGTTTACAATAAATGGACTATATTTTTTTTTTATACAAGATAGAAATTCTACTTTAACTTAATCTAAGTGTATATGTATATGAAGCTCCCTCCAAGAGACTTGAACCCTGGCCCTTGCCCGCCGCACCTCATAAGCACTTATATTTGTGGAGTGACTAATTTAATTGTGCTAAAGAATGTGCCCGGTTGCATATAATAAATAAATAAAAGAATGTGCCCCATCCTCATAAAGAAAATATAGGGTTTCCACAACAACTAATAACTATTAAGCTTTTGTAATACCAATCCGAATTTTTTATTGTACTAAAAAACAAGCCGGCTCAACCTTTTGACAATTTTGGCAAAGGCCTCTAAATGGAAAAATGCCCTTTAATAAACCAATAGTATGTCATATCTATCTTTCTTATAGTGTAGCAAAAACAAAAAATTAAGTCCCCCTCTATTGCACAATAAAATGTATTATTTATTTGTCTCAAATAGTAAAAAAAAATAATAATTAAGATAAAATTTTAATCAAGAAACTATTTTCTTTCGAATGTTGTGCACTCTAATAATGTGTTTTACTCTGTTAACAATAATTTAAGAGAGTAAAAATTTCCAATTTATTGAATGCTTAGAAGTTGAAGAGAACATTTTTTTTTTCTCTCGTATAAAATGAAAATCGGAGCTATAGTTTTAAAGAAAAATTTATTACTACATTTCAATGTTTATTATCAAAAGTTAAATAAGTATTATTTAATTAATATTTAGATATAAGAAAAATGTTCAACTCAAAATTGTCTCTTAGGCCCAAACGAATTGAGCTAGCCCTGCTCAAAAACTTTGTCAAATTGGTTTGGCCTAAAACTTCACGGTGGAGCAATTCATATATGTTGCCATAAACCCTCTCTTTGGTCTGCCTCTCTTAGAGCATTAGCATTGGGGAATACTAATGCCAAATCTAAAAGAAATTTAGCATTTTTAATTCCAAAACCATCTGCATTAGAGAATGGCAAATAGCACTATTGCAAATTTTTTTGCAATAGTGCTACAGTGCAATTCTAATCATAAAATTACACTGTAGCAAGTATTGTATCAAAAATAATATATTTTATGATGTTTCCCCTAAAACTTCTCTCTCATCAATTCATTCTGCGTGGGCTCTTCTCTCTCTATTCCTTCTCTGTTTCTCATCTGCTCTCTCCTCATCTCTGAAGCTTCATCTCCGAAATTTCTATGTGACCATCTCCGAAATTTCTGACCCATCTCCATCTCCGAAATTTCTCACCGGATTCACCCTCACCCATCTCCATCGCTGAAGCTTCACCGTCACCCATTCACCGATTCACCCTCACCTCACCCATTCACCCTCACCGATTCACCCTCACCCTCACCCATCTTAACCGATTCACCCTCACCCATTCTCAAGGGTTTTTGGGTTTGGGTTCAGATTTTGCAAAAACGAAGCTCCGTCGGTGTTGGGGGATTCAGCTCCGTCGGAGAAGATTAGGAAGCCACCAACAGTGGAAGCGCTGGAGTTGCTGGCTGCCAGACGAGCTGCCCTCTTTGCAGAAGAACTTGGCCTTGACAGGGTAATTTTTGAAGGAGATTCGTGGAGTTCCTGGTCTCTTTCTCAAAAAAAAAAAAATATGTGCCTTGGGGGCAGATATATCACTTCAACCACACTAAGATGGTAGATACATTTTTTGAATTTAGCCAATGGAATAAAAATTGGATTTATGTAGCTGGTCCTAGTTAGTTAGGATCAAGTGTTTTTTTTTTTTTTTTTAGTTGATATTGTGAATTTGTGCTATATTTTTTATTTATCTCTTAATTTCATTTTGCATGTGATATCTTCTTCCATCCTAATGTGAAATTAAGTTTGTCTGTCCTAATGTTAAAATGTGCTGTGCTTTTTGTTGTCTGGTTTTCTGCCCTATCTATGCTTTAGATATGATTCCTATTTTAAATTTCTGAGTTTATACTTTTTCTTGTTAATTTGCATAGGTGATGCATACACACATGATGTATCTCTTGCTCTTGAGAAAGCTTTGAAGGTATGCTGGGTTGCAACAGGTTTTGTTCTAACCTCTGTGTTGTTTGTAATTGATTTTTCTGGAATTCATTGCTGATCCTGTAGGTATCGATCGTATGTTTTTGCTTTGGTCTGAACTCTTACAGCTTTAAGGTAATGCTGGTTCAAAGCAACAGCATGTATGTGGTTGCAGCCTTGTCCGAGCAAGGAAATTTTATGGTTACCATTCATCTGAAGAGCTTTTTGTGAAAATAGATCTGTATCCAAACATTATACTATCTCTCTTAGAGTTCTCTTATATTCATATAATAGTTAAGAGTATGTTTATTGAACTCCTTGACAAAGATATAGCTATTATCCGCATGTTGTCTCCCATGCTGCCAATCTTCTTTTGGTACACGTCCTGAACCTTTGATGCTCAGTTGTTTTTTGGAATCCTTTTGTGGTTCTCTTTTTTCTTTTTCATCAACTCGTTTATCGATTCTTGCTCACTTAGTGGAGCTTTTTTCCTTTGCCACTGCTCTTTCATGGCATTTTTAAAAAAAAAAGTTCTATCATGGCATTTTCATCTTCTGTATGATACAGAGATTCTTTACTTAAAATGCATAGTTGTACACTTAAGGTTTGTGTTGTAGACTTTTAAGAGTGATGTATATTAATCACTGCCCTCCTTTCAAAAGTTGCAACCAATTGGTTGGTATTTGCTGTGACTTTTGCAAGTTAGATTAAGAAAAGTATTGTTTGTAGAAGTTTTTATGCTGTTCTTGATAGAAGTTTACAGCCCCATGAATTGCATATTCCCTTTATTCTCTAGTTTCGGGTAAATGCATCCCTATGATTGAATCATTGAGGATTTTTTTTTTTTGGGGAGATGTCCAATAAAAAATAAGACTGTGGTTCCCAAATGAATCTTGGTTTTGTGTTCCTCACTAGACATGTATGAGGTGAGTTCCATTGTGATGCTTGTGGCTGACTCTTGATTGAGATTCATTATTTTGCAATATTTGAATTTGTATGTGTGTGTATGTATTTGGCAGGTTGTTTGGAATAGTTGTTGAATTTGACCAAAAAAAAAAAGTTTGCTGGAAAGAAATGATAAAGGCCAGGGAAAGATATTTGACAGGTTCTTTTAAAAAAAAATAAAATTGGTAGGTTGTTTGGAATAGATGTTCAATTTGACAAAAAAAAAAAAAAAGGTTTGCTGGAAAGAAATTATATAAAGGCCAAGAAAGAAATGTGACCGCTGGAATCAAAATCTCAGAATTATACTGTTGAAAAAAATTGGCTGTTGGAACTTGGAAAGCCCAGGAAAGAAATTGACAGTTGGAAAGAAATGTGACCGTTGGAAACTTGGAATCACGCCAAAATCTGAAAAAAAATTGACAGTTGAAAGAAATAATAAAGAAAGTTTAAAAAAATAATATTTTAATACAAATAGAAGTTTGGGATGTGGAGGTATTATAAAATAGTATGGTATAAATGATAAAGTGGTTTTTAGAATTGTAAAATAGAATAGCATTGCAATTTTCCAATGCTAATGCTCTTAGTCTCTTTAATACTTTGTTCCATAATCCATAAAACTAAAGGAATCTACATAGTGCATTGAATGAAAGCACATGCTAGCACGTGTTTTTGTGGGGAAAAAAAAAAATGTATGATTAAAGTTCAAATCCTTGCACAATCTGTATGCCAGCAAAACTTGGTCTCAGTTCTCTTTTAGTGTTTACTTATACCCCTTCTTTTTTTTCTTTTTTCTTTTTTCTAATTAAATTAAAATATAATATAATCAATTTGGTATCAAATTCGGATACAATTCTTGTTCTTGTTGCTGTTGATTTTTTTTTTGGTGACTCATTGCTTTGTGTCTTAGAAAGTTGAAACTAGAAAGAAAAAATGGAATAGTTTTGTAGTCAAGTGTAGAGGCATTTACTCATCATCAAATTACAAATGGGTACAGATCTGTACGTAAGAGAGCACTTTCATTTTGCATGCTTACATCTTCAACTATTTAAAAAATGAGGAGAAAACGGGACTATTTAGTATTTTATTTATGGTTTTTCTTGTAAGAAAGATAGGCAATGTTACTGTGACACAAAATTCTAATTACTTGCCCGTTTGGTACATGTGTTTAAATAAAAGTTTTCAATTTTTTTTGGAAATACGTGTGGGTGAAAAAATGTGTGGAAATTAGTGTAATGTTGTTTAAAAACTGAAAACATGTGTTCAAACACATGTACCAAACAGGGCCTTAGTCTTTCTTTATTTCTGATTTGGTGGATAACATTTCTATTGCCTCAATATATATCCATAACACTAATTAATAGGTAGTGTCATTGAGTAATAAATAAAATCTTGATTGGACTGCTTACTTGCTTAGTACTTACCACTCAATATTTAACTAATTATAATTTGTTCATGCAGCTGGAATTGTACTAAAATGAAATATTAATAATAATCCAAGTTTATTTGTCAGTTGGCTTAGTTATGGTAAGCTTATACAGAGTTTTATGTTAAGAATCTAACTGTCTTTTTAGTATTAACAAGCAATATTCTTCAATTTGGTCCTTATCATCTGGGCCATGAAAATTATTGTCAATGATATATTTAACACATGTGATAGATACAAGTGAGCTACTCTCAAACATTTTAAATTCATTTGATCTGTAATATAGTCAAGACATTGTATTTTTTTAATAATTTTGGACTTTTGTTTTTGGCCAAAGGTTGGAAATTTTCCCTTTTGTTATTATGGTTGTATCATTTTTTATTTATTTAGTAAATTAAACGGTTCTTCATTAGCTGTATGATAGAGACCTGGTCAATTATAGTATGTAGAAAAGATTGATGTATTTTCTTTTAGGTATGTGTAAATGTATGAAGTCACATGTCACATGTGTGTGTGAGTAGTTTAATCATAATATAAAATAATATCTATTTCAACTTTTTAAAATGAATCCCGAATATGAAGAATCACATTCCAACAAATCTTGTAACTTTGGCCAAATCATAAGAGGCATTTTTCTTGCATAATAGAATCGGTGTGTTTGTGTTTTTTTTTCTGGGTAAATAAGAGTTATATTTTATTAAGTGCGCAGTGGTTGAGAGGTGGGAGGTGGCGGAGGCATGAGGGGAATTGGCCCATCAAACATTATTAGAGACTCGAAAAGGGAGAAATGATATGGGTTGGGATTCCCAAGTCATACAAAAAGAGGTCAAATAAGCAACATCGTGGGTAAGCCCATAACAACATCTAGGTATATAAGAAAAATTATTATTATTTTTTTTTCCTTTTCCATATTATAGCAACTTTACCAAATTATAAAATTAAAAAAAATTAAAAAAAAAACCATGTAGGCTAAGTTTTAAAATTTTATATAGGCCGAAAAAGAATCTTAAAGAATAAAGTGAAATCTTGCATTTAATTCTTACTTAAAAGGGGAGTCTAAACCATTAACGGCTTTTAACACACCTAGAGGGCATTATCATTGGTCCTACAACGTAACCAATTGGTCTAATAAGAAAACATAAAAAATGTGGGTTCAAGTTAACTCAATTAGTAGTCTCTAATGGTTGTATAAGAGATTTGAGATTCAATCCATGCTTACACCAAAAATTGATTGGTGTTTTTGTCTGATGATAAAGAATTATCATTAGGAGTAGACGTCATAAATTGAAACTCTCTAAAAAAAAATCAAATAATTGAACCAGCTCATAGTTTGAGGTGTCAAACCCAAACTAACCCTAATCCCTCTTACTAGCTAGATGCCGACCTTCACAGCAAGCCATGATCACTATAAAAGCCCCCACATAAAAGCATACCTCCCTAAAAGCAAATGTACACACTTGTTCATCAAATCTAGGGATTCAAATCCTAATGAAACTAGGAATTTGGTAATGCTTGTAAAAAAAACCTCTTTCGAATCAAATGGTTTTAGTTTAGAACAGACAAACTCAACAAAGAAAATCTTAAGTCTCCTATTTAGAATCTAAGTTTTTGAGACAAAACCTTCATAGTAGGGGTGTGCAGAAAACCCACCGACTCGCCAAACCCGACCCAACCCAATCCGACCCGCCGGGTTGGGTCGGTTTTTAAGGCTTGGTGGGTTGGGTTGGGTTACAAAAAAAAAATTTTTGGCGGGTTGGGTTGGGTTTGGGTCATAAAATTACAAACCCGCCAAACCCAACCCGACCCACCCATTTTTAATATATATTTTTATATTTAATAATTTTTTTTAAATCAATTGTAGGGCACTTATATATATATATATATATATTTAATAATTTAAAAAAAAAAACAGGTGTAGAGCAGTATTTCCTCAGTTCCTCCTACTAATACTAATTTATATATATATATATATAATATATTATATAATTAATAAATTTTTTTAAATAGCCAGTTCTTCCTATCCTATATAAAAGCCAATTAGTTCACACAAATCCTAATAAATTACTATTGTTATTTAGTCATTAGTGTTGTTTGCTTTTAAGGAGTTACATTGATACTAATTTTTAGGTTTTTTTAATATATTAATATTTTTTTTTTCTACTCAATTTAATAATAATAAAAAAAATTTCAAACCCATGGGTTCAACCCGACCCAACCCAACCCATGTGGGTTGGGTTGGGTTGGGTTGGGTTAGACTTATGTGATGGGTTGGGTTGGGTTGAATTTTTTTTGACCCACCATGGTGGGTTGGGTCAAAAAATCCCCTCAACCCGACCCATGCACACCCTTACTTCGTAGCATGGTTCATGACAATGCTTCTCAACAGAAGTGCAAATGCGTACAAAAGGAACGGGCCTTGGTTAGAGTCTCGTTCATATGTCTAACGAGAATAAGAGAAAGTAAGGCCCAATAGCTCCAATGGCTGACTACAATAAGCAAACACCTTAGCCCAAGCCTAAAAGCATGAGCACAAAAGATTAAGCATAACATTTGGAGGTCGCTGCCCTAACTTAGAAATTGGCAATTTCATGTCCAAAACCTTCCCCGTAACGAAGGGAAAGGATTTGCCGCAAATTAAGTTGCAGCAACTCCTAAAAAAATACACATATATCAATGTCTCAAATGAAAACTTCCTTACCAAGATTGAATTTTTAAATGAAAACTTTCTTATCAAAATTGAATTTTTCACAAAATGGCCACTTAACATACATGTATTTAGCAGGAGTTGCTGTAACTTAGTTTGCGACAAGCACCAAATCCTTTCTCCATAATGAAAGCAGTTATGCCTCTCATTATAGGTCCATTATGACCATAATGATCATATGGCCTAAAATCAACAAAAGCCTTTGTAGAGAAGGGAAATTATTAGGTAGTCCAGGAGCAATGCTCTCTCTCTCATATGAGAGATGGGCTTCACATGTGGGTCCACCCCTCATGTGAGAGGAGAGAGTAATGCTTTCGGAGAATATAAGTATACCTGTAAAGAAGGCCTATAACCCAAATTTGAGAGGTATGAAAAGATTACCCCTAATTTTCATTAAGTATTGGAGTTATTAGACTAATGCCACTCCCAAGTCCCCACTTTTTTTTTGTTCTTGTAGGTATCCAGTCACTTGGGGAATTGTCTAATCGTTGATTCACGTTAGCAAAAGTTGCACAAAATTGTAACGAAAAAAAGAGAAAGGGTAAATTATCTTTTTGGTCTCTAACATTTACAATATGTATTAATTTGATCTTTAACATTTGAAATATGTTAATTTAGGTCCTAATATTTTGTCATCGTGTCAAAATAATTAACATCATTAAGTAATAAATAAAAAATGAAGACATGACTAACTGCAATATTAAAATAATATTTGTATGCCATATACCTTTCCTGTGGACTGCCACGTACTTTTTAAATTTAAAAGAACAAATGTACATAAGGAAATAATCTTTGTGGAGTTAATACGGCGGCTTTAGCCGATGTAAGAGCCAAAAATGTCGATACAATATCACCCTTTTGGTAGCAAAAACAAAACGGCTTTGTGAACTGGAACTTGGGAAACCCTTCCTGACCTCTTCCAATCAAACTGTAAACGCGGACACAAGCAGCGTGTTACTTACATAGAATCCAATACAGTACTTAAAACATTGTCAATACTTCCTGGTGTTCCAAACTCAGACATTCAAGTTCAAATCACCTCTCCTATCTCTCTGTAAATATCAAATATCTAAATTTGAAGATCTGGGGATCAAAGAAAAGTGAAGTGGTAAAACAAAAGAAAAGGGTTATAGCCTTATAGGTTGAAATGGAGAACAGCAGCTTGGAGGAGACTCTGCAAGATGGGAAGCTCTACAGAAACCTCAATTCTCTCATTGTTGCTCATCTTAGAGACAACAATCTCAACCAGGCAAAGCCAACCAACCTCTTCAAACTAATAGTTTCTAATGTGGTAAAGGTTTTAAACTTTTTGTGGGTTCCTTTTGTTTTTGTTTTGTAGGCTGCAAGTGCAGTTGCTTCTGCAACTATGACACCTTTGAATGTCGAAGTTCCACCTAATAAGCTTCTTGAGCTCTTTGCTAAGGTTCTTATTCTATTTGCTTTCTGGGTTTTTTTCTTTTTGGTTCATTCCCTCTTTTAATTTGTATATTGTTGGGTTAACAATAGAAAGAAAGCCTTTTTTTTTTGGGTCTGAGGTGATAACATAACAACAGGGTCTTGCAGTGGAGAAAGATGAGATGTTAAAAGGGGTCACTTCATCTGCATTGTATGATTTGGGCACTTCATTGCCTGCTGCTGCATATGGCTCAATCCCTGCTCCTCGAACCGCTACTGTTGATTTCAGGCAAGCCCTTTGTTCTAAATAACTTTCTTTGTCAATTTGACTAAATTCTATTATTACTTATTAGGAGTTGTTGTTTTCCATTGTAAGTAACATAGCTTCTACTTCTACATTAGACAGTGGGGTAGTTATAAAAAGAATATCTTCATTTTCATTGCTTTTAGGTGGTTATAAATCCAACGCCCCTTAGGAAACAGCCTTCTTCCTTGAGAGGATTTCCAGACTTTGATCCCACACCCTGTGCAGAAAAATAAATTTAATTTTGCTTGTCTATCTTTTGGGAACCCAGGTATTAAAGATTATTGTAGGAATGGAGGTGTTCTTGAGATATAGAAAAAGTCTTGACCTTCACAAGTTTTGTTGGAGAAGGCAATTTTAAGCTGTCATCAGTTAGCCCAAAGTAAGATAGGAGAGGAAATAAGTTAATGTTCGAAAAGAGAGTGTTTTATATGTTGCCATTGGAGAAAGAGTTCACTTCTATTCAAGTTTGGTATACATCAAATGTAGTAGACAATTACTTGCTGATAGAGGAGGTCATTCCTCTCTTCCCTCTTGAAATCGAGTATTTTAGATAATCTTTTCTCAATCATGATCAGGAAAATTATACCCTTTGTGAAATGCTTGCTCTTTCTTCCTGCATAATCCATCATTTCTTTCTTGCTTTGCAAGTATTGAACCTAAGAGCTACTGCATCCTAACTTCACCACTTGAGTTAAAGCCCAAGGGCCACATAAACTATTATGAGGCATTGATTTGTGTTTCTCACTTGTCCAAAAATACATCTTCATATGTTTTTTTTCCTCACATTTATATATTTAATTGTTGTCATCTGTTGTTCCTGCTTTGCTCAATGTGAGTTAGGGAACATGAGGCATCGATATTTTAGAGTCTAAGTAGATTTAATGTGATTAAATATCTAGGAAATTTCTGATGTATGTTAGTATGAAGTAAATACTTGGGGTATAGAAACATACGGGTACAGCAACGATAGCCCCCAAGTTGACATATTTGCAATACTTTGTTAAATTAATCCTTGTTAAAGAATTTTATTTTTGGTTGAAAATCTGATAATGTATGTCTTTTATCAAACCAGTGCTGTGCAAGATGCAAAAGGCTCATCAAAGAGTTTTCCGAAGCATGAGACACGACATCTTTCAGAGCACAAGGTATGCATTAGAGTAATGTACAATTTTATGCTCTGCTTTAATTTAGTGTTCTGAGTTCTCTATGAACCAATTACCTCTGGGCATCTTATTTGGACTGATGGGCTAAAATTTCTAGAATATTGCCAGATGTGCAAGATTTAGTCCTGATGGGAGGTTTGTTGCCACTGGAAGTGCAGACACATCAATAAAGCTCTTTGAGGTGTTGATTCTTTTAGTCATGTGATTGACTCTTTCATAAACTTGAGCTTTTATTCATAGTTTGCCAATTTCTCCTACAGGTTGCAAAAATTAAGCAAATGATGCTGCCAGATGCAAGGGATGGTCCTGTGCGACCTGTCATACGAACGTTTTATGACCATATACAAGTAATTAAATCTTATTGAATAGTACCAATGGCTGTGTGAAATGGTTCAAAAAGTATTTTGTTCTGGTTGTTTTTTTGGTTGGTAATATCATATTAATTATCACAAAACATCATACATCTAGAAGTTATCAGGTTTTTATTTAGTGTTTGATATCTCAATGTTTGGATCTGAGCTTGGTTCAGATTACCTGAGTAATGTCTTGAACTTGTGATGATTGGATCAAGTTTGTTCTAATCATTTTGGGTAAACTTAAAATCAGCTCTAGGAATTTTTTTCTTTCCTCTTCTTTTTTATTGGAGATGATAACAGGGTGTCGCTGTATCTTTCCATATAATGTCTAATTCTTTTCTTATACAATTGCAGCCAATAAATGATTTGGATTTCCATCCTCAAAATACTGTTCTGATATCTGGGGCCAAAGACCACACTATAAAGTATGAATTTTTCTAGTTTTGCATATGAGGTTGTCTTCATTTTATATGGTCTTTAATACCATATAATTTCTTTGACTCCTTAGCATCATACATAATTTTCCTCCCTCTCCTTTTAGATCTGTTCTGCTTAAATACTACAGCCTTCATTTGTCTCAAACAGAATTTGACTAGGATTTTGTTATGCTCCAATTACTGATGCTTTTCCAGGTTCTTTGATTTTTCCAAAATGACCGCAAAGAGAGCATTCAGAGTTATCCAGGTCTTGCTTGTAAATTATTAAAAGCATTGATTCTTGGACTTGGCAGCAGAATTTTTTATTCAAGTATAGATTGACATTCATTTCATAATTTTTCTGTTTGACACAATGCAGGATACGCATAATGTGCGTTCTGTATCTTTTCATCCTTCTGGAGATTTTCTTTTAGCAGGTAATACTCTTCTTTACATTCTTCACTCTTAAACGTATATTTGTTAATCATATGTCTTAACCTATTTGATATTTTATGCTATACATTAGTTGGTAATTACCTAGATGTTGGGGGGGGGGGGGGGGGTGTGGAAGAGCTTGTGCAATTGAACCGATTTATGATAATCTATACTGGAAAATTGCACACCAAAATTTCTGATGCTGTCATAATGTTCTAATAAAATTTCTGTATAGGTTTAACTTGATCTACACAGACGTGAGTAAAATCTTATGTAAAATGTATGTGAATGATGGATTTTAGTACTTCTACCAGAATTCTTATCAGTATCATGCACCCTTAATTTGATGGGGAAAAAATCACAGGAACTGATCACCAAATCCCACATTTGTACGATGTCAATACCTTCCAGTGCTATCTATCTTCAAGTGTCCCAGAGATAGGTGTTAATGGATCCATAAATCAGGCATGGTCAACTCAATCTATTTCGCACTTAGAAGGATTAATTTTCCATAATTCACAGCTAACTTCGAGGTCATTACGGAAATCAATTCCATGTATCATGCAGGTTAGGTATTCATCTACAGGTGGCATGTATGTTACAGCATCTAAAGATGGTGCTGTACGGTTATGGGATGGAGTAACTGCGAATTGTGTGCGATCCATAGTTGGTGCACATGGAGCAGCCGAGGTCACTGGTGCAAATTTTACAAAGGATCAAAGGTATACCTCATGGAATTACACTCGGTCATGAATTCATGCGTTTATATAGAAAGTGAGGCGAATCTCTCATTATAAATTCTATTAGTGCAAACCAGCTATTTCATGACTGTGATTAACATAACTAATGAATGATATGATTAAATTCTCTTCTGCAATATATGGCTTTAGATGCACTGGACTTGAATGAGGAAGAGATTGGAGGGTAAAGACTGCTGTCACTAAGACAAGGCACTGATACTAATGATGACCTTAGAATTGACTCTGCTTTTACTTTTTCAGTCTTCTGGCTTATTTTTCATGATCTTCTGCAATGAATAATAACCTTATTTACATTTCAAAGTCTAGCTGCTTTTGTTTAATGCTATGAATGAAAAACATGGTCATGGTGTCCCTTACAGTTTCTAGCTGTAGAGTCCACAGAAATCTAATTGATGAATTAATTGTGCTTCTTAGACACTCAATTCTAGACATTTCTACCTTTACTCTGACTTATTAGATACATTAAGATTGGATTTTGCAACTATTGTGTACTGGCTTTGTAAGATGAATTAAAAAGTTGCCTTTCTAGATTTGTTCTCTCCTGTGGGAAGGATTCTACTGTGAAGCTTTGGGAAGTTGGCACTGGAAGATTGGTCAAACAATATCTTGGAGCTACACATCTGCAGCTGCGGTGCCAGGTATGTACAGTAAGCCTTCTTTTAAAGGTTTGTGCTTTGAGCATCTTTGACACCAGGCATATATGTCTATGCACTCTTTAATAAACCTCATTTTACTAATTTCTCTGTATGAGGCTTCTACAGAACTCTTGAAAAAGGATACTTTCTGGCTAAGTTTTGTTGCCTATGCATCTTGGATAATATTTATATGGTTATCAGGCTAGCATTCTATGTTATAATTGCTAGCACAAAACCCCCTCAACCCCACCAAAGTGTGAAAACTGGGAGAATTCTTGAAGTATTTTCTAGGAGAGTGGCATGCTTCTGGAATCTTTTGAACAAACAAAATGCTTTAATTAGTTTATGCCCTTTTTCTCTCTTAGCCTTCCATTTGCACATATGTTTTTTACTAGATGTTTTAATCCTTTCTTGCAGGCTGTTTTCAATGACACTGAAGAATTTGTACTATCCATAGATGAACCAAGCAATGAGGTTTGTGCAGCTTCTGTGTTTTTTAGTGCAACAATTTGGGCTTCAATTGAGGAATCTTGGGTGGTTGCAGATTGTAATTTGGGATGCTCTGACGGCAGAGAAAGTAGCAAGGTGGCCTTCCAATCATATTGGTGCACCCCGCTGGCTTGAGCATTCACCAATAGAGGCAGCCTTTGTTTCCTGTGGCACTGATAGGTCTATTCGGTTCTGGAAGGAAGTTCTCTAGGTATGTGGGAAATGGGGGTGATGGTGTTCTTACTCCAAGGAAGTGTATATTTAAGAGATTACTGAACATGCGTTCTAGAAGAAATCTGTCTGAGAACAACATCAACAATGAGAATAGTTGGACCTATGGGTCTATATATAGAATTTGTATGCATTTTCCCTCCTGTGCACTCGTAATAATAGAGGAGCTAAATTTTATGCTAGCCTTCAACCTACCGCAACCCTCCTATGTGTTCAATTTTTTCTTTTTTGGCCCCTTTCTGAAATCCTTAACGATAGATTAATACAATGAATTAATTTACTGAAGTTTTATTTGTGGTCATCTATTATTGAAAGGCTCAGAAGCCACAATGATGTGGCCTTTTATTTCCACTCTCGACACCTTCCCCATTCCAGACCACCCCCCCCAAACAACAACATTTTTTTGACTTCTTGGATGTTTAGTGAGCTCCTGATGTGTTACTGGTTTTATTTGGCTGGGCCCTCCTTTTTATGTCAGTTTGAATATGGATGGCATATGATATTTATTGCATTACTCATCTTATGAGCGTCTGAGGACATTGGGACTGTGAGAAACTGGAAAAGTCAGGCAAGCTGAGAGTAAACTCGTGCCTTTATTTGGCACCATAGAAAGTTAGAGAAAAGCCACTTAGTTTTGTCAAGAAAGAACAAGAAAAATCAGAGTAAGAGACTAGACAGGTGTGATGTATTGCATCACTCAATTTCTACTATATTTCACACCTGGTTGCTGTTTTATACAAAACACAAATGAAGATGCACAAGCAGTTTTTTTTTTTTTTTTTTTTAAATCTTCATAAGTTCTAGATAATAGTTACACTCATTCCTAATCCAGCATGAATAGGATATATAAGTTTATGGCAATATAAACCTTAGACAGGTTCATCTTTGCACTTGCTGCATTGTGTGCAAAACTGTAGATTCACTGAATACATCAAGAAGGTTGTTTTCTCCTGAGCAGCAAGTGTAGAGGCATATAACATGGTGGAAAACGTTTTCTCGATCATGGCAACAAACAACAGGAGGCACAGATCACGCAGAGAAAGAGATCTACAATTTTCTTGTAGAAATGACTATGCAGAGGCATAGCCAAGGAAGAATATGCTAGGCTCTATGAAGTAATTTAGCTCTGCATTTCTGAGGTGGGATACTCTTTGTGTTTCATCTTCTAAGAAAGTGCAGTTTAAAACTTTCAATTATGCTGATCTCCCAAAGACTCAAACTCCTATCAATTTTATATTAAACTCATTTATCCAATACAAACAATGTTATTAATGGATCAGAAGAACAGAGATTACCTCACATTAGATTGAGGCAATCAATCTCAAAGGGCCCATCACCTCATTTCTGGAAGCTTGCTAGCATGAGCCAACAGTGAAAAAAAGAGTTAGTCAGGACCTGAAAAGTACCAATCTAATCAAGACCACAACTGATCAACTTAATGGTTTGATTAGACATTATTTAAAAAAAGAAAAGAAAATAACCCTCATCGATATTAAGAATATTAATGGCACTGCTCTAACCAAAGAGAGCAAAGTCCAACCAGAAGCTGAATGAGGTTATAATTTGCCTAAATTTGGTCAAAGCTTGAAGTAAAGATAGTTCAATAAAAGAACTAATAAAAAAGCTTAGGAAGTGTTTGGTTTGTGTTTTCAAACAACTATTTTCAGTTTTTAAACAATATTACACATATTTCTACACATTTTTTCACCCACACGTATTTTCACAAATGTTTTCAAACAACAATTTTCAATTTTTAAATACATGTACCAAATAGGCTCTTAATTTACTTGAAACAATGCTATAAGCCGATAACTGTGTATGTGACAAAAGCTTTTATTTCTAGTGTCATTAAAAATAAAATAAAAAGCAAAGACATTTACAATGGGAGGGAACGTGAACACCGGATGTCTCCATTAGAAATATCAGGAGGTGCCAACTCAATAGCTATAAAGCGCTTGACCACAAAGACAAAATCATAAATAATAAAAAACATAGGTTTGGCCTTGGTGTGATAGCAAGTGCCTTTCACCAAAAGTGACATGCTATGAATTTGAGTTAGTGAATCAACCTCTCCAAAAAAATAAATAAATTAATAAAAAAGAGGGGTAATGTTGCCTGCTATAACTTTTCTCAAATTCTGCAAAAGTGAGAGTTTTGTGCATTAAGTACAACCTTTATAATTATTAAAAAAAAAGAAAAAAAAAGGTTTGGCTACAACCAAGTATGTAGGCAATGACTACAACTTCCATTAAAAAAAATTAACATGGTTATATATTTTGAAAATCTAACAGTTAGATTACATGTTATTTATATTCTTAATACGCATGTCAAATTTTATGCTAATTAGATATTATTTACTAATTGAACCATAAACTTATTTTTTATGCATAATATTATATTACAAAAACTTGAAATTTAAACATTTAATTAGTGAATTTTGCAAGCATGAGCATAAGAAAAAAAATGTAATCCAATGATGGATTTGTCAAAATTAAAATCTTATCAAAAGATATTGAGTAGTTATAACCATTGGCTACATACTAGCCAGATTTTTTCCAATTATTAAAAAAAGAAAAAAAGAGAGAAGGAACTGCAATCACTAATACGTAATCGTTTGCTTGGAGAGGCATTGGAGAAAATAAATAGCCTACGATGGGATGAAAACGACGACAAACGATGGCCTAAACATAAAAGATGGGCTCAAGAGAAGAGACTCAAACCAAAAAAAAAAAGATAAAATTTCAAAAGATGGGCTACAATTTGCAATGTTCTTGGAAGTAAACCCAAGCTAGATTTTTATTACCCTTGATGAGTATCATAACACCAACTTCTCCAATTTCAAAATTTGGATTAAAACCATTATATTAAAAAAAAAGGATTAAAATCTTATCAATGACATAATGTCTTGCTCTATGGAGCACTTGGTGGACCTTTGCAAACAGAAAATGGATAGTTACACATCAATGTATATAATTGCCATATGTGAAAAAGTTGTTTATATTTATATATTTAGTTAGAAAATTATATAGACTTGGTCATACTTGTTGGAAAGATTATTGTACTAGGAGGACACTTATTGTCCTTTTGATTCTTTCCTATCTTGTTTTAGTTTGTCCTATTCCATACTACTTTTGCTATTGTAGATGTATTCTTTTGTATTGAAAATAATAATAATAATAATAGAAAAAAATTCTCTTTCATATTTCTAAAGTCTTTCAATACTCGTGGTCTTTTTTTAAAAGCAAAAATGGAGAAAAGATGGAAAGAAATGATAGCTACACGATTATTATTATTATTATAACCTACCAATGAAAATACTATTGATCCTTATCCGAGAGTTTGTTGACTTTATGTTTGGGAGTTTATAAAAAAATGAAAAACAATGGAATGAAATATAGTATATTTTTTTATAGTATGTATGAGAGTTTATAGAAAAGAAAATAGAAAGGAATGTAATATATAATTTCATAAGAATACCATTCACTTTTTATTTATCTTTTTCTAAATATGATTAAAATTGGTATTCAACTTTCTATTCATTAAAGGATGAGGATTCCTTCAAGGAATAGTACTTGTGAGGGAATGGAATGGAGTGGTCATTCACGCATAACCATTCTATTCCTTCATACTAAACTCCCAAACAAAGGAATAGTTGGAATATTCATTAGATATCATCTTTAATCCATTCATTTCTGTACGTTTTTAGACCCCTTAAAACACAACTAGATTAACCTAGTTAATTAGCCAAGTGATTACTTAGTCCAAATTTCAAATCTAGGTTATCACAATCATATAATCATATCAATGTAAAGTGCGGAATATAAAGAACACAAAGATATGATGACCCAAGAAACCAAACCGGTAAAAACCTGAGGTGGATTTAACTTATCTATCCTCAAGGTAAACCTGAACCTACTATGAAAGAATCAAAATTTTACAATAGCGACTTAGACCACTAATATCCTATTGCTACCCACTAGTAGAAACTTACTGACACGACCACGTGCAAGCTCTGAGACTACAGATTCCTTTTTTCTTGGATTCTCCAGCAAGTACAAGCACTCCCGCTTGTGTATCTTTAAACTTTTATTGCAGCAATTGAATGATCATCAAGTTCTTGAATCAAATTCTCCTTCTTGATAATCCTAAGTATGTGTGAAGGCAAATACCTCTAGATCTCATAAAAGATTCACACACACAGCAAAAGGAGCTACCTAAAACGTGGCTAGGGTTTCCCTTTTATACTTAGGGCAAAACATAAAACCCTACATGTCATATGGACTTAGGGCTGAGTTGGAAAATTCTGCAGAAAACGTTCTGCCCGAATTTCGATCGGTCGAGCCTAAATCTCGATCGATCGAGTCAGGCAGAATCATGCTATAACTTCTGCAGCAACTCGATTCTAACTTTACATAAAATGCATACACTTTGAACAAGTCTAAATAAGACTATAAAAACTGTTTTGATCATGGTTTACCAACAATATAAATTAGAGTTCTAATATATTAGTTCCTAAGCACTTAGAACCTAACAATTTCTTTGTTATTCCATAAGAAGTGTAAATGTGTAATAATTATCTGTTTGGCATAAGCTTTTACTCTTTTTAGCATATTTGTTTATGTACAACTTTATATGACCACTTTTTTTGTAAAATCGAGCTTGACTTAATATAGTTTGAGACATAAGATAATAATTTTAAATGAAAAAAAATATTTAAATATTAATTAAATAATATTTATTTAACTTTCAATATTAAATTTTTTTTTTCTTAAAAACCAATCTTCTTGCTTTTGAGATGCAAAGTTATTAATTAAATTTTTGTATGTAGGTTTATTAACAGAGAAAATAATAGCAACTAGAAAAACCGAGAGAAAGCATTTTATTGGAAGTATAGAATTTAGGTCAAGGACCTTGAAATAGAGTATTGTAGAGAATCCTACTTGCAGTAATACTTGGTGCTCCACATCGACCCAAGAATCTAGGTTTTGCAACTCTTGTAGGACCTTAAGTCTGTAAAGTTTAGGACTTATGGGCTTTACGTTCTTTCCCTTCGAGGATTTATGCTTAGGTTTTACAACCAATTAATAAGAATTCACTTAAACACTTACACTTGCAAACATTATCTCTTTCCTCTGTTCCTGCAAGAGAACCATTTGTGCACAGATCGGTCCAGTAAAACAATCTAGCCTGGTCACAATGGGATCGAGCCCAGTTCCTTCATTCAACATCTCATATTTTCTTTGGCCTTTCAACAAACCCATTGCTTTATGATAGGCCAAAAACGTATTGACCCCTTATGATGAATTAATTGATTAATTAGCCAAGTTTATTAATTAATCAAATTAACATGCAAACGCGTGGTAGCACAAATAAATTACCAATTTAAACTAAGTGCAGCGGAAATTAAATTGACATGGAGATTTGTTTACGAATGGGGAAAACCAACACGACAAAAACCCCACCGGGTGATTTTCAGGTCACCACTCCTGAAATTCCACTATTATCACAACAAGCGGTTACAAGTAAAGGAATCCTAGTACCTTATACCAACTTACAGTTGAACCCTTATCCCAATACCCAATTGGACTTGTTCTATAGTGACAATTTCTCCTTTTGATGCATGGCTCCTAGTACGTGAATAACCAATTGCACGGATCCCAGTACGCAACTTCAATCACCAACTAGAGAAGGTTGTTGGCTGCAAAGTTCTTCAGTTCATCCCAACGATGAAGATCAAGAAGATGCTTGGTCACAAAACCCTACGGTGCACAAACATAGCAACTTCTTAACAAGAATAATGAACTAGGGCAAAACTCTGTCTCTAGTCACAAATTGCTTAAACAAACTTTGCTCAACACTTGTGCAACTTGTGTCCACTTTGACGGCCCTTAAAATAATCATTTTATATGTCCAGGGTTGTGAGAAAAGAAAGCCCAAACACATAATCACGGATTAGAGTAAAAACAGAACTGAAATTCCGTTTTTCATATCTGTCAAGCTGCTGTCGAGCCACGGGGCTGGAATAGCTCTTCAAGCTCGATAGATGGCTAGCTGTCGAGTTTTAATGACATGCACTTTTCAGACTTGAATCTTGGACAGGCTTACATGGCTTCAACACTTGATCTTGAAACACAGTTTCTTGAAGTATTAAACGCATCCTAAATCTACCCAAATACAAGTAAAGTGCGTTTTGTCAAAGAATTAATCAATTACATAAAATAGTGATATATGTTCTTAACAAGTGAATCACATATGTCCTAACACTCCATATTAGGCTTCGACCTAAGAAACCGTTCAAAAAAGGGCCCCACAATGGTCAAGAGAGCATTATTTAACAGTAATGTAGATTTGGGTGCAGTAGAATCAAGGTTATGAAAACAATGTAAATTATGTAATCGTTGCCTATGGTTTGGCAAAAATAGCATACATAAGTGTTCCACTTTATGTTCTATTTCGAGAGTTTCACATTATGCTCAATTAATTACAGTTTATCACTTTTTTTTTTCTTTATATAATAACCAAAGTTTAAAATCTAAAAAAAATGAGAGATATGGTATACAACTGATTGAGCATAAAATGAAACACTAAGATTGGCACAAAAAATTTCCGTACGATATATAAACACTTTTGAGTGGACGTTAATCTTATCTTTTAACTGCGTATCGATCAATGGAAAACATGGGTCTAGATACTCACCTTCCATGATCTAGTGCACTTTATTGGCCAAACATGAAATGTGACCAATCAGCTTAAGACACATTTGTGTTTAAATTCTTAAAAGTTAGTTAACATATCATTACAAACCAATGGGTTACTCTAATAAAGTTTGCTTTTCTGCAGATATTCCTCATTAGATTTTTGTTGGCAAATGTGGATATAAGTTAAAGTGTATTATTTATTATTCTATTAAATATATTATTTTTATAATTTTCAAAAAAAAAAAGTTAAATTATACACAAGTAACCAAAAAAAAAAAAAAAAGTTCACACACAATTACATTGAATTTGTGAAGGTAAATCACTAAATTATTGACAAGTTATTTTTTTCTTGAAAATGTGTATTATAACTTGTAATTATATATGGGAAAAGTTAATGGCATTTCTTTAAGAGCTATTTTTAAATACTTTTTATTGAAAACGGAAAAAGTAACCGTTTAATTTTTTACAACTTTCTATATTTTTCATAAAAGTGGTATTAAAATTTTTTTAAAATTGTCCACTAACAAATGCCTTAAAAGCACCCGTTAACTAGACCATTAAATATTTTATTATTCCTTAAAGTATCCGTACTTAGATCACTAGTTAACAATAAAATTAATATTGGATAAACATACTTCTTGGGGCCTTTGTTTTCTAATTTCTTCTAGTGTTTCATCCACACATTTGAGTCGCGTGCACTCCAGCTAGTTTAACTTTTTGAAGCTGTCTTCAACCAATGTGAATTTGATAACAATAATTTTAATCAGTACCCATTAATAGAATGGGACTTTTTGGTTTCCAAGATTTGTGAAAAAAAGAAAAAAGAACTCTTTGGTGGAAAATTTGTGGGAAATCAACCTACCAAATATTGGGAGAAAGTGACATGAACTTTTACATGGCCCGCAATCCACAGCACAAGATTACCAGCTTCCAGACATTTATAAATAATGCATCTCCGACAAAGAGAACTGCTAGATTTGAAAGGTTTTCTGATTTTAGAATAGGTATTAGAGTTTAATTAATTTAAAGGTGTTTAGAAAAATCTTGCTCCCTTATTGCTGATCATAATAATTAATTCTTCTTTGGAGGTCGGCACGCCAATGTATTGGACTCTTGACTATATATCTGTATACATAAGAGCCACAAATCTTTTGTATGTTATCTTTGTTTTCATTATGAGTCGAAATGCAATATGACAATTATAAAAGAAAGATGGCAGATAGATACATAAGGCTATGAGAACTAGAAATAACTTATTGAAGAAAAGAGATACATGTTTGGAGTAAACAGATTGGCTGCAAATTGCAACCAACATTATTAAATATTCTCTAACCTCCCTTTTATCTTGTATCATACCCATCATTATATTTTTGGGATGTTGTTAATATTTTGGATTGAAGCACTTAATATACGTCGGAATCAATCTCTCCAAAATTAGGGGTAAGATTGTCTACCAATCACCTATTTTAAACCTCATAAAATTTGAGCATATAACAAATCCTCTATAATATGTAGGAAATGGAATATTTCATTTTTGGTTATAAATGAGGTTTAGACCAATTAAGTGTGCGTTTGCCCAGGGACGAATGCGTGTTTTGCATTTTTTTGGATGGTCCCATGGCACTGTTCATGGACTCGCCAACCCCCAACAAACGCAGCAACAGTGTTTTATGGGTCCCACAGCACTATTCACACTTTTAAAAATTATTTTGCTATAGTGTTTTTAGCAATAAGTTTTCAGTTTTCAGCAAATAAGCAATATCCAAACACACTCTAAGGAGTTGGACCTGCACTAGATGATTGATTTTTCTAGATGAGTTTAGGAATGGCAACGGGGTGGGTTTCCTATTCCCCGCCCCAACCCTACTTCCACTTTAGGGCGGGCCCGCCACACCCAAAATTTTCACATATATAATTTATTAAAAGTTTATTTTGAATGCATTAAATTAAAACTTATAAAACATTTAACAAAAAAAACAAGTTCTAACATTACAAAACATTCTCAAATTATAACAATACAACAATTCAAGTAATAAGAAATACAAAAACAATTCAAATATAGCAATACAACAATTAAAATATATAAACAACATAAATATTAAAACATAAAAGAATAAATTCAATAATACAATATAAAAGATATCATAAATTTAAAGTAAAAAAGCTAAAAATACATATTTATGTCTTATAAAAAAACCTATAAAATTAGTTCTTAAATATAAATGAGGAGGGTGCAGGGGAAACTGTTCACCCCCATTCCCGCTTCAATTGTTATGCGGGGCGTGTAAAACTCATTCATTAAGGGCGAGTGAGGCAAGTATTTGCGGGTGTGGGTTTAAATTGTCATCCTTAATTGAATTGCCTGTATTCCTTCTTTAATTAGTGTGGTGTAAGTGTTTGCAGCCTTATCTCCTACCTATTGTTTTAGGAGTTTAAGTACTAATTGTATATTTGTATACTATACTTATCTAATCTTAACAGCTAATTTTATATATATATATATATATATATATATATATATATATATAGGGTTGGGTTCAAATTACACTTGATATAATTTTAAGCAATGTTACACCACTTACTATTTTTTAATTTGATGCGTGTTAAGGACATATTTTTATGTAATTGGCATATCCTTTGACAAAACATATTTTACTTGTATTTGGGTTACTTGTATTTGGGTAAATCCAAGTAGGTTTAAGATGATTATTACAAGTGGTTATATTGATGACACGAAGATTACTCAAGAACTACTCAAGAAAAGTGCAATCTGCAAGTCTCGATACCTCCTCGACAGAAGCTCGATTTGTCGAGATTCATTAAAGGTCGACATATGTCTCGATCTATCAAGCTTATAGGATTCAGACTATAGCCAGCAACGTTTTTATTCTAAAAAGCTATTTGTTTATGGGTTTGTATAATTCTTATTGGACTAGGAAAGCCCAAGGTTTGTGTATACCTATTTGGAATAGGAGAGCCCATTGAGCTCCTATTTAAATAATGAGGTGGAAAAAGAAAAACCTAACCCTAGAGAGCTTCATAAGATTTTCTTTTTTAAACCCTAGCCTTCTCCTATAGAAGAAAGAGTTCTTGTTGCGTTTCTTGTACGCCTTTGGGTTATGTAACCAAGCAAAGTCTCTCACACCACCATTGAAGATCTTATTGGTGTTTCTATGTGTAGCTGTTGTAAATCAACTACAACAATCAAAGGGTTGCTGTGGAGCTAGTCACGTACTAGGGTCTGTGCATCATTGGTTAGTCACGTACTGGGAGTCGTTTATTGAACGGAGAGATTGCCGCTACATCACAAGTCTAATTGGGTATTGGGGTAAGGGTTCAACTGTAGGTTGGTATTAGATACTGGGATTCCTTTTACTTGTAATCGCTTGTTTTGATAATAGTGGATTCTCGAGAATGGTGACCTTAAATTCACTCGGTAGGGTTTTTCCTCGGTGGTTTTCCCCATTCGTAAATAAATTACTTGTGTCAAATTTATTTTCTACTGCATTTAACTTAGTTGGTGGTTTTTGTGCTACCATGCTTATTGCATGTAATTGAATCTAATTAATTTCACTTGGTTAATTAATTTGATTAAGTTACCAAAGGGGTCAATATAATTTTGGTCAATCAATGTGAATTTTGACAAATCCACCGTTAGCTAGATTATATTATCTTTGTATATTCTCCATTCTTTCAAGATTTTAAGGTGATCAAATATCAATAGTCATGTCATCAATTAATTGTTTAAATTCAAGTTTTTGTAATTTGAAATAATGCATAAAAGATGAGTTTATGCATCGAATGATAAATTACATCTGATTGGCATGAAAATTGGCATGCATATTAAGAATATATAGAATATGTAATTCAACGAGTGAATTTTTAAAATATGAATTAAATAATAAGTTATTGAGTGGTGTAACATTACTTAGAGTTACACTAGGTGTAACTTGAACCCAACTTTGATCACCTTGAAAATTTGCAAACATGGAAAATATATGAAAATAATGTAATCTAAATGTAGATTTGTCAAAATTCACATTCAATTAAAAAATATTGAGTGGTGTAACATTGCTTAAAGTTACACCAGGTGTAACTTGAACAATTAAAAAATATTGAGTGGTGTAACATTGCTTAAAGTTACACCAGGTGTAACTTGAATTCAGCTCATATATATATATATATATATATATATATATATATATATGTAATACCCTAAGATTAAGTATGATACTTAAAAAAAAAAAGAAAAATTCAAGACTGAGAGAGATAGTAATGAAGCATCATGATTCATCCACAAGTAGCTTTACTAGATGAAAAATAGTCTCATCCAAAAAGAAAAATAAATAAATGCTTCTTTCGTAATCCATTTTGGGATGTCCAAAATATAGTCTTCTTATTTTGAAAATTCACTCATGATTCGTCCACTCAATATGTATATATATTTTGAAAATCTTACTGTTGAATTACATGTCCTATATGTTCTTAACAATCATGCCAATTTTCATGTCAATTGGATGTTATTTACTATTTGATCCATAAACTCATCTTTTATACATTATTTTAAACTATAAAAACTTAAATTTCAAAATTCATTGATAACATGGCTATTAATCTTTGATCACTTTGAAATTTTGCAAGCATAGAGAATATACAAAAATAATGTAATCTAATGGTAGATTTGCCAAAATTTGCATCTAATTAAAAAATATTGAGTGGTGTAACATTATTTAAAGTTACACTAGGTGTAACTTGAACTCCACCTATATATATATATAATACCCTAAGATTAAGTATGATACATAAAAAAAAAAATCAAGGCTAAGAGAGATAGTATTGAAGCATCATGATTCATCCACAAGTAGCTTTACTAGATGAAAAATAGTCTCATCCAAAAAGAAAAATAAATAAATGCTTCTTCTATAATCCATTTTGGGATGTCCTAAATATAGTCTTCTTAGAAAAATCAATAAATAAATTTCTCAGTCAAAATTAATGAAGATGATTTTGAAAACTTGTACTTTTTAAATTAAAAGAAGGGTTTAGCTTACAACCAGTGCTTTTTTAACTGGAATCTCATTTTATTTTAATGAGAAACTGTCACATCACCCACTAACTAAATAGAAGATGGAGATTAAAACCCACTACTACTTATCATTGTTATTTAAAATAAAAGGAAATGTCCAGTTAAAAAAAGTACTGAACGTAAGCCAAATTCTTAAAAGAAAACATATGCATTAAACTTCCCTTAAAAATTTGAATTTTTTATACCAGACTAATAATATGGGAGGGTGGAGGTCATAAGTGAGTGTGCCCTTTCATTCAATTAAGTGGTGATTTAATCTTCTTATTACCCTGTAGCAGGCTCATTAATCATCACTACTGTGATTCTCATAGTCATCATTGTCATCAAATAATGGCATAGGTGATTAAGAGGAACACATAATTAGGTATGTACTAGGGCGGCCTGTGGATCCCATCTTACACACAAGCAGAGAATAAATAAAGGCATATGCCCACTTATATGTCCCTACATTGGAAGAAAAAGCATGAGATCCACCATTTTCAATAAACCAGAAGTATGAAACCTTTGAAATCACGACTCTCCTTAAACTAATTTTTGTACCCTCCAACAGGGGGTGGTTTTGCTCCTACCTGGGATCACCAAGACAAACTTAATTGATTGTTCAATCAACGTCACCTATTTGAGCATAATTATCTTATAAGCACTAGGTATTTGTGGTCCATTAGACTAAAAGCATAAGAATTTATGTTTCTTTTGACACATGATGACCAGCCTAGGATTAAAAAAATTATGTTACTACTTTTAGTACACATGCAATGTAAAGGAGAATGTGCTTCACAAATCTTCCTCCAGTGAAATATAATTTAAAAAAAATTCAATTTTAAAATGGGTTAGGATGGTGGATGATCGATGATTTGCCAGTGTGCTTTCATCTAGGGCTTTCGAACCCTAGGTTGTTCAAACTCATTGATGCAGCACTGGTTTGTAATTCTTTATTGGAACTTGGCCATACAATCATGGCCTCCTCATGGCAAAGCCTGAGGTCATGGTGAACCTCATTTGCAACTCAATTGATTGTCCAATTTTATATTTTTGCTACAAGTTGCCCTAGGAGTTAGCCTATATGTACTTTTCCTTGGTTCATTGGTATAATTTTGATAGTTAAAAAAAAAAAAAAAAAAAAGTGATTGGTGATGATTGTGATTGGTGTCATATCAATAACATACACAATAATTTTTTTTTTTAATTACTTTTTAAAAAAACAAAAGTTAATAAATCAATTTGTGAAATCTCTATGTATTGTAAAATTGGTACCAACTACATGGCAAGACTCTTATTTATGTGCCATTGTGCATATAGAATGAGAGATTAATTTCCTTTCAAAAAAAATCCTACTTGGAGGCGAAGATGTACAAGCAATAGATCACTCACAATCAGTTAGTACATAAGTCAGTAGAACATAGATTTAGAAGTTACTAAGAAATCAATTCAATATAATGCATATTATTTTACCTAAAATGTTCCTTTCCTTTTTCTTTTCATGGCACTTCTCCCTAATATTAGTTTAACTTAAAATTTATAGACTAGAATCAAGGGCCTTTTGGTTTAGTAGCATTATATGCTCTTTAGTAGCATATAATGCTCTCTTTTACGAGGATAATTAGGATTTGAATCATGAATAAAAAAAAATGTAAGCCAGGCATGCCAGAAAAGCTTAAATTGAAGCCAATAAGCATTCAATTGTATAATCTCAAAAGCAACTATAGTGCTTTAATATTTGACTCCTTTTTGACTAGCATATATAAAGTGGTGGAGACATGGGGTTTAAAGGCCAAATCCCACGATTGGTGATTGATCCAAGGAATAATCACTCTAATTTCAAGATCATCGTCTTGTTAGCTATACTGCTTGCAACCTATAAGATTAGTCCTAGAATTAAAAAAAAAAAAAAATTAAAGATATGTAACTTTTTTTTGTAACCTTTTGCATCCAATGCCTATCCTTTGGTATATATTCATATTATACAATTTATAATGGTCAAACAGTACAAGATTTATGGACATCGTAATTACCCTAGACGACATGGTTAATGCCATAACAAATGAATTAAAATTGATCAATGAAGACCCATTGTGTTGTTTTTGGTTTTTCTCTTGGCTGCTTGTGCCAAGTTCTCCAGGTCATCTGACGTATACACATTTTCTTTGAGTTATTTATAAAATTTCTATGGATCTACCTCAAAAAAAAAAAAAAAAAAAAAAAAATCGAATGAGGACCCAATGTACCAATATATTAGATGCCCCATTGGATCAGTACTACCTATTATAGGGAATATGGACACCCATTGTATGGATATGCCATTTACAGACATGATTTTTCAGCCTATAAGAGGTGGCCAAAAACAGATTCTTGCATTCTCTGCATGTGTGTCTTTCAAGTAATGCGAAGATTTTGGAGAGAGGAAAGGAATATAGGGGTGGGTGACTGAGAAATAGTTAAAAGAAAGTCCAAGCCAACTTGCATTGATGTAGATAAAAATAAGAAAAATATATTAATTTGGATATTCAAGTCCCATATGCACCCTTCTTTACAGGCCATGAGAAAAAGGAGCAAAGCTTTTCACAAGCACAACTCCCAAAAATATATTCTTGGCAAGGATTTGGATCCCCACAAGAGTGAGCCATGATCATTGTTTGGCCTAGGTTCTTATTCCTCAATCATTTAAAGATTTTCCCTAAGATGATCAAATCAAAGTAAGGCCAAAAATTTTAGTTTATAGTCATGACTCAAAACCCTTAGTTAAAGAATCTTTGTAAATTTGGTATGAGATTTTCTAGGACCACACACAACTTTTGTTATAATTTTGTTAAAGTTATCGACTGCAAATAGTGAATAATCATTTTCACACCTGGACTCATTATTCTTTCTTCACACTACTCGTAGTAGATCAAATCAAAATTATGGCAAAAGTAGTGGCACATTCAAAAGGTTACGCAGGAGGAAAAAGGCACACCAAGCATGAAAGAATAAAGATGGAATGGAAAAGAGGGAAAGAGGATTTGAAACTTTGATTATGATTACAATCAATGGATGTGTTTGTGAAATTGATAATATTAAAGAGATTTCACAAAGTGGAAGACTAGTGTGTAAGAGTTTATATAGTAGAACTCTCCCAGTTACAACAGTTGCTTGGAAAACATGCAATCAACTTCACCTAACAGATCTCCAATACTCAGTTTAAAATTAGATTAGAGGATATCACTTAATTAGTATTTAAATACTTTGAGATTAGATCGAATCATGGATATTAGTAATTCATTACTGCTTTTCTTATTCTTTACTTGTGCTTAGTGTGAATTCACACGTTCACATTTCCATCCATCCAAATTTCATTCCTACTGAGCAATGCAGTTGGTGAGTATTGACTACTAACTCTAAACTTTCTTGGAGCCAATATTTTTAGCTAAATTGAGTATTACTTAGTTTGAATGATATTTCTCCTTTTCTTATTTCTTTCATTTTTCCTCTTGCTGTTGTCCATTTTTATTGTTAAATCATGTGCATTTGCATGTGCTTGTACCATATGGAAAATGGTTTAGAACAATGTTATTGAGTTGTTTACATATATATATATATATATATATATATATATATATCAACATGGCTGATTTTAATATTTCAATTGGATAAATTATCAATTATCCTTAAGCCTTAAACTTTTTAAAAATTGTAAATTTAATTTAGTAGCACCTACTTTGATATCATTATAAATTACTAATTCTTTAAAAAAAATTAAACTACATTGTAACTTTAATTTTTTAATACATATTCTAATGGTTTGGACTTGAGCTAAGATGTTTGCGACAGAAATTAATATGGCATTTCTTCAAGCAAGTAAATTGGGCTATTAAAGGTGCATGCATGTCACTGAAGCAACCACTGTGACAAGATCATTCACCAAAAATGACAATAAGCACCACCTCCTCCAATAATATTGTTCATCTCAGCATTATTTTTTTCGACTAAAACTAACATTGCTATATATGGTCATTCTTGCCTACAATGTAGGCATGAAGAAAAAAAACTTGGCTCCAAGTAAAATATAAAAAATCAGACTAAAAAACAAAAATTCAAAATAATTTGAATGAAAAGGGTTCCAATTACTTGAATCAGTAGGATCTCAGTAGCAAATATCACTAAAATTTAATGGAGTTATGCATAAGTAAGAAGAAGCAAAATTGAAAGGGCAACCAGGTAATGCATTGATTTATGGTAAAACTGTTTACAAGGGCATGAAATTTAAAGTTCCATGCCAACATAGATAATATAGAACCATCCGTAAACACCTTTTAACGAAAAACACTAAAAACATTTCAAGCTAATACCAGAAACCCTACACAAAACCCAAAACCAAAATTATGCAGATAAGAGAACATAAAAAGTAAACTATCTTATTAGGTCCTCTCCATAGAGTGACTGCAAAAACATGGATATGACATCATGCTGATAATTAATAGCAAACCCGCCATCAAATTCATTAATTTCAAGCAACCCTAGGAACTGCCTTGCAGACCAAGGAGTTCTTCATCTCCAGTGAAAGTTTCAGGCACTCAGAAACGTTAACACTGCAATGCTCAGAAGGAATCCATTTGAAGCTTTGGAGTAATTGTGCAAGCCAGAGCTGAACAGTGGCTATTCCCATGGCCTTACCAGGACAGACCCTTCTTCCAGAACCAAATGGAGCCAACCTAAGATCAGACCCCATAATAGCTACATCTTCTTTCATAAACCTCTCTGGCTTGAATTCATTGGGCTCAGACCAGACTTGCTCATCATGAGTGATTGCCCACATGTTCACCATGGCAGTTGTGCCTGCTGGGATAAAATTTTGGCCTATGTGGGTGTCATGGATGGCAAGCCTAGCCCAAGAGAGCAAGGGACCCGGTGGGTGCATTCTTAATGTTTCTTTTACTATGGCATGAAGATAAGGGAGGTTGGGGAGGTCAGAATCTGAGACTAATCGAGATGTTCCAACCACCGTATCGATTTCTGCTTGGGCTTGGGCTTGGATATCTGGGTGCAGTACCATCCTTGCAAGAATCCACTCTAGGAGGATTGCCACTGTGTCAGTCCCTCTGAATATCATTTCCTGAAGATTTAAGAATATTATTAGTTGGATTTTTTTAGTTGGAATTTCACATTAAAAACAAAAGGGATTGGTGGTTGTATGGAGAAAAAATTGAAGAAAGAAGAAGCATGAGAAACAAGACAAGAAAAGGGAATAGGAGACCACACCAATGTTATCAAGAAGAGAAAAAAGGAAAAAAAAATATATTCATATTCTCAATATCATTATTGGATACCTAAAAAGAACAATCTCGTACTTATTCAAGCATTTATAAAACATGCAATTCTCTCAGGAAACAAACAAAACTGAAAAGATGGAAAACCAAAGCATAAGGAACCAAGTCGATGCATCAATCAAACAAAGCTGCAAACAGTACATATTCCCAAATAAAGTTGAGATTGATTGACTAGGGGAATTAGGATAGCAAAATTTTCGCGTTAATCTGTAAACTTAAACTCGAAGCATTTACCTAAGTGGTTTGCATGGTAAAGAAAATAACTGAAAAGACAAGAAAATGAGCAAGAGTAGAACCTTATTATAGTTACTCTTACAAAAACTTGACCTATCATACAAGTTTAATTAAAATGACTTTTAAATATAATCAATGGTTAGCAAAACTTACCCATAAAACAGCAATCATATCAGAGTCACTGAGCCTATTCTCTTTCTCCAAATCAAGCAACACATCAACAAAATCACCTGAGCTCTCATCACCACCATCCCCAACCCCAACTACTATTTCATTATTCTCAACCCTCTTTGCCCTATGCTCCTCTATAATCCTCCCAACAAAAACATTCACTTTTGCCACTAAATTCCTACATCTTTTCCTCACTCCTTGCAAATCCAACCAACCCAAAAGAGGAAAGTGATCACTCCAATTGAACACCCCTAGCAACTCATACCCTTCACTCACCAAACTCTCAAGCTCACACCCATGATTTTTTCCACTCACTTTATCACCAAACTCATAACTCCTTCCAAACACACTCATCATAACATTGTTCAATGACCCAAAATGCAACACTTTCCTTACCTCAACCTCACCATTCCCTTTCATCAAGACTTTTATCTCATCCACCATGTTCAGCCCGATTCTTCTCCGAAACTCACCAAAATGAGCAATTCTCTTGGGACTGAACAAATAGGTGGCTGAGATTCTCCTCAGGTTCCTCCAGTACTCCCCAAACGGAGCAAATCCCATTGCCTTATGGAAGAGAAGCTCATAAGCTGACTCCTTAACAGGTCTATCAGCAAAATCCGAGCTGTTCAAAATCTCTTTAGCTGTGTCTGGGTGGCTAGAGATAATGAACCGAGTGAACCCCACTGAGAATGCCATCAATGACTTGGCCTTAAAAGTCTCAGCAAGGTTACTGAGAACTCTATGAGTCAAAGAGCCAGTGAAGGCGAAAACCAAGCCAAGAAGTGGCAAACCAGAGGGGCCAGCAATGGCGGTTCGAGTTTGAACCACATGGACTCGGGTTTTTGATAAAGCCCAAGCGAGACCACCGGGTGAGAGCCAGAAAGCAAACACAGATATAAACATTAAGACACATAGGAAAGCCTTGAAGCTAAGGATTGTTGAAAATCCAGGTTGCAGAAAGAAGAGATAGTAACAGTAGTGTTCAAATGACATGTTGGTTGGATTTTTTTTTCTTTGTTTTACGTTTGGTTGCCAAGAAAATGAGAGAAAATAACAAACACAAAAAACAGAAACCGGTTTTGGAGAATAAGAATAGGAACGCACTGAAACACAAAGGAGAGAGAGAGAGCTGACAAGTTGTGAAATGAGAGAGTGTGGGAGAATGGTATTTATAGAGCAGGGATGGTGGTGAGGTTTAGAAATATTAGAATATGAAAATGTTCAACCTATCATAAATTTTAGCATAAAAGAATGGTGATTGGTCAATTTCATTCATATAATTTCAATCATATAATTAATAAATGTTTAAATCATTTATTTCATTCATATAATTTCAATCATATAATAAATAAATGTTTAAATCATTTTTTTTATTAAAGAGATTGTTACACATTACAATTTATATAATAAAATTATAGTATCTTTAGTATCGCTCATTAAAAAAACTTTTAATTATTATAAAAAGGTTCAAATTTATTTAAATAATTAATTTAATTGATAACATTTCAACATAATTGGTTACACTTAAACACATAATAAATAAATGTTTTTAGAAAAATAATATTTGTAGTATTTTAAGCATTATTTTTATCTTAATTAATATTTTATAATTGACTTATAAAATATGTTGTGATTGATATATTAGTTTATAAAATTTATGGAGTAAAATTTGTACATCTAAGATGGCTAAATAAATTAAGAATTTATCTCTAATAAAAATATTAAAATAAATTAGAATTAACCGTGGTAAAAAATGGGGTTTAGTTTTTCACTATTAATTTTTAATTACCAGGATAAGTTTGGAAGATACAGTTCTTTCTTAAGGGTGAAGAATCAACTTTGGTAATTGGGATGTCTCTTTCTGCTAAAACTACGATTCTGCCCATTATTCAACTTCATATCTTTCTGCTTTCTTCTTTCGTCAAAAGGACTTAGCCATAAGCTTCTTTTCAGGCCCTAATGGCTAATAGCGTTCAACCACATTTCACCTTACATTGGACTTAAAACTGGTTCGTGGTCACCACGTGGATCTTACAATAAAAATTGTACTTTTTTTTTTTTTTTAATTCTTGAAAAAAACAATATATATATATATATATATATATATAAATAAAGATATTAATAATAATATAACATGAAACTCTCTCAAAAAAGAAAAAAAAGAAAAGAAAAAAAGTTACATATATATGTGACAATATATCACATCCTATAATTTCAAAGCCACTGTAATCTGAACCTTCATTGAAATTAAGTTTATGCTCGATAAACTTATAAAAAATTTTATTTTAAAAAAAAAGTTTATGCTCAATAAAACCTTTAGTATCATTTAACACGAGTAAGTTATTTGCAAACATTTTAAAAGCCACACAAAACATCATGCGATTTAATTTGCAGAAATTTTGGTGCAGTGTGCTTTACATGACTTTCCGTTATTTTAAGTTAGTTTACGTGACTTTGCGTTGCTTTAAGTTAACAGAAATTTGTTTCCCAAAAAAAAAAAAAAAAAAAAAGTTAACAAAAATTTATGTGGCCTTGTGTTCAAAACCTCTAGAGACTATCTTGACCCAAAGAAATAGTCAAACATTGAAAGAATTCTAGACACCCTCATGGAAAAGAAAAGAGAAAATAAAGTTAGCATAGACTTATTTGGAGTTCAGAATGCTTTGAATGGATCAAATAGACATTGTCCTTGAGAAATTAAAATTTTAGGGTTTATTTTGATACTTAAGTCAAATTGTATGAGATTTATTATATTTATTATGTAAATATAATGGATACCAGCAACTAAATTAATACACTTAATTTTAGTAATTTCGTACTAGAACCGTTATTTTTAATTGTAATTATTCAATAAAATAATAGGATCTTCTCCATTTGTTTTTAACATAGAGGCATCTCATAATGAGATGGTTTATTTTATTTATTTATTTATTTTTATTTTTTTTTATGAATATAAAAGTATACATACTTTTTATCATTTAAAATAAGATACTGTTTTTGATGAATTAATATTTTAAATGATATGTGTGGGGCCCGAAATCTGAGGTCCCAGCCCACTTTGTATTAAGGGCCCAAATCCCAAGCCGAGGAGCCCTACTATCAAGGACGCGGAATGGAAACTCCTCGAAGGCACAAGGATGTGGCCGAGGACGACTTTACATCCAACATCTCACAAAAACGCCTGAAGAAAAGGACAGACTTAGTACAAAAGCAGCACGAGGGAGAAGGCTGCCAACACCTTAATGTGGAGCCCATCGCCTGACAAACCCATACTCATACCATGCTATCCAGCTTTTCCCAACCACTCTGATGTGAGGATTGACAAGACGCGTAACCACCCCGACCAAGGAGAAACGGACACGTAGGTGAAGAATGGGAAGGAAATACTAGTATAAAAGGGAAGCTCGTAGCATTGACAAAGGGATCGGCCCAGGAACCAGGAGAAAGGAGAAGAAGGAACTCATAAAGAAGAGGGATGACAAGGACGAGACACTCCTCGGACTAATTCCGAGGAGATGGATCCTCACACCATATCCGTGTAAGGCTTAGCCATACAGGCCAAACCCACCTTCATATGGGCTTCCATGAAAATCCTGACCGAACCGTCGCCCAACGACCAAAGTCTAGCGTTTCCAAACCCACTCTCTACAAATTGTATTGTTCGGTCCCTTTTACATACGAGCCCATCCTTGGGTCGTTAAAAATTGTGTCCCTACAATTGGCGCCGTCTGTGGGAAGGCTTGCGCGTTGGCGCAGGTGGCGGTGGAGTCAACTCTCTAGCAAGCAGAGGTTCGCGGAGTTTCCTCCGTCTCCAGCGACATGCAGTTGTTGCTTTGACATAAACTTCTGCTAGGGGCTGCGCCTCGCAGTGACAACGGCGCGGACAACTCTAGGGGCTTCTGGCCTCAAGCCGGCTTTCCCCGCCCTGGTCTAGGGGCTTACGTTCGAAAATAAATAAGTAAAAAAAAAGAAATCTTACAAGTTTTGGACAGAACCAAGGCCTTGCATGGTCCTCGGACTCAAGCCTATGGGGAAAACAAGTACAAAAAAGAAATCTTATAAGTTTTGGACAGAACCAAGGCCTTGCATGGTCCTCGGACTCAAGCCTATGGGGAAACCAAGTACAAAAAAGAAATCTCATAAGTTTTGGACAGAACCAAGGCCTTGCATGGTCCTCGGACTCAAGCCTATGGGGAAACCAAGTACAAAAAAGAAATCTTATAAGTTTTGGACAGAACCAAGGCCTTGCATGGTCCTCGGACTCAAGCCTATGGGGAAACCAAGTACAAAAAAGAAATCTCACAAGTTTTGGACAGAACCAAGGCCTTGCATGGTCCTCGGACTCAAGCCTATGGGGAAACCAAGTACAAAAAAAAGAAATCTCACAAGTTTTGGACAGAACCAAGGCCTTGCATGGTCCTCGGACTCAAGCCTATGGGGAAACCAAGTACAAAAAAAAAAGAAATCTTATAAGTTTTGGACAGAACCAAGGCCTTGCATGGTCCTCGGACTCAAGCCTATGGGGAAACCAAGTACAAAAAAGAAATCTTATAAGTTTTGGACAGAACCAAGGCCTTGCATGGTCCTCGGACTCAAGCCTATGGGGAAACCAAGTACAAAAAAGAAATCTCACAAGTTTTGGACAGAACCAAGGCCTTGCATGGTCCTCGGACTCAAGCCTATGGGGAAACCAAGTACAAAAAAAAAGAAATCTCACAAGTTTTGGACAGAACCAAGGCCTTGCATGGTCCTCGGACTCAAGCCTATGGGGAAACCAAGTACAAAAAAGAAATCTCACAAGTTTTGGACAGAACCAAGGCCTTGCATGGTCCTCGGACTCAAGCCTATGGGGAAACCAACTACTTAAAAGAAACTGTTACATGAACCTTAAAATCCATCCGAGGAGAACTCCCCGTTAACAGTTGGGTTAATCCCTAAACTGCACGGATTCCCCAGTCTACCCTCGGATCCCCGATACCAAAGGGATTGATGTAATATAATGCAATATATTACCCAAAAACACAATCGAAGTCCCTCGCTACTCGGCTACCCTCTCGGACGAATTATTCAGAGTTCATCGTTCTCGGACATTTGTTTTGCATGCATCGCTCAGTGCTCAGCCATTACTCCGGTTAGTTTCAAGAGTTTAATTTATTGAGAATTACCATTGTGATACTTGATAACATCGATAAGTTTAAACTAGTAGAAATTGATTTTAAGGCATTTTTCTGTTCCAAGTATTATCAAAGACGAGCGTATATTTAATGTTCATGCCCTAAGTAGTTGTTGCAGAAAAGAAAAGTATTTAGAAAGAAACAAACTCATCTTTTATTAAGACAAAGAAATAGTACAGTGTACAATGAAAAGTTGAAATAAGCTTATACTAAAGCTAACTACGTGAGTAAAAAGAAAAAATACAAGAGAATGAAGGTAAAGCCGAAGAAAAAGCACAGAAGAGAGGTTGGCTGCCGTTCCGAGGAGTTGTGTAAGAAAACCATTCCTCAATGCTTTTACATGCCCATAACTCGGGCAGCCAAAGAACCCAACGTGGGGCTTGCACCGTTGAAGAAAAGGTGCAGAGAGCACCTGGCTATGGGCTAGCGCCGCTGAAGAAAAGGTGCAGGGAACCCAACTTGAGGCCCGCACCGTCGAAGAAAAGGTGCAGGCAGCCGGAAGTTGATGGGCCTCCACGGAACCACGCCTGCGATATAGCAGACGGCGCTGATGGCGGAAATTCTTTCTTCTGACATACCAAAAATCTGGCATGACCAGAACCTGCTTCGGATTTTGACTAAAAGTGGGAGGAATACCATCTTCCCCCTGTCAAAACGGGGGGCTGGCTTGAATCTGTGCCATCCTTGTCCGTACCATATCATCTTAAGGATTCGGTGCCTCCGAAGCGTGCGGAGACCTTTCATCCTCATCCACGCCTCAAACATCTTGCTTTGAGGCAGAGTGGCACTAGAAATGGAGATTGTGAATATGAAAGAAGAAGTATGATTCTGAAGGGGACAGGAGAGTTCATGTGCAGGTGGAGTGACTCCCTACCCTATTTATACACAGAAGTAAACCGGTGGCACTTAATTCATGCAAATTTCCAAGGAATGTTACGGACAAAGCAGACTCGGCTCAATTTCCAACCTCATCCTCAGCCGTAGGATCTGAAGATCCTCGTGAAGGCGCGCCTCGAGTACCGAAATGTCAGAGGACCCCGCGTGAGCGAAAAATAAAGGAGTGGCCCTTATCTTGACACGCCTCCCATGTAAATGAAAAAATACAAATAATAGTGGAGTACTGGATTTGAGCGAGCCATAATGTGGGCCTAACGTCACCCAAAACCCCCCTCCCCAACTAAAAAGTCGGGCAGCAGGATTTTGAGGGGCTATTGTGGGGCCCGAAATCTGAGGTCCCAGCCCACTTTGTATTAAGGGCCCAAAGCCCAAGCCGAGGAGCCCTACTGTCAAGGACGCGGAATGGAAACTCCTCGAAGGCACAAGGATGTGGCCGAGGACGACTTTACATCCAACATCTCACAAAAACGCCTGAAGAAAAGGACAGACTTAGTACAAAAGCAGCACGAGGGAGAAGGCTGCCAACACCTTAATGTGGAGCCCATCGCCTGACAAACCCATACTCATACCATGCTATCCAGCTTTTCCCAACCACTCTGATGTGAGGATTGACAAGACGCGTAACCACCCCGACCAAGGAGAAACGGACACGTAGGTGAAGAATGGGAAGGAAATACTAGTATAAAAGGGAAGCTCGTAGCATTGACAAAGGGATCGGCCCAGGAACCAGGAGAAAGGAGAAGAAGGAACTCATAAAGAAGAGGGATGACAAGGACGAGACACTCCTCGGACTAATTCCGAGGAGATGGATCCTCACACCATATCCGTGTAAGGCTTAGCCATACAGGCCAAACCCACCTTCATATGGGCTTCCATGAAAATCCTGACCGAACCGTCGCCCAACGACCAAAGTCCAGCCTTTCCAAACCCACTCTCTACAAATTGTATTGTTCGGTCCCTTTTACATACGAGCCCATCCTTGGGTCGTTAAAAATTGTGTCCCTACAATATGATATTAAATATGCCCTTTCTTTTAAAGCAAGTAGAGTAATATTGATATTTTAGAACAGTCCAAAGAGGCATTTGCCAAATTTAAACAATTTTAATGATTTTAAAAGAGTAATTGACCTCTAAATAAATAATAAAAGGCCAAAACACTAGTTCCACCAAGTCATAAGAATGCCCAACCTCTAATGAAAGAGGAAAAAGCCATGAGATAGGCTTGATTAGGTCATAAGAATGACTGGCGTCTGAAGAAGGAAAATAAAGGCCATGAGATTGGCTTGATCAACTCTTAAGGGTGAACAACCTCTAAACAAAGAAGATGATCAAGACACTTGAATGGCCTACATGAGACTGGCTCGACTAAAAGACTAAGTATTACCAAATTTTTCTAAGATAGAAGACTTACAACAAGCATAAAATCAATACAATATCACTTCCTTAGTTAAGAAATGAGTACTCATGGCCATAACACTTATGAAGGGTGTTTATAGTCGGATCAAGTTGGGTTTGTGCTCAACTTGTACTTGACCCAATCAAATTGGGTGGAGGAGAAAGAAACTCATCGTTGACTGTTAAGGAACAATGGTTTGAACAAATTGAGTTATTCATAGGTGGCGGCCAGATTTGGAGGACACTAGCTAATAGTAAGGAAAGGCGGAGATAGAGGATCTTCGTCAGATCTTAAGGAGATCTCACCAGATCCAATAGAGATGTCACTAGATTGGAAGTTCTCGCCAAATTTGACTAAGATCAGTTGGATCTGGTAGATCTCCACTGGATTTGGTGATAAGCTTCACGAATTTTTTGCTGTTGCCGATCAAATGAGACTTTTCTAATTTTGAAGGATAAAACCCACCACTCGCCCCCCATTGCTGGATTTTGAAGGATAAAACCCATCATCGACCATCATAGACATCGACTTAGTCGATTTTGATTTAGGCCCGATCAAATCCGTCAGGTGGATCACTTTGCTCGGGTTTGTGGACAACCCTACCACTTACCTTGTAAAACATTGCCATATAAGCACAATAGCTGAAAATTTTTGTTGGGTTAAGATAGCTTGACCCTGGTTAATTAATTAAATTACCCAAATTGATTAATTAAGTTCAATTGCATGCAAAATATGAAGGTACCAACAAATCACCAAAAATACTAAGTGCAGCGGAAAATAAATTGAACACTGTGATTTGTTGACAAATGAAGAAAACCTCACAAAGCAAAAACCCCACCGAGTGATTTTAAGGTCACCATTCCAAAAAATTCACTAATCAACAATCAAATGGTTACAAGTATAAGGAATCTTACCAATTACTTGGCCTATCCCGAAATACTAACCTACAGTTGAACCTTTACTCCATGACCCAATTGGACTTGATCTTGTAGTAGCATTTTTTCCTTTGATGCACAAACCTCCAATTTATGACTAACCCTTTGCACGGATCCCAATATGTGACTAACTCCAACAACTTAAACAGATGTTGCTGGTTGCAAAGTTCTTCACTTCATTAACAATGAAGATCAGGAAGCACTCTGTTACAAAACCCAATGGCGTACAAACGCAATAGCTTCACATAGAGAAAAATAAATCTCTTGGTCTTTATATTCGTGTGTGATGACTCTTAAAATAAGCCTTATATATGTTTAGGGTTGTGAGAAAAGAAACCCCAAACAAATATACAAGGCTGGGCCGAATTTCAGATCTAGAAATTCTGAAATCGTAATTCTCGATAGATTGAGCTACTGTCGAGCTATCTATCAAGCTCCACATTAAGTCTCGATAGCAGGCATCTGTCGAGTTATCTATCGAGACTTAATGAATAACTTTTCTTCACTTGTTTCTTGGACTAATCTTCATGTCTTTAATACTTGACTTGAACAACGTGTTTCTTGAAGTACTAAACCTATCTTAGATCTACCCAATTACAAGTAAAGTGCATTTTGTCAAAGGATTAGCCAATTACAATAAAATATGACCCTAACAATTTTGCTAAAATATCTATCAAATGTAATAAATGCAACTCCTCCATTTTCGAGATCAACTAGACAGTGAAAAGAAAAAGACCCTTGACTAATCAAATTCAATGTTAACTATTGTGTTTTGTTACGCTTAGACAGTTCCATTCAAGTTAGTTAACCGGTACAGATCACCCCCTATTCCATCTTGTTATAAATTCTAGTCCATTCCGGCCGTTTCAATCAATTATACTAAATTTCACCTAGTATGGTAATTTGGCAAGTATACCCTTATTGAGAACTCCTTTGACTTGGGCATCAGGTCTTAAGTTGATACCACACTGGTGTCTCCAAGTTCTTTCTATTTTTTACAAGTGTTCATCTTATAAATCTATAGCATGTAATACACTGCTTCATCACAATACAATATTAAGGTTTTCTCCATTTATTTATAACAGAAAGGCATTTCCCATGATGTGATGATTTAAATTTTTTTTTTTTATGCATCTAACATTGTGCATATTTTCTATGAAATAAAATTAGATATTGTTCTTTATTTTATGAACTTTGATTTTAAATGATGTGACACTGAATATATCTTTAATTCACGTAATATGATACTTCTCCATTTTCAAGATCAACTAGATAATGAAAAGATAAAAGACCCTTGACTTATCAAATTCAATTTTAGAAATTGTGTTCCATTCTGCTCATAATAGTAAAAAAAAAAAAAAAAAAAAAAAAAATCCATTCAATTTAGTTAACCGGTATGAATCACCCCTCCCTCCCCCCCCCCCCCCCCCCCAAAATTCTATCTTGTTGTAAATTCTAGCTTATTGACCATTTCAATCAATTCCACTAAATTGCACATGGTATGGTGATTTTGGCCAATATGCCCTCCCCCCCCCCCCCCCCCCTCCTCTTCCATTCTATCTCGTTCTAAATTCCAGCTCATTTGACCATTTTATTCAATTCCACTAAATTGCACATGGTATGGTGATTTTGGCTATTATGCCCTTATTGAGGATCTTAGGTTGAAACCACTCTAAGGTCTTCTCCATTTGTTTATAACAAAGAGGCGTTTCTCATGACGTGATGATTTAATTTGTTGCAAAGCTAATCGTGTGCATATTTTATATCATATAAAATTAGATATTGTTCTTTATTTAATGAACTATGATTTTAAATGATGTGTTACTAGATATCTCTTTAACTTATGTAGAAATAAAGATTTTAGGAGTATTTCTGTCATTTTAGTTTAGAGGATATTTTGGTCAATTTAAAGATTTTAGGGGTATTTTGACAATTTTTTATTTTAGATTTTAATTGTTTAAAAAAAAAATTATTTTAGAGGTTTTGAGAGTTTTAATAGTACTTTATCATTTTGTTGGTTGTAGATTCTATTCTCTTCAGAGAGAAGGAGATTACGGGCTCGTGAGAGAAGGACTTCTTTCCCCTTCTAGTCTCGCTTCCTCTTCTTGTTGAGCAAGTCAACTTGGGGAACCTAACCAAAAGGAGGAGTGGGGGGCCTAGGTTGGACTGCCTTCTCGGGCACATTGCCTTCTGTGTGGGACTCTAGCAGGTCCAGGAGGCTTGATCTAGTCTTGCATTCTAGTACCATGGCGTCAAGAATTGTTGGAGCTTCCTGGGTATGGCTTACTTAGGCTGGGGGAAGATGACTAAAGTCACCAGCTGGAACTTCTAGGGACTGGGGCTGGTTGAAGACTTTAAAATCATCCTCGGACTCTGAAACTTCAACTATTTCTTCTTCTTCTTCCTTGATAGTTGGTTGGGAAGGTGTGGCTTCTTCCTCGGCAGCATGTTGGAATGGCAATTCTATCTGTTGAACGCCTTTTAGGGCAGGACCTGGATTAAGAAAACCAGGTACAGCTACGTTGATCAAATGTAGACGGTAGTCTTTCGCCTTGATCATGTACATGGGCGCTTGGTAGCTGGTTGACAGAGGGTTGTAGCCGAGGATGAGATGAGCCACCCTCAATTGCCTGTCTTTGTGAACAAAAATCTCGGCCTAGAGTATTTTGGTCAGGTCTGGCTCGTTGACAAGGCCGAAGTTCAGAACAGTAGAGTACTTGTCTGCAAGTTCGTTTTATTAAAAAAAAAAAAAAAAAAAAAAAAAAAACTAAGTTACAAGTATGGATAGAGAAAGTGAGCATAGGAAGTGTTAGTATTAAAAAACATTGTTGTTAGAATGATAAACCTAGACCTAACATCCCACCTGGTGTCCCTTCTCTAGTCGGACAGTGAAGCCCATCGTGCCACTCCCCCGAAATGATTAGGTTGTCTTTATTTATACCCTTGTTGGACTCAGGGAGACACGATATAAGCCTAACCGCGGGGACTCTAGTTTTTAGGTAATACCCCTACCCCAATAGTTTATGATGGTTATAAACCCAATTAACGTCATGATGGGTGAGGTTCACACCCATCTTCTCGTTGAAGGCATCTACGCTGCCTAAGATCCTAAACATATTAGGAGCACACTGGGTGGGGGAAAGTCTATGGGCAATTAGATAATCCCTAGTTACTCTATCCACAGGGATTCTCATCCCTCCCTCTATAAAGGCAATCATAGGGATTACAACTTCTCCCTCCTGCCTCAGGTTATGCCATTCCCCCTATTTACAATACCAAATCGAAACCCCTGGTGGGATTCGATATTGAGCTTTGAAGCTCTCTATGCCCTCTGGAGTGTCTACTAAGTAAGCAAATCTACCCATTCGGGAGAAATGACGAAAGGAATAGGTGGACGAGATGGAGTTAGAGTGGCCGAGGAAGAAAGGGCTCTAGATAAAAAGGAACTAAAGAGAAAAGGAGAAAAAGAAAAGAAGAGAATGCTAAAGATGACTTATGGAAAGGAAAAAGGCTCCTCGGACTAGCTTTTGATATTTGAGAGTTCAAAAAGTGGAGTAGTTAAAATCTTCGAGCAATATATATATGAGGAAGAAAAGCAAGTGGGAAAACTCCCGCTCAAGTCCCCATAAAATCTTTAGCTGTTAGATCTCCATCGTACCATAGAACGTGGGGAATATGGAGCCGCAGAAAATAAATGTGAGGCACGTCCCGGATGCCAAAATGTCAAGAGTGTGCTTCAGGCAGTTGAAAAGACACCTGCACAGACAAAAGTGACATATGAGAAGAGCAAAATAATTGTTGTAATATCAAAATCCTCCCTTTTTTTTTTTTTTTTTTTTTTTTTTTTTTTTTTTTTTTTCCGAGGAGCAAAAGAGGAGAATTTCGTGGAGATGAAGGGCCCAGGAGTGTACATTGGGTCGTGGGCCTTGTTCGAGGATATTTAACAGTCCGAGGATAGGTAGGCTTTAACGGAAAGGTACCAATCGGTGAGTTATGGAAGGATACTGGCCATAAAGGTTCGGTAAGGTTGTTCGAGGAGAAATGCCCCCTCAGCCAAGTAGAGCAAAGGTCAGAAGGTTTGGTCTGCCATCAGGAGCTACGCTCCAGACAATTCTACTAGTAAGGATAAACATCAAAAGGGAATAGGACAGAAGGAAGCTAAGAAATATCTAAGAGAAAGCTGCTACCACCGCATTAAAAGCTCTGCAGCTAACTCTCTGGCCGCATTAATGTGGAGGTGATACCTGAACTGTGATATTGAGCCTTACAACTATTCCCAAAGATTTCAGGATGGTGTTAATGAGATAGATCTACACATGGAGGGTGGAGATGAAGCAAACAGGGTAATATAAAGAAGAAAGACCCCAATTACAGGAGAAGGATCTGAGAATCTATAGAAAGAAAAAAAAAACTGTATCACTAAAAACTGTAATTATAATCAAGTCTAAGAGGAATATACTCAAGAACTACTCTCCTCGGACTTTGCCGAGGAGGGATTTCTTCGCATAAAACCTGTTTTTCTTTGTTTTATTTCAATCTTTAATCCATTGTGAGCATTGTCCAACTTATTGAAACCTAGTTTTTAGCCCACTCTCTACAAATTCTTTGTATTAGGCTTTTTGGGCATTAATCCTTTTATTTTTTGGGCCTAGGATCCAAAAGCAGCCCTTACAATTGGTGCCGTTTATAGGAAGTAGTTGAGTTTGAGTGAGATCAATGTTCAGCTATGGTGGGTTCAGGTCCTAACCGGGAAGAATTCGTTGGTTCCTAACATCAAGATCATTTCCTCAACGTTGAACGTAGGAGAGATTGTGAAGTTAGTGTACATACTACTTAAACTAGTTGGAGCCAGTCTCGAAGTGGGAGTCATGTCTCTCATGAAAAGAATACTAGAAGCATGCAGTTGGAGATTGACCGTCTGTAGAGGAGGTTACGCCGCGAGCGATGGAGAAAGACTCCTTCAGGCTCTGATCCTTCTTCTGATGACGATAAGGATGGCAGCTATAGTCCTAGGTCAAGGACTAGAGCGTTTGGGGCTCGTTTTGTTACTTGCAGTAGAGTTCCTTGCACCTTAGACTTCCTGTTGTCTATGACTATGCGAGAAGGGGAAACCCTGAAAACGTATTCTGACAGATACTGGAAAATGTTTAATGAGATAGATGGAAACTTCAATGATGTGGCTATAAGGACTTTCAAGGTCGACCTACCCGCCGAGCATGATTTGAGAAATTTTTTGACAAGGAAGCCTGCTAGGAGTGTGCGTCAGCTCATGGACCATATTGACGAGTATAAGCGGGTCGAGGAGGACCAACAACAAAGGAAAGGGAAAGCTAAGATGTTCCCACAGGATAGAAGGGATTTTAGGTTAGATAAATACAACAATAACCGACCTCAGAGAGATTTTTCTGGGCAATCCAGATCTACTGCTACTCAGGTGGTTAGCACTGTGTTCCGAGAGCCTGTGCACTAAATCTTGGAAAAAATTAATAGTGAGCCGTACTTTAAATGGCCAAATAAGATGGGGAAGACCCCATGAGGCGTAACCAAAGCCTTCACTACCAACACCACCAGGAGCGAGGGCATACTACAGAAGATTGCAGGATGTTGTGGAATCATTTGGAGCAATTGGTTAAGATTGGGAAATTAAAGCAATTTTTGTATCAACCCAGCAGACAGGGTAGTCAGGCAGGGTCGGGAGCTCAGAGAGATGCTTCTACAAGACCACCTTTAGATACAATTAGTGTCATTCTTGCTGCTCCAAGAAGGACTAGTTCTCAGCCATCCAGGGTGATGTCTATAACTCGGCCATTTACAGAAGACTTGCCCCCTGATTCGAAGAGGGGTAGAGTGGAGGTCCGACCAGCTTTGAGCTTTTCCAATGAGGATAAAATTGGAACCTTGCAGCCACATGATGATGCCTTAGTAGTTACTCTTAAGATAGGAGGGTATAACGTGAAGAGGGAGCTGGTAGATCAGGGCAGTGGTGCAGAGATCATGTACCTTGACCTATTTAGGGGGCTGAAGTTGAGGCTCGAGGACCTGGCCTGCTACGACTCTCTTCTGATAGGGTTTGATGGGAAGATTGTCTTTCCGAAGGGTCAAATCAACCTACCTATTCAGGCAGGATTAGAAGTCGTGGAAGTGAACTTCATCGTGGTAGATGCCTACTCCTCCTATACTGCTATTGTGGCAAGACCTTGGCTTCACGCCATGGGGGCTGTGTCTTCCACCCTGCACTTGAAGGTGAAGTATCCATCAGGGGATCAAGTTGAAGAGCTGGTTGAAAGCCAGTCTATGGATAGACAGTGCTTGGTGGCTGCAATTAGACATCAGACCGGAGGTGAGTCCTCGGCCTCTACTGAGCAGGGTTTATAGCAATCGAGGGTGCTAGTGTGGTCTACGAACGTGATGGTAGAAGAGGCAAGGTGTGAGGAGTTAGAAAAAGTTATTATTGGTGATGATGAGGGTAAGTTCTTCTAGGTTGGAGTTCAGTTGCCTCATCTGGAGAAGGAAGAGCTGATAGGATTTCTTAGGAGAAACATTGATATGTTTGCATGGAGTGCTTACGAAGCTCCTAGGGTGGACCCAAATTTCATTTGTCATCATCTAAACATCAATCCCTCCATCATCCCTAAAAAGCAACCACCTTGGCGCTCATCTAAGGAACATTCTGATGTTGTCAAGGAGGAGGTGGTTAGGCTTAAGCGGGTCGGGGCCATAAATGAGGTTTTTTACCCTGAGTGGTTGGCCAATACAGTGGTTGTGAGGAAGAAAAGTGGGAAGTGGCAAGTGGCAAGTATGTGTAGACTTCACGGATTTAAATAAATCTTGCCCAAAGGACCCCTTCCCTATGCCTCGAATAGATCAATTAGTGGATGCAATTGTAAGCCATCCTCGGATGAGCTTCTTGGATGCTTTCCAAGGATATCATCAGATACTATTAGCTCTGGATGATCAAGAGAAAACTGCTCTCGTTACACCTACTGGGAATTATCATTATAAAGTGATGCTCTTTGGATTGAAAAATGCAAGGTTTACTTATCAGAGGATGATGACCAGGATGTTTGAACCTCAATTGGGCAAAAATATTGAGGTCTACATAGATGATATAGTGGTAAAGAGTAAAGTCAAGTCTGAGCATGTAGATGACCTCAGGAATATTTTTGAGATATTGAGGTCTACTTAAATGTTCTTTCAGCGTCGGCTCTGGCAAATTTCTTGGTTATATGGTCACTCATCGCAAAATTGAGTTCAACCCTAATCAGATTAAAGCAGTTAACAATCACAGCCTCCTCGGAATCCTAAAAAGGTCCAGAAGTTGACAGGAATGACTGCTGCTTTGAATCGATTCATTTCTCGATCAGCAGATAGGTGTAGACCATTCTTCTAGTTGTTGCATAAGTGAAAGGGGTTTGAGTGGACCGAAGAATGTGCCTCGGCCTTCTAGCAATTGAAGGAATATCTTTCTCGGCCACTCATTATGTCCAAGCCTGAGAAGGAAGAAGTTCTATTTGCTTACATTGTTGTAGCCTCACATGCAGTGAGCTTGGTACTAGTACAGGTTGATGATGGGGTACAGAGACCAGTTTATTATGTGAGCAAATCGTTGCATGAAACAGAGGTTCGTTATCTACCATTGGAGAAAGCCATTTTGGCCGTAGTGCATGCTACACGGAAGCTCCCTCATTACTTCCAGGCTCACACCGTTATGGTCCTCACCCAACTTCCTCTTCAATCATTGCTTCGAAAAGCTAACTACACAGGGAGGATTGCAAAGTGGAGAATGATCCTAGGAGCTTTTGATATCAAGTTCTTGCAGATTTAGTTGCCGAGTTTACTAAGTCTCCAATGGAAGAGGACTGAGAAGAGTAGTGCATGGATGGAAAATCAGTTGGTGTGGTCTCCCTGCAAGGGCCTTTATCTTGGAGGGTGTACGTTGATGGCGCAACAAATCAAAATGGATCTGGAGTGGGGCTAGTTGTGGTGTCTCCTGAAGGGATCATTATTGAGAAATCCCTACAGTTGGGTTTCTCGGCCATGAACAATAAGGCTCTGTTGGTGGGAAGTTCAAAGAATGGGAGGAAAACAGTGGAGGTATTTTCAGATTCGAGATTGGTTGTAGGCCAGGTAAAGGGAGAATTGGAGGCCAGGGATTTGAGAATGCAAGAGTATTTGAATCAGGTTAATCACTTGCAATCAGGGTTTGAGTCTTTCACCTTGCAGCAAATCCCTAGAAGTAGAAATACACATGCTGATTCTCTTGCCACTCTCGTAACTTCCTCGGCGCAGAGTTTACCTCGAGTTATTCTTGTTGAGGACTTATGTAAGCCTATTGAGATAAAGAGGGAAAAGGTCCAAATTCATCAAATTAGGGTAGGACTTAATTGGATGGATTCTATTGTGCTATTCCTTAAGGATGACATCTTACTCAAGGAGAAGAGGGAGGCTGGTAAAGTGCGAAGAAAGGCTCCTCGATTTTGACTATCCAAGGGTCAAAAGTTATACAAGTGCTCTTTTTTTGGGCCATATTTACCATGCATCCATCCTAAAGCAATAAAGCCACTCCTAGAAGAGTTACATGAAGGGATTTGTGGAAGCCATATAGGAGGTAGATCCTTGTCTTACAAGGCCCTTACTTAGGGATATTAATGGCCAAATATGCAAAAGGAAGCACAAGAATACATGAAAAAGTGTGACCAATGTCAGAGGTTTGCTCCAAACATTCATCAGCCAGGGGGCATTCTTAATCCTCTGTCTAGTCCCTGGCCTTTTGCTTAATGGGGCTTGGACATTGTAGGGCCCTTCCCTAAAGCAATAAGAAATAGGAGATGGCTTTTAGTCGGCATTGATTACTTCACCAAGTGGGTTGAAACTGAGCCACTAGCAAATATCAGGAATATGGATGCCAAGAGGTTTGTGTGGAAGAATATTGTCACTCAATTTGGAATTCCTCATACTCTCATCTCAGACAACGGACTTCAGTTTGATAACAAAGCTTTCAGAAGGTATTGTTGTGAATTGGGTATCAAGAATAGGTATTCAACTCCGACTTATCCACAAGGGAATGGACAGGGTGAGGCTGTCAATAAGGTCATAGTAAATGGACTCAAGAAAAGGTTGGATGATGCAAAGGATAAATGGGTGGAAAAATTGCCATATGTTCTTTGGACATATCGAACTACCACTCGTAGGTCAACAAGGGAAACACCTTTTTCAATGACTTATGGGGCCGAGGCCATGATTCCTCTAGAGACTAGATTCTCAACGTTGAGGATAAGCTTGTTCACTCCGAACAGCAATGACAGCTTATTAGAAAGGAGCTTGGATTTGATTGAAGAGTGGAGAGAAAATGCCATGGTTCAGTTAGCATATTATCAGCAGAAGCTCAAGCAGGGGTATGACTCAAGTGTGAGGTTAATACCATTAGCACTTGGAGACTTAGTATTAAGAAAGGTTGTGGGTATTGCAAAAAATCCAGTATGGGGAAAGTTAGGACCCAATTGGGAAGGGCCATACCGTATCACCTCAGTAGCTGGTATAGGCATATATTTCCTAGAAGTTCTAGATGAAAATGTTGTACCATGCCCCTGGAATGTAAATAACCTGCGAAAGTATTATTATTAATGAAAGGCAGTTCTGCCATGTTTTTAGTTGTGACATTAATATTCCTTATTACTTGTTTGAATATTAAACAAAACCTTGGTCATGCCTGGCTCCTTGGACCACATACCTTGGGTAAATTGATATTCCTTATTACTTGTTTGAATATTAAACAGAATCTGGGTCATGCCTGGCTCCTCAAACCACATACCTTGGGTAAATTAATATTCCTTATTACTTGTTTGAATATTAAACAGAACCTTGGTCATGCCTGACTCCTCGGACCACATACCTTGGGTAAATTAATATTCCTTATTACTTGTTTGAATATTAAACAGAACCTGGGTCATGCCTGGCTCCTCGAACCACATACCTTGGGTAAATTAATATTCCTTATTACTTGTTTGAATATTAAACAGAACCTTATTCATGCCTGGCTCCTCAGACCACATACCTTAGGTAAATTAATATTCCTTATTACTTGTTTGAACATTAAATAGAACTTTAGTCATGCCTGGCCCCTTAGACCACATACCTTGGATAAATTAATACTTCTTAAACAAGTATTCATGTGTTAAATAGAACCTGGGTCAACTTTGGTTCCTCGAACTATATACCTTGGGTAGATTAACACTATTCAGCATCTCTCTAGGTGTTAAACAAAACCTTAGTCATATTTGGTTCCTCAGACCACATGCTATGGGTAAATTAACACATATCCTTGTTTTGGTGTGCTATCAAGTGGATGAGTAGGTAAAACTGTAAGTAGATACATGGTTTACCATTATTTAATGTTAAAAAGAAAAGCCTAAAGCACACATAGTCAAGTGAATAATTTGTTTCATATGTATAAGGCATGTTTTTAAGGTTAAGAGTACATTCTGACAAAGGTTATGGGCCTGCAAGACTTAACTTATTAGGTTATTGATTGCATAAACTGTGGTAGTTACGTTATCACTTGAGTAAGCAATTGTTGAAGTCAAGGATATAGGTATATCTTAAGTTGGACGAAATTATATCTCATTTTTTTATCAATTAAGTGTAAGGTAAGACAAAAGTTATATCAGAATTTGCACGAGTACCATGAGTATGAAATAAAGCTCATAATTGTCATTAATTTGAGCCTTAGAAAAGGAAAAATAATTACAACTTTGGAAATTTAAAACAGTCATTACATATAATTAAAAAACACACACACACACACACACACACACACACACACACACACACACACATACAAAAGAAAAAAAAAAAGGGTACAGATTCCAGTTTAAGCCCTAATTAATCTTGAGATGAGGGTTATCTTTTGCTGTAGGCTTGGTGGATTTGGCTGCTGTAGTTGTGGTAAAGGCTGGACCTTTGCCCTTGGGATCATCTTTGGTAGGCATTGGAAGGGTTGCCAGGATGATCTCAAAGTTCTAGGAGGCTTCTTTACCCTTAGAGGGGTCCTTGGACGCAGTTTCGAGTTTGATGGCATCAGGAACCACTCCTTTAGTTGTGTCCTCCTCCCTTATAGGTACCTCAGTCTGTTTGGCCTCCCTAGAAGGGCTGTTGGAAGAAGGGAGGACCTTGACAGGGCTGTCTTTGCTAGGATTAGTCTCCTTGGAAGTAGCTTCAGCTTGGGAGCTTGGAGGGATTGATGCTCAGATTGCAGGGGGTAGTAGACATTCTATGCTCTCCTAAGAGTAGAGGAGGCCTCAACCCCAGCTTGGTTGAGGGCCTCATTCCACACTTGGAGGCAATAAATTCTACACACGCCAGAGACTTCAACTTTGAGGGTATCTTCAGTCTCAACTACCCCCACTCCATAGCCGTCCTACTCAGCTTTTTCTATGGCCTTCTCAGCCTCCTCTAGCTTCTTCTTCAGGACCCCGATTTGCTCATTGGCTGCAGTTAGCTGGTTATCAGTCTGGCAAAGTTGTTTGCGTTAACCCTCTGCTTGCCTCTCAGCTCTTTCCAGGGCAGCCTTGGCGCTCTTCTTGTCTCTGTCAACCTCTGTCATCTTCTTATTCAGCTCTTAGATCCTTTTCTCAGCCACATTGAAGCTATCCACGGCCGTAATGCACCTCCCCTTCTCATCCTTCATTTGTCGGTGGGAGTTGTTCACCAACTCCTCGGCCCTGTGTGCAGCTTGGACAGCCTTTAAAAAAAAAAAATATATATATATATATATATATATATGTGATGATTAGTGAAAGTAATTGTAACCTTTAAAAAAAAAAAAAAAAAAAAAAAAAAAAAACGTTAAAACACTTACCAGTGTAAGGTCCCTCTTCAGGCTAAGAAACACTTCATGCTTCTTCATGGACTTGAGGTCGGCCATGTCACTAGGCAACAGAAGGGCCTGCTCCAAAGCATTAGCCACATACCCGACCTTCCCTTGTTGAAAATCCTTTATGGAGGCATCAGTGGACAGGGGGGCTCTATCCAGCACCAGGGGGGGGGGGGACGGGGTTCCAAGATAGGACTCTGCTCTGGCGGTCACGCCCCCTCTCCACCACTAGTCCTTCGCTTGAGGACCTATTATGTGCGGTTTTAGTTGCTTTGGCCCCTTGGAGCTCAACTTCCTTGGATGGGAAGCCTTTTCCTTCCTCGACTACTTCTTTCCCCTTCTGGTGTTGCTTCCTATTCTTGTCGAGCGTGTCAACTTGGGGCGTCTGACTAAAAGGAGGAGTGGGGGGCCTGGGTTAGACTGCATTCTCAGGCACGTTGCCTCTTGCGTGGGACTCCAACAGGTCCAGGAGGCTTGATCTGGTCTTGCGTTGTAGTACCATGGCGTTAACAACTGTTGGAGCTTCTTGGGTATGGCTTACTTGGGCTAGGGGAAGATGATTGAAGTCACCAACTGGAACTTCTGGGGACTGGGGCTGGTTAAAGACTTCAAAATCGTCCTCGGATTCTGAAACTTCAACTATTTCTTCTTCTTCTTCCTTGATAGTTGGTTGGGAAGGTGTGGCTTCTTCCTTGGCAGCATTTTGGAATGACAATTCTATCTGTTGCATGCCTTCTAGGGCAGGGCTTGGATTAAGAAAACTAGGTACAGCTACGTTGATTAAGTGTAGACGGTAGTCTTTCTCCTTGATCACGTACTTGGGCACTTGGAAGCTGGTTGACAGAGGGTTGTAGTCGAGGATGAGATAAACTGTCCTCAATTGTCCATCTTTGTAAACGAAAATCTCGGCCTTGAGTATTTTGATCAAGTCTGGCTCATTGACAAGGCCGAAGTTTGGAATAGCAGAGTACGTGTCTGCAAGTTCGTTTTATAAAAAAAAAAAAAACTGTTAGAAAAATATCACAAATGTAAAACAAAAAAAAAAATTTAAAAAAAAAAAACTAAGTTACAAGTATGGATAGAGAAAGTGAGCATAGGAAGTGTTAGTAAAAAAAAATGTTGTTAGAATGATAAACCTAGACCTAACATCCCACCTGGTGTCCCTTCTCTAGTCAGACAGTGAAGCCCATCGTGCCACTCCCCCGAAATGATTAGGTAGTCTTTTTTCATACCCTTGTTTGACTCAGGGAGACACGATATGAGCCTAACTGCGGGGACTCTAGTTTTTAGGTAATACCCTTGCCCCGTTAGTTTATGATGGTTATAAACCCAATTAACATCATGATGGGTGAGGTTCACACCCTTCTTCTCGTTGAAGGCATCTACGCTACCTAAGATCCTAAACATATTAGGAGCGCGTTAGGTGGGGGAAAGTCTATGGGCAATTAGATAATCCCTAGTTACTCTACCCATAGGAATTCTCATCCCTCCCTCTATAAAGGCAATCATAGGGATTACAACTTCTCCCTTCTGTCTCAAGTTATGCCATTCCCCCTGTTTACAATACCTAATTGAAACCCCTGGTGGGATTCGATATTGAGTTTTGAAGCTCTCTATGCCCTCTGGAGTATCTACTAAGTAAGCGAATCTACCCATTTGGGAGAAATGACAAAAGGAATAGGTGGACGAGATGGAGTTAGAGTGGCTGAGGAAGAAAGGGCTCTAGATAAAAAGGAACAGAAGAGAAAAGGAGAAGATGAAAAGAAGAGAATGCTAAAGATGACTTACGGAAAGGAAGAAAGGCTCCTCGAACTAGCTCTTGATATTTGAGAGTGCAAAAATTGGAGTAGTTAAAATCTTCGAGCAATATATATATGAGGAAGAAAAGCAAGAGGGAAAACTCCCGCTCAAGTCCCCATAAAATCTTTAGCCATTGGATCTCCATTGTACCGTAGAACGTGGGGAACATGGAGCTGCAGAAAATAAATGCGAGGCACGTCCTGGATGCCGAAACGTCAGGAGCGTGCTTTAGGGCAGTTGAAAAGACACCTGCATAGACAAAAGTGACGTATGAGAAGAGCAAAATAATTGTTGTAATATCAAAATCCTTTTTTATTTTTTATTTTTTTTCCCAGGAGCAAAAGAGGAGAATTTCGAGGGGCTATTGTAGGGATGAAAGGCCCAAGAGTGTATATTGGGTCGTGGGCCTTGTCCGAGGACTTTTAGCAATCTGAGGATGGGTAGGCTTTAACGAAAAGGTACCAATTGGTGAGTTATGGAAGGATTCTAGCCATAAAGGTTCGGTAAGGTTGTCCGAGGAGAAATGCCTCCTCGGCTAAGCAGAGCAGAGGTCAGAAGGTTTGGTCTGTTATCAGGATCTACACTCCAGACGATTCTACTGGTAAGGATAAACATCAGGAGGGAATAGGATAGAGGGAAGCCAAGAAATATCTAAGAGAAAGTTGCTACCACTGCATTAAAAATTTTGCAGCTAACTCTCTGACCGCATTAATGTGGAGGTGATACCTGAACAGTGATATTGAGCCTTATAGCTATTCTCAAAAACTTCAGGAAGGTGTTGATGGGACAAGGATAAAAGCCAGGAGCTTGATCTACACGTGGAGGGTGGAGATGAAGCAAACAAGGTAATATAAAGAAGAAAGACCCCAATTACAAGAGGAGGATTTGAGAATCTGTAGAAAGAAAAAAAAAAATTGTAGCATTAAGAACTGTAATTATAATCAAGTCTAAGAGGAATATACTCAAGAACTACTCTCCTCGGACTTTGCCAAGGAAGGATTTCTTCACATAAAACTTGTTTTTCTTTGTTTTATTTCAATCTCTAATCCATTGTTAGCGTTGTCCAACTCATTGAAACCTAGTTTTCAGCCCACTCTCTACAAATTCTTTGTATTAGACTCTTTGGGCCTTAATCCTTTTATCTTTTGGGTCTAGAATCCAAAAACAGCCCTTACAATAATAAATTCTATTAATTAAATTCACAATGAGACCTACTATTTGTGTAAGAGTACTGCTAGAGATACAAACTTTTTTTACAAAAAATTTTACAAAAAGTTTAACTACAAATTTGGTTGTAACCAATAACTACAACTTCACTCAATATCTTTTTATTGGATATGAATTTTAAAAAATCAACCATTAGATAAAACTAAAATTTTCTTCTCATATCCCCCATACTTAGAAGTTTCAATAGATCAAGGAATAATTAACTATGTCATCAATCAAATATTTAAATTATGCATAAAATATAAGTTTATGAATTAAATAGCAAATAAAATCCGATTGTCACAAAATTTAATACGCATGTTAAGAACATAAAAAACATACAATCTAACTATTAGATTTTTAAAATATATAGTCATTATAAAGAAATTGAGTCGTGTTATAGCTATTGGCTATAATCAAGTTTGTAGTCAAACGTTGTCCTTATGTGAAAGAAGAGAGTAAGGCATTATTGCACTCCCAAATATTTTATAATTTTTCAATTTTCTCAATCATACAAAAAATTCTATTTATTAAAAAAAATGTTATATCCACAACATTTACATAACACTTTCATAATAAATTTTAAGTGGCAGATTGTTATTGGTTGTTACTGGTAGGCAAAAAAAAAAAAATTTAGTTACGGATTCAAATTAGAACCAATAACAATTTACCACATAGGATTTGTTATAAAAGTGTTGTGAACCTAACACTTTTACAAATAATAGCTCTTCCAATATACAGTTACCTAATCCAACAAAAATATAATATTAAAGGTGGTTGTGGTTAAGAATATATATACTAAGATTATTATACCAATACACACTTACGCCATGAATCATGTATTTGAATTCAAACTCTAAAAAATGAAAAACGTAAGTGTAGACTCTAAAAAAAATTACTAAAACTAATAAACTAATAAATTTTTTTATTAAAAAACCTCTAAATAAGTATCTAACAAATAATACCTTTTAACTTGTGCAATGGATTCAATGGTTAACAATGACTGAAGTGTCCACTTAAAAGTACCTAAAAAATTCTCCAAAGAAGTCGGAATTTTTTTTTTTTTTTTCTAGATTCGGACTACCCAAGTATATCCGTCAATTGGCTTCCCGAAATCATCAAGAACCCTATAATTGTAGGTACATTTTTCAGGCCATGAATAGCCACAAATGTCTATATTAAATGATAGTGACTGTGGAATAATTACATATTAATTCCTTGGTATTTCTCAACTTATAGTTGTATTGATCTAAAATTTTCTTTTTTGGGAGGGAAAGATTAAAGATTGCAAGCTTTTTTTATTTTTTAATTTTTTTAATTTTTAGAGTTTTAATCTATGGTATCCACTCTTGATGATAGTTCTTTTATCATTAGACTAAGACACCAATCAGGTGTAGGCAGGGACTAAACCCCAGATCTCTTATTCAACCATCAGAGAGTGAAGAACTTGTGATGCCACCACCCATGCTATATAATATAATACAAATATATTTCATTTATATGCAGTGGTGGAGTCAGGATTTGACTCCAGGGGGAGCAAAATTTATATACACTATGCATGTATATTGAAACACACATATTACATATATGTTGGGTAGTTGTAAAGGATTTTTTTTTTTTTTTTTTTTTTTTTATAGAGTAAAAATTCCATTTATAAATGAAAATATTTTTAGTAATTAAATATAAACACCAAATACAACTAACATAATTTTGTGTTATTATATAATTATCTCAAAATTTTGGTTTATTACACAAAATTTTATGAAGTAGGATAATTATTACATAAAGAATTTTTTTAGTAAGGATCCACATGGTGAAGTGAAGAATTGACACTAAGTCCCAGCCCAAGCTAGTTGGCTAGTTGGCTATTATATGCATGCCAGGCAAGCCCCAAGCCAAAGCTACGCAGCAATTATTTGCTCTCTAAGGCTTAAGAGATGCACCTTTTTCTATCCAAAAAAAAGAGAAAGAGATGCAACTTTGAGATGGATATATTGTCAAACCAAATACAAACCTTCTTCTTAAAATTTAAAAGCCTTCCCCCCTCGACCCTCGGCTCCGCCCCTATTTATATGTATGAGCCAAAAATAAAAAAATTGTTGAATAGGAATACTTTTATTTTTATTTTCATTTCCTACTTCTTTACAAATAAATAGCCATATTTTATCAGAAGGTTACGTTCAATTTAACTAGTTTTTTTTTTTTTTTTTTTTGAGAGAAAGAATTTCAACCTATGATGTTCGCTCCTGATGATAACTCTTTATTATCAGACCAAGACACCAATCAGTTTTTGATATAGGCGGGGAATGAACCCAAGATCTCTTTTACAACCATCAGAGACTTTACCAGTTGAGCTAACTGGAACCTACAAATATAATTAGTTATTTAAACATTATGAGTTTAGTTAAAGCTGTTGTTTTCTTCTCTCTCTATTTTTTATTTTTTTTAATTTCTAAATGAGCTGTTGTTTTCTTCTCTCTCTATATTTTATGCATGACGTCTCAATTTCATATTTTTCATATCTATTAAAGTAGATTTTATTAATATGAGTTGACAAGTAGAATAGAGATATATATATTCTTCTATACTAAAATTTATTCTTTCCTAAATAATCGACTAATATGGACAAAACTGTATTAGTCAGTTAATTTAAACTTTGCAAAATAGTAGTATCGGCTTTATATTGAAATCCCCATAACATATTAAAACCTGTATAGAATTCCACTCTAGAGTCAAATCCTAGTATCCTACCATTAGAGGAGAATAGATAAACTCTATCTCGTTTAACAATTTATAAATCATCCATAGGCATGGGCAACAGCCATGTTCCACCCGTCCAATCTATATGACCCACTGTATTAATTTCCAAGCAAGTTATGTGGGTTCAACTATTAAAGTAGCGAGTCAACTTTAAGGGGTCGGTTAAGCGGTTTTTAAGGCCTCATGATATCCATGAGATCCTGGATTTGAAATATCTTACTAACATCTTGGAGTCACCTCATGGGATTCGTTCCTGTAATAACCTAGTGTGTGTAGGACGGAAGACTGCATATAATATCCAAAGGAATAATCAGATATTCAAAGAGATCTAGAATCCTAGATGTAAAAAAAAAAAAGTTAGTGGGTTGAACTTTTGTTAAAAAATAAAAACCACCAAGACCCGACCCAACCAGCCTATTATATACCATACATCTCTTTTTGGCTTTTATCTCATATAAAAAATTTATGTATTTTTTTTTTGTTGTTGTTAACTTCATAATTTAAAAATGTTAATATGAAAAATGAATAATATACCCCAACATATTCATAAGCATACATAGTGACATGGATATAGTACTTATAGATGACTAACACAAACAACACGATAGTAAAATCCATTTATATTACCACCGCGTACCCTTGGTGCGGTGGTCACTCCACAAGTATAAGTGCTTGTGGGGTGTGGTAGGCAAGGTTTGGAGTTCAAGTCTTAAGAAGGGAGTTGCACACATATATACACTTAAATTAAGTTAGAGTAGAATTTCTGTCTTGTATAAAAAAAAAAAAAAAAAAAAAAAAAAAAAAAAATCCATTTATATCTAAAGGCTCCATTTATTGAATTTAATAGACTTATGAAGCATGCCCCAACAACACGATAGTAAAATGCATTTATATCTTAATTTCATTTTGTTTTTGAATTCTCTTAATGTTTCACTTATGTCTACGTAAATTGTTTTTTATCGGAAAATATTTTCAAAGAAAACTACAATTTTTTTTAATATTTAATTATGTTCTTGAAACAGTTTAGAAAATATTTTCCAACATTTAGATCGCACAAAAAATAAAAAGTTTTCTTATTTTTTTATATTTTTTAATTAAAATTTATTTCAAAACTTTAAACTATTAATGTAGAACAACTAAAATCAAACATAAAAATAAACACAATCAAAATAAAAATGATTGAAAACTAACCTAATAATCATAATCAAAATAAGATTGCAACATTAGAAAAGAGTTAAAAAAATTAATAAAAACTATCAATTAAACTTATTGTGGTCATATTAGAGGTTTCAAGAGGTTTTTTTTTTGGTTATTTCAATGGCTTTTGGGTTTATTTTTGTCATTTTTGTGGTTTTTGGGACGTTTCAGTCACATTAGACATTTTAAAGGTTTTTTTATTTATTTTTTTTATATATAATAATTTTGGAGGTTTCAAGATTTTTCGGTCATTTTGTAGATTTGGGGGCATTTTGGTTACTTTGGAGGTTTTCGGCTGCAGCTTAGTCATTTTACAGGTTTTAGAAGATATTTTTATAATTTTAGAAGTTTCAAGGATCTTTCAATTGGTTTGAAAGTTTGAGCAGTGTTTTGGAGTTTTTAGAATATTTTGATCATTTTAAAGATTTAAGGAGTATTTCTGTCATTTTAGTTTAGATGATATTTTGGTCAATTGAAAGATTTTAGGGGTATTTTGACAATTTTTGTTTTTAGATTTGAAGTGTATTTTTATTATTTTAGAGGTTTTGAGAGTTTTAATAGTACTTTTATCATTTTGTTGGCTGTAGATTCTGTTCTCTTAAGATAGAAGGAGATTATGGGCTCGTGAGAGAAAGACATTCTATTCGTCTAATCATTTTTCAACCTCAAAAGAGAGTCAGATTGTTTTTCCTAGTTAGCAAAAACGATTTCAGTTTGACTTAATTTTTAGGCCGTACGTCTTAAAACACCCAAAAATTAAGGAATACATTTTTTAGAAAATGTTTACACCGAAACAATTAATGCGACCTTAATCTCTATATATTTATATATAATAGAGGCATTTAGTATCCACATTTTCGTGTTCTTGAAAATGCCCCTAAAAATCACATTCGCATATTGTCGTACCAAAAAATAGTAATATGGGTAACTAGGTAATTTTGTAAATGAAGTAGAAGTAGTCGACGTTCACTTCTTTTTTATTTTTCTTTTTTTGAGGAAATAATAATACTTATTAGAATACACGAACGCGAAATTAGTATATAGAGTTTTTTAAACAGGCTTATAATATATTACATAACCAGAGTACCACTACAAAATGCCCCTAAAGATAACATTCACACATTCTTAACATTGCTCGTACCAAAAAATAGTAATATTGGTAACTAGGTAATTTGGTAAATGAAATAGAAGTAGTCGATGTCCACTTCTTTGAAATCTTAAAAGGTCATATAATCGAGTTAATATAGTCCAATACAAAACAAAAGTGAAAATTTTAATTTTAGCTATATATCTCTACTAGTCGCTAACCCGTACTATGCATGGGAACTTACTTATTTGTGAGGTATACTAAAATAATTTTATAAAAAATTTAAGAAACTATATTGATATCGCTTAGAATCAGTAGGTTGAACGCTCTGGCTTCGATGGGCTACTGAATTGTGGAAGGCCTACAAAAGTAAACACGCTATCAAAAGGGGACCGGAGAAGACCGGCCAAACACCCTCCGATGGCAAAGTTAGTCTCTCACAGGAATGGAATTCCAACTTTTTTGGAGTCAAGTCTCAGAATGTTCTTACCTTCATTTGGTTCAGACCGGTCCTTTATATAGAGACCCTGGGGACGGTTATTTGTCCAATAACTTCCCCAAGATTTGTGGAAGCCAATGAGTCCGGAGATAACTTCCTCAACGGCTACTAAAGTTGTAACTGCTAACGGAAGTTAACTCATTCGAGGAATTCATGGCGATAGCTATGGGTTTAGTAACCATTCAAAAGAGTCGAAAATTTCCTAAGTGTTGCATGTTCGTCCATCCATTGTATGATGATTTGGTCGTCCCTGGACATCTGATAATCGTCCATGGACGACCTTTATGGACGAGTTTATCGTCCATGGGAGACTTCATTGTTCAAGAGCGATATTATCGTCCATGAACATCTTTTCTTCTTCTTGGGTGATTCTTGATCTTGCTTGCTCTATTGGCTCTGGACGATCCTTATGGACGAATTCGAGTTGGACTAATTTTTCACTATCCCATCAGTTGCCCCTTTGTTCAAAGGGTTGTCCAGGATATTGTCGTGATTTTAACAAAATTTTACTTTTTTGTGAGCCACATGTCGTGAAGCTGTTGGTTGGCCAGTCGTGTCGATCTCATTTCCCAAAGGAACCGCCACGTGTCAATTTTTGAGTGGCGAGCGTCATTTCACTGACCCTGTTTCTGGGGCCTATAAATAGTGCATTCTCTTTCATGCCCCTCACTTTCCTCTCATTTTCCTTTCTGCCATCTCGTCCAAGAGCCTCGTCTAGCTCTCCTCCTAGTTCTATCAGGTATTTCCTCTTTCTTTTTAGGCTTTCATCTTAAATCTTTCTACATTTCAACCATGTCTTCGTCTAGTAGTTTAGAGAAGGAGATAGACGAGTACTAGGATGATTCTTCTGGGAGTGAGGGTAGTGATGAGAGTAGTGTAGGTAGCTCGTCCTGTAGCAATTCCTCAGACGAGCATTATTCGTCTGGGGTTCCTGGCATTCCCTTGGAGGAATTTCAGGAACTACAACATAGGATGGCTTTTGGATCTGGGGCTAGCTCGTCCAGACAACTACCTAGCCCTCCTCAAGACGAGGAAGAGGACGAGGAGGATGTCATTTATAGTTGTGCCCCAGAGGTAGCATCCACCTTAGACGCTGCCAAGTTAAAAACTCTTGTAGATAGATACCAGATTCCTAGAGAGCTTAACCCTCGTCTACCCAAGGCTGGAGAATGGTGTTGTTCTCCTTCCTCTGGTTTAGGGGTATACACTTCCTACCTTTTAGCTGGCTTTAGGTTTCCTCTAAATTCCTTCTGCAGAGACCTCTTCCAAAGGTTGGGTATTGGACCTAGCCAGCTCAACCCCAATGGCTGGAGGACGATAGTCGCCATGCAAGTGCTATGGCATGAGGCACTAGAAGGGAACTGTCCAATTACGGTGGACGAGTTCCTTTACTGTTATAAGCCCTCGGAGATAAAGAAATCTGCTGGTTTTTACCAGCTCTCGTCTAGGGGCTCTTATTACAGTTTAATAAAGGGTCGTAGCTCGTCTGACTGGCTCTGGAAAAAAGAATTTTTTATTATTTCTGGAAATTGGGCTGGGGACCCAGCTGATGTGGGTAATCCCCCCTTCCCACCTTTTACCAACCCTCTAGGTCATCTTCGTCCTGAGGGTATGTTTCCTTTCCATTTTATTTTGTTTTTCTTTACATGTTTTCCATCTTTCAATTGTCTAACTCTTTCTCTTGGTGATGCAGCTATTGTCCGTCCACGTTTGGACAAATTTTACTTGGATCGGATAGACGAGGTTCGTACCTTCCCTGGGAGAACTTTTCACGATTTGGTTACTCTTAGTCATCTAGCAGCTTGGGGGCTTGGCCCAATACCTACTGCTAAAAATCTCAGTCACGAAGAGACTACCCGCCGAAGTAAGTATCGTCTACTTTATTTCATTTCTTTTCTTTTTCTTTTTTTTTAAAAAAATTTAATTTTCCTCGTCGCAGGGATAACTACAATGAGGGAAAACAAAGAAAAAACAATAACTATTGGGGACGAGGATGTTACTGCACCCCCAACTGCACCACCAGTCGTACAAGTGACTTCCGTCCAGGCAGGGAAGAGAGTCTAAGTTGATATCCAGTGCTGTGGACTTGGACGACCTTCCAAGTCGTCGAGGCCCCAAGAAGCAAAAGCCTAGTAAGACTTCTCTTCCCAAGGTTCCTAAGTTTACACCTCCGACGGTGAACCTGGACGACCCTCCGGTGGATGTGGAGCCTGTCCAAACAGTCCATCCCGTCCAGACTAATCCTCCCCCTTCAGTTAAAGCTTCTCGCAAGCCTAATTCGTCAGAACCATCTGATCGTCCTTCCAACCTGGTTCTGGACGAGGGCTACGCATGGAGGACGTTCAAAGGAATCGTCACTAAGCATGAAGTAAATGAATGCTACAACATGTCAGTGAAAGAATTTGAACGTTCTGGCATCCATGACCTTTTTAAGGTAAGTCTTTCCCTCGTCCTTGCGTGTAAATTTTTTTTTTTTTTTTTTGAATAGGATGTCTAACTCCCCTTCGTCCATATGCAGGCTATGTCAAAATTTTATACAGCAACCTGCCAGGCTAAGGAGCTTGCTACAGAGGCTAAGACGGCTAAGGACAAAGCTAAGGAGCTGAACAATGAAATTCTACTAAAAAAGGGGGAGGTCCTTAGGTTGATTGAAGATTTTAATCGTCTACAAGGAAGTGAGACGAAGCTGAAGAACGAGGTGGAAGAGCTTAAGGCTGATAACATAGAAAAAGATACTCGTATCGTCTATCTTGAAGGACAAGTCTCTGAGTTTGTCTTGTCCTTAGAGAAAGCATGTGAAGAAGCCATAGCAGCCTTCAAGAAGTCTGACGAGTACAAGAATCGTCTAGACAGCCACTATGCAGCTGGCTATGAGGACTTTCGTACTGATGCTAAGGAAACATATCCTGACTTGAACTTCGATTCTTTCAAGCTTCCCTTCGCTAATGAAAGTTCCTTGTTGCAGACGAGTTTTGAGGACGTCAACATAATGGACGATGCTAACACTGAAGTGACCCAAGACAATCCCAAGACTAGCTTGCCCAAGTGATTACATTTTTCTTTAGAAATTTTTTTTTACTTTTATTTGGAAGTGCCCGTTGTTTTGGGCTTTGTTCTTGCTTCTTTTATTCAAGTTTATCCAAGTACAATTACCTCGTCTAAGATTATGGACGAGTCTTATATACAATCAGTTATATTTTCATAACTTTTAAGGGTTTTTTGGACATGGATCGTCCACCCTTCTTTAAATTCTATGAACAAATGAATATTTTCTATTTTCACCTTCCATTGTGTTTAAATACATACATTTCCAACTTTATGTATGAAATTTATTTTCATTATTCATATCATTTTTATGGCTGTGTGGTTCGTCCACTCAGGAAATTAGTTTGCCTCATCTTGAGTATATGGGTGAATTTCTTATTACATCACCGAAATAGAGCAAATTGAATCCTTTAGCTATCAAGTGCAGTTCGTCTATGAATGACGTTCTTCTTGGCTAGCTTTTATTTGCTATTCAAATTTAGGGACGATCATATTTCCGTCCTTGATAAAACTGTTTCCCAGCAATTTCTCGTCCATGCATTGGATTGTTATGCTGGTTAGATTCGTTTATGGGCTTGTGCTTTTGCACAATCTCTGTTCGTCCATGTTTTGGACGATCATTGCTCAGGTTTCATCTCGTCTTAAGCTTTAGACGGACATACCTTGTTTTATTTTTCCTTTAAGGAAGGCTTATGGACGATACATCCTTGCGTCCAAGGATTTCATTCGTCCATGCTTGTTTGCTTCTTTGTGGATCACTCTGAATTAGGGCTGTCCACAGGTCGGGCGGATCGGGTTTGGGGTCAAACCGTCACTCAACCCGCTCAAGTCGGGTGAACAGATTTCTCATCCGTTATCGACCGAATGGTCGGTTGAAACCATTTGTCTCGGTTCTTCGGTTTGGCGGGTCGGATTCGTCGGGTGATCGGTTTGAAGGCAAAGAACAAAAAGAGAGGGAAAATCAAGCAAAGAAAAAAGCTTGAAATGGAGAAAGAGAGAGAAATCAAACATAAAAATAGCAAAAACCAAATATCTATGAGCTTGGAACGGAGATAAAGAGAGAAATGAGATTTTGAAATCATACTTGAGAGAGAGGAGACCCAACACATGGTAACAAATAGAAAGCGAAACTCGTCGGCAAACAAGAAGAGAAACTCGTCGGCAATGGTGATGGATGGTAAGGAAGAGTCAAGCTACAGTTTTAATTTTAAAGAGAAATTCTGATATGTGGATTGGGAATATGGGAGTCATTAATATTATTATTTTCTTTTGGTTTATAAAAGTGGAATTGCATTGAACCCAACAACTACAATAGGACAAAGCCATTAATGCTCACGGGAATAGCTATTGCCTAACATTGATTCAAAAGTTCAAACTGACGTGGATAGCTAATCTGCCTACCAACATTGATTCAAATAATTTTTTTATAGTTAATTTTGTGGTGAATAGCTACTGAAATGACAACTTATAGTTACTTTGTGGTGAATAGCTACTGTCCACTGACATGACAAAACACTAAAGTCTATTCCACCATGGAGAAACTTACCTGCCCAAGTGAAAGTGAAATTAATTATGCAGATGGTACAGCAGTTTCGGTCGGGTCGGTTGCTACAGTTTTCAGACTTTTAAACCGTCACTCGAACCGAAACTTCGGATTTTGTAGTAATTAGACCCGCATCCGACTGACTTAGGTATTTGGAACCGACCATGGGGCTTCGGGTCGGGCGGATCTGATCGGTTTGGTCGGGTCATCCAATCAGTTGGACAGCCCTACTCTGAATGAATATACAAAAATAAAGGATTCCCATACAATATACTTGAAAATACCTCATATATATATCTGAAAATCCAAACTTATGCAAACATTCGTCCACATGCATGGCACATGCTCGAGAGCTAGTGCCTTAGGGAATTAAAAATACACACCAACTCCTCTATGAATAGCACAAAAGTGAAAACATTAATGTACTTCTAAGGGATTATTGAAATACTTAAAACACATAGTAGTAGTAAACAAATAAACACGAGAATACTTCCACTTGTCCAGGTATCTCGTCCGTGGCCATTTTCGTCCAGAGTCAGCATTTATTGATAGTATCTCCTTAGGTGCTCAACATTCCAAGGGTGTTCTAGCCTCCGTCCATCCAGAGCTTCTAAATAGTAGGATCCTTGCCTCTTGTAGTTGATAACCCTATAAGGTCCTTCCCAATTTGGCCCCAGTTTCCCGTAGGCCGGGTTTCTTGTTGCCAAGGTAACCCTTTTCAGGACAAGATCCCCAATATTGAAGCGCCTGGGCTTCACCATGGCATCATATTGTCTTGCCATAAGATTTTTGTACCTTGCTGTTCTCTGTTCTGCATCCATCCTCACCTCGTCCATAAGGTCAAGGTTAAGACGGAGCTGTTCTTCGTTTTCTTCAGTTTGATACTTCTTCACCCTGTGGCTGGCCATATGTACTTCTGCCGGTATAACTGCCTCACTTCTATAGGCTAGTTTAAAAGGAGTTTCCCCTGTGGGAGTTCTCACTATCGTTCTGTATGCCCACAAAACACCTGGTAACTAATCCGACCATACTCCCTTTGCCCCTTATAGCCAAGTCTTGATGATCTTCAACAAGGATCGGTTTGCTACTTCTGCCTGGCCATTGGCCTGTGGGTGGGAGGGTGAGGAGTAATGGTTCCTGATTTCAAGTTGTTCACAAAATTCCTTGAAAGGTGTGTTGTTGAACTGTCGTCCATTATCAGACACTAGTACTCTAGGTACCTCGAATCTGTATACAATGTTTTTCCAGACGAAGTTCTTGACATTCTGTTGTGTAATTTTTGCCAAGGGTTCAGCTTCCACCCATTTTGTGAAGTAATCTATTCCTACCACCAAAAACTTCATTTGCCGAGTTCCAGTTGGAAAGGGCCCCAGAATATCCAGTCCCCATTGCGCGAAAGGCCAAAGGGCCATCATTGGCGTAAGATACTCTACTGGCTGTCTAGGAATGTTACTGAAGCGTTGACATTGATCATATACCTTAACATATGCCTTAGCATCAGCTTGGACGGTTGGCCAATAGAATCCGCTACGGATGACTTTATGGACGAGTGATCTGGCTCTTGAATGGTTACCACATGCTCCTTCATGAACCTCCCTCAACATGTAATTTGCCTCGTCCGGAGCCAAACACCTTAGGAGAGGCTGGGAAAAACCTATTTTGTATAACACTTCGTCCATAAGGATGTACCTGGCTGATTTAACCCTGAGCTTCCTGGCTTCGTCCTTCTCCTCTGGAAGCCTTCCGTCCTTCAAGTATGACACTATTGGGGTCATCCAATTTTCATCACCCTTTATCTGCAGCATTTCTGGAAGGTCTATACTCGACATATATTGTACTGCATCCAACTCGTCCATTGCTTCATTCGCGGAGGCTTCCTTTGCTAGAGTATCTGCTTCCACATTCTCTTCCCTTGGGATTTGAATGAAATCAGCTTCTTTGAATTTCTTCACAAGGCGTAGTACCTTCTTTAAATATCTTTTCATTCTGTCTTCCTTGGCCTCACATGTCCCATTTACTTGGCCAATGACCAACTGAGAGTCTCCCAGGACAAGTATTGAGTCTACTTCTACGGATTTAGCCAACTCCAACCCCTTTAAAAGGGCTTCATACTCCACTTCATTATTAGTGGTTTGGTATTGCAAACGAACCTTGTACTTTAATTTGTCTCCTTCTGGTGACTGCAAAACAACTCCTATACCTCCAGCATGCAGTGTAGATGACCCATCTACATGGACGACCCATTTTTTATTGCACTCTCTTTCTCCTAAATCCTCGTAACTTGGAGTGAACTCTGCAATGAAATCTGCTAGGGCTTGGGCCTTTATTGCATTTCTCGGTTGGTACCGAATGTCAAATTCACTAAGTTCCACCGCCCATTGAATCAGTCATCCTGCTGCTTCCAGCTTGTTCATTGCCTTCTTAAGCAGATGGTCCGTCATGACATTGATGACATGAGCTTGGAAGTAATGTCTTAACTTTCTAGAAGCTGTTATTAGTGCAAAAGCCAACTTTTCTATCAGTGGGTACCTTCCTTCTGCTCCTCTGAGTTCTCGGCTAGTGTAGTACACGGGTTTTTGCACTTTTCCTTCCTCCCTGATTAGAGCTGAACTTACGGCATGTGGAGACACCGCTAAGTACAGATACAGTTCCTCTCCTTGCATGGACGAACTTAATAATGGAGCTGTAGTGAGATAGTCCTTCAGATCTTGGAAGGCCTTTTGACATTCGTCTGTCCATTCGAATGCCTTCCTGAGGACTTTAAAGAAAGGTAAACATTTGTCTGTGGCTTTCGAAACAAACCTGTTCAAAGCAGCAACTCGCCCAGTGAGGGATTGGACTTCCTTGATATTCTTCGGTGGTTCCATGTCCAATATGGCTTGGATCTTGTCTGGATTCGCTTCAATTCCTCTTTGCAAAACCATGAACCCCAGAAACTTTCCCGATGATACTCCGAATGCACATTTACTTGGGTTCAATTTCATCTTATATCGCCTAAGTGTTTCAAAGGTTTCCTGTAGATCGTCCAAGTGGCTTCCCTTGTCTAGGCTCTTCACAAGCATGTCGTCGACATAAACCTCTACATTCCGCCCTATCTGTGGACGGAACATGTGATTGACCAACCTTTGATAAGTTGCCCCTGCGTTTTTTAGACCAAAGGGCATCACCTTATAGTAAAACAAACCTTGACTGGTAATAAAGGAGGTCTTTTCCTGGTCAACTTCGTCCATCTTTATCTGATTATATCCTGAGAAGGCGTCCATGAAGCTCAACAACCGATGGCCAGCTGTAGAATCCACCAATTGATCAATGCGTGGTAAAGGATAACTATCCTTAGGGCAAGCCTTGTTCAAATCAGTGAAATCTACGCACATTCTCCACTTGCCATTTGCTTTCTTCACCATCACCACATTGGCTAACCAATCCGGGTAATGGACTTCCTTAATAAACTATGATGTGGTCAGTTTCTGAACCTCTTCCTTGATTGCCTTATCACGCTCAAGAGCGAACACCCTCTTCTTCTGACGAACAGGCTTAGAAAAGGGGTACACATTTAATCGATGAGTGATTACACTTGGATCGATTCTTGGTATGTCGTCATGACTCCATGCAAAAACATCGATACTCTCTCTCAGGAACTGGATGAGGTCTTTTCTTGCCTTCTCCTTCATACCTGTTCCAATTCTGGTGAATTTCTAGGGATCATCTTCTTGCAAAAGAACATTCTCCAACACTTCTGTGGGCTCTGCAACAACCCTTCTTTCCTCAATACTCATTGTCTACACCTGCTCGTCCAAAGCCATCATGGCTAAATAACATTCTCTAGCTGCCAACTGATCTCCTTGTGCTTGTCCTATCCCGTACTCCGTAGGGAATTTGACTGATAGATGGTAGGTAGATGTTATTGCCTTCCAACTGTTCAGAGTTGGTCTTCCAATAATAGCATTGTATGAGGACGAACAATCCACAACGAGGAAATTGACTTCCCTAGTTATCTGCTGCGGGTATGATCCCACCACTACAGGTAATGTTATGGTGCCTACGGGTTACACCTTCATTCCTCCGAACCCTATCAATGGTGAGCACACTAGACGAAGTTGATCCCGCCCAAGCCTCATCTGTTGGAAGGCAGGGTAATACAATATATCTGCTGAGCTTCCATTGTCAACTAACACTCTCATGGTTGTATAATCTGCAATAAGCAAAGTAATGACAATTGCATCGTCATGCGGGTGATGGATCCTTTCAGCATCTTTGTCAGTGAATGAAATAGCCGGCTCGTCCATTGATCTCGTCCTTGGTGATCGTCCAGAGAGTTGGACGTTTTGCACCACTTTGAGATACGTCTTCTTTGACTTGGAAGATTGCCCCGTCGAGGTTCCTCCTCTGATAATCCTTATCTCTCCTAGTGGGGGCCGGGACGATTCCTCCATTTTTCCCTTCAACTTCTCAACTTTATGATCCCTTCCAACGAAGTGCCTCAGCTTTCCTTATCTAATAAGATTCTCGATTTGCTGTTTCAGGTCATAACATTCATCCGTGTCATGCCCATGGTCCCTATGGAAGCGACAATATTTATTCTTATTGTGCTTATTGGGATCTCCTTTCATCTTCTCTGGCCATTTTAGAGAAGGGTCATCTTTGATTTGCATCAGCACCTGATAAAGTGGAGCGTTTAGGGGCGTGTAGTTCTGACTTCTTCCCAAGGGACCCGTCTTCCTATTATCTCGTTCCTTTTTATCTTCCGTTCGTCCCTTCTTTGGACGAGGGCCTTGTTCTGAGTGGCGTGCTGGGTACGCTTCCATCCTTTCAACTCTTTTCCTCTTCTTGACTATGATCGCATCTTCTGCATTCATAAAGTTCTGAGCCGAATGGACGAGCTCAGCCATGGATTGAGGCTCCTTCTCATATAGCTTGTGGATAAATAGATCAGAATTAATCCCACTATGGAAGGCCGCCAATAGAAGCTTGTCGTCTACCTCGTCCACACTCAGGGCTTCTCTGTTGAAGCGAGTGATGAATGACCGCAGACTCTCATTCTCCCCTTACTCTATGGTCAACAAGCTGGACGAGGAACGCTTGTGTCTCTGTCCCCCAATGAAATTGTTAACAAACAACTTGCTCAACTCTTCGAAAGAACTTACAGAATTTGGGGGTATTTTGCTGAACCAGACTCGTGCCGGGCCTTTAAGGGTGGTAGGGAAGGCTCTACACATGATTTCATCAGGGACCCCTTAAAGGTGCATCGTTGTCTTGAAAGTAGCAATGTGATCAAATGGGTCACGCGTTCCATCATACGAATCCAGAGAAGGCAGCTTGAACTTTGATGGTAGAGGGTGATCGTTGATGGAAGCCATAAAGGGGGAATCAGTTCTGTGGACCAAATCTTCTATTGGATTTGTCCTTCTCATGTTCTCTTTTATTTCCTCCATGACTTTCTTCATTTGGTCCATCTCTTCTTTCAAGTGTGGTACCGTTTATGAAGTGGTGCCTCTTAACTGACTTCCAATTTCAGTATTTTCTCTATCATCATGACCCTGTGTTTGTCTTCCTCCTTCACGTTCCTCACGTGTCTGCCTTCTCTAATTATTCTCCATTCTTAACTCTTGGTTTTGGCGAGTCAACTCCGCCATTGCAGCCGCCATAGATTGCACATGTTGAACAGACGATGTCTACATGACTGGTGCAAATTGGCGATCGCGTTGGGGATTGCTTGAAGCGCCTCTGCTTCCCTGATGGCCTGGGCTAGTAGCCCTCGATCTGGTCCTGACCATCCAACCTTTTGTCACAGAAAAGAAAACTGCCAAACAATCTCCCTTCCCACAGACGGCACCAACTGATATCGCTTAGAATCAGTAGGTTGAACGCTCTGGCTTCGGTGGGCTACTGAACTGTGGAAGGCCTACAAAAGTAAACACGCTATTAAAAGGGGACCGGAGAAGACCGGCCAAACACCCTCCGATGGCAAAGTTAGTCTCTCACAAGAATGGAATTCCAACTTTTTTGGAGTCAAGTCTCAGAATGTTCTTACCTTCATTTGGTTCAGACTGGTCCTTTATATAGAGACCCTGGGGACGATTATTTGTCTAATAACTTCCCCAAGATTTGTGGAAGCCAATGAGTCCGGAGATGACTTCCTCAACGGCTACTAAAGTTGTAACTGCTAACGGAAGTTAACTCATTCAAGGAATTCATGGCGATAGCTACGGGTTTAGTAACCGTTCAAAAGAGTCAAAAGTTTCCTAAGTGTTGCGTGTTCGTCCGTCCATTGTATGATGATTTGGTCGTCCCTGGACATCTAATAATCGTCCATGGACGACCTTTATGGACGAGTTTATCGTCCATGGGAGACTTCATTGTTCAAGAGCGATATTATCGTCCATGAACATCTTTTCTTCTTCTTGGGTGATTCTTGATCTTGCTTGCTCTATTGGCTTTGGACGATCCTTATGGACGAACTGGAGTTGGACTAATTTTTCACTATCCCATCATATATCATTGCATGATTTGCTCTTGTATGACATCAATTGGTGTTACAATTTAATGAAGAAGTCATTGCTTGAACGTGCAATGGCTTATAAAAAATTCAAATATTGAAACCAAAAAAAAAAACTTCTGAAAAAAATAACTCAAAAATTCAGATACTGCAAAAATAACTCAAAAATTCAAATATTAAAACTTCTGAAAAACCAAAAAATATTGAAGAATTAGATAATTCACTACTTAGAAATTATTGAAACAAAAAAATATATATATGACTAAACAATAGAGAAATATAAGAGAAAGATGGGTTACATTCAAAATAATAATTTCAATTATTGCAAGCTTATTTATCTTGTAAAAAACTGCTAAAGAGAGTTTGGTGGTTCATGTATAAAAATTACTTTTTAAAAAATACATGAAAAACCATAAAATAATTTTTTTTTAACAAAGTAGAGAAGAAGAAAATAGCATAAGAAGAGTTCATACCTCTACTTGGCTTTAAAATAAATATATATTGGGGTTTGTTTTGCTTTTATAGTGTTCATGATTAACTTAGCAAATTTGAAAATAAATTATTAATATTTGAGTTTGAGTTTGAGTTTAAGTTGGACTTGCTAGAAAGATAAAGTTTCACTCCTTATTAAGTTTGGATTAAACAAAAAAAAATTTATTTAAAAAAATGATAATGATGAGTTTGAGTTTAAGTTGGATTTGTTAGAGAGATAGAGTTTCATTCCTTATTAAGTTTGGACTAACCAAAAATAATTTTATTTAAATAAAATGATAATTGTGGACAATAGTTGTTTTTAAATATATATATATATATATATATATATATATATAAAGCAATAACTTTTACCAGTGTAAACTCTAAAAGAACATAGACTAAAAAAATAATAATAATGTAGATGACAAAAAAAAAGTACCAAGCTTAAGATGCGAGACTTGTGGCAAAGAGTAATTCAATACCACAGCATCTAAAACAACTAAATTAAACCATGAAAAAAGAATACCATAGGTACTATATGGTTGCATGGAGCCATGCTTGAGCTTTGAGCATGTTAGCAACAGCCAGCCACGTCAACTTCATTGTATGTCTAATTCTATTAGCAGTGGCAAAAGCAAAAGCCAAAAATCAAAATCTTAAATATAGCTCTTTCAATTATCATGGCTCTTCATTCTTTTTCAGCTTGTAAATTGTTGTTATATTTATTTATTTATAGTTGTAGGATGGTGGATAATTTGTTGAGTTGTAATCAGTTTTCAACTCTACTTTGGTTAACCTATTGGTTTCCAACTATTTTAGGCAAAGTATGGGAATAATTTTTGCTTTCCAACTCTCTTTAGGCAACGTATGGGGAAATAAAAGTTAAATAATTTAAATGTTGTGCTGACGTGGAAAATTGTTAGAGTTTTAGAGGTTTCAGTTATATTTATATATATATATATATATAGAGAGAGAGAGAGAGAGAGAGAGAGAGAGAGAGAGAGAGAGAGAGAGAGAGAGAGAGAGAGAGAGAGAGAGAGAGAGAGAGAGATTATGTATCCATCTTTGAGTAATTATACAATATTTTAGAAATACAATAATTTCATACTTCACCTTCTCATATGTTGTAAAATAGTTTGTGACTGTAATATTACTTTTTCTATAAAGGACAAAGTTTAACTACAAATTTGATTGTAACTAATGACTACAACTTCACTCAATATCTTTTTATTGAATATGAATTTTAAAAAATCCACCATTAGATAAAACCAAAATTTTCTTCTCATATCCCCCATGCTTATAAGTTTTAGTAAATCAAAGAATAATTAACTGTTTCATTAATCAAATGCTTAAATTTCAAGTTTTTATATTATAAAATTATGCATAAAATATATGTTTATGAATTGAATAGCAAATAACATCCGATTGTCACAAAATTTGATATGCATATTAAGAACGCAAAGAACATGCAATCTAACAACTAGATTTTTAAAATATATAGTCATTATAAAGGAATTGAGCAATGTTATAGCTATTGGCTATAATCAAGTTTGTAACCAAATGTTGTCCTTATGTGAAAGAAGAGAGTAAGGCAATATTGCACTCCCATATATTTTATAATTTTTCAATTTTCTCAATCATACAAAAATTTCTATTTATTAAAAAGAAGAGAAATGTTATTTCCATATCATTTTCATAACACTTTCATAATAAATTTTAAGTGACAGATTGTTATTGGTTGTTACTGGTAGGCAAAAAAAAAAAAAAAAGTTATGAATTCAAATTAGAACCAATAACAATTTACCACATAGGATTTGTTATAAAAATGTTGTGAACCTAATACTTTTACAAAGAATAGCTCTTCCAAATATAATATTAAAGGTGGTTGTGGTTAAGAATATATATACTAAGATTATTATACCAATACAGTCTTACACCATGAATCATGTATTCAAATTCAAACTCTAAAAAAATGATAAATGTAAGTTTACACTCTAAAAAAATTACTAAAACTAATAAACTAATAATTTTTTTTTTAAAACCTCTAAATAAGTATCTAACATATAATACCTTTTAACTTGTGCAATGGATTCAATGGTTAACAATGACTGAAGTGTCCACTTAAAGTACCTAAAAAATTCTCCAAAGAAGTCGGAATTTTATTTTACTTTTTTCTAGATTCGAACTGCCCAAGTATATCCGTCAATTGGCTTCCCGAAATCATCAAGAACCGTAGAATTGTAGGTACATTTTTCAGGCCACGAATAGCCACAAATGTCTATAAATTTAGCTATTTCATTGAGTACGTACATATCATTTTCATGACATATTCTTTCCAAAGCTTTATATTAAATGATAATGACTGTGGAATAATTACATATTAATTTCCTTCGTATTTCTCAACTTATACTAGTATTGATCTAAAAAAAAAAAAAATTTGGGAGGGAAAGATTAAGGAGAGCAAGCTTGGTACGTAAGAGTGATGAACTTGTGAGCCAAAAATTAAAAACTGTTCAATAGGAATACTTTTATTTTTCTTTTCATCTCCTTCTTCTGTACAAAAAAATAGGCCATATTTTATCCGAAGATTATGTCCAGTATAACTAGTTATTTAAACATTATGAGTTAATTAGTTAAAGCTGTTGTCCTCTCTCTCTCTCTCTATATATATATTTTAATGTCTAAATAAGCTGTTATTTTCTTCTCACACCTTAAAATTTTAAGTAATATAATCGCATAAAGTTAATTTATGCATGACGTCTCAATTTCATATTTTTCATATTTATTAAAGTAGATTTTATTAATATGAGTTGACAAGTAGAATAGAGATATATATTCTTTCCAACATTATTCTATACTCAAATTTATTCTTTCCTAAATAATTAACTAATATGGACAAAACTGTAATATTAGTCAGTTTATTTAAACTTTGCCAAATAGTAGTATCGGCTTTATATTGAAATCCCCATAACATATTAAAATCTGTATAGAATTCCACTCTAGAGTCAAATCCTAGCATCCTACCATTAGAGGAGAATAGATAAACTCTATCTCGTTTAACAATTTATAAATCATCCATAGGCATGGGCAACAGCCATGTTCCACCCGTCCAAACTATAGAACCCACTATATTAATTTCCAAGCAGGTTATGTGGGTTCAACTATTAACGTAGCGAGTTAACCTTAAGGGGTTGACTAAGTGGTTTTTAAGGACTTATGATATCCATGAAATCTTGGGTTTGAAATATCTTGCTAACATTTTGGAGTCATCTCATGGAATTCCTTCCTGTAATAACCTGGGGTGTGTAGAATCAGTGGCGGCTCCAGGAATTTTTCTCAGGGTGTTCCTTAAGGAACATAAATTATACAATCTAATAAAAAGAGAAATTTAATATATTGACAACAACAACAATAAAAAAAAACACTTAAATACATAAAGTTTACAATTACCTTCTATGCGTTTTCATATTTTGAAATCGTTGCATGATAGTCTCATTATCAATGTAATAAACTATATCTCTTTTAATATATACAACTAAACAATTATTCATCCACTAAATGTAAGACAAATTTTGGAGTAAAATTGAATTTTATTGGCATAAAAAAACTGAGGGTGTTCCCAATTTTTTTTTTTTTTTTTTTTTTTTGAAGGGTAGACAAATAAAATTTTTTAAATTATTATATATAATTTTTTTTTTCCAGGTTAGGGTGGTCCTAGGACCACCCTGGCCTTAAGGTAGCGCCGCCCATGTGTAGGATGGAGGACTGCATATAATACTCGGCCCAAAGGAATAATCAGATATTCAAGGAAATCTAGAATCCTAGATGTAAAATATAAAATTAAAAAAAAAAAAAAAAGGTAGTGGGTTGAACTTTTGTTAAAAAATAAAAACCACCAAGACCTAACCCAACCAACCTATTATATACCATACATCTCTTTTTAGCATTTATCTCATATAAAACATTTATTTTTTTTTATTTTTTGGTTGTTGTTAACTTCCTAATTTAAACATTTTAATAAGAAAAATGAATAATATACCCCAACATATTCAAAAGCATACATAGTGACATGGACATAGTACTTATAGCTTCTTTCTTTCTTTTTCTTTGAAAAATTTAGAAAGTATTTATAAATTAAGACGTGTGTAATTTGATCTATGAGAAAATAAGTCAATTCTAATGATTTCCTTTGGTGGTTTATAGGATTAATAGAAAATACTTATTAAATTTGTTCATAAATGACAAAATAGATTTTAAAGTTTAGAATACAACACATAACAAAACTAACACGTCTAACCTGTCAAATCCACAAAGTCAAAATCTCACAAATTTCTAAACAACACATTGTTTGTGGAAGTTGATGGGTTAGCGGTAGTTTGGAATTTTTCCAACCAGCAAATGATAGTTTTGTGGAAATCTTCTCTCAGCCCACTCAATACGACCTGCACAAAGTCTTACATTCAGTATCTCTTATTACATTTTGAAAAAAAATAATAATTAATTAATTAAAAAGTATCTCTTATTATACCATATTCTTGTGGTTGCAAACTTACCATTAAAACTTGTAATATCTCCCCTAGCTATTAACCCACTTAGGTTAGATTTCATATTAACATTGTTGTAAAGAATTTATCTATCAGTGTAACAATATAAAATTCATACATTTTTAAAATAATTCAATAATACAATAAGATGGAGGGATTTGAATCTTGATTCTTCTCATAATAAAATAAAAAATAAAAAAAACAAAAAAAACTATGCTGCATATTATTCAAATAATTTAGATAGTTTTTCTCCCTCATCGATCAAATAATCCATACCAACTATAGCACACTAAAAGAAAATCGATTTCATACAATGAATTTTGAGAAATTTAGAAGATTTACACTCTGTTTGTTTCATTGTAAAATTTGACTAAACCTGAAAATATATTCCATTTCCCCTAAAATACATAGATAAAAATGTTGTAAAATGTTATGCCTTAATTTTATTTTTTTTTTAAATTGCCTTTAAAAACTTAGTAAAACATTTTACAAAAAACCCACAATGGCTCTCCCCCCATGTGGTGGCTAGGTCATCAGTCCGAAAGTTAGAATCGATGGTTTGGCCGGCTGCTAGACTGCTAGTTCTGGTGGCTGAAAAATTTTGGTGGTTTGTACTTGAAAAATTTTACATGTCATACTAAATACTTAATTTTTTTTTTCAAATATATAAATATTCTTCATTAAAAATATATATTTTATAACGAAACAAATGAAGCATTAATATTACGAGGTAATGCATGATATCATCCCTTACTTCATTATTCAAACTCAATAGTCAATACCCTTATCTTTTTTCCCAATTTACTTTTGCACTACTTGCTTATCATTATTGTAAGATTTATATGGGACCCTTTACAAATTATGAAATCACAAGGACATATAATATTATATTGTAATAAAAAATTTCGTAGCTAGCTATCCACTAATGTCGTAAGGAAAATTTAGCAAAATACTTTAAATATAGGTATCGTGAATAAGAAGTTGTTTGTGCAGAGTCTTTGTAAGGAGTCAAGTCAAGACATGAAAAGACATAAAAATTGTTCTTGTCAAGCTAAGCTAAGCAAACACAGTGATTATCTCATTCTAAGTCAAGTGCTCTACAACCTAATGGGGATACAATTAATTATATTGGTCTTATCCCTCTGTAGCACAAGCATGCTCCTTATGATTCCATGTTAGACTTGGTGTGCGTTTGGAACGCACATATTCCATGTTAGACTAACGCACATTTTCTGTGCGTTTGGAACGCACATTTTCCGTGCGTTCCTACGTTTTGCTGAAAAATAGTGAGTCCCGTGCACTGTTCACAGGACCCGTAAGTAATTTTTTCAGCAAAAAAAAAAATTAAAACTGAGTCCCACGGCATTATTCACATATTTAAAAATTATTTTGCTACAGTGTTTTCAGTTATCAACAATAAGCGGTATCCAAACAGACCCTTGATAGTTGCTCTGTCATGTGTTGCGTTTGAGTCTTTGAGAAGCGTAAGCGTAAGAACCTAGTATTCCAGCTAATAATCATGTAAAAATATGTCAGTGACATAGGCCCGTTTGTTATAAGTGTTTAAACAACAATTTTCAATGTTTAAACAACATTACACGTATTTTTACACACTTTTTCACCCACACATATTTCCAAAAAAATACAAATAACATTACTAGAATAACGTTACCAAACGGTATCATACTTTCCTTGAGAAAAAAGAGCATAACTGAGGTTTTTCTAGACTCCTTGGTGCCTCAAACTACCTTCTTGCTGAGCTTTGGGCTTTGAGAGATGGCATCACTATGGCCAAAAACCTCAAGATTACCAAGCTTGTTATTAATGTCGATGCTGCTAAAGTCATTTCCCTTTTCTCTAAACCAAGTAGTGTTAATCGGCTAACCTAGCCTATCGTGGATGATTGCAGGAACATGCTCCAAGCTTTCCAAGAATACCACATGCAGCACTGCTTCAGGGAAACTAACAAAGTTGCTGATCTCCTTGCTAAACTTGGCCGTGGCCAATTTGAATCTTTTATTTCTTATGTAACGCCTCTTTTTGTTGTTATGGAGGCTCTTTCTTTTGATTGTAATGCTGTTCCTTGTACCCATTTAATTCGGGCTTCAACTAAAGTAACAATCTGACACATAGTATCTTTGTAAATTTTTTTCTTGACAAAAGAAGTGTTGCTTCTTATCCTTTCAAAGAGCATGCCTCTTTTTCCAATCCAAAAGCTTCAATGGTACAGTTCATGCATGATTTGTGTTAGGTGCACTGCACCATGGTCCAGCCCACACTTTGTCTTAGCTCATTAAATGAGCTTGTTCAAAAATTGGCAAGAAGTCAGCAAAGCAAATTGAACTTGCTGGAGAAGCTTTCCAATGAGAAGAATTGAAGTCATCTTTATGTACAAAAGTCAAGACAAGTTGGTTTGTGTTAGGACATATGTGATTCACTTGTTAGGAACATATGTCACTATGTTATGTAATTGGCTAATCCTTTGACAAAACGCACTTTACTTGTAATTGAAACACCCTTTCCAAATAACAATAAATATAAAAAAAATTTAGTTAGTTTCAAAACAATGCTGAAAACTAGCATCTCGAGTGTCTAAAACTCGAGTTCCAAGATAAAACTAGAGTTTTTAAGTCTCGATTTGTAAGCGGATAAGTCTGATGTGGAAAAAAATCCACGTGGAAATCGAGTTTTAAAGACTCGATTTCTATAAATTGCAGAAAAACGCCGCTATAGGGCTTTAAAACGTCACTATAGGGCTTAAAAACGCCACTATAGGGCTCCCTGAATTTGGTATGGGGTGATCACACTTATAAAAAAAAAAAAAATTTACAGGAAAACGCCGCTATAGGGCTTTAAAACTTCACTATAGGGCTTAAAAACGCCGCTATAGGGCTTCCTAAACCTGGTATGGGGTGATCACACTTATAAAAAAAAAATTTGCAGGAAAACGCCGCTATAGGGCTTTAAAACTTCACTATAGGGCTTAAAAACGCCACTATAGGGCTCCTTAAACCTGGTATGGGGTGATCACACTTATAAAAAAAATTTTGTAGGAAAACGCCGCTATAGGGCTTTAAAACTTCACTATAGGGCTTTGAAATGTCACTATAGGGCTTAAAAACGCCACTATAGGGCTCCCTGAACTTGGTATGAGGTGATCACACTTATAAAAAAAAATTTGCAGGAAAACGCCGCTATAGGGCTTTAAAACGTCACTATAAGGCTTAAAAACGCCACTATAGGGCTCCCTGAACCTGGTATGGAGTGATCACACTTATAAAAAAAAATTTGTAGGAAAACGCCGCTACCGGGCTTTAAAACGTCACTATAGGACTTAAAAACGCCACTATAGGGCTCCCTGTATGGGGAAAATTTTTTTGCATGGAACTCGAGTCTTAAAGACTCGAGATCTATGTGGCATTTTCAGTCCAAGTCATCCAGCCAAACACTCGCAAAGCGAGTCTTTGGGACTCGGGTTTTAATATGGATCTCGAGTTTCTAAAACTCGAGATGCTACTTTCCATTATTCTTTCAAACGTTGCCTAACTAACTATATACAACCCCTTTACACAGCTATTCTGCACATTCCCTCCTTGTAATTGAGTAGATCTAGTATGTGTTTAATACTTTAATAAACCTTGTTTCAAAATCAAGTGTTGAAAGCATGCAAGTCCGTCCACGATTCAAGTGTGAAAAGTGTTGTTCATTAAAACTCGACAGCTAGCTCGACAATTAGCTATCTATCGAGATTTGTAGAGTTGTTCTAGCCCGTGGCTCGACAGCAGCTCGACAGATAGGGTATCTGTCGAGGTTTATGAAATTTAGTTTTTTCAGGACTGTTTTTCATTCAATCCGTGATTGTATGTTTGGGCTTTCTTTTCTCACAACCCTAGACATATAAAAATATTATTTTAAGGGCCGTCAAAGGTGGAACAAGTTGCACAAGTGTTGAGCAAAGTTTGTTCAAGCAAATTGTGACCGGAGACAGAATTTGCCCTAGTTCATCTTTCTTGTGAAGAAGCTGTTGTGTTTGTACACCGTAGGGTTTTGTAACCAAGGAGCTTCTCGATCTTCATCGTGTGATGAACTGAAGAACTTTGCAGCCAACAACCTTCTCTAGTTGGTGATTGAAGTCACGTACTGGGATTGATGCAATTGGTTAGTCACGTACTAGGAGCCTTGCATTACAAGGAGAGATTGTCACTACAGAACAAGTCCAATTGGGTATTGGGGTAAGGGTTCAACTGTAGGTTGGTATAAGGTACTGTGATTTCTTTACTTGTAACCGCTTGTTTTAATAATAGTGGATTCTCAGGAGTGGTGATCTTAAAATCACCCGGTGGGGTTTTTGCCGTATAGGTTTTCCCCATTCGTAAACAAATCATCGTGTCAATTTATTTTCCGCTGCATACTTAGTTTAATTGGTGATTTGTTTGTGCTACCACGTGTTTTGCATATTAATTTGATTAATTAATAAACTTGGCTAATTAATCAATTAATTTATCACAAGGGGTCAAAACGTTTTTGGCCTATCAGTTTGCATTTATTGTGACTTGATGTGACAAGTGTGGAAGGAAGAAAAGAGGAAAAAGGTGAAGAAATAAAAGGAAAGGCCATTCGGCCATTCGGTGAAGAGGAGAAGAGAGGTCCCAGTGAGTGAGACTGAAGATGGTGCAGTCTTGAAGAACTGCGTGACTGAGAGTAAGCAAAAGAGAAGAGAAAAAAAAGAAAAAAAAAAAAGAGTTTTTTCTTTGTTAGCTCAAGTTGTATCTCTAAGTATTGTTATTTCTATTTAATTATAGCAAAATTATTTGGAATTTGTCCTATAGTTTTTCCCTTCAAGGAGAAAGGGTTTCCACATAAATCTTGGTGTTCTTGTGTTGTTGTGCTTCCGCTGTACTTGCTGGAATTTATTCACAGTTATATAGAATTTTTCGTAACAATTTGCTCCTCTATAATAGAAAACAAAACGAAGTAATTGATACCTGAATTATAAAATCTTAATTAATTTGAGGCTTTATTAATCTATATATTTGTGAAAACCATGTTTAATTCAAAAATAGATGACTTTCACCGATCAAATCTGCCAAAAAATGTTGATAACTATAAAGAATGAAAGAGATAGATTAATAAAATATAATAATAATAAAAATACTATCGAATATGTCAACCTGAGTCCTTTTTAGGCTATATATGCTTTAATCTAATTGATCGAGAACCTAATTGAGATTATGGTTAATTAGGTTATAAACTAACATGCCAAGTACTTTGTATGATATATTAGCGGGTCCTGGGTATGGTTGAAAGCTCCCCCTCACTTAATTAATCTGTAACTATATTAGGATACTCCAAACCGTGTGGATTTGATTTGATTGGATTGGATTGTATTATTTTATCGTGTGACTTCCATTCCATATCGAATGACTATCAAGGAGATCTTTGATACATAAGTGATTACCACGAATTCTAATCCTAACTTGATAAGTCATCTGATTCATTTTTGGTTGTAAACACATATATATGAAACTAGCGCTTTCCTTCTTGTGTGACATTATACGTACTTATTTATTTTTCTATGAATTTCCTTGCGTCCCATTATATGTACTTTTTTATGTACATATATACTTGGTTTTATCATTTTCTTGCTCAAAGACTTACTACTGCTCGTGGCTATGGCTATAATAATGTATTGATTAGTGAGCACTAGTCATTAATGCACGAGACACAGAAAAGCCCTTTAATTTGTTGCCCTAACGTCAAATTGGACTATTTAATTTTTAAAACTAATATATGCCTTTTGTTAAAGAGAGAATCTCTCTCTCTCTCTCTGGGACATTTCTGATCTACGTTGTTGAGAAAAGCTGCATTACAATTAGATTTAATCCTACTGTGGAACTCGTGATGTGAGCTATATTCTCTCTCTCTCTCTCTCTCTCTATATATATATATATTTATACTTTTCGTGTACTCATTATTATAACATAATTAAGTTTGCCTTGTGTTAAAGTGGTTTATACTTGAGATGCACGTAAATGTCTCCATGATCCCACCAGTTTGAGCTGTTGATGATAGATCTTGTTTGACACAAAACTAGGTAACTTTCTTAGCATTGTGAGACAACCTAATTTGATGCTTGAATGGCTTTGACAGGATCAACATAGATATGTTTATTTAGGAAGAATATTACAGTTGTAGGTTATATTATATTCCACACTTTTACCCTTTGCTGAAGGAAAAGAGACATTGAATTGAAGTGCCTTCGAGGCAAGCATAGAGATGGTTTTACCAACCTCAAAATTTGTTTGAACCTAACAGGGATTGTCCAACATTATTGTCAAACAGACAAAAACTTCAGATGTTGTCTAAAGTTTGTCTAGTTGAACACCACGCTAAAGTAGGATATTATACGTTCTTGTATTTTACATTCAATTCTTTCACTTTCGATTAGCAACTAATAAAGGCCCACTTGGAGGAAAAGTAAAATTCTTTTCACATTTAGAGAAAAAAAAAAAAAAAAAAAAAACTATTATTTTGTACTGTGCTTGGAAGAGGCAATTTGAAGTGTGATTTAGGGACAAAATGTTAATGTTCCTTATTCCGTTTAACAAGACAATTATTTTTAAAAATTTCGTGGAATTTATTTAGGATTTAGGATTGTGAAACATCAAAGTTTCAAGTCTAATAATATATAGTTTCAAGAGCCTTATAAGCTGTAAATTAACTGGTTAGCATTACTTGCTTATTGTTTTCAACGAAAACATGCATGGTTCAAATCTTCAGTCGCTCTATAAGTTCGTAAACATTCTTATACCACCAAACAATATTCTTTACACAGTTACCACCGTCATTAATATCCTCGCTACTTTGTTGCTGCAATCATTCCACCACCAATGTTGTCATTTCCATTATCACGGGCATTTTTGCTGTTATTGCCAATAACAGTCACCATCCTCACCACCATTACCACCATCGCTACTACCAACACTACAGCATAACGCAGCATTTCACCGCCATCAACAAGTCATTAACATCATTATTATATCATCAATGTAATTGCTATAATACTCAACAACAACAACAAATAAATTTTAAATATATTCCTTCAAACAATAGAAATTTTAATTGAAAGGGATTAAAATTCTAATCAATCTAAATCCCTACCATTTTGAAAAATTTAAGAAATTAAAAAAAAAAATCAGGTATATATGCACAAACATTAAACTTAGAAACTATACTTGACACTTGAAAATGCTTCTATTTGTCCTAGCAAGCATATAAAATTTTGACCGTCCACCAATAAATCTATCAGTATAATAGTAAACTGGAAGCATTCATTTTTTAAAGGAATTCCTCTTATGTGCCACATTAACTTTTAAAAAATTTCTCTTTTTTAACGTTGACATTTTAATAGTTGGATTTTAGAGTTATTAAGAGTACTAAATTGTAATAAGTCAATTGAAATCATCTAAACAAATTATGATTACAGTATGCTTGGTCTTCGCATTGCTTTTTGTACATGTATTGGCATTTTATTTGTCCCTTGGTTTTGGTGTTACATTTCATATTAATTGATTTACTGAGTTAATTAAGTATCACAGTGTGTATGTGTACTTTAACAATATTTTTATTGGAGTTGGTCAGAAAATACTATAATTACTATCAATTCTATTAAGAAAATACTGGATTGTTCCATCTCTCTTCAAATTCATGGATGGCTACACTCAAATATTCACCAACTACAGAAACTATTGTTCAAAATGATATTTTTTTGGGCTCCTCACGAGCCTCATCAAGAATATTTTTATTACCGTATTAAATTTTATATGGGAATAAAAATAACAAGGAAAATGTTGATTTTGATTTATAGATTTATTAATATTTTTTAATTCAATATTTATATATTGTATATAAATATATTTTCATAGAACTTTCTCGTGGGGTACTTATCTGCTAATCAACAAAGTACAAGTAAAGCTTATTTATTTATAATTAAAAAAAAAAAAAAGCAAAGCATTTTTAACAATATAGGTCATAGAAGAAGAGCTTTGCAACTTGTATGGGTAGGCCCAAATGCTTTCGGTGCTTGTTTTTTTTTTTTTTTTGATAAGGGCTTTCGGTGCTTGTTGAACAAGTTTTATTCACTTTGTTATAAAGAAATTAATGCTTTGTTTTACAACCTTGTTTACGTCAAACCTAGCTAGAAATTCATCGTTAACTGAAACATCAATTATATATACATAGCAGAGTGTGGAGGGCGTTTTAAAGTCTTGAATAGGCATCAGAACAAAATTTGACTTTGTAATGTTAAAGAAAAATAATAAGAAGAAGAACAAATATATATATATATATATATATATATATATATATATATAGAATGCTATCTAATCAAGTAGGCATAAATTATGTGTTACAAAAAAATATATATTTATATTCTTTGGATGAAATTCCCATGACAAGTTCATACATTTGCTTACTCTTGTAGTAAAGGTTTTATCTAGGTTAGTTCAGATTTCCCATAAGTAACTTCTACCTATTTGCATTTTATAATTCTCAGAAATTGGAAAACGTGATATATGAAATTATGAATACTCTTTGCCTTGTCGACCAAGTAACAGGCAAACCATATTTTGTAATGGTATCCAAAAATTCATGAGATAATATAATAATATGATCATTTCTAGATTCCTCTTTAGGGCTAGCTAATCCTTTTCCATAAACTCATTGGAATACTCCTACATGATAAGGACGGCTATATATATATTTAATTACAAACCCTATACACCGACCATGTGTAGATTATCATATAGGGTACACAACCTTTCCTAGACACCTGACCTGTCCCTAAACTCGAAAAATTAGAATCCTTTTCATTTCAAAGAAATTGTAAATATCCATGTCATCCCCAATATTTCTTGTTTTTAACTAATGGCTTACATTAAAAAAAACTGCCTTAGTAAAATTTTAAATGGCTATCTATAAGAAACAGCGACTTTGGGATTGATTCAGGTGAACAAATTGGTCGTGTAAATGTAATTAATATTTCTCAAAATAGCGGTTCGATTAATTATATTTTCCTTTATAAATTTGCAGCTTTACATTAGAATTGCCACTATTTTTATTAAAGGGAAAGGGGGGAAAAGAAGTCAGTAATGAAATTAAATACAAACCCTATATATAATTTTTAGAAAAGTCAAAATTAAATCATAATTAAAACATGAAAGTGAAAAAAGTACAACGCTTTGTTTTTTAGGTACTCAAACACACCTCCAAAAAAAAAAAAAGGGTACTCAAACACATCGATTTCTTCATCAAATCTCAACATTAAGTGAGCTACAACACACATTACAGAGCCTTGCTTTCACCAACAAGCACAACTCCCTCCTCCTATTAAGCAAAAGATCTGTGCATGGATTAGAAGATCCAGCACGTCAAGGAGTCATATTCACTTTTAAATCCCCCATTAAGAAGTTTGAAGGAGGCAGTGCATGTAGTTATAAGAATCACAATTGTTAGGGCCAATTGTATTGCGTGTTGCCAAATTCTTATTCAAAGCCCTATGCCCATTGTAATTGAATTGTAATTTTAGTGTTCAGATTAGGATTTTAAGATCAACATTAAAGACACAAAAAACAGTTCAAAAAATCTACAGAAGCTAAAGCTTTTGTTGCCTCAACTATAGGTCAACTGATCGAGCCTCATTAAAGCTCGATTCCAGTTGACTAGTCAAGACGAGAGTAAACTAATTTCTTAGTTTGCGGCCCATGATGACCAAGAAACTTAGGGTCCGTTTGGGAGTTTATAAAGGAATGAAATAGAATGATCATTAAAGAAATAGAATGGAATGGAATGAAATGGAATGGATTTAGTAGGAAAAGGAATGGAATGGAATTTAAAAATCTTGTTTGGATGCTATAAAATAAAGGAATGGAATGGAATGGAAAGTAAGTAACACCGTTTGGAAGTGACATTGGAAGGAATGAAATGGAATCATTTTATAATAACATTACTATTATACCCCTCATTTTAAAGAACATAAAAAAAAAATCAATGAGAACTTATAATTGCTTTGAAATGTTTAGTATTTAGCGGATGATGTGAAACTAGTTAGCCACAATTGGGTCTATGTTAGATTATTGAATTACAATATAGTTTTGTCAAGGTGAATAGATTGCATCACGCTAATCAATAATTTAACAGATGAAGATAATGGCATGAAAAATTGACAATAGCACAATTTCTTTATTTCAATTTGCAATTTTTTTTTAGGGGCTGCTAGTTTTAGATTGGATCTTTTTTGGCTGGTGTGCTTTACAATGGATTTGATAATTTAATACATCTACATCTCCTAATTTCTTTAAGGAAAAAAGAAAATTTTATTGTAGCTAAAAAACAAGTTATGTATATTTCTATGTTGTAAAGCAATTCACGCATCACATATTTATTCTTAACAAAATAAATATTGTCTAACAATGCAAACAAATATCTTTAAAAAAAAAAAAAAAAAAAAAACTCTGGTAATGAGTCTTGCCAAAACAAAACAAAATAACATAATCCATTCCAAAACTAAGGTTGGCCAAAAAATCCCACACTTTTTTTAATTTTTAGACCTAGACATCAGTGTCAATAAGATACATTTGCGCTCATGATCTGGGCAACCAAAGAACATCTCCTTATATGTTGGATTTTCCATCAAAAATATGTAGGCCTCAATCTTTGATATTGGATCTAAGTCCAATATGCCCAAAGCTGCGTGAACTTTTGCTCCATATGACTTTGAAAAGCACTTTGCCATAACCTCAGTCGCCCTATCAATTGCCTTTGATACATTATCAAATGACTGGGAAATTACATTCCCGAGTTCATCATCTTCTGCCAGTCGTCTTTTCTTGCTTTTAGAAGACATTGCATCTTGTGATGACACTCGAGAACGTGCAACATTAATTTCTAGTGACCTCTAATCATCTTCCACTTCAAAGTTCTCCAAAGAAACTTCATTTTGAGATATCAAATTATCAATCTCATCAATAGTGGTAGATGCAGCATACCTAGCACGTTTCTCCTTTGCAGTTTCAGTATGATCACCTTTTGCTCTATCTTTAGCCCAAAGTTGTGCCATCTTAGAGTAGTTGGGTATAGGTGTTATCATCCACTTCTTGGCTATAGGTTTAGATTGTTACAAACCAAGACAAATGGTTAAACAACAAATATAATTATGTAATACAAAATTAAACTCAAAAAAAATGGTAATTTATAGCTATGAGTGGCTCCCAAACTTCTGGTTCAGCTGTCCACATATTTAAAGAATCATTCCATCCAAAACCACTCAATCCATCTTTAAATATGTCATAGCATTCATGAAAATTCTTCTTCAGTGTCTTCTGTCGATTTTTCACCTTATCCTTGTTAATCTCCATGTCAAATTTTTCAACCAACTCTTTCACTATGTCATCATATCTACCACCTATGATCACCTGATGTAAAAAAGCATCCACTAAAGCATCATCCATAACACTACTCCATTGTACTTCTTTGCTTGGATCTCCACCATTCTTCTTTGATATCTTACCCATGCTATAATTAATAGGACAAAAAACACATAAAATATTGTGTAAATATTAATATTAATTATCAAAATATAGAGAGCAATATCAAAATGAAAAGAGAAATTTGCAGAACATTTAGGTCTAAGTAACATAGCATAGTCTTAAATGACATGACAACAATAAACCCAAAAGCTATCACATTTGGACATAGTTTTGCCACATGGCTGATGCTATAGAATCTCTTATAATATCTCCTTGCCTAGCATCCTCATCATCTTCTCTTGGAGTAGGGGCCACACGTTCACGATGAGAATGCAAAACCTCTTCATCAACTTCAGCAATAAGACTTTCATCAGGATCGACACCCATTAAATAATTATGAAGTATGCAACATGCTAAAATGATTTCATTTTGGATGTCAACACAATAATTAGGCTCTGTAGTACTTGCTATGATAGAAAATCTTTTTTTAAGTACACCAAATGCTTTTTCAATAGCAGTGCGCAATGACGCATGTCGCAAATTAAACAATTCTTTAGCATTTTTAGGGGGACGAACAGAGTACTCTTTTAAATGATAACGCAATCCCCTATAAGGTAAAATCAGATGACTTCTATTCATGTATCCCGCATCAACAAGATAATATTTACCTAATAAACAATAACAACCATTAATTATATACTACAAATTTTTTAAATATGAAGAATACACCCTAATACGTATTTGAATTAAATTTACCTTGTGGGATTTTCAAGTTATCATTTCTAGTTAAAGCGCTCTTTATTATTCTTGAATTTGAAGCAGTTCCTTCCTAACTTGGTAATACGTATGTGAATTTTAAATCAAATGAGCATGCCGCCAACACATTTTGTGTTGTGTAACCCTTCCTACCTCGATATCTTGGTGCATCCTCATTAGACACTTTGACACGAACATGTGTTCCATCAAGTGCCCCAATACAATCCTGGGATTAACATTATCTCTCAAAAACATTTACCTTAAAATATATTTGTACTAAACTACTATCAAATATAAATTATATGCATGATATATTTACCTTAAAATATGGGTTGAACCTACTACTTTGTAGTATTTCAAGTGGCACTTGGGTTCCATCAGGTTGTCGAAGGAATTGATCCTCTAACATAATTATTGATCTTAACACGCTATGAAAATGGCGACTAATGGTCTCACTAGAACGACAAAAAAAGAAGGACATTGTACGAGTTGTCTGATTTTGTGCTAGCATGTGAAGAAACTTGCCAACTTGCTCTTCAACTGTGGCATGTTGTATGTCTTGAAGATCACCATCTCTCCGCAAAATGTCACACAAACCTCGAAAAGCTTGTGGACCCATGCGTATTACATCATAGCATTTTTCACTATTCCTAAGTCGAGACATTAGTTCATCACGAACTTTTTGTCTTTCTATGGTTGATTGTGTAGGAATGTGTGGAACACGTCTTCTTTTTAGTCGTTGCCTTTGATGGATAATGTAACACAAATAACGGCATGCAGCATGAACCAAGGCTAGTTTCCGCATAAAGTCCGAGAAAATTATGGTCTTAAGTACCTCATCATTCAAATCCATCTAAGTAAAAAAATAGTTATGTTATTAGTCCAAATTAGAAAATTATGGGCACATGTTCTAAAAAAATAGTTACGTTATTAGTCTAACTAATTATGAATGTGTTACAACTAATCTAAAACTAAAACTGTTAAACTATAAACATTAATTTTGTTTGGGATTCAAAGTGTTAAATTATAACATTATCTCTCAAAGTACACGTACATTAATGTCTTTGAGAGATAAATTGTAACACTAATAGTATTATAACTAAAATAAAAATTTACTAATTGGTTAAAAATTGCTAAAAAAATATACAAATAATAGTCAACTTGCCAACTTGCTTGAAAACTGTGACATTTTTTTTTTTTTTTTTTTGTTAAACAACTTGAAAACAGTGACTTTAGTGGGGAATGAGTTAGCTTTTTTTTACATTGCTAAGTGTATGGTTTTCAACCATACACGTGGACAGTACCCTTCTTCAAATTGAAGCAAAGACTTTTTTTTTTTTTTTAGAAGAATTGAGGCAAAGACTTAAAAAGGCACTAGAATAGTCCAGAAACTAGTTTAAACAATTACATTGCTAAGTGTATGGTTTTCAACCATACACGTGGACAGTACCCTTCTTGAAATTGAGGCAAAGACATAAAAGGCACTACAATAGTCCAGAAACTAGTTTAAACAACTTGAAGTGAGCAGAAAAAGAGTTTTACCCAAAAAAAAAAAAAAAAAAGAAAAAAGGGAAATCAAACAAAGAAAGATGGAGATAAACTAAGAAAATATGGAATGCAAAAAGAGAAGAGAGGAAGGACTGAGACTGAGAAAAGAGTCAAAGACTCATTTGTGGGCTCAAGGTGGGTTGCATATCAGTTTAGTTGTAGATTTACTGGTGGTGTTGTGTGTTGTGGTAGTGTAGTTTTTTGAGTATAAAGAAGAAGAATGCATAGAAAAACAGCCATCTCGGCCATCAACGCCAAAGTAAGCAAGAGGGAATGGTTTTTTTATTTTTTTCTCTCTTTTAAATGAGGAATGAGCCAAATTTACAGCAGTTCTACAACAGTTTTCCAGCAGTTCTCACTTTCAAATTTCTCAATAAATTTTTTTTTTAGCTGTACAGGTAACTCTAACAGCAGTTTTCGTTTCTTTTCATTTCAAGGTTTTTAGGTGTACAGTATGCTAGTTTGTTTTGGTATTTAGGTGTACAAAAACACTGTATATCACTCTCATGAATGACTAGCAAACAGTTCATAAAAAAAATAAAAATAGACTAGCAAACAACCGAAAAGAAAAGGAAAAAGATAGACATACTTGGTTTGAGCAATAACCGAAAATTGCAGCAGACATAAGAAAAAGAAAGACCAGCGGTAGCAACTTCACTTTGCAGAGGACAGACAATATCGTGCAAGAATGATAGCTATATGTTTTTACGGCTGAATGAGAAAAAAAGGCTGATATTAAAGGGGGTATTTTAGGGATTTTAACAAAAATTTCATTAAACCTAAATCCATTCCCTCCCATTCCTCCCAATTTTGAGGGGAACAAAAATTTGAGATTTTGAGGGAAAAGGGAGGAATGAGCATTCCCTCCTAACCATTCCATTCCCTCCCATTTAAACTCCTAAACAAGGGAATGGACTTTCCATTCCCTCCATTAAAACTCCCAAACAAGGGAAGGGAAGAATATTCTAAATTGATTCTTTTCATTCCTTTCCATTCCCTCCTCCCAAACGGACCCTAGGGATCCATGCACTAGGGTTCCAAGATGTATTTAAATTTTAAAGTCAGATTAGGTCATAACAAACATAAGGACTAGATCTTGTCGTGATGTTTGTGCGTCAAGGGTTTGTACCAAGAGTCTCTAACATTTATATAATAACTAATAGTCGAAACATTTGATTTTTTGTTGACTACTCCTTATTACACCATGTGACTACATAAATTACTATCACGTCTACATTTAAAGATACTAAAAAATTATGCCTTTTGGGATTTGAACTTACTTCAATTCATTCCACCAAAAAAAACTACCAATAATAAACTAGAGACACAACGTTTAGTCCCTTGAGCAGTAGTTATAAAAGACCAAACAATACCTTCTATTACTTTTTTTTTTTAATTTTTTTTATATTATTTTTATGTCTATACCCTTCTCTTGCTCCATCTCTCCAAAATTTACATTCCTTCACACACTAAACAATTTCATCAAATAAGTATTCCTCTATTTACCACACAAAATTTTTGGGAAAACCGATTTTTTCCTGCCCTCTTTATGCTTATCGACAACTTCAGACTTCATAGCCACAGATGCTTCAATAGAATTATTTATCACTAAGAAACTCAACCAATGGCTCTCCCTTTGCAGTGAGAGAAGAAGCACTAAGCTGTACAAATCGATTCGGGCACTGCAATCTATTGAAATTTTTGTCGGGTTTGATTAAGCACATGGAGGAGACCATTAATTTCTACCTGATTAGAAAAATTTGTATGTGGCTTGATTTTTACTCTATGAAAAATATCTAATAGACCACTAATTTCTCATGAGAAGTCAAATTCCTCTTTGATAATAGAACATTCTAATGTTGATTTTTTTTTGAATGGATCATTTTGAAGGTTTTTTCTTTAGTTATGTATTTTTGGGTGGATTCATGTTGTTAAACACTTAAACTGTCCTTTAAATCCCATTTAAAACATGTACACCATGTGTTTGACAAAATGTCTCACTCACTCCTGCATTTTTGTTTTCATTCCCATTTAGGACATGTACTCCATGTGTTTGACAAAATGTCTCACACACTCTTGCATTTTTCTTTTTTTGCTAATTCAATAGTTATACTCTTACATTAGTTTATGTCAACTTCATGGTTTGTGTCTCTTTGTTTTAGTTGTCAAAGGAATCACTAACACACTGAAACACCACCCATGTGACAAACCAAAAATGCTATTGACAGTTGACAAACCAAGCATGGCAGGTGCTACTTAATTGCAACTTGCTTGAGTTAATCTAGAACTGCTCATAAGTAGCCTGATTCATTCATCAGCACAACAAGCAAACTGATTTCCTAAGAAAATAATATAGAACAATATCCAATTGCTTTCAACGTTTTTCTCCTTCCTCCAATTCCATAGAAATACTTTGACATATTTTACCAAACAAGTTCACGCATTAAACCAGAATGGCACACTAAATGCATTGAATGTACTAACATTGAATTTGAAAGGCAATTATTTAGCTATACATTATATCAAACATGTCAGAGTGCTTGCAAATATTTCCGAGAAAACTACACTTTATCACCCTAAACTATACCCTATTTTACACTTACCACCCTAAACTATACCCTATTTTACACTTACCACCCTAAACTATGGGAATGAACACTTACCCCCCTAAACTATCGACAATGTAACACTTTGCACCCCACTATCCATTTGTCAGTTAAGTTTGATAGAAAACCAAGTCAAAGACCAAAATACCCCTGTCATTCTCAATCAAACATGAAACTCTGTTTCTCCCACTCTTTCCCACTCTGTTTCACCGATTTTAAAAAAAAGCCAACCGAAGAAGATAAGAAAATCCAAACAAAAATTTGAAACAATCAGAACCTATAAATAATTCAGAACCATTTGATGAGATGCATAGAATCTAAAAATTAGAGTCTAGCAAAAAATATGCAAGGACCCACTATCTTCACCGTTTCCTTAAGGTCCTATGGCACCAGCAAAAAAAAAAAAAAAAACTTAAACCCATAAATTGAGATGAAAATCAAACCCAGAAATTTACATGAAATCCAAAAAATGAAATGAACATTGAACTCATAAATTAATATCAAACAACAAACCCAAAAAAATTACATCAAACCCACAAATTTACAACCCAGAAATAAACATATAGAGAGATCAAGCAACAAATCCACTGAGATGAACAACCCGGAACCCATAAGCAGCTCCTTATTTCAGTAATCAACAAACCCAAACCCCACAATCTCTGCTTCGGTCATCCTTCATCAATGGCCAAATCTGAAACGTCACACCGAGTTTAATCCCACCCATTCTTTTAGACCCCTTCACTAGTGTTGATACCCTTTCTCTTACCACCGAGTCACTGAATTGCAGGGCCAACAATGATGCCTTTCGTGACTCGATTTCAACGAGCTCGATTTGGGCTCACCCATTTCATGGTTTTCATCTCTTCAGAAGTGCCACTTAAGACCCACAACCGGTAGCGTGATTAGCTGTCATCAACATGGACTGGGCAGCACCGTTAGGAGCAAAGAGAGTGTGTGGAAAGTATCGTCAACAGTTTTCAGTTTTTTTGGAAATACGTGTGGGTGAAAAATGTGTAAAAATATGTGTAATGTTGTTTAAAAATTGAAAATATGTGTTTAAACACATGTACCAAACGGGCCATAAACGTGAGAGTGATTTGAGAGAGTTCAAAATTGTGTTTCTGTTGAGGGGCATTTAGGGAATTTAGGGGTTCCACTGTAATTTCCATCCCAACTTAATAGCTAAATAAACGGTGAGGTGCAAAATGTTACATTGGCAATAGTTTAGGGAGGTAAGTGTGCATTCCCATAGTTTATGGTGGTAAGTGTAACATGAGGTATAGTTTAGGGTGGTAAAGTGTAATTTTCTCAATATTTCCATTACAAAAAGAATGATGGCTTTGAAAGACAATTATTTAGCAAAACATTATATCAAACATGATGTGCTGTGATGTGCTAAAAAGTACAAAAATAAAAGTTCCTCTCTTTGTATTGGAGACTAAAAGTGTAGCCATAACTTATACTTTTTGCTTGAAAGGTGATCCACAATATTTTACCTATGAATAAGCTCAATCTTTATTATAGGAAAATAATTTCATCATTCTCAAGTGAAATATGTGCGGATAGTGCAGAATCAGTGACACATGAAATTTGGGAGTGCTTAGAAGCACCGAAAGTCTAGAGACCAATCATGATGTTTCCATAGGTACAGTGTTTGTTAAGGTCTAAAAAGTCACAATGTTGCACCAAGGCCCAAAATGGCACAGAGAATTGAACTCCATAAAAGATAAAATACTTGAGCCTGTAATAAAGAAAAAAGATGGTAGGCCCAAATCCATTAAGGGTCTTAAGGAGGAACCCAAACCCACGAGTAGGTAAGCCTTAGAACTCATAAAACGAAGGGAAGAAGAAAGCCTAGCCCGCAAAGGTAAGAAAATCGTGGGGGAGCCCAGTGGTAAGAACTAGGCCGGGATACCTGAGGATTGCCAGGAGCCTGGGATCCTCGGGACATGTAGCAAAGCCAGGGTTGGATTAAGACAGTTCAAGGGGGGTGCCAAGAAACACAAGTGTTAGGACATATGTGATTCACTTGTTAGAAACATATGTCACTATTTTATGTAATTGGCTTATCCTTTGACAAAACGCACTTTACTTGTAGTTGGGTAGATCTAGGATGTGTTTAATACTTCAAGAAATTGTGTTTCAAGATCAAGTGTTGAAGACATGCAAGTCTGTCCAAGATTCAAGCTGAAGAAGTGCTATTAATTAAAGCTCGACAGCACCTCGACAAACAGCTATTTGTCGAGCTTTATGAAAAACAGAATTCCAGTTCTGTTTTGACTCTAATCCGGTTTTATGTGTTTTGGCTTTCTTTTCTTCTAACCCTAGATATATAAAAGAATTATTTTAAGGGCCATCAAAGTGTACACAAGTTGCACAAGCTTTGATAATAGTTTGTTCAAGCAAATTGTGACCGGAGACAAAGTTTCGCCCTTGTTCATCTCTTCTGAAGAAGTTGTGGTGTATGTGCACCTTAGGGTTTTATGACCAAGCATCTTCTTGATCTTCATCGTGTGGATGAACTGAAGAACTTTGCAGCCAACAACCTTCTCCAGTTGGTGATTGAAGTCGCGTACTGGGATCCACGCAATTGGTTAGTCACGTACTTGGGAGCCATGCATCAAAAAGAGAAATTGTCACTACATAACAAGTCCAATTGGGTATTGGGGTAATTGTTCAACTGTAGGTTGGTATAAGGTACTGGGATTCCTTTACTTGTAACTGCTTGTTTTGATAATAGTGGAATTTCGAGAGTGGTAACCTGAAAATCACCCGGTGGGATTTTTGCCGTTAGGTTTTCCCCATTCGTAAACAAATCACCGTATTATTTATTTTTCGCTGCATAATTAGTTTATTGGTGATTTGTTTGTGCTACCACGCATTTGCATGTTAATTTGATTAATTAATAAACTTGGCTAATTAATCAATTAATTTATCACAAGGGGTCAATTCGTTTTTGGCCTATCAATTGGTATCAGAGCAGGCACACTCTGATTAGGTTTTAATCTTTGTTGTGTTGATCCATTAACCCCTGTTTGTCATGGATAGAGGACAATCCTTAATCATACCTCCTTTATTTGATGGCACTAACTATGCATACTAGAAAGTACGCATGAGAGCTTTCTTGCAGTCTTTAGATGAAAAAGTGTGGCAAGCTATGGAGTTAGGCTGGACTAAGCCTACAGAAGCGCTGGCTAACTGGGATGATGCCAAGATCAAGGCGGCAAACTTCAACATCAGAGCGTTGAATGCCTTATTCAGTGAGGTCACCAATGAGGAGTTTAAGAAGATATCCTCAACTGAAACTGCCAAGGAGGCTTGGACCATTCTCCAGACAACCTATGAGGGAACCAAGGCTGTTAAGGATTCAAAGTTTCAAAGGCTCACTACAAGCTTTGAAGAGATTAAGATGGAGGAGGATGAGTCGTTTAATGAGTTCTATGCCAAGCTGAAGGACATAGTGAACTCTGCTTTCAATCTTAGGGAAACCATTCCTGAACCCAAGATTGTGAGAAAAGTGCTCAGATCTCTACCCGAGAGATTCCATGCCAAGATCACCACAATTGAGGAATCAAAGGATATTGACAAGATTCCTTTGACAGAGCTGGTTGGTAATCTGCAGACCTATGAGCTAGGGTTATCAAGGATTGGCAAGACAGGTAAAGGCAAGAGTATGGCACTGAAGGCCAAGAGCAATGAGACAGATGAGTCTTTAGATGATGAAGATTCTAAGATGAAGTCCTACATCACCAGGCAGTTCAAGAAGTTTACGAAGAATGCCAATGGAAAGGGCTTCGACAAGGACCGTAGGCAATCCAGTTCTTCTCAGTTCAAGATCCAAGATAAAGGGAAGAAGGATGCAAGGGATGGCGGTCAGTATACTGTTCCCGCAGGACCTAAGTGCTTTGGGTGTCAAGGCTTCGGTCACATGAAACAAGAGTGTCCTACATATCTCAAGAGCATTGGGAAGAGCAAGGCACTTGCTGCTACCTTGAGCAACACCGAGCCTGAGGATGATTCCGACAATGAGGACAACGGAATCTTGAATGCCTTCACTGCCACTGTTGATCCTACTGATGGGATTGTTGAAGATGTGGTTGAAGAAGAGGAATTAGTGGAATCCAAGTTTGAGAAAATGGATGATCAAGATGACATCCATAAAGCCTATGAGAAACTGTACAAACTTTCTAAGAAGCATGAGAAACTGTATAGGCTAACCACCAAGAAGCTCAGTGATGTGGAACTTGACCGTAAGGAGCTTTCCACAAAGTTTGATAAGGCTAATCAGACTATTGGAGCACTGAGGTTCGAGAACAATTTCTTGGCTGAGAAGACCAAGAAGCTTGAAGCGGAGCTATTTCAAGTCAGAGCTCAATTGGAGAGGACTTCAAGTGCAAAGCTTGATGAGATGCTCAGTCTTCAGAAATCTGCTTCTGATCGAATTGGTTTAGGGTACGGTTTCTCTTCCTCTAGTACTGCTTCTACTAGTACTACTGTTTTTGTTCCTCCTAGCAATAATGTTGAAATTGAGAATAATAATGTTAAAACTGATTTAGCTAGTGAGAACTTAGACAAAGGTAAATCTATCTTAGGAGCACCCCCTAAGCAAGATAAGAAGGAAGCTAAGAACCCTAGGGCTAAGAAGTCTAACTCTCAAAAGCCTAAATAAAAGAAGTAGCATCTCTGTCATCATTGTGGAGTCGCAGGTCATACTCGACCAAATTGCTATAAGTGGCTTGCCACTCAACAGAGCAACGGCATGATAGCATCTGGAAGCCAGAATCAGCTTCAATCCTCTCTTGCTCCCCTTGGAGATCTTCTCAAAGCCCTCATGTTCCTTTCAAACTTGAACGGTTTTAATTCTTCCCCCTCACCGCCGGTTCAAAGGTTTAATCAAAGGAAAGGTTCTTCCAGGGTGTGGAAGGAAAATGGCTCCAAGTGATTTTATCACTTTTCTCTTTCTCTCTTCTTGTTTTTTGTGTGTGCATTACTTGTGTGTTTTGCTTTCAAGTTTTGAATTAGTCTAGTTTTTATGCTTTGCTTGGTTTAACATGTTTTTGTTTGGTTATTTTTCAGTTTTGCTTTGTTTTGTTTTTCATATAAAAAAAATAAAAAATAAAAATACAAAAACAGTGTGTGTTTTATGTACATTGATACTTGTGTACCTTGGATGGCCATTGAAACAAAATTTTCTAAACTTTGTATCTCTTGTAGCTTAGATGAGCATCTCTATGCACAACTAAGCAAGTGAGTTTTGTGGCTCTTGTTTGTGATGAGTAAAATTAAGTGATCTCTTGTACTTAACACTCGTATCACTCTTTTTGACGGGAAGGACTAAAAAATCCTAAGAGAAAGGCATAAATAACCATCTCACCAGTATTGCCCGCCAATCATAAAATGACACATGTATGCTTCGACATAGCAAAAGTGCAGTGTCAGTGACATTTGTGTACTTCGGCATAGCAAAATTGAAATGTCAAATGCTTACCATCATTGGATATTTTCTTTTCTCTCTCTTATATGCCCATGTATGTTTGGCTTAAATAAAAATAAGCAAAGAAAATGAAAAGCAAAAAGATCAAAAATGGTTTAAATATGATTGCAAGCGTGTATTCTAGGAGATGTAGGAGTTATAGGATGTACCTCGAAGGTGATAGTCTCCATTAAGCAGTTATGATTGTGTGTGAGTTAAAGTGATTTTCTCATATCTCAAATCATCATAACATGTATACACTTATGCAATCTTGCGATATTTTTCACACACAACACGCAATATTTTTTGCTACTCTTGATACATGTGCAGGTACAATGTGATTTGGCCATCACAAGGTTTTACATGTGTTAATGTATGCTCACTAAATTATCTTGACTTGTTTTTGAAATATAAAATTGGTTAGACTTGTTTAGTGTGTGTGTGTGTGTGTTTTGGGATCTATGTGCTTAACATTTTTTTGTTGAGAGATGATTTTGAGAGCTTAAAATGTTGAATAGATCTTTGGTTGAGTTGCATGCTTGATTGCATTCATATCTGTGTTTTTTTTTCACTTCTTGAAAAACGGTTTTTAAGCAATCTTGACACCTCCTCGATACCTCCTCGACACCTCCTCGATACCTCCTCGACACCTGGCTTTCTGTCGAGCTCTTAAGGTCTTTTCTTATCGCAATCTCGACAGATTCTCGATAGCTGGTGGATCAAACGAAAAAGTTCCTGGATTCTCGATAGCTTCTCGACAGCTGGTGGATCGATCGAGCTTCTCTTCTTGTGTCTTTGCTTTGTTTCTCGACAGCTGTATCTGTCGACGTTGTTTTTCTCGACCCCTACCTCGATAGATGGCTTGACACCTTTCGACACCTCTATCTGTCGAGAATTACTGAGGAGCTATATATTCGTTCTTCGCAATCCGGTTCTCATTTCTTCGATCTCTCTCGATCTTTCCACACTTGTTCCTCTCCCAAACACCTTCTCTCTCACTCCAAACCTCTTCCCAAGTGATTTTTTCAAGCTTTTTCAAGTTTTCCTTCACTTGGTAAGCTTCTAATCTCCTTCATTTACATGCATTCATGTTTTGAAACCTAGGTTTTGGGGTTTTTCAAAATTGATGATTATTGTTGAAATTTTGGGATGGGTTTTTACTCAAATGAGTTTCAAATCTCATGCATTGCATCACATTAGCATAATAACAGTATTATCATGCATTTAGATGTGTGCAAATTGATTGTGTGCTGGTAGGATTGGATTGGGCTGAGCCCATGATGTAATTTCTTTTGCATATCACATGTTCATGCATTCCCCATGCATACGTACTTTCTTTTCAATATACTTGCTATATTTGAACTTTTTGGAGCTTTTCTGATTGTCTCTTTCTTCCCTCTCTCTCTCTTGTTTACGTTAGTCATGTCTATGGCACCTAAGCGTAAGTCAACTCCGTCCCAGAACCCTTTGCGTTCTAGGGCATCATCTTCTTCTGATCCTACTCCTTCTCACATTCGGTTCTGTGATGAGGATGCCCGAAAGGACTTCTCGAAGAATTTTTCTCGACGAGGTGTTCATTCGGAACGCCGAGTCATTTTGGTGGACTTCGCAGACACTGACCTTCCCACTGTCATTCACAGTCGGGGATGGGAGTCACTGCGTGACGTCCCGGTCACTTGTCCTACCGTGCTGATCTAGGAGTTTTACTCCAACATGCATGGTTTCGATTTTTCAGTACCTCTCTTTTCTACTCGCGTTCGAGGTACGCGCATTGTTGTCACACCGCAGCTTGTTACGGATGTGCTTCATGTTCCGATGGTAGAGCATCCTGACTACCCCGGTTATGAGCGTCTGAGGACTGTGTCCAAAAATGAGATGATTTTCGCTTTCTGTTAGCGTCCCGCAGATTGGGGTGATCGTCAGTTTACACCATGTCGGCCTTTTGCTAAAGGTCCTAGATTCATGAACATGGTGATGACTTTTGTTTTGCACTCACTCTCTCACTATAACTCTATCAAAGAGCCTCGTGCTCGATTTTTGCTTTCTTTGTTAGAGCACCTCACTATAGATTTTCCTTCACACTTTATTCTTTCTATCTTAGGTGTGTATAGGGATACGGCTACCCGTGATAAGCTCATTTTCCCTTCGGCTATCACACGGATTCTATGCCATTTTTCTGTTCCTTTTCCTTCTTCCGACCATTTTCCTGTCATGTGTGCATAGACTACACTACCGTTAAACGGAGCGAGGCGCAGTTTAGGTCTCGACAGTCGAATTCAGCAGCTCCTCCCTCCCGTTCTACTCCATCTCGTTCTGCTCCATCCACATCCGTTCCCTCCTCTTCTTTGGGCGATGTGACTCTAGGAGACATCATGGCGCAGTTGCAGCGCGTGGATGCTCGTTTTGATACTCTCTCTAAGGAGTTGTATCAGGTGAACGTTCGTGTCGGTCGTATTGCACGACGACAGGCGACCATGGGTGGTTTTACTCCTGAGGCTTCTCCTTCACCACCTCCTCCAGTGGCATCTGAGTCTAATGTATGAGAGTAGTCATTCTTAGGGGAAGTAGTTTTGATGTATGAGAGTAGTCATTCTTAGGGGGAGAGTTAGTATAGGACATTTTTGTTAGGAGGAGTGTTGTTATGAGGGATGTAGTGAGGATTACTTGTATCTTTTTCTTTTCTCTATTTTAGATACATTTGTTCTTGTACATGGGTCTTGTGACCATTTTTTGACATACATTGTACTTATCCTCTTTGTATATGTGATGTATGTTTTTTTCACCTACCCTTACATGTGTTGTTTCTTTTCTCTCTTTATGCACATGCTTCTTATTACTTGTATGCAATCTATTATTTCTGTTTCACACAAAGATGCCTTGATGAGTTTTGTTTAAAGTGTTTCAGAAATACAGGTTGTCAAAGTCTTCTTGCCATAAACTCTCTTCTTGCAAAGTTTTTCAAGAGTTTGTGTTAGGATAGATTTTATTGTATTCAACAAGTGAATATAAGTTGAGTGATTTATGACTTCTCTCATATGTTCATTTGTTTGTTGTGGTTTTGTCACAGATTGCCAAAGGGGGAGATTGTTAGGACATATGTGATTCACTTGTTAGGAACATATATCACTATTTTATGTAATTGGCTTATCCTTTGACAAAACGCACTTTACTTGTATTTGGGTAGATCTAGGATGTGATTAATACTTCAAGAAACTATGTTTCAAGATCAAGTGTTAAAAACATGCAAGTCTGTCCAAGATTCAAGCTGAAGAAGTGCTGTTCATTAAAGCTCGACAACTGCTCGACAGCACCTCAACAGACAGCTATCTGTCGAGCTTTATGAAAAACAGAATTTCAGTTCTGTTTTGACTCTAATTCGGTTTTATGTGTTTGGGCTTTCTTTTCTTCTAACCCTAGACATATAAAAGAATTATTTTAAGGGCCGTCAAAGTGTACACAAGTTGCACAAGCTTTAAGAATAGTTTGTTCAAGCAAATTGTGACCGGAGACAAAGTTTCGCCCTTGTTCATCTCTTCTGAAGAAGTTACTGTGTATATGCACCTTAGGGTTCTATGACCAAGCATCTTCTTGATCTTCATCGTGTGGATGAACTGAAGAACTTTGCAGCCAACAACCTTCTCTAGTTGGTGATTGAAGTCGCGTACTGGGATCCGTGCAATTGGTTAGTCACGTACTTGGGAGCCGTGCATCGAAAAGAGAAATTGTCACTACAGAACAAGTCCAATCGGGTATTGGGGTAATGGTTCAACTGTAGGTTGGTATAAGGTACTGGGATTCCTTTACTTGTAACCGCTTGTTTTGATAATAGTGGAATTTCGAGAGTGGTGACCTAAAAATCACCTGGTGGGGTTTTTGCCGTTAGGTTTTCTCCATTCGTAAACAAATCACCGTGTTATTTATTTTTCGCTGCATAATTAGTTTATTGGTGATTTGTTTGTGCTACCACGCATTTGCATATTAATTTGATTAATTAATAAACTTGGCTAATTAATTAATTAATTTATCACAAGGGGTCAATTCGTTTTTGGCCTATCAACAAGGAATGAGAACAGATAAGTCCCTATCAGCCACCTGATGATGTAGAAAAAGAATCAGAAGGCTTGGGAACCAACAATTCATGAACAAGGGGCTGGTACCTTGAGGAACCCAGAAAGAAGAACCATGAAGGAAGGTGGCTAGGAAACTTTCAACTTGGCAAGAAGGAATCAGCTCACTTGGGAAAAATGACAAAAGGAAAAACAGCCAAAAGTTGAGTTTGAAAAGGTGGGATCAAGGAGCCTTGAAAGAAGAAGGACCAAATGTTAGCTCTTTAAGGACACCCCAGAACGGAAAGTCAGCAAGAGGCTTTTGAGGAAGAAACCCCAAAAGAAGAAAATAATGAGGAATGAGGAAAGGACCAACCATTAATGTTGCTGGCACAACATTGGTTCTGGTACCCAGGGGAGCAAATGGGGGGAATCAGTGGTACCCTAGGAACCCTAGGATGACATTATAAAAGGGGAAGCAGCCAATAGTGAAAGGCATTCAGTAACAATGACTTATAGTAGAATCATTGAGAAAACTCTGTCAGAATTCAAAAAAAGAGAGAAAAGAGAGGGAAATACCGCTCGGTATCCTCAAACAGCCACTAGAGAACACACTCAGATTCAAATGGATTCAAACTTTGCAAGTCTTAGAGGCCTGAAGAGCCATCTAAGTCTGTGATTTTTAAACTTATTTGGACCTTGTAACACGTCCTAGTGAGCATAGTGTATTACACAATTAAGAAAGTAGAGGAATATTTTACATTGTTTTAAAGATCCTTAAGGCTTTATTTTTTGTGTCTTTCTTTACCACTTCGTTCCTTTGCTGTTTCTTGCTGTCCAATGCATATTTTTCTTGTTTGCTAGTATGTATGTGTTGTAGGATTCGTGCTCTGTGCACCATCTGGTTCGAAATCAGCCCATTTAGCTACGGTGAACCAAGCCCAGTCTCTTAAAACAACAAGTAAAGGGCCCAGGATCCTTGTTTCTACTTGGGCCTGGGTACTGTCCAAAAAAGGACCCACACATTTTGGCAACTCCACTGGGGACTAGGTAAATGAGAGGGAAGAAGCAGTCCCTTCGCAGAGCATGGCTCTAAGACCAAGGAACAGTAAAGGTACCAACGTGCCACTTGCGACATCTGAGCCCATAGGAGAAAATGAAATAGCTTCCAAACAAAGGAACGAAGTACCTTTGGTGGAGCAGGAGGTCATCTCAAGACAGAGGCGCGTAGGGCAGGAGCTAGACCCTGTGGCTCGAATGGCAGAAATGCTGAAAGATTTGCAACAAGAGATCCTCCTCCTCAAAGAGGGCAGGACCCAAGAAATCAGGGATAACGCCCCCCTATGGTCAACCAAGATAGAGCCCAACCAAAGGGAGGGTCAGCAGTTCATCAAAAGGTTTGAAGATGTTTCTCTGGACTGCTATGGAGACCATGAAGAAAAAAAAGCTTGTGGAGACCTGCATATCCAACATGCTCTTTGATTATAGGCTTAATCTCAAAAATCTATGCATAACCCAGTTTGCTGACCTGCTACAAAGAACTAGGAGGATCGCATTAACCATAAGGACAAAGAGAGTGCCAGTACCCCAGGCCATGACAGCGTTAGTAGGAGAAAAAAGGAAGAGACTTGAAGGAAAAATGGCCGAGGAACCACCTGTGATCCCATGTACTGCAGAAGAGTTGAACCATGTTTTGGATAAGTGAATTGGAGACGGAATCGTTAGGCCATTCACTGTATCTAGACCACCTACTGAGGAAGAAAGAAAGAATCCGTTGTTTTGCAGAATTCATAACTATGTCAAGCACTCTACTAAGGATTGTTGGACCCTCTGTAGGCTTTTTCACAAGAAGCTTAGGGAAGGGACCCTAGAGCTCACTAAGAAGGAACCCGAGGTGTAAAGGAATCCTTTGCCCAATCACAAGGGGAAGGGAGTGGTGGCTGTGGTGATCCATGGAAACCCGGCGGAAACAAAAAAGTCTGAAGGATCATTCCATCCAAACACAGTCAAGACCCTTTAGAAGATCCCTAAATTCAGAACTTTATTCAATCAATTGGGATTTGGGCCAGAAGCGAAAAGGATGGCCACAGAATCCCTCATGAGTATAGCAATAGATTCAGGAGTAGAATGTTTCACAGTAGAATCCCATGCCAGCCGAGCTTACTTAAAGACAACCAATGCAATAACCTTTATTGAAGAGGACACGGAAGTTGAGCATCCAGACCATCGTAGACCCCTTTATTTAATGGCCACAATAAACGATGTCTAAATTAGAAGAGCATTGGTAGACACAGGGACATCACTCAACCTCATAGCCCTGAGTACCCTGGAAGTCGTGGGCCTGACTAGCAGGAGGATCATGGGGGCTCCCATGGAGATAATAGGATTTGGACAATCAGTAGAATCAACTGAGGGATATGTGCAGCTAGCCTTAAGGGTAGGCCCAATAGTAGCCCTGACCAGATTTCATGTGATTAACTCAGAGGTTTTTTACCAAGTTCTGTTGGGACGCCCATGGCTCCATAAGCATCACCTTATTCCCTCTATGTACCATCAATGAGTTAAAGGGAGATTGAATGAGAGGCCCGTAAGGATCCCTGCCAACCACAACCCTTTTAGCCAAGGAAAAGTGAACTTTGTGGAAATAATGTTTTATAACGAGTTGGAACCAGATGATGAGAGCCCCATGCCGGGGACCCTAGGAGCACTTGTCTTGGAAGAAGAAGAAGGAAGGGGTACCCATGACCTGAGAAACCTCCTGGACAGAAAGAGGCAAAAGAAATAGACCAACTCCTTAGGATCCCGGGAATACGTGGTAGTACGAGAGCCCAGAGGAAGGCTAATTTATCGTTTATGAAGGTGCGCGGGTTCTAAATGCATCGTGCAGGAGGGTCCCGGACCACCAGATTGTATGATGGCTCAAGAAGAAATCCTAGAGGACCCAGTCAAGGAAGCACAAATCCAGCCTGAGGAGGAATTGGAAGAGGTAAACTTGGGGGTTGAGCTGGGATCCCAAGAGCCTATTTTCATTAGAAGTCAGTTGACAGCACAAGAAAAGGAGCAGTTAGTGGCATTACTCAAGAAAAATGTGGATGTGTTTGCATGGACATACGATGAGATGCCTGGTCTGGATCCAGGACTGGTGGTCCATTCTCTCAATGTAGACTCGAAAGTCAAGCTAGTAGTCCAACCAGCCAGGGTTTTTCACACTAATATAGAGGCTCAAATAACTCAGGAAGTCAAGAAGCTGCTGGCAGCTGGTTTTATCAAGCCCATCCAGCATCCCAAATGGCTCTCCAACATGGTACCCGTGAAGAAAAAGAATGGACAAATTCGGTGTTATGTGGATTTTCACAATCTAAACAAATCATGTCCAAAAGATGAGTTCCCCCTGTCTAACGTTGACCTCCTTGTAGATTCAGCTGTGGGAAACTCCATGTTTTCATTTATGGATGGATACAGTAGGTATAACCAAATCCGCATGGCTACCAGAGATGCAGAGAAGACAGCATTCAGGACCCCAATCGGAAATTTTTATTACACTGTGATGCCCTTTGGCCTTAAAAATGCAGAGGCCATATACCAGCGAACCATGATAGCTATCTTCCATGATATGATGCATAGGGAAATGGAAGATTGTGTGGATGATATTGTGGTAAAGTCAAAGACCAGGGCAGGACACTTCCAGATACTTGAACAAGTTTTTGCAAGGTGCAGGAAATACAAACTACGCATGAACCCCATGAAGTGTGCCTTTGGAGTATCTGCTGGAAAATTCCTTGGGTTCCTAGTACATCACAGAGGCATAAGTGTAGATCCAGCTAAGGCCATAGCTATCGCAACAATGAAAAGGCCTACAACGGTTAAAGAGCTCAAAAGTTTTTTGGGGAGGGTCTCCTATATTAGGAGGTTTGTGCTAGGATTAGCTTCGGTCACAAGTGATTCATCCAAACTGTTGAAAAAGGGGGCTGAGTTCACTTGGGGAACTGAACAACAGGAAGCCTTTCAGAGGATCCAGCAGATCATGAATCATCTTCCTACCCTACAAGCACTAGTACGTGGGCGACCCCTGTTGCTATATTTAGCAATAGGAGCCCTACTAGCGCAGGAAGAAAATGATGGGAATAAGCAACCCATTTATTATGTGAGCAGGACACTTAAAGATATAGAGACCAGGTACCCCAAGATAGAAAGAGCGTGTCTAGTGGTTACCTACGCGTCCCAAAGGCTAAAACGATACTTTTCAGCCCACCAGATCCTCTTGGTAATCAAGTCACATCGCATAAAAGCACTCCTTCATCAGCCTCTCCTAACGGGAAGGATAGCACAGTGGCTAGTCTTGCTCTCTCAATATGACATCGGCCTCAGGACCTCCAAGGCTGTCAAAAGCCAAGCCATAGCAAATCTACTAGCCCAGTTCCCAAGGGAAGAAGAATGTTCACTAAGCGAGAAGATCCCCGGGGAGGTGGCAGTAGCAGAGCTCCTAGGAAAGAAGTGGACAATGAGGTTTGATGGGTTAGCAACGACAACTTCAAATGACCTGGGAATTGTGCTAAGTTGCGAAGATGGGGGATACCATGCCATTATCTTTCAAGCTTGGCTTTTCCTATTCAAATAATGCTGTTGAGTACGAGGCATACCTGACTGGGCTGGCCATAACACTCAGCATAGGAGTAAAACATATGAGGGTTTTAGGAGACTCCAATCTCGTGGTTTCCCAAGTAAAGGGTGACTTCGCACTAAGAGAGCAAAGTTTGGCAGCTTACAAAACTTGGGCACAAAAGGTGGAGCAGAAATTCCAGACCTTCAGTGTGGAGTACGCCCAAAGGAGTGAAAACAGGTTCGCTGATGCACTAGCCACCCTGGGATCCCAAGTACCATTCAAAGGAAAAGGTACTTTAATAAGAGTAAATAAGCAGGAACATTCCATCATAGGGATCCTTAAAAAAATGTTCCCTGAAAAACCAAAACAGAAAGATTGGAAAAATGAGGTAAAAGGGAAAATGGAAAAGTTTGGACATGAAGGAAGCATCAAGGAGCTAAAAGATTACACTTTGATAGAAGAAGAGCTGTACAGGAGGCTACTCGGAGGGATCCTGTCCAGATGTATCAACGAGAAAGAAGGGAAGCTGAGATTAGAAGAATTACACAGCCAGATCTGTAGGATTGCAAAAAAAATCAGCCTGTATAGGAGGATGCAGCGCATAGGGTACTACTGGCCAAATATGAACAAAGAGGCTGCAACTGTACAGGAGGAATGTTAAAGGTGTCGGCTTTCAGTGGACAAAGAAGAAAGTTATGCTATATTTGTGACAGAAGATTGGAGGACCCCATTCATGGAATACTTAGCTCAAGGGATCCTACCAACTGACAGGACATTGGCCCACTAGCTCAAGAAACTCGCCGTCAGATACTTCTTGCAGAACGGGATCTTGTTCAAATAAGGGTACAGCGGGGATCCCCTAAGATGCCTGGGGCCCAGGGAAGTCAAAGAAGTAGTCAGGGAAGTCCATTCCGGCAACTGTGGAAGTCACCCAGGGAAAAGAAGACTCTATAGGCAGCTGTTGCAGTTGGGGTACTATTGGCCAACAATGAAAAAGGACTCTGAGGAGCTAGTTAAGACGTGTCATGCATGCCAAGTACTTGGAGATGCAATCCCTACTCATCCAAATGTGCTGCAAGACATGACAACACCATGGCCTTTCCACACTTGGGGGCTTGATCTTATAGGGCCCATAAACCCTCCTTCCAATGGCCATATATGGATCCTGGCAGCCACCGAGTATTTTACAAAATGGGTAGAGGCTATCACTTTGAAAAAGGCCACTGGAGCAACTGGGGCAAACCTCATTCAAGAGCACATTATCACAAGGTTCGGGATCCCCAAGAGACTGATCAGTGACAATGGAACGCCGTTCATAAACAAAGACATGAAGAACCTGATCGAGGCATATTACATCAAGTATGGTGTTAGGACATATGTGTTACACATGTTAAGAACATATGTCATGATTTTATGTAATTGGTTTATCCTTTGACAAAACGCACTTTACTTGTATTTGGGTAGATCTAGGATATGTTTAAATACTTCAAGAAACCATGTTTCAAGATCAAGTGTTGAAGCCTTCAAGTATGTCCAAGAAAACAAGTTGATAGTGCAAAATCATTAAAACTCGACAGCTGGCTCAACAGCTGTATCTATCGAGCTTAAGAAAGCTGTTCAAAGTTCAGTGTGCTCGACACCTGCTCGACAGCTACTCGACACCTTCTATCTGTCGAGGTTTAAGATTTTCAAAATTCAAATCTGATTTTCTTGGGATCCGTGAATTTGTCTTTGGGCTTTCTTTTCTCCTAACCCTAGACATGTAAAAGGATTGTTTTAAGGGCCGTCAAACAGTTCACAAGTTGCATAAGCTTTGAGCAAACTCTGCTCAAGCAAATTGTGACCAGAGACAAAGTTCTTGCCCTAGTTCATCTCTTTCTCTTGAAGAAGTTGTTGTGTATATGCACCATAGGGTTTTGTGACCAAGCATCTTCTTGATCTTCATCATGTGGATGAACTGAAGAACTTTGCAGCTAACAACCTTCATAGTTGGTGATTGAAGTCGCGTATTGGGATCCGCGCAATTGGTTAGTCACGTACTTGGGAGTCGTACATCGAAAGGTGAACTGTCACTACAGAACAAGTCCAATTGGGTATTGGGGTAAAAGTTCAACTGTAGGTTGGTAAGGTACTTGGGATTCCTTTACTTGTAACCGCTTGTTGTGATAATAGTGGAGTTTCAGGAGTGGTGACCTGAAAATCACCCGGTGGGGTTGTTGCCGTTAGGTTTTACCCATTCGTAAACAAATCACCGTATTATTTATTTTCCACTGCATTATTAGTTTATTGGTGATTTGTTTGTATTACCACGCGTTTGCATGATAAATTGATTAATTAATAACTTGGATAATTAATTAATTAATTTCTATCACAAGGGGTCATTCAGTTTGTGGCCTATCATATGGAAGGTCCACACCATACTATCCACAAGGAAATGGTCAGGCCGAGGCTACTAATAGGGTGATACTGAAGATCCTCAAAAAAATGAAACATGAGTGTGGGGAAAAATGGAGTGACCACTTGACAGATGTACTTTGGGCATGCAGGAGCTCCTTGAAGACAGCCACGAGATTTTCACTATTTTCCCTAGTTTATGGGACAGAAGCCATTAGCCCCGTAGAGCTAGTCATCCCTACACCAAGAGTAGTGCTCGAAGAAATCCAAGAAGGCACAGATGGTACAAATAGTGAAAGGAGGTTGACAAATCTGGAGGGGTTAGAAGAAGAACGAGAAGTGGCCAGAATGAGAAGCCAGAGGTACCAGCAGAGGATGGCTAAAGCATATGCACAGACAATACACCCAAGAGCCTTCACGGAAGGGCAGTTGGTGTTAAGAGCAGCAGAGCATGTAAGAAAGAATGTCCTAGGACCCTCCAAATTTGCCCTAAAATGGAAAGGGCCCTACATCATCAGGAAAGCCCATGATAGCGGATATTACTACCTCACAAAGGAAGATGGGACTATCCTGACAGACCCTATAAATGGGAAGTAGTTGAAACAGTACTACGTGTGAAAGGGGGAGAATTTAGTACACCAAGACCCTTTTTACCAACTTTCCAATCTGCTAAGTGTTTCATCGTTCTTTGCTTTTCTTTTCTTTTTGTGTCATGAGCTTTGTTTAGTTTCTTTCTTTTTTTTTTGTTTAGGAACCCATGGTAGAAGGACATTCTACGATCCTTACTATCTTTGTCAATCCTCCTATGTACCTTAGTATGGCAACTATGCTGTGTTTCAATAAAATCTTCTTTTCTTTTTTTTCTTTTTTTTCGAGCTACAACTAAAATGTACAATTGCGTAGTATTACATAACCCGAATGTGGGCAAATTTGGGAGGGGTACCTGGGCCAACTCAAAAAAAAAAAAAAAAAAAAAAAAAAAAAAGGAAAAAACCTTAACGCATGACTCAGGACTCACACCACAATTAATTCAAGTACATGACCTGGGACCACGGGCAGAAGTAAGCGCCTGGGATACCCAACCCAGTACTTGTCCAAAAAGGATCTACCTGGTTCATGACCTGGGACTTGAAAAAAAAAAAAAAAAAAAAAAAGAACATCCAATGTACCCAATTTAGTACCTGTGCAATAACACAAACACTAGGGTACCTGGTCCAAGACCTACTACAAAATTTGTAGGGACCATGGCCTAGGACTCAATTCAAAAAAAAGGGGGAAGAAGAGAAGCAACAAAAATAAGAAGAGTAGAATACACATTATGAGTAGATCCACACACTATTATAGTAAAAAAAAAAAAAAAAAAAAAAAAAAAAAAAAAAAAAAGATCCACATTACCATAAATAAAAAATAAAAAAAGGAGAAACTTATACAGCCTCAATTGTCTGGAGAAAAAAAAACAAAAAAAACAAACAAAATAAAAACAAAAAACAAAAAACTTATACATCTGGACTATTAAAGAAAAAAAAAAGTAAGGAGCTAAGGTATAAGGCCGGCTAGCAAAGAGCTTTCTAGGGAAATGGTAGGAATAGTTGAGGAAGAAAGAACTAGCTGCTTTTTAACTTTCAAGTCCTGCAATGCCTTGTGAGTGCGAGCTAAAGCCTCCTCAGCAGTAGCAATTTCAGCATCAACGTTCTTGGAGGCCTGTCTCTGGAATAGGGCTAAGGAATGCAAATGCTCCAGCAAAAAGGATAAATTGAACTTGGCTTCTATGAGATTCTACACCACTCCCTTCCACTCCAAAAGCCTCTCCTCGGATAAGGAGTCAAAAGAGGAATCCCTCAAAGAGATCAGAACAGCACATAAAAGCTCCATCAGGATGTTGCCCATAAATATACCTCCCCTGAACCCATTGGTGAAGTCCCCATGGGTTTTGAATAGCCCCTCCAACAATGGTAGACCTTCAACAGGCACAGAGAATCTTAGGAAGTTTCCAAGAGGAGGCCCAAAACGATAAAAATGGCTCGCAGGGAGGCTGTTGAACTCCAAGGAATCAAAGCGAGACAAGAAAGCAGGGAGCCCTGAGCCAGGATCTGAAACAGTCACCCCTAGAGCTTCCTCCATTGCCGTGTCTCCACTCTCAAGAATTAGAGAACTTTCAACCTTCTAGACAGTCTGGGGGATCCCTGCCTGAGCTTCAACAACCTGGACATTGGGAGCAGGTTCCACAACTACCTCAGTAACTACGGGCTCAAGATCCTTAGCACCTGTGTCAGCACCTGTAAAAGCAGACAAAGTCAAAAAGGGGGAAGGAAAAAATAATAATAATAATAATAAAGGTGGGAAAGTAAGGGAAAGCTAAAGAACTAGTATCAACTCCCTGTGGAAGAGCCTCCTCCTGATATGAGGCAGCCACGTCAGCTGTTATGGGAGGCTCCTCCTCTTGCCCCTCTGACTTCCCAAAGAACTCTGTGAAAGAGCACAAAGCGCATTAGAGAAAATGTGAAGAAATTTTGGCAAAATTGCTAAAGGAAGGGAAGGATACCGGGAGTTTCGCCATAGAAGGAAAAGGTAAGGGAGAAATATGGAAGAGAGAGGAAAGATGTGAACTAAAAAAGGGGAAGGGGGAAGTATAATGATGGTGAACAATACACACCTTCAGAACCCTCTGACTCCAAGAAAGGGGCGGCCTTAGAGGCAAATTGGGCACTGATTTAACCTAAAAGAGAAAAAGAAATAAGAACTCTCAGGAAGAAAGGATAAGGGAAATAAGAATGGGCGTTAACAAAGAATGGATGAGGCTTACTTGCTTGTGTAGATGAAAACGCACTCCCCAAGGACTCTTTGCCCAACGCAGACTCAGTTGTGGGCTCAAGTGTCACAATTTTAGTAGGACTGGGAGTCTGCACAGGCTCAAGATCCTGGGGAATAAAAGGTTGGAGAGCTTCAGGGTCTTGAACAGCCAAAGGAGCAGAAGGCAGAATGGGCTGGGCATCCTTCACTACCTGCCCGACTTCCTCGGCCATGCCACCACCAGGGGGCTCCTTTTCCACACCTAAGGTAGCAGCAGATTGGGCTATCATCATAAAAAATACATATGTACATAGCACCAGAGAAGGAAAGGAAGCAAGCAATAAAAAGGCACAAGTGAAAGAGGGTCATACCACATCATAACCAGAGGATTGGCTTTTACCTCCCTTGGGGTCTAACCTGCACTTAGACTACAAAAGGGAAGCGACCATTCATCAGTTAAAAAAAAAAAAAAAAAAAGAGAAAAGAGAGACACAGCAAGAACAACAAACCAGGACGAGCAAAAAAAAAGAAGAGAGAAGAAGGAAAGAGGTCTTGCCCTTCTCTCTCTCTACAAATCCTTCAATAGTCTTCTGTCTACTACAGGTACACTAGAGGGCCCTAAGGGAGATTGGGGTGTGAAGTCAAAGGACCCTGAAGAACCCTGGGCTGAGGAACTCACAAGAACCTGAAAGACAGGAGACTCTACCTTAGTCTTCACTCAAATCTTCAGGATTAAAGGATGGCCAACTTCCTTTCCAACTGTGGAGGGGTCCACTCTCTCGAGCTCCTCAGAAATGGCTAACTGCTTGCGAGACCTAGCAGTCTTCCTCTTCTTAGTCTTAAGGCCAACCTCAGTACCCTCAACACTTTCTTCAAGCTTAGCCCTCTTGACAGCTTCTTGTTTGATTTTCTTCTCCTTACCTTTACCTACAGGAGTTGCAGCACCAATTGCCTCTATCACCCCTCTCTTGATTGGCACATCAGAAGAGGCGCCCATAATAAGGTCACATCCTAACCAAGCATCAGGGAAATCATTCGCGTAGCATATCCAACCACCCCTAGAGGCATGCCACACCACAAATACTGTTTTGTTGCTTATTATAACAGATACAATGCTAGTAGTGGGGAAGGCTAGGCGCTTGTTGAAGGTGGGGGCAGAGAAAAGACTGGAATTGGGAACCCTCTCAATTTTACCAAAACCAACAAAATCTGAAAATGACTTCTGAACTCTTCTCCAGTAGCCAGTAAAGCCACTGGAAGCAAAAACTTCCTGCTGGGAGTTTGGCACCACAAACTGAGGACTCCTTCGTGACCAATAAGAAAAAGCTTGGAGCCTTAGGAACGGATCCAGGGAAGGGAGAGAAGGCACTACCTCTTTAAATACAGGCGGGATATCCTGATCAAAACCAAATTGTCTAAGTACCTGGTGTGCTAAATAGTGAGTATACCTTGGACCACTTGATGAAGGTACTGGAGACCACGAGGGGCTGATGCAGGCCAAGTATGCCAAACTGCCTTCATCTCCCCTGTGCAAATCAAAGGTATTCCCCGAGGAATTAAGGAAAAAGGCCAACACAGAATCACAAGCGAACCCAGGACTGAACTCTCGGGGAGAACGCCAACATAAATGCCCTGCTTGATCAAACAATTCCACTAAATTGAGACTGCCACCCTTCAAGTTAGACCAGTGAAAGATGATGGGGTGGCTGTCAGTAGAACTGCCACACTGACCCTTAATCACGTCCAGGGATCCCTAGAACTTATCCTTCACATTCTTCGAATTCCTGCACTTGGCCAAAGTGACGAAAGACCGATCCCACATGAACACCTGAAGGATAGCGTAGTGGAGGGAAAAAGTGATAGTGTAGCAAGAATTGCCTTCAACTTCATCTCCATGGAGTAAGTCCAATTGGGAGTAAACATGGCCTAAAAACATGGGGGCTAAAGGATACTGAGCACCCCGGGCCAATCTGATTGCGAGGGGAAAGAAAGCAGACTTAATCCCGTACCAAGGGAACTCACTAAATAGAAACTTACTGAACCAAAGTGCAAAGAACCTGGCTCGCCTAACCACCTTGTCTTTCTCTCGGGAAAGGTTCATGACCCACTTACCCATCCTGGCTGGTTTTCCTCCGGAAGAAGCAGTACGCCCGCCAAAATGATTGAAAAGTTTGTCTTCAACATCAAGATCTTCATTGGAAAGGCTGATATCGAAAGGATTCTCATCACCAAACACTAGGAGGAGGAAGTTATTAACCACATCCTCCAAAGTGATAGTAAGCTCACCAACGGAAAAGAAGAAGATGTTAAGAGAATGGCACCAGCAGCACACCAAGTGTCGAAGGCCCTTAGCGTCTCTAAAACCTTCAAGGTTCCTAGAAATTGCTATCAATTTCAAGATCCCGGCGCGCTCTAGAAAACTGACGAATTCACCATCAGAAAGCTCCCTATCCACCCAAATGGGCCAACAAGTAATCTTCCCTAGAACAAAGTCGAAGAAAATGGGAACTGCCTCACAAGATCCCCGCCTAATCTGAAGATCTAAAATCTCCCTCGAATCTGGAATCTGGGCGGAATTGGCAAACCCAGACTGGCTAGAAAACACCCAAGTGTGAGGGGAAGAAGGGGTCTCACCATAAGACACCTGAGGAAAAAACAAGCTGGGGGTGTACCAGGGATCCCGTAAAGGGAAAGCTGGGCGCTTCGCAACCTCTTGTGTCTCGCCCTATGCAGACCTAAAGGAGCTTTCACCCTCAAAAGGATTGGGAGTACGCTCCCTCCTTTTTCGTGAGGAAGAAGAAGCCATGGAACGGCAAATGCACTGGAAAACAGGGAAGTCAAAAAGTGAAGAATAGAGAAGAAGGAACAGAGAAACAGAATAACTGGAAGGAAGAAGATAAGTTTGGAAATAAAGATCTCTGGAAAGTGAAAAGAAAGTTTGAAATGACTGCAATAATGGCACAAAGAGCAGTTGGAGAAGACAATGTATAGAAAGACGCGCCAGTTGCCAATATTTAATTTTTTAAAGAAGAGAGTTATTGGCAGTTATTAATGGGAATTACAGGGAACATGAAAAGTGGATGGGGAAGTTTCACTCAAACATTCAATTGCCATGTTCCGTGCAAATGAGGGAAGTTGCAAAAGAAGTATAACACATTAAAAAAAATAAAATAAAATAAAAAGAGATGCCTGAGGATAGTGGGGAAAAGCAGGATCCTGAGGGAAAAAGAAGAGGGACCATGAAGCTAATTAAAACAGTGGGGAAGGGACTCCTACAGAAATTAAGGTCTTGGTCTACTCACGCGTGGGTTGCAAGCAACCTACGAGCTGGGGGGGCTAAATGTTGAGGTCCAAAAAAATCACAATGTTGTACCAAGGCCCAAAAAAACAACACAAAGGATTGAAATCATAAAGCATTTGGGTTCCCAATAAAGGAAAAAGGGAGAGGCCCAAACCCGTTAAAGGTCCATAAGGAAAGACCCGGGTCCATGAATGGGCAAGTTTCGGCCACCATGAAATAAGCCCAACCCAGCTATCAAAGGTCAGGAAAATTGCTGAGGAGCCCAGGAAAATAACTGGACCAGGATACCTAGGAATTCCGAGGTGCCTAGGATCCTCAGGACATGCAGCAAGGCCAGGTTTGGATTAAGACAATTCAGGGGGGGTTGCCAAAAAACACAAGGAATGAGAACAGATATGTCCCTATCAGCCACCCAATGATGCAGAAAAGAATCAGAAGGCTTGTGAACCAACAATTCATGAACAAGGGGCTGGTACCTTGCAAAACCCAAAAGGAAGAACCATGAAGGGAAGTGGCTGGAAAACTTTCAACCTAGCAGGAAGGAGTCAGCTCACTTAGGAAAAATGACAAAGGGAAAGGTAACCAAAAGTTGAGTCTGAAAAGGAGAGGTTTAGAAAGCCTTGAAAGAGGAAGGACCAAAGGTCAGCTCTTTAAGGACACCCTAGAACGGAAAGTCAGCAAAAGGCTTTTGGAGAAGAAACCCCAAAAGAAGAAAATAATGAGGAATAAGGAAGGGATCAGCCACCAATATTGCTGGCACAACATTGATTCTAGTATCCAGGAAAGCAAATGGAGGGAATCAGTGGTACCCCGAGAACCCTAGGATGACACTATAAAAGGGGAAGCAGCCAAAAGTGAAAGGCATTTAGCAACAGTGAATTAGAGTAGAATCATTGAGAAAAACTCTATCAGAATTTAAAAAAAGAGAGAAAAGAAAGGGAAATACCGCCCAGTATCCTCAAACAGCCACTAGAGAACACACTTGGATTCAAAGGGATTCAAACTTTGCAAATCTTAGAGGCCTGAAAAGCCATCTAAATCTGTGATTTTTGAACTTATTTGAACCTCATAACACATCCTAGTGAGTGTAATGTATTACACCATTAAGAAAGTAATGGAATATTTCACATTGTTTTAAGGATCCTTAACGCTTTATTTTCGTCCCTTTCTTTATCACTTCTTTCCTTTGTTGTTTCTTGCTGTTCAATGCATATATTTCTTGTTTGTTAGCATGTATGTGTTGTAGGATTCGTGCTCTGTGCACCATCTGGTTTGAAATCAACCCATTTAGCTGCGGTGAACCAAGCCCAGTTCCTTAAAACAACAAGAAAAAGGCGCAGGATCCTTGCTTCTACTTGGGCCTGGGTATTGTCCAAAAGAGGACCCACACAAGGAGTTACAGGAAACGTAAAAAGTGGGAAGGAAGTTCACAAACACTTAACTGCCACGTCCCGTGGAAAGAGGGGAAGTTGTAAAAGAAGAAAGAAGTGTAATGCATGAAAGCCAGGATACCAGAAGCTAACGAGGAAAAATTAGGATACCTAGGAGAGGAGAAAGAGGGACCCCAAAGCCGATTAAAGCAGCAGAGAAGAAATCCCAAGGCCTGGACTACTCACGCGTGGGTTGCAGGCAACCCACGAGCTCGGGGAGTTAAATGATAAGGTCTAAAAAGTCACAATGTTGCACCAAAGCCCAAAATGGCACAGAGAATTGAACTCCATAAAAAATAAAATACTTGTGCCTACAATAAAGAAAAAAGATGGTAGGCTCAAATCCATTAAGGGTCTTAAGGAGGAACCTAAACCCACGAGTGGGTAAGCCTTAGAACTCATGTAACGAAGGGAAGAAGAAAGCCCAGCTCGCCAAGGTCAGAAAATCGCTGGGGAGCCCAGTGGTAAGAACTGGGCCAGGATACCTAGGGATTGCCGAGAGCCTGGGATCCTCGGGACGTGCAGCAAAGCCAGGGTTGGATTAAGACAGTTCAAGGGGGGTGCCAAGAAACACAAGGAATGAGAACAGATAAGTCCCTATCAACCACCAGATGATGCAGAAAAAGAATCAAAAGGCTTGGGAACCAACAATTCATAAACAATGAGCTAGTACCTTGGGGAACCCAGAAAGAAGAACCATGAAGGAAGGTGGCTGTGAAACTTTCAACTTGGCAGGAAGGAATCAGCTCACTTGGACAAAATGATAAAGGGAAAAACAGCCAAAAGTTGAGTCTGAAAAGGTGGGATCTAGAAGCCTTGAAAGAAGAAGGACCAAAGGTTAGCTTTTTAAGGACACCCCAGAACGGAAAGTCAACAAGAGGCTTTTGAGGAAGAAACCCCAAAAGAAGAAAATAATGAGAAATAAGGAAGGGACTAGCCACCAATGTTGCTGGCACAACATTGGTTCTGGTACCCAGGGGAGCAAATGGGGGGAATCAGTGGTACCCCGAGAACCCTAGGATGACACTATAAAAGGGGAAGCAGCCAATAGTGAAAGCATTCAGCAACAGTGAATTAGAGTAGAATCATTGAGAAAACTCTGTCAGAATTCAAAAAAAAAAGAGAAAAGAGAGGGAAATACCACCTGGTATCCTCAAATAGCCACTAGAGAACACACTCAGATTCAAAGGGATTCAAACTTTGCAAGTCTTAAAGGCCTGAAGAGCCATCTAAGTCTGTGATTTTTGAACTTATTTGGACCTTATAACACATCCTAGTGAGCATAGTGTATTACACAATTAAGAAAGTAATGGAATATTTTACATTGTTTTAAGGATCCTTAACGCTTTATTTTTTGTGTCTTTCTTTACCACTTCGTTCCTTTTCTGTTTCTTGCTATTCAATGCATATTTTTCTTGTTTGTTAGCATGTATGTGTTGTAGGATTTGTGCTCTGTGCACCATCTAGTTCGAAATCAGCCCATTTAGCTTCGGTGAACCAAGCCCAGTCCCTTAAAACAACAAGTAAAGGGCCTAGGATCCTTGTTTCTACTTGGGCCTGGGTACTATCCAAAAATGAACCCACACAGTGTTATTAGCAAAATGGGCATGTCATGGAGGTGGAGTTCATGCTTAATATAGCCTAGCTGTTATGGTACAATTGGAACCAAAGGTGGGTGAGTGAAGCTAGACAGCAATGAATTTGGTGTAGACAGCTTCTAATCTTGATATGGAAATTTATGGAAGCTTAGAAAACTAATCAAACAAGAGTGGTTGTTGAAGAGTGTAGATAGAGACCTGTTGTAGGTATCAGGTATGTAATATAAGGTAAATTTGGCCATCGAGGAATTGTACAACAATGCCTATCAAAAAAGGGAAATTGTAGAACATAATATGGTATGGTTCGGGGGTAGTTCATGATAGTGGAAGCCAATGTATAGGAGCTATGGCATGCAAAAAAGTAGGGAATAACCAAATTGCAGTAATGAAATTGTCATGGTTGTTTGCAATTGTTCCTATGAATGTTTATTTGATTTAGATTTTCTTTTATTATTTACTTTTAGGTTTAGTAAGGTCTAGGACGAGTTGTTCATTTATCAAAGGAAGGTCTGGGATGAGCTGTTCACTTCACATTTTTCATAACATGTTGTAACTACTTTTTGAGCATGAATTACTCATTACAATGGAGAGTTTTCATTTTTTGGTTTTTATTAACAATTATTATTACAATTATGATAGTTCATATACAATTTTTTTTCTTAATAAATAACGAAATTTCATTAATCAAAAAGACCTAGGTACACCGAGAGTGTACATGGATAGGAGTACATCAAGATCATAAATTACAATGATCAAGCATAACAAAAAGAGAAGAACATGAAAAAGAAGAAAAAATAGAGCACCAATCAAACAAATAGTGGAGGGGGAGAGATTTATTCTCAAGAATCGACCGTTGATAGTTCATATACAATTAGAAAGCTTTTATGTATAAAATATACTTTCATTGCGCCACGTGGCTACATAAATTAATGCCACATATACATTTAAAAACATGAACAGTTGTGACTTTTCATTTTTCAATAAGCACATTTTCGATCAATAGGTACCTTTTTTGACTTTTTGTTAACCACTCCTATTACACTACATGGCTATATAAATTAATCTATATCTATATCTATATCATATACTATATATAATAGCAGAAGCTGAGAGAAAGTTGATTCCTACAATTAAGGAGGTGCTGACAAATAGGATAACTGCCTATCTAAAATTCAGACACGTTTAACTTTAAAAAGCGATACATTATATTGTTTTACTAGGTTAACACCGTTTGATAGTGGCTGTGTATATTAAAAATAAATAAATAAATGTTGCATCTAAAAAAACCCTAGCGATCTCTTCTCATCAAACTCTACTTAACATTTTCTCTCTCTAAAAAAAAAACCCCTGGTGATACTATGATAGAGAGAAAGGGAAGGAGAAAAAAAAAACCCTAGCGATCTCTTCACATCAGACTCTGCTTAACATTTTCTTTCTCTAATAAAAAAAAAAAAACCTTGCGATACAGAGAAAGGGAAGGAGAAAATAAAAAGAGTTTGCGATCCAGTGGAGTTTGTACGGTAGTCCATGGATCTTTATTATTATGTTTGCTTTGCTTTGCAATTAATTTGGCTTATTTGTTTTTATGCAATTTTACTATTCAGTGTAGTTCAATGATTACATTGTGTTGGTTTTGAAGGATTTAAATTTCTATTAGTGATGATTATGTAATCATTAATTTCAGTTTCAAACCAAGTTTTATATTTGGTTTGTGGTCTTTATAGCATTTATTCTTTTTTGGTGTTTGTTGGTTTTGGTCTTTAGATTTCATGGAAAAACAATTCCAGTACTCTGTTATTTACTAATTTGTTATGAATATTAATGCTTACGGCATGGACAAGAATGGCAGAATCCTAGAATCATGAAAGGCCATCTATAAATCAGATCGACCTCTACATATGTTCATTTAAAAGGAACATTGACAAGATAATTGAAAGATAAAACCATTTTACAGTTTAATATAGTTTGCTTGAATGCTGATTTTCTTTTTACTTATCTCATACTTCGTATTACATTTTGTTCATTTACTGTATTCATGTTTCAATTATCTTCAACCAATTCTCCCTTCTACTTATTTCACATCCTCACCGCTACTTTTTGTTATTTGAATTTGAATTAAAATCCGGATGTTTATATTCTCTCTTTCAATGTTTTGGCCTCAAATTATAATCTTTGTTTTTCCTACTTTACTAACATTATAATCTTTTCCAAATTGGAATTATTATATTCTTTGATTATTTACTGCCTTCTTGATTTATCATAATCCAGTTTTTTTTCGGGTGGCATCATGGGGTTTAGCCCTTGAATATGTGTAGAAAAAAAACATGTTTGTCGTTCAATAATGGTTGATTTCTTAGCATTTTTTTTTCAATGTTTGTAGGTTTTGGTGTTTTGGGCTGCTCTGAATAAGTATATGATTCATAAAGTGTTTCATGTTCACATAATTTTTCATATGTGCGTGCATCCACCCTTTGGTGTTAGTTCTTGAGTTTTTATTGAAAGAAGGTAGTGGGCTGATTTTCTATTGATGAGTAATGGAATCTTAGAGATGTGCTTTAGCAATACAACATTTTGAATCAAAAGAAGGGGTCACATATTAAGTTTTACTTTCTCTGCTAACAGAGGTTATATTTATTATATGTGTCCATTAAGTGTTGATTTTCTTAATAGGTTGTAGCTTTCTTTTAAGACTGTTAAATACTGTTTTGCTGTATTACTCAATCAAGGATTAAGGTTTGGCTACCTTTTTCCCTAATTTCCTCTTTTTTTTCTTCTTTTTTTTTCCAATTTCTTGAGTTCTGTTTTGTTTAGTTTTCTTGAACTTATTATGTTTTGTCGATGACTAAATGCTAAGAGATTACTAAATCAAAGTCTTTTTTCAGTTTATCTAAAGTCTTTAACTTCTCATTCCCAACTACTTAATGCTACAAAGGGTCCTCTCACTGATAAGACCATTTATTATACTTCAATAAGAGTTACTGAATTAATTTGAAAGGTCAAATTCTGTTTTCATTTTTACATAAGTGCCTGCAAAATGCAGAGTGACATGATTTGGAGGTAATAATAGATGAAGTTTTTTCTTTGTGTCCAAAGTTTCTTATTGAGTTAAAATAAAGGAAGACATTATGAAATTGAGAAGGTGGAAAATGTAGAATAAATTTTAATTTAATGCTAAATTCTAATTCTATTGAACTATCTTAGTCAAAAAAAAAAAAAAAAAAACTATTGATGTAGATAGTATGGGGTTTGTTCTATATCATGTTTTGCGTCGAAGTAATGCTAGGATATTTGAGGCCGACTCAAGAATGAGGAAGGTGAAATACAAGCCATTGAGGTCAAGTCTCAATTGGTAACCAAAGTACCATGTTGTTATTCGAAGATGCCTCTATTTGTACTTGGCAAGTAAACTGAAATCTTGACTGTTTCTGCAGAAGTTTTCACCGTGGCATGCCACTTAGTACTTACCACACATAGGATATGTACTCTCACTTTTGCTGATTGGTATAGCTTTGAGTGTTATCGCATGAAGCTGGTGCAACACAGGAGCTATGATCCAAGCTGATGCAAGAATAGCAGTGACGCTAGCTGCTGCAATTTAACCGGAACATAGCTAATGTATGATCTATTAGTGTAGGTCTGTTAGCTAATGTATGAGCATAGCTAATGTTCTAAAAGTGTATCTCGAAATGTGAAGTTGTATTTCTATTGTACAATTTTATTATAATTTCCCTTTGACACTTGATTTGCTGTCATCTTTAACAGCATAATCTAATAACTTTCTTTTTGGGGACCTAAATTTGAAGCAAAGAAATAGAAAGAGAATGTGTAATACCATCACATTAAGTATAATATATTAAATTGATTGTTTTATAATTCATAAAATGATCTCGCGCATTGCGCGGGTTAAACACTAGTAATAACTAATAGTCGAAACGTTTGACTTTTTGTTGACCACTTCTCATTGCGCCACATGGTTACATAAATTTATGCCACATGCCTACATTTAAAAACCAAATAGTTGTGTCTTTTCGTTTTGCAGAATAAGAGGGTTTAGCTTACATTCAGTTTTTTTTTTTTTTTTTTGAGAAACCTTGCATCCATTCTTTTTTTAGAAACCTTGCATCCAGTTAAAAGTAAATAGGGCATCTCCTTGTCTTTTAGTAAAATGCAGCCACATAATCTACTAACTTAACAGACGATTGAGATTAAAATATAAGGCCACATTATTTTTTATTTTCTTTCAAGAGAAACTGATAGTTTCTCAAGATAAGCATCTCCTCCGCAACAAATGAGGGGTGAAGGAAATTGCACAACACCTTAGATCTCTCTTCATCAATATCTTTTATTCCTTCTTCAAAGAAACTTAAAAGAAAAGGAAAATATTTATTGATCTATATAGACAAAGTTTTCACAACTACTACAATTATTCCATTTTAGATTAAGTCTATCTAATGTATGTCTCTCGATGGTCGTATTACATTTTTTTATTAAATCCAGGAGATAGCGTAAACGGAAAACTTAGAATCCAATACTTTTCTTTTCTTCTTCTTCTTTTTTGGTGTGATTTAATTTAGAGCTTTTGAGGCTGGGTTCTGGGCTTTTGGAACCAAACGTTGTTTGTAAAGATTCAAAGAAAAAAAAAAAGAGGAATGAAAGGGTGTGGTTCCTTTTTGGAGTTCTTAGTTAGTTTCTTTGAAAGAATAAGAAAGAAAAAAAGAAAAAAGAAATAAAGGCATTGATGAGGAATTGAGGATAGATTTCAAGCGTTGTCCAATTTGCTTTAATGGTTCAACCCCTGTTTTGTGAAGACAGATGTTGCGATGTGTTGGATCTAAAAGTGTTAACAGTAAAGTGTTAGTTTCAATGGGTTTGAACCATGTTGTGACTTTTTATTTCGCCCCTTAAGTTTTAGTATTTAATCACTGTTTCACATAAGATGTATATATTAGAACAAAAAACTATTATTGAGAAGAAAAGCATTGTCAAGGCCCATAGGTTTTTTGTGTTTCTAAGAAAGATGAAAGAGAAGAAGTTACCAAATGAATATGAACTACTATTTATACCAAAGGATTATGACCCTCCAATAGACACATTTATATTTACAAGACACCTTTTTGGTTAATAGACACAATTTCATTCAATAAGCACATTTTCGATCAATAAATACATTTTCTTTCAATAGGCACCTTTATTATATATCCAATATGAAGGGTTATGACTTTTAATAGGCACTTTTTGATATATTCAATTTGAAGGGTTATAGTCTTTCAATAAACAACTTTTGGTATATATATTACAACCTATCATGTATATACCTATATACACAACAGAAACTAAATTAGAGACACATCCAGTAGCTATTTCCTTGCTTCGCACAGGTTAACGACTAATTAAATTAAAGATCAAGGAGTGTCTCAAGTGAAGTTGTATCACAAATCTACATTAATCAAGTAGCTTTTGTAGTGTTAAGAAATGAAATATATTCTATATTGTCATATCATAGTCGAGATATTCAAAATATTCAAAGGCAATAATATAATGATGTATGTAATATGAGAGATTAGTGGAATGGATTAGAAGCTTTGGTTTCAAAAGATTATCCATATACTTACTACATTCACTATTTTGCACATCGCTTATGATTAGCATTAGTGACATCATCAAAGAAGTTTTCTTGTTCATCATATTTTTACTAAATTAACCTTAATTGTCAATATTGTTAGTGTTTCTTCCAAACATAATAAGCAATTAAAAGTTGCCAAAGTTGTTGAAATTACACATGATTAACATTGTTGGGGGACCACAATTCAACTCCTTACAACCATTCTAAAAACAAGCTCGTGGGGCATGATGTTGAATGTCATAAAAGATTTGAGTGTCTTCCTCATCACCAATTGGTTTTAAGGTGGAATAGCACAGTTCACAATCCAACAAAAAATAATAATAAACTTAATTAGTTGGTACTTTCCAACATGTTGGAAATCTCGTTGAAGTTCTCTCTGTAAATCAGATTCTAGCTTGATAAAAATGTTTAGTGCAACATGTGTAGTTTTACTTATCATCATTGATGAAGTTCAAAACGTGGAGAAGTAGACTTAGCATATGAGGTATTGATTTCATTTGAATTTTTTTTCATCTTAGATCTCATGAAAGATTTTGTAGAGATCACTAATTTACCTTATCAAGATTTGCAATGTTAATCTCAAGACTCTTTTTTTAGAAAAGAATTTATTCATAAAATAAGAGTATGTAGAAATATATAAAGCCAACATAATGGCAACATGTGAACCATTCACTATACAAAGAACAAATGAAAACACAACATCTACAAAGAATATTCTAAGCATTATCCACCTTATAACAATAAAACTAATCCACATAACCACTAGCACAACTCCATACCTCTATCCTTAGCCCTTTGTAGAAAGTCTACGCAGCTGTATTCAAATTTTTACAATCTTTAAGTCCTGCCACAGAACTTGGGCCATATCCATTATTTTCTATGAATGAACTTTGACATTCTCAAAATAAAATTTATTTATAGCATTCCAAATTGCCATACTAACATAGCCCAAAATTTTTGTCTCCTTAATGTTGCACTCCCTAAAGTCCAATGAAACAAAGAAAATATATTATAGACAATATCAACAAGGCATTCTTGCAGCTTACCATACACCAATGCCCACGTATTCGTAGCCAAAAGGCATGACTACAATGCATGAAGGGTTGTCTTTTTTTCTTGTTCGTAAATCCGACATTTTGGTTCCATCTCAATCTCAAGACATTTTAAATAGAGATAATTGCAATTAACCCACTTGTACTTAAGTCCGTTTTAATAAAGCCTACTCATGGTTTAAAAAATGTCATTTAACCCACTTGAAGTGATTTCTATTAGACAACCGTTACCCACCTCACTAATTTTTTTTTTTGGTGAATAGGAATTAGATTAAAACAAACTAAACAGAAAACAGAGGAGCTGGGCGGAGCCTATTCAAGAACAGCCCATTACAATCAAAGACTAAAAAACTAGAGATGTCCACAGGACTTAAAAGAAAAGAAAAGAAAAAAACGTGCATGGTTAGACAATCTTTAAGTCCTGCCACAGAATTAGTCCCACCTCACCATTTTCCATTAGAAAAACACATTTTAAGACCAAAACATAACATAAAAAGATTAAATAGTCTCCGAAGAACTACTTTGATTCACCATTGTAAAGTCCAAGATCCATAATCTAAAAACGTGCATGTACGAGAAAAATTAGTGACACCCATATCAATTCACTCAATAAAGTAGGAACTAACAACTCCATAAGAAAAGAAAAAAAAAATATTAACATTTTTGTATAGGTTAGGGTTAGAGAGACGTGGAGAACTAATGGAGGCAAATCTCCGTTTAAAGGAAAGCCAAAGGTTGTCGATCTAGGGTCAACGGCAACAGTGTGGTGGAACGGCAGCAACGAGCGACGATCTCCGACGGTCAGAACTCACTGGACCCAGAGAATTAATCGGAGTGATTGTTTGGGACAAAATCGAATCATTTTGCTGCTAAGTTGTGGTTGTTGATCATTGTTCTTCCTTAAGTGAACCCAGATCGAATCTACAAAATAGGTAAACCCAAATCTTGACAACTTCTTGTTTTCTGATGAACTTGCTCCCTCCTTCACCATTTTTTAGATTAGATTCGACATTATCTTGAATATCAGGGCATACATTTGTCTTAGCATTAGTGTTCCAATCGGGTTCTATCACCGACCCACCTTTAGATTGTTCTTTTAATACAATTCACCCATGGCTCGAGAACTTGTTCGTTATTAACATAAGGATGAATAAAGTCCATATGCTACCATTTCTGGAGTAGTGACGCCGATATCATGAGAGCATCTTCATGGTTGTGGGACCAAAAGGAGTGGGATGGCAAAGAAGAAAGAGCTTTTGCTGTTAAATTTGTGTGTAAATTTTATGTCCAAACTAAGAAATTGGTAAATGATGGGATTCAAAATGAAGGAACTTAAAATCCTATCATTTATGAATTTATATGAATTTATCCGTTTCTTGACCCAAACACAGGCTGAGGGAACCCAAACCAAAACGTTATTCTCAAAGGGAGAGAAATAGTACCACAACTCAGAGGGAACAAACAAAACAACAACGTCACCATGGTACCAAACTCTCAGATATACTTTGGATGGTGGGTTTTTGTTGGCTGAGTAATATGTAAGGATTTATAGAAGAAAATGGAACATGGGTTTTTGGGTTTTGGTAAGTGACGTTTGGATTATTCATAGTAGTGGTCTTAGTGGATGGGTTTGTGAAATTTTGATCTTGGGATTTTTTTATATAGTTGGGTTTTTTAAGTTCTAGATTCAAAGGATGAGATGGAGGAGAGAGACATAAAAACATTATTGAAAAGACAATTGTATCCCTATTTTCTAACAACAATAGGAGAGGTGGGTTACGACTGCCTAACAGAGGGCTCCTCAAGCAGGTTAAATGATACTTTTTAGACCACGGGTTGGCTTATTAGAATGGGTTAAATCACAAGTGGATTAATTGCAATTACCCCTTTAAAATATCATACATATTGTTTTATCTACTAACACATTTATCCAAAAACATAAAGATGATTGACAGGATGATTTACTAATCATTGTGATATTATTTTATATAGGAAATAACATAGATATCCAAGATACGAATGCATGTGATCTTAAGAGACAAAGTTAAAGCTTAATCAATAAAGATAACTTTATCATTGAGCATCATTATTAAGTAAATAGTTTCTATACTGCAATAAATTCTCAATTACATGAATTAAATCACTTGGTAGGGTGAGCATGCAATGGAGTTACTTAAACTAAGCATAACTCTATATTCTAGAGAGTTGCTTGAATATGTTATAATCGAAGATATTTATTTTGTTAGAAAACAAGTTTTCTCCACAAAATGTCACATATAAAAATAAAAATAAAAATAAAAACAAAAAAAAAAAAACAACTTTTGGAAATGGTACTTCATCATTATGAGCATAATGTAGTACAACATCCAAACTTCAAAATTTGTCAAGTATTTTTGAATTGTTACAATGGCTAGTGAGGACCATAAAATCAAAAGCCTGCAAACTTGTTTATACATTGATCATACTTGTGCTTAGTCTTCCAATTTCTACTACAACTACAGAGTATTTTCAGTTATGAATGTCGTTAAAACTAAGTTTTGCAACAAAATGAAAAATTATTTTTTAATGAACTCCTTGATTTTATACATTAAAAGGAAAAACATATACAATATTTAGTATGAAATCAATCATCAATGATTCACAAGATCTAAAAAAAAACATTGAATTCCATTTTTATAGATAATTGTGTTCCAATCTATTAATAAACAATTATCTCGTCTCCTCTCTTGTTGATATTTTATGAATACTAAATGAATAATGCAAGTTTGGATTTTCATGAAAAATTTAGGCCCCCACCCCTCTCAATTGAAATCCTAGTTCCATCTCCAATAACTACTATGTCCACCAACAGCAATGTTGTATTCCACAACCATGCCACCTCAAGCTTGGCAACCTCAATGCAAATACCACCATAAATCATATTTTTAGAAAGAGCTACTCATCCTTAAGTGAGAATTCCTTTGTAGTCTCTTCTCCTTCCTATCTCCCATTGTTATACCTTGAGAGGAGATTTTACCCAAACACAATCCACACCCATTCAAAGTGTAGAGAGTTGTTTTGGAGCTTGGGAAGTATTGGGTCTTTGCCAAATTAAGCCAGTTAGGCTTGGCGGTGCAATGGGGAGGTATTGCTGGATCCAAGAAACTAGTGAAGATAAGTATCTGAGAAGTCTGTTGGTAGCTGGAGCTTGGAGAACTCAAGTACTTTGGGTAGATTAGGCTTGGAGGGTCTTTTTGGTTTCCTTGTACTCCAACTTATTCCTAGTAGATCATTTCGACTTGGAGGGCCACGGAGAGGTTTTTACGCTAAGTGCTTGTGTTTTCCTCTTCAATAACACATCACGGTGTTATCTTGAGTTTGATTTTTTTTTTCCCTACTGCCCTTTTCATTTTAGCATTGCATCCTTGTGTTCATCCATGCAATTGTTGAATGCTTCGGTTAATCAATTGGCTAATTACCTATATTTTGCTTTGATTGTGTTTAGCCTAAAATTAATCCAAACGCAATTAAAATTTGGGGGTCAAAACTAGCTCTAGTATTTGTAATATCGAGCTTTTATAAACAATGTCTCCACCTTACCTCCTATTTTTTAAAAAAAAATTCCATGTGTTGTGTCACTTAGGGCATGTTTGGTAGACTATAATAGACACTGTAATGTAATAGTTATTCTTATATTTTAGCTATTCAACAGTTTTTTTTTTTTTTAGAAACGCTATTCAATAGTTTGATTATATTTTTATTACAAAGAATAGTTATTCCTTATGAAAGCTATTCTTTAAAATGAAGAATAATTATTCCTCTAATAGCTAATCTTTAATAGATATAATAATTTTTAATATTAATATATTTCCAAATAAACAAACTTTTCATATCTACATAACAATTATGGAAATAAAAAATCATCAAAAAATAACTCATCTTTCTCAAATTTAAAATATATTATTTTCTAGAAAATATAATTGTATATTTCCTAAAAAAAATCTTAAGTTTTATTCTAATGTTACAACTCAAAACCAACCTAATGAATAGGTTTAATTATTTCATTACAACACATTTTATTCTCAGTAATAAAGAGTATCATTCTTGTTGTAATTTACATTTAATGTATCAAACGTGTCCTTAATATGTGCAGTTTAGGGCCGTTGGTGGGAGGAGGGAAAGAATTAATCAAAGGTGTGAAAAATGAGAAGGGTCAGGTTCAGGTTCATAAAGGGAACCGATGATCATTACCATTAACAAAACCTTGAAAACGAGGAAGACAACACTATATAAAATCAGTATTAATTAATTTGATGAAACAACATACTTGTTCACACTTCACAGTCACACGCAAGATTTTATATATAAATATATATATATATATATATATATATAAAGTTAATGAATAAAACAAAAATAAAATATAGAAGATTATCCATGTTGTCGTGAATTAATATATGATGCAGTTTTTGGCGTAGAGAAGTGGATGATGGATCATTGTCGTTCCTTGTATCTGGCTTCCTAAGCACCGACAATGCACCTCTCATCCATTGTCCCTCTATTTGCCAGCAACGTGTAGGAGTTGCTTAATACTTTTTTCTTTATATATATAAAGTATTCGTAGAAAATATTAACACACTTGAGACTTCATTTCATATTAACAGTTAAAAAAGATTAAAGTTTTTTAAAAAAAAGTTACAAGGATTGTGTGCTAATAGACGGCTAAAATTTCTTGTAGTTAAATAAGATATTTGAGGATTCGAACTCTACTTTTACCAAAATTCGATTAGTATCTTGGTTCTATATAAATAGCAATTATCATGGAACAAATTCCATAAGTTGAAATTCTATTGTATCTGTGCAATAAAAAAGGATCATGTGCTAAAATCAAGAGGGTTTTTTTTTTTTTTTTTTAACATTTTCTAATATGTATATATATTATACTATATTATTGATCCATGTGGTTTCAAAGATGTATAAAAGGAAGTTATCCTAGTCTTCGACCAAACTATTTTACTCTCTACCCAAGAGATTCTTTGAAAACACATAAACCAATAGTGTGGTGGATTAAATTTGCAATCTCCTAGATTATGTCACATGACTCACATTTCAAACCAATAAACCCACCATCTAGATACTCCCTTGTAGGTACCTTTTTTTAGTGAACATTTTAATATTTACTAAAAGCGATCATCATTTTAAAATTTTTTATAAAGATGCTCTCAACAAGCAAAAGATTATATTAAAAATAAAAATAAAAAACCTCCACTCCCTTTAGTACAAAGTATAAAACTATATTTCAAATATTCAATAAAAAATTTTGGATTAAATTGCTCCGAACTTCAAATAAAATTAAAACTTGGCATGCATAATAAGCACGAAGTGATTGAGATGGATATTACCTAAACGGTGCAATTGGTATAGCTTCTAGTGCAAGTTAGTTAAGGGTTTGACTTATAACAGTGTGTTAGCGATTAAAAGACTTACCATAATTTTCATGGCCAATTAGTTAACATCAGAGCAATTAAAATATCAGTGGTTGCGTCTTTTGAAATTATGTATCGAAGTGGTTATGTCTCGATAAAGTGATTGTTGGTGTGGGTGTGTTCCAAACACTTTCACACATGGAGATAATTAGCTGTTTGCTTATATTCTAAAATATTTCCAGCAGCGATTAGACCCCTTATTCATGGGTCGTTTGTTTGTGATTGTCTCAACTATGAGGACTTGCCAAATCGAAGTTTTGTTCTGTGATTTAATTAGCAGCTAAGTGGACTTTTAGGTGCTACGTACGTTGTTCTAAGCTATATGACAACAGCTAACCTACGTCAATGCTAGCTAATAAGTGACCAAGTTGATTAAATTGAGCTAGAAATAAAGTATTTAGAGGCTAAAAGCTAGTGAAAGTAAACTACAATGGAGGAAAGGAAATTTTTAACTGTTATGATGCTAGTGTCCCACATGGATTAAATATAAGTTTAACCATATGTATATATGCTCTTCGACACCCTCTTTTTACAAGCTGATTTTCAAGGGTCAATTTTACCTATGGGTCCCATTATGGACAAAGCCCCTTAGACCAAAATGATTAGGTTTCCCTATGGTGGTTGGATGTGTGTGTTTCTTCTTATGTCACAACTTATAATTTGTCTATATCTAGAACAATACTTTTTTTTTTTGAATAATTTGATAGGTGAGTGTAAACACCTCATTTTGTACCTATAGGTGAGTGTAAACACCTCATTTTGTACCTGGTCAATAAACTTTAGTTCTTAGTCCCAATAATGAGCTTGATATGTCAACTCAAAAGCGTTTGGAAATAATCACAACTCAAGTGTTTCAAATCGCTTTAAAAGTGATGCTGAAAAATGTCATTTCTCACTATCTTGATCATAACTTTTGAACTACAAATAATTTTTGAGTGAGGTTTGTTTCATTGGAAAGTAGACATTCTTTGAACATAACTTTTGCGTAATTTGCATTTATATTAAGTGAGTTAGGCCATTTGACGTCAAGCCAGTAGTGCAGTGAAATTTAAGGTTCTCTGCATGCATGTTTGGAAGTATGCCCACACATGCTCAAGTATGCGCATGCATGCTCAGTTCCAGAGAAACTCAATTTTAAGGGCCCAAAGCTTCATTCTTTGAAGGGGCTCGGCCCTTGGACCCTTAGGAACGTCCAAAACTCTCATAAAAGCCCTGAAAACCTTAATTTACTCATTTAAATACAACCTTATGCCTCCAACTCCAAACCCTAGCTAGAGAGACTCTTTTTCACCAAAACTCATCCAAGAACACTTTTACATTCTAATTTTCTGCACTCACAACACTACGTTTTTAGTTCTTCAGAAACTTTTTTTATTAATCATTAGGGCAAAAACTAGTTTCTAATCTTTTTAAAAACATTTTTCAAACAATCTTTTTCAAACAATCTTTTTGAGAGTTCTAATTTATTTTTAATTGTGATTACCTAAGAAATATTGACATCTTTGATTCCCTTGATTATCATTCGTTCTTGTTGTGTAAGCACTTAGGGGCCAATTAAATGCTTCAAACTTGCAATTCATAATCAAGGTGAGTCTTTCTCCATGGTTCTTCCTTGATTTTGGATTTATTTTTGCTTTTGTTTTTATTGAGTAGATTTAACATGTTTAGGGTTTATTTTTTATTTGTTTAGTCATAATGCTTTGTGTTTAATTCTGTATTAAGTATGAATAGACTGATATATATGTGAACATTAATATGCTTATGTTTGTTATTATGTAGATTTAGTTGGTTATGACATGTTGTAATATGTTGCGTTTGGAATAAAGATTAAAATGAATAGGTTGATGAATAATTAATTTGATGAACATGCTTTGATTTATGTTTTGTTGTTCTTGGTTTAATATGAGATTTATGCATACTTAGAAATATGATTTGATTTGTATAATTTTTGATTTGTTGTGTCTCACCAAGATTTGAATGAAGAGTTGAATTGATATAATATATATATATATATATATATATATGAAAATGTGAATCTGTTTGAAAATGAGATTTTATTTTGGATTTGTGTTTTTGAGTGAATATGCGCGCTCATGCTTGAAGGTGCGTACGCATGCAAGTAAAGTTGCGTACACATCCTTCTCCATGCGTACGCATGTTGACATAGAAAATGCGAAATCTTTGTTTTAATTGCATGATTGATTTGTTGTAATACTTTCCATGTTTTTTTATTATGTTTGACTCTGATTAGGTTAGAATATATTAATTAATTGCTTTGCAATGATTTTCTCCTTGACTTTGCATGATGTATTTAACATGTTTAGAATAGGATTTTTCCTTTTAAATGCACAATTTTATTCTGTAATATTTGATTTGGGTTTAATTGGATATTTGACTTGAAATATTTGATTGATATTTGGTTTGAATTTGTTTCCCATTATGTCAAGATGTGAGATATTTGTCTTGTGTTTTTTAATTGATTTGATTGCATGATTAAGAATCTTGGGCTTTGTTAATAATCTCCTTACTTAAATATAGCTTATCAACATTAGTAAAGGCCAGTCCACAGGCCGGGTGGGATTGGGTACTTGACACCTTCTCATCCTCATACCTCAACTTTAGACTTAGACTTTAATATGTAGACCCATGTAAGAGGCCCAATTTGATTCCTGGACCTAAACCAGATGGTGACTCACAATGAAAGAGAAAGCGGGTCATGCAACCCGCAAGTGCAAGGCAGTGTACCCACAATGGGGAAATGGATTTGAATTATGGATGTTATCATTAGAAACACTAAAAAGTATCAATTTAGTTATAGGGAAAATTAACGGATGCCATAAGGACATTAATTTTGAAAATATTTTTATAAAATTTTTATGGAAAAAAAAAAAATACAAACTTTAGCTACAAAATTAGTTGTAGCCTAAGGTTATAACCTTACCTAATAAAATAAATATTATTACATATTTTGAAAATCTAATAGTTAAATTGTATGTTTTTTACGTTATTAATACACATGTCAAATTTTGTATCAATTGGATATTATTTACTATATAATTTATAAGTTTATATTTTATGAATAATTTTAAACTACAAAAACTTGCAATTTAAACAATTTATTGATGAAAATGTAATCCAATGGTGAATTTGTCAAAATTCACCTCCAATAAAAAGATATTAAGTAAAGTTCTAACCTTAGGCTGCAACCAATTTTGTATCTAAATTTTGTCCAAAAATAATAATAACTAACTTTTTTTTACAATTTTTTTTACAATTTTTTATATTTCTCATATAAATGATATTAAAAGTTTTCTAAAATAATCCATTAGCAAATACTCTAAAATACCCGTTAACCAAACCCAACATTTAAATGGTCTATACTAAACTCTAGGATTAGGTTTGTTAAAATTAGCGGACTGCCCAATAACGCCCATTTGGAGTTGCCCAACAAGCCAAAATGCCAACATCTCTTGTAAATGCCAACGTATTCTCGTATGATATCTTTTTCTCGCTAGAGACATGTCTTATTGTACATATGTATAATGTATAATGTATATGCTTAAAAATACAATAATGGTTGTTGCAGATACATTTGAACCCATACAACTTTATAAATTATGTTTTGAAAACACGATTTTAGTTATAACTTATAATTTAGAAATCTGAAATGTCGTGACGCACACACTGTACACACCCGCGTATAATAATCATTTGTATGAGTTAAAAAAGGAAGAAAAAAAAATGTAAAAGACAACTCATGATCCAACCTCAAAACAACGCTGTCTTTATGTAATACTCATACTTGGGAAGTTTCATCCACCATCCTGTCCTTTAGTCGTTTCACTTCCACAGTTATCTTGGAACCTGAGACTGTCTTTGAGAGACTGTTACCTGTTAGACTGACCCCACTCTCAGAAAGTGTACAGTATGGAAGGTGATGAGAGAGGTCTTCTGTTAGAGAGAGGAGTAAGCCATCTTCTGACCCTTTACTGCCTCTTCATCTCATTTATTTTGTATTTCAGCTATTGGGTTTCATTTTATTTTCATTTCCTTTGTAGCCCTTGTCACATTTTCTTATATATGTTGTTATTCTAAGTTTTGTTTGGTGGGTTGTACATTTTGTTTTTCTTTTTTGCTTCGGTGTTAACTTTATACCGTTTGTTAGTACCACATTCTGATTACATGCAGAACGTTTCTTTGTTTGATGGCTTTTAGATTTAACTTTGTTAGGGAATGCATGCATGTTAATTGCATTGCAAATTTGCAGTTGTATAGGCTTTCTGATTTTAAAGGACGATTTAATGGTAAATGGTGCTAATGTTTTTATTTCGTCTGCAAAACACTCTTGGATTCTTCAGTGCTTACAAGTGTATAGTGTTAAAAGTGTTTGTGTTTCTTGAATTTCATTCAATTTGCCTTTCAGTCTATCAAATAAGAACATGAAAGAATACATATGTTTTTACCTTTGCATATAGTTCCAACAGAAGAAGACATATTCTTGAGCTTGTTGCTTGATGCTTTCCATGTGTTTATTTATGGCAAATAGAAATTTCATCTCAGTCACCTATTTGGGTCCACTTTTTTTCTTTCTAGTGAAATGATTCTACTAATATTTTGTAAGTAGTCTGGATTCAAATTCATCCTAGTCTAGGTGACACTTATCAATATATCTGAGCCTGTTAATACTATTTTGTTTAATCTTAAATAGCGAGGGAGAAAGAGGAATGATGCCTCGACAGATCGTCAATTGACAGACCTTGAGCATGGGGATGCAATACCGGTAATTGCAGCTTCTGATAGATCTTGAAATCATTATATAATGTCTATATCACTGATTCAAATTAAGGGTCCGTTTGGATACAGCTGAAAACTGAAAACTGAAAAATACTATAGCAAAATAATTTTTAAATGTGTGAATAGTACCGTGGGACCCATTTTTAATGAAAAAGTTGCTGAAAAATGAAATTTGTGAGTCCGTGAACAGTACACGATGTGCACTGATTGGCTGAAAAAGTGAGAAAAGTCAAACTTTGCGGCTACTGTTTATTAAACAGTGCATGAACAGTAGCCGCAAGTCTCACAAACGCGTAAAAAAAAAAAAAAAAAAAAAAAAGGAAAAACACCGACGCAGACGTGGGTTTTCAGCCCAATCCAAACATAACCTAAGTTAGTGACTTAAACCTTGAAAATTTCAGGCTGCAAATGTGGAATTTTGTAGGGTTATTTCACTTGTAAGTACATATATTTTGGTTATTATTAGTTGAAATAGAGCCTCTCTTTGAGAATGTTAAATAGTTAAAGTCTCATCATATTACAGGCAAAGCCTGATGCAGGGAGGCTAATAATTGCAACATTTGCTCTGTTAATTGCATCCACTACAAGTTTACTGATTGTATGTAATCTTTGTATTGGTGCCATATCTTAATCTTGGATTGTTCAAGCTGGTATTGAGACATCTTGATTTACACATTGCATTGTTCCTGCTGCAGCAAAAATTTGGTGGGAAAATAATTGACATTGTATCAGGAGATATCAAAACACCTGAACAGAAAGCTGAAGCTTATGATGCTGTCAAAAACACCATAGTTGAAATCTTTTTGTTTATCATAGTCGGGTATGAACACTGCTTGCTTTTTGACCCTTGTTATTCTATCCATAAAATGCTTACTTCATCTAGCTCCTTCCTAAATAGATATACTGCTTGCTTCATTTCTTCATCCTGTTTAATAGCAAGAATGTGATCAGAATAGAATTCCTATGGGTTTATTATGATCTGCAGATAGCATTTAAAGTTGGAAAGTTCCAATATGTAATCAATAAATTGGCATTAGATTTACAGAAGTTTGCTCTGTTGATTTACTGGATTTTAGTTATTCAAATAGTTCTATCCAATCCGAGCGAACTGCATAAAGATTTTTATGGGATTGTGCAAAAGCTCTAGTTCAAATGACATTTCCTCCCTTTGTAAGAGTTAGGTGGAGGGTGAGATCGTGGGTTCAAGACCCACTGAGTGTGTGTAATAAGCAATTAAAAAAATAAAGATTTTTGTGGGTTTACAAATAGATCACTAACTATTCCAGACTTCTTATCAGAGCAATTTCTTCAGCACTTCGAACATGGTTTTTTTCTTCTGCTAGTGAAAGGGTCGTTGCCCAGTTAAGAAAGAACCTATTTAGTCACCTTGTTCACCAGGTAAAATGTTAGTCTTAATGATTTTTTATTATGTTTTCTTGTATTTATATTCCATTTGGCTGCTGAGGGATGGTTTTTTTTTCTTTGTTTATTTGTCATACTTTGCAGCATATAAGTTCCTGATACTATGGTTTATGAGTTTTGCAGGAAATAGCATTCTTTGATATCACTCGAACTGGAGAGCTCCCTAGTAGACTATCTGAGGATACTCAGATCATAAAAAGTGCTGCAACTACCAGTCTTTCTGAGGCCCTAAGAAGTCTAGCAACTGCTTTCATTGGTCTTAGCTTCATGTTTGCAACATCATGGAAACTAACATGTAAACACTTGATCATTGAAGCAGTAGTACTTGAACTTGATTTATTTCATCAAGAGTCCAGGAGACTTATCCTTACCAATCATTAATTCTTAGTGTTTGTTCTGGCTGTTGTGCCGGCTCTTTCTGTTGCTGTACGCAAATTTGGCCTTTTCCTTACTGAACTCTCCAGTAAGACTCAAGCTGCAGCTGCAGAAGCTTCTTCAATTGCTGAGGTATATCTATGCAATAAAAGTTTGTTTGTTTTCACTTATGAAATATAGAAAGATTATGTTGTTGATCAAAAGCCTCAATCAATAAGATATTTTGATGACATGATGATACCTATGAGTGGGTGTTATCAAAAGAAGAGATGATATTCGATGTTCTATTGTTGTTTAGGAATCTTTTGGTGCCATACGCACAGTGAGATCTTTTGCACAAGAAGGATATGAGATAACATGCTACTCTGAGAAGGTTGATGAGACTTTCAAGCTCAGACTTCAACAAGCGGTGATTTCCCTTGTGCTCTCTCTCTCTCTCTCTCTCTCTCTCTCTCTCTCTCTGAAGCTCAATTTCTTTGCTGCCACAGACTCTCTCTCTCTCTCTCTGAAGCTCAATTTCTTTGCTGCCACAGAAAGTCAGTGGACTGTCTATTGGAGGACTAAATGCAGCATCATCACCGTCAGTTATCATAGGAGTGATTTTTGGAGCTAATATGACAATCGCAGGATCCTTAACCACGGGTGCTCTTACATCATTCATTCTTTATAGTTTTACAGGTAAATTCCATGCCATTTGCAATTTTTTTCATGCAAATGGAGGCATCACTGTTCTTATATGAAGATGGGTGTATAATCAGGTTGTTGTAGATTTAAGTATAATTGTCTAGTTGTAAAGATTTCCCGCAAAAGCAGAAGCCTTGTGCACTGGGTAAGACCCTTTAACTGGTTGTAAAGGTTCTTAAATTTTCTTGACTGCGTTCAACTATCTTCTACCTACTGTATATGGACTTATACACCGTTGTAATGAAAGCAGTAGGGGCTAGCAGACGGGTATTCCAGCTTTTGGATCGCATATCACCCATGCCTATGTCTGGAAATAAGTGTCCTCTGGGGTTTGTTTCTTGCTTAGATCTTGCTCTAATTTTCCAGTAATACTTATTCTAATATGAGAGAATTTGTGCATCTTTGGAGTGGTGTAAGACATGAGGCATCATTAGTGGTGCAGAGTTATGGTGTAGTATACAATATAAGAGCCTTACCTTGGGAATTCTTGTGCTACAAATTTAGACTAAGATAACAATTGTCTGGCTTCCCACCCTGCTTGTCCAAACCTGCCAATAAGCTTATCAATATGTGGCAATCATGATAAGAGCTTTGAATGATTTTCTTGAAAATTCACTGATGTGTACATGTGTTTATCTATATAATCATATAGGTTGTAAATTTGACAATCATTTACAATATCTAATATGAATCTTTGCTTACATTCCCCATTAGTATGGTCATTGCATGTCTCATCCTTGAAGGGGCCACAGGTCCCAACATGCATAGTGTTTACCCAAAACCAGTCAATTACATTTCTCCATTCTACTCAGGAATATAATTTCTACCATTAGTTTATTTTTAGCAGTATTTTCTCATCAATTTCCATATTTTACGTTAAAAGTAATGTAAATTAATTCCCCAAAACTGTTAGATTAGATTATTACATTTCATTGATTAAACAAGGAATTGCAAAGAATACATGCATAGTTTGCCTGAAAAGAGGGAAAGAATCATTTTCCTGAAAGTACATGTCGATGATATGAACTATCTGTGAACTGTGATTGTAGTGATCAAGACGGTGAACTGGAGTTGGACGATGTCTGGTTTGCCTATCCATCCCGCCCTAACCATATGATACTAAAGGTAATCTTTTTTGCTTTAATTACTTCTTATATGTTTCAGTACGTACATTCCTTTATAGAAAACTGATTTTGTGCTGATAAATGATTGATTATGTTCTGTGAATAACAGGGAGTAACTTTAAAACTGCAGCCTGGATCAAAGGTTGCTCTTGTTGGCCCTAGTGGTGGCGGAAAAGTAATATTTCTTTAAACATTTTATTTTCATATATTCTTTGGTTCATATTGTAACCATGTTTATCAGAACCTTTAAATGACATTCTGAACTGAAACAGGACTAGGTGTACTTATTACTAATGCATTTAATTCATTGTTTCCTGCAGACGACAATAGCAAACTTGATTGAAAGGTTTTATGACCCAATCAAGGGAAAGATTCTTCTTAATGGGGTTCCTCTCGTCGAGATATCACATGAACATCTACACAGAAAGGTAATTGTTTTGCTCAATTACACAGAAATGTAATGTTGATTAAATCCTATTGTTGCTTCTACATATTCAAAAACACTATAATTTAAGTTTCTACATATTCAAAAACACAGCCCATAAAATGTATTCAATTTCATTTCTAGATCATTTTCTCCAGGCATAAGATGTAGAGTCTAATATTCTTTCAAATATTATCATATAATAGACTTTGCTTTTATAATGTGTAGATCAGTATTGTGAGCCAGGAGCCTGTTCTATTCAACTGCTCCATAGAGGAGAACATAGCCTATGGATTTGATGGCAAAGTCAACAGTATTGATTTGGAAAATGTAGCTGTAAGATTTAACATCATTTCTTAACCAGTATCCTACCTTCTAATTAAAAAGTATAAAACCTTCAGTACTGACTATCTTAATGGTGAGAATTGCAGAAAATGGCCAATGCACATGAATTCATATCAAAGTTTCTAGACAAATATCAAACATTTGTTGGAGAACGTGGAGTAAGGCTTTCTGGAGGTCAGAAACAGAGAGTAGCAATTGCAAGAGCCCTGCTGATGAACCCAAGAATTCTCCTCTTAGATGAAGCCACAAGTGCTTTGGATTCTGAAAGCGAATACCTAGTACAGGTGAGCATCACAAATTATCTTCAAAATTCTTTATATTGGTCTGCTAACAACAAAGCTTAGTCTTTGTGATTTGTGAGTTTATGCAATAAATTCACAATTTCTCATGTTCTGTGTACCTTATAGGATGCTATGGATTCTTTGATGAAGAGAAGGACTGTTTTGGTAATAGCTCATAGGCTGTCAATTGTTAAAAGTGCAAACATTGTGGCAGTTGTTTCTGATGGTCAGATAGTTGAAAGTGGCACTCATGATGAGCTTATCGCCAATGACGGTGTCTACACTGCATTAGTGAGGAGACAACTACAAGGAAACAAAACTGAAATTTATTTTTGGAACATAATTATGTATAAGCAAGGTTGGAAAACAATCAAGTTAAATAGAGTAATAAACATGGTAGCATTTTATTTTTAATGTGCGTCTTCTTCTGCATGGCACATAGTAGTATAGTACTCTTCGCAAATCAAGCCATTATCAAGAACCAATCCCTTCTTAACTATTAGTCTTCACATCTCAACAGAATCAACTTTGGAATAGAGTTTAACCAAAAAAAAAAAAAACTTTGGAATAGAATTCTATTTTGAATGCAAGGGTAACCTTTGCTGCTAGTGCAAGTGAGTAAGGTAAGGGACGGGCAAAGAAAGGACACTACTCAGATCTTATATGGCAAGTGCCACTCACTTGTCATCCTAGTGTAGAATAGAAGGTAGATGGTAAGAGGCATAAATGGTAGCCATATTTGCTCGAAATGATCCGTGGCAATGACAAGAGCACTCTGGCTAATTAGAATAACAAGGCTACTTGCTCAGCCTTTGGACTAGGCTTATAGACTGAGCGTTAAGCAGGTTTTTGCTTGGGGTTTCGCAAGGACAGTAGGCAAATCTGCCTCTACCACCTCCAGAAATTTATTTGGTAGTTGGTTAGGTGGCCATTAAGAGGACATTGCTAATTTTTCTAATCCTCTATAGCAGTTAAATCAGAAATGCATATAACCTCTAATACAAATGAAAATGTTCCGAGTTACACAATGTGTGCATCTCTCTCTCTCTCTCTCTCTCTCTCTCTATATATATATATATATATATATTTGGCCGGAAGAAATGAAGGGCAAAAAGTTGATCTGCTCGAGCAATATTCCCTAAGTGCAAGACATAAACAATCTTAATAAAATTACACACAGTCTTCTTTCTTATATGTATAATTACAAACTAATTTGCTAAATCAAGTATAATGTACAGTACATGCCACGAGATACATTCTGTCAGGTCAGTAAATGAGTAGCACAGCATTCAATTTTTGCTGATTGCCACCCTCTTTAGCATAAAGAAAGAAAAGGTCTGAACAGTACAATGTGCTTCAAAAATTATGAAGCAGGAGGAGGATTAATATTGCAACCTAGTTTCTGTGACAACTACGAGCCAAGTAAATCAGCAACATTTAGAAAAGAACCAGAAATTTCAGCCCCACAGCTTACTTTCCTGAAGTTGCTTGTAATCCACTTCCTCTAGTCCCTTGCTCATCCAATGTTACATCAGCCATTCATTTAACTAGCATGCATATCAGCAAGCACACCACCAAATTTCCTTTATGAGTAGTAAGTTAAGTCCCAACAGTGATGTATTCCTGCTACTTCAACAAGAGGTTTGCATGCATCCAAAAGAGCATCTATCAAAAGCCAAGTCAGGAAATGTCTGCAGAATACATTCTCATACAATGCAGGTATCCTTTACCAAACACTAGAAGAAAAATAATCATGAAATCAAACTTCATCATTGAGAATGTAACAGAAACAACTCAATCATGAACTCTTCAATTCGGATAACGAAGATGATTCATGAAGCACTTCATGAGACCAATCTCTTCTCTCTCTCCTCCTTTAACCTAGTGATTCCATGAAGCATTTCATGTTTATCACATCTTCCTTGGAGTCTGAGTGCTGTTGTGCCTTAAAGAGCTTCCAAAGACCAACTGGATGTTGGCTTTTAACTTCAATACTACCTGAAAATCTCCCAAACATTTTTTCACACTCTGGATATGGCTTGACATAAAGATTGTAAAATCTAAGCCTACTTGGCTTTATCAAATCCTTCAACTGCAATTCAAAACCGAGCCCACCTTTTTCTCTCAAATACTCGATCACATTGTATCGAGGAACAATCTGTTTTTCAAAGTTCACACCCAAATACTCAGGAACATCAACCAAGCAACCAACATTGAATTTCATCCTATGCACCAAAAACTCTATCTTCTTCTCAATGTCCTCAATCTCATATATAATCAATCTTGGCTCTTTCCACAACACCTTAAAAGATTCTCTCCGAATCAAACCATGTTTGCATAAGCAGTCAACTCTCAGTTTCACTTCAAACCCAGCTCTAAATGCTCCTTTAATAAAAATTTTCTCCTTGATTGGCTCCCGGCATTTCAAAGTCCTCAGCAATTCCAAACACCGTGAAAGTTCTCCCAATTCCATACCAAGAATCCTCGGCTCCCTAACAATTTCTTTCCTAATCAAATCCTCACTAAACCTCAAACCCCCAAATTCAGAAAGCAATGGCTTCAACCTATCTTCAACCCCAAATCTTAAAATACTAGGAAACGAACGAAACACCCGATCAAGTTCATTCCTTGGAATCCCAATTACCATCAAGAATTCAATTCTCCGATGCATTTCCTTCTCATTCATCATAATTACTCTAGGAAAACCCTCTAAAACCCTGCTCACAGTACCATCAGTAACCCCAAAACCCCTCAAAACCTTAACACTCCTAGAAAATCCATCTGGGTCTAACTGGAATCTCGTAGCAAGTTCCAGCACATTCATGATCACCATCGGGGAAGCACCCGAAAACCCGAATTCAGATAAACCCATTTCCCACTTCCTAAGGAATTCAAATTCCAAGACCCCAGGACAGTCAGATATCAATGAAACCAAAGATTTCTGTGGAATTTTAAGTTTTAAGAGAACACCCAGAGAGTTTTCAAGCTCATGTGAAGTGATGTTGAGTAAAAAACTGTGTCTTGTGAGGAAACTGTGGAGTTGTGAGGTTGGGAAACCGTACCTTTGGAGGACATTGGCGAGGGAAATCTGTTTCCTGTAGTGGGACTGGTGAGAAGCAGTTGGGGCTGTTGTTGATGAAAAGGAGTGGGATTTTAGTGTTGGGAAAGTTGGTGGTGGTGGTGATGGTTTTGGAGTTGAAGTGAGGTGATGAAGGGTGGCTCTGGTTAGAACCCGAACTCGACCCCTCAGGACCATTGATGCCAACCGGAGGGGATTGCCCAAGGCGATGAGGCTGAGAATGCAGTTCAACGATGTTGTCTAGGCTAGTTTCTTTTGTGTGTGTGTACCAGGATCTATTGTTTTGGACTATGGGCTCATATTCTTTTGTAGTGCTTTGGGCCTCTATAACTTTTTTTTTTATATAAAAAAGATTAGAAGGAGCCTCTTAGATATTTGTCCTTTCTTCAAAGAAAAATAAAAGTTTCCTTAAACACCATAATCAAAATATATTTTGAAACAAATAACTCATTTTAAAAATATAATAAAAAAAAATTTTGGTATATACAATTATTAACAAAATAAATTTTAATTTTAATCCATATATAATTAGGGTTATAGTTTAAAGATTAAGGTTAAAGAGTTTAACTTTTTTTTAAAAAAAAGACTAAGATTAAAGAGAAAATAAATTTAATGTTATGAAATTTATGAAAATCTATGTATTTTCCAATTTTATAAGTGATTATGAATTTAATTTATTTATATATTTTATTAATTATTTATTTATGACATCATCGATTTGACCATCTGTTAGAAAACCAATCCTCTTTTTAGTTCTTTATCCGAACTGGTTTTTAAAACCATAGTCTAACCTTACGAGATTGGTTTTCTCCTCTCGTTCATAATAAACAATACGCTCACATAAAAAAAAAAAAACAAAAAAAAAAACAAAACGCGATTCTATGAAACACTATTATTGGTAAGTTAACAAGTCAGAGCCGTTTTTTAAATAATTAAAAAAAATGCTTTAAAAATGGTACTTTACGAAGAAGAAGAATCGCATAATAGGGTAGTATTAATGAGCACCATAAGGTGTTTGTCAAGAAATTGTTTTATGTCATTTTTTTTTTTATGTCAAATTTTTTACTGGCTTTATAAGATGTCGAGTTAGTAGAACTAACTTTTTGAGTTCCATTTATCACTCTAGCCATATTACTAACACCTCTCGTCAATTTATGCCAATTTTTTATTAGCTAGACCCACAATAACGAGAAATTATACAGTATTCTGGTGGACCACGTCACTTGTCCACTATTCCACTAAAAGACTCTCATTTGTTTAAATTGCTGAGTCAATAATCAGTTTCTGTTTAAAAAAATTTCTAACTCAGCAATTTTAAACATGTAGAAGTCTTTTAGTAGAATGGTGGACCACGTCACTTGTCACCATGAGGACCTTATAATTTCTCCACAATAACCCATCCTTAAAAAGAACCTTACAGTAACTGTTAACATTTCCGTAAATTATTATAATTTTTTTAAAAAAAAAGAATCACACAATATATATTTTATATATTTAAGGTCATCAAGTCATGGTCTTGATGACTTCGAGTATTTGGATACAGCAAATAATACATGGTTTCATGAAACACTGGTTATGGTAGGTCAAAAAGTCAAAGTAAATTTTTTTTTTTTTAATTTAAAAAAATGGTACTTTATGAAAGAATAAGAAGAATCACATAAGCTAGCAATTGCACAATTATCATCAACATTATTCTCAGCTTCCTACTACTTACCTTCATTTTCATTGCAAGAGTAATTTAAAAAGTGTTGATTTATTACATTAGTATTTTATCACTGTAATAACTTTTAAATTTTTGTTGCAATAAATGATGTATTGCAATGAAATTAATTGTTAAAACAATATGTACCCCTATTACAAATAAATAAGTTGTTGCAATAGGTCAAACCCAAAATATGTAAAAAATTTCAAGCAAGCTTCTAACTTGGTTTTGGATTTGGATTTCAAACATTGACAGCATCAATCTCTCTGACAACAAAATAGAATAGGATACATCAGACATTGTGTTGTATTCTTCTGAAATAAATCTAAGATCTAATCATTTCAAGGGTCAAATGCCAAAATTTTCTGCAAAGGTCAAAGTGCTCAATATAATTAACAACTCATTTTCTAGACCCATTTCCATGTTCTTGTGCTAAAAAAATGAATAAAAACAAAAATTTAGAGATTAAATGCATCAAAAAATCTCTTATCAAGAGAACTTTCTCATTATTGAAGATACTGGCAGTCTTTGACCCATTTGAACTATGGGAGCCATAATATGGTTGGTAGTATTCCTTACTCCATGGGGGGTTTTTAGTTAGACTCAAAACATTGCATTTACTAAACAATAGCATCTCTAAAAATATTCCTTCATCATTGAAAAAGTGCTTAAATCTAAGGCTTATTGATATAGGTGATAATCATTTCCCAGGAATCATACCACTCTAAAATGGACAAATGACAACTCTTTCAATTCTGAAACTAAGATCAAATGTATTCAAGGGTCATACACCTCTACAAATATGCCAACTTTCTTTTCTGGGGTATCAAATCTTGCCAATAATAGCTTAGCAAGGCCCATACCCAATTGCTTAAAAAATCTTACTACCATGGCATTCCCAAGGAAAGTTTTAGAAATGATTTTAATGATTCGAGTAAATATGGAGGATATTTTGAGACACTTACGTTGTTTTCGAAAGGAAATGAATTAGAATATGAAAGGAGCCTTTTTTTTTTTTTTTAACATGATAGACTTTCAAGTAACAACTTGTTTGGATCAATTCCTGATGAAATTTTAGACATTTCTGAATTGATTTTTTTGAGCTTGTCTCAAAATCATTTGGTGGGAAAGATACCATAAAATTTTGGGAAAATGAAAGCATTAGAGTCAGCTGATCTCTCACAAAATAATCTCTCAGGTGAAATTCCTTCGACCATGTCTAATTTGACATTTCTTAGTCACTTGGACTTGTCATATGTCAAGTAGAATTCCTTCAAGCACACAATTTCATTCTTTTAATGAGCTTAACTTTATTGGACATTCTCAACTTTTTGGTGATCATCTTCTAAAGAAATGTACAGTAGACAAAGGAAAGGCTAGCAGTGGACATGCTAGCATGCAAGACAAGGAAGATGAGTTTATAACCTTTGAGTTCTGTGGTACCATGGCCTTCGGAGTTGTCGTCGGTTTATTCGAGAGTTTATTGCAATAAAAATTATCAATGCAATAAAGTCATTGCAACAAATTTTATTGCAACAAAAAAATTTATTGTTGCAATGACATTTTTCATTGCAATACATCTTATTGCAGGGAAATTATTGTGTACTCCCGGAGTACCATAAATGTATACTCCCTCCTCTCACATGAATGATAGGTCCCACTAATTAAATTCATGGTGAGACCTACCATTCATGTGAGAGGGGGGACTATACATTTATGGTATTCCGGGAGTACCTAATAATTTTCCCTTATTGCAACATAAAAAATTTATTGCGCGTTGTTGTAATAAACTCCATGGCAATAGGTTATTGCAACAAAAAGTATCAATGCAATAAAGTCTTAGCAACAATTTTTTTTTTTTTTAAATAATGTTATTGCAACGAAACTAGCCATTGCAATTGTGACAATAAGTATGGATTATATTGATTGAATGATCTAATAACAATGAATTTCTAGCAATATGTTATTGCAATGACATTGTTTGTTGCAATAATTTATTACAACAGCATTTTACATTGCAATAAGTTATTCCAACAACATTTTTCATTGCAATAAGTTATTCCAACGACTTGATTTGCTGTAATAAGATATTGCAACAATAATTTTTGATGCAATAAATATATTTATCAGGTAGAATTTCTTCAAGCACACAATTTTCATTTTTTTTAATGAACTTAACTTCATTGAAAATTCTCAACTTTGTGGTGATTCTCTTCCAAAGAAATGTATAGTAGATAGAGGAAAGGCAGAGTTTTGTGGTACTGTGGCTAGAGTTGTCGTACTCAGGTTTTTGGTACATTACTACTAAATAATTCATAGAGATTCTCCTATATCAAGTTCTTGAACAAAATCAAAGATAAGCTTATTTGACATCAACAATGAATATGGTTGGATTATAGAGGCAATTTCAAACCTAGTTGATTTTCAGCACACAAACAAATGGTAATAGTTATTTCTCTGCCATCATTATCACTTAATGTAGGGTTATAATGAAAGTCACATCTCTTTTAATTGTTTATCCCCCGCTTTCATATATCTCTATTACCATTGAAAAAATGAAACTCGTGTGACGATGCCACATAGTATGAGCACCTTTAAAGTCGATACCATATTTTGTTCGATCTCGATTCACGCGTCAAAACAAATGCCAAAAATCCAAATAAAATTGAAAAAAATGTGCAAATTACAAGTTTCAAACCCAAAAAAATAAATACAATATGATTTGATATTAGATCAAAGGGTCACAATATTCAAAAACCACTTTTTGTAGCAATTAAGGCCAAAACCCTAACCGGGTATGGTCAAAAAGTTGACTTTTTGATCCAACCGTCTGATCACGTTTAATCTTGAACTATCTTGTAGGGCATATTTTTCCCTTCGAAAAGATAGTTTACGGTCCAAAATCGTAGTTAAAATGGATGAGATGTCACCAAAATACCAAAAACCTCCTCACTTTTTTCAGGAAAAACAGGCAGATTTTGACTCGACTTCGTGCAATAAATTGTACTGATTGGGCAAGAACTAAAGCAATCCGGCTAGAACATCTTGAAGAACAAGGTCTTAGCTATTTTTATATAAAAAGGACACAACGATACCTACCTTGGATTGGAAGATAGATTTTTTTAAGAAAAAACGTCACAGAATTTTTCAGCATTGTATCACCTTCCTTCCGAGTGCGATATCTTAACGACCGTAGCTCCAAATTGAACAAGGCTAGACCATTGGAAACTAAACATCCAGAGCTTTTCAGGAATATAAAGTTTGAAGAAAACAAAGCTCGGAAAGGCCTTCAAACAGCTACGCAAAGATTGGGCCAGAAATTAGGAAAAAAACGAAATAAACTAAGGAGGTGGCAAAAATGGGAGGCTAGCTTAGGGAGAAATACCCCCCATTTCCTCATTCCCCTATAAATACCCCCCATTTTTTTGTGAAAAAAGAAGCGAAAAATCATGGAGAAAATGAGTGAAAATAGAGAAATAGGGAGAAAAATAAAAGAAAATTAGGAAAAAAAAAGTGAGAAAAATATGGAAAAATAGCCCTAGAAATTCTGAAAAAGTTCTCTCTCTCTCTCTCTCTCTCTCTCTCTCTCTCTCTCTCTCTCTCTCTCTCTCTCTCTTGCACGCGGAAACCCACAACATAAAAAAAAAAAAAAAGCCTCTTCCATTTTTGCTTGTAATTTTTTGTGGGTAAGCTTGTAGGGTTGGGTTAGTTCCTTAATAACTACACCCATCCCTTTCTCATTTACTATCTTGTAACATCATTTCCATATATAAAAATCATTTTCTTCATCTTGTCCACTGCTTGTATTGCTCTAAATTCCTATGCTTTTGATCTCCCTCTTTATCTTTATGTTCATATTATTGTTTGCTTGTGTTTTTGTGTTTGTTTCCCTAGATGGGTATTGGACCATCTCCTAGGCTTTGTATGGGAAGTACCCTTAGGGGGAAGAAATCCTCATCCCCTTTTGATTTATGTCATCCCTTTAATTTCTTGCACAATCCCTCTCTCCCTTTAATTTATTGCACATATATATATATATATATATAGGGAGAGAGAGAGAGAGAGACCTAAATAAATTATATAAAAAAAAAAGATTTTATATTCTCTCTCTCTCTTAAATGATTTTTAAATCTCAAATAAAGCACAATATGGGTATGTCTCATAAAAATGGTTGATGGCTTAAAACTCTCATTTCTTTATGATGAAGCACCCATAAGACTTGAAAGAGATTAAAGTGAGAGACAAATCAACATTTACAACATTTTAGCTCTTTATTTTTATGTCATTTATATTTCAGCTCTTTACTTTTATATCATTTAAATTTCTGCACTTTTCTTTTATGTGATTTACTTTATGTCATTTAAATTTCAGCTCTTTATTTCCTTGTCATTTAAATTCCAACACTTTATTTTTCAAGCTCTTTACTTTAACGTCATTTAAATTTCATCACTTTATATTTAATGTCATTTAAATTTTATCACTTTATATTTAATGTCATTTAAATTTCAACACTTTATTTGTCATTTAATTTCCATCATTTTATTTTACTTGTCTTTAAATTTATGGGAGAGGCTCACCTCCTGTTTGAATATCTCCAGTTTTCTCCCATTTTTAAGTAGATTAGTGACACGTGGAAAAATAAAACATCTAAAGGCCTTAAAAAAGACATGCCAACCATAGTTTTTTTTTTTTTTTTTTCCTCTTTCCAATTTCCAACATCACGTTCTACTCTCTCTCTGTCCCTAACATCACCACCGACAAAGCATAGGAATTTGCTGGAGACGAAAAGTCAGGAGCACAAAACAAATAGATCCAGGCGCCTCAATGGTGGAGATTCATCATGGCCATTGCTGGTGAACGGCGCACTGAAGCGGCGGCTAAGGGCGACAACGAGTGGATCGGTGGTCAGAAAATTCGGACAGCACGTGGCGGCACGTGAAGTGGAACATGGGGACCAGATTCCTGAGTTTTGCATGTCAAAGGTTGGTTAAGGGATCTGTGGTGTTGGTTTTGTGAAGGGATTTATGAAAACTCATAGATCTGAAGGGAGGCTCGGATTGCTTATGGTTTTGTACTTGCAATGGTTGTCGCTTTTAATGGTGGCAAGGCAGCATCAGAGACTTGGTGGCTCCATGGGTCACAGTGGTGGATTTGTGTTGCCGGTGATTGTGTGATTTGTTGTGAAGGAGAGAGGCAACAGAAAAATGAGAAAGTGATGGTTTTTTTTCTAACTGTTGGATTTTTATTTTTTCACGTGTCACTCATCTACTTAAAAATGGGAGGAAATTGAAGATATTTAAACTGGAGGTGAGCCTCTCCCTAAATTTATAGCACTTTTATTATTGTTGCTTTTTACTTTTCTCATCAATAATGTTGCCATAGATCAATATGCTTGGTAAACAAATTCATTTAATATGCTTTTCTAAGAAAATGATTTCTCAAAATTTTTTTAAAAAAAAGTTTTATTCCCTTTTCTTCATTTTGATCCCAAAACTTTTCCAAAATTGCATTTCAACCCCAAAATTTTTCCAAAATTATATTTTAACCCCAAAACTTTTCCAAATTTTTATTTTGACCCTAAAATTTTCCAAAATTATATTTTGACCCCCAAAATTTTCAAAATTATGTTTTGACCCCAAAACTTTTCCAAATTTATATTTTGACCCAAAAATATTTCCAAAATTATATTTTGACCCTAAAATCTTTTCTTTCCTTTAAAAATGTTCTTTCTAAAAAATAAATATCTTTTCCTTTTTTTTTTTAATCCAGAAATGAGGTCTTCTTTATAATAATAAAAAAATATAAAAAAAAATTCTTCTTTCTTTCAAAAAAAATGATAAAAGTACCTTTGTCTAAACTTCCTCTTTTCAAAACAAAATCTTTCTTCGAAAATATGTTTTTTCCAAACTTTCACTTCAAAAAAAAAAATAGGATTAACGTTATATTTTTAAAACTTTTCCTTAGAATAGTGTTGTTAAGGATTTGCGCCTATGGTTCAATTCCCTTGAACCCATAGGCACCAATCAAGCTTACATTGACCCTGTCATTTTCTTTGGCACTAAAGTATTTTATTTGTCATCTTTTTTGCATGATAAAAATGAGAAAATTGTGGATGACAAAAAGGTGCTACTCTTCCAACTCCCTCTTTTTTTTTGTAGTTTGTTTATTTATAATAGCTAGTATTCACATGCTATCTATTTGTTAAATATTTTACTCACATGTCCTTGTAATTATTTTTAAATGTTCTCTCACATGCTATCTATGTATATACCTCACATGCTTTGTAAATATTCATTGGATTTGATATTCACGTGTTATCTATATGGTAAATATTTACTCACATGTACACATATATGTATATTGTTTGCAAAACTTTAAAAAAAAAAAAAAAAAAAAAAAAAAAAAAAAAAAAAAAAATCAAAATGCCAAGTATTCTATTTCTTCACAAAAAAGCAACATTTGAAATAAATTAAAATGAGGTACTATCTTCAGATAGGCGTTGTGGGGTGCCTAACACCCTCCACATACGTAACCAAACTTACGAGTTTATGATGTTTGGTTGGAGACTTTTTGGTTTGACTTAATTAATAAACCCTTCAAATTCGGTTTAGTTAATTAGGTAACCTAAAATGAATTAGACCTCTAGGTGACCAATCACACATAATACAAAACCAATGGTTGGTGGCGGCTCCTAAAATAAAAATAAGAAAAAAGGACTCACATACACACACCCCACCCTAGAGACACGAGCACATAAAAGTCACGTTATCAAGGACCCAATGTGCGATAAACCAAAAGAAATAAGGAAAAAAAGCCCTAAAAAAGCTTTTTTCCCCTTTTTTGGGGCGTCCACATTTAGATTATTGGCCAAAGCAACCAAAGTAACAAGCTCTTGCCTCTTCCAAGTTCCAAAGGTTTGTTCGTCTCTCTCTCACACAAAGACACAAAACTTCACTCCCATTAAAAAAATTCATCTCTAAACTATGTTGCATTTCTTCTTTGTGACATTTGTTTTCTCGTGGCAGAGTTTGAAGAAAATCACCCAGACCTCTCACACTCACTGAATGTTTTGCAGCCAACAACCCAATGCGACTCTCTCTCTCTCTCTCTCTCTCTCTCTTCATATAAATATAAATATATATATATATATATATATATTGTGGCTGATATGCAATTTTGGATGGGTGCCTTTTTTTTTTTTTTGAAGACCAAACCAACTTTCATTCAACCAAATTCATCAAGTCCTAATACAAAGCACTAATCGCTGGTGGTGGGGAGTCTTCCAGCCAATACAATTCACCCTGAGTATTCTTAGCAAATCTAGCAAGATCATGTGCTACCCTATTTCCCTCCCTACCAATACATTTGATTGCAACATACCACAAGCCATTCATAAGGCATTTAACATCATCAAAAATATTACCCAGTGAGGAGCGATTCGGTAAGGCTGACCACACTGCTTTCATGACGTATGCGTTATCCCCTTCAATGATAAGCTCCTTAAAGCCTGCATCAATGGAGAACTCGAGAGCTTTTCTACATGCCAACGCCTCTACCTCATCACTGTTTGATACCGGTGGACCCTTAGCTGACATGGCAGCCATAACCTCTCCTTTTTCATTCCGAATAATCACCCCGAATCCAGTGCAATTCTGGTCTGCAAAAATGGCTGCGTCGAAGTTCGGTTTTAGAACTGAATGTGGTGGTGGCTCCCATTTCTTCTTTACAGGTGTTGGAGTGGAGGTCGAAAGTTGTTGCCGCTGATTTTGAAACTCCTCAAGGTAGTCCATAGCTTGTTTTTTCAGCCAACCCGGTTCTTTAAATTTTCCCCCATGCAGGACCATGTTCCTTTGGTTCCATATGAACCATGCTTGCACGATGAATACTTCAATTTCTAACTTACTTAATTTGTCAAAGAGCTGCACAAACAGTTCCATCATGTCACATTGGCTAGTTTGAAGTTTTTGGAGACGTGTTATGCTTCCTGCCCACACATATTGGGCAACACCACATTCCCACAAAGCATGCACCCTGGTTTTAGGTTCCCTCTCACAGCACTAGCATAGATTATCTTGAATGATTTTCCTCTTCTCCAAGTTCACCCTAGTCGGCAATATTTCCTGGATTGCTCGCCATCTAAAGACCTTAATTTTATTTGGTACATTAAGCTTCCAAATCAGGGACCACACTTGATTACCAGTAGAACCCGCGGAACTCTCACTCTAGTTTTCCTCCTTTGCCAATTGTATAGCCACCTTGTACCCAGATTTGCATGAGTAAACACCTTCTTCATTGTGCAGCCAAAAGATTGAGTCTGAGACCCACCTGTAACTCAAGGGAATCTTAAGGATGGCGTTTGCATCATCCTTGTGAAATTTTGAAGAAATAAAGTCACGGTTCCACCAATTGAGATCCGAGTCTATCAATTCTGCCACCAGCCAGTCCGTGTCCTCCTCCTCCACCCCAATTGAGTGTATAACTTTGTTGGTTGGATGGTTTGGTATCCATTGGTCTTTTAAAACTCTAATGGATGATCCATTGCCAACTCTCCAACAGCAACCTGCTTTGAGAATTGGCATTGCTACCATTATGCTCTTCCATGTGTATGAACAATGTGGTGATTCCATTGCTTCTAAGAAGTGACTTCTTGGGAAGTATCTGGCTTTAAGGCACTTAAATAAGATTGAGTCTTGGTCTTGTAATAATCTCCAGCCTTGCTTTGTGAGCATGGCAAGGTTAAAACTTCTCAAGTCTCTAAAGCCCATGCCTCCCTATTTCTTAGGCTTTGACAAACAACTCCAGCTCTTCCAATGAATCTTTCGCTCATTGCCGACTTAACCCCACCAGAATTTTGCACACATGGAATTGAGTTCATTACATAATTTTAGCGGTAATTGAAACACCCCCATAGTGTAGGAGGGTATAGATTGAGCTACCGCTTTAATAAGCACTTCTTTACTTGCCCTTGATAGCATCATTCCCTTCCAACCTTATAGTTTTTTCCACACTCTATCCTTGAGAAAGGAAAAAGTTTGGTACTTTGCTCGACCAATCAATGTTGGTAGGCCTAAGTAAGCATCGAATTGTTCCACTTCATTCACCCCCAAGGCCGAAACAATTGCTTGTCTTTGACCGCTTGGTGTGTGTTGGCTAAAATACACCGATGATTTCTGCAAATTAATTGATTGGCTAGACGCAGCAGCATATTTTTGGAGAATCTCACTAATCACCACAACTTCTGATTGAGTGGTTTGGCAAAATAACAAGGAATCATCTGCAAATAATAAGTTGGTGATTTTTGGGGCATTTTTGCAAATCAAGACTCCACTAATTTGATTCTCCAATTTTGCTTTCTCCAATAGAGATGTGAATCCCTCTGCATACAAAAGAAACAAACATGGTGAAAGAGGGTCGCCTTGGCAAAGTCCCCTTGAAGGTTGTATGTGACCATAGGGCTTTTCCATTAATGAGTATGGAATAGGAAGGTGAAGTTACACATCCCATCACTCAACTAATCCATCTTCGTGGAAAGTCCAATTTTACCATAATACCATGGAGAAACTGCCATTCTACCCTATCGTATGCCTTGCTGACATCCAATTTTAGAGCCAAAGAGCCTTTCTTTCCCTTTTTCCGAGAATGCATAGCATGGAGAGTTTCATACGCAAGCAGCACATTATCTGTTATAAGCCTGTTTGGGACAAAAGCACTCTGTGTGGGGGATATCACACGAGGAAAAATCTGTTTCAACCGATTAGCCAGCACTTTGGATATAATCTTATAGATAACATTACATAAACTGATTGGTCTAAAATCATGCATTTTATCAGGATTCTTCACTTTTGGAATTAGCACAATATTGGTATGATTAATGCTAGGACTCATGCATCCAGAATTCAGGTAATCCAACACAGCAGTTATAACATTGTCACCAACTACATGCCAAAATTTTTGGTAAAAAAGTGCATTCATACCATCCAGTCCACTGGAACAACGCCGCCTTAATTTCATCCGTAGTAAAATCACTGGTCAGAATCTTTTGCATATTAGGAGTGACTTTGAGGGGTATCGTGCTTAGGCATTCATCAATCTGGCTACATGTACTTGCAGTAAACAAGTTAGCAAAATAATCATTTGCCACATTTGCAATGTCATCTACTTCCTCCACCCAGCAATCGTCAAATTTTTTAATTCTTTGAATATGGTTCCTTCTTTTCCGTTGTGAGGCTTTGGTATGAAAATTTTTTGTGTTTTTATCTTCATGCTTAAGCCATGAAATTCTAGATCTTTGTGCCCAAAAAATTTCTTGTTTGAGGAGTAAGTCGTCCAATTTTTTCGAAACCTCTAGGTACTCCACTCTAGAGTTAGTTGTAACTTCCTCAGAGATCCTGCTGTCAATTCTTTTTTGAAGCTGTTTTATGGCCTCAATATCCGGGTTGGATTTTCCAGTTCCCCATGCTTTCGGTTTCGCCCTACATGCTTTAATTTTGTCTTTTATTTTGGCCAAACCGACCCCCTCAATCCCACCTCCATTCCATGCTCCTTGAACTGTTTTGATTTGCTCACTATATGTTTGGCTTATTTTTCTATCAAAACTTGTGTGCAAAGTGAATGCCAAAACTGAATTTGCATGGGTTTTCAATGGCCTATTTTTCCATCACATTTTTTTGGATTTTCTAACCTCCTTTTTTATCAAACAAGGTGTCACTGAGAAGTAATTAAGGTGGTTGATGAAAAGGAATGAGATTTTAGTGTTGGGAAAGTTGTTAGGATTAGTGCCCTTAAATCCTATTGTATGATGCAATGTATGATATTAAGTATGACATTATGTATGACTTAATATTGTAATTGATAAAGTTGTTTTATTATTATCTAAAATAATGGTAGCATGAATATTTGGACATTATCATATAGTCCATGAGATGCATAGTATGTGATTTATGTGAAAAGTCACAAAAGATATAAATCACAGGTTCTTTGTAAACTCAGAATTTTAGTTTGTAGTCGGTGATAAAATTGGGCGTTTCATCTGCAAAGACTATAACATATCAACTAAGATGATTTGTCTTGATCATGGAAGTGGAGACTTCTAGTTGATGTGTTAATATGTTTTAAGAGTTAAGACATATTGAACTGGACCGTTGTGAGATTTATTATTCTCCTAACGACTGTCAAATGAATAATAAATCTCACGACTTCTATTTACATGAACTCTTAATCCTGAGAGAATAATGGACCTGATCATGAAGTGTAAGTTGCTTTGATATATCAGGAGTGAGATCTAAAGTAACGGTTAAAACCTCAGTATGTTGGGTAGCTACATTTAGTGTTGATGGAACATATATTCTCAAAAAGGAATTCATAGTCTCTTAACGAATATATAAAATATTCTCTTGAGATAAGTTTAATGGGTTCGGTTATTCAGAGAGTTAGGTCTAACCACTTTGGTAAGAAATTACTAAAGTATATATTTATGAAATTGGATTTCATAAATATATGATGAATAACTTAAAAGGATTAAACCAGGTACTCAAGGATTAATATGTAGTAATCAACAAAGTGACAGTCTTTATTCATGACTTTGTATTACTACAAATTTTTTATTAAGGGGTTGCATGTACAATAAAGTTTTGGGATATAATTTATAAATAAGGCCTAGAGTGCAATTATATTTATATAGTGGTATTAAATATAATTAATGGTAACTTTGGACTTGTCAAGAGTTGACAGAAAAGGCCAAGACCCATTGGAGCTAATGTCTTATTTGTTCCCTTTTTGGTCTCACTCCAAGCCACATACTCAAGCCCAATTGGAAAGACCCAAAGGCTAGCCCAATTAGATAATCAGTTGTAAGGAGAGAAACATACAGAATTTTTTGAGATAACATGAAATTGTATGTATGTGAATGTTGGACACTTTTTCATTCTCTCTAGAACATACACATATAACTGATTGAGAGACCACACTTATTGGGCATCAAGTGGAATTGGAGTGAAGATTAAAAGTGTTCCCAAGTGCTTCTAATCTTTGGTTTTGAATTTCACCGCTTCAAGGTACACTCTCTTGTTCTTATATTCTAAAACTTACATAGCACATGTTATCAATTGAGAATGAAGTAGATCCATTAATTTTTTCGCTGCGTACATTCATATTTCCATCAAAAGTTGGTGGTGGTTTTGGAGTTGAAGTAAGGTGATAAAGGGTGGCTCTAGTTAGAACTCGAACTTGACCCTTTAGGGCCATTGGTGCCAAGCAGTCAAGTAGAGGGGTTGAGGCCCAAGGGGATAACCGATGAGGCTAAAGAATGCAGTTCACAACTGCTTAAAGTTAACGACGTTGTCTAGGCTATTTGTGCTGGAACAACAAGCTCTCCTTTTTTTTAAAGGAAAAATTTTAACTCAAAAGTCAAAACTAGTTCAGACTTATCTTCTTCCAACTAGGGATGGCAATGGGCAGGTGAGATCAGATCATGTGTGCCCTACCCTTACTTAGTCTCCTCTTTGGTGTGGGGAAAACTCATGTGTCCTAATAGTGGGTCATGTTGGATTTGGGACTGGTTAGAGATGTTTTACTAATACTAATGAGATTGCTTTGACATTATTGAGATAAAGATGAAGGAAAAGGTTTCTCTTCAAACTATTTTAGAGAGAAATCCTTCAAACTCTTTTTATATATTTTTATTAGATGTGAATTTTGAAAATCTAACCGTTGAATTGCATGTTCTTATTATATCCTCCATACTTGCAAAATTTCAAAAAATAAAATAAAATATCAATAGTTATGTTATCAATCAATTGTTTACATTTCATGTTTTGTGATATAAAAATATGCATAAAAAATGAGTTTATTGATCAAATAGTAAATAACATTCGATTTGAATTAAATTTGATGTGTATGTTAAGAACATAGAGAACATACAATCCAATTGTTTGATTTTCAAAATTTACATCAAATAAAAAGATATATGAGAAGTTTTAAGGATTTTTCTCCAAATTAATTTGGAGAGAAATCTTGTCCAAATATGAAAATAAAAATGATGACCATGAGAGCACTAAGAGAGAAGTAGACACAAGTGTTTTGAAGATAATACTTGAGAATATATATATATATATATTTATATATAAACATTTTGGACAGGACAGGATAAGACAAGATGGGTGGGGTGAGCAAAACCCATCCTCGCTCAAGTGGGGCAGGTGTAAGTCATGCAAGGGCAAGTCATTTTTGTCATCTTAGCTACCAAGCTACTATTTAGTGGTTTATAAAACTATCCATATGTATTATTTAATCAAGTCACACAATTTATTTAAAGTGTCAAGTGACAAAAACTACACAGATGATATCTTCAATCGCTACAATGTAGGTTGGAGAATATTGCTCTAAACCAATTTGGAGCTAAACTCTAACTATTTATTTATACATTTCAAAATTATTTAAAAATTGTAAAATAATGAAATAAAAATACAAAAATTTATTAAGAGAATAAAATGAAAAATTTTACTCCCCCTTTTATTAAGAGAATAGAAAAAAACTATTTTACACTCTCTAAAGCGGAGTTAATATTTATCTAATATTATTCCAAATAAAGAGGAAAATTAGGATATAAAAATTATTTAGCAAGTGTGAGTGAAAAAAATTAAAAGAGAAAGGAAGAGTTATTTTTGGGCATTTTAATTTTTTTTTTCTATATAGCTTTTATATAGAATTCTTGTTGAATTACTTTTATATCCTTGTTTAATTTTGGGTTTGGAATTATATTAGACAAATAGTGAGAGTTTTTAAAGAGTTCATAAAATACGTAACTAACGTTTTCAATTCTCTTAATTATAATAGATACTATCAGTAAATGTATTGAAAATAAATCAAGTTGAAATATTTTTGTATAAGCAAAATACGGAAAAGTTTAATATGTGTTTTATATGTTTAATTATAAAAGCTATGTATTTTCAAAAGTTTTTTTTATAAGATAGATGCATTTTCTTAAAAAAGATACATACATACGTGTAATGTACAGTATAGCATTCATTTTTTACTAACTATGATATGTAGTATAAGGGTAAGAATTTTTTTCCTTGGCTAAACCATACGTTTAATTCTCAATATTTACCTTATATTTCAAAATGGTCTATTTCACTATTCTTTAAAATGTTCTATTTTAGTTTTTATACTTTTATGTTTATGTCAATAAAGTAAAATGTGACATGACAATTGAAAAACATTTAAATGAAACAATTTTAATAACAAGGAGCCTATGTGCCCATTTACATGATTAAACAAATAAAAAACAAATAATAATAGAAATTTGAGATTCTCTCTTTTTATATATATATATATATATATATATATATATATATATATGAAATTACTATGAAGACAAGTTTGTTTTTGAAATATTGAAACTAGCTAAATAGTTAATATGTGAGGTGTGTGATGCGTTTAAAATAAATCATTTATTTTATAGACTATACAAAAATAAATAAATTTATTTCACGAGTTTAACCTGAGTTAAAGATACTGAAAGTAACATTGGATCAATAAAATGATATTTTTCTAAATTACAACTAAATAAAATACAAATAACCTTTTTTTTAGAAGAAAATACAAATAACTTAAAAGTGACATGTGAGAAATATATAATTTTTCCAAAAATAAAAAAAAAAAATTTCCTCCTTTCCCAACTACTCCATCTATCACAAAACTTGTGTTGGCGTGTGCACATGAAAAGAAAAGAAAAAAAATGCCACTTTGGGGACAAATACAAGTTACTTTTGTTTTGGGCCTCTGGGTAGATGTACAAAATAACAAAAATCACTGCCTAGTGAGCGATTGGCTTCAAATTAAAAAGTCAGTTTATTTTATTATTTAACTTATTTTTGTTTCTATTTATGAGTCCTACTGTATTTTTTGATATTATTCATGGGTATCACTGTACTATTTTAGCTAACTTTACCTTTATCTACAGCACTTTCAGTAAAAAGTTTTCAGTTTCAGCAAAATAAACGGATCCCAAACAGATTCTTAGTACTTACTTTTTTTTTTAATTAAAAAAAATCGCCCCTTAAAGCATCCACATTAGTGGAGCTATTTTTTTTAACTATTTGGTGCCACAAAAAATTACTTTATCTATTTCACCTATTCACTTTACAAAACATCTAGTATCAGTGAATCTATTTTAACTTTTAACACAATTAAATAATATATCTCAATAAAAAGTAGTGGGAACGCATAAATAAAAATCATTTCCTCCTTACCCAACTACACTATTACAAAACTTGTGTTGGTGAGTGCACATGAAAAGAAAAAAAAATGCCACTTTGGGGACAAATACAAGTTACTTTTGTTTTGGGCCTCTTGGTAGATGTACAAAATAACAAAAATCACTGCTTAGTACTTACCCTTTTTTTTTTTTTAATTAAAAAAAAAAAAAAAATCACCCTCTAGTCCTTACCACAAGTACAAAAATGAAAAACCACTGCTTTACCCGTTACTTCCAAGTTCCAAAAAGAAAAATCACCATTCTTTTATTTCTTTGCCAAGTCTACAAGGAAAGAACTGTTAAAACAAAAGCAAAAACACCAAATCAAAAGCAATTTTTCAAACTCAAAAAAAGAAAAATGCAGAGGCTATTGTCTCTCAAACGTGCCTCCTCAAACCTTCCAAAGAAACTCTCAAACACCTCCACTTCCTCTTCACTCCTTCACTCTCACCACTCTTACGATTCCAAACCCTTCTCTTCTCTCACCAAACCCCAAAACCAGTCTCTCAGCTCTTTTCTCTCTCACCCACTTCACCACCAGGTCCACTCTCATTCATCATGGCACAGTTTTTCTGCGAAAACAATTCATGGGTTTTTCTCAAATCCTGTGATTGCAAAGCAGTTCTTGTTGAATTCCCCAAATACCCTCTTGAGGGTCTCAACAAGCAAGAGTCTTGTAGATTGCAGAGTCTCATTTCTCAGAGCTCAATTTCAAAGGCAGAGCTTTAGGTTCAACCCAAGTTTTGATTCCCATAGGCGTGGCTGGTAATGTGTTTGCTTTGTGTTATAGTCTAAAGGGTCTGTTTTTTTATTGCTTTTTAACATTGTAAAGAAATGGGAAAATGAAAAAGACTTGGAATTTCTTCTCAGAATAATTTCATGTGCTAAAAGGCCTAAAGTGTCTTGGAATTGCTTCTGCTTATATGGTTGATTTGACTTGTGAGAGTAAAGTTGTGTACTTGTGTATACGTGTCATATGTTGATTGATGTAAATGGCTGTACAGAATTTCTATATTGGGTGCTGTTTCTATTCGGAAAAAAAGAATCTGTATTTTTTACCAATTTGAATTTACAAAGTAATATTTGTATTGGATGAATTAATTTCAAATGTAAATATATTATTCATTTGCTAATTTGTGAACCCCAATACAATAAGTGTAACAATGCACATTGTTTATTGTGTTGTATCTATATATTTTCATTTGCCATTATCCTTTTGTTCCTGAGATTAACTAGCACCATTTATGCTGATATCTTGTCGCTAATTTTTGGTGTGTTAGGGAAAATTTTGTAAGAAACCCACTCACCTTCAACCCCCAGAACTACATTAATAAAATGACTGTAAATATCTTAAAAGAGTTACTAATAAGTCTTGGGTTAGGAGAATGAAATTGTTTTACACACAAATCCTATAAAAAACAAGAAGCACTGGGCAGCTACAGGGAATATTGTGTTAAGAGAACAATGACAGAATCATAGTAAAACTACTCAATCAATATTGTTATGGAGAATACTCCTCTTTTAGTCTTTATCTCAAAATAATTTTTTGATTGTTTTAATGTTCTTGTTCTTGACATAATGTTCATGAGTTCTTCCAGTGGATGTATTATTACTATTTGACATGAAAAGACTGTAGATCATTGAAACTACTCTCAGTCTTTAGGGATTCAATGCTGCAACGACTTGTTTGCTTCAGTATGGATGAAAGTTTGATCAGTTGACATGTTTTCTGGATTTTATCACAAACTGCTTGATTTTGAAAAGAACCCTCTTTCTCCTCAACTTGATCTTGCTCTCCTGGAAGTTTGAAATATTTTGTTATAGAAGTATTTTTCATTGTGTAGGGTGATAAATTACATAAAACATTAACATTGGTAATTTCTTGAGCAATTAGCAGCAACTTCCTTGGGAAGCCTAAATACTTTAATAACTGCTTATTTTAATCATGGTAATGCATAACATGAAATTATTGTGGGAGTGTATCTATTCTTTCTTTTAGAAAATATTTTTTATGTTCAGGAAGTCCTTTTTGCATCATGAAGATTACAAGATTTGCTTTGATCAAAGTATCAACTATTGAGTTCAGAACATGAAAATGGGATATATAGTATGGACCCGTTAGGCCCTGTTTGGGAATTGTTTTTTTAAAGTAGTTTTCTAGCTTTAAATATAAAATACTTCTTTTCATTCAAACATGTTTGGGCCATATACAACAGATGGAACAATGATTTGCTATATTACTAGGCCTCTAACCAGAGATATGGGGACTGACTGACTGAGAGAGCCATACCTCTGCTCTAATATAACTAGTAACTTAACTGTTTTGTAAGTCTTGTATGTCAATAAGTTTATAATTTATCTTCTCCTGTTGGCAGGAGATCATGGTTCCAAGGACTAACAGCTGATGGCATGGTTTATGGCTTGATTATAGCCAATGTTGCTGTTTATATGTTATGGCAGGTTGCAGATAGTAACTTTATGCGGGATAACTTTATGGTGAGTCAGATTTTAAACTATATGCTACTAGATGATGCCTACTTAGATTTTGTTTGCCATACTCTTGCTTGGTGCGGCATGTTGTCTCAGAACTGGTTGGTGCTAGAAACAAATATCAGGGATTTCCTAGTATAGTTCTACTGGCTAAGCACTGTTGATAAAGACTTCGGAACAAAGGATCCAGGTGGCATGCTGTTGGAGGACCCTTGAAAATGACCTATCTTTCAATCTAACAATTGTTCAATTTAATTCGATAGCTTCCTAAGCTCATGACTTATTGATTTCTCTGAGCAGATATCATTGGACAATTTTAAAAGTGGTCGATTGCACACATTGATAACTTCTGCATTCAGTCATAGAGATCTTGAGCATATTGGTTCTAACATGATCGGACTATACTTCTTCGGGATGAGTGTAAGGTTACTTGCCTTAGTATCTTTTGTTTGATTAGCATTTCTTTTTTCTTAATTTCATTTGGTGTTCTTTTTACTAACAGGTTTTAATTTATTAATATGATAGAAACAAAATATACCATTTAGTTGGAGGGTACAGACCCAGTCACTTTTTGCATATGGCAGCAAGATTCTGAACCTATTTATTTGCAGCTTTGTATTTGGGGATGCATGGGAATCTCACACACTAGAAATAGTTTTTGCTTTAATAAAATGTGATTACCTATATTCGCATCTTATCTTTTTTGGGTAAGTGTGCCAGATTCCTATACCCCATGCATTTTGGTGGCTCTTTAATAGATAATCCAGGATGATGTGACAAGCTTCTTGTTACCAAATTTAGTTGTGTGTGTGTATGTGATCTACTAAAAATTCATTCCTTAACAAAAGATAGACATACTTAATAGATAATCCAGGATGATGTGTCAAGCCCTTAGTACCAAATGTAGGTTTTAACCTTATCAATGTCATTCATGTTTATTAAATATGACGCAATCCAGAATATATTCTACAGTGTATTAAAAAATTTATGGTTTTTGCCTTTCTTTATGAGGCAAAACTTGTAGTTTATTAAAGAATCTAGTCATCAAATTGATTTAAAATATAAAAAAATATTCTAACCTTTGTCAAAGAGTTTGACGGCTTTGACAGTAGCATTAGATCTCATTCAGCATATAATTAGCTTAGTATTTGTTTCTGATGATCCAAGCAAATTTTATCAAAGACATTAAAAAACTCGTAGAACATAGGAGGTAGACAAAGCCTTGAAGCCTCATATAAGAATACAAAAATTCAAAAACTAAACACAAATTTTAAATCCAGAAAGGAAATTGAGGGCAATTGGTCATTCAATGGAAATTGAGTTCTTCGTGTTTCTACTAGCATTGAAATAAATTTATGTGCTTGTTGAGGGAGGGGATTTTAAGATTTCAATGAATAATATGCGCTACCAACTTTTTGGTTGAATTGTCATGTAAAACCCACTAAACTGATTTGATTTTCTTGGAATGTCCTAAGTTTCCCTGTAGGCAATGTGGAAACCTAACCAGATGATTACTACTATATGATATGTTGATAGTTTATAGGTTTTATCTCACTTTCAAGAGCATTATTATTCAACGAAAATATCCTTAAAAAATCACTTTCAAGAATGCTTTCTTTCTTAATATGATAGTTGGAGTTGGTTTGGAGATAGGACACTATTTTAATCATAAAAATGAAATGACCTTTTTCCACTTATAAAATTTCAGTAGCATAACTCCATCAAATAATTCATTTTGCCATATATTTCAATTCTGCTGTGCTAATTTTTTCACATTGGCAGATTGGAAGAACTTTCGGACCTGAATTTTTGCTTAAGTTGTATATAGCTGGGGCACTTGGTGGTTCAATTTTTTACTTGATGCACAAAGCGTTTTTGGCCTCATCATCCAAGGTACAATGGTAATGTACAGAATTTTTAATGGGAGAAAGTGATTTAAGAAGTGATGGAGGTGCTATAAAATGACCTAAATAAAAATAATTCTCACTGAGCACCACTATATTAAATATTATTAATTAATGTCTAAGCTTTATTTGATGAATCTTTTGCTCTTATGCAAATGTATTTTAACTTAAAAGTAAATTATGCATATGATCTGCACACTGGATTCTTTTCCAGCGTTTCTTTAGGACTATGGGCTGTTTTATATTGTGCTGCTTAAATAAATTCAATTTTTTATCAGGAGAAAAAGAGGGGGGCTGGGGGAATAAGAAGAAGAAGAAGGAAAGAAAAAACATATTTGTTCTAAGGAGTTTAGATTGATTATAATACATGGTTGCTCTACCAATGGAAAGTGTCATTTTTTATTGGAAATTAAATATTGAGCATAGACAAAATTTCTTTAAATATGGCAATTCTTTGAAAAAATTGTAAATGCTGCTGCAGGGCCAGCAACTGTGGTACAGGGACCCATCAAAGACACCAGGATTGGTATGCTTTTGGCAACCTTTTTTTTTCAACTGCAATCTTTAACTTTTCTAGTCAAAATTGGCCACTAAATGAATGCATATGACTGGGTATGATTAGCCAACTATATCTGAATGCATTTTGTGAGAAATGACGTCTGCTGATGTCTCATCCCTACAAATGTTCCATGTTGTTTTACATAGCTATATTAAACTTTTTGCAGTATTTTCTATAACACTTGTGTTTCCTTTGCTTCTTGTGTATGAAACAATGGATTGATCTTACTTCCATTTGGTTTATACATTTTCCTTAAATATTTTGTAGTAGTCTAGTTTTCCCTCTCAATTAGTTTTTTTTTTTTTTTTTTTTTGCTGAACTCTCAATAGTTCTCTCTCAATAGGTTTTTTAGGGCAAAAATGTCTAATACCTTATTTATATTCAGGACAATAAAATCACTTCTCTATTACTTCCAAATATAGGAGTTTACCTTTCTTTGAGAACAACTTGTTTCATTAGTTTGACTATTTTCTTGTGGGTTTAAGCATAGTTATTAGTATCATACGGTACGCGATACATATCATATCATGTACAAAAATTTCTGTATTGAAAGGGCGTTTCGGAAGTGTTCATGAATCATATGATACATAGGTCATATGAATCGGATTGTATGTATTGGACAATATATGGACATATGGTTTAAATTGGGTTTTTTACTAAAATTTTGGTCTTTGACTTGGGCCCAAATGCTGTTCTACTTGTTTTTAAATAAAATTATTGTGCTACTACTACTTTAACCCAATACAAAAACCTCACTTGAGTATTTTTTTCCCCCTCTTTTTCCCTAAAAATTTTAGTACACACATTTTCCCACTTTAAGACTTTCTTGTCCTTGGCCCTCCAACTCCCCTGAGATAATATCAATGATGAGATGATTTTTGAAGATGATGAAGACAATAATAACAGTGACTTGAACCATGGAGATGAATTTGATTACGCAATGATGAGGATTTTTTTTTTTTTTTTTTTTTTGGACTTGTGTATTTATGTAGGATTGTGTTACCAGATGCCCTGGGGGAATTCGTTTAGGAAATACTTTTAGAAACTTTTTATGGAAAAGGAAAGAAGCAACTAGGTTTTTTTTATAGTTTTTTATATTTCCTATAAAAGTGTTATGAAAACATTTATAGCATAAGTGATAAGTAAAGTAGTCATTAGTTGCATATGTTCCAATTTTATATTAAATACATTTATATATGTATATTTAGAATTTTTCCAAAAATTCTCTATAAAAGGTTAAATAGTGTTTGTGTATCTTACAATACACAATACATAAAAATGAAAAAATGATTCACGATATGATTCACGTTTTGACAATTATGAGTTCAAGACCCATAGGGTGTGTACCGTTCTCAATCAAAGAAAAATTTCTACTGTTTTCTTATTGAAATGTCAATAATGTGTGGAATTCATTTGTAACTGTATGGGTGAAAAGGATCTCTTTACATGAACCAATAGTTACACTTCATTATGTTGATTGTTTGCATGTATTGCCTTGTGAGAAAATGTCTCAGTGGTCTGATTTTCTAGAAAATGCTGAAGGAATGTAGGATAGTTTCTAAATTTCATGTTGGTGCATTTGTTGAAACTTGAAACATGACATTCATATGACCATTGAGTCTGCTTGTGTTGTTTAGGGGGCAAGTGGGGCTGTGAATGCTATCATGCTGCTTAATATATTCCTCTTTCCAAAAGCTACCCTATACTTCGACTTCATCATACCAGTCCCTGCCTTCTTACTGGTAAGCTCTTTCAGGTTTTTCAATATGATTGTTTGAGGCTTATTCTGAAAATCCTTACAAAAGGCTTTTGATTAATTTCCATTTAGGGGATCTTTCTAATTGGAAAAGATGTGTTGAGAATATTAGAGGTACGTTGGATTTCTTCCTTTGGTCTGTTACTTCTTTTCATCTACCGTTCTTGACACTACTAAATCTTTAGGAGATTCTTTTGATTGGAAGCAGGTTAAGTGTATAGTCATGATTGTATGGGAGTACTGACAGTAAAATAATCAGCACATTTTCTGAATGACATACAAAGTGACTTAAGTTCAGGATTTATATACTGTGTGACCTGCTTTTATTTTTTATTTTTCACGGGGTAGGGGGGGTTCTAAGAAAATCTCAGGATATGCCATTCAATAGACACAAGGGATGTAATAATCATCACTCAATGGATATCTCTTTGACAGCACTTGATGTTTTCTATTGTTACTTTACTATACCCTTTTCTTAATAAATTTTGCTTTCCCCAAATGAGATACCCAACCCCCGTCTGGAATCACATTATGACCTGGACCAAATTAGCTGGTTGAGCACCTTTTTTACCTATGTAAGCGATTTATACCTCACTTGATCAAATATATGACAGCCCCTATTGCAGCACATCAAACCAACAGTTCTGTCAATTGGTTAATTCCTATTATTTTTTATTGCAGGGAGATAGTCATATCTCAGGATCAGCACATTTGGGGGGTGCTGCAGTTGCTGCCATAGCCTGGGCACGAATTCGAAAAGGACGGTTCTAAATCTTTCAGTGATTCTACTAGACTACAAACTTCTGATTCCGGTATGTGTATTGATTGCCGTTCTAGTTGGTTTTCCTCTTTCTTGTGCTGAATTCCTACTCGTCGACTGATCCAAAGTTATATCCATGTCTTCTTTCTTTTGGGTTGAACTCCCAACACTCAATTGTAATGTGGTAGGTTAGAACTGCTGAAAATGGGACTGCTTCCTAAGCTAGTGAGGTTCAGGATTGGTATTAGGAAATTTTATTCATTTTTTCCTTTTATGATTCAAAGAATAAAATTTTAAGCAGCGTCACTGATTTTCAGTTCTTTCTTCTTCTTCTTCTTCTTTTTTTTTTTTTTCCTCTCCCAGCTTTAATTACAAGTGATTGAGTTTTGCTCATTGGACTTAATTATTTGTGGTATGATTCCTTGGTTGGACTGTTTGGGGGTATCACTGTTAGACATTGAGTACATAGGTTGTGGAACGTTAGTGGATTCTTTTTTGATGGGTAATAATGAACCTTAACCCTTTGTTTTTGGTCATCACAATTAGAGGATATCGTTTTTAATTGAGAAAATTTCACCAAAGTTTTGTAGAAATGATAGTCCTTCCAGACATGATGAACTCCCTATATTGCCCTTAAATCACCCAATTAATCTAATTTTTTTTTGGGTGAATCAGGTTACTCAAGGGCAAAATATGGGATTTCATCAATAAGTCAAGGGCTAATTATGATTGCTATCACTTAAACAATGGTATGTTAGTCCACAAAAATAAAATTACTCAAGATCAAAATAGGGATTCATCTTATTTGTTATGCTTATCACAAAGTTCAGAGAGACTGTCATTTTTGCAAAACTGGTCATCAGATGTTGATATGATTTTTCCCACAAATTATGCAGGTCAAACTTGAGGATCACATGACAAGTTTTTCATCCTTGGTTCACTTGTGATTTGCTGCACCAAAAAGAGATCACATTCTGGTTTGGATATGTTTACTGGTATCTAGTGTGCTTAAATCATCTTGATATCAAGGTTGTTGCTACCTGAACAAATGCTTCATTCAGTTTAAACTAATGGACCTAAAACAAGAGGGTCTTTGGGAAATCCATATGAGTCAGACCAGTTATAATCAACGCATGCATTGTATGACAGTGCAGCTTCATAGTTTGAATTCCTGAGATTCTTTTTTTTTTTTTTTGGTAAATAATTCCTGAGATTCATGCAAACTATCTGAGACTTCTTCACCTGGCCCAGCAGCTATTTGTTTCCTTCCCTTAATTTCAGTTGGACTGTCTCTAGTCTTAACGCATGGTTTTAAAAACCTGACCAGACCAGCCGATCCGACTGGTTGAACCGGAAATCAGCCACCAGTCCAGTTCCAAAAACTCCAATAACGGGTCAAAATCGGGTTAAACTGGGAACCTGAGGCAAATCCGATTTTTCTCTAGTCTGGTTTTTAAAACCATAATAAAGCATTTATTGAACATTTGGATTGACTTTTTGCTAATTTGTTTAAAGTAAGCAAAAGTACAATTGCACCTGAAAATTTTGAGATTTTAACAAGTTATATAAACAAGTAAGTTGAAAGTTAAAAGTTAATCCAAACGGCCACTTCAAAATTTTCAAAAAAGAAAAGAACTAATTAGAGCATTCACAATGGGAATTGTAAATGTCATATGTTAGCAACATTTAGCATCAAGTCTCAAAAGTACGCAATAGCGGGCCTGCTAAACTTGTGAAATTGTAAATTTTTTTGGCATTGTGCTACAATACCATGGTAAATATATGATGGTACTGTAGGACAATGCCAAAAGATTATATTAATATTTTATTCCTAAATATCAGGCTTTTCTCTCTCATTCACAAGGTCTCTCATCTTTCTCTCTCTGTCTTTCTCTGTCTCTCACTCACTTTCCTCTCTCTTCCTCTTCTCTATCATCTCTCCGTTTCTCCCTCATACCACTGCCATAGTCCAAACTCCAGATTCACTCTACAATCAACGGAGCTCCACCGTGATCATCAACCTAGTCTCAAACCCATTTCAAAACTATAGTCCACAAATCCACCATACTGTTGCTAAAGTGGTGTTGTTCTCAACAGTCGCTAATACCCACAAGAATTGCAGAGAATAGCCACCATCTTTGCCACAGAACCTAGATTTGTTCTCCAATTCCACCAATGGAGATCGGCGTGGTGGCGCGGTTGAGTTGGAGATCGGCGTGGTGGGTTTTTAGATTGGTGAGATCGGCAGTGGTGGGTTTCTGGGTTCGGCGTTGTGGTTGTTGTTGACGGTGGCTGTTTTTTGTGGTTGTTGTTGGTGGTTTTTGGTGGTTTCTTTGTGTTTTTTTTTTTCTCTTGGTGGTTCTTGTAGTGGCCATTTCTTGTGGTTGTTGGTTGTGATTTTTGGCGGTTTCTTTGTGTTTTTTTTTTTCTCTTGGTTTTTGTGGTGGCTATTTCTTGTAATGGTTGTTGTTGGTGGTGGGTTTGGTGGTTTTTTTAATGGGTTTTGGTGGTTGGCATGGTGGTGGCTATTGTGGTTGTGGTGGTGGTTGCTAGCTAGTGGCGTGGTGGGTTTGCTGGGATGTGAGTGACAGTGGTTGTTAGTTTTTTTTTTTTTCTTGGTGGTGGCTGGATTTTTAAAATATATTTTACAGTGGTGGTGATCTTTTAGACCCAAAAAAATGAAGAGGAAGAGAGACTAAGGGAAAAGATAGAGAGAGGAGAGGAAGAGAGAGAAAGAGGTTGTGAAATTAATATTTTAATGAATAGATGATGTAAATAAGAAATGAGATATTGGGTGTATTGTAAAATAGTATGGTATAATTAATAAAGTAGTTTTTTGGGATGGTAAAATAGAATAGGACGACATTTTCTATTGTGAATGCTCTTATATACGAGTTTTGTGGAAGTTTCATGTTAATCCAAGTCACCATAACTTGGTCTTGTTTTTTACTTAATATTTAAGATAAATTACTGAAAAATATGATACAAATTATTGAACTTGGGATGTTTCTGTTGGCTTGAATTACAAGATTCTTGTCTTGAATTTTTTAGTTTTGACTAGCAATGAATAAAGATATATATTGATAGTAACTTGGGTTCTATCCTAATCCAAGTGATCATATAAGGACCGGACTGAGCACTAGTAACTTTCAATAAAATTCTTGTTGAAGAGTGTAGGGTCGTAAATGGGATGGGTTCAAACTCAATCAAAATGTTTTGGTTATGTTGAGTAAGATTTTTGTTAAATTAGTCTTAAATTCAAGTAGCTTTAATTGTAAGAGGAAAAGAGCCAAGTTCCTCAATATTGGTTTATTTTATCTCAGCAGCCAAGTATTTGAATACAAGATTAACTTCTAATCTATCCAATCTCATGGTGAAGTCAAGTATTCAATTATAGTCTTGAACAAGTATATATCAAAATGGTATGAACTTGGAGATGAAGATGATCATTTACTCTTTCCGTTGGTTCAAATAATTTATTCTCAAATGACTCCCTACTTAAAAAAATAAAATAAAAATAAAAAATAAAAAAACGTCTGAATATAAATTACTCATATAAGGCCAGAACTGGGAAAGAAAGAGAACACTTTCATAGCTTTTTCGTGTCTCCCCAAACCTGGCTTCTAATTTTTGAAATTTAAGACTTCTATATTATGGTAAAAAGTTTGGACTTAGTTTTTGTTGAAAACTTGTCTACTAAAACTTTGTTAAGGTATGATTTTTTTTTTTTCAACCAGTTAAAGTATGGCTGTACTTGAAAAAAAATGATTTATTTATTTTGAGTGAAAGACAATAGTGTATATATTTATTCAATATTTCGATTTATAATGAAAAAGAGAAAGAAGAGGCATTCTTCAAGTCAAACAATAACCTCCTTTACTCACCAATACAAGTGGAAGTTACAGTCATCCTTTGGGCTGTGCAACTTGCGATTTTAGAGAGATGGGACCATGTGATAATAGAGGGAGATGCAAAAAGCTCTTTGAGTCACTCACCAATCCAAGTTTACCATTTGATTGGTCTATTAACATTGTAATTAGTAACATTTTATGTTTTAAGGATAGTTTACATAGCTGTAGTTCTAGTTGGGTCAAAAGAGATTGTAATTCAGCAGCACATGTTGTTGCTAAATTGTCTCTTGCTTCTCTAGAGTCTTTTTGCTTTAATAAACTTAGTCTCCCTAAAACTCTTGTAGCTATCTGTAAGATAGACTGCTCCTCCTTTTTTTCTTCTTAAATAAAGATTGACTGTTTATAAATAAATAAAAATAATAGCTTTCTTCATTCTCTTTAAAAGCACTAGCAAAAGCTAAGACAACTCTATTACATTTGATAAAAAAAAAAAACCTAAAAAAAGATTTTAACAAAAAATAAAATAAAAAACAAAAACTTGACTAAATTATTAAAAGAGCAATATGTCCTCAGGAATCCAAGCAAACTTCCAAGTCGTTAGTAACACTTTATGTTTTAAGGATAGTTTACTTAGTTGTAGTTCTAGTTGGGTCAAAAGATATTGTAATTCAACACACACGTTGTTGCTAAATTGTCTCTCGTTTCTCTAGAGTCTTTTTGCTTTAATAATCTTAGTCTCCCTGAAGCTCTTGTAGCTATCTGTAAGGCAGACTGCTCCTCATTTTTCTCTTCTTAAATAAAGATTGACCGTTTATAATTATAAATTAAAAAAAAAAAAAAAAAAAAACAAAACAAAACAATAGCCTCCTCATTCTCTTTAAAACTACTAGCGAAAAACTAAGACAACTCTATTACATCTGATAAAAAACCTAAAGAAAGAATTTAACAAAAATAAAAAGTAAAAACTTGACTAAATTATTGAAAGAGCAATATGTCCTCAGGAATCCAAGCAAACTTCCAGAAGGATGTGTTTTGTCTAAATTTACGGGTCCACAAGTTCACTAAATGTGCACTTAGCCATAAGCTCTTGAGTTGAAGTCGTGACTTTTTCAATGCAAAAAGTGTGTGTATGTTTATGTGCAATAAGCAGTATTTACTAGTATTTACCCACTTTACAAAAAAGTAAAATTTTAATTGTCATTTATGGGTTGAAGTTTAGGACTCTTTTATAATTTTTTGTTGAAAACTTATTTACTATAAATTGGTTGATAATTAAACTCCAAAAGGTGAAGTTTTAATTGCCATGTATACTTAAATTTTGGATAAACTATATATTTGGTTCCTATCATTTACCCTACATTTCAATTTGATCCATAATTTTTCAATTGTGTCTATTTGGTTCCTAACCTTTCAATGATGTATCAATTTAGTCCATTTAGTTTTCTTTTAGATGAAAATTACTAACGTTGCTAATAGCTAAACTAAAAAATTAGTTCATTGCCATATAAACAGAAACTAATTTTTTATTTTGGTCGTTAGCTACAGCAGTAATTTTCATTCAAGAGATCACGACATTGAAATATTAGAGATCAAATTGACACAATTGAAATGTTAGAGATCAAATTGAAATATGATGTTAAGAATAGGGACTAAATACGTAGTTTACCCCTTTTTTTGCCATTTATGGATAGTTTTCCTTTTAGGATTTTGAGGGAAAGTTGAAACATTCACATGTTTGGTTGTAAATCATGTAAGAGAATTAGATGCCTAGGGAATATGGATTCATACTCAATCCCCTTTTTGTAGGAATGCGGGTTCCTTTTTAAAAATAAGGATATCCACATTCCCATCTTGGAAAAAAGTTACATTTTTTTATAAACAGACAATTTTACTCATTTCATTCTACCCTTTAACTAATAGAAATAAAAATAAAATAAAAGAATTATAATTATAAATTGAAAATTCAAATAATTTTTTTTTGCATTATACATGTTATTTAGAAAATGTTGTACTATAATTTTATTGTAGGAGGAAAAAAAAGAAGAGACTTCATACAAATCAAAGAATATTTTAGGAAAAATAAATAATTCTTGGGTAAATTACAAAATTGATCCCTATCACTAATATTATATTTCAATTTGGCCCATAATCTTTCAATTGAGTCAATTTGATCTCTAACATTTTTAGTGCTGCGTCAATTTAATCCCTACCATTATCCCTTAGATGGAAAAAGCTGATGTATCAAACGGAATAATAAAAAATTATTTTCCATACCACATCAGCGGTCATCTGTACTGCCATGTCAAAATTTATAAAAAAAAAAAAAAAAAAAAAAAAAAAAAAAAAAAAAAACCCAAATTAAAATGGAGACATGTGAGATCCCACCAACCAAAAATTATCTTTTATTTGTTTTTTGCATCGCCTCCGTTTTTCATAGCTTAATTAGGCCCATAAAAAACTTTCTATGGTTGCTAACTCTATGATAGTCATTAGAATAATCACTGCTACAAATACTAATATTGCTTTTATTAGATTTGTCTATAACCCAGGCAGATCAAACTCTTCTTTTTCCAATAGTTGTCATAAGGTATTATTGAATGATTTTCAGCAATCAAAAGAGCTTGGCAGATGTTGTATACTACAAAGCTTATTCACATGATCACATACATATCCTAGTATTTTGAAGTTTCCCAGTGAGCAAAGTGCCTTGGGTTCTCTATTGATAATGGCTCTGTCCCCCTGGTATAGCGAACCACCAAATGGAGAACCCAATTCATAAGCAAGTTACAAGAACAAATCTTAGGTCCTAGAGAATATGAGTATGGAATAGCACCTGCTAGTTTTGATTTGTGGTGTAACCGTGTAAGCTTTCCATGGTCCAATTGAACAAACAATGTTGCAATAGCTTCTTGCCATTCTAAACAAATTTTTCTCGACCCACACTTTTTTAACATTTCACCCAAAGCAGTTTTTGACTTGTGGATCCATGATTAGCGATTTTGGTTGGTGGTAACTAATGAGAGAGAGAGAGAGAGAGAGAGAGAGAGAGAGAGAGAGAGAGAGAGAGAGAGAGAGAGAGAGAGAGGAGTTTGGTTGGTGGAATCTCATGTGTCATTTTTAATTTGGTTTAAAAAAATATATATATCTAATGTGACAATACATTTGGCAGTTGATGTGACATGAAAAATAATTTTTTACTGTTCTGTTTGATACATCAACCTTTTCCATTCAAGGAATAATGACAGGGATTAAATTAACACTCCATTGAAAATGTTAAGGACCAAATTGAAATGTTAGAGATTAAATTGAAATATGATGTAAGAATAAAGACTAACTTTTTAATTTACCCATAATTCTTATAAGATTTCTAGAAATAAATCAAATATAAACATCTCATATTTTCATAAATTATAATTCTAATTTAATTAGCCATGCATCACATTCTCTAAAATCTAGACGTGGAGTAATATAGATTTTTCCAAAGCAAATGTCACAATCAAATGAAATGAGAAATAAAGAATGGCTAAACTAAAAGCCATAGTACATTTCTCATGTAATTACCTATACTCAACACATACCATCTAACAAGAAATAAAGAATGGCTAAACTAAAAGCCATAGTACATTTCTCATGTAATTACCTATACTCAACACATACCATCTAACAAGATCTAATAATTTTTGAAAGCCTTTGTTGAAAACACCAAAATGAATCTAACAATTCTAAGTACACTCAAATTAGTTGGGAATTGGCCAATGGCCTATGGCTTGGCTAGCTAGGATGGAGCCATTTTTCATGTGCCACGTGTCAAGATATGCTGAGTCCAGTGTAATGACCCCATCTAAAGATGAGACCCTACCTTTTCACCATTCTCCAAGTGCCACGTGTCAGCACATTTTGAATCCCCCTCTGACCCCATATATTTCAAACTCTCTCTCCCCCCCTCTGACACTTCACTCTCTTATTTATTCCACTTTAAACAATAATATTAATATCCCCATAAAAAAATATTTAATACTAATAAAATAATAATAGCCATAATTTTATTAATTAGATAATAAATTTTTTTTAGAAGGAATTGGATAATAAATTAATAAATACTAATTCCCCTCCACCAAAAATATTTTTCTCTTTTCCCATATGAGTAATTACCAATTAGCAATTAGTACTACTATATGACACTTGTTTTGGCAGTTTTGTGTGCATTTCTTTATTTTGGGGTTTTCATTTTTTCTCTTCATCACAATTGCATGAACTCAAAAACACACCGCAAAATCCACTCGATCCCCAAACAACCCATCTCTCTGTTTCTCTCTCTCTCTCTCTCTCTTTCTGAAAAGAGAAACAAAAATTTCACTTTCTTTCACTTTATCCTCAACTGGGTCTCTCTCTATTTTCGCCATTGAAAATCCCTGAGAAATGAGGTGGGAAAGGGTCCAACCCCATCACAAACAAAACTCAGAAGGAGCTCAACAACAGCAACAGCAACTGCATGGAGTTGGTGACATATTTGGGCCAGGGAAGAGGTGGGGTCACACCTGCAACGCCATTAAAGGTGGCAGATTTCTCTATGTTTTTGGGGGTTATGGCAGGGACAACTGCCAGACCAACCAAGTACATGTCTTTGACACTGGTGGGTCTTCTTCTATTTACAAAGTTCCACACTTTATTAGTTTTTAGTTTTTTTTTTCTCTCTGTTCTAGGATTTGTGCAAATATTGAGTTATTGACATTGTTGTTTGTGTTTGTTTTTTGTGATAAAGTTTGAATCTTTTCGATGTACTGGGGTTATTAAGCTTTGTGGGGGATAGCGTTGGACTTGTTTTTATAGTTTTGATTGAGTTTATTCTTTTGTCTACTGTTGTGGGGGGCTTGTTGTTGGACATTAATGTTGTGATGGGTTCTTGTATGGCATTAGTTTTTTGGCTTTAATGCTTCCGTGTGTTTGCTATTGAATTTTTTATTGGTAAAGTTCCGATTTTGGTGGATTTTGTTGTTGTTTAGAATCAATAGATGTCCTATTATGCACATGGCTTTGATGGGTTTTATGAAAAAATTTTGTTGTACTTACAATTTTTCTTTACTATCTTACTAGATTCTTTATGGATTGTGTGTGTTTGGGGGGTTTGTTAATGGGTTTGTCTTAGAATTTGGGTTTTTTTCAATTGTTTTTTCTTCCCTGATTTATTTTACTCATAGCATTTCCTTTACTGCACTTGCATGTTCATTTTTAAGTATTATTCATTTTCTCATTTCTAGTAGCTGATTTGCAGCTAATCAGACATGGAGCCAGCCTGCAATAAAAGGCACACCACCCGCTCCAAGGGATAGCCACAGCTGCACCACTGTTGGTGATAATCTTTTTGTATTTGGGGGAACAGATGGGATGAATCCTCTCAAGGATTTGCATATATTAGATACTTGTAAGTTATATCTTTTAATTAATGGCCTCTTCACACGAGAGGTTGCAGCTAATCTGATGCCTAAGTTTTGTTGAATTACATATTTCTGTCGACTATTGTAGTTTCATTTTGTATTGTTGTGCTTAGGACAAGAAGCTAGAAAGTCTTGTTTATGTCTTTATCTCTTATTACGAATTCAACTAGTGTCATAGTTGCTAATGTGTTTAACATATCCATAGCTTCACACACGTGGATATCTCCAAGTTTACGGGGTGATGGACCAGAGGCAAGGGAGGGTCATAGTGCAGCCCTTGTTGGTAAACGTCTAATTATATTTGGTGGCTGCGGGAAGTCTGCTAATAATAATGACGAAATATACTACAACGATCTTTATATATTGAATACAGGTAAATTTTCTACATAGTTGGTTACTAATAAAGATGTGTATGTGCTAGCTGATTTGTTTGTAAAGCCTCTAGTATTCATTTTCAAAGACCTAGGTTTTTTCTTCTGTTTTTTCTTTTTGTTTGGGGTGAGGGAGGGGGGGGGGGGGGAATTTTGATGGTACTCAATTGGCTTGTACACTTATTATATTCTTGTGGATAAAGGAAGATGTTCATCCTTTTTCTCTGACTGTATACTTGTAGAGACATTTGTATGGAAACGCGCTACAACATCAGGAACTCCACCATCTCCACGCGATAGTCATACTTGCTCATCTTGGAAGAACAAATTCATTGTGATTGGTGGTGAAGATGCACATGACTATTATTTGTCTGACGTCCATGTTCTTGATACAGGTCATATATATTCTAGAATCCCTAGTCTAGTTGCCAATGAGAAAAATTGTTCCCTCTTGCAAAACTTGGTTGTGCCTAGTTCCAGGACTGTCATTTATACATTGTATGTACTAATTAATAATTATATTCTTGGCATTTATTTTATTAGATACGCTAATTTGGAAGGAGCTGAACACTTCAGGCCATCTGTTACCTCCCCGAGCTGGTCATGCAACTGTTGCTTTTGGCAAAAGCTTGTTTGTTTTTGGGGGATTTACTGATGCTCAAAATTTATACAATGACCTTTATGCGCTTGATGTTGGTATGTATGAATGTTTACATGTTTATATGGCTATTCTATTTTTTCCTTCATGATATTGTGCTGCAAGAATCTTTGTTGTAGAAGCCCATGGTGATTATTGGGTGGACAAACATACAATGGAATTTTGAGTTCTCTTGGTTCAGGGTTGTTCCAGTGAATGGCTATGAACTGCCCTGTACCACATTCTAATTGACATTTACAAGTTTGGTAAACATATCAGAAAAAGCCAAAAAAAAAAGAAAAAAAAAAATTTAACTGAAACCAAATATATAGTTTGTCATCTAATTTTGGATCCTGATATTCATAGCTGTATGACTTATTTTTCTTCTCAGTGGCTTGTTTAGGAAATGAGCTGATAATATTATCCATATGCTATGTTTTTATATATTTCCTCTGTATCATCTACCATATTCCATAATTGGTGCAGATACTGGTGTATGGACAAAGGTCATCACTACAAGTGATGGGCCTTCTGCCAGATTTTCGGTGGCCGGTGACTGTTTAGATCCAGTGAAGGGTGGTGTCCTTGTATTCTTAGGTGGATGCAACAAGAGTCTTGAGGCTCTGGATGACATGTATTACTTGTACACAGGTTTTGCATGTTCTTTACACTTACCTCATAATTATACTTTTGATCCTACTTCTTGTAACATTTGGTTTTGGGAATTGATTAACACCTTGATTTAATATGGAATCTTGAATCTGTTACTAATCTAATATAATTTATAACTTTTAGGACTCGTCAGAGAAAAAGAATGGAGGCTAGATAAGTTATCTCTAAGGAAGCAACTAAAGCTAAAGTGTCAAGAGCAAAATCTCACTCCTCCTCATGACAAAGTTCTTGTTAGGGTTGGAATGGGTGCTGATACATACCAACCTATGATTGTACCTACCTTTGGCCAACCTGGTATGAACATATTTTTTCTTATGAAAAATTTGCATAATGTTTCTGTATAGAATTTAAGTTCTTTTTATAAATTTCCGTAGTGAATGAAGATGTGATAAATAAGAAAATAAAAATAAAAAGTTTTTTTTTTTTTTTTTTTTTTTGCCACAATGTATATAGGTTGATTAAATTACTTCCTAAAAAATATGTATTTAAGTTCATTCAGTGGCTTCTTTTTGTGAGCTTCTGGGGCGTTTCAGGTTTCACCTTTATCTTGGGTCTACCTTTTTTTTTTTTCCCTCATTCCCCAGTCCGGTTTTTAAAACCATAATAACACATTTAATGAACATTTGGATTAACTTTTTGCTAATTTGTTGAAAGTAAGCAAAAGTACAATTGCACTTGAAAATTTTGAGATTTTAACAAGTTATATAAACAAGTAAGTTGAAAGTTAAAAGTTAATCCAAACGGCCACTTTAAAATTTTCAAAAAAGAAAAGAACTAATTACATACAAGTTTTGTGGAAGTTTCATGGTAATCCAAGTCACCATAACTTGGTTTTGTTTTTTACTTAATATTTAGGATAAATTACTGAAAAATATGATACAAATTATTGAACTCAGGATGTTTCTGTTGGCTTGAATTTTTTAGTTTTAACTAGCAATGAATAAAGATATATATTGATGGTAACTTGGATTTGAAGAAATATAAAGGGGGAAGGGAGCTGGCTTTAAAATCTGTAATCTCTTTCCATTCACCAATTACAATATGGAATTATTCTCTACTTTTTTGTCCAAAATAATCCATGAATCTAGTATAGTGAGAAGTATTTTGACAAAGAAATGTCCAGTAGAAAATTCCTGAAAGACTTTAATTGTATGTGGTTTTCTCAATGTATGATCATGCATGAACATTTTTTTTTTTTACTTATCAAAAAAAAATGTTCATGCATAAAGTGACTTTTGCCAACGTTATGAAGTATAAATGCATTTAAAGTCATGGTATTCTTAATCAAGCTTGTGTGAGTATTCAAGAAATGAAACGGGCATATTAAAAAAAAAAAAAAAAAAATTGATGTTGTTGACTTACATAATAGTTTGATTTGGATATTCTTGTTTAATGGTTAAAAGAATATAAGTAATATTTGTAAAACTTGTACTTGACACATGATATTACCTAATATTTTGGTGCTTTAATTGCAGGCAGACAAAATTTCCCATTGAATCAAACACAATCTCCTCAAGGAAAGAAGACATTTCAAGCCAAGGTTACAGAAAACATCCCAGTTGGATATACTATTGAAACTGTCATTGATGGGAAGCCTCTTCGGGGAATATTGTTTTCCAACAAGCCAAACTCTTACCATGCAGCTAATCATAATTTCAGTAGGTGAGGATATTGTTATTTTTATTTCACTTCATTTTGGTAACTTGGGATTGCTAGCAATGACCACATTTTTCAATGATATATTTATTTAGGTATTATGTTCTAATACTGCAATTCTCAAATCAGGAAGAGGACTGCTGCAGAAGCTGGTAATGTTATGTCAAATGGAGATTACAACAACAAATCAAAAGGTTCTAGAATACCCAAGCAGGATGCAATTGATCACAGATTAGTAGATGGAGTTCATGGAAAGGAGCCCATAGTACATGAGTCCAAGACAGAAGCTGTTATTCCTGTTTTAAAGAATCCAGTATCTTCTGATACATCTCAGCCCCCTAAGGTGTAATCTTCTTTCCCTTATGTTGGACAAAGACTCTTAGAAGCTACTCTTTGCAGAACCAATAAAATTGTTTTGAACAAGTTTACAAACACCATGAACCAGTTAAACTTTGTGACTAATTGAAGTGGGGCATTACATACTACAACTTTATAAGTTGGAGATTTTTGTAAACAGCGGCTGACAGAAATATAGCCACAAATCAGCTATAATTCATTCTGTCAACTGAATGTATGTTGTTCATGCTATTGAAAGGTCCATTTTTTTCTGTTCTGCTTCTGTTCATCAATATATTTGAGAAACTTTTGGGGCCTTTAAAATGGTTTCCCCACCATAGCAAGTCCTCTGCAATTCTTCTTTTTCACATGATGCATTCACCATATACCTAACTTCATCAAATTTCTATTTTGACCAAAGTGCCTTTCTGTTTTTAAGGAAAAATATTGCTGCCTGTTTATAGTGGTGAGGTTATCTGTGTTTGAAAGGGAAAAAGAAAATTAAAAGGAAGTGGTACATGCATGACAACACATGCATCATACTTAGTTTCATGTCCGCTATGCTGTACAAGATGACTGGTTAGCCTTGCATTTTGCCATGCACGCTAGGATTGGTCTAATGTGGGATGTTGTGGGAGATCCTGTGTGAAATTACATTATAACTTCAGACTTTATGCAGGTCAATGTAATCCCAGAACAGTCAATGCCTAATCTGGAGGATTATCAGACAAATGACGCACCTAGCTCCAACAAAGAAGTTCCAATAGAGGATAGGACAGATGATGCTCCAGACTGCAGTACTGAAGTTCCAAAGGAGAACACAGCTGCCACAGCCAAGGACACTGTCCCAAGCCAAGGTATGCATATAAGGAGCAATTGCTTTCCACTTCTTAGGATCTTCTCCATTTGAAATGGATTCATTTCATGGTTCAAATAAATTATTACAAATCTAAAGGTGTATCCAGTATCACATCATTTAAATTTTAGTCAAATCCAGGAAATAAAATCTTGACCATGAAATGGAGAGGATCTTGTTCCTGTCTTCTTTCACCTGTTACTGTATGATTTCTTGTTTGCATATCATACAGTGAGAATTATTTACATTGCATTTATTAATCTACCTAGCTTGGAGTTGAAACTAATCAGCTTCTTGTGTGTGGTCATGGCACTCCCAAGATTGCACCACTGATGGTTCTAATCTTATGGTTTGTGCATTGCCATTGTATTAAATAAGAAGTTCCCCAAATGATGTTGCAATCTTTTATATTCAATTTAATAATGAGCCCATTAAATGATTTGATTTTTACAGTCACATTATCAGTAATTTGAAACCATACAGAAATTAAAATATCTTAAGTGTGATTCACATGGCCTTTGGTTTAGAAGACCAAATGTTGACATTATCATGAATAAATGTTCAGGAAATAAACAGTTTTATACCAAATTTTATGGATGGTGAAATGATGTATCTTGAAAGCCAGTGAAGTAAATGTTTGAACTTCATGTGGCTTAATGTAGTCTTAATTTAATATATCCTACTGCTCCACCATCCCAAAACTATAGACCACATTGGAATGAGCACAGTTTTTTTGGAAAGGGCATTGAATGTAATATCACTCTTTATCTGTCATTTATTCTTCCATTTCTAAACTTGTACTTGTCATTTAAAAGCGATGATTCTCTTATATGTAGTTAGCACCATAATAAAGCTAGTGCAAGAGCAAACAACTTACTTTTGGACTATTTTATTGACAAGTTTGGGACATAAAACAGATGTTATTTAGGGATGGAACCAGTATCCATAATATCTCTAGTGCGTGCTTGGATATAATAAATCAAGTTGTTGTGATGAACTGATAACAATTCCATTTTGTGATGGCAGACGACAGGACAGCTACTACCAGCGATGCAACAACATAAATTTGAAATCATGGTCAAGGGTTGACATCTTAACATAACCTAAAACACAAACCGGCCATTTTGTACATTCATCATTGGAAGGTGATCATAGATTGATATGACAGGTGATATACAGAAATCGCTAACTGGTGATCTGCCACCTATTAACAAGGGATTTTAAATGGAATGTTTTTTGTTCTAAGATCATGATTAATGGTAGTATGTAGGAGAAGTTCTTGTCTGAAAAGGGTGAATTCTTAATTACTTTCTGCTTCAACTTAAAGCATTGTTTGGAGGGGGAGAAGAGTGCTTATCAAAAGTTGTTAACTGTTACGAGTAGCTTTATATTTCTTTGTAGCAGAGGAATCAATGGGTTTGCAGCAATGCACATACTCCTGCTGGCTCCATTTTTCCATGAGATGTCGAAATGCCTTCAGCCACTAAATATTTTCTTCCGGTCTACGACATCTGTTTTTCTGGAGAAGAAATTGGTGTTTGAAGGCTTCATTTCATTTTGTATGTATCACAATTTAATCTTTGGAAAGTTGTCTTTTCTGTGAGTTTCACAGGAAAGAACTTATTTATATGCCTGATTTATTTCCCCAAAAACGTGTTCATGCCATATCAGTAATTTCCATGGTTTCTATTGGCTTTAGTATCTTCAATAGAAAATCACAGTATTAGATTAAAAGATTGACAGCCAGGGTGTGTTGCTTGTTGAGTTTGGCTAAATTCTTTTATTCAAATTGCGGCGGGAGCAAATTAACATGCTGGATTAGGGTATGTATGATATCTCTTCCATTATTGGACAGATTAGGTTTATAGGGTGTCACCATATGGTAGTGCAGCAGTTGTGAGCCTGTGGTGCTGTGGTAGTACCATACAATTTAGATTGTGTGATCTGAAAATGGTTAATAACAAATTGGATATAGATCTTTTAAAGAATTTTACTGAATCAGTTGCTGATATATATCATATATGGTTGAATTATTATGACCTGTTAAGCTCAGCAATTTGGATGGAATATCACCTCTTTTCATATTATCCAAGGCTATTTATAGATCGGATCTGTCCCAAGTAGGTATAGGCATATTCTAAAGTTGGTTCGAACGAGGTAGTTATATGATTTAGTTTTTCCCTTGAATTTTTTATTGGTAGATAACAGTGTATATATTTATCTATATTACTAATAAAATGATTTGCCTATTTCGTCTTCAACTTTTGGCATACCAAAATATCTTAATACAAATTCTAAAATAATATGTCCTTTAGTTTAATTTTATTTCCTACAAAAAAGCAAAAAAGGTTAAAAGGGTAATATTATCTCATGTACAAAAGAAAAAAAAAATCAAATATTTGATTTCTATCTATATTTGTTATCTATTTGAATTCAAATACTTCAATTATGTTTTATCAAAAAAAACTTTAATTATGTTCGTATACAAGGAAAAAAAAAACAGTTTCTCTCCCCATCTATTTGTATTCAAATATATGATTCCTATTTGTATTTGTTATCTATTTGAATTCAAATACTTTAATTATTATTTTTTCAAAAAAAAAAAAAAAAAAAAACATTACTCTCACCACCTATTTGTATTCAAATGTCTGATTTCTATTTGTATTTGTTATCTATTTGAATTCAAATACTTCAATTATGTTTATAAAAAAAAAAAATACAAAATTACTTCAAAAAAAAAAAACTCATTACTTCACGTAAAAACCACTCATTCTTATTCTGAAATTTTTATGTCACCAACGTATATCATCTTTCTTTTGTTCAAATCTCAAATTTTTTTTACTTATTACAATTCTTATCTCAATCAATAAATTTAAATTAGTAAATTCAAATGTCCTATTGGATTTTAACTTTTTACGATACAAAATTGCCCTCATTTGAACACGTTAAAATTGCATCTACCCATTGCTATCTCAACTCCCTTTAGCCACTATCAAGCATATCACGTCTCCCACCTTCCTACTTCACAGGTTCATTCTAATTTAACAAACCTACTAGTTTCATGACAGAATCAAATGCAACAACCTTTGAAATTCGTTGAATTTCAATATTTAAAAGTACATTATATGTAATTTATATGGAGAAAAGAATTTTTATTGAGGTATGTATTTAAAAGTGTTTGTGGTTGACAAAGAGCTTGGCGAGAGAGACAAAAATCGTCGACTACAAGCCTGGTCTTAATTTCTATTGAGGTATGTATTTGATTCCTTTGTAATGTTTTGTAATGTTGAGCCTATTTTGATCAATTTTTTATTTTACCTTGAGCTTGATTGCACACCCAAAAAAGCACGTGTGATAAGTCTAGTATAGAATAAAAGCATTTAATTATTATTTTTTTACTTTGTTACTCTAGTAAGAATTTTAACCTTTTTGAATATATTTTGTTACAAATTCAGCCAATATAGATTTTTTTTTTTTTTTAAATAAGAGTATCCAGATCTCTTCAAGTATCTGACTATTCTCTTGAACACGTTAAAATTGCCCTCATTTGAACATGTTAAAATTGTATCTACCCACTGCTATCTCAACTCCCTTTGGCCACTATCAAGCATATCACGTCTCCCACCTTCCTACTTCACAGGTTCATTCTAATTTAACAAACCCACTAGTTTCATGACAGAATCAAATGCAGCAACCTTTGAAATTTGTTGAATTTCAATATTTAAAGGTACATTATATCTAATTTATATGGAGAAAAGAATTTTTTTTGAGGTATGTATTTAAAAGTGTTTGTTGTTGACAAAGAGCTTGGCGAGAGAGACAAAGATCGTCGACTACAAGCCTAGTCTTAATTTCTATTGAGGTATGTATTTGATTCCTTTGTAATGTTGAGCCTATTTTGATCAATTTTTTATTTTACCTTGAGCCTAATTGCACACCCAAAAAAGCGCATGTGATAAGTCTAGTATAGAATAAAAGCATTTAATTATTATTTTTTTACTTTGTTACTCTAGTAAGAATTTTAACCTTTTTGAATATATTTTGTTACAAATTCAGCCAATATAGATTTTTTTTATTTATTTTTTTTTTTTTTAAATAAGAGTATCCAGATCTCTTCGAGTATCTAACTATTCTCTTGAGCATGTGTAGTCCTTCTTTCTCCTCGAACATGTGCAAGCCAATATAGATTTAAAGGGCGAAATTCCATCTAAAATGATGAGTGTATTTATGTCATATATGATTCATTATTAATACTTTAACAAGCAAGCGCAAAATTGAACACTCATGTTTACGAAAAAGAGTAATTATAATGTAAAGAATAACCATTGGTTTCAAATCTTATTGTTCTATTAAAATCAAATCAAGCTTTTATTAAAAACTCAGTTCATATGCAATCTAGACATGAGACTATTTCTTTTCTGTTTTTTTGTTTTGTTTTTTATTTTTTATGTGGGGAAGGGAAAACAATTTGTTAGTTACAATAACAGAGGAGAGGAGAGGAGGATTCGAATCCTTTTTCTTTATTACAAGGTTCTTGACTTGACATATGTAACCTACACATAAAGATAAATTGGCTTTATATATCTCATCATTGGGAATTTGGGACAACTTTTTTACTTGAACGTTTTTGGATTTACTGATTGAGTTAAGTAGCAAAGCACTGAAAGTCAGAAACTGATGTGAAATCTTAGAGAAGCTTCAAAGCATGGTACTTGTTCAATACACTGAATTCCAGCACTCAATTTCCGTCACTCAATTTCCATCACTCATCACTCATTTTTTCACACTCATTTGGCAACATCACTTTTATTTTCATCACTCAATTTTTTCACACTATTCATAGGTCCCACACCTGTCAGCCAGTACAGTTTTTTTTTTTTTTTTTTTAGTACCCAACTCACCGAAGCTAATATTAAAAAAAAAAAAAAAAAAAAAAAAAAAAAAAAAAACCAAACAGCCAACCTAGGAAAAGAAAAAGAAAAAAAAAACTGAACGCCCAGGAAAAGAAAAGAAAAAAAAACCAAACAGCCAACGCCAACCCAGAAAAAAAAAAAAAAAAAAAAAAAAAAAAGTCAAAAGGTGGTCAAAAGTTGCGGCTGTGGGTCCCCTATGTGTGTTTAATTACAATATTGCCATTGAGTTATGAGTTATGGAAACTAAAAACAGCCGAAAGTTGGTTTCCATAACTCATAACTCAAAAATAAGAAAATTGAGTGATGGAAACAGAGTTATTGTTTGCCAAACAAACTTTTTACTATGAGTCCCACCATTTTTGAGTTATGAGTTATGGAAACAGATAATTGAGTTATCAAAAAACTCAATCCAAACAGACTCTAAATGGTGTAAATACTACTCATCCCAACTTTTTTGAGCAGGCTTATGCTACCCCCCAAAAAGGGTCAAGCTAAGGTAAGCATAAATCATAAAAATGATCTCTCTCTCTCTCTCTCTCTCTCTCTCTCAAATTGAAACCTTAGGAAACATTTAAGGTATGTTTGGTAATTGTATTTTCCCTTATTTTCTGTTTTCAAAAATAATTTTCTATTTTTGAGATTGAAAAACTTGTTTAGCAACTCAAAATGGACAGAAAGCAAAAATTGTTTTTAAAACTCAATTTGTGAAGGAAACTAAAAATATGCAAAAAGCTATTTTCAGTTTCTAATTTTTAAAAGTCAACGAAAACATACATTTAATTTAATAAATCTATCTTATTTAATGAGTTAACATTAAATTTCAAATCCTAGTTACAATATATTTTAGTATTTTCTATTTTTTCCTTCAAAAAACTATCTTTTAATTTCAACTAACCAAACATGTTTTTGATTTCAAAAATACAAGAAAATTGTTCTTTCTTTATATTCTCAAAAATAAGTTTTTGAAAATAGAAAACAAAAACTGTTACCAAACATAACCTTAACATTTTTCAATTGCGTCAACAGTATCAAATTAACAATATCGTTATGTTACTTAAGCCATAATCACAAAAAATAAAATAGAAGACGGCAATGAAAGCAACTCATATAAAATAAAAGGATTACAGCACATTGTTTACTTCACAGTAAGCAGGCATTAAGTTGGGTACTGACGATGTTTTCACCAACTTAAGCATATCAGGAGTATCCTAAGAAAGCCCAATCCGAGCAGAAAACAACATGCAAGATACTGCAATACATCAGACAAAAGTAAAATGCATCCATTGCCTAAGAGATAGAGACATATTGTTTGTCCAATTACAATTAGCTCTAGAACAACAGCAAGTAATGCTTCCATTGTTGAAGACATGAGGCCTTATTTGCCACCATCTCCAAACAAGTAACCCAGGGAAGATCCACCACCAGGAGCTGCATGGACCTTTGTTGAAGGCCGATCCTGTCCAGATAAAATTTCTAGAAATTAAGGAAAACTTTGTCCATGCGACTTTATACAGCAAAAAATATAACAAAAATCTACAACGACTATGCAACTGCGTAAACATGATTTCATCATACATTTTGTAAGTATGACCTCTTTAATATAAAGAGAAATAGGCTTTGCCCTTCTTCAGAATGAACCAAGGTAATAAAAATATGAGTTTCGGTAATCTAAAGTGTTTGTTTGCCCAGTAACTCAACCTTCACATGGTGAAGGATGTTCAATCCAAGATAAAATAATATAGTTGCATATAAGAGGCAAAATTCTCCAATTTCTCATTTCAATTTCAAATTCCAACTAGACTTGTCAGTTTTCACCACTAACAAGTTCCACATTTAACAACACAGCAAGGATAATAACCAAAAAAAAAAAACATTTTGATTCACACCAACAGATTTACAAAGCAGAAAATGAAGTTCCACTCAGTTCAGCTGGGGTATCTTAGATATGTACGACCTCCGCAACTTCTGCAGCAGATACCTAAAGGTTCCCTATACATCTCACAACGTTCAATGGTATCACTTCAAACCAGAGTAGTTGGTCCATGATGATATCTCTTTATAGAGTTTTATACCAACAATGTTACCGGGAACTCCAAGACATCATGAGCAATGTTTCTAGCCCGTCAAAAACTTTTCAACGTCATGAACCATAGTACCTCTAGTTATCTCCATACACCCTTTTAATGAAGCATCTCTTTAAATGGTGAAAATAATTAAAATCATATCAAATCTTTTTTAAGTCCATAAAAAACAAATCCATCCTTAGAACAAGGTTACCCCCCCCCCCCCCTTTTCTCATTTTCTTTTTAATAGCAGCATTGATATGCACTTGCACTATCCATGTTGTTCGATAATAAATCCACCTAGACTCAAATGAATGACGAGCAAAATTTAACAAACTAAATGGAGAAGTCTCCAATCAAGAATCTTGTGCAATAATTTTCACTAAAATAATATCTGATCTTACAAAAATTTAATGTTAAACATGTTTAACTCGAAGCAAAAATGAAAACTGTGAAAAAGATCATACCGTGATGAAGTTGCCGCAGTTCTGACCATCAGCTCGGAAATAGTTGTTTTGGGTGTTGCCCTGAATGCCTGCTGGAATCTGCTTACCAGCCTCTTCAGGTGGTGCAGCAGGAGTGGAGTTCTGAGCAGGTGAATTATTTGTAACCTGTCCTTGATTCACAGGAGCTTCGGCATTGTTTTTGTTTGTGGAGGGTTTTGGAGCCTCATCGCTTCCAAACAGGTAGCCCAAAGAACTCTGTCCCCCACCGGCACTGACTCCACGGCCCATGACCTCTGATTTTAACTCCTATATAAGAAATAGAAAATCAGCGACCACAGTAGACATTAATATCAACCTATATACCAAAATTGATAGCATTTCCAAACAAAAAAAAAAACCCGGAATTTATGCATTACAAAGGAGAAGCACAAACATCCCATCACACATGAACCTTGAAATGGCAGCTTAGAGACTATTTCCTATGCACATTGTGATCCAGTGCCACATTTTGTGGCCAGGACCTAAACACTCTTATAGGGAGAATTTCTTTATAAAAAGGAAAATAGTGCAATTATGTAAACCTAAAGATATTTACCTACAACAAAAAATATCTTACTACAACAACTCATTTTATGTAAATGTTAGACACAGAAGTGAAAAAAAAAAAAGAAACTAAGGACTTAATACCACCTCCAATGTATCCAAAAAGTAGCTCTTATGAAAGCATTTCTTAAGGTGTTGCTTCATAATCATAAAAATAAACAATTTTAAAGAGAAACCCATGTTACAATACACTCCGATTACAATCAAAGTGCAGAAATTAGCTTTAAAACAGCAATGAAAAGCTTAGATCCATTGTGTTAAGGTTTGTAGCTTAACCCAACACTACAAGTCATTGGCAATTGTGGGTGGTCATGTTAAATTTCTAATTAGATATAACAAAAGCAAACTAATCCACCACTTGAATCAACTCAAACCCACATTACAGTAAACTTTTTCCAGGTCCTAACGCATGTGATTCTAATTCATGGTAAAGCCATCATTACACAAATCATAATAGAATTTCTAGCAACAAAAAACTTCAAGCAAAAAGAACAAATAAATATATAAACACCATTATAGATCCACTTAGAAAGTGATGAAAAGAAAATCAGAGTAAATGTAACAAACAAGATCCACAGAAATCTTTCAACACCAGAACTCTGTTTGGCTGGTGAGAAAAAAAATAAAAAAAACCCAGAAGGAAATCACATTTTCTTTTTAAGATATTAAAAGCTCTTAGAACTATGGAACGTGAAGAAGAAAAAAAAAACACTTCTTTTTTATGGGTTTCTCGGGAAACAAACGGAAAATGAAAATGGTGCAGAGAAGAGAAGAGGCTTGTCTGTCTCACCTTGAAGGTGGTATTCGGTCAGTTTGGATCAGATCTGAGGAAGAGTGAGCAGAAAGCACAGGTAAAGGTAACAACTTATTTATATAACAATTGTATTTAATAAATTCAAAATGACGTATAAACGGAGTGGGACCCAACATAAGGTTTTTGAATAATTTTGCCTCTTTTTTTAAAAAATTAAATTAAATTAAATTATTATCTGTAAATTTTTTTTTTTTTTTTTTTTTTTGCAAGAGAGGGAATTTAGAAACTGGTTTTAATATAAATATTCGATTTATTCAGCCATAACTCATGTTATGGATCATAGGTTTATAAAAGAAAAGTTAACGGATACTCTAATTGTATTGATTTATAAGATATTTAAAAAAAAATTATAATAAAAAAACAATTAATTTTGTTTGACGATGAAAATGGGGACAAAACCTTCTTAAAATTGTTTAAAGACACTCGTTAATTTGACCATTTTTGTAATTATACTAATTTGAAATCCTTAGCGGTTCTGCTCATAAACTTATATAATCTATATTTATATTTATATCTCTGATTTTATATCTATTTGTATAAATTTTATATCTACTTCTATACTTGTATACTCTATATTACTATTTTAGGGGT